>CM076676.1:30167441-32567441 GCA_038501925.1 Xenopus petersii | reverse complement strand
TACTCAGTTCAAGAAACTCATGGGAAAATAACTCCTCTGACTCCAGTGAAGATGGGGCACCGGTGGTGGAGGAAGTGTTACGTGGGGTGGCCATAGCAGTGGAGGATGAGGAGGATGTTGTGGTAAAGTTAGAAACGGTAGAGGATGGGGTGTGCTGTGTAAGCCAGTCAACTACCTCTTCAGCATTTTGGGAGTTCAGGGTCATTGGCTTTTTAAAACTGGGCAATTTGCTAGGGCCACAGGATTGCATAGCAGCACGGCCCCTAGCACGGCCTCTGCGTGGCGGCCTGCCTTTGCCTGGCATTATTTTTAAAAAAACAACAACAACAAAAACTCAGTTGGTTTTTCTGGAAACGATAATACACACAGCTAGATGGCAGTTTGAAGAAAACAGTGTGCAAATAATGCCTACAAGATCAACGTATACACTACTACAGCGGTGGATACGGATTACGTAAAATATATGAATGCTGCTTGAAAAAAAGTAACTCAAGTGGTTTTTCTAGAGACGATAATATTATCAATATTTAGACAAAATGTGAACAAGCTCACACAGCTAGATGGCGGTTTGAAGAAAACACTGTGCAAATAATGCCTACAAGGTCAACGTATACACAGCGGTGGATACGGATTACGTAAAATATAAGAATGCTGCTTGAAAAAAAGTCACTCCGGTGTTTTTTCTGGAGACGGTAATATTATGGATATTTAGACAGAATGTGAACACGGTCACACAGCTAGATAGCAGTTGGTTGAATAACACACTGGGCAAAAAATGCCTACAGGGCAAATAATGCCTACAAGGTCAACGTATACACAGCGGTGGATACGGATTACGTAAAATATAAGAATGCTGCTTGAAAAAAAGTCACTCCGGTGTTTTTTCTGGAGACGGTAATATTATGGATATTTAGACAGAATGTGAACACGGGCACACAGCTAGATAGCAGTTGGTTGAATAACGTATGGCGAAAAATGACTATTTTCAGCATTTATATGGCATATTTTTTCTGGCAACTGTGCTTCAGTGGCTGCGTCCAAAAAAACTGGGCAAACAATGCCTACAAGGTCAACGTATGGCAGTTGTTTAAAGAGAACAGTAGATTACTAGCCAGCAAAGCTACCTAAGCTAAAATGTCCCTCAAATCCCTGCAGACTTCTGTCCCTCCAATACAGAGCAGTATCACGCAGATTACTAGCCAGCAAACTTACTATCATCTGTCCCTGAAATCACTAACAGCTCTCCCCCTACACTATCTCTTCCAAGCACACACAGGCAGATTTTTCAGATACATTTTTGCCCTTGATCCCCCTCTGGCATGCCACTGTCCAGGTCGTTGCACCCTTTAAACAACTTTAAAATCATTTTTCTGGCCAGAAATGTCTTTTGTAGATGTTAAAGTTCGCCTTCCCATTGAAGTCTATGGGGTTCGCGAACCGTTCGCGAACCGCTCGCAATTTTGCGCAAGTTCGCGAATATGTTCGCGAACTTTTTTTCCGACGTTCGCTACATCCCTAAAGAGGGGCCATATAATCTTAGCTTTTTTTGGATTGCAAAACACTATAGTTGAGGAGGAGAAACTCTAAATATATAAAGCACTGAGTGACCATGATAGCAATCTTAGCAACAATAACTCACATCCTGGTAAGAGGAAATCTTGTCCCTGAAGCCATGTGCTGTTAACTATCTTGAATTTATATCTGTCATAAAAAGAGGACTGTCTTACAAGCATCCACTTAGAACTAGGCAGAGGTATCCATATATGCTGCTCTAGAAAGCCATGCACATATATTCTCATGAGAGATTTCATGCGCCAATGAACAAAAGAGTCTACACTAAAAGGGAACCATCCAGGTGGAATGTATGCACTGGGCAGCACATGGATTGCTTTTGAAGAGCTTGAGTTTGGATATTTACCTTGAGAGATTAGGATCTGCAACAGCATACAGTGTGACTGAGGCAGAAACACAAAAGCCAGACTGAAAGGGGGACTTCTACACAGTGACAATGGACAGAAATTCTACAGAGAGACACTGTTGCACAACATGGCAACAGCAACCCAGAAGGATGGCACATGCAAACCTGTAGACAGTGATAGAAAGTAGAGAGACATGGAACTGAGAGCAAACTCAGTAGGTTCTCGTATGCATAATAACCAAGAAGGGGGAGGAAAAATTGTTACGCTGAAAGAGTCAGGCACCGGGCCAGATCAGAGAGGAGTCTCCTGCAAACAATGTAGAACAGGAGCTTGCATCTTCCTTCCCTTCATCAAATGACTCGAAAAAAACAGTGAGCCAGAGACATGTCTATGGCCATGTTTGGCAAGACCAGAACAAAGTCTGGCCGCTGGAGTACCGAGACAACTATTGGACAGCTATAGCCAAACACAATAAGGGGACTCTGAAGACCAAAAATCTCATCCACTTAAATTGCAAAAAGGTATGGCCCACCTAATATGTAACATACAGGTCAATGTGAAGTCCCTGCAATTTCTATGCTACTATGTCTCACTGGGTGGTTTAAATGGAAGTTCCATCTAGCTATAACAGCCACTAGTGGGAGCAGTACCATTGACGTCAATATGACAACAGGTAGAAGTTTTGTAGAACTGAAGCTGGACCTGCTGAGTCAAATGAATAAGAGCTACTCAACCCTCAGTCTTACATACCACCATCCGGATTTGTAAATGTTGCCAGGTTCTGGTGGTTGGTTTCCTACAGAATATAATGGCTGTAAAGCATGTTGTCAGGATTCCTAAAGCTGGTTACACACTGGCAGATAAAGTCGGGCAGTTTTAACAAAGTATGATTATATCTGCCAAAGTTATTTCTTTTCAGTGAATATGGCTCGAAAAGTAGTCTGGCTAGTGATTCCATTAATGTGTCTGTATCTGCTCAATGGATATACCAAGTTCAATTGTCGGTTGACTGATGATTGGATCTGGGTATATATTAGCCATGGCAACACATCTGTATCCAAATTTACTGATGATCTATTCATCTCAACTGTTCCACGTGTGCCCACCTGAAAGAGGAATGCACATGGCTGTTGAATCATCTCTTGCCCGAGGCAGCCAAAACAATGGCCTTTCCAATCAATAACTGGGGCTTAACAAGGTCAATGAAATATTTACATGGCAGTTTAATTGGCCCATGGATACCACCCATGGACAACATCTAGACAGATAAAGGTACCTACGACCAAGGGACTGTAGTGTATAGTTGGCCTATTGGCTAAATATTCAAGTCAGCCCATTCTGGTCCACTGCTCGGTCAGCTTAATCAGAGAAAGGATCCACTCATGTCAAAATAAACGGATGATTCCAATCATGGTTAGCTCTCCAGTGGCTACAAACTTGACAGCATAGCTTCTATTAAAATCAGGAATACATACTGGTATCTTTACAATGGCATTGGTTTAATGCAGCTAAAGGGAAGAATCAATAATTAGATGTGAATGAGAACTGTGATTCACCCATCACCCATCACATTGAATCATACAAATTAGATACATTTTTGGACGCTGTTTAAAATCAGCTTTGGGGGAAAAATAAAATACATATTCTCTTATCGTACAAATGACTCACTGGCAGACATGTACCATTAGGAGCAAATTGGAGCTGCATCTCGCCCTGATCTGAGGGGATTAAGCCGCTTTCTAGTTGTATAGCGTTGCAACCTTTCTATTGAACCGGGAACACAATGAACTTTCAGATGGGATTAATTTGCACTCTAAAATACAGCTCTGGAGAAAAGGGATGCACAGTGTGTGGTAGTAGTTAACACAGTGCTAGTTCAAATGTTTCCCACTTCAGAGGCTAGCCAGCTAAAAAAAAAAAAAAGCCTTCTTTCCCTCAAAAACGAGGCATCTCTCTCCCTCTCTGTTTTTTTTTGTCTCTGTCTTTCTCTTGAAGTCGCAGCACTTCTTTCTCGCTTCACCCACACTTGCTCGCTCTCTGGACAGAGCCTAAATCCTCCTCTAATTAGTTTAATGTCCTGGCTAACAGGCTGGTATGTACGGCCAGGAACAGATGGATTAGCAAGTGACAAATCGGGAGGGGTGGTGGTGGGCAGCAGAGGCTGGTATATGTGTAAGAAGGCGAGGTAAGGGTGTTAACCAGCTTTGAGCGGATTCTGCGCCTGTCATAAGCTGAGCGATCTGCTTCAGGCTCTCAGCTTTACACCCACAGGCCTTTACACACACCACCAGCTGCCCCGCAGGGAAACTGGCGAGGGAGCTGCTATGTGGGTTCTGGTGTAGAAGAGTGGGATCACACCTGGGCACCTGATAACATTTACCCAGTAAACACTGCATATCATTCTAAGAAAGTGGGGTGGAAATGGTGGCACCAGGAGGAACGTATCCGATAATGCCGGTGTGATTCAATTAGCAGCCTTTAACAGGAAATGATTGGATGTGAAGCAGGCAGGGT
Source organism: Xenopus petersii (assembly GCA_038501925.1). Taxonomy (NCBI): domain Eukaryota; kingdom Metazoa; phylum Chordata; class Amphibia; order Anura; family Pipidae; genus Xenopus; species Xenopus petersii. Next base: position 32,563,008 of record CM076676.1, on the reverse strand, counting down.
AATGCATTAACAGCCAGGGAGGGTGTGCGCACATGGGGACTAACAACGGGATAACCACACATACTGCAGATCCAGCAGCTGAAAATGGAATTATACCCCCAAGGGCTAGAAGCTTCTAATTGAATAAGCTCATAGCAGATAGACAGAGCGGCCCGGATACATCCGGCCAGGGATAAGGATATTCAGGACATAACCCAGGAAGAGCGCCAGGAGGGGCGAGAGTGAAGAGTCTCTTGCTGTTTAGATCAACCTAATGAAGGTATTATTTCAGATCATTAAAATATTTTTTTTTTTTTTTTTTTTAACTTTCAGGTTTCTGCAGTAAACTGGAAAAAAAAAAAAAAAAGTCCAAGTAGGGGGTTGTCTGGGGTTTGCACGATTATATAAAGATTTGAGATTTTTCGAAATATCATAAATACAGTCTTATCCTTTCAGACAAATACCACCGCCATTATTTAAATAAGGTTTTTAGACTTATAACCTGTGCCTCACTGAGCACTATTAAAGCAACACACAGTACAATTTCAGGCTTTTTGGAGCCCAAACAATTTCCATCTCAGGGCAGGTGGCGTAACATTCTGGATAGCCCCATGTTCATTTCAATGGACCCGAGGGTGCACTTGCGCCTCTTATTTGAAAACATAGACTACTGCATTTTCTCACGAGAGCACCCGTGTGTCCCGGCGATTGCCAAAGAAATAAATGAGGTGTGGTTTGTTGCCCACCTGCTGAACTGGAAATATGCCATGAACCAATTATTGTGCCATTGCCCCTAATGCCCCTAGTAACTAGGACAACCGATCAAATATAATTTATTGGTCTGGGTTCTAAGAATAAAAATGTCATTGCTAAGGATTACTAGACCTGGAGCTAGCATTGTGCTTGTTATTATACCCTACCTTGTAGGTTCAAAGTCCCACAATGAAGATTACACACATGGGGTGCATTTTGTTTACGGTATGTAAAGGGCTGAAGGAAACAAACAAAAGAGCCAAAACACCATTACATTTAAATAATATATAAACCCTTCAAAAAAAGAGGGTACAGTTCCCCTTTAATATTCATACATGGGTGGACATAAGCAACATGGGGCAAATTCACTAAGTGGCTGTCGCTATCAAAAGTTTGCCAAAAATCCAATCCGTAAGGACATCGGCACTTTACTAACAGGCGTAGAGGACAATTCGCTATCTAAAGAGTACATCGCTAATGAAGTTTTGTGCCCTTTCGCCAGGCGAAAATTTGCTCAGATGAATTTTCCATTGCGTTACCCCTTTTGCCAGAGTTTCCTTCGCCAGGTTATACCAGGCGAACTGATTAGATGAAGCTACATCCTCCTCAATCTTATGTCAGTGACATCATATCCTGTATGCCGAAAAGTCATAAATAAATAGAAAAAACGCTGCCATTTTTTCATATTTTAAATGGGATTGTGTTTAAAAGTTGTACCTGTTAAATATTTGTATATTAATAATTTCTTTTAATAATTTGAGGGTCGTGCCACATTTGTTTTAGGGTAGGATCATGTCTAGGACATAAGTGAATCTCTTTTGCCTTTATTTTGCTTCCTAGGACATTATATATATATATATATTATTATAACAAATATATATACATATATATATATATATATATATATATATATATATATATTTTTTTTATATAATTAATGGCCACTTCAAGCAATTTCACCAACATCTCTAATAAAGACATATATATGTCCTATATGTACCCGGCCCTATTCAAATTGACCTACGCCTAAGTGTGTTAAAGTTTCACTAGGTAGAAATGAACATTAGCCAAAGTTCGCTAGGAAATGGTCACACTGACGAATTTACACTAGAGAAACTTTGCCAGCGTTTGGCTCCCAAGGCTTCACTACGCATTTTGATGTATTAGTGTATTCACCAAAATGAATACACTAATACACGTGGCACGTTTAGTGAATTTGCCCCCATGAATTGTCTGCTGGAGGAATTAACTTCTCCCTCAGACTGGTAGTGGCTGCTTTGCAGAAATCTCTATTATCAGGCAAGTATCTTTGATACACACACTTACGGCCTTTAGATCTCCCACTTATCTGAAGTGCCAAGACAAGTGGAATTTTAATGGACTGCCATAATTTTAATAGGGCAAAGCAGGACAAAATGTGTGTACGGTCGGTCTTATATCACACGCAGGGGATATTAAAACTGCTCACGTCTCACTAATAAAATGTGTCAACATCTAAAAATTCATATTTTTGCCCATTACCAAAAAGCCTATTAAATGTAATCTGCGCGCTCTCACATAATGAGGTATAAACCACAACCTGTTCGTGACTTTTACAGCATCTTGGATTTGGGAGAGCACATTAATTCACATAATTATGACCATTTCCTCTTGTGAAGCTGATCTGGAAGGTAATACTTTTCCCCAGGGCTAATAGGAGCCAAGCCTCAGATTTACTGGTGGACACTAGGGGGTTCAAAGCAACACTAAAGGTCTAAAACATGATAGGGAAATATCCTTTGAAACTTGGGTAACATGGACCTGATGAAAAAGTAGACTAATTAATGGTTAGGGTATCTCTTTTCATAATTATACTTTAGTTGCAGTGAATAATATGGAAGCAGGCTGTATGGTTAGCTTTGGCGGTAGGTAATCCAGTATTATATTGGAGCGCTGGGAGAAGGAATCCTTAGGGGCCACTCTTTTAAACATTATGGGTAGTAGGGCTAAAATACTTATAACGGGTGCTAAATGGTACCAGCAAAATGTCCAAATGACCATGGATGACTGCACTGGTGCATTTCAGCCATTATGCTAGCAAACCAACCCTATAAGGTTGTTGTATAGGGCCAATGTAGAATTAATAAAAAGTATAATGGAAGATTTACTAGGTTGGAACCCAACTGGGCCTCAAGTCCACCAGGAGCTTCTCTGGTGCTCTGGTGGGCCATTCAGAACCTGCATATGGTCAAAGAAGTCTCAAAACAGACTTGACTCTCCCAGAAAAGAGAAAATGCTACATGTACCATATGCCTACAATATAAGTACACCCATACCCATTTTCTCCTTATGCTATAATGCAAGTTACCAGGATTCTTAGTGGAACTTGTGCCTGTTTATATCCCTATAACAGACAGACCAACCATTCTTAGATTCACCAACATGGTCCCTTGAATTGATATTCATTGTCCAGATTTCACTTGAGAAGGCTGGAAGAACGCACATGAGAACTGTGGATAAGAGTGTATTTCTGCTATACAGTACTGGCCTTTAAACTTCCAGAAATGGGAACTGAGAACTATAGATATCAACCGTAGCAGATTTTCTGAATGTGGGTAAAGCAAGGGCATCTGCTACCAAAGGGACAATATCTTAGTTGATCACTTTCTTCACCTATTTATTTCAGAGAAACCACTCAAAGAGGTATCTGTGACTTTCCATCCATAACTGTACCCTCCAGCTTAAGAACAGAATCCATAACATGGAAGGATCATAACCAATGAAGATGGAACTACTAATTCCCTATCTGATATTAGGAGGTGCCAAGTCTGAAGCATACTGTAGGTACCTTTGACATGTGTAGCTGCCTTTATGAACTACCTCTGCGTATTATAAGATAGCTATATCTCACTTCTACAAGGACATAACATCCCTTATGGGAGACCTCCTAGAACCTATTTGGAGTCAATTGGGGGACTTTGAAAAATCAAAGGTTTTTTTTTTTTGGAAAAACTTTGAATCAAATTTGATCGATTGGGCTGTTACTTCGATTCATACGATTCAAATTCTAATGAAAACGGCCTATTCACCTGAAAAAAAACCTTGGATTTTTTTTTAATAAATTTCGGTTGCTTTTTTTTCATTCGAATTTCAAAGTTTTTTAATTTGAAATTCGACCCTTGATAAATCTGCCCCTTAGCTTCATACATACTTACATACACACACACATATATATATATATATATATATATATATATATATATATATATATATATATATATATATATATATATATATATATATATATATATATATATATATATATATATATATATATATATATATATATATATACACACATACACACACACAGGTATAGGACCTGTTACCCAGAATGGTCGAGACCTGAGGCTTTCCGTACAATGGATCTTTCCATAATTTGGATTTCCATACCTTAAATCTACTAGAAAATCATTTAAATGTTAAATAACCCCAATAGGCTGATTTTGCTTCCAGTAAGGATTATTATATCTTAGATTGAAACAAGTACAAGGCACTGTTTTCGTAATACAGCAAAATATAATCATTTTTAAAAATTTAGATAAAATTGAGTGTATGGGAAATGGGCATTCCGTAATTCGGAGCTTTCTGGATAACAGGTTTCTGGATAATGGATCCCATACCTGTATCACTAGGAATACTTTTGCTAAAGCCATCCAGGCAAGTAAAAGGAATGCTCCCACTTCTGCAAATGTCATAGATGGAATGCTCTGCAAGAAGAAACTATTTAGAACCTCTAGAACAGTAGGTAGAGGCGGAACAGACATCTAACTTTAGGGAAGAAATCACTGTAACCCAATATTTAGTGTAAGTGGGCTCATAATTTTGCATCTGCACCGGGCCTGACCTGAATATCTGTTTGGGGTAGAATGTTTATATCCTATCTTGGATACCAATGGAACTACAGCAGAGTGATTGATTTGCTTTTATATATCAATAGAACATGTATTAGTTGGGTACAAGAAAAGGTGGGCCCAATGCACAAAGCCTTTAAATGAGAAGTAAAGGCTAAAATTAAGTAAGCTTTATTAGAAAGGTCTATACAAATACACCAGTAAACCCTCAAAGTAAAGTGTTCGGAGTCCTCCTGTCAAAATAAACACTGCATTTATTTCCTTTTATTGTGTTTACATGGACTTCTGTATCAGACTTCCTGTTTTCAGCTTAAACCTCCAGGGCACGGCCTTGAGCATGCTCAGTTTGCTCCTCTCCCCCTCCCTCCTTGCTGTAATCTGAGCCCAGAGCTCTGAGCGAGCAGGGAGAGACTCAGGCAGGAAGTGATGTCACACCAAGCCAATATGGCAGCTGCTATCCTAAACAAACAGAAAGAGCTTCTCGAGCTGTTTACTCAAGTATGGTAAAGCATTCTGCAGAATAAATATAGTGTTATAGGTTGCACTATTGTGGCTAATCTATTGGCAATAAACTGCTTCAGTAGCTTTCCTTCTCCTTTAAGCCACAGCTACAGATAACTTCCTTGTGCTACTGCTTCTCAGTGTCATCATTTCACAAACCACAACTACATTTCCAATGTACGAAGCACAAAGAAATATATTAAGTGAGAAACTTAAAATTCATCAGCTAAAGCTCATTATTGTCACTCATATTGATTAAAACTGTTACAGAATCATTAAGGTAACTCACTCTGGAATATTGCTGCATTTCTCAGAGACACAATGCTGGAATCATTTTCTGATTATCAGCATCCTTTCAGTTCGCTCTAATAAGTATGAAGACCATAAATCATACTACAGATTGTTTAAGTATTTCTTTCCAATACGCGGTGATTGATTAGTGTAGGGTCACGGAGATCTAACTGACCACAATACACATATACGCCTCCATCTCATCAGCTTGCAGGTAACTGCTTTGGTAAGCATAAAGGATAAGCTTTAATGCCTTTGTTTTTTTTAAACCCCCCATTTTCTTGAGTCTGAAGCTATATGTATTCTTGGTACATAATGCAGTCTGTAAATGGCCAAACTCCCAAAATTCTAAGCTATGTTACCTCTGGCAAAAGCTTCTGGTCATTGTGATGCTTGCAGTGTACATTTATGCCCACATGTTGATTAGGACTCCCTTCATAAATTATTAAGTGCCTGTATTGTTTTGCATTAGAGTCTATATTACTAATTCTAACAACTGATCCATTAGGGCAACAGTCCACAATGAGATTAATGCCTGCTACAAATCTCTTCTTCTGCGGGAGACTGATCTCCTCCAAATGGTTTCCCACCGGCAATTAAGTGAATCGCCGGTGGCAAAACCCATGTGTCACCTCAGTCTTCCAAAGTCGCCTGAAGTTTCCTCATGAGGCAACTACCGAAGATAGCGACGCGTGTTTTACCACCAGCGATTCACTTTATAGTCAGTGGGAAACCATTTGGAGGAGATTAGTCGCCTGCAAAAAAGGAGATTTGTAGTAGACGATTAATCTCCTTGTGTACCATTACCCTTAACCTTCATAAATGTCCCTTTTCTCAAGAGTTTTCTGACAAGGTTTGTTTCAGACTAGGCTACCATGCAAATTGTGCTTAAAGGGAAAACTATACCCCTCAAACAATGTAGGTTTATATAAAAAATAAATTGCATAAAACAGCTCTATGTAAAACCCTGCTTCATGTAAATAAAGCATTTTCATAGTAATATACTTTTTTAGTAGTATGTGCCATTGGGGAATCATAAATAGAAAACGGCCATTTTAAAAAACAAGGGCCGCCTCCTGGGATCATAGGATTCACGGTGCACAAAAACAGACCAAACACACTGTACTTTTAGGTCCTGTCTTTTGCTTCCACACGTCTTCCTGTTACAGTTAGAGCTGCAGTATTTCTGGTCAGGTGATCTCTGAGGCAGCACACAGACCATCACGAAATGGTGGCTCCAGACAAGAGATGTAAAAGGACAATATTTACTTAAATATATATTCCAGTTTGATAAGATTCTTTGATATGCCACTTAATTTGATATAAACTGTTGCTCATTTTGGGGGTATAGTTTTTCTTTAAGGCAGTTGCATTATATGTGCTTTATTTACCAGCAAAAATCTATTAACCCATTCACTTCTACCAGCAAGACCGCTAATGTAATAGAGAAGATGATAAAAAAACGCAAGCAGAAGGGGGCCACCATGACTTTTTGAAAACTGAATGGGAGGAATCTCATATTGGAATATAAAGGTAGAGCGTAATAAAGGTTGTTTTATTCTAAATAATACAAGAATACTAAGAATACAGCACTGGTACCTACGCAGGGCAGTCTAAGATGAAACTAACTATGACTGCACCTTTGAGTAAATGCTAAATACAGAAGGTCCATGTTAATTTCTAAGCAAACGCGGTCTAGGTTTAGTGTTAGTTCATCAGTGACAGAAGAGATCTGGTGAAAGGTGAGTGCCAAGGCAGATCACTGAGCATTGCCATCTCTTACCAGTTTCAGGATGCTCCATCTCACCAATGCTACCATCAGGGGTGGTACGCTCGTAATGGTCCTCTGGGAGTGCTAATGGCCCTATTCTTGGCCCGGATGAGGACTTGCTGCTAGGGGTCTCAGACTCCTCCAGCCCACTGTCATAGTAACTGTGCTGAGATGGGTCTTGAATATCAGGTGCCTGATTGGACGTTGAGAACGTCACTCGGCGATGAGGTAACTAGAAGAAAAACAGATAAGAATAAGCATTTTAAAATTGAAAATTGCATGAACTGTTTTCCAGTTTCTCCAATGCAAATCTGAGGGAAAAATACCAAGTATGTCAGTGCTGCAGCCAAGTGTATTTTTACCAGGTCCTTCTTCATTAGGAACTCACCTACCTTAGCAATTAGGGTATAAATATAAGTGAGGCTCATTTAAGTTCTTGGTGGCACTATTCGCTATAAAAAAAATCCAGTACCGAGTTTCCAACATACAGAATATCTTTTTGTCGAAATACGAGATTAAATTAGTAACGCGCATTCGATACCGAGCCCAGGCGGCTCTGATGATCATTTTAAATGTTAGTCAAAAAGCATGTACAGGCAAATACACTACTAAAATGTCTTAAATAAATGCTAAATCCAAGCCCTGGGTATTGTTCTTCGAAAGAAATGATATTTATATTAAGTAACAGATGTTTATGGATATTTACAGATGCCGGCTAACTGATGCATTCTTCAGTTGGCTGCCTGATGTCTGTAGATGAAAGCTTTTAGGACCCAAGTGAATCTGTAAGCTTTGTTTCTATAAACATCAGTTATCCAATAAAGGTCATCATCCAGGCCCAAGCAATTGTTAGCAGGGGCTGGGAAGATACTGCTGCTTTCTGCAGAACCGGAAGAAAAAAAAAATAGAATATATTTTGTGTGCACAATAAATTGTACAGCCAGCGCTAGGTAGACATCTCCGATAAAACACAAGCAAACACTTCCCTTTTTTCATTCCTAATGAATTTCTAGTTCCTACAGCATCAAGGCTGTCTCTTCCATGACTGATGCAAAGCACCATGGGACGAACATTAAGGGACATATTAAGAGCAAAAAAAAATATGCTACCCTATGTGATAGATGTACTGGACTGAGTAGCAAAGGGGCATCATTGAAGGCAGAGATTTTTGCTGGTATAGAGGCTGTGGGCTGGTACAGTCCTAAAACATTTACCGCAACAGGTCTAGACATTCTTTGTGGAGTGTTTGTTTTCTTTAAAATACATATCCCATAATGCTTTTAGTCATGCATGTCCATTATAGAATTCGCAGGCAATCTGCAGTACTTTTGCTACCCATCGCAGTCTGGGTTCAATACAAATCAAGTCCCTGGCCATCATGTGACAGTTTGTATTAATTCCATCCTATAGGATCAATAGCTATTTTCTTTTCAATTTGTCATCCTTTTGACAAAAGCAAAACAAAGGGTAAAAAAAAAAAAAAATTGGGTACATGCAGACTCATCTGTAATGCGCCGTGTAGCGTGTCGGCACTATCTAAGAATAATCGAGATGAACATACACTCAGAAGTAGAAATGCCTCCTCTACATATATATTTATATGGTGCAGACTTTATGTTATTTGGTGCTCAACCTCCTCTTACTTCTCCAATGGAGCAGTGTTCATGTTCATCACCATCTATAAAGTCTGCTCTATCCTACTGTAAAGTATCCATAGTTATGCCAAATGTTTGACAAATGCACTTGACAAATCTGCTAAGCCCTCCCAATAACTCCAGGCATTTACTATGGACAGCTCTTCAAATCTTAAAAATTAATACAGACTATAGTCTATAATCGCTAACCTTAAGCCGCACTCAGGTCATAGACATGCCTGTGCCTTGCCATGTTCTGTAAAGTCCTAGAGGTCCCATGTGGCATCGAGGACCAAGTGCATGCACAATACAGTAAAATACATTATTTCTACTATATGGTCTTGGACCACTGCCAAGGAAGTTGAGGCCTTTCAGAATATGCTGTTGCATCTCTGTCATGACTATACTCCGGGTCCAAACTTTAGGGGAGCACCAGCCCAGGGTTTCATGTTATTAGTCATAGTCACTGTTGGATGCCTAAAAAATTGGCAACCCCTCCCATCCTCAATTATTTACTATGTTTTAGAACCTAAAGACATACAGGGTTAGGGTTACCTGGGACCTGTTATCAGGAATGCTTGGGACCTGGGGGCACATTTACTTAGCTCGAGTGAAGGAATAGAATAAAAAATACTTTGAATTTTTTTTTTGTAATACTTTTGAAAGTATTTTTTTGGCTACTTCGACCTTCGACTTTGAATCGAACGATTCGAACGAAAAATTGTTTGTCTGTTCGACCATTCGATAGTCAAAGTACTGTCTCTTAAAAAAAAACTTCGACCACCTACTTTGCCACCTAAAACCTACCGAGCATCAATGTTAGTCTATGGGGAAGGTCCCCACAGGCTTTCTAGCCAATTTCTGATAGAAGGAAAATCATTCCATCGATGGATTAAAATCCTTCGATTGAACGAATATCGGTAAATCCTTCGATATTCTATAAGGATTTAACTTCGACGGTCGAATACCGAAGGTTAATTAACCCTCGATATTCGACCGTAAGTAAATGTGCCCCCTAGTGTTTTCTGGATCAGGGGCCTTTCTGTAATTTGGATCTCCGTACCTTAAAGTCAGCTAAAAATTATGTAAACATTCAATCAATAATCCCTATTTGCTTCCAATAGGGATTAATTAGATCATACAAGGTATTGAGAAAAAGGAAATCTGTTTTCAAATTTTGAATATTTTGAACAAGATGTCTGTGGAAGATGACCTTCCTGTAATCAGGCTTCCGGATAACGGTTTGTGTAAATAGGGGGAAATTTAATAGAAGTCATTATTAGAAAAAAAAATGCATTTTATAGTTCTTCAAAGTAAATACCCCTTATCCAAAAATCCTTAGGTCCCAAGCTTTCCAAATAATATATGTCATTTCTGTTCATTTATTTTAAAGGTCAAGTACTTACATATGTGTGTACGTGTGTGGAGTTCTAATAATCTAGGGTGCTTAGAGAATATTAGAGAATATTTACTTAGTGGTTGGTTACGGGAAAACCATTGCTGGAAATATAGAATTTATAGAATGTTTGGTTCAGATTCTGCACGTTGGGAGAGAAAATATCTTTACTTAGCGCTATAAACCTCACGCAAAGGTGAATCATGGCTGGGCAGACACAAAACAGCATATAAATATCCTTGGTACGGAGTTTCTTCGGTGTAGGGGACATTTTATATGTTAATTAGCAGGGCATAAAAACAAATCAAGCGAAAACAAAGCCGTTATGCAAACGAGTAGGGTCTGAGACAAAACAACTACAGGCAACTTCTAATTATTTGAAAATAAATATAATACGCGGAGGTAGCTCTGTTTGACTGCCTGCTTCTTAACCGTTTCTTAACAGGGGAGAAAATTAACCTGGACTGGTAAAACAGACATTACAATTACATTTATTTTATCTTAAAGGGGTGGTTCACCTTTAAATTGCATAGTAACACAGTAACATAGGTTGAAAAAAAAGACACACATCCATCAAGTTCAACCTTTTAACTTTTTTTTAACCTGCCTAAGTGCCAGTTGATCCAGAGGAAGGCAAAAAACCCCATCTGAAAGTTAATTTATAGTATGTTATAGAATGGCCAAGTCTAACTTTTCAATTAGTCTTCATTATTTCTTTATTTTTACAGGTTTCTTTTTTTTTTTTTTTTTTTAATTATTTGCGTTCTTCCTCTGGGCGGTCACCAGATTGTTGACATTGCAAACTGGAGAGCTGCTGAAAACAAAGCTAAATAACTCAAAAACTACAAATAATAAAAAATGAAAACCGATTACTAATTGTCTCAGACTGTCAGGCGCTACATCTTAGTAGCAGTTATTTTGAAGGTTAACAACCCCTTTAAATACAATATCAAGATCCAGCTGTTGTCCAAAGAACTGATTTTCTCTGCATACATGCATTTTGGTGGGGCCATATTGTTCTCCTTGACAAAGACATAATCCAAAAATACCAGAACCAACAATTTTTTGGGATTATGTATACTTGTAAATACCAAAACTGTCTAGAATTAAAACCAAAAAAGCATAGAACACGCAGGAATATACAGTATAGAGGCAAATCAGCTGGTGCACCAATACATTAAGAACAATCAAACTTAAGTACATTGTTCAAAAAGTGAAAATCAACAAGAGGACTCTCCACAGTAAATATATAACTAACTGATATATTCCAATATAAACCATAGAACGTGCGTGCATTGCCACCTTGCAAATATCATCTGATTAAAAACCATTTAAAGCGCAGTTCTATAGGGCGCTTGTGTGGAGACTGATGGAAATAAAGTGGAAAGTCAAGTCAGACTTTGTTGAAAAAGCAGAATGCGTTATTTCTGACAGAGAGAATGAATTCAAAAGAATAAAAGAAAGTGGTTTCTATGCGCTGTGTTTCTTCGGGCTTGCACAAAAGAGAGTCCTCTCCGTTCGCACAAGCTAAAGAAAGACAGACATGAAACAAGGTGATCAATAAGAGGGAGAGGTCAAGGGTGGAAAAGGCACAGGCATCAGCTAAAACTTCACACAAACACACCTTTAGATGGGACTGTCAAAATAGCCACAGAAATGCAGGACGATCTAATTTCTGAGACAGACTCCATCTGGAAAGTGTGGCACATGGTGCTTAACCTCCCTCTGACCCAACGTGGGTCATCAAATACTAAACTGGAAGCCCATCTGAAAAGGTCAACTGTATCTGGTCATTAACAGCAGTTAATCTTGCCCTAATTGAGCCATGATGTCCTTCCTTATGTATAAAGGCATTCTTCCCATCTTTCATCCTAACTGGTTTTCAGATTAAGCCACCCCCCCCCAGTTTGGAAACCACTGGCCAACATGGCAGCATAACAGTCATTAAAATATGTGGTGAATTATATTATTTGAGCACGACACCCAGGTCCCAACCAAGCAGTCCTGGAGCCCTAGGCAATGCTACCCAGCCTTATACCTTGACTTCCACCATTACACAGGTACATATTATTTTGTACTGGACAGGGAGCTATTTTCTTCATCACTAAAGCACACCATATTTGCAATAATCAATTGCAATGAAATAATGCAATGCAATTCTTTTCCTATTTATTTATATACTTATAGTTTCCTCCCCTTATAGACTACTGACATTTTAAGAGACGGACATCATTATGTGAGGGTTTACTCAAAACCCGTGGTGACCTACAGGCATCCGGTCAAAAGGGTTTGGGTTGAAATTTGGCCAACCATTATGGGTTAGAGTTGGATGTGGGTCAGAATGGGGAAGTCCACTTATCCTCTGATCCTGAAGATTCCATGATTAGGAACCAGAGGTGAGCACTGTAGTAATGTACAGAGCAAGAACATTTGGGTACAGGTCCTGTAATAGCAACATTTTGCGGGTTAGACCCAGTGCAGGTTGATTTTTTTTCCTGACCGGCGTATTAATAATGGACATATGCCATTTGCAGAACCATAGAGCGATACAGTTACGATAATTAAAAGAGAAGTGGCCTGTTGCCGAAAAACCCCATTGTGACACATTCAGCATAATGTCATACAACTGGTTTGGATAACAAATGGACAGCCACACATGATCGGGTAATTTGAGTTTGACAAAAAAATCTGTACAATTAAATTGACTTAATGAAAAGATATATATGGATGGGTCTCATATGTGTCCATAGATGAATTCATTATCTCATTAACTGGGGGTGCATGTTTATCTGTTCTCCTAATAATTAATTCAGTTACCGATAGCCTTTCAGCTTGTATAAGCAGCAGTTGCAATCTCTTATTTTAACAAATATATTGCCCCATGATAACTTCAAATAACAGGAAGTCCAAATGTCAAAAGATATTTTTTTTTTTATTTTTTTTACTGGGAACACCGTTAAAGAAACCTTGTTAGAGTGGTAGGATTAAGCAAAGGGAAATTACTCTCTCCAGGTCAACAATCCCATATAATGGGTCAGTCATTAGCTGAACTTTCGAACCCCCTCTTTATACCTCGTTCACAAATTCTCACACGTTACAAATAACAGTTTCCAGTGACTGCTCTCCAAAGGCCGGGTGCAGCCAACTAATAGTGTGAAGCGAGGCATGCAAAGATGACCAAGATCATGGATAATCAGAGGAAATGAATGGTGGCAGTTGTACTTTCAATGTTTTACAAGCAAAAATACATTTTAACTAGTCAGGGAATGTTATAGCTTTATTATTGCTATTAAAAGGACAACTAAAACCCTACACAAAATGAATGCATATGTTGGATCCTAGTGCTTTGGGTCACTGACAACTGTCTGCGGTGGTTGCTGTTGCTAAGCAGCCCTGTATTACTATGGTTCGAGCTCCCTGATCTCCTTTTTGCTTTAGTTGTTAGCCATACAAGAAGCATCTTGCAAAGTAATGAAGCACCACACACACACTCAAGAAACTGGAACATTATTTTTTTTTGTTGATGTTATTATTTCTTTGCCCATATTTTCTGGCAGATGTCCTAGGCTTTCCATTTCCAACTATTTGAACTTCAGATGTGTTTATATCTTAGCTCCCACTCTCTCTGCACAGAGTAGTAAGTGTCACTTTACACCCTTTGGGCAAAAAAGTTTTCATATCCACTGAATTAGCCAATACACTAGTACTTAGGGGTTTCAAGTGCCACTTAGAAAAACAATCTTAAAGGTTCCATCATGGATCAGAGGACCTTTCCAGAAGAAGCCAATATTTATTGAAAAAAATAAAATCCATTTTTTTTTGCTCTTTTAAAATTTTACTCTAGTTACATTAGGTTATTTTCACTCTAATTTCAAGGAGTTTTGAGATCTCCAAGAACTGTTTATAACATCGTCATGGCACCCAATCATGAATTGGTTATATAACAAGTAATCAGACTGCAGCAAAGTTTGCAAACCATAAAAGTAAAGAAGAAGAAAGTACAAGGAGTACTGAGCTTTGGTTGCTTACAGAATTAATATCAGTCTATAATTATTTCATCTCAACTTGGCAGTGGAGAAGCTGGATGATTTCAAGTTGGCTACAAATACAGCCAATAATTGGGGCTGTTGTCCAGCACTCCCATTTAAAGCCTTAGTGCATCGATATACATCATGTCACTGCTCTTAAACATGAACGCATTATCCTAAATTTGGAGGAGGTGCAGCAATAAAGTACGTCTGCAGCCCTTAAAATACCAGCCCTTGATGTTTTTAAATCTAATTACATTACAGAATTCCCATAATGCCCAGGAGGGAATGAATTATATCATATCCAATCACCATGCAGTTTTACATATACCGCCGAACCCTATAAACAACCATACAGGATTTAAACATTGTGTATAGATATAAATTCCATATTAGAGATTTGGTTCACTGTCCCACCTAACTGATGACAGTCCCTAATATACTTCATGAAGGCTTAGTGGGACTTTATTCTCATTACATTACACAATAAATAGCTATACACAATGGGATAGTTCTTGTTGACCATGCACATAATGGCAAATATCTCCCAGATTCTCCTGGATTCATCTAAAATGATGAAGTCCGAGAAAGAGGTCTAGGAAGGCCTCATATAAGATGGGCTTCAACCAATGAAATGCCACTGGTGTTATACTCATATAATATATATATATAAGCAAAGGACACATGTAGATGAAACAAAGAGCCACTCCTTACATTCTCCAATCACTACTCCAGACACCTAACTAGGAGCTGAATATTCCGGGTCTCAAAACAAACTCTTATTGCTCTTGCCCATTGAAATCTCCAGCCAAGATCATTAAGCACCACAATCTTTCAATTTACAGAACTGGAAAACGTCACATAGCCCCATGGTGATTAAATAACAGACACAAAGGGAAAAGAAGTTTCCTATTTTAGACACTGGGATGTGAAATCAGAGTCTGATTTAGACAAGAAAAAGTTTGATTCTAATGTCCAAGGGCTTAATAATAGGGGAAAGCCATTGTTGCCTCTTAAACGTCCTCTGTCCATAGAGATTATTACTTACAAAAAAGAACACCTAGGGGGATATGTAATAAATATTGATATGTGGGGCAAATTTCGCCAAAGATTTTCAATACATGTTGGGGTCCAACTTATTAACCTGAGAGTTACACATGGGCTCAGGGAGATATTTAATTTGCCTAATACTTAAGGCTCTGTGTTGCCAAGTGCTTCTTTTCTTGAGTATTGACCACTTCTAAACATGAGACATAAAGAAATCACTGGGGGTTACTAAGGAACCTTGTGTAATAGGAATCTTTAGAACTAAGATGCCAACCTGAGCCCTGTATTGTCTGGTCCATGGTCTCAAGCATGCAGAAGTCTAGGGCACTTAATCACCCAAGAAGTTGCAGACATCACAACAGGGCTACAAATGACTTGCAAAAAAATTCCCACTCAAACATACATCCATTTTTATTTGAGGACTCCCGGGGGTTTGATGATGAAGTGTGCGATTTGGATGAAAAAAGGCAAAGTCAGGGTAATTTGCTCAAAAAAGATTTATGGGATCAAGTAAGTGGAAATACACTTTTAATCCACTCATTGCCACAGGGCACAGCACAAGGAGGGGGAATCACTTCTTCAGTGTATTATTTTTATTGCACATTTTCCTGCATGAACAAGCAACATCAATCCCAAAGGGAACACAATGGTCAATAAAAATAGTAGCGCAAGGGAGTTTAAACAACCCAACCTCCCCAACTTTGATGCACGTTGCAACTCTCTGGATCCTGACTAAACAGAGATGTTGAGCGTTGTAGTAAAACGACGTGACCTCTGACTGAGCATCTGAAGAGGTTAAAGTGACTGCTGTGGGAAAAAGCTTTGAGGGCTGTCATACCGAAGAATATTTATTACGTTCAAAATTGTAGCCTGCATTTTTTGCTGTGACTACACTGTAGCTATTTTCAGCTAGTAGCACGCCCAATGATTAGCACGCTCTCGCAACCTCGGTCACCCAAACCCAAAGAAAGTGCAAGAAACGTCAAAGCATTTGGGTCCATGTTCCGTTCATGAAAGGACAATATAATGTATGGCCACAGTACAAAATACTTATACAGGTATGGGACCTGTTATCCAGAATGCTCAGGACCTGGGGTTTTCCGGATAAGGGACCTCTCTGTAATTTTGATCTATATTATTAGGTCTCCTAAAATTTTTTATAAAAAATATAAAAACCCAATAAGGATTAATTATATGTTCGTTGGGATCAAGTACAGAGTATTGTTTTATTATTATAGAGGTAAAGAAAATTTTTAAGATTATAATTATTTGATTAAAATGGAGTCTACTTGAGATGGCCTTCCCGTAAATTGGGAGCTTTCTGGATAACGGGTTTCCAGATAAAGAATCGCATACCTGTACCTCTCTAGCCAAAAACAGTTGCTATTTCAATATTTGTTTGCTACTACCACTAGTGATGGGTGAATTTGTCCCGTTTTGCTGGAAAACGTGAATTTCGATGCCCGCGTCAATTTTGACGCCTGTGTTAAAGTCAATGGGCGACCAAATAATGTTGATGCACAACGATTTTGACTTTTCCAACGCGTGTCCAAATTTCTTGATGACGGCACATTTTCGTGAATTTATTAGTTGGCGACGAAATGCGGAAATTTGGCTCAATTTTGCGCATGGCGAATTTATTCGCCCACCTAAAATTACAAACACAGAAAGAAGGGGCATCTTGATTTAAAATATCTGGCATATTACAGCTCCATTATTTACTGTCCTTGCATTCCCCACCAACCGCTGCTTTTTCACCCTCCTGCAGCCCCCATCTTGTCATTTTCCACTACACCTATGGCATTTATTTTCTTTGCAAAACAATGGACAGGATATAATGTGAAAATAAAATGGCTAAGTAGATGTACTACTGATGTAAAAAAAAAACACATTATTGAGTTATCCGTTTCCAAACATAAAGGGTTTAGTTACCTCCTGTGTAAAGGACTGTGTTTAAATGTATTTCAGTCTGGAGCACTCTAAATGCTTAAAAGGCTTGGCGTTCTTTTTAACTGCTTTATAAACAAGGTCCAGTGGCAATTGTTCGAGTTGATTCATCTTTCTGTAGAGCATCTCCAATTCTGATGCACGGAGACAATCTCTGCAGAGACCACTGACATGCGTTTAATGGAAGCCTCTGACCCAGAATAGAATTTGTCTTTCTTATGTAAACGGCTGTTACTTTCAGTCTAGGAGTCCGGGCCCTCGGAGATGGAGGCTGGGGTGTCTAATGAAAAGGAAAAACACTGAAAGATGGGGTGTGCCAGGAAAGGAGGGACAAGGCTCAAAACCGTCATTACAGCTTTCATTTAGTCACCCGTAAAAGCCATTTAAATCAGAAGTGGTTTATTTGTCTTGCATAGACCGTTGCAGAACTGTTATCATTCACACACATACTTTGGCTTATGGAGCTTGCAGAGTTCAGATACTTGGGAAAGAGGGATATCATAATCTACTGATAGGTTTCTGCTGCTAAGTCCCCCTGGTTGCACAAGCAAATTCCTGGGAAGCAAAAGTTTCCCAAAACAATAATCCCCACCAAATGTTCTCTCATGTACCAATACAGTGACTTTCCCAGAGTCCCGGGAGCCAGCTGTGCTGTTGTACGTGTCCAGGCAATCTCTGATGTACACTTCATTCTGAAACCAGGCCAAGTAAAACTTTGGCTCATTGGCTGGAACTGTGGTGTTTATTGATCAAGGACCTTTTTGGAGGAAATGGACATGTCATACATACTTACATAGATAGTTCTGTCCAACTGGAAACACACAAGTCAGATTTGGCCTTTCAAGGATTTTTTTATGGTCCTCACTCAGACTTTCCACATGGACCTTAGTGATAATTTTTTGATGTTTATCTGGTCTACAGATGTGTGGTATATGAGAACACTGGCTATTTAACTTTTTTAACCTGCCTAACTGCCAGTTGATCCAGAGGAAGGCAAAAAACCCCACCTGAAGCCTCTCCAATTTGCCACAGAGGGGGGAAAATTCCTTCCTGACTCCAAAATTGCAATCTGACTAGTACCTGGATCTAGTCGGAGCTATCTTCCATAACCCGGTATTTACTCACTTTCTAAAAAGCCATCCACATGCTATGCAAAGAAGCATCCACACCAAACTGGCCTTCAAAGTACCTCAACCTCCCATTTGTCACTTTGGGCCCAATTACTGACCCACTTACATAGTTTACGAACAAGAATGTAGACACAAGGGCAATATCTACTACAGTTGCTTGCTTATTTTGAAAACATTATTTGCTACTACATGTAATACTGAATGTAATACTACGTGTATTGGTGGCATCTTAGAGAAAGTTCAGAAGACCAAAGGATTTTGAGAAACAACTGTTAATAACTTTTTAGTTTCACTACTGTAAGAGGAGAGGAGATAACCTGGGCAAAGTGTTTTTAAGACTTGAACTCAGAGTATGCAAATTAGCTGCTATTATACCTAGAGACGAGTGATCCACAAACCAGCGGATCATGAGCAACATGTTGCTTACAAACCCCTTGGATGTTGCTCCCAGTGGCCTCAAGGCAGGTGATTATTTTTGAATTCCTAGCTTTGAGACAACTTTTGGTTGCATAAAAACCAAATACACTGCCAAACAGAGACTACTTTCAACTGCCTGTCCACATAGGGCTACAAAATAGTGAATCACAACCTATGTTTGGCACCTACAGGAACTTATTTTCATGCACATGTTGATCCCCAACACTTTTTACAATTGAATGTGGCTCATGGGTAAAAAGGGTTGGATACCCTGCTATGCACAGTCTAGCTTATGGTCCTCATGAAAGCTGCAAACATGGCAATTGCAAAAAAATTGGTCATATAGATGAATAATAATGCCCATGTAGATTTATAGGCTCCATGATTGGATCTGCTGGCTACAGTCTGGCACAACCAGACAGTTCTTGGAAAAGTATGCACATACTTTCCAACTAAGCAATGACAACAGATACCATCAGTCTAGATGACAGGCACCTCAAAACATTGGAAAGAAACCAAAATTAGTGTAACAAAATAATTATTTCTGTACCAAAAATGATAAAAACCTCATACTTACACGCACACACAACATATCAATGTTCTGCCTAGCATTACTGGGAATGCAGCAGCGATATGGGACCGACACTGTCAGCATTCTCAGAAATTATCATTACAGGGGTTATTTTAAGATTGATTTTTTCCCCCAGGCACAGTAGCTTTGAGCGGTGGAAGTGAACATGACATGTATGCAATGTGTATGCCTGGAAACATAAATAAACAATCCCCTTTTTGATCCGCAGACTGTCAGGCTAAAACCATTCGTGTGTGACCTGTAGATTTCAGATAATCATTCCTCCACCAACATCCCCAGGGGACTGAGTGGCAAGTTCATCGGGGGGATATTCCCCCCTATTGTCTAGGCATGAATGGTGTCACACGGGTCAATTAATAATGAATTTAATTCACAGAGATCCTGGAGGGAATGAGAAGGGGTAGAGATGATGGGGTGTAGCGATGCGCTCTAGGCAAGAGCGTTCCAGATAAAGCAATATTAATGAGCAGCAGGGAAAGCCAGCAGGACGCTAGTTCCTTTAAGCCATGGAATCCTCCATCAGCAGAATGGAACAACATAAATCAGTGCCAAGGCCTGACCCAGATTGCTGTGTGACCGTATCTCCGCAACAGTCTCATGAACTCCGGAGCACTGGTCACCAAAGGCCACAACTGTGACAAATTCAAAGTTATTCCTATGTAAATTGACTCGCCACTTGCTGGCTCAGGGGCAGGGAAACTGCATCCTTAATGCTGTTGAGAAACGGAGAGTCCTAGCATCCCCAGGCATTCTTATGCAAAAACAGAATACTCCAACTCAAAAGGATGGACAGAAGTACCTTGAAAATGAAGGCTGCGCCATTGTCTCAAAAAGCCAATGTTCGAAACATATATTTATTACTATCCTTTAGTTATATAGAGCCGATATATTCTGAATCGTTCACCAGTCCTTGCTCCAGAGGACCTTATAATCAAAGGTTTTTGGGTATGGGTGAAGTATGTACAGGTATGGGACCTGTTATCCAGAATGCTTGGGACATGGGGTTTTCCAGATAAAGGATCTTTCCATAATTCCTTAAGTCTACTAGAAAATCATGTAAACATTAAATAAACAAAATAGGCTGGTTTTGCTTCCAATAAGGACTAATTATATCTTAGTTTGGATCAAGGTACTGTTTTATTATTACAGAGAAAAGGAAAATAATTTCTAAAAAATTTGGATTATTTGGATAAAATGAACTCTATGGGAGATGGGGAGGGTTGGACTGGGCCGTTAGGCCCGCGGTTCTTGTGGGCCCGCCGACCCACATCGAACCCTGCAGCTCTTCCCTGCGCCTCTTCCTTTGCCAGTTGCGGCAAAAACAGTGCGTGTACGATAGCTTTCGTGCATCCGCCTCTTCCTCTCTTTGCCGACAGCGGCAAAAACTGTGCGCATTTTGAGCCGGTGCACACACTGTGTTGGGGAGGGGGCCCTGAGGCAGAGCCCCGGTGGGCCCAGGCCCCACAGTCCGACCCTGGATGGCCTTTCCGTAATTAGGAGCTTTCTAGACAATGTATTTCTGGATAATGGAGCCCATATCTGTAGCAGCAAATGAGGCAACA
Organism: Xenopus petersii; assembly: GCA_038501925.1. Taxonomy (NCBI): domain Eukaryota; kingdom Metazoa; phylum Chordata; class Amphibia; order Anura; family Pipidae; genus Xenopus; species Xenopus petersii. The sequence continues at coordinate 32,542,067 of CM076676.1, read as the reverse complement.
TAAGCAGGAGGAGAACTTTATATTTCAGTAAGTCAGCAATGACATGATGTTCCCAAACAATCCCATTATTTGCATCCATTTACAAGAACGAGTGATAGCATTATGAAAAAGCCACCGTCTGTGTGCATGAGATACCGGGGACAGCCAATACCACGAAGGGTTAAGCAGCATGCACCGCTTTGAGCGAACCGTCCCCTTGGGCACAGCTGGAAAGTACGATATAAATCCAGTGTATTGTTTCTGAAACATTGTGCTGCGTGTTAAAAAAAATAAATAAAAATTATGAGCAAATATATCAAGTTACAATTACCCAGCCATTCTGATAAAACGAATGTGAATTGTAATTGCAAATGATACATTTCTGCAGCATTTAAAATGGCTTCATTTTACAGATTTAATGGACTTAACTGCTATTCCGATGGAAACTTAATGCTGCGGAGCGGAGGTGTCAAATTCCTTTGACTAGATGGGCCACATTTAAAGGGATATTTAGGATGGATGTAGGAGACACTATATAAAGTCCTGAGTTATTTACAAGGCTGAGTGATGCGTTACTCAAAGGTTATTGCTTGGTTAAGCCGAGTGTTTATGTCACCATTTTGCCCTGTTCATTTAACCAATAGAGGGCACCTTCACTGGGTCTTGTCAGCATTATCATGGCTGTCTCTACAGATGAAAAATTCAAATAAATAAGGGTTTCTGAGCAAAAACAATGCCAAATATGTACGCATATTTAGGGGAAAATATTCTCAATGATAGTATTTATCAGTAGGCTGTATTATATTTTTAAAAGATTGGAAGCCCCAGATTGAGACAAGGCAGCTTGTGCCAATACTCAATCTCTTTATAATAATCCACCATTGGGGAGGCACGGGAAGGGGATCAGTCCTCTCAGGGGTCCGGTTCCAGTAGATTGGTACCTCTTTGCAGACCACAAAAGAGGTGTGTACAGGTATGGGACCTTTTATTCAGAATGCTTGGGACCTGGGGTTTTCCGGATAACGGATCTTTCAGTAATTCGGATCTTAATAAAAATCATGTAAACATAAAATAAACCCAATAGGCTGGTTTTGCTTCCAATAAGGATTCATTAATCCTAGTTGGGATCAAGTCCAAGGCACTGTTTTATTAATACAGAGAAAAAGGAAGTTATTTTTTTTTAATTTGGATAAAACAGAGTCAAGGGGGCAAATTCACTAAGATGCGAAGTTGCAACTTCGCCGCACTTCGCCAGGCGTAGTTTCGCCAGCGCTCCGCAAATTCACTAAAATCCGAAGTTGCGCACAGGGGTAGCGTAAGGTTGCGAACTTGCGCTAGCTTTGATTCGCTATGTAAAGCGAAGTTACGCTAGCGAAGGCTAATTTGCATACGGCGCGAAATTCAAATTTCAATGGAGGAACACGTATCAGCACTACAAATGCCTAGAAAACCTTCAAAGCAGCAAATAAAAATTTTATTTTGCCCTACACATGTGCCCACTGTCTAGGTAAGTTGCCATGAGTCAGGAAATGTAGGGGGAAAGGAGGGGAGCCCCAAAAATATTTTCGATCTTTTTCAGCCTATCACCCATCATGTAGAAAACACGCCAGCGTTTTTTGGGACTTAGAAAAAAATTTGACTTTTTTTGAAACAATCCCTATCTACTCTATTGCGCTTCGCCAGGTCTGAGGTGGCGAAGGAAGTCTAGCGTAAAAGGTAGCGTTCAGTACACTGCGCAAGTTAGTGAATTTGCGTAGTTACGTCGCTAGCGAAAATTCGCCTGGCGTAAGGGTGTGAAGTAACACTAGCGAAACTACGCCATCGTTCGTTAGTGAATTTGCGCAGTAACGAAAAATGCCAAACGCTAGAGAATTAACGCTAGCGTTCGGCGCTTAGTGAATTTGCGCCTATGAGAGACGGCCCTTCCATAATCTGGACCATTCTGGATAAAAGGTCCTATACCTCTAGTTTATTATGGAATAGGCAAAGATTGGGCCAGATCAGTGGTGTGCTAGGATGCATTGGGCAGGGCAAGGGCATGTTTGGGGAGTTCTCATTCTACTTATTTAGCAGAGCCAGTCCACAACATATGGATATTATCCACTAAAACTAAACTAAAATCAATGACTCCTAGACGGAAGGGGGTTCCTTTTGTAATGCACAACTCTCCTTGCTCTGCTGTATATAAAGTCTACTGCATTAAATGTAGCCCTACTGGAGCACCCTGCCCGCTTACTCCCATGCCCGGCATGAGGGCACCTGTGTGGTCTAGTCTTAAGTGGTAGATAATACCAAAAAAAAACAGTAGTTCAACACCAAAGAAAATATATTTACTTTTACTGGATAGAAAGTTATGTAACCGTAATTAAGTGCTTTTCTCCCCATTTATTTAAGCTGTTTAATGCTCCCATAGAATAGGCAAGTGCCCCAAGGGGCTGCCTCGTTCCCATGCATGCTACATCAGCTGACACTTACTCTTTCTGCCATACTGGAGACACAGGGAATCCTGCAGGGCAAGTTCAGAGACGCCTCACTACATTATAATAAGGCAGGAAAATCCCCCCGTATAGGGCCCCATGTGAGAACATACCTTTCCTCAAAACAGGATGTCTTAAATAACAGAAAATTACACAGCTGTGGGAAAAAAATTAAATGGAATTACACAAACCCGGGTGAGGACAATTTCCCTTTAACTTGTTCAAACATGGTCCTGTGGGGGTCCTGCTGTATACAGTTACAGCCTATTAGAGCACCATAATAACACGGCACATAGAAAAAATGGCCTCAGGCTCCTTTAAAAGAACACATTGTTATGTTCTATGAAAATACAGGCATTTAAATATTAGAGTGTTTACTGCCATGTCAGTTCCAACAAGAAAGAGTTTAGTCTTTTATAAGAATTGGCCTTATATATTGGAAGACTGTGCCTTTAATTAAAAATCAAGCAATATGGCAGCTTCCACACATACAATGTCCTTATACTTTCCTGTGTACTGGGAAGATTCTGCACAAGCTCCCTAGGCTTCTGCCTTGAACCCATCCATTTTAAGCTGCATATAAGACCAAGGAGACCCGCTCTCAGCAGTATAATGACTGCCAGCTTTAGTAATGAACCTATGATCCTGCAGAAGTTCTTGAATAAATTCCCAGCACAGTCCAGCTTTGTCTGTGGAAGGAGCTGGGAGCTAAAAGGTACAGCAACACCATAAAAAAAACAAAGTGTTTTAACGTAATTAGCATAGAATATACTGTTAGCATGCACTGGTAAAAGCCGTGTGTTTGCTTCAGAAACACTACTATAGTTTGTATAATTAAGCTGCTGTGTAGCCATGGGGGCAGCCATTCAAACTGGGAAAAGGAGAAAAGGCACAGGTCACACAGCAGATAACAGATAAACCCTGTCCAATACAATGTTGTTTTCTCGGTTATTTGCCATGTATCCTGAGCCTTTTGTTCCAGCTTGAATGGCTGCTCCCATGGCTACACAGCAGCTTGTTTATATAAACTATAGTAGTGTTTCTGAAGCAAACACACACGTGGAGATTAGACGAGATTTAGTCGCCCGGCGACAAATCAGCCTCTTCTTCAGGTGACTAATCTCCCCAAACTGCCTTCCCGCCGGCTAGAATCGAAATCGCCGGCGGGGTGGCACTCGGAGCGTATCGTTTTCCGAAGTCGCCCGAAGTTTCCTTCCTAGTACAAAAGGTGCTTGGAGCCTCGCATTTTCAAAGAACTCCAAAACAATACATGCTCCGTACATCTTCTTTTATCAAAGGACACACACCTTTGCATCATTAACTCGTACTGTACGTCTAGTAGAATGCCGTGCATGGCTAATTTTTAAAGTAAGTTAAATTATTTTAATATTAAACAAGCAACATTAAGTGGCACATACGCAACAACTAAATTAAAGCCTATAGAGCCCATGCTGCTTGTGGTATTGGTGGAGAGGACAGTTCTTTTAGGCACTGGCCAGGGAAGGCAGTTCGGGGAGATTATTTGCCCGAAGAAAAGTCGAGCTATTAATGTCCCTGAATCTCCACGTGCCTCTGCCCGTACCAGTGCCGGCTAACAGTATATTCTATGTTAATTACTTTGATACACTTTAAACTTTTGGTGTTCCTGTTACTTTATACCTCCCTGTCATTGTGCAGTATGGTTGTCATTTTGCTGTGCTTTACCTACAGGCCCTCTCCTGGCCAACAACTCCTGGCACCAGGTCAGCCATTCCTATTTGAGCCTACCGATTGGTTGCTATGGGTCACTAGGCCTGATTCAATCACCACAACCTTTATTTCTGGGTGAGATGGCACACTGGCAGGTGGCCAATTGCATCACGCCTAGAACCCCAGGTTGCCTCCATCCATCTCTGCCTTTCTATTTAAGTGACAATTGATGGAAGACAGCCCCGGCTTATTCATAAAGCTGTATAGATAGTCTCGCTATGTAACAGCTGAAATCCGTGTTAAATTCTGCAGGACAATGGGCAAGAAGAGACCTTTCCAGACAAGGCTCCTTTTATTGTTAGAGCCAGCACATTCCAGAGGCCGGACCTCTCTACCTCAGCAAACAGATCAATGTCAGCCTACACAGTGGCACTAAGTGTATCAGGACGTACTGCTGATACACGGCTTATGAGGAAACATTCAATGCTTGTGTGAGCTCGGCACATTATCCCCAATTCCTAGGCTTGCAGGCACATAGAGCCGGGGAGGGAATCAGGCAACACGCAAAGCCATTATGTGAATTTCAGCTTTTATTAGCACGTACGTATACAAAACAGCATCCCCCCTAATTTGGCGTAGGAAATATGGAGGCGTGATAGCAGAACGCAGCTGGCAAGCACGCTATTCATGATAAATAAGCACTGCAGCCATTTACAGCTAAGAGCAAGTATTTCAGCCACACAGCCTGGTAGCTGTTATGGAATGCTGAGCGTTATAGTTCAGCACGGCGAGGGAGCTAGGGAACACGACAACCCCCGTCAAGCAGAACAGCTATAGGGAGGGATTCTCTTGTTACAATAAAATACATACCTGTACCCGAATATGAAATTACATCCGAAAACAAGAATTGAAAAATTATGATTTCTTTTATGTTTCCTAAGGTGCTAGGCAGCGTTTCTAAGGGAGGGTGAAAGGTCTGTATTTCCTGATGGTACAGGTAGGGGATCCATCAGGGCCGGGCCAAGCCCTAGGCAACCTTTTCGGCTAACTCTGTCCCCCCCAAGCGTTCGTGGGTGCGTGCACCCTAAAATCCGGAAGGGAATAACAGTATTCAGATGTTTTTTTTATTTCTTTAAATCCAGGAAAGCTATTGCCCCTTATGTTTAGTTTTATTATGATTTATAATACTTATTTCTTAATTTCCTTTTTTTTTGGTCGGTACCGAACACTAGAGCATTGTTTTTGTTTACGTTTTCTTTTTTTCTCTTTTTACTCTCTATTTGGTAATCTACCGGTACATAGTAGATAAAAATACATGCTTTAACCTTTTGTATTGCTATGAAAGTAAAATGTAAGATGTCAGAAATGATATACCTCAATAATTTAAGTACAGGTATAGGACCTGTTATCCAGAATGCTCAGGACCTGCTGTTTTCCGGATAACAGATCTTCCTGTAATTTGGATCTTCATACCTAAAGTCTACTAGAAAATCATGTAAATATTAAATAAACCCAATAATCTGGTTTTGCCTCCAATAAGGATTAATTATATTTTAGCTGGGATCAAGTACAAGTTACTGTTTTATTATTACAGAGAAAAGGAAAATCATTTTTAAAAATCAGGATTATTTGATTACAATGGAGTCTATGGGAAACAGCCTTTCTGTAATTCGGAGCTTTCTGGATAACTGGTTTCTGGAGAACGCATCCCATACCTGTACAACCTTTCTACTACTATGTTGGGTTTTTGTTTTCTTCTCTGTAATTGATATTGTAAATTACTAAATAAAAAAATTTAAGAAAAAAAAAAATCCGGGAGCGCAACGAAAAGGGGAAACGTAAGGGGAGGGACAGAGGAGAGGGGAGGGACAAAGGGGTGAGCGACAGGGGTAGGCGAGAGCTGCAGACAGGAGCAAATCCGAGCTAGTGGTAGGAAGAATCTTGAACTTGCACCTGCCAACGCCCCCCATCATTGTGCCCTAGACAGGTGCCTGAAGTTCTGGCTCTGGGATCCATTATCCGGATTTTCCAGAAAGCTCCTAAATTACAGAATGACCGACTCTCATCCTCTATTTTTAAACTGTATCTTGTACTTGATCCAGTCTAAAAAAAAAATAATCCTTATTGGAAGCAAAACCATATTCTGTTAAGCCGCCCATAGCAGCTCAGATGTGGTCAGGCAGTTTGGCCGACTCCCCAACCCAATGCATATGTATGCCAGGCCAAGGGCCGTTTCAGAGCATGGGGGGGTGTCAGATCTGTCAAGATTGTGGGTGTATACCGTAGAGGACCAGCCAGCGTGCTCCATATCCACTTTAAATAAATATATACAAGGACACAGATATAAATTATAAAATGATGGAAGGGGCATGGGAATAAAATTAGCTTGAATTTTACTGTAATGTATGACTGGCTTATCCTACAAGGTTACAAGGAATTGGACATGTAACTATACATTGGGTATGTTTTGGATAGTGAATACAATGCACAACAAATGTAAAGACACACTAATACCACTATACTTTCTATGCACTGCAACAACGGATTTGTAGCCGATTTTACTTTGTATATACACGTACACAAAGCTATAAGTGCCAGGTTCCAGTCTCACAGTACAGACCCCCTGCTGCTAAAATGCCTTTGAATGTAAAGTTGAATTGTAAAGGAGTAGAAGAAACAGAGGGGAATCTGGCCCTTAGACAAGTGATGGCTAAATTAGAGGGGGAACCCAGACAAATGAGTGAGATGTGGCAGTTCTGTCGATATGCTATGACAGTGACTTGTTAGCAATCATGTGCAGTACATAGTCATTATCATCCCCCACAGTCATATTTTCCCTCATAACTCCTCCAACACATCTCAATCAATGCCCACAATTGTCTCCCTGTGCCATCTCTTTGCAGTAATGATTTATAGGTGCCTGGGGAGCCTGGCCTGACTCACTAACGTGCCTTCTTTCTCTATTCCCCTGACATAAAACAAGGTCCTACAATCAGCTACGAACCAAGATCACACAGAAAAGGGCGGCCACTGCTGTCTTGTCTAACTTGCCCAATAAGAGCTTTATTTATGCTTTAAACATGCCTTAGGGCAGAGACACATGGGGAGATTAGTCGCCCTTTCGACAAATCGTCTTTTCTTCGGGCGACTAATCTCCCCAAACTGCCTTCCCGCCTCATAAGGAAACTTAAGGTGACTTTGGAAGACTAAGCACTCTGAGTGCCATCCCTATCTATATATCTATCTTTATATATCTATCTATATATCAATCCCGTCTGCGATTTAGATTCTAGCCGGCGGGAAGGCAGAAGAAGAGGCGATTTGTCGCTGGGTGAGTAAATCTCCCCAAATCTCCACGTGTGCCTCTGCCCTTACACAGGGCTGCACAGATTTAAGGGGGATATAAACCCAGAAAGGAAACTTTGACCAATGGAGGAAGTTATTCTAAGCACCTACTGTATCCAAAATTCTCAGTGGCTTTTTAACGTTACTTGAAATGCAGTTGAATGCTGTATTTGTACTTTTCTGCACTGCTGGTTCTCTCTCTTAAAACAAAAAGCCTTGTAAGCTTCTTTGAAGTTCTAGCTTCTGCTACATTGTTTCAAAAGTCAGAGCCAATAAGGCAGTGAATAGAAAGAGACAAGCAGACCTCCCTCAGGATGCCCTTCTTTGGCGGTCTCGTTTGTGCACCCATAGCTTACAAGGCTTACAGACAGTGCTGGGTGCATCTCCCATTGCCTTCTTCTAAGCATCATCCTGGCGGCACAGGTTGCACCTTTGCATGCCTATAAATTAGTAATCACTTGTACAACAGGCAGAGGTTATAGGAACAGGAATGATATGTTAAAGGGATTGCTCTAACCGTATTACTTTCTTATAGAAAATCAATAATAATTTTAAATTAAAAAAGGGGGGGGTTGTTCATCGTTGCGTTAACTTTTAGTATGATGTAGAGTGATATATTGAGACAATTTGCAATTGGTTTTCATTTTTTATTATTTGTGGTTTTAGAGTCCTCCGGCTTTTTTTTCAGCAGCTCTCCAGTTTGCAATGTCAGCAGTATGGTTGCTAGGGTCCAAATTACCCTAGCAACTATGCAATGATTTGAATAAGTGACTCAAAAATATAATTATATCTATGTATGTGTATATATATATATATATATATATATATATATATATATATATATATATATATATATATATATATATATATATCTATATATATATATATATATATATATATATCTATATAGATCTATATCTATCTATATTTACGTCTATCTATCTATCTTATCTCTATCTATCTATCTATCTTATCTCTATCTATCTTATCTCTATCTATCTATCTTATCTCTATCTATCTATCTTATCTCTATCTATCTATCTATCTTATCTCTATCTATCTATCTATCTTATCGCTATATATCTATCTATCTTATCTCTAACTATCTTATCTCTAACTATCTTATCTCTAACTATCTTATCTCTATCTATCTATCTATCTATCTATCTATCTATCTATCTATCTATCTATCTATCATCTATCTAAAAGAGGGTCTCAATAGAAAGATGAGTAATAAAAAAGAAGCAATAACAACACATTTGTAGATCAATTGTTTTTTTTACATGGGGTCAGCGACCACAGTGTCGGACTGGGACACCAGGGGCCCACCCAAAAATTTTAGACCAGGGGCCCACCAAAAGATTTAATATCAGGGGCCCACTCTCCGTACTATTACGGAGGTCCTCCCTCAACCTCTATTCTGCTAGTCTCTTTTTTTTATATGCTAAAATCTATTATTCATTCTATATAGTCTCTATAGTGTTCTTTTAGCAATAGGTAATGGCCATGAAATAGGCCAAATGTTTTGAAGCAGGAGGGCCCACCAGTAGTTTTCCTGGTATCCCAGTGGGCCAGTCCGACACCACTTGAAAGCTGGAAAGAATCAGAAGAAAAAGGCAAATTACTGAGTCTCTGCTGTTTTATGGTTTTCTACCTATAAGCAGTAATATTGGAAATGCTGAGGGTAGCGTTTGCTTGATGGTTACCCTTTAATCCCTCGGAAACATTAGGCAGAAAAGCTGCTGCGGTGGAGGCTTTGTGGGGAAGGAACAGAGGGGCGTTTGTCTCGCACTAATAAAGGAATAGACTGAATATAGACTTCAGCTGGAACTGCCACAACTATCATCTAAAAATCCTAATGAACTTTTAAAAAAATCCCATTGCAGGAAGTAGCAATACTATAGAGTAAAAGGCACCTGAGCAAATAACCTCCAGGTCTGGATAACAGATCCCAAGCCTGTAAATTAAAGGGAAACAATACTTCCTCTTTCAATGAAATAAAAGGAGTCACAGAGAGAGGTGGGGGAGAGAGGGAAAGCTGTGCCGGAGTTCACTAAGGAACAATTTATTGACCAAAATGTTGGAGGTGGCCATAAAATGAGTCAGCTGGCGAGTGGCAGTGATGTGTAACTCAGAGGGCACGGGGAAGCAGATGGGATAAAATGCTTTCAGAATGTAACTGATCACTCTGTATTATCAGTATATGAAATCCTGACACAATGCACCTTTCTATAAACCTGCCTCTGCTCAGGTGCAGTGGGAGGGCAGTTACAATAACAGACACCTTTGTTTTCTAAGCAAGGAACGCCTAGAATAACAGAACTCGGAGAGGAGTCACTTGGCTTTGCATTAGTCTGGGGTTGCACAAGAACCTCATGACGTTGGTATGGCCAGTGATAAAGAGGAGTAATAAAAAGTAGCATTAATAAAAATAAATTTGGAAGATTCAGGAGAGATTCATCACCCAGCAACAAATCTCCTCTTCTTCGAGCGACTAATCTCCCCCCGAAATGCCTTCCCATCGGCAAGAATGTGAATCGCCGGCAGGGTGGCATACATATCGCTTCGGTTGTGAGTCAACTTCGGGCGATTCACATTCTTATCGGCCGGAAGGCATTTTGGGGGGAGATTAGTCGCATGAAGAAGAAGAGATTTTTTACATAGTCAGTGACCCCTATTTGAAAGCTGGAAAAGGGTCAGAAGTTGAAGTAATAATTGGCCATTCTAGAACATAATAAAAGTTAACTTAAAGGGAATACCATCCCCCTGTTTATAAGCAGGATTTGCATGTAGCTAATAATTTGTATAGGTGACTCTATCCACAGGATGAAAGAAGGAACTAGTTAAAAACAATGTCCTTTAAGCATGAACCTATGAATGCAGAGCATTTCCCTAATGAAAGCTCGGGGGCACTGGAAGGCAATATACACGTCGACTGAGCCGGGCAGCAGTCATGCATGCAGCAATGTTAATAGCTGATGAATGATGAGAAAGAGATTAAGCAGGAGGGCAGCCACAGGACTGATAAGACTTGTGACAACAGAGCTGAAAGTAAGAAGGGGACAGTTTGCCTATTGGCTTTCTGCTTGGTGACTTTTTTGGGTTACCCGCAGGTCACAAGTTAATAATCTAACTGCCCAGAACTAGAAATGTATAATCTTTTATATGGAAAAACATTGGAAAATGGAGCTCAAATACTCTACTTATTTGCACTTAAAGGTATAATCACCCAGTATTCCCTTGAGAAGAACAAGATCTGGATATTGGTGTTTATTCATATACTGGTTGCTCTAAAGGGCAAATGTATTGGTTTAACAGGTCCTTGCCTTGACCAAGGCTCCATTGCACACCCGCGTTCAGCCATGACACTCGAGTACTAAAAGCACAACAGATCATATAATGATGAAATCTCCATTAAATTAACAGTTCAGTGTAAAAACTAGGAAAATAGATAAAACTGTGCAAAATATAAAATGTTTCTAATATAGTTAGTTAGCCAAAAATATAATGTAGAAAGGCTGGAGTGCCTAACATAATAGACAGAACATTACTTCCTGCTTTGCAGCTCTCTTGGTTTCCACTGATTGGTTACCAGGCAGTAACCAATCAGTGACTTGCGGAGGCAGCACATGGATCATAACTGTTGCTTTTGAATCTGAGCTGAATGCTAAGGATCAATTGCAAACTCACTAAACAGTTATGTCCCATGTGGCCCCACTTCAAGTCACTGATTAACTCAGAGTTAGAGAGCTGAAAAGCAGGAAGTTCTATTCTGTTATGTTAGACATTCGCTTACTCCAGCCTTTATACATTACATTTTTGGCTAACTAACTATATCAGAAACATTTTTTATTTTGCACAGCCTATCTATTTATCCAGTTCTTATTTTTACACGGAACTTTTCCTTTAAAACATGCATTATGTACAGAAAGTCAGTGGCATTGAGCCTGTTAGAAGCACTCTGCAGTATGGGAATGGAGGCTTGAGCGTTGGCAGGAGCTGCTTGCAGTGCAGTTAGTCATGAATATTGTGTGTGTGTGTAAATGGACACTTTGGCAGAGACAGCAAACAGTGGCACACAGCTTGCCCCAGGTTCTCTGTACAAAGTGATCACTTGGCAGCAGAGGGAAGAGCCAGTATTGGGCAGAGGCACTACTGTTCCCTGGGCAGCTCATCACCTGACAGAGCAGGACAGAATCTCTCTTTGTCGGAGCAGCCGTGGAAGCTGGGAATTGTAGTTCTGCAATATCTAGAACACTTCCAAGGTACACCACTGGTTTATGTAATAAAAGGCACTATGTTTGCCCAGGAGCAGTAAACCATAGCAACCAATAAGATGATTTGCTGATTGCTTGGCTATTGGTTGCTGATTGGATACTGCTCCTGGGAAAACGTAGTGCCTTTTATTACATAACCCAGTGGTGTAACTAGGGGAAGTGTTCTAGATATTGCAGAACTACAATTCCCAGCATCCACAGCTGGTGCCTTGTATCCTTTTCTTTGCATGTGCTCTGGCATGGGGGTGATATTAGGTGTTTATAGGCTATAATGAGGCACTATTCCCCTTTTTTAACATGGCTAAGGCATGCACAGGGGCCCCTAATGAGGCAGCACACAGCTCAACGCTGCACGGCTTCAATAAACAGGACTTGTGCGAACCTGTACGCCTAGTATCATACACAGTGGATTTTCCAACAACAGGGAAATGCCTGTAACTGCTTCCCATACTGTAACTGCATACCTCCCTAAATTTTGGAAATAGAAAGAGGGCCAAAAAGATTTTTTTTTTGACCACGCCCATTTTTTATGGCCACCCCCTAATTACCATGTTCATTTTACAAAATTTGGCAAGTTATGAAAGTTTGAACACGTTTCTGTGGTCTTTACCTGTTATTACAGTTTTGCTAATGAAGGTGAATTGCCCTTTAAGCTGCAAGTCACAGTTTCCCCAAGAGACCTGCTTATCTTATATAGTTGCAATGGCTTCTTTGCTTATCTTAAATTGTTAGAAAAGTATCGAAGTGCACCTGCCACATATTCTGGGCTCTCTGCCAAAAGCCAATTAAGTTTTAGAAACTTTGTATCTTTCTGTGACTGTTTAGTGCAGGAGATCAAAGCGTAAATCCGGACATTTCAGTAGCAATCCGGGAGTATGGGTTGAGCTCTCAAAATCAGGACTGTCCCGCGAAAAACGGGACAGTTGGAAGGTATGTACATGCCCAGTGCATTCACACTTGCACTGCCATGTGGTTCCCACTGAAATCAGGAGGTGCTGCTCCTTCGATGGAAACGCGGTGACATTGGCCTAAACCACAACAAAAGTGATGACGGGGGGGTTTGTTTTTCATATGCAGCTCACTAGCTTCGCTGCATAGAGCAGACACGACATGTAAAAACAAAATAATTTACAATTTTGGAAAGGGGAAAAAGTAAAATACAGCCATAAAAAAAGGTGCATAGGTCTATACTGGCCATTTAACTATAAGTAACAGGGATGATCGTTTCCAGAAGCCCAGTAATCCGTTTCATGAGCCCTGACAGTTGGGGGACGTGTGTTTAATATAGATTTGCCAGTGGGAGGGTGCAAAAAGGAGAAGAAATAAAAAAAGCAAAAGGATTCACCTTGTTTTTCTGAGCTAACAAGCAGGATTTCGTTACTTAGGATTATGGGAGTGTCACATGGAATGAAAGGCTGTGAATATTGCCTGTGGGATTGGAGAAGGAGCGGCGCACTTGCCATCAGTGGGCAGCCTGCTTGCGTTAAATTGCTTCTTCCCACTCCTCCTGTTAATAAGTTTGCTTGACAGGAAATGATTAGCAGTGTTCCAGGCCGTGACTAATCCACCTTTCTGCATACAACACAATACGTGGGACCGCCATGAGACACCGTGCAAGAAATTGCTGCCCACCCAGCACTAAAATTCTCACCTCTTCAGACCCCCTCCGGAAACAAGCCTGCCTTTGTTGCTGAGGATTATGGGGTGTTAGCAACACAAGCTATCTGAGGCTCGCTATCAGCAGGCTTAAAATAGCAACACTTGTTCTTAGCATTTAAGGCTGAGCTTTCAGCTCAATAAATCCAAGCAATTAATGGATTGGGAAGACACAGCAGCAGGCCTGGCCTGCCACCCCCATCATCCAAAACTCTCCCCTACCCTTTGCAGATAAAGATTTAACCCCTGACTGTGTCCAGCAACACTAATAAAAACGACCAACAATTTACAGCATTTTTGTTTAATTCCGAAGAACAGAAATTTGATTTAACCCAGATTAAAAGGAGTATCACTTCTTATGTGTGATTTGGGGGGTGGGGGGGGGATTTGTTCATGCACCTGCGTGTAACTGCCACTGCTTTTTATTATACGAGATAAAGGTTTAGTGTCATTGGAGAGCGAAACATTTTATAAAGAAGATACTCGGCTGCTATTTTAACAGGCAGAACACTGGACAGTCCTATGAATTCAAAATGGCCACACACTAAAAATCTGCTTTAGTTAAAAAAGACTCTAAATGGATGTTACACATTCAATAATGTACATTCCCACACAACAGACCAAATTGTTGTAAACCAGGTGTATAAATATATAAAGGCTGCAGGCTTGCCTTTAATAAGCCCAACAGATGCTCCTTCAATTTAATGCTTCAATTTGCACTTGCAACTTTTGATTAGCGCTATATATATATATATATATATATATATATATATATATATATATATATATATATATATATATATATATATATATATATATATATATATATATATATATATATATATATATATATATATATATATATGTATATATACACACACACACATACATACACATAGATATACAGGTATGTATATATATGTATATACACACACACACACATACATACACATAGATATACAGGTATAGGATCACTTATCCTGAAACCCGATATCCAGAAAGCTCCGAATTACAGAACGGCTGTCTCCCATAGACTCAATTTTTTATCCAAATAATCCAAATTTTTAAAAATGATTTCCTTTTTCTGTGTAATAATAAATAACCAAGAAAATTCTTCAACAAACAGAGCCTTACATAAAAAGAAATCTCAAGACGGAAAGAATATCTCATTGATAAGGTTTGTTGGGTGCAGAAGTGGAAATAGTCCAATTGAATCTAGCCAGCAGGGGTAGGATAGCGTAACTAAACATGTAGCGGTAGCATTCTGTCTTCGGAACACCAATTCCGATTTTTCATCCGTAAAACACGCACCTCTCTAGCCCCCTTTTAATGCAAATTTCAACCTTAATATACACACCCATGAGCGTCAGTTAAGAATAATATAACAAGAGTCAGTGGTGGCGCCTTCATACGATTCTCAATGGCAGCAACAAGGAATATGGCAGGAGTCAATTTGACATTTTAAGACCCTTAAAAATATCCTTTAAAATAAATCAGTACATGTGCTACTGGCTCCTTCAATATCTAACAATTAACCAAAATCCAATAGTTTACTAATTTTTTCTGGCAAACCAACCCCATCTTGTCTAAAACTGAACTGTCCTATGTTTGTGAAGACTTATTCATGCAGGTCATGGTATATCTGTAGAAATAAGTCAAATCCACTGGACTTGCTATGTTTTTTCCTTGAAGACGTTTCACCAGTCACCCAACTAGCTTTATCAATTGAAAATAACTTGTAAATAAAATCTTTTTACGGGAATATATCCTCTGGAATGTTGCTCCAATCGGCAGAATCCGCAAGGACATCATGAAGTTAGGTGTTGATTGTAGGTTAGGTGTTGTCCTACTAAATGAACTGATCTGTGATACCCAAAACCCCTAAATTTGGTCAAGGTTCAACACTCTTAACACACTTAATGGTTCCATAATGGTCTCTATATGTAAACGAAAACTAACTGAAATGCAGCTTTATCCTTATTTTTACTGCAACTGGTTATGAACAGAAGGAAGAGTATAGTAAGGCAAGATGGCAGTGGCAACATTATAGTGCACAGTTGGCCTTCAGCATTGCAAATGGGGTTGCAGTGACCTAGACAAACCTAGACAAACCATACTTTGGACAGTCCAACTTTATTTAAATGATGAAGCATCACAAACTCGGGAACTGTCCAAACGAATTATAATCACAACACTGGCTTCTTCTGGAGTCAGCAGTTCCGAACCACTGTCTCTCATTTATCCTTCAATGAGAACTTCTTAAAACACAACTTTATTGCTATTCCTATGGCAACTGGCTAGGAAGAGTATAGTAAAGTAGAATGGTAGGGGCAATGCTAAAGTTGACTGTTGATCAAGCTGTGGGCCTTTCAGCTGTACAGGTATGGGAAGTGTTATCCAGATTGCTCGATACCTGGGGTTTTCTGGATATGGAATCATTGTAATTTAGCTCTCCATACCTTCAGTCTACTAAAAACAATTAAAGGAGAACCAACCCTTTTTATTAAAATCCCCTAACACCCTACCCTACAGAGACCCCCTCTGTGCTCACCCCCCCAGCCTAGGTGTTACCCTCAGTAAATGCCCCTAACTCTTTACTTACCCCTAGTTGCAGATTCAGAGCATAAGAGTTCACGGGCGCCATCTTCTTCTCTTTGCTAATTTTTGTGGATTAAGTGCCATATCGCTGCATGTGCAGTTGGAGCAGACTGCTGTTTTTTTTAACTGTGCATGCAACGAAAGTCACAAATTTGGCGAAGCGCTGGAAGAATACCCGAAGATTACTGAAGAGAAAAAGATGGCGCCTGTGAACTCCAATGCACTGAATCTGCAACGAGGGGTAAAGAGTGAAGAGTTAGTGGCATTTACAGAGGGTAACAACTAGGCTGTGGGGGAGCAGGGAGGGGGTCTATGTAGGGTAGGGGATTTTAATAAAAAAGGTTTTGTTCTCTTTTAAACATGTTGGGGCAAATTTACCTAAGGTCAAATATCGAGGGTTAATTAACCCTCGATATTCGACTGCCGGATTGAAATCCTTCGACTTCGAATATTGAAGTCCAAAGATTTACCGCAATTCGTTCGATCAAACAATTAAATCCTTCGAATCGTTTGATTCAAAGGATTTTAATCCATCGATTGAACGTTTTTTGTTCGACCAAAAAATACTTAGAAAGCCTATGGGGACCTTCCCCATAGGCTAACATTGACTTCGGTAGGTTTTAGGTGGCGAACTAGGGGGTCGTAGTAGTCCCCCTAGTAGTCGATAGTACTTCGACTATCGAATGGTCGAATAATTTTTTGTTTGAATCGTTCGATTCAAAGTCGTAGTCGAAGGTCGAAGTAGCCAATTTTTTTTATTCTATTCCTTCACTCGAACTAAGTAAATGGGCCCCTAAATAAACCAAATTGGATTGCTTTGCCAGCTTTAAGGAATAACCATATCTTATTTGGGATATAGTACAAGCGACGGGTTTATTATTACAGATAAAAAGGAAATATGTTTTTAACATTTTGAATTTTCTGATTAAAATGGACTCTATGGGAAATGACATTCCTGTTATTCATAGGATTCTGTATAAACAGAGTCCAGATAACTGATGTTATACCTGTATTAAATAACAAGAAGTGCCTTAGTTTAGAAAGTACAACTTCATATACATGATGGCGACTTGCAAAGTCTGTTTATCCACACCCACCATAATGAAAAATGGCTCAGCTCGGTTGAATTAACATTATTAGAGGACCATTTTATTCCATGTGTTTAATAGCTTCCACATTAGCATATCCACAATTAATAAAAAAAAAAAAAAAAAGAAGCAAACTCAGTTTACTAGAAATTTACTAATGAAGGGGATAGGAAAGAATTCTAGGAAGGCACGTCAACTTTTCAACATTAGCAGTTCCTTCCCTTTCAAAAAGGTATAATCCCACACAGCAATCTTATTCATAATTACTTTGAACTGATTCTTTGCCAGAAGCAATGTATGACAGGCCTGTGTGCCAATGGGATGATAAATTATGTATTCACCACTGTAAACAGATATAATTTAAAAAAAATCAACAGACGGATGCTCATTACACATACTGATGCTAACCTCATAGTTCCTAAGCATTACAAGAGAGGGATAATTTAGGAAAGTCTGGTTATTGTGTGCCTTCAAAAGCCAGGTGCTGTAATTTCCACACACAGGAAATTCAAAAGTAATTTTCCACAAAATAAATTCCTTAAGTGCCCCATAACTCCATGCTCTGCATTGCGCGGCAGCCATAAAGTTAGAATAGCTGGGGGAAAATGATTAGGGTTTATTGGGAAACACAAGGGACTGCAGAGATCTAGCACAGAGTAGGTGCTTAGTAAGGAATCTAAATGGACACAGGGCAATAAACAGCAGTTGTGCTAATGATATTGAAGATGGGCTTGCAATGAAAAAGGGGGACCACAATTCATGGAAGTTATGCATAATGGTTAATATCGCAGGAGAAAGAGAGAAATCAGAATTTGTGGTAGGTGCCACAACAAGGTGGCATGCCTCATCTGAGTAGGAAAGGCCAGATCCACACAATGTACCCAAAAGCCAAAAACTGATCTAGAGCTGAGCAGGTCATGATCCCCATGCAAATCAGTAACACAGCCAAAACAAGCAGCAGAACAAACAGCCTTTGATATGTTCCTCAGCTCATGCTGCTCTGAATCCTAATTGGTAGGGGGGAGATGATTCTCTGGTTCTAATTAATTTTGTTTTGCTGATTAAAAAAAATATCTGTTTGAAGCTTTCTCCGTGAAGGGTAAGTACCTTACTTCTTCTCTAATTGAGAAGGTTCCCTTTCTTCGTGACCTTTTTTTTTTTGAGGCTATGTAGGCAAGTATACTTAACCGGTCATGAGATTGAATTATGTAAAGGACCCACAGGTGAAAAAAGAACAGGGGATACAGTTACAGACCTCTGAGACAGAAGGAACTTTAAGATAACCACCTATTTTATGTAGCATTTTAGTACATCATAATTTTGGTTAAGTCTACCGTGCTCATCTGTTCAATGCTTAGCAAAATTCATGGACATTGGTTGTATTGCTTTGGCAACCTTATTTTTCCTACATAAGTACAGGAGCTTTCATTCAGGATGGTCTAACTCTATAGAGTGGAGATGGCCGATTTAAAGGAGACATGAAAAACAAGAATGTGCCAGTGCATTGTACTCTGTTAAACATAGAAGGAATGAGCTTAAAAAAAGGAGTGGTCAAGCTGATTTTATTGAAAATTTCTGCAAAACCACTACTAGTCCTGGCCATCTGATCTACTTCCTGATGCCTCCGTTCCCAGGCTGTGCAGGGAACCCAACGGCATTCATCACTGTAGGATCATCAGCTAGATGGACTTAATAGAGAACTGAAAACTGTCTGTTTGTGTGACTGCAGGGCTGTGATTGGTTATCCCTGTCCTACTGTGCTCCTGGCACCCCTTGGCAAGGATATAGAATTCTACAGGGAGCACCAATAAAGGGGCCATTTTTAAAGATAATAATATTTAGCCCAAAGTAAAACAAGTTCCATATATTATTCAATATTGCCTACAATATTGGGGGGGGTGTCACTTATCATATATGTCTCCCATCTGTCTAATCTACCTTTATACAGTGAGGAATATCAGTTCAAAACAAGATATAACTAACTTCCACCCACTGTTGCCTACTACCTGTAATATGACCCTGGAATCAAGCAACATCCAGATTAACTAGAGAAAACAAAGGCAGACCTATTATACATTTCCTTGTGAATAGATCCATTATAATACATTTGTGTGACTCATTACATTTAGTTAGAAGGGGGAATAACTGTGAACCCTTTCTAGGTTGGGTGGCAGATCCTCAGAATTTAAAGAACAGTCCAGCACAGGCCAAGTGATTCACAAAGGTGCAAGCTGGATCAAGCTTGGGAGTTGGATCACTGGAACCAAATAAAGCCAATTTATTAGGAAGACACTTGTGATTGGCTAGTTTATGCAAGACTGGATGGCATTCTGGTCTTACTTAAACAACAGGGCTCTAGATAAAATCAGTGGGGTATTGTATTTATAACATTTGTTTAGAGGCCTACGTACTCCGTCTCTGATGTCAATTCCGTTTTAGAGAGGAGCTGAAAGAATAGAGGGAGTCAAGTACAATATTAGGGTCAGGGCACACACTCAGATTCGGGGACATTAGTTGTCCGGCAACAAATCTCATCTTCACGGCGACTAATCTCCCTAAACTGCCTCCCGCCGGCTAGAATATAAATCGCCTGCAGGATGGCACTCTGAGCGCTTCGTTTTCCGAAGTTGCCCAACGTTTCCTTGTGAGGCAACGAATCTGAGCTTGTGCCCTGACCCTAAGGCTGATGCTACACGGGCCTGAATCTCATGTTTTGGTCCAGAATTGCATCGCCTTTACCTGCACTTGGGCTGATTCAATGGTTATTGGGTTACTTTATCAAATAAAACATTTCTCGTATATCAACCACTGTCTACAACCTGTCAAGAGATCATTTTAAGGTGAACTTTAGCTTTAACGGGGCGGTTCACCTTTAAGTTGATGTTAAGTATGTTATTGAACCGCCAATTCTAAGCAATGTTTCAATTGATTGTCATCATTTCTTTTTTTTTTTATAGTTTTTAAATGATTTGACTCTTTCCAACTTTCCAATGGGGTCACTGATAAACGTTTTGTTATTGTTATTTTTTATTACTCATGTTTCTATTCATAATACAGTCTCTCATTCAGATCAATGCATGGTTGCTAGGGTAATGTGGACCCTAGCAACCAGATTGCTGAAATTGCCAACTGGAGAGCTGATGAATAAAAAGTTACTCAAAAACCCACAAATAATAAAAAATGAAGACCAATTGCAAACTGTCTCAGAATATCATTCTCTACATCATACTCAAAGGCGAACTCAGAAGAGTCAGACAATATAAGGTGCCACCAACATCAGGATCAGTAACAGGAGAGACAAATAAGTGGTTAGTAAGGAGCAGGGGCCAGGCAACAAAATGTGGGGAGAAAAATGTCAGTAAAAAGAGGTTAACAAAAAAAAAAGAGGGGAGGGGGGCCCCCCAAGAGGCAGCATAAAAGCTATTCCTTCTCATCCATCAGATGTGCTTTGAGCCTGTGATTTTGCAGCTATAGTGTAGATTACAGGATGCTGGCTGCTCTGTGTGGGGGTCTGGAAGCTCACAGCCAGGGGCGTGGGAATGCCTTCTGATTAGCAGGCAGCAGATTTATATTCAGCATCTTCTTTTCCCCAGTTTATTCAACAGTGACCTAATACTATAGCACAAGCTGGCTTCTAGGAATATATAAATTGTAATTGTCTTTCACGGATCAACAACATCCTTCTCTCCATCGCTTGTCCAGAATCATAGATATCCTACATCCTGCCCTGAAATAGACACAGCTAGAGAAGGGGAGGGGTGAGCCCTGGAAGCATGAGGTAGCAAAGCCGTATTTCTATTTACAGTCACCATCTCTCCCCACTATACCTGCTATCCTACAGTGACACTTCGTTCCCAGAGACTATTATTCCACTATTACTATAGGCACCATCTCTCCCTACTATACCTATCCCACAGTCACAGTCCCTTCCCAGAGACTATTATCCCTCTGTTACTATAGGCACCATCTCTCCCTACTATATCTGCTATCTCACAGTCACAGTCCCTTCCCAGAGACTATTATTCCACTGCTACTATAGGCACCATAGCTTCCTACAATACCTGCTATTCTACAGTCACACTCCCTTCCCAGAGACTATTATCCCATTGCTACTATAGGCACCATCTCTCCCTAATGTACCTGCTATCCCACAGCCACAGTCCCTTCCCAGAAGCTATTGTCCCTAAATCTACAATAGGCACCATCTATCCCTACTATACCTGCTATCCCACAGCCACAGTCCCTTCCCAGAGACTATTATCCCATGGTTACTATAGGCACCATCTCTCCCTACTATACCTGCTATCCCACGGCAACAGTCCCCTCCCAAAGACTATTATCCCACTGCTACTATAGGCACCATCTCTCCCTACTATACCTGCTATTCCACAGTTACAGTCCCTTCCCAGAGACTATTATCCACCTGTTACTATAGGCACCATCTCTCCCTACTATACCTGCTATCCCACGGCAACAGTCCCCTCCCAAAGACTATTATCCCACTGCTACTATATGAACCATTTCTCCCTACTATACCTGCTATTCCACAGCCACACTCCCTTCCCAGAGACTATTACCCCACTGTTACTATAGACACCATCTCTCCCTATTATCCCACAGCCACAGGTCCTCCCAGAGACTATTATCCTACAGCTACAGGCACCTCACACTAAAAGGATTTATTACAATTTGTTCCTAACAGACAGAATTTGGTTTTAGTTGTTCAGTACCTGTGAATGTGAGATGCTGTAAGGATGGTTTAATGTATTTAAATAGGCTTAAAATTCTGGATAGCACTATGCAACATCATACAGAATTTTTTATCTGGCGACAGTTCCCCTGTAGAAATAGGTATATAGATATATATATATATATATATATAGATATATATATATATATATATAGATATATATATATATATATATATATATATATATATATATATATATATATATATAGATAAATATATATATATATATATTTATCTATATATATATATATATATATATATATATATATATATATATATATATATAGATAAATATATATATATATAGATAAATATATATAAATATATATATATATAGATAAATATATATATATATAGATATCTATCTATCTATCTATCTATCTATCTATCTATCTATCTATCTATCTATCTATCTATCTATCTATCTATATATACACACACACACACACATATACAAAGTAAGTGCGACATGACCTCCTACTCCCAAGCAAGTATTTAAGGGAGGAACATGCAGGGGAGGTGTGATACTGGCAGCAGTGTGTTACCCGCAGGGTGACAGATTCCACAAGAATGGGTGTGCTAATAACAGAAACATCAAGAGGCGCTGAATAAGGACCACCGACCAGCAGGACAAACTTGTTCTGTCGGCACAAAAATAACCACATCACTGCATGAACAACAAAAAAGCCGTAAGAGGTTATAAATGAGGGGAAGGGGGGGGGGGGAAGCATTAAAAGCGAATATATGTGAATACCTAATTAAATCAGGCACGCAGCTGAAATAAGTTACATTAAAAAGAACAAACTCCCAAAATCCTGTTTGTATAGCTCAGGAAAGAAATGGATCCAATTACTCAGGCTTATCATAATATTATTCCACTTTTTGGGTTTGAACAAAAAGGGATATATATAAAAAAAAAAACCTATAAAAGAATATTAATCTGATCAATGATGCCGCTCGATAACAGGAAAAATAAAAAGTTGTGGCTGTTACTTCAGCTTTCACAAGTTATTGCTGTTTAAAGACAAGCAATTAAAAAAAAAAAAAAAAAAAAATATATATATATATATATATATATATATATATTTTTTTTTTTTTTTTAAGGCATGTTGTTAGACAGCAATACAGTGCCAAATTGCCATGGATTCATTTAGCCTGGGGCTTGTGTATAGTTACAATGTAAGACAATTTGGCTGCCTAAAAAGGTGGGGCTCACTGCACCCCGTGTTCCATTAACCAAAAACATATCACAAAATAACACTGCATTATATCTGCCCATGATGTACAACAGTGACTGTGTAGCAGCACACCATGCCAGCCAGATAGCTGCCAACCAACAGGCTGCAGATGCCTATATTTATTGAGGGTCATTACTAAAAAGTATATTATTGCCTAACACAGGCTGAGACACGGCGACCAGATATTAATTCAAATTTTCCCGTCTCAATTATTAATAACTACCTGCACCGGCAATGGCCCGTGCGATGAATTGAGCTTAAACTGGTAGTTAAGAGGTTAATGTGATGTCACAAAAAATAAATTCTTAGCCCCTGGACCGTGCTTCCCGCAGAACTTGCCCGATCCAGCGCCGTCTTCGCTCGCTGACCTCTGGGCGTTCCATTCCTCTCTCTCCTACCATGCAATTTCCAACGTAATTAAAATGTAACGTCAGATAAGGATCATTAGATTTCCACAGAAAGAGTCACTGGCAGGGCAATTTCTATCAAAGTGAGATTTTGACAGTGGCTGCGGCACTTCTCCGCAACATTCGGCAGCGAGTGAAAAGAAATGGCAATGAGATCCTGATTAAATGGGAGTAAAAGGGGGGAAATGTGGAGAGACTGTAAAAGCAAGGCCTGAAGTGGCACCAGGAACGAATGGCAGAAAGAAAACCTTACAGCGAAACAGGGAAGCACTCATGATACAGAAACCATCATGTATGGATTGTTCATTTGGTATTCGTCTCCTAAAGGAAAAATGTAATTTTATATACACACATATATCAGTCATGGAACATGCTTACTCGTATGCATACTTTCATTTATACGGATCAGTGGGAGCTGCCTTATTGTCTCAGCAGTCACCCTGCATGACACCCTAACCCTGGCAATACCAGCCATTAACGGGCGAATTTATCAAGGGTCAAACTGAAAATTTTAATTTTGAATTCGAATTTTCGAGGTTTTTTTTATGGCCAAAAACTGTCAAATTCGACTAGGGAAGTGTTTAAATTTGATTCGAGTTTTTTTAAAAATTCTAATTTGATTTTCAAGATTCATCATATACTGGCCCTTTAAGAACTCGAATTCGGATTTGTGGAGAGGCAACCAAGGACCGGCCTAGGGCGGCAGGATTTTAGGGGGCGGCATGCTGCCCAACTACACCCACATTAGTTCAGAAACACTGGGGAGGTGCAGGAGATATGATAGTTTTTAAATTTCCCGTGCCCCAATCCCCACTGCTCTGGTCCCGATGATGAAAATTTGAGCAAATAAAGGAGAGGGGACAAGGGCGATGAACGACAGCGGGCCCTGGGGCGCCCGCTATGTAAATATGGCCCTGCAAGGGCTATGGTGACATTTCAATGCAAATTCAAGTTTTGGGGATCGATCCTATTCACCCGAGTTTAGGAAATTCAATGTTTTTTAAAATAAATTTTAAATGTTCAAATTTCAAGTTCATGGGAGTTTTCTTACTCACATGAATTCAAAATTCGACCTGTGATAAATGTGCCTCTAATAGTCAATATTTTGGAATTCCCACCGGGTATAATGAAAAATCGCCAGCATGATGGCACTAGCAGCGCTTCATTTTCCGAAGTCGCCCGAAGTTTCCTCGTGAGGTAACTTCGGGCGACTTCTGAAAATGAAGCACCGTGAGTGCCACCCCGCTAGCGATTTTTCATTATAGTCGGAGGGAAGGCAGTTCTGGGAGACTGTCACCCTGAAGAAGAGGCGATTTGTCGCCGGGGTGACTAATCTCCCCGAATCTGCCCGTGTGCCCTTATCCTTATAGAGAAGAGGACTGCTGGTCAAGGGTAGAAAGCAAAACATTGGCGCCACTCGTGAACTCGCAAAGTGGTTACATACTGCCAGACTTGGCTCCACCCTTCTTCATTGAGTGTATGTATATATGTTGCACACAGGATTCATTTAATAAAGTGGGGGGTGAGCAAAACTGATTTAGCTCGCATAGCTTTTTGGTTTATACAGAAGTTAAATGCTTGTCCCTATACGAAAAAGCAACATACCTCTAAATGAAAGGTGGCACATAGAAAAAATTTGTGCCCCGTCGTAGTTTGCGCATCAAATGAGCTAGAAATGATGGAACAGACAATCTTGCCTATGTTTTTTTTTCTCTCCCATTTAATCACATGTTCATACCGATTATAAATAACAGAGAGAGCTGAGGGTAGAAGGAACAAAGTGAGACGATTTAGAAGGTACAGGCAGGTTCTGTATCTGTACCTTAAATAATTGTAATGCATTAGATGCATGAAATTTGCTTAAAAATTTACATTTCACACGTTGTACTGCTATTTATACTGCCATCGCCCATCTGTTCATTTCTCAACTGTTAAAGTTCTAACGTGGTTCTGCAGCCTTTCCCACACTTGTACAAAATGTTCTGTCCTATCATTTTATGAAAAATTCCGCCCCCTAAATCCTGATGTGCATCCATCTTGTTGTGTCTGCGTTTGCACACGCGGGGGGCGGGGACTTGGATTGTCACCATTCTATGCTGAATATACAGCTACCGAGACAAAGCATAATAGGAAGAGCAAACAGCAGTTTATGGAGGGCCTAGAGGGAAACCTTATTAGTATGCAGTTGCATTTTGAGCCCAAAGCAGATCAACTTTCCAAAGATTTGAGGGCATCCCTATAACATTTTACTATGAAGCTCATTAATTTCTAGTTGTAACCCAAATACAGCATTACTATTAACCTATATCAAAGCTGCCCAACCTTGCCTCAAGAAGGCAAGGCATTCATGAAGCAGTTCTTCACATTAGCAATTCCAACAACTACACTAGGCCCGTGCTTGCCACATTAGGCAACAAAATAGCCTTTATCTTGCCATGACAACAGCTGGAGCAACATAGACTGGACACCCCAATGTTGCCTCAGTTATGGCCCTCTCTCTCCAGTCTTGGTGGCAACCTCAACAGAGCTGCACTAAGTTCAGGCCTCCTGGCTCCGAGTTTTAAGATCTCTTTTATTTAGGAGATTACACAGTAGAAAAAACATAGCTTTAGAAGACATGTGATGCCAAACCTTTCCTAGACCAGCATTCTAGTTTGTTTGGTGTTTTAAAGGCATTTAAATTTTACATTATACATAAAGCCAAGTTTTTATGTGACTGTTCCTTTTAAAGACAAGGCAGTCATTCATAAAGACAAACATTCCTTGGAAGGAAGCAGTAGTGGCATCTCACAAACACAAGTCAGGCTTAGCACTGTAATATTTCCCTCAACATAACGGATTACATGAAATCTCTTTGCGAAAGAAAGCAATATTCTGACTGTGGGAAAATTCTTGCTGCTAAAGAACCGTTATTAAAAGCACTACATCGACTCCTAAATGGAAAAACCCAGGATACAATTTTACAGACGATTGGCAATTCTTAACCGGCTCCATCTCTCTGGTCTTCTCTGTGTTAAGATAAATCATTTACATCAAGTGCACACACAACTGTCCTCTCGGAGGAATCGCTAGCATATGGAGAAAGAACGAGAGCAAAGCAGAAGGTAGGGATGAAAATGAGAATATTAAGAGGAAGGAAGAAAGTGGAAGATGTTGCAGATGAGGGAAGGATATAAGCATCAGGGGAAAGGGGCATGGACAATAGAAGAGGAAAGAAGAAGTGGGTAAAGAAGGGGAAGGTAGAAAGGAAAGGGGCACATGGTAGGCAGAGAAATGAATGGTAATGATGAAGAGAAGAAGTAAGAAAGACAGCATAATAAGGGTTAGAGAAACAGGAATACGATGGAAGATGTTGCTTGAGAATACTTTGAAGTACAAAAGAATGAAGAGATAAGGGTTGGAAGAGAAAAAGCAGAGGAACGGGAAGGCAGATGGAAGAACAGGGAGAGATAAGCACAGAGTAAAAAAGTAGGGTGGGATGGGACTAGGAAAATAGCGGATGATGAACAGATGTAGAGTTAGGAAATGGATTAAAGTGGCCATAAATTGGCTGCCGAAAGACCGAGTCAGCAGTTTATTGGCCCGTGTGTGGGGCCCTCCGACGGGTTTCCCTGGTCGATAGCTGCCCGAAAGTTGGCCAGATGTCGGTGTGCAGGGTTAAAAATCCTGTTGGATCGCGGACATTGATGCAGTCCTGCATTTCGACCACTTGTATTCCATACATTATGATCTGATCATTGGGCCCTAGGGCCCACAATTGGATCAGCCCGATATCACCCACTTTTTAGTTGGCTCATGTGACCTAACAAGTATGGTTTGTTGGTATGTTTGTATGCACAGTGAATCATACGATACCAGGGGGCGGCCCTTATTTTTTTAAAATAGCAATTTTCTATTTATGATTACCCAATGGCACATGCTACTAGCAAAGTATATTATTATGAAAATGGTTTATTTACATGAAGCAGGGTTTTACATATGAGCTGTTTTATGCAATATCTTTTTAAAGAGACCAACATTGTTTGGGGGGTATAGTTTTCCTTTAAGGCCATGTATATAAATGCTGGCTCAATTACACAAACAAAAATATATCCTAGCACAATCTTACAAGAAAGTGAGGCAAGGGCAGAATGTAAGGCACTTAGATGGGAACGGAGTTAGTTTGCTGTATCTGACCTTTATGTGTTGTGTCAGGAGGGGGGTAAACATGACTGTATGTACTGGTTCCTTTTCACCGAGAGACACACCTTGGAGAGGAGCAAATAAAGGAGTGACTGTGCCTGTATCACACTGGTGTCGCTGGGTTAATAGGACACTGCTCTTTCACTCTTGCCCCTTCTTGTGACCACTGACTTTCACTTTTTGTCCTGGCTCAATATCTAGTAGTAAAACACCATAACCAACCGGTGAAAATTAAAGTATGGACATTTTGCTCACCTTAACATGCACAAACATTTTTTCAAGTAACAACATGGAAATACCAGCCCTTGTACGCTATTTAGCTTTAGTTCAATGGGAGGTGCTGGCAGACAGGCTGTAATGTTTTGAGGCCACGATTTGAGTTTGGGGTGAGGGGGGGGGGGGAGCAAGCCACTATATGCCATCAGTCTTAAAGGCATTAACTATGTCCTAATTATAAAAGTTTATATAAACAAATAGTTCTGCATTCAATAAAAGCTCAGCAATTAGGGTTTCTACTATAATGTTGCCAGCAACTAATGCTTAGTATTTTTCTCTTTCTCCCCACAATCGATAGTTCCTAAAAAGCAAATTTATATGATAATTAGATAAATACCCAATTTTCTATGTTAAAGATTATTAACCTGTTCCAAAGTGAACCACACAAATCCCAGTAAATATCACACCCTTCTGCTTTTGTCTACGTTTTACCAGTAGTGAAACTGCCCAAATTCCAGCAGGAAGATGGATCCAAACTGTTTTATCAACCAACAAATAAATGGAAAGCAATGCATGGTCTCAATCTTCTTACATGTCTGTTATATGAAGAGACTGGGGAATTTTTATTTTAAACAGGGACTACTCTCTAAGTAGGGCGCCTTCAAGGTTTGACTGGGTCACCAAGAGAAAACATGGTGGGCCCCTGAACCTCATGGGCCTTGCATACCCAGGACTGCTGCCTTCCCAGTCTCAGCAGGGCCCCAAAGTGAGTTGGAAGTAGGACTTTGGGGCAGGCCTGGCAGGAGGTAAGCAGTGGGGCAGGTTACAATTGAATTTGCGGCAGTGAGAGGGAGTTCATCACTTGAGTTGTGGCGGTGGGCCCTTGTGGTGGAGACACGGTGGGTCCTGGATCCACTAGTCCAACATTTTCATATGCTTTACAGAAATATATTATATTACTATGCCAGCATATGTATTCTTCTTTACCATCCACAATTATACACTGAAATCTGAAGGTATAGCAGTCTGAAGAATTCACTGAAAATTAGGGATGCACCGAATCCACTTTTTTGGATTCGGCCGAACCCCCGAATCCTTCCCAAAGGATTCGGCCGAATACTGAACCGAATCCGAACCCTAATTTGCATATGCAAATTAGGGGTGGGAAGGGAAAACATTTTTTACTTCCTTGTTTTGTGACAAAAAGTTATGCGATTTCCCTCCCCGCCCCTAATTTGCATATGCAAATTAGGATTCGGATTCGGTTTGGCCGGGCAGAAGGATTCGGCCGAATCCGAATCCTGCAGAAAAAGGCCGAATCCTGGCCGAATCCCGAACCGAATCCTGGATTCGGTGCATCCCTACTGAAAATGCCAAGTTACAGAAGTGTCTACTAAAACTCACCACATCGTTTCTGGGGAAATAAGGATAAGTTCAGCAGAAGGATAAAAACAAATGTTTTCACTGTTTTTTTTTTTTTTAAAGGAAAGCATTTGACACGGCACCAAGGATATTAAGGCAGCAAACAACCAACACATGAAAAAAAAAAAAAAAACTGTGGATCAGTAGGGCAAAATAATTGGGTAAATAATTATCAGGAGGTTTTACAAGGTGTTATCAGCATTTCAGGGTCCTTATCACAAGGCCATAAGCAGAAGAGGGTTATTGAAAGGCACAGTGAGCAAATATATTTGTGTGCAGCCATAGAGCAGTGTGACGGGTTTATGATATCATTACTGTGTAACAGTCCTACTGATAATGGGCTTTTGTCTGGTGGTTTCCATGAACACTCAAATCAATGTGTTTCTCAGAAAAAGAGAACGTTGTACCACACTGGCTTTGAGGCCAGGGCTCTTCAGGGCGTTTTCATAACTAAAAATTTAAATTACAAAAAAAAAAAAAACATTTCCCACCCTACAAAGGGCAGGTAGTACCACCTACATCAAGAGCACTTCATTCTGGAATCACAAACATTTGCTCCTCAAGATGCTGTTTATAATCCCCCTGCCCTTGTATTTGAGAATTTTAATCTTGAAGTTGGGGTGGCTCCATTTCTGATACAGGAGCCTGGAGTTGATAAAACATTTTGTCTATCCTTTCTCTGTGAGATTGGCATATACTAGGGCTTGGTGCTGCTCCACTTTCAACTTATTTGTTGATACATAATTGTAATAGTTCTGGAGTTTTAACAAGGAATCTAATGGCGCTTGCACAATAGAGTCCTGCCAACACTACTCATAGATTAAAGAAAAAAACGTACCAAGAGAGCGAGGAAGTCTTCTCAAAAGCAATGTTTCCCAGGGAAGCCCAACAATGGAGATTAGAGGAACATTAGCCCCAGCATAAAAATGTCTGGCCAAAAATAGGCATCCATTATTACTAAACAAAGAGTGGCACAGTGCCCTTGAAACTGTCCTCTAACACTTTTTTCCTTCTTAAAGAAATGTGATCAGC
This sequence comes from Xenopus petersii, assembly GCA_038501925.1. NCBI lineage: Eukaryota > Metazoa > Chordata > Amphibia > Anura > Pipidae > Xenopus > Xenopus petersii. Next base: position 32,511,711 of record CM076676.1, on the reverse strand, counting down.
TACTACTACTTGCTGTACTCATTGTGGGCACTTTTTTTTTTTTAGAGACTGGGCAGAAATGCAGGAAGCAATGGGGGAAACAAAAAGTCTAAAAACCATGCTAAACTGAGGAAAAAATAATACAAAAGAAACAGCGCAATGCCAAGGATATGAAAGGAAACATACTGTATTCTTTCATCAAGAAGGTATGTTTTCATCTGTTCTATAATTAAGCATTTCCTGCTTTCTCAGCAAATGAGAAACATTTTTAAAGTGAAAAAAGTTTCTCATAGCAAAAATACATTTAAAGTGTATTCGTAGTAGACCAAACGTCATTCAGGTGACAAAACGATTTCAAATTAGGTTAGGGTTAGATACTTGGGTTGGACAAGTTTCATTTCATTCTTTGGTGGACAATTTACTATTTTGCCAAATTCAATTCAACTGAAAGTTAATGCGACAGACTTTCCATTAAATATAAATAGTGGTGACCAACTCCTATGGTTTGAAGAGGGGGCACCTGTTCCAGGTATGTAAGGGAGCAGGATCTTCCTCATAATAGTGAGGCTTGTTTGTCATTGGTATGTTTCACATAATCTTTCAATAAGGTGATCTCTGTGACCTCAAAGGTCCGGTCAGAAGCAGCTGTTCCATTCTAATATTTACTTGTGCATGCCACTCTGTGACTTTTCCATGGAAACCAACCAAGTTGCCACTGCTTGTCCCCAATGAAGCAAGCCATAGTAGTATCACCATACAAAGAACCTTACAGCACTCAAATGCTGAATGAATACTTTTGTTGGCTCATTTTTTCAGGCACTAGCTGTACCCTTTATCAAGCCACACAAACTGGGTGGCTTTACTTATAACTGGCAATGGCTGAATAGTCTCCTTTGTGTATCAACCATGATACCAAGCCAATACACACACCAATATGCACACAATTCACATTCACATTCAAGCACTTGACAAACAACCTATCATTAGGAAGGCCAGATATCATTCCTGCCATGAACTATCTAAAGCCTTGCATCATGGTGAAGACATAACTGCTCTTCAATGGTACAAGTAAATGAAAAAAAGGCAAGACAATCAGATTCATAAAACAAAAATATTGAATGCTTAGAATCATGGTGTTGCCTACTGGAATCCCAGATATCCAAATAAAAAACCTTAATGCAATTATCTAGTGGAATTAAGTCAAAGGCAACTGGACATTTAGAATTGGTCTTGAAATGTTTCACCACTGATCCGAGTGGCTTCTTCAGTTCAAGGACAACAATGCGCACATTTTGGATAGAGAGGACAGATGATTTGAAAGAGGTGTGAAAGAGGCCATTTATGGCAAAACTCCCAACCAAGTGCAGAAAAACTTAAGGACTGCGCTAAAAGTTGCTACATGCTCTATTACGCACAACAGGCAGTAATGCAATGTCCCTGCTAGTGCTAACTTCAGTGCTAAACGGGTTCTCAGGCTGTGAACACTCTCTACTTTGTGAATGCCAGACCAAACAAGATTCTGTAAGTCCCCAGTGTAAGACTTGCCATTTGTTTCTGATTAAGTAGGGTAGTCCTGATTCAGAAGGGGGTCAGGAAGGTTTGGAAGTTAAGGGACATTTTGGGCCTATACTTTGCTGAAAATATGGTCACATTTAGCACCAAAAAGGCTTCTACAAAAAGCTTGTCCCTGTTCACTGCCCCAATGGTAGTTTTACTGCTGTAGGCAATAAATCCCTGAGACTGCCACACATGCATCAACATCATCATCAACTAATAATACCTCCTTTGCTTTTGCCAGCAAAAGTCATGGCATAGAAATATTAAATTCTCAAGAACTTGCCTGTTTAGTGCTATTTAATAAAGCTAGCTCTGTTCCGGAACGTTACCATGTCCAATATTTTAATACATTGCATGCTTGACGGGTGTGCTTTTCTATGGATGGTCTCCTATAACAAAAAAATATAATTAGACGCGAACATGTTTAGAGTGGAACTACACCCATTCATCTGAACTCTTAAAAGAAAAATACTTAAAGAGCAAAAGAGAAAAAAATATCTTACAAAAATTATAATAGAGATCTAAAATTATACACGGAATAGGCAGTCTGAAATATTTGGAGCGCTCAAAGGGGAAGCAGATCTAGGAAGCTGTAATTAGCAAACATGTTATAATCTAAAGTACAGGGTATACTGTATAACGTATGTGCCGAATTATACATCTGTGCCTAGGGCAACAGCACAAAAGGACCTATTGGGTTACATGTAAAGGTTGTTATAGGAATATTTGGTTTGGATAAGGAGAATGAAACGTATTTTAATTCACTGTATGATCATGTACTCTTAAAAATGATGGCACATGGTATTTGGTGAACAAAATGCATTACACTTTGCCTTTCATTGATGAGGGAAAGCTGCACAAAATGGCGATAAAATATTCCTTTCAATCACTAGTTCAGAGCAATCTGCGGTGCTTCTTATTGTTAGAAGAAAGCAAACCCCAATAAACATAAGGGCTGAGTCAATCTGTCTATCAGGTGGTACCTACTGAGGCTGTGACATTTGGAGCACCACAACTGCCTTTGTGTAGCAACTCAATTAATCTCCGCTATCAAACAGAGCAGATATGGGTTGGACAGGCCATCACAAAGGCATATAACCTGCCAGTTCCAAGTTGGGCGCTTATGTGTGGCAGTTGGTGGGTTGAAAATGTATGTCAGCATGTTTGAATAATTTCTTCTAGCTTGCGGGACTACAGAATGGCCAGCCTGGCACAACCCTATGAGAAAAGTTAACATTTTGAAGAAACATTAGGTTCCCTTGTTTTACTCATGAAGAATAGTCATACACAGCAAGTAATGTTCTCTAAACCCATAAATGGTTAGTATAATGTCACTTTAAGATGACTACTATCAGTTAATCAGCCAACAGACCGCTTAAAAAGAAAACACACACGCCATCTGTTCCAGTTCCATTACGCTCTCAGTAATTATTCAATACAGTAATCTACATACACTTATGACCATGTAAAAAGTATATGTAAATATTTGACAGGTAATTACTTTCCCCCCTGACTTTATGAATAGCTGGCACCATAAAACCTTATCAGACTGCACAGAGACGAGATCAATCCTTCGGGGCAATTTTATGCATCCTTATCTAGCACTAAATACTCCTAGAATTATATATTCCCTCCCGTAGCCACTTCTTCGCACGCGCTTCCATTATATAATCAATATTTTAAATTCTTTTTACCTACTTTGCAACGTTCTCTATTGCTAATTTTATGCACCTATACATTTGCCAGACATATTTATCTAGGGGTATATGGATCCGTAATAAGAAAAGCTCTTACTACGTATATATTATGTCGGCTGATTTACATCAGATATGTAAGAAAACTTGATAGAGCTGGACGTTTTATTAACTTTATTGGAATTGCAATCACACTCCGTTCCCTATTGTTAATTATCTTTATGGAAGGTTCTGTAATAATCCCATTTTGTAATTATTCTTTTCTGCTCTGCAATTAACCGCCTGTTTCTGCTTTACAGAAGATGTTCTGGTGCCCATTTACGGAGGCAGAACTTCACTTTTTCATCGAAGCTCATCGGCCAAATTTAATAGACATCTCCTTGCATATAGATGAAGCAACTCCACTGGGAAGTACAAGCACATTGTGCTTCAGAATCACAGCCAAGGCTTGTGTAGATTAGTAACCATGTGCTACTGGTCTTCTATAGGCTCCTAGAGGTTTGAAGTGCAGCTCTTGGAAGTGCAGGTACCAGGGGCGGCACACTACAGCCGGTTCGAGCTTCCCAAGGCCAGACACCTGCGTGTTTATTGAGCAGTAAGAGGGCAGGAGGGGATAATGCAATTTCGCGTGCCTGCGGTTTATAGCCTTCTGTAGCCTCTGCTAATGGGTTTTTGTTGGTTAGCCATAAAAGCATCCTGAAATGGGGGGGGGGGGGGAGGCGTAGAAAGAGAATATAACAGGAAGGAACGGGCAAACCAGAAGATAACAGTTTTCCTAGAACCCTTGTATTCTAATGCTAGTCAATTAAAGGACACACTATTGAAAAAATAATAAAAGGTTTCTTTTCTGGGTTCAGGGACACAGAGGAGCATAGATTATACTGTATAGAGAATCACCGTGTTTCTAAGCAGCGCTGAACATCAACTATGGCACAGATGTGTATACAACCAGTGGTGTAAGTAGATATTACTTGGGCCCACAGCAAATTATTTTTCAGGCCCTTAAAATGTCTAATGGTAACTTGTTTTACTAATGTTTATTGAAATTGGATATAAATCAGGGCCTTATGGGGCCCCTATAGCTCCTGGGCCCCCCTGCAGACGCAGGGGTCTGCTTTATATGTAGTTACACCCCTGACTACAACAGTGAGTAATTAATTAACATGGTACGATTATAACATTAAAGATGTTATTAAAAAGCAGGGAAAGGATCTCGCCGCCCAGAAAGCTTATACTCCATGTTAGGGGGACTGGTGCAACGATTACAATGCTAGTGCTCCAAGAAAAGGTAAATGAAAAAAGGGAAACAGGAAAAGGAAAGCAGTGTACCCCAAAAACTAATTACAGTTTTACACATAAAGGCAGTTGTATCAACCTGTTGTATAAAATAAATTGGTCAGTCATGAATCCTTGGGAAAGGAATGGCAAATGAATGCTAAAAATAATTCCTTTATTTATTTATAATACACAAGAGCCTTGAATATCCTGTAAATGATATCCTTATAAACTGTGCTTAGTGATGTCATTGGTTTTAATCGGAGCTAAGTGATGTCATTTGTGTCACATGACTCACTGAAACTTGTGTATTATAATAAATAAAGTACCCTCTGTTGCAAAATAGTCCCCTCGGAGTTATATGACCTGTATAAAACACTCTGCATTTGGCCTTGTGCTTTAATATAATAATGGAACTCCTCTGTAACTTATAATAACTATATATATATATATATATATATATATATATATATATATATATATATATATATATATATATATATATATATATATATATATATATATATATATCCCACTTAGCAATCCCACACTTGCAAGCCCATCATACATACAACCTCATCCTGTTTTTCTGACATTTTAAATAACTATATTGTTTTTTAAAAAATAGTTTTCCAGGAAGTACGAGTCATAACAGTGCTGTGAATTGAAGCCCTACCCTTTACTAACAGCACCTGGGAACTGTCTCAACTGACCTTCAGAGCCTGGAGATTTTAACCCCCTGTGGTGCAGCGTTACGTCTCTGTACAGGTAGTAACGAGCTGTACTCAGTTTAGTCCTTTGTAAAGTATTACGGTACAAGTCATTATTTAAAAATGTTTACAAAAGTATATTCTACACATTGCTCGTAATAGTATGTATCTGCCGACATTAATTGTGTTTTATGTATAAAGGATTTCCAAGCATTCCACTATATGGCAACAAAAGTGTTAAATGACCTTAGTCTGCTCTGTTGGCCATGATTGATTTTATTGTGTTTAGTATTGATCCCCACACCTTGTGTCCGTTACCACCTCCTCCTTTTGCATTGTAAGCTTTGTTTAACAGTATATGCAATATTCATGTTTGATGTATACAGGTACAGGACCCTTTATCCAGAAATCTTTATCGATTATGGGTCTTTCCATAATTTTAACTTAAGGCTTGTGACACATGGACAAAGTCGGGGAGATTTAGTCAACTGGCGACTAATCACCTCTTCTTCTGGACGACAATCTCCTCGAACTGCCTTCGCGTGTCTTCCCGTCTGCTATAATGAAAAGTCGCCTGCGCTAAAGCACACGCGTCGCTTTGTTTTCCAAAGTTGCCCGAAGGAAACTTGAGATTGTCACCCAGAAGAAGAGGAGATTAGTTGCCAGGCGACTAAATCTCCCCGAATCTGCCCCTGTGTCACAAGCCTTAGTCTACCAAAAGAAATTAAGCATTAAATAAACCCACTAGGATTGTTTTGGCTACAATAAGGGTTAATTATATGTTAGTTGGGATTAAGTACAAGTTTTATCAGTACAAAGAATTTTTTTAAATTATTTGATTAATAACGTGTTTTCTGGATAATGGATCCTATAACCGTACCCCCTTTTACTGAATAATATGTAAGTAATATGCTGGTGTTTAATAAACATGCAATAATAACACCAATAATAATATATTGCTAATAATATACTAATATTACTACAAGGGATGCACCGAATCCACTATTTTGGATTCGGCCGAACCCCCAAATCCTTTATGAAAAAGGCAGAATCCTGCCCGAATCCCGAACCGAATCTTGGATTTGGTGCATCCCTTATTACTACTACTACTACTACTACTAACGTCCCACTTCCAGTCACTCACTTAAAAAAAAAAAAAAAAAATCCTGGAAGTATAGCACATAAAGCAAATAAATACTCTCTAAAGTCAAATAACCCCCCCCCCCCCATGTACATTATTTTCAGGGGTTTGTTTTGTTTTTTGAAAGATTTATACTCAATGGCCTTTTCAAGTCCCAAGAAATGCAAGCGGACAAGAAACTACCATTCAAAGGAGGATTTGTAATGAAAACGCATGTTTATTTTATTGCCTTTTCTGTGGCTAATTTACAAAAGGTTTTAAAAGCGTATGGAAGCTCTGTTCATTTTCATACTCGATATTTGACAGGCAAACCACATGTAAGCAAATCTGAATGGGATAGGATACCTTATTACATATAGCAGAGTTTTGTTAAAACTGCTTGAGCCTTTTCCTCGGTTTCCCCCACCCAATTTTCAAACGAGCTGGGGGAGGATACATCATTTCTTTCTTTTCTTTGATTTTATGTCTTTCACTTATTGGTGTTTGATGCAAGACAAAGAGAAGGTAAAACTAGTGCATCTGTTGCCATAACAAGCAACTTGTATGTATGTAAGTATATTTGCAGCCACCTTAAAAAGCCAGTTCACGGGTTGTTTGGGGTAAATGCGCTTTTGGAATCTGGGTATATATACACAGGCCCTCTAATTTGTGCTCTAAAGGACACAGCCATTAGCTTGGCTCCCAGCACTAAAAAAGCAACATTACATTAACGATTAACTAGAATGGTTTATGACCGATATTAATATGCACTTTGGCCGTGTTCTATAGTCCAGAAACACTGGTTGCATAGTAAAAGTTGATACGTGCTGCAAACCACAAGCCATTTAAAACAATGTTAATAGGGAGTCTGAGGATTTGGCTTTAAATTTCAAAATGGTTTGCCTTGCATGACACAGGGCTCTCTTCCCCCCTGCATAAACCTATAAATACTTCATGGTTGCCCCCATTACCCTGTGCAAGGGGTTAATCAAGTCTTGGCTTTCCTCTCATAGTTTGTGGCTTCTGTGCAGCGAGCAACCTTGAAGTGTTCCATTTGGAGAGTCTGGGGCAGTACTAGTCTATTAAACAAAGATCTGTCACATTAGGAGCCATTACTGTGTAGAATGGTCTCAGCATTAGATTTTTTTTTTTTACTTTGCCTCTTGTACTGGTATTCTTTATCGGTCCCAGGGGGAAGAGGAGGGGGGGGGGGGAGACAGACTGGTATGTGTTGCTTTGGAATGCAGAAAAAAACATAAATCAGCAGAAAGAACTGGCTTTGTTCACAAAATAAATGGGGAGGGTCCTGCAGTTTTACTCAGCACCCACATACACTCAGAATATATATTTGTAAGGAGGATTTCCGTGTCCAATGCCAAATGCAGCCCTACGCCCTAAGCATCACTTCATGGACAATGAGACTTGGCCTTTTTGCTGTAATGAGCAACCAGTGGCTACAAAATTCCCAGCTTGCCTCTGCTGCAGCCTTACGGCTGGTTACTTCTACTTATCAATATATTTGTTCTCATAATTAGGGTTGCCACCTTTTTTTTTTTGGAAAAAAAATACCGGCCTTCCTATATATTTATCTTTTTTTCTCTATTGATAACATTGGGATCAGCCATCATTTTTACCAGCCAGGCCAGTAAAATACCGGCCAGGTGGCAACCCTAATAATGGAGGCAAACATATAGCCACACAACTGACCAGTCAGCAAAATAGTCTCCACTACCATCCCCTATGAACTTTATTGGTACAGAACAGTAACATCAAAAAATGAGTGTTTTAAAGTAATAAAAATATAATGCAGTGTTGTACTGCACTGGTAACTGGTGTGTTTGCTTCAACAGCACTACCTACTATTGTTTATATAAATAAGCTGCTGTGAATGGGGACAGCCATTCAAAGGAGAAAAAATAGTAGATAAGCTCTGTAGAACATCATGGTGTTATCCGTTATCCACCTGTGCCATATATCCTTTTTTCAATGTCTGCCTTTGCAACACAGCAGCTTGTTTATATGATCTATAATAGTGGTTCTGAAGCAAACAGATCAGTTTTTTCCAGTACAGGGAAACAGTACTTAAAACACTAGCATGTTTTGGTCTTACTGATCCTTTAAGGCCAAGATGAGGTTGCAAGACCATCACTCCAAATGTTGTTACCTACAATTCTCAGCAGCACAACAGTAGTTAAAGGCTCTTGGTTATAGTTTAGACAGTGCAAGTCTGAACTATGAACTACGGCAATTCATACCTACCCTTGGGATCCAGCTACACTGCATGTTCCCATGATATCCACACAAGAGGATCACTCAGCAGCACAGGTGGATTTACCTGCTCCCAACCAGTGGAGATTAGCCAATTGTGTGCATTTCTTTGAAGCTCTCTGGCTGGTCCAGGGTACAACAGAAAGTATCTGGACACCAGCATATCTCAAATTGCTCAGAATGCTTAATGCTGCTCAAGTACGTAGTTATGAAGCCCCATCAGATGTGACCATCATTAATTCACTAGGGTTTCTCATATTCATTTGCATAAGCAGGCACTGTACTTTCACCAGGAACCAAAGTAAATGCATCTATAAATCATTCCTTAAATATGCGGTCAAGGAGACGGAGTTAAGCTTGGTCATGAAAGAAAGACAAGGAGACAGCAAAACGTGCTTCCCAATGATGTAGCGATGACAAGTTCATTAACCACTCTAGAGATAAAGATGGATTGAACTGCACTGAATACATACATAGAATCTGAGATGGAAATGAAATATTCCAGAAACAGAAACCATGCAAAAACTAGACTTTCCTTTAAAGAATTTTAATTTAGACCAACAAAAAAAAATCCAAATTTCTCCTGCAGGCATAAAGTGGGTTGCCTTAGCCTGGCAGAATGAAGCTTCACTTGGAACAGATAAAGGGCACAGACAGCCCACTGATAAATGTGAAAAAGGGATTACTCAAAAACAATGTTCATGGACTCCAAGACCTATGTGAGGTCAAAAGTTTTTAGATGTTCAAGGTAGTATATTAAAACTCTAGATTAGGTGTTGCATCTGACTTGATCTTAAAGGGAACCCGATTCCATTGTCTTAACATAAAAGATTATGGGTATCCTGGGATCCAGAAAGAGCCAAAAAGGAAGTCCCTAGCCTATTTCAAACATTTTAATTCAAACAACCCCACTATCATCTTCTCCTTTCCCTTCTGACCTTGATCACATGTAGTAAGTGGCAAAGAAAGGGGCAGTTTTAACTCAAACTCCCACCTATTCAGTGAGTTCTTAGGCTAAATAGGTCTAAGTGCTGCACCGGATAACCCTCAATACCCCTTTATCCAGCAAGACTACAGACAAGTCTTGCTGGATAAGTAGATTTTACTCTAGAACTAACAGCCAAAATGTGCTTTTTTTTTTGTTTCTAAGCAATTGTGTAGCTAACTGAAAAAGAAATAAAAATAAAATCATAAAAAAAATCTTTATTTACAGAACAATGCAAAGTTAAATAGTCACAGTGTACATTGGTCGTAAAATATTCAAAACAACGGACTGGGATTAAAAGATTAATACAATTTTTAAAATAAATAAAACACAAAAAATAAAGCCGTAATCAGTGTATTAATAGGTGCCCCCATAACAGCTACAGGACGAGTAACTCTGTTCTAAAGCAGCCAACGCCATCACTATCTACAGTTATGCAACTCTTCAAGTACAGAGCGTCTAGTTTGTCAAGGTTCGTTGATGACTACTTTGATATCAGACAGGATAAGATAGTATAATTGTAGTGACAGCATGGACTGAAATATGATCTAACAGGGTCAGGAGCTTTCTTTTTCCTTGCCCATCCTTGAGCATCTTAAATGGAAAATGGCGCCCTATTCAGTTGCAAATATTTCCAAATGGCTTGTATAAAACCATTGCTAATGTGCATATGTGGATGCTAACCTGTTTGTGAGATTTGTTATACTAATTACCTTGGGTGGGGCACTCTCGCTCAACAGAACAGTTTAATACAAGTATGACTACCTGCTGTTGTCTCTATTGATATAATAAATATGGAAGCTTCTACCAAAGAAATGTTAATGGCATGGCATCAGGGAAGTAACTATTGAGTACATGAAATATGGTCTTAATTGATGCCCTTGAAAATAAAAGAAAGGGCCAGAACTGAATCTTTACCGCCCTGTTGGCATCTTTTATACAAATCTAAATACGCAATATTATGCAGAGAAGGAATGGACTATGTCCAGTAAAAGTACCCTTATTTTTCTCTTTTAAAGATGTTCCAAGATGGAAGCTTACAGTTCATAACAACATCTTTCAACTCAAGGGAGATTTTTGCTAGGAAGTCTGCACTTTTTTTATTTTGTACCACAATGCACAAGATCTTGTTACAAAAGTAAAAAAAGACTAAACAATTTTAAAGTGACCCTTCAAATCTTATCCGGAGCCCGGCTGAGGATTTCAAAATATGTGAGGAATATTAAAACAAGAATGTAAAATAAACTTCACATGGATGCAGTAAAAGAACAAAAACGTATGAAACAAAAAGTCCTTCATATTCATGAAAAGCTGGAGCCTAAATACAACTTTTTTTTTTTTTTTGCTCCCCCCACTTAAAATATTGACTTGAGGAGGTCAGCATACTTATACAAAACAACAACTTAAAGTAGCATATTACAAGGAAATTTGGAAAAAATAATATATATTTTGTTATTGGGTAAAGGCACAATTGTGTTTAGGCACATAAGTAAAGTGCATAATATATGCACAAATCCTGAACCCTTCATCATATGTTTGGAGGGAATGGAAAACCTGAATTTAGACCCTTACGAATCCCTTACCAGTGTTCAATCTGATAAAGCTAAAGGAATTTTTTTGAGATCTGTTACAAGTACTAACTGAGCAGCAAAACTTAGCGGGAAGACAGAAAGTCACAAAACATTGGTTACTGTTAATATGCAGATTCCCCAATGTGTTGCCGCCCTCCCTCTATTCTTGTATGTACTTCTAACATCACTCAATTTATGCAACCATGCTTCGCCTTAACCAGTTTAAAAGATTGTTTGTCATTTTGTTTAAAGTGGGTTGCCCTGGGTTTGTCTCAGAGGTGGTTCAGAATATTATAACAGGCATTTAAGTCCATTAAGAGAGTGACATGCGCTGGAAGCTAGTATTTTTACTCTAGATGGAAGGGTGAGCAACAATGGTGTCATTGTGTGATCAGAATCACCAGAAGATATGACGGTTAGAAGAGTCAGAGAGACGGAGAGAAGGGACAGTGGAAGAGCAAAGTGCAGTGCAAATACTAGCCACAGAGGTTATGATTAGGATTAGTTATTTCACGGTGCCTTATAACAGTAATTATTGAATTAGAGAACCCCGAGCCACCAAAAAAAGTTCCTTGCACATGCCCCCTTATATTATATATTGCCACAAAGCCCTTCATTAGCATTAAGGCAAGCATGTTTTTTTTTTCTTCTCCACATACAGTAGATTAGTAGTTTTAACGTCAATAGCATAAAAAAAAGACACAAAGAAAACAGCTGTAAATTGGGGTAGGCGACTGTACAACTGCCTAAAAGAGTATTCTACAGCCTTTGCAAAAACTACAATGTGTAAACTCAAGCCCTCCTCCCTTACACCTGTTAACATAGTGGGAGCCTGCTCACCACAACTTTGGTATTGTCTCAAGCACCGATCTTTAACCTGTGGCACTCCAACTATTACCAAGCTAAAATTCCCAGCATTCCAATCCTGGCAGCTACAGGAAACAGAAACAGGTGGAGGGCAACAAATTGGAAATTGGTGGTTTAGCATAAGCAATCTGTCATTATGTGTAGGCCCTACTTACATTTTTCCTCTTGTGCCTTCAAAAAAACATTTTGCTGGACATAAATAGGCATAAAAGAACCAATGCAAAATTGTAATAAGTGCTGCTGGTTATACATTTTTTTTGGCTTAATACAGCAACATTGTTTTTGAAACTTTCTAACACCTTTGCAACTGAAACAAAATCAGTCTTCTTTTATGCCCCATCATATCACCCATCTCACTGGCTCCTAAGTACAAGGAGAAGAATCACCACACGTCAGTCCAAGCTAGAGTGCCGTCCCGGGCAGCTTGATCAAGGAAGTAATCGCCTACCTGCTTGTGGTTGTATTTCTGGGTGTTGGTCCGGTAGCTGTAATCCGAGTACTGATCAGAGCCAGTGGAATTGTTGTCCCCAGTTCCAACAAAAGTGTTAGTGGCTGGAAGATCCTGCACCACCTGGTGCTTCTTGGAGGCAGATGGGGATTGCGGTTGCAACTGAATGGATGGCAGAGGGGAGTTAGAACGATAGTGACGGCCCAAGTCTGGGCTGCCCGGCGGGTAATTCAAAGGAAGGTGAATACGTGGGCTGTCTCCAACAGAGTCACTCATCAAGTTGAACTTAAGGGACTTCTGCAAACCAGTTTCCTCATCTTCTTCTACTGGCTTGGGTGGCTTAGGAGACTTGCTCTTCTTGACTTTGTTTTTGATTTTGTTGTTTTTATTGCCTTGCTTAGGAGCATACAAGTCCTTGGTCTCCTTTTTTCCAGCTTGATAGCCACTCTTGGCTTCTTTTTGCCTGCAATACCGTGCCACAACCACTACCACAATGACTAAAATAACAGCCACAATACCAGCAATCACACCAAATATTATGTTGCTCCGTTGTTTGCTTCGCTCATACTCTGGGTCTCCTGCAATGTCTATGTCTAATGGGGTGTCCTGGCTGTGGCCAAGTAAAGTCTCCACAAAAGTCTGATTTGTCAAGGTCTCATTGATATAGAAGTGAACTAAGGCTGTGCCATGTCTGGAAGGCTTCCCTTTATCATTTACTCTTACAACTAGGCGATGGAGGCCATAATGCTTCCTTATTATCGTTTTTTCCAGGGTTACTTCGCCATTATTAGGAGAGATCTGAAAAAGTTGAAAGGGATTACCGCTAGCAATGCTGTACTCAAGTTCTGCATTTACACCTGTATCCATGTCTTCTGCTCGCACCCAATTGACCTGTGTACCTGGATGCGTCTCAGGGGTGAGATACTTGTAGGAAATGTTAGATGGAACAACAATTACTGGGGCATTATCATTTTCATCAAGTACATTTATTGTCACTCCGACATAGGAGGAACGGGGCGGGTCCCCTCCGTCCACCGCCTTCAACCGGAAGGTGTAGGTGCTCTGATGCTCCCGGTCAAAGGAGATGCTGGAGAGGATAGTCCCCGTCCCGTTCTGGATGACAAACTCTCCACTCTCTGGTTCCACAGAAAGCTGAATATGAGCATTTTCCCCTTTATCTGCATCAATGACAGTTACCATGCCCACAGGGCTCAAACGTGGCATATTCTCCATTACTGAGAAATTGTAGCCATTAAGCATAAACTTGGGGTCATTATCATTACGGTCCAGTATGGTGATGACAACAGAGGCTGTTCCTTTTAGACTTGGGATTCCCTTATCTACAGCAACTACATGAAAATCATAATGTTCCCGCTGTTCCCGATCCAATACCACGTTGACTCGAATCTGACCAGAGTCTGGGTTTATTGAAAAAACGCCCCTAGCAGATGGGTCGGGCAGAATGGAGTAATGAAGCTGAGCGTTGGAACCACTGTCTGCATCAGTTGCACTAACTTCCATCACTAGATCATTAATATCATTGTTTTCAGGAAATACCACCTCCATCAAGCTTTGACTAAAGACAGGCGCATTGTCATTCACATCCGTCACTTGAACCTTAAGTGAATTTGTGCTGGAAAGGGGAGGGTTCCCAGAGTCAACAGCCACGATTTCAATTGTGTACTCTTTCACAGATTCATAGTCCAGTGACGTGGTGGTTTGCAGGAAATATTTTTTCTTGCTATCGGTGCCTGTGTCGCTAACCTGTTTCAGTTGGAATGGAACATCTCCAGCCACCACACAAGTCACAGCAGCATTTACCCCCTCGTCTATATCAGAGACCTGCACCAAAGCCACCGGTGTCTCCACTGGAACATCTTCGGAAATGTTAGCTACTCCACCTTGGTGTGTAACAAGACCAAATCCTCTAATTTCTATGACTGGTCTGTTGTCATTAGTGTCTCGAATTGTAATGGTCACCTGGGTGCGGGCAATTTTGGGATTGGCTCCTTTATCCTTTGCAATCACGGAGAATTTCAAAGTACCTACATCTTCTCTGTCAATAGGACCCTGGACTGTTATCAGACCCGTCGATCTATCTAAATGTAGAAGCCGCCGGACTGTATCAGAGGCTTGGTGGAAGGAGTAATCGATCTCTGCATTAACGCCTTGGTCAGAATCATTGGCTTTAACCTGTAACGAAAGGGTGAAAATAAACAAAAGATTAAAAAATGAATCCAGGATTCCGTTTCAGAATAGCAGGCAGTTTTAGATAAATATATGTGCACAAAGCTCCATATATGTACTGAGCTTGATTATTGTATAATAGAAATCAATGGATCTCCAACTCTTTTGGTTGAAGACCTTTTTAGCCATTTAGCCTACAAGAAAGATGACTACAAGAAAGACAGCACCTTTAAGTGTATTGTCATTTAGTAAGCTATTCGCAGATACATTCTAGCTAACCAGTCAAGAACGTGCATCATCTCTTCGCTGCTAAAAATGACAACTTTTGGAATGACACATTCGGTTTTGAAAAAGCAGTTTGGGGACTGTAGAAAAAATGTATGGGTATACAATAAACGGCATATTGATTTACACACACATAATGATGCAGTTTCCATTCAAGGCCGAAATACATCAAAACAAGCAACGTCACAGAGATGGCTGGTGATCTTTTCCATAGTATTACTTCTGCTCACTACAACGGCTACCCAGGACTAAATATATCAGCTAGGTTTCATGCTTTAGGGCTAGTCCACACGGGGAGATAGCCACGCGTTTGCGGTCGCGGCGACAAAGCGCCGCGACAGTCGCCGCGACCGGCGCAGGCGACAGTTTTGTATGGGCGCCTATGGAAAAACGCCTGTGCTAACCACACAAGGCGATTTGCTTTTCAACAGTCGCCTGAAAAAGCCTGGCGAGGCATTTTCAGGCGACTGTTGAAAAGCGCATCGCCTCGTGTGGTTAGCACAGGCGTTTTTCCATAGGCGCCCATACAAAACTGTCGCCTGCGCCGGTCGCGGCGACTGTCGCGGCGCTTTGTCGCCGCGACCGCAAACGCGTGGCTATCTCCCCGTGTGGAATAGCCCTTATAACTCGGAATCAATTTGATGAAATTAACATTTTGCCAGGAATAAAAAAAAATGACATTAATATTGCCATGAAGTGAGGGGATTGCTTTGATCATATATTGATGGCTTCAAAGTCAAACTTCCATGAGAGATATGATGTTGATGCCATTCATACTTTACTGCCTCAATTAAAAAGTGTAGTATTGTAGCCTGATCAATGTGCTAGTGACCTGAAAAACCTTTGTTTCCTGACATACTTAGGCCTATGCTCAAGGAAGAATTGAGTACAGTTGAAAATGTTATATATTTCTCATGGCAGCCTCTAAGAGGTCATCAAATTAGAACGGCATTTTTACATGTAAGATATAAGGACATAGCTTATTTTCATAGTTTTACATATACGTGGGAGATGCCACACTGCACAGTTACTGCAGCATCTCCTAAACCGATAAAAAACTTCCATTTACATCAATAGGCCATAGCGTAATTTTATTGCTGAAAAATCTCAGTGCAAGTATGGTTATCTGCAAAGATCGGTTATCTGCAAACTAGTGATGTGCGGGTTGGGTTTTTCCCGACACGCACCCGCTGACCTCCCTCCACCTGCGCCCGCCTGTCGGCTTCCTTTTATAGACACGCGCCGCCCCGCCGATGACATCACAAAAGGGGCAGGGCTAGCAGGTGCGCGGCTATAAAGCCGAAAGTTGAAGATGGCGGGTGGGGAGAGCAGGAGAAGAGCTTAACCCTCACCCGCAAAAAGGAATGCGAAGTCAGCCCAAACCTGCGGGTATCAGGCGGCCCGCACATCACTACTGGAAACCCACTGTGCAGAAAGCTCTGAATTATGGAGGCCATCCCCTATATTTCCCTTTTCTCTGTAATAATAAAACGATACCTTGTACTTGAGCCAAACTAATCTATAATTAATACTCATTGGAGGCAAAGCCAGCCTATTGGGTTTATTTAATGTTTAAATTATTTTCAAGTAGGCTTAACGCATGAAGATCCAAATTACAGAAAGATGTTATCTGAAAAACCCCAGGTCCCCAGCATTCTGGATAGCAGGTCCTATACCTGTATAGGCAAACATTTAATGTATAAAAGGAAATATGCAGAGAAGGATGAATGGGCACAGGGGAGACAGTTAAAGTATTTGGGGTCCAGTGAGATACTGACTGACATTTCTTTTTTCATGTACATGGCCCTTGAATGCAACAAGAGTAAAGCATTACAAATGCAGAGAAAACGTGCAAATGTCCATGCATGTGCCCTTCTGCACAGCTCCCATTGTATTTATTTCACCACCGCAACAGGGAGCGGCTTTAATACAATTAAACAAGAGCAGAAGAAAAATAAATAAATAAAACTTCAGTACTGTAATGTTTTTAAAATGCCTTATCATATAGAAACTGGATCTTTTACATAAGAGAAAATGAGCTCATTATACGATATAAATATAATGGGATTGCTATTATCCTTATTATTGCTATTATTAGATTAGGAATGTGTTACTTTAATGCTGGAATACAAAAGCACGTTACACCAAAGGGCCGGGTAGTTAAGATCTAATTATAAAACATGTTATTCGGGCTACAGTTATAGTAGTTATACTATCCAAACCTCAGCATATTTTATAAAAGGAAGTGTTTAGACAATTACAGGTATGGGACCTGCTATACAGAATTCTCCGGACCTGGGGTTTTCCGGATAGCAGATTTTTCCGTAATTTGGGTCTTCATGCCTTAAGCCTACTAGAATTTAATTTAAACATTAAATAAACCCAATAGGCTTTTTTTGCTTCCAATAAGGATGAGTTATATCTTAGTTTGGATCAAGTACAGGCTACTGTTTTATTATTACAGAGAAAAGGGATTAAAAAATTTGGATTATTTGGATAAAATGGAGTCTATGGGAGACAGCCATTATGTAATTCGGCGCTTTCTGGATATCGGGTTTCCAGATAAGGGATCCTATACCTGTATCTTAGTACTCTTATTTTTCCCAAGGAAAACACAATTCCATGTATTTAACTTATAGATGCATTCTTTGTAGGACACAAGCAGGGACATGTGGGGCTTCTAGCCACACTAGTGAAAAAGAATTGCCAGATTCACTACAGTGAGTCTGTTGAGCTGAAGCCAAATACAGAGACGCACGGTTGTTAAATGTAAGGAGGGCTACAAGAATAAGTAGAAGAAAAGTGCTACTACCACCCCCAAAGTACTAGGAAAGTCAGAATCAAATTCAAAGCAGTCAAACTTAAAAGAATGTTGGAAGAGAAAGGCTAGAAATAAGTAGTATATAGTAAGTTAACTAACCTGCTTGTAGGAAAGTAATGGCCCATGACACTACACAATTGGAATCCAAAATATCCAGCAACCCAAGCAGTCGCCAGTTTTTTATTTTGCTTAGAGGAAGACTAAATAAGGTGTTGAGGGAAAAACTGCCAAACCTGTCCGTATGCCAGTTTATGTCAATATAAAAACGATATTAAGAATATTAAATGAATGTGTGACCAGTTTGGTTAGCTATTTTTGTTATTAACCACCTTATCCCCCCCGCTAAGCCTGTCTCTCTCTAATCAGCACCAGCCACACAAAAGTTACAAAAAAAAAAGTTGTGAACCTGTTGCCATTTGCTGTAATTTTATACTTACACATTACTGAATTTCCTCCACTAAAAAAAGGCATTGTTAAAAAAAAATGAGCAAGGAAGAAATGGACCAAATTCAGCATGTAAAAGGATGTTGCAATTCCCACATTGCCTTCACCTGATCACAGCTCCTCATTTTACATTAAACATTCTCATGCAACCGCTATCTAATCCCTTCAGGCTGTAATACTGAACAGAATAGAAATGGAATATCCACTCCATTAGACACACAGTATATACTTTGATTGGTTATCTGATGGAAAACAGGTATGCCTGCTGACAACCAGTCTTGAGCTCTTTTAGAACGGCTTTAACTCCATAAGGATAGAAGAGAGAAGCTGATTAAAAGAAAAAAAAAAGGGAGGCTTACCTGGAGCACAGAGTGTCCCATTGGGCTGTTCTCAGGTAACTCTGCTTCATAAGCCAACTTCTCAAACTTGGGGGCATTATCGTTTGTATCAAGGATGGAAATGCGCAACAGAGCGCTACTGGCCCTTGCTGGGATACCACCATCTTGCACCTTTATAGTGAGGTCATAGGAGTCCCGCTGCTCACGATCTAGTTTCCCCATGACTATGAGCTGAGGTTGTTTTTCATCTTGGTCCTCAGCCACTTGCAGCCCGAAAAGGTCTTGAGCTTCAGGCCCCACAATCAGCTCATATGAAGACACGCCATTTACTCCAGAGTCCCGATCTGTAGCAGCAGGGATGGGGAAAAGCATGCCGACCATGGTGTTTTCTGGAATAGACAAAGTGATGACTGGGGAATTAAAGTTAGGCGTGTTGTCATTAATGTCCAAGATCTCAATTTGCCCATCAAGAAGTCTGGGAACTGGAGACATTAGGTCTGTCATGGACACTTCAAACTCCAAAAAGCACTTCTGCCCCGGTTCAAGGTTTTGGCACTCCCGCAGGCTCTCTCTGTCAATGGAAGTCTCTGTTGTGTAGATGTCGCCAGTCTTACCATCCACACGCAGATAAGGGTGTCCCAGCTCTAATTTGTACAGGTGTTTGGAGTCAGGGTAGCCATAGTCCGAAGCTAAGCTACCAATCAAAATGTTAGGTGGCTGCTCTTCTGGCACTCTGTATGCCACCTTGGTGGAAGATCCAAGTATGGGAAGTTGAAAGAAAAGCCATAAGAAGCAAGCAGTTGCTGTCCTCTTCATTGTTAACTTCAGCGAGTGTGACCGGTCTGTTCAGAGAGAGACAGAGAAAAAAACTTATGTTAAGAGTTAGGCAGATGCTAAACCCTTCAGCAAACAAGGCAAGAGCTAATCAGAGAAATACACAGAGGACACCCATTTGTGGAATGTAGGAGTTTCACAACACAGACACTTCCTCTAAAGTCACAGCCAAGGTACAACTCTCCACAAGACAATATCTCACTTGTGTTAGTCACAACCGCTTTGCAATTCAGTCTCCAATGTGACAATATAAAAAAAAACCACAGCCACACCTGTAAAAGTAGTGACTCAATAAAGATTGTGGTATTGACGTAGTGTGGGGCAATCGTCACATATACCTGAATCCAAAGCTTAGGAAATATTCATACAGAGTTTAACTAGGGATTTACATTTCTGAATGGAGTTTCATCTACCATAGATAATAATAATAATATATATCATAATATAGCAGAACTGCTTAATATAAATTACGCATTCCCTATGCATAGCCTCAGAAGACTAAGAGGCTTTATTTAGACTCAATAAAATTAAACTTTAAAAACGGTGACCGCACCCTTCACCTTACACCAGTCATTTAAAATAAATTGCTTGCATTTTATAGTGGTGAGTCTAGAAATTGCCTACCAAGGGAATTATCTACATGCCAGTATCATGAGTTAGCAGGCAGGTTAATTGGCTCCTGATGAAATGGACACCCGAGTGCATGCATGTACGATAGAGTCCTCTGATTGTAAGCTCCACTGGGGAGGGGACTGATGAGAATGATTTACAATCGCTAAAGTACATATATACACACACATACATATATATATATGTATGTATATGTATGTATATATATATATATATATATATATATATATATACATATATACACATATACATATATACATATATACATACATAATATGTCACACAGAGGTCTATGTTGAGCTTGGGCATGCTAAATCCATTCTGCAGCGCTCCCATTTGGATAACTGTGAACTATATGACACCTTTCTGCAGTGTGCCAGCTTCCAGTATAAAAATGCAAATATGCAGAAAGGCAATGTCTATGCCCTCCTACTGTACCTGTATATTGTAGCAGTTGAAATCAATGCCCCAAGAAACGAATCGGCTCATAGGAAGGCCACTAAGTGACTGGCTTCCCCGTGAAACTTGCTGCTGAATATATACATTTTTGTGTTTAAATACAGAAGCACTTGTTAAAACGTCAGTTTGGCCCTGAGGGGCTACTTACAGTATTGCTGGGCCACTTTTTTAGCCACTTCCCAGAGTGCTCAGCAACCATACTGAACCTGACAAACCAGGCGGTGGAACCGGTAGAACCGGCTGTGGCAACTTTTCTCATTACTATTTGATCACCAGGCAGGATAGGTGGGTTGTAAATAAAATAAAGCGGGTTTTAAATAACCACCATATGGCAGCACACCCTGCTGATAACAATAAACCCTTAGCCCGAGACTGTAATCTACACATTCCTGCGGGATCTTTTCTATTCAATAAAAGGATCAGGCGGAAAAAAATTTAATAAATAAAGCACATTTTCCTTGAAAACAGGTCAACAAAATTTGGGTATGTCTCCAGACCAAAGGAGAAACATAACAATTGTCATGGCTGCACAAATCAGAGGGACATGTTATATTTTGGGTGTAACAGAGGGAGATTGTAATGATTAATTGCCCCCACCCACAAACAAGGATAGATTTACATTTTATTTGGTATAGTCTCCACTAAAACACTCAAGACTCAACTCTAACCTCTGTCTGGAAAGCTTCCCACATCAAATTAAGATGTCTGGCTGCCTACGTTCCCAAAACTACCCCCTCAATCCATATCCGACTGACACCTCTTTAGACAGGGTGTGAAATTCCGTTGACAGGGAATGGAGTCGGAAACAGGATGCCACCAATGACTTTATTGCCTCCCCACTATGTGATCCGATCGTTGGTCCGAGGGCTTTTACTGACTTTTTTCCCACCGCCCTAGTGGCCAAATTGGGCAAATATCTGATTGTTTGTTTAGGTATATAAGGCAAGGGATATTTTTGTATATGGCCACAAGTGTCACTGCTCAAATTAAATCCACTCTGCTTAGAAATGTGTTAAAAAACCTGACCTTCTTAAATACAATTAGTACTTTCCACGGCTAAAAGGGTTTAACTACAACAGGTTCTCCCACACAAGCAGTGTCATTCTACATACAAGAGCAAATACAAGTTCTTAGTGGCACCTAGAGGGCTTACAGTTACTTAGCAGCACCTACAGACAATTCCTACCAGCGAAGCCATCTTAGCCCCCCACCCCGGGTAGAGAGTAATGAGGTTAATATTCCAGCAAGCTCCCTGCAAACATCTCCGAGAACTTGTCTGCACCACTAAACACAAGACCCCAACCCTCCTCTGAAATCAGTAGCTGCAAAAGGAAGATTCCTTAAGTTACAAGTCCTCTATAGCTAAAGACGCAGCAGCAAGGGGGGTTCATTACTAACCTGTGCAGATATAACACTTGTCGCAGTCCCCTTTAAAACAGCTTTGCATCAAGCAAGGCTACTGGGAATGAGATGGGGGGAATGTCACAATTCCAGAAAGACAGAGTAACCCGCGTGAATCAGGCAGAAGCAGGTTAACAAGGAACATACTGCAGGTAATCCGCTCTGACAGGTATCATTCTCCCTCTAACCAGATCTCTCTCTTCTCTCTGCTTGGCTTGAGTCCTAAAACAGGTGCATGCTGAGGAATTCTTGGGTGCTTAGCACCTTTCAGCTCCCACCTTTTGCCTGTTGCCTCCAGGAGGAACAGGAGAGGCCAAAGATATCTTTCTCACTGAGAGCTGCAGGCAAGGTTGCCTGGTGGGACTCGTCGGTGACTGGAAGCGTCTCAGCCTGCTAATACCTTAGTGATAATGAAGCAGCAAGTTGCTCCCAAAGTGTTACAGCTCATTCCCCTCCCCTTGCTCTTTGTGCCTCCCCCATCCAAGCGTGTGACGGGCAGGAATCCAAAGGAAGCGTGTGCTCCAGAATCACACGCCTCTCCCGGTCACCGCAAGGGGTTAAAGGACATGACAGTTAAATGACAACTCGCTTGTAGCCGGACTGGCTGGCAGTTTTAATATATATATATATGTTTAAATGAAGCAATGCACAGGACGCCTGCCAGATAAGCCGGACTGTCGGTGACAAACTCATTTATATTCATAGGCAACACTGAATAACCTGTTAATTGATAGGCAGGAGAAGCGTTGGAGGAAACACCCTATTTATAGGCTAACAAAAAAAAAAATAATATAGATAGAACACAAATTCTCTTGCATATTCCTCCTGTAATGAAGCTATTTAATTGCTGCATCCTAAAAATATAAACAGATAATAAACACCCAGGAAAACAGTGTCCAAGCCTAGTAACGCATCGCAGTCAGCAGTTACAATCCGGTTTCAATGAGTTGCTGACCTGGGGCAATCTCGGCCCATGGTATTATTATAGATGTCTAAAGGGTATAGAAGGGATTGTTTTCTACACACAAATAAGCAGCAGAAACTTATAGAAAACGGATCTTCTCTCGGTGCAAGGGGTGAAACTGTATACCAGCAGGTGTGGTGTGACATTAGATATACTGCAGGAAGGTGACGAGACTCCCAGCGAATGACACCATGACAGCAGCCCACAGAACAAATATTCAGTTTTTATTATAAAAACCAAGTCATGGTTTGAAGTGATAATGGGGGGGGGGGGGAGGATGAGGGGCCTAATGCTACCCACAAAAATTTCCAGCAACCTTGATAAACAGGATTTGAGATTAAAACCAGCTATCAGTAGAACAATGGAAGTATCAGCCCAGCCCGGTGTGAATCACCATTACAGAAACTGGGTTCATGAAGGTGAAAGGAGATTACAAAATCCAAAATGGCAGCCAGCGCCTGCAATCCAATTAATACTCTCTCTCTCGCTCCTAGATTTCTCTGTTTATTTTCAAATCAGATGTTTGCCCAGTTTTAGAGCTGTTTACCAGCCTGCACATTCCCAATCACTCTAAAGTGTATTTATGAAAATCAACACTCGGCCCAAAGCACATACGAATTTGCATAAGCCTATTAAAAACAGGATCAGATCAGCCTTAAGGTGGCCATGAACGGAGAGATCTGCTCATTTGGCGATGTCGCCAAACGAGCAGCATTCTCCACGATATGCCCACCTTGAGGTGGGCAATATCGGGCTGATCCAATCGTGGGCCATAGGGCCCAACGATCAGATCCTAACAAATGGTAACGGGCAGTCGGATCGCGGGACCGCGTCAACGAACAGATGCGGCCGTGTTCCGACGGGATTTTTAGTCCCATCCGATCAAGAAAGCCCATTGGGGGGCTCCATACACCGGGCAATAAGCTGCCGACTTGGTCTGTCAGCAGCTTTTATCAGCCTGTGTATGCCCACCTTTAGGGTCAGTGTGTGTGCGGATCCGTTTTCTATACACAAACACCTTTAGGGTCAGGGCACACAGGCATATTCAAGGAGATTAGTCGCCTGGCCACAAATATCTTCTTCTTCGGGGCGACTAATCTCTCCAACCCTCCTCTGCAGCTAAAATGAAAATCGCCGGCGGGATGGCACTTTGAGCGATTCATTTTCTGAAGTCGCCCGAAGTTTCCCCGAGTGCCATCCCGCCAGCGATTTTCATTTTAGCCGGCAGGAAGGCAGTTCGGGGAGATTAGTTGCCCCGAAGAAGAGGAGATTTGTTGCTGGGCGACTAATGTCCCCGAATCTGCCAGTGTGTCTCTGCCCTTAAAACACAAAATGAATGTGAAAAGTATGTATTGCAGCTACTTAGGAAACTACAACTCCCTGCACCCCCCGGACAGCCAGTAGCTATGAGTTTTTAGCAGCCTACAATTATAGTTTCATTATATAACAAAACAAAAAATCGCTATGTTCCCTGTAGCAACAAGCTGTGTTTTAGAAGCTCTGTCCCTTTAACCATGTTGCAGAGGGGGAGGTACAGCAGCATGACAGAAACAAAGGCAGGAAGTACAGACGCAACTGTAAAAGCAAATAGGTTCAGGATCTGTAATAGCCCCATTGTTTGCAAACAAGCAAGTCCTGTTTCGCTACGGCTGCACCTTCCTCCCCCTTCTGGGGCAATCTCCCTTTCCTTCTCAACCACAAAGGGACCTTTACATCATCTTTTTAGAAGTCTGTGCTTCACCTGCAACTTAGCAGCAGTTAACTAAGTAACTGCAACTGACAAGGAAGTTGGATGGTCCCCAGGGAGGGAGCCAAAAGAACAGAGCGTAATGGGGGGGGGGGGGGAGCAAGGCACAATTCCCTCAGCTCCACATTAACAATGGTAACACACGTTCTGCAGTCTTCTCAGCAACTCATCCAAACTGAGATATAATAGATGCTTATTGAAAGCAAAATCAAGCTATTGGGTTTACATGATTTTCTAGTAGACTGGGGGGGGTATGAAGATCCAAATTATGGAAAGATCCGCTATCCGGAAAACCCAAACATTCTGGCTAACAGGTCCCATACTTGTATATGGAAGTATGTAATGTTGCATAAGGACAACTGAATAAATGCAATTAGGTAAGCGAGTGGGAGTGAACAAAGATGATCTTGTTGGATAGATCAGTCACTCTAAATTATACAAATTGGTCACCGTCAGTCAAGCTGTTCAATTGTCACTAATTGTCCGGCCATCATTCTGCATGTGAACTGCAGCACAGCGGACCCCATAGTGGCGAGCACACACACACAAACACATACGCGCACACACACACACACGCACACACGCAGTGATGGACTCCTGACATTCATACTGTCCCTGGTGCAATCCTCATGGCCTTGTTATCCAGACAGCACACAGACTAATGTACAGATTTTAAACCACTTCCAACTTGAAGGGCAAACAACAGCCCTCCCCCGGGAAGAGATCAGCGCAGACAGGATCCTGCTGGGCCATTTTGTAGCAAGGAAAAAGAAAATTATGCATATGTAAATGACTTCAATTGTTTAGACCCAGTTAGGTCAATTGCGGGTACAATCGCATTCTAATCCTTCTATTAGTGTCACCATTCATTTAGTCATTTATTTTGAAAATAATCACAACTGGCTCTCCAACTGGGCAAAAACACATTTCACAGTTCTTTCCTCCCTGCCGACCCTTTAATACATACATGTACCACTATTATTAATAATATATTATTATTATTATTAGATATGTACCACTATCTCTTCCTTATAAAAAATCCACCCTTCAGCATTACCTATAGGAATCACTATGGGAAAATCATGTAAATAGAAGAAGATAAAAGTTTAAAGGGAATGTAAGAATTACAGTTTCCTTTGTATTTTATACTTAAATTGTATTTAAATAACTTTTCAATAAGCATTAAGGGCTAGTCCACATGAGGAGATTCGGGGAGATTTTGTTGCCTGGCGACTAATCGCCTCGTCTTTTGAGTGGTTATCTCCCCGAACTGCCTCTGCATTTTTCCCCATAGGCTACAATGCAAAGTCGCCTGCGCTAATGCACACGCGCGCCCAAAGTTGCCTCACTGAGTTTAAAGTTGAATGTTCCTCTCTCTGGTGTTTCAGTCTGGCAGCTCAGTAATTCAGGTGAAGATTCTGTTACAATTTTGCAACAATTAGTTGATACATTTCTCAGCAGCATCTCTGGAGTATTCGTAACTATTGTATCAAAACAGCTGCCTTTCAAGGGGTTGTCCATCTCTAAATTACTTTTAGTATGATCTAGAGAGGGATATGACAAATTTGAGACAATTTGCAATTAGTTTTCATTTTTTATTATGTGTGTTTTTTTTTTTTATTTAGCTTTCAATTCAGCAGCTCTCCAATTTGCCATTTTAGCACACCTGGTTGTTAGGGCCAGGTTACCCTAGCAACCATGCATTGATTTGAACAAGAGACTAGAATATGAATAGGAGAGGAACTGAATAGAAAGATTAGTAACAAAAAATATCAAAAACAATAAATGTGTAGCCTTACAGAGCATTTGTTTTTTTTTTTTTAGATGGGGTCAGTGGCCCCCATTTCAAAGCTGGAAAGAGTCAAATACTTTAAAAGGTATAAAAATAGAAAAAATGAAGACCGATTGAAAAGTTGCTTAGAATTAGCTATTCTACAACATACAAACAACTAGTTGTTTCGAAGAGGTATGCGTCGCCCCCCTTTGATTCGAATACTTGCTGGGTCTGACTTTTGAAACAATATAGCAGAAGCTACCCGACTTACAGAAGACTGCAAGTTACAGCCAGTGGCGTTACTACCAGGGGTGCAAAGGTGTGTTCGCACCCGGGCCCACGCCCCCATGGGGCCCACTGGAGCCGCGATAACGGTTATAGCAGGAGGCTGGGCAGGGGGAGATTTTACAGCTCGCACGATTCATAGGGGAGAGGGCCCAACAGGAGGGCCCAGGTGCCCATTCTGTACCAGGGCCCGCCAGTGAGTAGTTACGACACTGGTTACAGCCATGTTTTGCTTTACCTTTGCAAAGAACCAATAAAAAAGATATAGTAGAAAGTTGGGTACAAATAGCAACATAGTAAGTTAGGTTGAAAAAAAGACACACGTCCATCCAACATCAAGTTCCAACTTTTAACTCTATGTGTGTTTACATCACCTTTAAAAATGGCTTCTGCTGTCACAACTTCAAAGGCACAGAACAAGAAACCACAGAATCCATGTGTAAAATGTTCCCACAGGTTCAGAGGCAAAAAAAGTTGCCTTTCACAATGGAATGTTCTGTGATTTAATGAAGCTGTGGTTGCACTTCACTTACCCTGCCGTTTCTGAGAACCTGTCACCTTAGACATGGTGGTGAATTCCCCTGCAGTTGCACACGAACGTGCACTGAATGCAAGCGCGCCAAGTCAATTTCGTGGGAAAAGAAACAAAAAAATAAATAAATAAATAAAAAACACGACAGCTTTTATACAAACAAAAGGAACCCAGTAAGATATATAGAGCATCATGGGAAATTTGTATCTTCCCTGCATATGGAACCCACCTTTTAATTCTATATTACATTCAAAGCATATTGCTGATTGATTTAACAGGTAGCAGACAGGTGGGGCTGAAGCAGAGAGCACTAAGGGTAAGTCCACACAGGGCGTTTTGGGGAGATTTGGTCGCCTGGCGACTATCGCCTAGTTTTTGCGGCAACCAATCTCCCCAAACGCCTTCCCTGACTCTTTGCGCCGGCTAAAATAAAAAACGGCGGCGTTAATCACACGCGGCGATTCATTTTCCAAAGTCGCCCGAAGTTTCCTTGTGAGGCAACTTTGGGTGACTTCAGAAAACGAACCGCCGCAAAAACAAGGTGATTAGTCGCCAGGCGACCAAATCTCCCCAAAACGCCCTGTGTGGCCTGACCCTAAACTACAGGAAACCCCTAAGCTCTGGGCCCTAATGATTATTTAGTAAACACTTAAAGGAATAGTTCAGTGTGAAAATAAAAACTGGGTAAATAGATAGTCTGTGCAAAATAAAAAATGTTTCTAATATAGTTAGTTAGCCAAAAATGTAATGTATAAAGGCTGGAGTGAACAGATGTCTAATAAAACAGCCAGAATCCAACTTCCTGCTTTTCAGCTCTATAACTCTGAGTTAGTCAGCGACTTGAAGGGGGGCCACATGGTACATTTCTGTTCAGTGAGTTTGTAATTGATCCTCAGCATTCAGCTCAGATTCAAAAGCAACAGAAATGACCCATGTGGCCCCCCCTCAAGTCTCCGATTGGTTACTGCCTGGTAGCCAGGGTAACCAGTCAGTGTAAACAAAGAGAGCTGAAAAGCAGAAGTGAGTAGTGTCTGACTGATATGTTACACATAAAATCACTCCAGTCTTTATAAATTACATTTTTTGCTAACTAACTATATTAGAAACATTTTTTATTTTGCACAGCCTATTTATTTATCCAGTTTTTATTTTCACACTGAACTATTCCTTTAATGGGACTTCAATCACCTTTTTTGCTTTTTGTTGGCTTGTATTTACACAGCTATCTCAGGACAGATTGGTCAGTTTTGGTCTGGTGTAAAAGGAGACTCTGTAGGGCCCCAATTAATCAAACAAGTACAAGTATAGGACCTGTTATCCAGCATGCTTGGGACCTAGGGTTTTTCTGGATAACTGTTCATCCTGTAATTTGGATCTTCATACTTTTAAGACAAATCATGTAAACATTAAACAATAGGCTCGTTTTGCTTCCAATAAGGATTAATTCTATCTTAGTTTGGATCAAGAACAAGGTACTGTTTTATTATAACAGAGAAAAAGGAAATAATTTTAAAAAATCTGGATTTGGATAAAATGGAGTCTATGGGTGACAGCCATTATGTAATTCATATCTTTCGGATAACAGATCCCATACCTGTAGGACACTCCAACATATTGGCCCTTCAGTGATCCAGAAAGGGGACGCAAACCCGACCAACGGGTATCAGGCCCGCACATCACTACCATGCTTCCATTTTAATAGTGCTTCTATTTGAGGCCCTAGTAAGTGCCATGCTCCCCATTTGCAGCTAACGAATACCAACTCTGACACGAATAATATCCCTCCTGTTGTAAAACAGAAGTCACCGAGGAGTAATATGACTGTGTAAAGGCAAGCTCATGGAGGTCATTGAACTTCAAGGGAATGTATAACTATCTTCATTTTACAAGAGGGTAAATAAAGGTTTTTTTTTTTTTTTTTGTAAAGGTTCGCGTTGCGTCTTCCATGAAAATTTGAGTTTTCGAGATGATTTTTTTGGTCAAAACTCGCGTATTCGGGTTAACTCAAAAGTGCAGAATCGCGTTTTTTTTTCCCATTCAAGTTTTTTCTTAAATTAGAAACCATTTAAGTTGTGAGTTCATTCGAGTTCATTTGAGGTATAAAAAAAACTTAACATCCAACCTTTGATAAATAAACCCCCAAGTTACCGGTACATAATACACAAGCTTCAATGATGCCTGTGACACAAGGCACGACCACGAAGCACGGTTTGTAGGGTCATTTAAAAGGAATTGTTAGAATTTAACCATGAATAAGCATGTAAATTCTATCACTATAATGCTGTTTGGTGATATCATTAGTTATAATCGGTGCTTAGTGATGTCATACTACACACTGATTGTAACTGAAGAATCCATGGTGTTGCCTGCAGGCCTCAACATTTTTTTTTTTTAATAAAAACATTATAATAGCCTTTACAGTAAAATATGAGGATATTATTTAAGTATTGATAGACCTGAATAAAAACATTCGTCCTACATTTATATGTTTAGGAAGCTCCTGCGAGTTCCTTATACCTTATACTTTTGTTTATAGATTACGCATTCTTTTTGGGTAATCTACAGATATCTACACAGCCACACATGTTTATGAATCAAAGTGAAATCTTGCTCATCAAACTTCCTCTTGTCTGCCGTATACAGAGAACAAGGCGCAGGGTTTTTACATATGACAGGTTCGCATGTAGCGGATGACAGAGTAATGACGCATATGAGCCACTATTTTGTGATGGATTACATGCATAAGAATAATAAAATATATACATGATATTTACATTTTGTGGTGACAGTCTTAATGTCACTTCAACTTTGCAAGCTTTTTATAAAAAAAAAAAGAATAAAAATAAAAAAAAAAAAAAACAGGCCACACATTACGATGCATCATAAGCCGGAGAAAGCTTGCAAGTAAAAAGCTGACAGCAGCTGTAATAATTCTAGTTCTGGAATCCCGCTGTTTTCATGAATACCGCAATTTCCCAGAATTCACATAGCTGCAAATTATGGCGTTTCGAGATCTCCTGACTCTGAAGCCATCATAAATTTTTTTCCCCATACTTTTATCCAGCTTTGGTCCCTCATCTCTAGAGGAACGACAGCCCTTCGAGTCCCTGAGCATCGCAAAGATATAGTGAATAAAGTAACCCCTCTTGTAAATTATAAGGATATTATAAGTTATAATACAGGTCATGGAACTCCAAGTTTTTATACAGGTCATGGAACTCCAAGGTAACTTTTAATATCCTCATATTTTGCAAATGGGGGTACTTTATTGATTAAATTTATTACATTTCAGTGAGTCATGTGACAAATGACATCGGAACTCACCGTTTATAACTGATGACATCAGAACTCACAGTTTATAAGGATATCATTTACAAGATATTCATGGCTTTTGTGTATTATAGCACAATTTCTGCAGGTCGACATCATAAATGGACCTTTGTAATTCCAAATAAGTTAAGGTTGAAGCAGTCTTGTTAAAGGTAATGGGTGCCTTTTCAAACCAGCGAAGCTCTGCACCATGTCATGTATAAAATAACTGGGAGAAACAGGCAAATAGCGGATCCTAAGCTACTGTGTGACACCACAAATCAACCTGTCAGCCCGGAGGTGGAACGGCAACGCTCTATGGGCACCATACTGTAGTTGATGGGACATTTGATCAAGTGGTTTTATGCCTCAGCCAGTGTCTTCTGAATGCCTGACCTGCTGATGCATTGCTCCCAATATGCAACTAAAGTTCATTAATACTTAACTCTGCTGCCACTGCAACAAGGCAGCAAACCTGTCTATAGTTATATAAAAAAGAAAGCAAGGTTCAGTGCACATAATAAGCCATTACTTCATCAATACATGGCCCTCGGCTTACAGGAAACATAAAACCAAATAAAGAAATCTTATTCCTTTAATTGATTAACTCGACAGAATGAGAAGAGAATCAGCGTATCTTTTGAAACTTTTTCAAACTGCCAAATGTTGCTGGGAAACATACTTATGTCTTGTTGGTCAATAGTGCAATAAAACCAGATCGGTTTTTATATAGCAGGTTGCTAAACAGAAGGGTGCAAATAACATAGGGGATAGTGACCATTACCATACGGTTATCATGTTCTACAGTAGAAGTTGTCTCATTGTCTCGGGACTGCAATTTTTCCCACATTGCATAAATATGTTGGTCAGCAATGGGCAAGATCCAAACTGCCAGCTCAGAGCAAACTGGAAAAGATATCAAAGTGCAGGGCAATGCCAACTGGGTGCCCCAGGCAACTCAGCCGGCCACGTCCCGCCCACGTATTCTTTTTGGGTAATCTTCAGATATCTACACAACCACGTTTATGAATCACAGTGAAATCTTGCTTATCAAAATGTCCTTGTCTCCCATATACAGAGAACAAGATGCCAGATTTTTACATACGACAGGTTCTCTCCTAGGGAATGGCGCATACGAGCCACTATTTTTGTGATGATTACATGCCAAAAAAAAAAAAAAAAAAAAAAAAAAAAAAAACAGCCAATTCTAGTTCTGGACTTCCAGGATTCATAAGCTGCAAAATATAGAGTTTCAAGATCTCCAGTGTCTGAAGCCATCATAAATTTTTCTCCAGTTTTATCCGGCTTTGGTCCTCATCTCTAGCGGAACGACAGGCCCTAGAGTCACTGAGCATTGCCAATATAGCATAAAGCTCCCCATAGACGCGACAATTCTTCTTGCCGAAAGACCAATTTTAGAGAAGTCCGACCAATCCATCAAAATGATCGTGCGGTTTGTGGGATTCGAGTGATCGTACATCTTATGATTTTTCGGCCAACATCGGTCAGGAAATTGATCGTCCAGGTCAAAAAATCTTTGTCTGTCCCAGTGCAATCTATCTATGTTTATGCAATCTATCTATGTTTGCCAAGCAGGCAGCTCCCCTTTGTTTTCCTGGCTAATTGTTTTTTTTAGTCAATGGTCAATTTGTACGATCGTTCCAAGAAAATCGTATCGGATCTTTTAACATCTTTTAACATCTATGGCCAGCTTAAGTCTATCTATGGTCACCATCATAAAGAGACCGTTGTAACTATAAATTAGTTAAGGATGAAGTGTTCTTGTAAAAGATAGTGGGTTACTTTTTAAACAAACGAAGCTCTGCACCATGTCATCTATAAAATACAACGGAGAAACAGGCAAATACCCGATCCTAAGCTACTGTGGCCTAGAGGTGGAATGCTCTATGGGCAACATGCTGTAGCTGATGGGGCATTTGATCAAGTGGTTTTATGCCTCATCCAGTGTCTTCTGAATAACTGACCTGCTGATGCATTACTGAAAGGAGGGAGTCTCCCATGCTATGACAGGCTGCATATCCAGCCCCATTTAATTGGCTAAGGCACCAGTTACATCAGACCTCTATCAGCAAGCTCCAGGATTCCAAAAAACCTATTCCCTTCTTTAGGGATTACCATTTTACCTATTCCCTGCTTTAGGGATTACCATTTTAAAAATACTAAAGGCATACATACAGCAGGGATGTTTTATATATCCCTATACACCACCGTAGGATCATGCACGATTTCGTCAATAAAGAAACCATTAAAAGAATAACAAATTACAGGGCAACCCAATCTCTCGGCAGGTCCTCCTGACTGATAGTTATGGAAATATCATGTGAAAAATGGTCTGAATGGCTGTTTTTTTTTTTATATATAATGCTACAACACGTCTGAAAGGGTAAAAGAATATAAGCACAGCATGGGACCAGGATATAAGGAACCTGTCATAGAAGAGCCATTTCTTTAAATAGAACACTGCCAATAATATCTCAGGAAGCCTCCCTTTTATATTTAGATATATGAGAAATACTATCATAAAGCATTCTACTAGAACAGGTTCTTTTTTTTCTTTTACATGCTACCTTTAAACATATTCTTGAATTGCCTAGTGTAGCTGGTCATTCCAACCTGAAATGTTCTGATTAATATACAGGAATGCTTGTTTTGGGTGTGATTATTATCCTTTCTCCTCCATTGTCTACAAAACCTCTACCGAGCACAACAAAGTAGGGGGAAAAGCTGAACAATCCTCCCTCCTAAGCAGACAAAGGAAGAATAAGAGACTTGAGCAGGGCCAGTGGAAGTCACAGAGTCTCAAATTCAGGTCTCTCAGAATGGTTGCTGCTTTGTGTAACTACTAAACAGTAAACAGAATGCCTGGGTCTCCCCTGTAGAGATTCAGTGGCAACAAGGAAGGCCTTGGGAGACTTGTTTTATATTTAGAATGAAAATACTAACTAATAAGAACATATGTTCTATTTATAGAATAAAAACCAACGGTTACCTTTTTTTGTATGGAAAAAATATCTATGCCTGTGTATGCCTGTCTGTAAGGGTAATTATATTCCGAGCATTCTGTATAACTGGTCCCATACCTATATACACATCTTTTTAGGGGGTAAAAATGAAGACCTATACTAATAGAAAAACTGTACCCTGTCAATAGCTGTGACCTTTGAAGGAGCACTCCTTCTACAGAGATCCCCAATGTGAACTCCTTTTGAAAGATATTGCTTGCAGGGTATGTGCATTTAAGGGGACAGCCATTCAAAGCTGAAAAAGGAGAAAAAGACACAGGATACACAGCAGAAAACAGATAAGTTCTGTAGTATACAATGGGATCCTTCAAAACGTATCAGTTATCTACTGTGTACTGTATTTGGAGTTAAAGTTCCTTTAACTTCAAGTATAGCCTAGACATTGATATTATTAGGCAATTTGCAATTGGTCTTATTATATCTGTTTTTTAAATTGCTTCGCTTTCTTGTTCAGCAGATCTCCAGTTTGGAATATCAGCAGCTATCTTGTCATTGAAGGGTGCCTAACAAATTAACACCCCCCGTGAGTAACCCCCTTTCCTTTGAACATTTGCAATGATTCGCCTCCAGGACCTTCTGTTTACATAGATATGTAAAGTAAAATATACAAATCAAATAAAAAGAATGTTATAGAATGCCCTGTTCTTAGAAAATTTTCAACTGCTTTTCATTTTATACAGTTTTTTTATTTTTTTTATTTACTTGCCTTCCAATTACAACTACCCCTTTATTATGCAAATATTGCAAGTATGGGATTTATTATATGGAATACTTGGGACCTGGGCTTTTCCATAAAAGGGATCTTCTGCAATCGGGACCTCCATACCTTAAGCCTTCTAATGATTTTAACATTGCACTGTTTTGTCTCCAATATGGATTCATGCTACTTAATTGCCATGAAGTACAAGGTCATGTTTATTATTACACAAAAATATAACTATTTTTAAAATTTAAAATCATTTGCTTAAAACAGAGTCTATGGGAGATCACCTACCTATAATTCTGGATTGTGTCACAAATGGGCCTGGATTAGGGATCCCATACAAGCAGAAATCATTCTTCTGTGTGCAATTTGTAAATTTACGTTTATCTATTAAGAGAATATTTAACCAACTTAACATAGGAAACCTGCACAACATTATAATTATAATTGTATTGATTTTATGCACAGTCAGCAGTGATTATACAGAGACTATTACTGCTATATTGCCCTCAACAGACTCCCTTAAAAACCCCTATTTCACATTTGACAGAGGCTTAAATAGCACCTTGTAGCATTACATAATAAAAAATCCACTTTGCATAAATTAGATATTTTATAAAGTTTTGTGGCTGCATTTGCTCTTCATTCATTTACCTCTCATTTAGATTTCATTATATTAAAGGGCAAGAAATAAAGTACCAATAATTGTGCTCTTTATTTATAATAATCACTTAAACTGCACAATTTCTAGAATGCACAATTAACTGTAATTTGAAATTGAAACAGTCTTTTTTTTTTGTGGTGGGACTTTTCATGAATATGTATTGCGTTCCCCTCGGAACACAACAGATTTTGTTTAGGCAACAGATAAAAGGGGGCTAAACAGCAGTGCTAAAGCAGGATTTCTACTTCAAAAGAAAAACATTGGCCATGTACAGGACCAGGAACAAACAGCATGTCAGTTCAGATTAATGATTTACACTGGTCCTTTATGGAATAGTCATGATGTTGCCCTATTCAAAACAGAATTGCATCTTTCAGGTTTACTATAACGGTTATATTTAACTCTAATTCATAACATATAGCAATGTTAGGGGACCCAGAATTACAGGAAGGCCATCTCCCATACATTTCATTTTAAGCAAATAATTATTTTGTTTTGTTAATTATTCCCTTTTTTCTCTAATAAAACAATAACAGTGACTCAAATGGGTTGGTCACATTTGATATAACTTTTAGTATGATGTAGAGAGTGATATTCTGACACAATTAGCAATTGGTTTTCATTTTTTTTTTTTTTTTATTATTTAAGGTTTTTTCAGTTATTTAACTTTTTATTCAGCAGTACTTCAATCTGCATTTTAAAGGACATGTCAACCCCCTTAACACAAATTTTATCTGAGAAAAGCCTTTTAGCATGATTTAAATACCGACCACTGCAGTCCTTGACAAGTAATCCGTTAAAGGAAAACTATACCCCCAAAATGAATAATTAAGCAACAGATAGTTTATATCAAACTGAATGACATATTAAAGAATCTTACCAAACTGGAATATATATTTACATAAATATTGCCCTTTTACATATCTTGCCTTGAACCACCATTTCGTGACTCTATCTGTGCTGCCTCAGAGATCACCTGACCAGAAATACTACAACACTAACTGTAACAGGAAGAAGTGAGGAAGCAAAAGGCAGAACTCTGTCTGTTAATTGGCTCATGTGACCTTACATGTGGTTTGTATGTGTGCACAGTGAATCTTACGATCTCAGGGGGCGGCCCTTATTTTTTAAAATGGCAATTTTCTATTTATGATTACCCAATGGCACATACTACTAAAAAAGTATATTATTATGATAATGGTTCATTTACATGAAGCAGGGTTTTACACATGAGCTGTTTTACTCAGTATCTTTTAATAGAGACCTACATTGTTTGGGGGGTATAGTTTTCCTTTAAGCAGCACTGTTGTTTTTCCCTTCCGGCTGGTTTCCAGCACAGTCAGCCTCTCTCCCCCCTCCCTTAGGAATGCATCGGCAAAATAATCAAGCCGCTATTGGCGCATGCGCATTGGTATCAGGAAGAGCGCATACAGGAAAAAATGGCCGCCGGGTTAGTCAGTGCGCAATGGGTCAAAGAATGCGACGGTGCAGGGGAACTGGAGCGCTTTTCAAAGCGCAATTAATGCGGTTCACATGGGGCTAAGGCAGGCTACACAGGGATACTAAAATAAAAAAGCGGCTTGACTTTTCCTTTAAGCAATCTGGTTGCTAGGGTCCAAATTACTCTAGCAACCAGAAGACACCCTAGCAGCCAGAAGACGCCGGTCAAAGCAGGAAGAAGATGCGCGTGGGAGAAGATGGCGACTGTGAACTCCGTGGACAGGCCCTGCGCAGAGGGGTGAGTAACAAGTTAGGGGCATTTGCCCAGGGGGACAGGTAGGCCAGGGGGCGGGGTTTTGCACCCAGGGGGTTTCCTTCTCCTTTATGCTGTAAATCTCAGTTCCCCCAAGAGACCCGCTTATCTTAAATAGCTACAATTGTATCTTTACTCATCTTAAATTGTAACAAATGTATCAAAGTGCAGGCACCGAGTGTCCAGGGCCAAGAGCCGCTTATTGAATTAAATTTAACAAACTTTTTCTGGCTGTTCAGTGTAGGAGATCAAAGAGAAAGTCGGGGCATTTCACCAACAATCCGGGACTGCAGGTTGAGCTGTCACAATCAGGACTGTGCAGTTGCAAAGAATGCAAAAAAATTTAAATTGAGTGTAAACTGCAGAGCAACACTCTGAGTAAGCTTACATCAATTCATTTATTGGATTTGAATCCCCTTTAATATAAGGTTAAAATCCTTTACCAGGTCTTATTTTAGTAGACAAGCATAATAGTCAGACAATAATATTTAGATTCCGGTTTTGCTCTCATTAAATTACTAACAAAATGCATTTAGACATGCGTGGGTGCAATTTTAGAAGTGTGCCTTTATGGTGGACTTTATGCAGCAGACCAATGGTCACAGAATCATTCAAATCAACTTTGTGTTTGCTCAGTTTATGGGACTGCAAGTTAAAAAGAAGAAGCCGTTGAATAATGCAGACACAGGGCCATTTTAGCAGGTGTTTGCTCAGCACAGGATTACACGTGTCATCTTTAAACAACTCTGTCGCTTTACCCCCTTGACCCGAAATCCCTGTAATAGACTGGAAGAGTTGAAAGGTCTAATCTGTAATACAGGAAAAAAACAAAAGCGGCACTAGGAGTGAGACAATCTGTCACTCGTCACCTTCCACTGGACTAGGGCAACGTGACAGGAAAGTTCTTTATTTAACATACAAGGCCACACGGCTAAAATAGCTCTCGGAAGCAGGAACGCTTTAGTATCTTGTATGTAAAAATAAAAGTTGTGGGTTCGAGGGAGAAAATAGGAAAAAAAAAAAAATCTCCTCAGTTTGTCAGGCCCAGAGAGCATTTCCACTCACTTCCTGGCAAACATGCAGCAGTGCATTATGGGAGGCAGTGAGTTGACCAATCAGGTTTCCCACAGACAGGAAACAAGAGTCATTTATTTTCTCTCAAGTGAGAGAGCCTGAAGGCAAGGTGAAAGTGGAACGGTCATGCTAATGGCATAGCACCTGACAAATGCAGAATACCGTCCCATTCATATGAATAGACACAGACATACCACACAAATGCACATCATTGCCGCCATAAACTGAAACCTCAATTTTACATCCTCTAAGTTTTGCTAAATTTTTACACTTTTGTTCTTGGCATTTGACTGTTGCGGGCGGGGAAGAGTGAGAGTAAAAGTGCAAAGTCGGCCTGAAACCCGCAGGTATCTGGCAGGCCCGCACATCATTATTGCTTACCATATATTCAGACATAAGGATACTGGCAACAAGTGAATAAATACTAGGGATGCACCGAATCCATGAGAAAATGAAACTGCCTGACTTCCATGCCATACCCTATATGTAGCATAAGGCACCAACAGGGGAATGTAATATTGGCCGCTAACACAAAAATAGTTTGCAATTTGTTCGCAATGTGAATGAATGTTTGCACAGTGCAACAGTAGGCTATGAGTTACTGCTCCTGGTCAAATTTAATTTTATTACATACCCCCATATATCTGCAAATGCACCTCATTTACTTTCGCATTTCTGTTCATTTGCCGACAGGCCAATGCCTATCTACTGAAGAGGAGAAAGGAAAACACACCACTTAGTTTGCCACTACAAATAGTGTGGATAAAAACCCGCCCTGTGCAGGTAGGTACAGAAGATTCTCTAGCAGATACTATTTGAAAACAATCGTTTACAACTAGGGGATGCACCGAATCCACTATTTTGGATTCGGCCGAACCCCCGAATCCTTCTTGAAAGAAAGATTCAACCGAATACCGAACCGAATCCTAATTTGCATATGTAAATTAGGGGTGAGAAGGGAAAAATATTGTTTACTTCCTTGTTTTGTGACAAAAAGTCATGTGATTTCCCTCCCCCCTAATTTGCATATGCAAATTAGGATTTGGTTCAGCGGGCAGAAGGATTCGGCCGAATCCGAATCCTGCTGAAAAAGGGCGAATCCCGAACCGAATCCTGGATTCGATGCATCCCGATTTACAACACATATTTGATAAGCAATGATGGGGAAAGTGTAATAACAGTGCAAAGTTTGCAATAGGTCTAGTATCCAAAGGCAACCTTTAAGAGATAAAATCGGTTGGTCGCCTGCTCTGTTGGTGGTTGCTATGAGTTACTAGACCAGCGTAATCTTCTAAGAATAAAAAATAAAAAAAACAGGCAAACAAAAAACCAAGAACTTCCTATTACCCCAAGTTGTAGTGCCCATCAATGATGAAAAAAAGATATCTATCTATATATATATATATATATATATATATATACACACATACACAGTAAAAACTTAGATCCTCCACGCCCGAGCCAAAAGCGAACCTTCCCACCAATGACTGATGTCTGAAAACATGTGTTATTACATCTAAAAATACCATTTGGTAGGAGGACACGGGTGAATGTTTTCTCATGGCCTTTGGAGCTTCCCTCCCATCCCTCTAAAAGAAAAAAAAGTCACAAATCAAACCATTCCTTCCTTTCACATGCTTCAATTTTGAGTCTAGAAATGGAGAAATAAGTCAGAAAGCAGCACCAAATAATTTTGACTGAAGGAAAAAAAATAACGAGAAACAAAAATAAGTGAAAACATCATGTCACCAGATCAGCTCATTTAACTGTGTACAAACTAATGAGCATTCTTGGCAGCTCCAAATAATAATCTAAATGTTTTATTTACTAGCTTTGCTTTACAGACTTAATGAGTAATCTTTGCACCTCCCTCCCACACTATATTGGTGACAACACGCACATCAGTGTTTTTTTGTTTTTTTTTTAAATCAGATTTGCGCAATGACATGCATAGTTAAATGTTACAATATGTCAGCTGCTAGATACATTATTATATGATTTCAAGGTGACAGCATAGGTGCAAATAGCCAATTTAAAGATGGTTGGCACATTTTTGCAGTGATATACTAAATGTCACAATTATAGTGTAAAGCTCCCCATAGACGCAAAGATTTTTCTTGCCGAACAAACGACTTTAGCGAAGTCCGACCAATCCTTTGAAATTATCGTGAAGTTAGTGGGATTCGAACGATCATACATCTTACGATTTTTCGGCCGACATCTGTCAGGAAATTGATCGACCAGGTTAAAAAATCTTTATCGGCCCCAGTGCAATCTATCTATGTTTGCAGGGCCAAGCAGGCATCTAACCCTTTGTTTTCCTGCCAAATTGGTCTTTTTAGTTGATAGACAATTCGTAGATCATACGATCGTTCTGAGATAATCGTGGTCTCATGATGACGATCGGATCTTTTAAAAATCTCAACATCTATGGCCAGCTTAAGAGTAGCAAGTATAGAACAGGGACCCTTCCAGGATCTT
Source organism: Xenopus petersii (assembly GCA_038501925.1). Lineage (NCBI taxonomy): Eukaryota > Metazoa > Chordata > Amphibia > Anura > Pipidae > Xenopus > Xenopus petersii. Next base: position 32,471,508 of record CM076676.1, on the reverse strand, counting down.
TGGACTATACATCATCATACAACACAGCAATGTACATTTGAGCCATTTTGTTGTTCTTAAAATACCACCAGTTTATTCTAGGGAGGCACTATAATGTGTTCCAACAATGGGTGGGGTAGCAGACGAGTCCTATTTCAGATAAAAGTCTGCAAATATGAAATTGCTTGTGACCTCATTCCCATACTTCATAGCCTGGAAATCAAATAAGGAAATGTAACCAGAAGAGTTAGCAGTTGTTGCCCTTTGGAGAATCAAGGGGAGAAAACAAATTTCCATGACCTTCTCCAAGACCTGATACATTCCTAAAAATGTCTACAACACACACTTGTGCAGGTGGATGCCATTGGAGGTTAATCATTTGACCTTCAGAGCAGCTGGCAGATACAACTCTGGCACAACACAGCCCTTGTGAAACCATCATGTCGCCTAAAGAGCGGATTTTGATTAAGTGATACTTCACATTTACATGAATTTAAAAAGCACTGACCAAAGCCGATCCCCTCCAATACCTCTTGTAAATAGCATTGGCAAGGAAACCTTATTGATTGCAAGCTAAAAGAAATGGGGAAATAAACGTAACGAAGTAGCTCAGCGTTTGCAACAATGTGGAAAAGTCTGCTAGGTCATTAATAGAATGCATTGTTGTATTAAGCTGATGGCAAAAAAGGTGGGCACTTATACGGCAACTTTTGCACAGTATCCTCGTGAGTTGCCTGAGGTGTAGTAGTAACCAACAGAAATCAGTAAGGTGTTTACTCTCAAACAGGTAACCCATTGCTATCAGTAGTGCCTCAGATTTGAGAACGTCACACAAAACGCTGCGGTGTTTGCATCAAACGACTGCGGGTCATAAAGTCTGATTCAAAATCAGATCAAAATCTCCCTTGAAGTTAAGCCCTTAGGGTTAGGCAAGATTAGATCATTGGCAGGTGTAGGTTACTGGAACAAGTAATATTTACTTTTATTTTAAAGCAAATAACGGTCTGGTTTCTGTGAGTCACCATCCTGGAGCAAACTCTGCGCCTTTTGTGACATTCTCTTTTATCCGCAGATGCATTACCCCAAGATGGATGCCTTGTTAGATACTACCAGTATCTCTAGGTAAACAGGCTATAGATAAGGAATGATCAACGGTCCTGCTCCATGTGTTTACTCAAAAAGCAGCATTCCTGACTATGATAGAGATTCCAGGTACATAGCTGTATTTGGCTCCTATCACTCCTGAACAAACTGGCCAATAACTGACCTATGTATGGGGCCAAAAGAGTTTTTGTGATCAATATCAGATTGTAGATTTAACAGGTGTCAGGAAACCCCCTAAGGTGAGGATAGCATAGCTCGTGGATGTTGCCCTCTCCTTACAGGTCTGAGATAGTTTCCGTGGGTGTATGAACCAAGCAAAAATCAGCTTATTTGGTGACCCAACCAAATGATCAGTCATTCCCATGTATGGCCTGATTATGTGTATTCGGTCAGAAGCCAATGATCCAAACTTTAGCCTCTATTGTCCAGTTAGATTATAGAAAGCCAGCAAATCAAGACACAGTAGAGTTAAGGTAACTTCAGGAACATGTAGTAACAACATTATTAATGATAATAGAATATCTTTAAAAAAAAAATGCCTCATTTGCCACCTTGCCCACCAATCTTCACATCATACCACAGATGAGGATCTGAAATTACTGTTAAGCCAGAATTGCCATTATTTTTATTTGAATGTTTTCCACAAGTACATACATTAAATCTCCATAACTGCCATTATCTTAAAAAGATGAGTAAAGCTAAATGACACAATTAAAAAAGAAAAAAAAAAATAATAATAATAATAATAATGCAACACCGCAATCCAACTATTGTTGACAAATGGGCCCTTATAGGTCAGCACAAGATTTCTGCCTCTCTATTACACAGACCATGACAGATCTTACCCCACGATCGCTGACAAGGAAGCATTAAGTGTCTAGGGGGTTGAAAATGCTTCAATGAAAATTGCATAACAATTGGAGCGATAATAGATGTTCATCACCCCTGCTGCACTGCCTGCTTCTGAGAAAGTTCTTTTCCGGATTCCATCCGTACAAGTCATTCCAATATCCTGATCAAATATGAAATTCTGATGGACAAGATCAGAAGAATTCTGAATAAATGTCACAGTGGAATTTAAATACTGTATTGTCCTCTCTCTATATATAGATCTAAAACGTATTCCCGCAGCCTCTTCAGCGCCACGGAATCTAGAGCTTTGTCACCACTTCACCTTCACCAAGGAAAGCGTTGTGTATAATGCACATTCCTCTTCAATGCGAGACACACAGAAAATCACATAAGCGTTATACAAAGATGATCAGCCCCAGAAAGCTTGGCTATACTTATATATTCACAAAACTGGAGACGGGGCCACCCTGCTGTGTTGGTATCAGCGGATTATGATCACAGATTTTGAAAGCTCTATACGGGCAAATGCAGGGCAGCACACTGAAAGACACATACAGAATGAAACATTAGATACAGAATAAAAGATTAGGAAAAAGAGAAAGGTAGTCATAGAAGCATAAAGTCTAGAAAGAGTTGGCAAGTAAGACAAAGCATGGCATATTGGCACTTCTGCGTTGCAGACCTATGGAGAGAGAGAGAGAGAGATAATTGGCCTTCAAAACTGGTGAGTAGTGGTACTGTAACTAACAATCTATAGTTCGGTTTCTTCAGCAGCATATCTGCAAAGATTTTATTTGAAGTATCTGCAGGAGCCAACAGATTCCTTGTTTTAATTAGCAAGAAAGTGCACTACAGCAGCCATTTTTCCAACTGCCAGCATCACTCTGATTAATAGATGTTATATAGTAATATGAGCAAACTTCACTTTAACCCAGCATACGTTGGTGTGCCTTATTCTAGGTAAAAACGTACTGCCGATTGTTTGGAAGGAGGGGAAGCTTGTACTAGCTTACCACTATAACCCCCTGCAGTGCATTTCACATTAATAATGTACCAAAATGCATAACAAAAAAAAAAAAAAAATAACCCATCACTTTGGAAGAACATGAACGGTTATTGGTATACAATCAACATGTTTAGATCCCTGACCATGAGATAGGATAATAAAGCAAAATATGTAACTTAATCATGCACTTAATCATGGACCAAGAACGCACCACAGAGTAAGGATAATCATAGTGGGGGTTATTTATCAACACTGGGCAAATTTGCCCATGGGCAGTAACCCACGGCAACCAAATTGCTGCATTCATTGTTCTACTTGCAGCTGGCTTTAAAAAGCTAATCACTGATTGGTTGCTAAAGGTAACTGCCCATGGGCTAATTTGCCCAGTGTTGATAAATGAGCCCCAGTGTCTGTTGATTAGGGGTTAATCGCAAAGAATAATTTCTACCCTAGTTCAGAAGCCTGCGACAGAACCACTGTATTACTGGGTTTATATCACCATGCCAAATGAAGTGCATAAAATGGTTCTCGTTCTCACATCCATGTTTATATCAGTTTAAAAAAAACAATTGTTTTTAAATGTAGGTTTTGTACTCCGGTGTCTCATGGGAAAGAGAGCACGGCTTGGGGAAAAAGGCACCCCACTTCATAAACAGCAGTAACGGACTGGGAAAAGAAAGCTTAATGACCACATGTTCAGTCACAAGGATAATAAATACATAGAGGCAGGCCGGCTAACAATCATGAGGATTTCGATCCTCGTGTTAATGGGCAGTCATCGCTAAGCTGCAACCCTATGGCAGGATTATTACAAGAGAAGCTGCTGAAAGTGTGATTGTAAAAGAAAAGAAGAATATTTTGAATTTATATACATGAACAAATGAAGGATCTTCAAATAATATAATAACTAAAATACACTTATAGAAGCGGTGTCTTGGCTCCGGGACCTGATGGACAAAGTCACACAGGGAATCTGATTCCCATTAGCAGGACATGGCTACTTAGTGCCGCATCATCAAAAGGTTTTTCACACCCATATGGCACAGGAAAATCCCTTCCGTTCCGTCCCTAGCAATGGACAATCACAGAGACATGAATTTCACTTTTACGCTGGGACCACCTCAAACCCAGGCCATCTGTTATCAGAAGACAAGTCTACCTTTTGGTCCAGCAGGAGATCACAGCTTGCACAGCAGCGTCTGGGCTCATGCCTTACACAAACACTCAGCAAAAGGCCCAGATGAACAGAGACGGTGATAAATTCATCACCGTCCTGTGAACGCAAACAATGCTGGAAAATGTACATCACTTACATAGGAAGGGACCCATACCTACTGTACATGCCGTCAATTCATATACACTGTACAAACTTAAAAGTGGATTATAACAAGTGGCACACATGAACAAAACAACCCACTCTTCACCTTCACCTCTGATCAAGACCTTGACATTCTGGGAATCAACTTTCCAACCCAAAATTTGTTTCAGAATTACATATCAACAATTGCAAAAAGAAACTTAATTTATGTACATGTAATTGTGGTTTCTCACTTTTCTTTGGGTCCAAACCTCCCCTCCCCTTCATTTCTCACCAGTCATCTATTCCCTACTCTAGACTGCGAGCTCTTTGGAGCAAGGCTCTGCTTCACATTCACACTGTTCTAGCCCCACAGTCTGCTTGGAAATTATCACTGCATCTATACAATCCTGCATATATAATAGCCTGTCTCCCAATACAACACTAACATCAACAGCTTGAAAAGTGTTAACATATCAATAATTCTATATCCACAAATGCATTTCTTTCATGGCATGGGCACCGAATTTACAAACCCTTGGCTTTTAGAACAGTCAGACAGATACAGTTTTAGAACGTCTGCCTATATTTCCATAAAAATAACAATGCTCATGTCTGAGAGATTACAGCCGGTTATAATAGGGCTTCAAGGAGAAGGCATATAAAATACAGTATGTGTTAACTACGATTTCTCTGTACTTCAAATAGATAAATCTTGACACTGGCAGTCACGCCGTTTTGAAAATTAAATGTGAAATGAACAGTGAAAGCAACAGAAGGCAGCTTATTTGGTGTTGTGGATTCAAATTATCGACATATAAAAATACAGCCTAACGCTGCATCGTACCTGCCTACACATGCTTAAGCCAGCTCCACAATGCCTCTGCTGGCAGAAGTAAGGAAAACCATCACAAGCTGTCAAAATAAGAAAAGATTCTATGCTAAATAGAACGGGGAGTATCACATATGATTAGCCATTATTTCTCATGGGTATAGGGAAAAAGAGTAATTAGAGACCGAAGTCCACTCAGTCAGCCATGAAAAAGTGAAGAGGTATTACAGTTTGCGGATTGTTAACTCTAATCAAGGCAGAAAAAAGATTGTAAGCTCAGATGTAAAATTAATTCACCATGACTAATTCTCAGGGCTCTGTACAATACGTAATTCTAAATTAAAAAGGTAAACCTATTATCATGTGGTCTGTGCTGACTCATACCATCAATACATTTTCAGGCACAAAAATCCCTAGCACACAGAGCTTACAATCTACAATAAATGCCTGGGAGGGTTAATGTCTTGCCAGAGGGAGTTGACAGTGCAGATTAAAGCAAAATTGCATCCAAATGGTCTGGATCAAATTCCATAAGCCCCTCTCTAGGAGAATTAAAAAAAAAAAAAAAAAAAAAAAAAATCACATTTTATAGTAAAGGAAATTCATGTTATAGAGATAGCTTCTTTTTATATTATACATATGCCTATTTTAGGTTTAGCTGTAGACTCTACAAGCACAAAATACTCTGTATACAGGAAAGCAGAATTCAGCTTCACATGACAGCTTATGTAGAATCCCAGCAAGGCTGAAACGCAGACATGTCAATAATTAAAGATACACTCGGTTCAGCCAATTTGCCCTCCATGACATGCTTACAGATGAGTTCTAACTAGTCTTAAGAAAAGAGGACTTTCCCCATTCCCCCATATGCCCCCCAACTGGGATTTGGGCTTCCAAATTGCATTCAAACGCATTAAGTACATTTTTCCTCCTTTTAATGGGGCTGCCTCTCCCAGCATATTGCAGAAGCTGTCCATAAATCTGTATGATTCTAGGCATTACTCAGGCTGGGAGGGAATGGAAGGTAGAAAAAAAACCCACACAGCTTTCCCTAAGCATGCTACGGCACTGAAACTGCATAACAGGGGAGTGCGACTTCGCCATCCATTATAAAGCTACATTAGAGCCGTGCACGCCATTAAATTACATACATAATCATGCCTCATTTTACGAGATTCTCCATACTGTGCCGCCTGCCTTCTGCTGCGCACACAAACACCCGCAGATCTGGAAATAATGCGAGAGAGCGAGCAAGGGAATCAGAGTGAATGATAAGGCACTTAAGATTTCTAGCTGTTAACCCTGGGAACTAGGGAGAGGGAGAGAGAGTGAGTGAGTGAGTGTGTGGAGGGTGAGGAATAAGGCATTTTAAATTGGAATTACTATGTATGAAGCAGAGCCACAAATCCAAAAATGTAAAAAATGTACGAGGCACAATCTGCTCTGCAATTATGCACAGACAATAAAAATCTATCTTTGTATTGCACTGAAGGACTGCTGGGTACAGGAGCAATAGCAGAATATTCATCCATTCACTCTACTGGTTGGAAAAAAAATAGGGGTAACAATGCACAGGTGACTGAAAGTGGGGTGCAAAAGGAGACTGATGCCATTATGCTGAAACAACAAGTGTTAAACGGCTCCCGGTAGCTACATGACTGATGCAAGGCAGAGAGTCTCTCCCACACACCAGCTCTACCTCTGATCTTCCTTCTTGGTTGAAAATGAGCATTTTGATTCAGCAGAGCATATTCCCCGTTTCTTTCATCACCTGCTTTTCAATTCCCCCCCCCCACACACACACACACAATCTTACCCTTTGGTAAATACCAGATCCTCCGAGTTAACGCTAAATGCACTGCCTTATCTACAAAAACCAGGGTTACTTAGCCCAAAATTTGACGCTTTGTGTTACGCAGTCATATTTGCAATGATTATTCATAATCCATTGTGCGTTGCCATTGCTGCTACCCAGCCTCCCTAACCAGGTCCGACATGATCCAAAGGGGGTGCCCATCCAAATTCCACACGGTATTTGATGGTGTTTAGATCCCCAGCACTGAGAAATTCTCTATTCCAAAGAAAATGCCAAAATGCTCAGGGAACTGGATGAAAAATACAGTTTATGCATTTTATAAGAAAATTAGGTACTGTCAAAAAAAAAAAAAAAAGTCTACTTTGAAATCAATACTTGCCTGCTACACACTGTATTGTAAACATGGAAGCACCGGCTATAACTAGAACTAATAGACTTAAGGAAGAAAGTGATGGAAAGATAGGATTGTCTTATTCCTTAGACTGTTGGGGGATCACAGAAAGCACATGCTTAATTATAGGCAAGCAGAGAATGTAGGAAAGATGCCCGAGATCAATAAGATTGCCAGCTCTTAAGCACCGCCATCCCCAGACAGACATTCATTAAAGCAACGGTGACATGAAGAGATTTATGCTCTGTGTATATGGAAAGGTGTGACCATCCAACTGGCCGCCACAGTATCTAAGCATCTCATGATGGCTGCTCCAACCTGCCTTTCCAGCTATCAATGTTGGCCTTTTTCACAAACAATGACAACATGAAAATTTATGCCATAACAGCCTGTGGCAAGGAGTGTGTTTGTAGTAAATAGCGTGCACAAGCCTTGACTTCATGTTCATTCCCACACTGTCTAAACAGTACACGTATATATATATATATATATATATATATATATATATATATATATATATATATATATATATATATATATATACACACACACACACACACACACACACACACGCAAACGGCAAGGAACTGTGAAACGGCGAAAGGTGCCAACAGGTGCCCCAAAATGTACTCCCTGCTAAATAGACACACTGGATTGTTGAAGGCACAGTTCTGTTATTAATCCCGACTCCAGCAAAATGATTCCTAACAGGACTGCATGCAGGGAGGTCTGTAGGCTACACAGGCTAAAATGTGGCTGGTGGGGAAATCAACAGGACGCCCAACCGATTGAAAAAGTTGGACACACACAGCACAGAGGCGACCAGGCGCCTAAAGGGGCAAGACCCGCCAACATGGAGCATAACATGTGACTTACTATCCGTGTAGAGTGTGCATACACATTTACTCAGTTGAGGAGGGTCAACTACGGAAGCAAAAAATCATTTAAAATAATGTATTATGTAATCGGATGTGCTTTAGTACGAAATCATGGTTATTAAACCTCCAAAACTTTGAGCGTTAAGGGAGAATGGCATTTATATATTTCATGGCTAATGTGTCGTGCTGCTGAGCGGTATATAGGGACTCTATTAGCTGGGATGATAATGAAGTATCCCTGCAGTTCTCAGAGCAGGCTTGTGTTTGGATCACTTATGTGCGGGTTTATCTTCATTATTCTGCACAATGTATCTTGACAAAAAAAAAAAAGGCAGAGAGTTGCATTGTGCATACAGAACGGAGAGGGTAGAAATGGCTGCAACGTGAACTGGAGTGTTTGATGCAAAATCCAGTGTAGCAAGCCATTCATATGTCTCTACTTCTTAAGGGGGGCTCACTGCCCATCTGTTTGTGTGTGCCCCCACCCCAAGCAAATCCATTTGCGTTCTGTCCACACATCCATTCCCTGAAGAAGGAGAAGAAGGGGGGAGGCATCCAGACTCGGTGCCATTATTCTAAAGTGCCAACTCACAGGGACTGTTTATTACTGTCAGACTGGGTTATTTGAACGGTGCTCACTGATTAAAGGCGACTCTTAGCCAATTTGCAAGGGGGGGGAGGATTGTGTGCTTTGGTTTTAAACACAAGGAGGAAAGCGTACAAATACCATTAGAGCGAAGCAGCTGGGGAGCCGCATGAAAAGATACAAAGTTGCATTTTGTAAGAAAATAGAATGCAGCAGAGACAGGGTGGGAGAAGTAAAATGCTGGGATTGGAAGAGCATTTCAGCACAGACATGGCAGATAGCTCCCCGTAGCACCCGGCTCTGCTGCCAGCTGGCTCAGTGCTGCTTGGACACCTGCAAGCGGCATAGAAGTCTTCTCGTCTTCTGGGGAGGGGGCAAAATAACATGCCACCCCTGCAGCATCCCAGAAAGGAGAATCCCCATACGCACCTTTATATGTTACAGTTTTCTTCTGGGCTAACTGAGAAAATATATACGTCTATCCCTGGAGCAATTCTCAGCCTATGCATACTAGCAGAGTCCCTCTGTCAGTCATTCTTTATACGATGCCCCCTCCACTGCCTACACCAACACCAGTAAAGCCAACTGCTCCCCACCCTGGTAGATGAATGGCTCCTTAATGAAGACCATGTATGTGCCTACAGCAGCTGTAGCCAATACATTGTATTCCTTATGTCAGTCTCTCCTGAGCAGGGTCTCCCCCGTAACCCCAGTGTCAACTTGGCACATAGTCTAACTGTCAGATGAGGGAAGTTGGCGGTTGTGGTGAATGGTGCTCCCCCCTCCCCATCTCAAGCACCTTGAATGATGCAGAACTCAAAAAACACAATATTGGTTATCTTCATAGCCTGTCTGGTCTATAGTGCGCTCAGCACTGTGCGTAGCCAAGTACTGCAGCAGCTTCTGGCACCAGCATGCAGGGGCTGTATCATTCTCACATAAAGTGCCCATTGCAAGGGCAACACAATTACTCTCTGTGCTCCACCACTGCCCCCCAATGTTCAAGCCACACACGGCACTGAGCGGGTTAAGTTACCCCCACAATGGTACATCTTAGTACCCCAGTGCTTTCAGTCTCACATTGCTCTTTGACTGGGCACATCACCATGTTATACGCTGCCCCCTATGCTCACGTACAGGGCATACCCCTCTGCCATTTTAAATATGATCTGGAGGGTTCATATGGCCATTACCACTACCCCCTTTTATATATGTGAGAATAGACCCCACTCCCCAGATATCTTTGGATGAAAATGGATAAAGTTCTTCTAGTCTTGGGGGGGGGGTAATATTTAACACTTTCCAAATTACATGGGGTGCATTTTGGACACCCCTGCAAGATCCAAACACATGCTGACCCCCCCCCACACACACACACTTCTATAAGGTGCAAGTGGACACAGCTCCCCCTCCCCATTTAGCGTCACATAAAACGCACAGAGCCCATCTCCCTGTTCTGTACTGTGTGAATGGGACACGGCTCTCTCCCCATTTCTGCACTAGAATAACTGGATACATGTCAAACATTTTCTCCCATTTCTTTCGTATATAGATTCAATAAAAGCCATCCTTTTAAATGAATGGGCTACAGCCCCTCTCCTGATGTCGCTATAATATAAACAAGGATACAACCCTTCTCCCCATTTTCCCCCACCATCCATAATTGTGGAAATTGCATCTGGGCTCCAAATATTTATTATGACCCCTCTGGCATATCTGGAGGCAGCTACAAATGGTCACTATCCCCTATAAATACAGGAGATGATTATTAGCCCTCTCCCCCAGTTCATGTGCTTGATATTAGCAGCCCATTCCAGTAGAGTGCAAGCTTCTCTGTGCCAGTTATCCAATGCTCTTCTTTACTCTGTATCTCCAACACCACAATTAATCCACTGCCAAATTCCAACGAGCACACACATCAGTACCCCATATCCATGTCCCTTTTTTGGGGTTAACGCCCTAATTAATAGTGGGGTGCTGTGGGGAGATCCTTGCCAGGCTGCAGATAAGGAGACCCTGTGCGTAACTACTAGCGAATAATAATAATAAGATTAAATTACTAAGCAGCACAAGTAATGGGAATGACTGAAGATTCACTAGCCCTAAAATATGAATAGGGTACGGCAGGGAAGGAGGAAACCAATGTCAAGCACAATGTGCCATAGTGTAAGTGCCCCCCACAAACTGCACGAGGGATAGACGACTAGTCACTTACCTTGGCGGCAGCAGACGCCGCTTCCAAGCGATTTTCCCCAGCCGTCTCCCCTGCCGCTCTCCCGGCTCTGCATTGCTCTACACTCCGCGCTGTCACATCCACAAAATCGCAAGTCCAGGAATAAGCCGAACAGGCAAATAATATTCCCCCTCCCCAAACCCACCCAAAAGCTTATATCTCAGCTCAAGTTTTCCTTCCTCCCCGGCTCCACTCGTCACTTGAGATCCGCAGTAGGTTTTGCACGAAGCTCCAAAGCTGCAGCAATCGGGAAGAGCCGGAGCTTCAGTGCCGAAGTGTTTGTGCCGTGTGTGTGTGTAAGAGCTGAAAGCATCAGCAGCAGCAGCAATATCTCTCTCTCTCTCTCTCTCTCGCTCTATACGAGGGGGAGGAGCCAGTGATCCTTATCAGCTCCAGCTCTCAGCACTGGCTCCTGGCAAGCTACTTGTGCTGCTGCCTCTCCATGCAGAGCTGCTGTGTGCTTGTTGCATACCTTAACTCTGCAAATGGGGAGAGGCTTTTTTTTTTTTTCTTTTTTTTTATACCCTTAAATGATGGAAGAGGCTAAAGCTCCCCCCACTCTTATTTAGGAGGGGTGCTTTGCCCACAACATTGGGCTGCTGCAGCTCTCTAGTCTGATCTAACCTGCTGCTGGACTCTCAATAAGAAGTACCAGTACATTATATTGAATCACAGCTTTCCACTGTCTGCAAAAAGGCAAGTTTAGCAACTGGGCAAGCTGTAGCTGCTGCAGAACCTCTTGGACAGGAGTGCTTCTCTTCAGCAAATCAGCGATGGTGGAGGCAGACTTCCCTTCTCTTCCCCAGTGCTTCTTAAATGACTTGCAATTCTACTATTATTACTGTCAATGCCACCGAGAGGGTTCGGCAGTTCCTGCGGCTGCTAGGGTTGCCACCTTTTCTGATGTTCCTATATATTTATCTTTTTTCCCTATTAACAACATTGGGCTCAACCATTATTTTTAGGGTAGGGTTACCACCTGTTTGGTTTTCACCCGAACAGTTCCATTTTTGTTAGGGCCCTTGAAACTGCAATCCCCTGCGTTCCAGTTTTATGCGTTCAGCCGCAGGGGAGCGCAGGAGTAGACGCGCTGAATTCTTTTCAATGTGTCTTTACTCACACAGACGCATGTAAGACCGGAACGCAGGGGAGCGCAGCTTTAAACGCCCATGAGTAAGGGCCCTTAGGGATACACTGAATCCACTATTTTGGATTTGGCCGAACCCCAGAAACCTTTGCAAAAGATTCGGATACCAAACCGAATCCTAATATTTTTTTACTTCCTTGTTTAGTGACAAATCCGAATTCTGCTGAAAAAGGCCGAATCCCAAACCAAATCCTGGATTCGGTGCATCCCTAGTTTTTGTAAGGTCTGAACTTTCTGTTTTGAAACTCGAGCGCTAATCTGGCCAATACTGTACATGAAAAGCATTTAAATACTAAGACACTCACCTTTCTCGTTATTACAGATACAAAAAAAAAAAAGAAGCAAATCAATCGAAAAATAAGTGTTTTGTTTTCTAAATTGTGTTTCAGAGCTTTCTGGATAACTGATTTCTGTATAATAGATCTCATACCTGGAATTAAAAGATTGGGCTTAATCATCAAGCAGAATATAGGGTTGCCACCTGTTTAGGGTTGCCACCTGGATGGTAAAAATGAAGCTTGACGCCAATTCTATTAATAGGAAAAATACGGCAAAAATATAGGAAGGCCAGTATTTTTTTCCAGAAAAGGTGGCAACCCTACACCTGTGTGGTTTTGAACTGGGCATCGGCACTTTAAAATATTGGATAGAAATCCAGCCAGTTGCATCAAAGTGATGCAATAACCTTGCCCTGGTGTCATAACTCCACCGACATCATTGTGCCCACTTCTGATGTCATCATGCCTGTTCCTACATCACTGCCTCACCCCTGATGTTATCTGCCCTGCCCCCAATGTTCAGGTTTAGCCATCAGCAAAGGTGGCAACCCTAGTGGCTGCTCATGTATGGGGGCAGGGGCATAACTATAGAAGAAACAGACTCTGTGTTTGCAGGGAGGCCTCAGGAGATATAGGGGGGCCCATGAGGACCTAATTTTATATAAAATTTCAATAAATATTGGTAAAACATGCCAACATTTAGATATTTTGGGGGCCTGAAAAACCATTTGCTGTGGGGCCCAGTAATATCTACCACTGAATGGGGGGCACTTGTACACCTATGATCTGGCACCCCCACTTGTTGATATGTTTAAGGCTATGCAACTGAGTTTCTAACTCTTGGTAACTTATATAAGACACCAGTTAATTTTTAACATTCATTCTGCTCCATATTTAACTTCCCCTTGCCAGAAATAAAGGGGAAGAGCAACATTAAAGCCAAGCACTAGTGAAATATAGGGGCCTAATATAAACCAAAATACTGCTGTTTGTGAACTGGGTGTGGCCCCACCTGCATCTCTATGTATCTCCTTAATCACATGGTTACTTTTAACCCCGGAAATGCCATGTTGCTTGCAATTTAGCATATCTCTGGTGATTAAATCAATGCAAAATCAAGCATTCCTGTAAATACAGCCTGGGAATATGGGCTATTTAATATGCTCACATCAGCTTCTCTTCATTCCATACCATTTGTTCAGCTCGGCTCCTGACTGTGCTGATTGACAGCTGGGTTTTTTTTTCCCTGCAGCCGTCATTAAGTACAAGTGAGCTGACATAAAAATAAACAATTTATTCTTTCCAAATTTAGATGTTTGCTTCTCCTACACCATCACAATCCTCCATGTTCCAGAAAGTGAGAATCATGTGTTTGTTTTGTACCAAAAAAAAAAAAGCTATTTTAGGGGGGGAAACAAAGTTGCTGTGCAGAAATCACAAATAGGTGAAGTTGAAATGAATGGCAGACCTTATTCCATTTATAACCAATATTAAATCTGCCTCCTGAATGGATAACTAGTAATTAATTTTAATTCATGCTGCATGGTTGCCCTAAAATCAGCTCAATCTGCAGCAGGCATAGTGAACTGCTCATTGGGTATGCTGCAGGTGATTTAGTATGATTTAGTCTGGTTTTAGGGTAGGACTACGTGAATGATTTTGTCGCGACCCGACGCACTTTGACAAAACGCCTGCAAGAAGTCGCATGGTAAGAGATAGAATTGTTGCATGGTGTCACAGTGTTGATCCGACGCGACACGACTGTCGGGTGCAGACACAGCGTGCAGTGTCTGCATCCGACAGTCGTGTTGGATAAACGCTGCAACACCATGCAACAATTATATCTCTTAATTTATTTCTGTTACATGCGTGTGACTTGTTGCAGGCGTTTTGTCACAGCGCGTCGGATCTCGCCAAAATCATTCGTGTAGTCCTACCCTTACAGTTATAGGCACTAAGGGCTCTTACAGATGAGAGTTTTTAACTGCGCTCCCCTGCGTTCCGGTTTCATTCGTTCAGCCGCAGAGGAGCGCAGGAGTAAACACACTAAATTCTTTTCAATGTGGCTGTACTCACACAGACGCATGTAAGCGCCGAACGCAGGTTGGGACGCAGCATGTTGCATTTTTCCTGCGTTTGGTGCTTACATGCGTCTGTGTGAGAACTGGGAATGCAGGGGAGCGCAGCTTTAAACGCAAGTACACAGGGACATGTAAGCACCGAACGCAGGTAAAATGCAACATGCTGCGTCCCAACCTGCGTTCGGCGCTTACATGCATCTGTGTGAGTACAGCCACATTGAAAAGAATTTAGTGCTTCCCAGAACGCAGGGAAGCGCAGATAAAAACGCTCGTCTGTTTGAGCCCTTACCCTGATCAGACCTGATTCTTAAATTTACTATTTAGGTACAGTTGTGAGATCTGCTATCCAGAAAGCTCTGACCACCTCCCACATAATTCATTTTAATCAAATACATAATGAGTTCCCCTTTTCTTTTTTAATAATAAAACAGTACCTAGTACCGAATGGTAACTAAGCTGCATGAAAAAAACAATCCTATTGGGTTTATTTCTTGATTACATGTCTTTTAAAGCAAACTTAAGTTATGGAGATCCAAATAATATAAAGATCTTTTATGTAGAAACCTCAGGACCAATGTATTATAAATAATAGTTGCTGTACCATATTATCTGTTAGTCTGTAAGGGGATCAATAGGTGCACAGAAGGCGTGGTTCTGGATTTAACCGTCCCATAGATCCCTTGATCTACAGGAACAGGTGCAATAAAGAACCAGCCAATGTGCAAGTGCAGTATTTCAATGGCTTGAATGAGTATCTCATGCTCGTTCAATATTCTGTAACAACATTTCTCAATTCCAGCAGCAGAAAGGGAGATGATTTTTAATAGCTGTGGGCTGTGTTTTCTTAATGGCTCTGTTTAGTGAGTTGATATTGTGCATTTACCGGAGGAGGCAATAATGCACTGGGTGTGATGTAATCCAATTTGGCACCGATGGTGTTAACTGGCAGGAGGGAGGGGTGGGAAGAAAATTGCTGGAAATCATGATTAACTTGTAGCCAGCTGCCAGAGAAATGTAGCCCACACAGGGGGTAAAAATAATAGCAATAAGCTCTGAACCAAAGGATGGATATGGCTCTCATTAATTACACATTTGAATGGACACAGTGTGTCCATTCACTCTCACACACAAAGAGCTTGGGTCAGTTCTTTACTAAATCTAAACCCAGAAATCAGAATAACACTGTAATAAAACACATTTCCTCTGTGCAGCATCCAATAGAAATCTGGCCTTTGGTACAGTGTATTGCATGTGTTTGTAGGACCTGTCCCCCAACAGTTTCCAGATTTGGGGGGGGGGGAGGTGTCTGCCTTCCAACAGTATCATTCGAGCCCCAGACACAGGAATCTGGACAATCTTTTGGTTTCCATAGGTAGCCATCCCTACAAAGCAGCGGCAGGGCGGGGTGGGCTAGGTTGGATGTCGAGCACAGGGATAAGGGCCCTTTAGTTTGCATGGAGCGGCCCAAATGCCCCAGTCCGACCCTAATAGAGGGTATATGTGTAATACTGGCCTCAGCCTTGGCAGATGTTTTATCAACTAGGCCAGTAAAAAATATCAGCAATTGAGACCTATGGGACAGTTAGGTTTGCCACTTGGCTGGTACTTTATAGGACTGCTCAGAAAAAAACGATGCGTGATGCCAGTTATTATTAAGGAAAAAAGGTAAAAAATATTAGCAAGGCTGGTATTTTGTTCCAGAAAAGGCGAAATTCTAGGGCCAGCTTGTACCTGTTAACTCAGTGATGCCCAACCAGTGGCTCGCATCACCAACCCCTTGTATGTTGCTTCTAGTGGCCTCACAGTGGGTGTTTATTTTTCAATTTCTGTATTGGGGGCAGTGTCGGACTGGCCCACTGGGATACCAGGAAAACTACCGGTGGGCCCAGTTGTCAGTATGGTACTTCTAACCATTTGGCATATATCATGGTCATTCCCTATTTCTTTTTAGGAAAAAAGAAGCTTAATAATGGAAAAATAGAGTATAGTAAGTACAGATAAAAGACTTGGAGAATAAAGAGGTTCAGTGAGTATAGGAGGAATAATAGTTTGGATAGTGGGCCCACGGTCTAAGGTTTTCTGGTGGGCCCCTGGCATCCCAGTCCGGCACTGATTGGGAGCAGGTTTTGGTTGCATAAAAACCAGTTGTACTACCAAATAATGCCCCCTGTAGCCAATCACAGCCCTTATTTGGCAACCCCATGAACTTTTTTTCATGCTTGTGTTGCTCCCCAACTCTTTTTACATTTGAAAGTGGGTCATGGGTTGAAAAAAGGTTTGGGAACCCTGTGTTAACTGAACAGGGTCGGACTGGCGCATTTGGGGCCCACTGGGTTCCAAACCTCAGGGGCCCCACACGCATGCACAAAAGCTGGCACGCCCTGCGCATGCGTGAAAACCGGCTCAAACATCAGCAGCTTGCAAACGAGACATCCTGCGCACATGCGTATGAAATCCTGCACACTGCGGTGTACATATTTTTTTTATTTTTGCCTGATTGGGGAGCAGGTCTTGGCCGATGGGGGCCCATGAGGGCCAGGGCCCACCGGGTGTTCCACCGGTCCGGTCCAACTCTGTAACTGAACAACAGGCCACACATGCATTCAGACATTTTTGTGCCCCGGCTCAAAAACACTGACACAGAAAACAGCCCAGGTTCCAAAAATAGTGACCGACTTTTAAAAAAAAAAAAACAAAAAAAATACTGGCCTTCCTATAGTTTTTTTTTTTTTGGCCCTATCATTAACATTGGGATGAAGAATTTTTACAGCCCAGGTGGCCATAGAACTTAAAGCATGGCAGAATGGGCACATTTCATTGGCCAAAACGATATGTTGGACGGACCTTATGAATGGTTAAATGTAAATAAAAAGTATAAATAATCCTCCATATGTAATAAAAGACAATCCGTTTGCCCAGTAGCAGTTACCCATAGTAACCAATAAAATGTGCCTGTGTGGGAGAAATGCATCAGCAGGTCAGGAATTCAGAAGACACTGGATGAGGCATAAAACCACTTGATCAAATGCCCCATCAGCTACAGCATGTTGCCCATAGAGTGTTGCTGTTCCACCACCGGGCAGACAGATTTGAGGTGTCACACAGTAGCTAAGGATCTGGTATTTGCCTGTTTCTCCCTCGTATTTTATACATGACATGGTGCAGAGCTTCTCTGGTTTGAGAAGTCACCCATTACCTTTCACAAGACCACTTCAACCTTAACTTATTTGGAATTACAGGTCCCTTTATGATGGTGACCACAGATAGACTTGTTCTATCTTGGCGATGCTCAGGGACTCTAGGGGCTGTCGTTCCTCTAGAGACGAGGGACCAAAGCCGGATAAAACTATGGGGAAAAAATGATGATGGCTTCAGACTCTGGAGATCTTGAAACTCTATAATTTGCAGCTATGTGAATTCTGGGAAATTGCGGTATTCATGTAAACAGCGGGAGTCCAGATCTAGAATGGGCTGGGTTTTTTTTTTAAAAAAAGCTTGTAAAGTTGAAGTGACATTAAGATTGTCACCACAACATGTAAATATCATGTATCTTATTATTATTGGCATGAAATCCATCACAAATATAGTGGCTGATATGGTAAAGCAAAATGTTAACAGGAAGCACTTGAAACTATAATTCGTGTATGAGGAGGTGCAGGTATGACAATAAACAACAGGAACATGTGGATATTTTGCTCAGGGCCCGTCTCTAATAAGGATAACAATGATAACTTTCTGAACTCTCCATGTAGAAATGGCAATCATTTTTTTTTAAATAGTTGCAATTGCTTGATATATATCTTTAATGGCTATAGCACCAGAACTAAGAAAAATAGATTAAATAAAGAAAAAAAAAAATATATATATATATATACAGGCAAACACAGTATTGTGTGAAAGTGTAACATAAAATAATACAGTGTGGGTTCTGCCTTTCCAAGAAAGAAAATTGGGACAGAGCTACTTCAAACGCTGCTCTCGCTAACGCCGTGTTTTCTTTCTCTTTCCCGTTGCGGCTGTTAATGACGATGGTTTGAAGCAGAGCAGCAGATCCACACAACACTATTTCTGGTGTACATTAGAGATAGAATTCTATACACACACGCAGAGCCCCGTGCTGCCATGTAGCTTGTGTGATAGTGGAAGAAAGCAGCTTCCTTGTAACAAAGCAACCCTTTCTTCAAAGGCTAAGAAGTTCTTTTTCTTGGTAATCCTATAAAATATGTAGCATAAGGAAAAGGATATAAGCCTCTGGTATGGCTTGATTTTTCACGGCTAGAGACACATATGAGGAAATAATTCCTCTTTCCTTCCTGAGAAGGGGCATCATGTCATATCTGTACAGGTTATATCTGCCCTCAATTCCAGGTGTTTATAATATGACATTATATAGGTAAGAAATGGGGGGGACCTTCATTATCAGCTATGAAATGGTTCCGTAGTATTAGAGTAGGATCTATTATTAAGAACCCCATTATTTGGAAAGCTCTAAAATACAAGAATACCATTTTCCATAGAGTCCTAATTAAGCAAATAAATCTGATTTTCTTTTTCACTGTTATAGTATTCAACAGTAATCATTGGGGTCCTTACTACTAAGTTAGCAGAGCCTCCACCAGGAGATCTCAATTATTATCCCACTGGTCACCTGGGCAGTGGGCCCTGCCAAGTAGAATGGCTTATTCAATGAGAGAAGTGGCCCAAGCAGACATGATTATGACCCTAATCCCTTGCAATGCCCCATTATGTGAAGCCCTTCTGTCGATCCACAAGTCCTGCTTCCCGAGGCCTGCAATTAGCATCTTTGCCACAGGACCCCTGACTAGAGTGGACGCTAAATGGAGACCTATGGATTCACTGAGGGGTGCCTAACATATTGGCAACTCTCCTCCCCCAGTGAAATTGATAATATGACTCAGACCCATATATATATTTATTTACTTGTCTGGCAGGGGAGTTGCTAGCTTCCCAAAAGACTAGGCCTGCAGTCAGAATTAGGCAATATACATTTCTGTCATGTATTTTGTTCAGTGCCATATCTAATTATCTGTCAATTTATCAGTCCATCTGCTATCTACATGGCCACCATGAGACCTTATACTATTTACTTGGCAGTACCCCCCTCCGGAGTGCCCAGGTTATTTTACTACTGTCCTAAGGCCTCAGAAACACAGCCATTTCCATTAAAGGAGAAGGAAAGGCTAACATTAAGTAAAGTTTATCAGAAAGGTCTGTAACAATACTCTCTGTCAAAAAAAAAAAACCACTGCATTTATTTCCTTCTAGTGTGTATATATGGGCTCAGGACTAGACTGGGATGCAAAATAGTACAGAGAGAGGCCCAAACAGCCCTTACCAGCCCACTAAATAGTCACTTTCTATGGCACCTTAAAGTAGCCCCTCTGGCATTTGTCAGAACCCACAGATTGCCAGTCCAGGCCTGCATGGGCTTCTGTATCAGACTTCTTTCTTTTAGCTTAAACCTCCAGGGCTAGGACTTGAGCATGCCCAGTTTGCTCCACTATCCCCCTCCCTTTTCCCCCCTCCCTCCTCCCCTCCCTGCCGTAATCTGAGCCCAGAGCTATGAGTGAGCAGAGAGAGACTCAGGCAGGAAGTGATGTCACATCAAGCTAATACAGCAGCTGCTACCCTAAACAAACAAAGAGAGCTTCTAGAGCTGTTTACTCCGATATGGTAAAGCATTCTGCAGAATAAATATAGTGTTATAGCTTGCACTTTTGTGGCTTTGGTAGCTTTCCTTCTCCTTTAAGTTGAATGTGGATGGCAAGAAAAGAAGGAAGAGATATAAACAGATTGGATTAACAGATAGAAAGGGTGGTGTGCGTTTTGACACATCGGATGAAATTGTGCACTGAGCAAATGCTCCTGGTGAATTCTGGGGAAAACACTGCAGTATGGGTAGAAAAATGGTGATTTGTATTTGAAATTACACTTTGCTCACTGTACTTTAGTAAGTAGTAGTAAGTGAATGAGCTGATTCGTATTGAAGTGCAAGCACAACTGTGTTGGCTGCTTTTGCTTACGGCACCTCTCCTCCTGGATTCATGGGAAAAAATCCTGCGCTGTGTGTAAACCAGTTGGAAGTTAGCATTTTGCACAAAGCGATGCAGAAGTTAATAGGGATGCACCGAATCCAGGATTCGGTTCGGGATTCGGCCAGGATTCGGCCTTTTTCAGCAGGATTCGGATTCGGCCGAATCCTTCTGGCCGGCCGAACCGAATCCGAATCCTAATTTGCATATGCAAATTAGGGACAGGGAGGGGAATTGCGTGACTTTTTGTCAGAAAACAAAAAATATTTCCCCTTCCCACCCCTAATTTGCGTATGCGTATGCAAATTAGGGTTCGGATTCGGTTCGGTATTCGGACGAATCCTTCGTGAAGGATTCGGGGGTTC
Organism: Xenopus petersii; assembly: GCA_038501925.1. Lineage (NCBI taxonomy): Eukaryota > Metazoa > Chordata > Amphibia > Anura > Pipidae > Xenopus > Xenopus petersii. The sequence continues at coordinate 32,450,610 of CM076676.1, read as the reverse complement.
GGCCGAATCCAAAAAAGTGGATTCGGTGCATCCCTAGAAGTTAATGACCCTATATGTTTTTTACTTTTCATTACGCTTCTGAAATGTTGCAAAATGAAAATCAACACTTGTGTTACTGTGCAACAGACATAAATATAAAAGCCCATGGGTACAGAGCCCAACTAGCAGGCGCAGCTTCATCTACGTCGCGCGACGTTCGCCAATAGGCGTTCGCGTCAAAAATCATTCGACCATTCGATTCCTTCGACCGCTAAAATCGAAGGATTTTCGTTCGAATCGAACGATCGAAGCCATTGGATTGAATGAAATAATTCGATCGAATGGCTTCGATCGTTCGATTCGAACGAAAATCCTTCGATCGAACGATTAAAATCCTTCGATCGTTCGAATCGAACGATTTTCGGATGTTCGAAGTTCGCGAACTGTTCGCGAACTGTTTGCATTTTTTGCCGGTGTTCGCGAACGGCGTTCGCGAACACATACACGGCAGTTCGCTACATCCCTAGTGGTAAGAGCTCACAACATATATTCCATTCAGAAAGGGTTAAAATAATCTGCTGGGCCCATGCTATGATATCAGAGGAGGCTCTGTAGAATGTGCCAAACTCATCTTTCATTGATCCAGAGAGCGTTCTCTCTGTTCAGTGATCTTATTTTCCCAGGCTCACAACGAAACCAAGAGAAAAGGCAAAGTCTGCAACACTCGAGGCAGAGCCCTGAGAATTCACTACTCGCATCCTCAGCTTGTGCACTTCCACTGACAGATAAAAGGTGGAGCTGCTGGCTGTTATTTCTTCCATGGCTGTGGAAGCAGTTCAGCTCCAATCCCTGCTGCGGGCTTTCAGGAGAACACAGAGCTTGTCACAAGGGCTGGTATGGGAACAGGTCAGCATTGAGCAGTGAAATGAACTCTTTGGTGGCACTGGGTACCAGGAACAAGCCGTCACTGTAGGGGTCTTAACCCTTTAAACACCAGTTCAGTTATGTTTGAGTTTATGTTTGGTAGAAACAGTGGCCGTCACTGTTGCTAATGTTACTGAAATCAGAAGTGCAGTGAATTACGCACGTGGAGCAGTGACTGCTGATTAAAGACACTTACAGGGCACCGATCACAGAAATTGTGAATAAAGGCCACACTGTATATTGGGTACTGTGCACTGTACCTTCAGCAATGGGAACCCATTCCATGTGCGACCCAGGACGGTGTCTGATTATGCACATATGTGCCCCAGCATGACCCCCCAACGGGAGTGGACTCCTGATGTGAAAAGGCATAGCACTCAGTGGGTTCGTATTTCAGAAAAATACTATTGATTCCCACCCTGTATGGGCTTTGTCGTCTTACATTTAACCTATTTGTCGTCTTACATTTAACCTCTAAACAGCAATTCTACAATTTGTACAGATAGGATCACTGCATGATCTATTGCAACTGCTCTCCATGGTGACATAAACTTAGCTGGTTATTTATCAAAATCCAAATTCCAAAATCTGAACTAGTGTTGGGGATAGCCAGCAACGACTAGGGGAGACCCTTTGGTGTACCCATTAGTGATGTGCGGGTTGAGTTTTCCTCGACCCGCCCCCTCCCAACCCGAACCCGGGGGACATCATTAGAAGTAGGCGTGATCAGAAAAAATGCAGTAAAACTCGCTATTGAGAAGACCCACGACCCGACCTGTGACCTGCAAACCGCTGACCCACGTGTATACCCGCTCCCAAAACTTCTACCCTCAACCCGCAGGGTACCACAGGTTTTTGCGGGTAACTCACGGGTACCCGACCCGCTGCAGGACTCTACCTCCCACCAATTACTCGTGAGCTAACTATTACAACTGTGCTTCAATGCATTTTGCTATAAATGATATCCAGCATATTATTGTCATAAAGTTAACAAACTAACAACAGATGCAACTTGCCATACGAACACCTTTATTTATTAACATTTTTTTTTGCTGATACGCCAGGTACTACAAGACTATCTATTCTAAAATAGGAAGGGAAAAGATGTTCCCAGCTAAATCAAGCTAAAGATAGGTTGCTAGGCAGACAAGATCACAAAATCATTAAACAATGCTATCAGCAATTTTGAAATATTCCAAAGTTTATTGAGTCATTTTTGAGGTTGTTATGTGGGCACATATGACAGTTGTAAGATTGGGAATAATCATTTTAGCTGTTAATTCAGAGTTTGTCACCAAAAATACAACTAATTTAATTGGTGTGGGCTCGGCATAACTATGACTCAGCCCAGGGAATGTAACTATCCATGAATCAAATTAATAAAGTCAGGTTGTCATAAGTTTGTGTTTATGTCTGTTGTCGTGCATATTTTATTTCTTTATTTTGGAGGAGCTTCCTCTGGAATCAGTGGTGTAATTTCAATTTTTCTGGGCCTCCCTGCTTGTTCTCCTCTGCCCTTTAGTGAATGGAACTGATGGTTACAGGCAAGAGAGAGGGTGTGGCGGCACCATTTTGGGCACCCCTGTTCCCCTGGCCATTCTGCAGGGTTGACAATTGAAGCTTGCTTACTACCTATGTGTATAAGTATCTACTCGTGCAATGTATGTGCAGGTGCAAAGGTGCCCTGACGTGCTATTGTGCTGAGTTGCAAACCTCCTGCAGGGGGAAATTGGAGGGTTGTAGACCGGAGGGAAATCTGGATCCTGCACATGGTAATTTTTTGTTTTCAAATAATGGACTTGGGGGGGTTACAACAGCTTGGTCTATAGGGCTATATTGTTGCATAAATTATAACAGGGGACCTTTTCTGGTTTCTATCACTGAACATAGTGATGGTCACATAACAGGGTACAAAACAGACACAGTAGGAACCATCTACAATAAGGGTGCAGTGTGCAAATGTTTTTGTACTTTGTGCACTGTGTCCTGCATTGTGTCACGTGCAACAGACCTTTGAGGAGCAAAGAGACCCCCGGCAAGTCCCTTGGATTGAGTGTTGCCTTAGGGCAGGTGGTAAGGACAAGGCTGCTGAGCATCCTGGTGCTGTTCTCTGCACAGAGCACTGGATTTTTGATCTGACATTTGGTGCAGAGAACAGCATTCCCCAGAGTGCAAGAGCTTTGGTAAGTGATCACTGAGGGGCATGCTCTTGCACTATATCCTCTGGAGTCTTTCACCAGCAGCACTAACGCTTTTCATGGCCACACCAGAATGAAGTGTGATTTATCTGAAGTTTTCCCTCTCCCTCCACTTGTGCACCAAGTTGTTTAAAACACTGATGTATAATCACATTGTCATGAGAATGTCACCTAAAATAGGACATACTATTTCCATTCCTTGAACAAGCAGAGCTGCATTTCTTTTTGAAACAGAAGGGTCAACTGAAAACCACATGCACAAGCAAACATTTACCTTCTCTATTTGGCACCAGTGTAGCAAAGCAATCTGCTTCAGTCATGGTATAATCACCGACTGTGGCCCTCCATCTTTTCTGTGACCCCCAGCAGTCATAACCCATGTTGTTGGAACTTTGTTAAAAAAAAAAAGTATATACAGCTCATAGTACAAGTTAATCCTGGGACTAGTCCCTGGATTTCATAGATTTAGAGCCTTCCTGCTTCCCAAATAGCAGTGGGTCCTATAGTTTATGGTTATATACAATTCTATTATTCGAAGAAAACAGACATTTAATTTTTTTTTCTTTCTTTTGCAAAAACAGCGAGTGCCTCAAATGAGCTAAATCTATTCATCCCTTGCTCCCAGCAGATCCTGCAATGCATCCCATTACGTACATTAGCACTCTACAAATACGGGGAGCGAGGAAGTGTCAGGGATGAATAGGAAATAGGAAGAAAATCAATAGATCTTACTTTTCTCATGCTGCTAATCTATAGATACAAGCTAGGGAAGTAATTGCTGAGAATTATATACAGTTAACAAGGAACTGAGAAAACAGACTCCAAAGCACCAGGGCTAGTTGCCTAGCAAAGAGTTAAGGGTACAAGTGCATTATTGATTGTGCCGTTAACTACTATGGTGAAATCCGTTAACTACTATGGTGACGCCTGTATCTAGCAGCACACAATATAATGTAATGGGGACACTTTTGAAGCAGTCAAAAAGGCGCAGAAAATGACTGGCAATAATGCCTTTTAGAAGTCCTGCGATTTAATGGGCTCTAGATGAAAAGGACCCTAGTGTGTTGGGTGAAAGTAATAGGGACCTTAGATTAGAAGCTCCACTGGGGCAGAGACTGCTGTCAATTATTAATGTGTCTATGTTGTATATGTGTTGGTGCTGTATAAAATGAAATGTAGTATACAGTACTGCAGAATATGTTGTCGCTCTAAAAATACATAATAATAATATCATAAAAGGGTATTAATAACAATAAAATATAGTCAAAGAACTCCATGGTGACTACTAATATATCCTATAAACTGTGCTTATAAACAGTGCTTAGTGATGACACTTCACTAGGATATTAGAGGTAGGGACATACCTTAGGATCATAAGGCACCTCACCACCCACACCTGTGGGTGCCATGTCCCTGCTCAATGTAAATGTGAAAGGGACTGTAAACAGGATTGTAGGAGGTGGGTGGATGTTTGCAAGCTGCTCCTCTCTCTTTCAGGGGTGGAAATCGGTAGAATTGGTGCAATGGTGGGAGGGCACCAAGACTCTAGGCACATACCTTTGCTGCCACCATTAACTCCTGTTCCGCAGAAGTGGCGAGTATTGAAGGTGGGTGCAGTGGCGTAACTAGATGTTAATGGGCCCCAAATCATTGGTAAGTTGACATATTATACTATGATATATTATAAATGTTCATTAATTAGGGCCTAAATGGGCCCCCTAAACTCCTGGGCCCTTCTGCAACAACAGGGAATTATTCCTCTGTGTCAGGCTCTTTTGGAGACTTAAGTAGGAAGAGCAGTTAAAACTGCTGTTAGTGTACAGCTCGCAGGGTTTGACACAATGAGACGAGTGCAGGTTACAAAAGCGTGGTCGAATCTCAGGCAAAGGGCCAGTAGGCAGGCAGCAAGTAAAACGTAGTCAGGGACAGGCCGAGGTCAGAGGCAGGCAGAAGATAGTCGTATCGATAATCAGGCAGAGGGTCGGTAGGCAGGCAGAAGAGAATCGAAGTCCAAAGTCAGGCCAAGGTCGGTAACGAGAAAAGCAAATCCAAGAGTAATCAGGAGACACAAAAACGAGTACAAGCAAGGGAAAAATCACCAAGCACTGTTTGCTCTTGCTGACGTCTATTTACAGGGACAAGTTTGGCGCCAAAGTGTTACGAAGCAGCGTAAACGCGCCCGCGTCATCGCGAGGCGCGCACGCCCGAATGAACGGACGTGTGCCCGTGCAAAGACGAACGCGCGGACGGCAGACGACGAGAACACGCTGCAGATACAGGAACTTTACACTCTGTAGTTGTGCCCCCTGGATGGGAGAGAGCAGTTGCAGAGTGGGGAGTGACATGGGGTGGAAAAGAGACAGAGATGCCTACCAGAAGGGATAGGTATATGGGGGATTTCTATGAGTGCCTTCCTGTGTTGTATTGGCTCTGCTCTATTTGTTATCCCCAGCTCCTTCTATTAGTCCACCACTTATTATAGTTACATGACCCCCATGATCACATGGCAAACATACAGTAGGGAATATTCCCCTAAGCTCTGCCACAACAAATAATGAGGTTTATCCATCTTGCTTTTGATTAAAGCCCAAACATCAACCTGCCACTGCCAGATTCACTGTTTTTGAAAAGGGGGAAAGTCTCCTGTCCCAGACTTATGCAGTTCAAGGGACACTGTTCGGTCACAAACAAACACAAACTCTTCTGTGCACCTGTGTCCCCTATAGAAATAATCAGTATATTACATTTCCTATCCCCAGCTGTTGAAGCACTAAGCTCTCACACGATATACAAAACTCTGAAGTGTCCGTCTTGCGTTACACAACATAAGCAAAAGAACAGGTGTTTTGTGGGTGAGGGCTCTCACGTCGCTGCATCTAAAGTGTCCATGGCAAACTGAAAATATGGCAGTAAATCATGCATTGGAAATGAGGATTAGCCTACTAACTGTTAAGGGAAAATGTCTACGTCTCCCTTGAGGCCCTGTGACACTGCAAGGCAGGTGTCTAATGGCTGATAGTTATCCTTTCTCAGCTGGTTGTCGTGCCTAATCAAAATTTCATGACTGATAAGATCAGCATGTCAGGTTTGGGTAGCGAATGAACATCTCTGCTGGCTGGAGACACAAAATGCAAGGTGATAGCACCTGTCTATTGTGGCCACGTAAAAGGGAAATAACCTACCCAAATTAGCTGAACCAAAAATATAGTCTGCCCTTGTTTATAAAGAGCGTTTAAGCTCATAGGGGCTGTGCTATCCTGGTATGCAGGAATCCACACTGAGTTATTGTGGACATGGGCAATACATTTTTGTTTAGCACAATCCTATTCACAAAAACAATGTTCCTGGCTAATGCTGAGCCTGGGAGTCACTTGGAAGTTCAAAAACACAAAAATGAGTGTTTGGGGGTAAGCATAGCCTAAAGGTTTAGCAGAACTAAAGACTACAAAGCTTCAACATGTTATTATACCTTTATATATATCCTAAAGTATTTACTTAAGAATGGGTTCTTCAATATTTCCCCCCCCCCTTTTTTTTTATAAAGGTCCATTTACAATGACCGCAAATTCGGGCAGGCTAATATCTGGTATCCAACGGGTTAGGGCTATTCCACACGGGGAGATAGCGACGCGTTTGCCTCGCCAGGCTTTTTCAGGCGACTGTTGAAAAGCGCATCGCCTCGTGTGGTTAGCACAGGCGTTTTTACATAGGCGCCCATACAAAACTGTCGCCTGCGCCGGTCGCGGCGACTGTCGCGGCGCTTTGTCGCCGCGACCGCAAACGCGTCACTATCTCCCCATGTGGACTAGCCCTTAAAGGGTTTGTTCATCTGCAAATTAATTTTTAGTATAATCTAGAGAGCAATGTCCTGAGACAAATTGCAGTTGGGTTTAATTTTTTATTACTTGTGGTTTTTGAGTTATTTAGCTTTTTATTCAGCAGCTCTCCAGTTTGCAGTTTCAGCAATCTGGTTGCTATGTTCCACATTATTGTAGCAACCATGCACTGATTTGAATAAGAGACTGGAATGTGAATAGGAGAGGGTCTGAATAGAAAGATGAGTAATAAAAAGTAGATTGATATTATTTGTGTTTTTTGAGTTGTTTAGCTTTTTATTCAGCAGCTCTCCAGTTTGCAGTTTCAGCAATCTGGTTGCTATGTTCCAAATTACCCTAGCAACCATGCATTGATTTGCATAAGAGATTGGAATATGAGTAGAAAAGGTCCTGAATAGAAAGATGAGTAATAAAAAGTAGTTTTATATTATTTGTGGTTTTTGAGTTATTTAGATTTTTATTCAGCAGCTCTCCAGTTTGCAATTTCAGCAATCTGGTTGCTATGTTCCAAATTAACTTAACAACCATGCATCAATTTGAATAAGAGTCTGGAATATGAATAGGGGAGGGCCTGAATAGAAAGATGAGTAATAAAAAGTAGTTTTATATTATTTGAGGTTTTTGAGTTATTTAGCTTTGTTTTCAGCAGTTCTCTACAGTTTGCAGCAATTTTTAGCAATCTGGTTGCTAGAGTCCAAATGACTGGAAAAAGAGACTATAATATGATTAGGAGAGGGCTTAATCAGAAATAGGAGTGATAAAAAGTACCTATAGCTATACATTTGTAGCCTTACAGATGATTTATTGTTTAGATGGGGTCAGTGACCCCCATTTGAAAGCTAAAAAGAGTCAAAAGAAGAAGGCAAACCATTTAAAAACTATACATAAAGAAAAAATGAAGGCCAATCGAAATGTTTCTTAGAATGACCCAGCCTATATAACATACTAAAAATTAACTTAAAGGTAAACCACCTCTTCAAAGAGTCTCAAATTTTAGGCATTGGTCAGGGCAGGCAGCAATCAGAATAGTGAGAATCAGAAACAGGAACAAGAAGGTCACAAACATTTAAAACCCACCAGGAACTCCCAAAATGGTCCTATAGTCAAGTATTGCATTCAAATCCTTGGTGTCTTTCTTTGTTCTGGCACATGGGACTGATGTTCTGGCGCATGGGATCCACGTGGCGGCTATGGGCACCACAATATTGGCCACTACACTGGACCAATGTTCCTGACAACAAACTAGTGGCAATTACTAGTGCAAATGCCAGTCAATATTGGTAAATCATTGACAAGGGAAGAAGGTGATTTTTCATATCCTCCCTGTGCTTGTATTGGAGTATTCTGGCATTCTTCCACACTCCATGCAGGTAAGCTCATTATTGACCATATTGTATAAGATAGAGAATTCAGATAGCGAGCTCCACTTGGGCAGGGGCTGATACATAAAACCCGCGTTACGTGTCTGCAGTTTAATGCTAGCTTTCCTAAATGAGTCATAAAGCTACGAATATGTTCACTGTTTCCAGGGGCTTGTATAATGAAACACTCTCAATAGTTATGTGAACGGCGCCTTAAAAAGCACTCTGTTAAATAAAACAGCAGTACATCTTCGTAAGACAAGCGAAGCAAGTAAGTGGCAGTATATGGATTGTCGGTGTCAGTTAAGATCAGATGGTTATCATTCACTGCATTGATCTGTTAGCGATGAGGAGTCAAACACCTTCTATGTAATTGCAATCAATTTCTAACATATGGGGAAACGGTTTCCGGATGGGCAATATAGATAACATGCCGACCAAATGAATCACCTAAGGGGTATGGCACAGGCAGGTGAGTTCCTATGGATAATAGCAGTTGACTTTTCATTATGAGAGGACTATGCCCCTAGTTACGTACACTGTAGTACAATGCCCCCTGATTGCTACACTGCACTCTTCTCTGGATTCTTGTAAAGGGAATTACGGCACTACAGAAGGGACACAATGCAATTATTGTTCCAAAGCTGCCACTAACTTCATTATCATGTTCTATGGCCTATATTATCCATTTTTTATGCATGTTTGAGTTTGATTTAAGCTTATCCACAGCAGCACTTATTCTATGAGTGCCATTGCTGTAATGGGATTCGTTTTTGGGATTAACTCCGGGGATAAATGTGACAGCTCCCATTTCAGTTGCTCATTCCTATACAGATCCTCCCCATAGTTTTAGGTCCCTATGTAGTGGCTGAACCAAGAATTTGATGAATCAGATCACATACAGGTGTAGGAGCCGTTATCCAGAAACCGGTTATCGAGAAAGATCTGAATTATGGAATGGCCATCTCCCATAGACCCCATTTTAATGAAATAATACATTTTTAAAAAATGTGTTTCTTTTTCTCTGTTTTTAAAGGGGTCGTTCACCTTTGAGTTATCTTTTATTATAACATAGAAAGTGATATTCTGAGACAATTTGCAATTGGTTTCCCTTTTTTATTATTTGTGGTTTTTGCGTTATTTAGCTTTTTATTCAGCAGTCTGCAATTTCAGCAGTCTGGTTGCAAGGGCAAATGACCCTAGCAACCATTCATTGATTTGAATAAGAGACTGGAATAAGAATAGGAGAAGCCTGAATAGAAAGATGAGTAATCAAAAGTAGCAATAACAGTGCAAAACATTTGTAGCCTTACAGAGCATTTGTTTTTCAATTGGTCTTCATTGTTTATTTTTATCGTTTTTTTAATTATTTGCCTCCTTCTTCTCACTCTTTCCAGCTTTCAAATGGGGGCATTTGAAAGCTGGAAAGAGTGAGAAGAAGGAGGCAAATAATTAAAAAACGATACCAAAATAAACAATGAAGACCAATTGAAAAATTTCTTAGAATTAGCCATTCTATAACATATGAAACGTTAACTTAACGTTGAACTACCCCTTTAATAAAACAGTGCCTTGTTCTTTATCCCAAGTCAGATATAGTAAATCCTTAATGGAGTCAAAATGATCCTATTGGGTTTATTTAACGTTTTTAAGGTATGGAGATCCAATTTATGGAAAGATCCATGATCTGGAAAGCCCCAGGTCCCATACCTGTACTTATCGGCATGTATAGATGCAAATATATAATATGCACATGATCAGTGATGCCCTTATACTTTATTATCTACATATATGAGTATAGAGACTATGAATGAGTTAACCCCCCAATTCTGCAGAAATCCTTCCGGGAGATAATAACAGCTAACAGCTGACGTACATTGGGTTAACTATGTACAAACAGAACATAATTCTCTTAGCCGTGTGGATTCCTCACATGTTCCTATTAGCAGATCTCCCTATGGAAGCCAATGCATTGGTTGCAGGGAGCCAACATCACGCAGAACTGGCTGTGTTATTATGCACTTTATCATTTTTCAGTACAAGGCAGAGAATGGATAGTTTTTTTTTGTCTGTAATGGTGGTAATGCTGTGCTGTTTTGTGTGCGGTATTTAGAGAGAGAGAGAGAGACAGAAGCGAGGGCTGGAATACAGTTTGTATTTCAATCCTTTCTCTCTTTTTTCCCTTTAGGAGTGCAAAATAACTGTGAATCGTAAAAGCAAGAAATTTATTTATGCAAGAGAGGAGAAATTAATGCAACCCTGCAAATATGTATACGACACAATGCCGGCATTGATTCCAAAGTGCTACTCGGAGCCTTTATTAATAGAATTTCTTTATACAGCACCAGAAAGTTTTACATTGTTACCCAAAGGAATATGGCCAAAATCACAATTATAATAAAAAAAGCGTACCTATTATTATTAGTCATATTGCGGCATCACTCTCCGCAGATATATACAGAGTTATTCTTTTATATACAGTATATATAGCTAAGCCATTCATTTATTCAGTATATACCCTTAAGGGCAGATTTATCAAGGGTCGAATTTCGAGGGTTAAAAAAACCCTCGTATTCGACCCGCGAAGTAAAATCCTTTGAATTAGAATATCGAATTCGAAGGATTTCAGCGCAAAAGGTCGAAAGGTTCGAACGTTTTTAAGCGATCAATCGAATGGTTTTTATTCGATCATAAAAAGTGCCCAAAACCTACAATGTCCTCATAGGCTAACATTCAATTTCGTAGCTTTTATTTGGCGAAGTATTGAGTCGAAGGATTTTTTTAAGAAACAGTACTTAGATTATTGAATGGTCGAACGATTTTTAACGATCGAATTCGATCGAATTGACCAATTCGATGGTCGAAGTACCCAAAAAATGACTTCGAAATTCGAATATTTTTGCATTCGAACTATTCACTCAAGCTTAGTAAATCTGCCCCTTAGTGTGAGGTAAAAAGATATTAGAAGTCACCAAAGCCATATTAAGGTGTGACACAGTTAACTTAGATTAGTGTAAGACTTGTGACATCACTGATTATGCATGATGACATCATAGTATTGTTTTTATTTTATAATGTCTGTTTTATAGGTTTGGTATGCCCCTATTCATAGGGAATGGGCTTGCTGGGGCTGTTTGGGCCTCTGTGTACTTGAAATGCCTGTTTTTGGATTTGAGTAGTTCCCAAACTGCAGTGTGTGTGTCCTGAGAAGCCCTGGAGCAGTGTCACGCAGGCTTAGGGGCAAATTCACTAACCCCCAAAAATTCGCCAGCGATGGCTTCACTCACAGCACAACACTTAGCCAGGTGTAGATTCGCCAGGACAACGCTAATTCACTAAAATCCAAAGTTGATTCCAGGGCGACGAACGAAGTTGTGCTAGCGTTACTGTGCCAAGCGAAGCAAAGTTATTATTAACATGTACCGTATATACTCGAATATAAGCCGTCCCGAGTATAAGCCGAGATACCTAATTTTACCTCCAACAACTGGGAAAGCGTATTGACTCAGGTATAAGCCTAGGGTGAGAAATGCAGCAGCTTCTGGTAAGTTTCAATCTCGTTTTTGGATGACTATTCTTAGGCGCCGGCTACTATTCTAAGGCGCCGGCTACTATTTTAAGGCGCCGGCGAATATTCTTAGGCGCCGGCTACTATTCTAAGGCGCTGGCGAATATTCTTAGGCGCTGGCGACCGTTTTTGCGCTTGACCCGAGTATAAGCCGAGGTAGAGTTTTTCAGCATATTTTGTGGGCTGAAAAACTTGGCTTATACTCGAGTATATACGGTATTTATATATAGATATAGTGCCAACATATTGCGTAGCACTGAAGTTGCGCTAACGTTGGCTAATTTGCATACAGCGTAAAGTTAAAGTTCAACGGACGTATATGTTGCAGCAAATACATTACACTACACAAGCCCGGGAAACCTTAATAAAAGAAAATAGAGTTGTAATATTGCCTTACACGTGAGCCCAGTGTATAGTTTATGTGCCATATGTTAGGAAATGTAGGGGGTTACCCCAAAAAAAATTTATGCTAATTTTCAGCCTATCACCCTGAAAAGACGCTAGCGTTTTTTGGAACTTAGAAAAATGTTCAACTATTTTTTTAGGAACTCCTATCTACTCTATTGCACTTCGCCTGGTCTGCGGTGGCGAAGGCAAGTCTGGCGCAAGAGGTAACATTCAGCAAAATGCGCATCTTAGTGAATTTGCGTAGTTACGTCCATTCGTAATCGGCAATGTTTTCGCCACCGTTAGTCACTTCGCCCATTAGTAAATTTGTAAATTAGTAAATTTGCCCCTTAGTCTGAAGGCCAGTTAGGGTGAGATTTGGGACTATTGAACAATCTTGAAAATGGAGGTGCTCAAGCTTCATTGATATAACTGTAACCCGCCCAATGAATAAAGCTTTGCTTGTTTAGGAGACAATAAGTCTCTGTATATCAAATACGTAACAACATTTATCTCGGTCACAGATTTCAGTTTATTTGAATGGGTGAAAGATTTAAATCTCATTGGCAAGAAAATGATATGTCCTCATCATAAAAACTGTTTCAGATAATTTGGTTCTGTCCACTCGTGAGACTCCTGCCCCAAAGATAATACAAAACACTGGGATTAAATTAAAGAACCAGCAACAGCCAATTCTTCATTTGCATTGCAAGGAACTGTTTTGCTTGACACCCATTAAGTGTCCAACCCACTGATTTAATAAATGCATTAGCCAACATGACCTCAAGAGCATAGCCAGTGGCTAATATAACATCCAATCTGCTGATCTGGTCTTTTGACTGCTGGTTCCATGACTGGATAACTGAAGGTCTCTGAACAGGTGGTTAAACACTGGGCGATATTCTTCAATAACCAACTGATAGGCCCATGGGCTGAACATATAGGGGCAAATTCACTAAGCGCCGAAGCACCTAACGCTAGCGTCAATTCGCTAGCGTTGGGCATTTTCGTTACTTCGCAAATTCACTAACGAACGCTGGCGTAACTTCGCTAGTGTTATTTCGCACCCTTACGCCTGGTGAATTTGCGCAACGGACGTAACTACGCAAATTCACTAACACACGCATTGTACTGAACGCTACCTTTTACGCTACACTTCCTTCGCCACCTCAGACCAGGCGAAGCGCAATAGAGTAGATAGGGATTGCTTCAAAAAAAGTTCAAAAGTCCCAAAAAACACTGGCGTTTTTTTCTATATTATGGGTGATAGGCTGAAAAAGATCGAAATTTTTTTTGGGGCTCCCCTCCTTCCCCCCTACATTTCCTAACTCATGGCAACTTAACTATACAGTGGGCACATGTGTAGGGCAAAATAAAAATGTTATTTGATGTTTTGAAAGTTTCCCAGGCATTTGTAGTGCTGCTATATATTCCTCCATTGAAATTTGAATTTGGCGCCGTATGCAAATTAACCATTGCTAGCGTAACTTCGCTTCGCTTAGCGAATCAACACTAGCGCAACTTCGCAACCTTACGCTACCCCTGAGCGCAACTTCGGATTTTGGTGAAATTGCGGAACGCTGGCGAAACTACGCCTGGCGAAGTGTGGCGAAGTGCGGTGGTTACGCCTGGCGCAACTACGAATCTTAGTGAATTTGCCCCATAGATGCAGCACAACTGGCCATATTTAGGTACAGGTATAGGATCTGTTAACTGGAAAACCCATTATTCAGAAAGCTCTGGATTACGGAAAGTCTGTCTCCCATTAACTCCATTTTATCCAAATGTTTAACAATAATTTCCTTTTTCTTTGTAATAATAAAATAGTACATTGTACTTGATCCAAACTAAGATATAATTAATACTTATTGGAAGGAAAACCCATCTACTGGGTTAATGTTTACATGATTTTGTAGTAGACTTAGGGGGTTATTTATTAAAGTCCGAATTCCAAAAATCTTTAGCTTTTCTTGCTATAAAATCCGATTTTTTAATGGAAAAAAACCCCCTCAAATTTTAAGAGATTTAGGGGCAAAGTTACTTAAGGTCGAATATTGAGGGTTAATTAACCCTTGATATACGACTGTCGAAGTTAAATCCTTCAACTTCGATATTCGATTCGATTGAACGAAAAATCATTCGATCGATTCGAAGGATTTTAATCCATCGATCGAACGATTTTTCTTTGACCAACAAATACTCAGGAAGCCTATGGGGACCTTCCCCATTGGCTAACATTGACTTCGGTAGCTTTTAGGTGGCGAACTAGGGGGTCAAAGTTTTTTCTTAAAGAGACAGTACTTCGACTATCGAATGGTCGAATAGTCGAACGATTTTTAGTTCGAATCGTTCGATTCGAAGTCTAAGTTGTAGTCGAAGGTTGAAGTAGCCCATTCGATGGTCGAAGTAGCCAAAAAAACCATTAGAAATTCAAAGTTTTTCTTCTTCATTCCTTCACTCGAGCTAAGTAAATGGGCCCCTTATTGTACCCCGAGGATGGAAAAAAAATCCGGCATCTCAGAGGTTGTAGAGAGGTCCCTACCCTATTGGGAAGTTTATGTGGTCTGTGCTGGAATTAGCCTGAAAATCGGACTATTTTGGACTTTGCAAATCTGAAAAATTCGGGCTTTTCATGAAAAAGCTAGAAAAAAAGCATACGATTCGGGTTTTCACTCAATTTTATCGAGTTCGTCCCCGGACCTATTAAATTGTGCTTTTTAAATAATAAACAGGGTCAAACCATGGATTGTAGTTTGGTCTGACTTTTTTTTTATTTAAATAATCAGAAAAATTAAGATTTTAGTATGAAGATCCAAATTATGGCATTATACAGAAAACCCCAGGTCCCGAGCATTCTGGATAAGAGGTCCCATACCTGTATAACTACCTTTCTGTTGATCCATTTGTTCAAGACAAAAGAAACAGAACAGCAAGAAATAAAGAGGAGCAGTAGCTCATCTTACCTCGCTCACCTGTTGGAGTTCCATGCACTGGGCGACATGGTGCAGCTACTCCTATTATTTTCTTATATGCCCAATTGATAAACCAACCAATATCCAAAGTACAAAGTCTGGAACATCAGCCCAACATACTTGTAGTGAAAATCATACAAAAACTTCATACCATTTTATCCATACATATACAGTTAGTCTTTTTGGCCAATGATAGCATTGGGTGGATTTTTCAATTATTGTCCAATCATAATGTTTCAGGGTCCAAATAAATTGTATACTACATAGGTGTTTAGACTGTGGGATGGAATTCCCTATGGATTCCAAAACAATGAAAACCACTTATTTAGTGTGGTGCTTTGGAGGCCTAGTGTGATGGCCAGTTGGTAGGAGATACGGGGTGAAGGCCCATTCGTATCTTTGAATTTCTAACATACAGTGCGTGAATTAAAAATGTTATTTGCAAATGTCAATGAAGGTGGTACTTGTTTTTCCCTTTCTGTACTCCACGTCAGAAAAGAAGCAGAGCAGAAGTCAGTTCACCTGCAGGTATGTTAATCAGTTGGCTTCTGCTACAATGTTTCTGGAGTCAGTGGCGGGGGTGCAGATAATATAAACAGATACTGTCAGTAACAAATATATTTACAAGTAACTTTTTCAACATTTTAAAGGGGTTGTTCACTTTTTTTTTAGTTATGATGAAGAGAGGGATAGTCTGAGACAATCGGCAATTGGTTTTTATGGTTTATTATTTGTGGTTTGAGTTATTTAGCTCTCCAGTTTGCAATTTCAGCAAACTGGAATATGAATAGGAGAGGTCCTGGATAAAAAGGAGCAATAACAATCCATCTGTAGCCTTGCAGAGCATTTGTTTTTTTTTAAAGGGTTCAGTGATCCCCATTTGAAAGCTGGAAATAGAAGAAAAAGGCAAATAATTTAAATACTATACTATATGTGGCTGAAAACCAGCCTGTTGAAATACGCATAATGAGAATCAGCCCCTGCGTTGGCATTAGCCTCCTGCCCTGCCTGCTCCCAGAACAACTGTGTCGGTCGGGGTGCAGACACGAGTTTTCATTCTTTGCCAAAATTGTGCCTGCTGGGTACAGAACAGGCTCAAGTGGTACAGCTGTGTTTTTTATTGGGGTGGACCACAAACTTCAGAAAGCGAGCAAGTTGGTTGCAAAGCAAGGTGTGAAAGTGGCACTGGCATACAACTAGTGCCAGTGTAACTCTTTCACAAAGCCATGTTCAACAGAATGCCAGAAGGCAGGGTGTGGTAGTCGAAATCAGACGCACAGCTTTGTGTTGGCATTTTTCAATGTAGGCAGCTGTTTCTCACAAGTAAAGCTCCCTCAGAAGAAGAAAGGAGCGGTGCACTGATAAACTCAGAAGAAGGGAAACGTGAGAAGGAAATGAACCGTTCAGGAACACAATAAACACCTCAGAGTCCCCGCCGCCACCCCTCCTTCTTTCGCCTGCTCCACGTAAGACAAACCTGCCTTCCTTCTGAAGTCAGCATTTCAAAGACTCTTGTGTTCTGTCTTCCTCTCATCATCCAAGCTGATCTCGGTAGGAGCCAGAGCTAACGCTCGCCTGGCGCGGGGAGTGGAAATCGAGCAGATGTTACAACTCCCCCCCCCATCCCTCTCTCTCTCTCCGTTCTGTACCCTCTTACAATTAGCAAGCAATAAAGAACCAAAAAACTGCAAAAGAGCAGAAGATAAAAAAAATATCAGCAGTTATTATTTTTGTTCTGTGTGAAATGTGCTGCGTCAGAACTGAGGGGGGAACAGATGGTACCGGGGCGCACACAGACATTGCTTGCAAGGGGTCTGCACTGAATGCAAAACTTCATTTATTTTGGCACAGTCGCAACAAATTACCTCTAGCTGAATTCAGAGGTGAAAAATAAATAAAGACATGGGGGTTTGATCTACAAATAGATGTTAAATTGCATTATTGCAGTTATGATCAGCAACCAATCAGATATTTGCTTTCATTTTCTCACTTGTAGACGGTTTAAAACTAGGCACTTATTGGTTAACCCTTGGGTTAACAATTGAGCCATATACATAGTATTATGAGTCTAAAACTGCTTATACAGTATATCAGAGATCCTTTGAGCCTTAAGGTGGCCATACACTATTAGATCCGCTCGTTTGGAGAGGTCTTAACCCAATATGCCCACTAACGGCTGGGCAATATCGGGTGAATCCGAACGTTCTGGCCAATTTTTGGCCTGATATCGATCGGGAGGACCCGTCGGGAACCCCCACACATGGACAGATAAGCTGCCAAATCGGTCTAAAGGACTGATATCGCCAGCTTTAAACTACCCGTGTATGGCCACCTTTAGGCTCAACCGAGGATCAGTTGCCTGAAAGTTTACCGAAGACAGGAAGTGCATAGAAAGTTAGGGTAGCTCACACTTTTGTGCAAGAGCACTAAGGGGCCTATTTATCATACTGTGTAAAAATTGGAGGAAAACATCACCGGTGTTGTTGCCCACAGCAACCAATTAGATCTTTGCTTTTGTTTTCTAACTTGTAGGTGACTGTTGAAATCAAATTGCTGATTGGTTGGTATGGGATATATCACATATGATGTTTTCCTCTAATTTTTACACAGTATGATAAATAGGCCCCTTAGTGCTCTTGCACAAAAGTGTCAGCTACCCTAACTTTCTATGCACTTCCTGTCTTCAGTAAACTTTCAGGCAGCTGATCCTCGGTTGAGCCTAAAGGTGGCCATACACGGGTAGTTTAAAGCTGCCGATATCGGTCCTTTACACCGATTCAGCAGCTTATCTGTCCATGTGTGGGGGAAATGATAAATAGGCACCCAAGTATCGCAAGAGTGTGCCCCTTAGTGCTCATTCTAGCACAAATCATGCTGCGCTCTACACTTAGCGCTGGATGAAAAATCTGACTAATTGACGAATGCAGCACCAGGAGGTGAACTGTGTGTCTTTGGGCAGGGCTGCTTAACACAGGCAGCATTCAGGCCTGGATTTGTGGCAAGGCCACAAAGGCCTGGACCTAGGGTGGCAGTATCGCAGGGGCGGCATGCCGCCCAGCTGTTTGCTGCAGAGCATTGGGCATGCAGGTCCCCACACCTTAAAAAGAGCACATTTTTCTGCCGCTGGAGTACCCTACTGAGTTTTCACACACAGTTTCATAATACAATAATTAGTAGTGAAAGAACTTGGGCAATCTAATACACAACTGCACTGGGAACATGTGGGGCCTACCTATCTCACTATTAGATACCTGACTATTTCACCAACACAGTCCTTTTTATTATCAAAGTCCAAATCCTCTGGAAGATGTTAATGACCACACAGTTCAGTTCAACTGAAATGTCCCTTCCTAAGAACTCTTATACCCCAGGTACGCTGCCTTTACCAAAAGTATCTCTCCCTTTGGAACTAAGCAGCTGCTCGTACGTAGCAGGTAAATGCACAAGACCTGTCCTCAAACCGGGGCCGCATGTTTGTATCCTTGCCAGTATCCTCCCTTGGGTGGCTCACTCACCAGGGTGCTCTCAGAGGCAGTCACACTGGTGATTACAGGCAGCTCTGCAGCAGGATCAATCTCACCAGTGACATCTTTCTCCTTCTGAGTCAGCTTGGCAGAGAACAGGATGGGCTCTCTCTGTACTTCTAGTGATGCAGCAGCTTCTCTGCACTCTTAGACAGTCTCCCAAAAACTGGTTCTGGATGGATGATGCAGCATAAACCCCTGTTGGAGACCCTGTACCTTTGGCTCCAAAGTCAGGCACATCCCCTCTCCCAAGGATGCACTGGGGCGCCCAGCCAATCAGATGGCTCTCCAGCCTGTAACTGGGCTGGATGATGTCACAGACAGAAAAACAGGGGAAGGATTTGTCTGATCCCCTTCATATAGATAGAGCTCATACAAGTATAAACTACTACAAATGCTAAAATGTACCAGTGCAGTCACCATTAGACCTTTAAAAAGAGCTGTTGACCATTAGCAGCCTTAAGCTGGCTAAAACTTCTAATATCACAGAAACCAAGTGGCGTGAATTTTCTATTTTAAAAGAAAAGGAAAGTAAAAATAAAGAAGTAGGTTTGAAATGTTGTACATTATGTTTTGAGCTTCTGTACCAGCCCAAGGCAACCACAGTCCTTTAGCAGTAAAGATCTGTGTATCCAAAGATGCCCCAGTAGTTCCCCATCTTCTTTTCTGCTGATTCACTGCACATGCTCTGTGCTGCTGTCACTTACAACCCACTCACAATATACAGCACACATAGAAAAATGCAGCATGTTGCGTCTGAACCTGCGTTCGGCGCCTACACGCGCCTGAGTGAGTACAGCCCCATTTCAAATAATTACTTGCGTCTATTCCTGCGCTCCCCTGCGGCTGAACGCCAAAAAACGGAACGCAGGGGAGCGCAGGTCGGAACGGCCGTGTGTAAGAGCCCTAACTGTAGCATTTACTCCTTTAAGTCAACTGTTGATAGCAGGGCCTGTGTAATGCTAAATTATAGACATGAATGCCCATATACAAACATTGCAGCAATGCACAGTCCTGTTTAACATACATACGTTGCAACACACCTTGCACGGCTCTTTTTGACAGTGTACAGATTCAAAGGATAAGAGGAGGCATTTCTGAATTTCAGTGTGATTGCAGAGCCATATAAAGAAGAGAAAGGTGTTTGCATGCGCATATGCGTATGCTGCAGCTTTAACGATTTCTATTGTCGAGCAGCCGAACTTAAGAAAGAAACTGTGAAATGAGATACCCATCTGTATGTGATAAGCCCCAGCGGCTCTGAACCGAAACCTCAATTTGCACGGATCTTTTCAGGTACAAAGCTGCAGTGCACACCGAATACCCTGCTTCATTTACTGAAACAGGCAAGATGAGACCATCATTGTATTTCAATACTGACCTACCGAGTGAAAGTAATTAGCTAAGGATAAAGGCATAACGAGTAGCCCTGTTTATCCCACTTTACCTTTTGCCAGATCATTTGTGACTAAGGCAGGTCCTGGCTTGAACTGTCGCCCAGAGAAGACAGAGCCAAAAGGAAAAAATTGATGTCCAAACTGCACCCTCTAGCTGATACTAGACTGCAACTCCTACAATCCCTAGGCTGCCAAACAATGAACACATATATTATACTCCTGGTATAATCATAAATCACGTCTAACACGTCTATTTTACAATAGCATGAAGCCCTCTTTGTGGAAGCAAAAGGTCAACTCCAACCCAAAATCAGCCCAATATTCCAATGGGGTAAATAAAAATTTATGGGCCTACACAACAAAAATTTTTTCCCATTCCAAAAACAGGTGTTGTGTCTTAAACACTTATTATGCATCAGTTGTGATCCTTAATGAGCCACCTATATTCCTGCCCACTAATTAGTATGGTATTGATTGGTTTCACCCCCTGTGCTAGCAGTAGGTATTAAGTGTGGCATGATATGAATCTGTAATATTTTCAAGATTATTGAGCAAGTACAGTTTCTTTAGACTAAATGTTATGACAGTGGCTTATTGCATTCACCATATGTTGCTTCAGAGCTTTCAGTTGCCCTTTAGCTCTTTCCACACTAATATTGTTGGGCGTCAGATGGGTTTTGTTCATAAGTAATCAAGTTATTTTTCTTTGCAGCCTGGGGTTGTTTTACTTATGTGCAGATCAGTACTTATAACAGTGCTACACAACACTTATAATATAGCATGAACACATCACAATACAGTAGCACAGTGGCTCCCCCAGACCATAATGTCCTGACTACAGACCAGCAGCTGCTGGGGGACATGGAGTGTAGCAACAAATCATCTCCCCTGTCAGAAGTACTCTGAGTACCTATTGCTCTGAAAATGTGGCTGGAATGTATTGATGTTTGCTTCAGGTCCCTAGCTCAATTTTATTACAAAGTTAATTAATGGACAAATAAAGCAAGGTACACAAAGTGTGTTTGCATCCCAAACTGGGGTTGTATCCCGGCTTACAGCAGCTCTCTGAAACTCACGTTTTGTTCCACTTTCCCCTTTTGCAACCAAGTTAAACACAAGTGGTACAGGTCCTGGGATGGAGGTTCACTGACTGCTGATTCAGGTATGCACACAATCTTATTTTACTACTTCAGGGTTTACACCTTCTACACAGTAGGTAGCATCTGGGGTTATAAGAGATCGGTGGTATGGGCACAAATATTTTGCTTTGTCAATAGAGTATAAAATAGACTGTAGTCTCACTAGAGACATGTCACCAGCAGGAGATGAAGAATTTTCCTGGACGATGGGGTTGGGTCAGATTTGGATTGTTCTACCAGGGTTATGGGCTGGTCTGGAGCACATTCTTATCAAGATGTGCAGTCAACTAATGCCCCTGGCAGGCTGCTACATCACCAGTCTACCTTCACCCCACTTGCTTTCTGGCCTGCAGACTTTTCAAGAATTCTTGTGCTCACCTCTCCCATAGGTGCCATCTCTGATAACATTGGCAGCTGGTCCCAAAGGCCCTTGAGTTCAGGTTCTCTAGTAGGTCCATGGTTCCCCAGGCTGACACTGGATTGGGCTCATGAAACTATTCATAATGAACTCATGGACAGCTAACTATTCTCAAAAGTAGTGATGCTGAGCTAAATAATGTTACCAAGTGTGGACAAAACCCTGGCAGTTGGGGGATAGAGTTTTTATAAGGCTAATGGGCAAGGGATATGGAACAGCAGCCCCATGCACAGACAAAGTCCAATGACCCTGTGAATGTTGCAGACTCAGAACTCCATGAGAAAGTGATGGACTCACTGCCAGTTAATGCACTAGTACCTTACACAAGTAATAATGAGAGCCAGGCTACACCCAATTAGCCCATAAAAGCAATGCAGAGCAGCGGCTATAATAATGTACTTCTAAAGGGAACAAATTAAAACTGTGCATCAAGACCTACTTGCCACCAGCAAAGGGCTCGGGAAAGAAAGCAGCAAGCCGGCGTAGCACTGACCCCTGCGAAATTACGACTTGTCTTTGTAGAGAGCCAGGCAGGAGTTCTTGTTCCACAGGCGCAACTGAATACTTTCTTTCTGATTTTAGTTTCGCAGGGCAAATGTTAAAACACAGTATTGGTTTTCTTGAATAAAACCAAACCTTTTCTTCTCGCCAACTACAAGCGCATTTAGCTGCAGGGTACCTGATCTCTGATTATTGAGAGGTTGCCTTTATTTCTGTTTTTAACTCCCCCCCCTCCCCTTCTCCATCAGCCAGACTTGCTTTTTATTATTTTCTATCCCCCCTCCTCTGTACTCCCCCCTGTACTTTTTTTTTCTCACAATCAGTAAACCCCAGTCACAGCTACCATAGCAACCGGATGCAGTGTTCATTGGTGCTAAAATATCTTATCAAAAATAGAAGAAAAAAATTAAGAGAACACGGAGCACTTTATTTTTGTGTTGTTGCAGGATTGTTCCAAAGCTTAGCAATCCCGGGCAGTAATGAAAATAAACATGGCTTTGTTTGTTTGCGTTCCGCCTTTCTCCCTTGGGGAATTGATAGGAGATTACCATGTTACACCGCAGCGTTAAAGGTGACACAACAGCGCAGACTTAAACCCTGACATTTTAATAATAAGCAGCTTTGGTTTCCCTTTTTTTTATGTTGTATTTTCTTCCTTAACATGCTTTGAAATGAAACGCTGTGGCTGTGGAGAAGGTCAGCATTACAGGAAGGACTATTAGAGCTGTAATTTTAAGGGGATAATGGATTTTTTTTCTCTCTCTTCTTTGTTGCGGTTTGCTTATATCAGTCTATGCTGTTAAAGGACCTGAGCTGAGTGCTGACATTTAAATAAAGAAATGGCAGAACTGCAAGTGCTATCGTGCTGTCCAACCCTACCCAGAGGTCCACGCACAGTCCCTGTTAAATATCAGGCTGCCGTTGCTGCCACTCATACTGGCATTTCTGCCTAAAGTATAACATTCTCTGGCCCAGAAAGAAACCAGAAATAGGTGTTAATGTTGGGTTTCTCTGTCATAATGTAGTGCAGCTGAATTATGATTTGCTTTGAGTAATATGGCCAAAATATGTAGTCCAGACATAGGAACCAATCAGACACGCCTTCAGCATCTAATAACCCTAGACTGATCAAAGTTGATTGGTTGCTGAGATGTAGGATTGCGCAGGAGGTAGCAGAGGAGGTGTTAATCCTGGGGGTCATTTACAGACACCTTGGACACAAGCGCAAGAGCATTAAAAAAAAAATGGGTAAATAAATAGGCTGTGAATGTTTTTTCTGTACTGATCTGTACTGATGTATCTTGTGATCAACTCAACGTGTGCATCTAGTCTGGTAAACTGTGCTGCGTTGTGGGTAAAAAAGCATAGTGACGTGTTATGCTACAGATGCAGCCACTTTGGTTTGTCTGTTTGACACAGAATAACTAAACACAGATATCCCATTTATCTCATTTAACACAGAAAACTGTGTCACAACATCCCATCTAATTAAAGCATTCACCATTGTGAACAATGGAGCTTTGGTATGCTAATGAAAAGGTTAAATGCATTAAATGAGTTAAGATGACTTAAGATAACACAGTTTCTTCAATTAACCCTGAGTCATGACGCATTTAACTCACAAATCCAAGTGGCTTCATCTGTAAGTTGTAAAAGATTTAGGTTTGATCTACTGTAGAACAAATCTAGTTCTCTCCTGTGAAAAGGAGATGCTGAGGGTTTGATGGACAATGAGTATTTAGTTTAGTGGTTGGAATATCAGGAGAAGAAGAGACCAGTGCTCCCACATATGAAAGGTAAAGCCTTGTGCAAACTCTACAAGGGATGAATGATATCACATGTTCTTACTCTGTAAAGCACAATAATAACCCATATTATCAGAAGCTGACTGAGGTTTAGTTGCATTTTTTTTAAAAAGTATTGACATAAGAAGAAAAATAGGTGATGAAAGGCAGTTTTGTTGCATATTCTGTTCGTAGTGGACATAATAGATGTGCTGACAGAACAGATAGAATATCCCCAATAGGATAGCTCAAGCTCAGGTGTTTGGACAGCAATTAACAGCCTGTTTTCTTTAGCAAGAATGGCTCAAGGGGTTTCCATTGATAAGCTCTGGTCACATCTCTGGCTAAAGCACTGGGGAGGGAGTGGAAAAACAAATGAAGGAGGCACAATTAATCCCTATAAAGTAGTTGAAGTGTTCCCATGTAATTCCTCCTGTGGGAGTAAGATGTCCCTGCAATACTAGTCTATATTTTCTGCATTTTGGCCAGGGCCACATGGACAATGTAAGTCTTACATCACAGTCTGATGCAGATAGCTCTTGTCAGAACCAATTACATTTAGCAGATTATTGCTTGGTGAGCAGGAGACTCATCAGTGCGGAGTAAATTGCATAGGGATCATAGACTCACAAGTATGGCTCTAGGTACTGGGGATTATGCACACTACTATCTTGCAGGCTTTAAAGGGATTCTGTCATGATTTCATTTCTAAATTACACTGTTTACACTGCAAATAATTCACTCTACAATATAAAATGTCATTCCTGAACCAGAAAGTGTATTTTTTTGTAATATTGGTGTGCAGGCAGCCATCTCAGGTCATTTTGCCTGGGCATGTGCTTTCAGAAAGAGTCAGTATTTTAGGATGGAACTGCTTTCTTGCAGGCTGTTGTTTCTCTTATTCAATGTAACTGAATGTATCTCAGTGGGACCTGGATTTTTACTATTGAGTGATGTTCTCAGATCTACCAGGCAGCTGTTATCTTGTGTCATGGAGCTGTTATCTTGTGTCATGGAGCTGTTATCTGGTTACCTTCCCATTGTTCTGTTGTTAGGCTGCTGGAGGGGAAAGGGAGGGGGGTGATATCACTCCAACTTCCAGTACAGCAGTAAAGAGTGACTGACGTTTATCAGAGCACAAGTCACATGACTGGGGCAGCTGGGAAACTGACAATATGTCTAGCCCCATGTCAGATTTCAAAATTAAATATAAAAAAAATCTGTTTGCTCTTTTGCGAAACGGATTTCAGTGAAGAATTCTGCTGGGGCAGCACTATTAAATGATGTGTTTTGAAAAAACATTTCCCATGACAGCCTTTCAACATACCTCCCAAAATTCTTGATAATAAAATGTGCTTTATTAGACCCCTCCATGTTCTAGACAGGTCACGCCCAGTTGCACCCAAAACTCCACCAAACGTAAAAGAAGCCACATCTAGATGATTTGGGACAGTTCTGTGAAAAGTAGGGACAGCTAGACATGAGGAGTTGCTGAATGAATGAGCTGGGTGATGAAGGAGCATGTAGATGGCATAAAAGGTAAGAAACTGAGAACCCATGCAACCATTGTCTGTAGATAATTAGAATGTGGAATTGAGAGCAACATGGGATATAGTTTATTTGATTGGAATTTAACTCTTGCTATGAAGAACTAATGCCAGTCATTGTGCCTTCATGTCACCAATATTTGTTGGCAAGATTGTTCTTGGCTTT
This sequence comes from Xenopus petersii, assembly GCA_038501925.1. Lineage (NCBI taxonomy): Eukaryota > Metazoa > Chordata > Amphibia > Anura > Pipidae > Xenopus > Xenopus petersii. Next base: position 32,424,909 of record CM076676.1, on the reverse strand, counting down.
GTTCTTGACTTTGGTTCATTCCAGATTTGTGATCCTACACTGTCCATGAGTAATAAGGAATAGCAATAGCAATACATTTATAGCCTTTGTTTTTGGATGGGTTCAGTGATACCCATTTTAAAGCTGGAAACAGTCGGAAGAAGGCAAATAATTAAAAACTATAAAAAAGAAAAAATGAAGGCTAATTGAAAGTTGCTTAGAATTATCCATTCTGTAACCTACAAAAAGTTAACCCAAAGGTGAACCAAAACTTTAAATAAGGTGGGCTTGCCAAAACTGCAGACGAGGTGCCTTCGCAGATTGGTAGTGAGTTCCAATGTGCCACAGTTTTTAAAATATTTTAGTTTACCTTAAATAACATTTTAAGTTAACCCCAAAATAACATTTTGCACCAAATAAAACAAAATTCTAAACAACTTTCCAATATGCATTAAAAGAAATGTCAGTGCTAGTAAAGAACAATTGTCATTGAAAGCAGCATTTGCTTAACTCCTGGCTGTTTCTTTTTAAACAATGCTGCAAAAGTCTGAGTTCCCCAGCAAAGACAGGTCTGTTAATCAGCTGCCTTGTCTTACATTGTAGTAACAGTCTGAGCCAGGGACAGAAAAACACTGCTTTTAATAACCATAGAAAATTTGAAATGAATGTCTATTGCAAAGTTGCTTAGAATTATGGGGGTTATTTATTAAAGTCCGAATGCCAAAAACTCTAACAATTTGAGTTTGACTATAACATTTTTAGTGAAAAAAACTTAAATTTTTTTGTGATTTATTATACCCCATGATGGAAAAAGTCAGAATCCGTTGACATTCCCTTTAATTTTTTAACGATCCTTAATGATGTTGCAGTGTGTGTTCCAGCCATTCTTAGATTGTAAGCATTGTTGTACGCTCATTCTCACTTTGTTTTTATGTGCTGGATACTTTTATTCCTAATATTTGTCACTGAGATGAATTTAGTAATATTGTAAATAGTTGTAATGTTCTAAACAAAATAACACAAAAGCAAAGGGAACAGAAGACCTTGGGAGGACAGACAAAGTGCTGTACACAAGATCAGAGCACCCCAGGCAGGAATTGAACTAACTCTTATTTACTGAAAACGAAAACTGCCTGCTTCCAAATTTCTAATCAGAAAAGAACACGACTTTTACAAAGGCCGAGTCAGTACTTGCAACTTTAGACTCTCGTGTCCTTATTTAGTTTCACAAAAAATTTTTCGAGTTTATAATTTCACTGGGCAGGAGTTTTAAGAAAAGAATAAAATACAATGTCATGTTAGGCCCCCATACACAGGCAGATTTAAGCTGCCGGCAGGTTAAATCGGCAGCTTATTGCCTTATATATGGGACCCTCCGATGGGCGTCCCGATCGATATCTGGCCGAAAGTCATCCAGAGGTCGATCGCCTGGGCTTAAAAATCTTGCCAGATCGAGGACCGCATTGGTTTGTTGATGCGGTCCTCGATCCGACCACCCATTTAGCCTTGTTGTGATCCGATCATTCTAGGGCCCACGATCAGATCAGCCCGATATTGCATGCAGGGGAGTGATATGCTCGTTTGGCGACCTTTCAATATGTATGGCCAGCTTTAGGGTGCCAGAGACCTTCAGGAAATCAGAGGAATATGCGATAAAAGTTGCAATTTTTCTATTTGGTCTTGTAACCCACAGCAACCAATCAGATACTTATATAACCCTAATTTGGTTACTGTCTCTTTTAATAGCAACTAACCCTTGGCAATCCAGGGGCCCTGAGTCCCTTTTGCGTATGAAAAGTACTGGGAACTGGGAATTACACTGCAGTGCCTCCACCAAGGGAACACTGAGGAACACACATCAGGGGGATTCCAATAGGAATATAAAACACACACAGTTTGCAAATGAAACAAATATAAACTTTATATAAACTGTAGTAAAACTTTGGCAAACTAATACACCATTCACTCCTACACTGGGGGCACATGGGACACTACCTAAATCACTATTAGGTACTTAACTGTTGCTCCAACACAGTCCTTTTTAATATCAAAGTCCCAATCCTCTGGAAGGGGTTAATAACCACACAGTTCAAATGAAATGTCCCTTCCCCAGAGCTCTTATTCCCCAGGTAGCGCTACCATTTTCCAAAAGTACCTCTCCCTTTGGAATTTAGCAGCAGCTCCCACGTAGCAGGTAAATACACAAGACTTGTCTTCACTTTGGGGCCCCACGCTTGCATCTGTGCCAGTATCCTCCCTTGGGTTGCTTACTCACTGGGGTGCTCTTAGAGGCAATCACACTGGAGATTATAGGCAGCTCTGCAACAGGATTAATCTCAATAGTGGTACCTTTCTCCTTCTGAGTTTCTAGCAGCTTGGCAGGGGACATGCTGGGCTCAATCTGTACCTCCACAGATTCTACAGCTTCTCTGTACTTGACAGTCTTACAGCTACTCGTGCTGGCTCTGTTCAGCTCTCTGGGAAAACCCGAACATTTGGTTCCAAAGTCAGGCACACCCTCTCTCCCAAGGATGCACTGGGGTGCCCAGCCAATCGGATCGCTCTCCAGCCGGTAACTGGGCTGGATGATGTCACAGGCAGCAAAACAGGGGAAGGATTTCTCGTCCCCTACACTTGTTTTCAAACTGGTAACCAGTAAATGCTTCCTTTGATAAATCTGCTCCCTAGTCTAGTAACCCAGTACCTAGTGATTACTATTTATCATATACTTTTTCCACTCAGACATCACAGACCTATACTTCTTTCACCATAAAGACAGATGCACTAATTTAAACTGCTGATTTTGTCCCTTCAGACCAAGTTGGTAGCTTATCTGCCTGTGTAGGGGCCCTCCCGGCAGCTGAGAGATAGATATCTGGCCACAAAACTGGGCAGATTTAAAGTTTACCTTTAAATGAACTTTTAGTAGAAATTGATATTTTGAGACAGTTTGAAATTGGTCTTTATTTTTTATGGTTTTTCAGTTATTACCTTTTTTTTGTTTAGAATTTCTCCCGTTTGGTATTTCAGCCGTTATCTGGTTGCTACGGTCCAAACTACCCAAATTATACTCACTGGCTGTTATGAAAATTCCTATCATTTACATTATCTCTACCACACCCACTTATTCCCCTGCCCAACACCACTTGTTTGGGCACACGGGGGCATGTACAGGTTTCTATACATTCTAGAATAAACTATAAGTGCTAATGAGTCAGATCATTGTATTAAATAAATCTAAAAATAATAAATATAATAATGGTGGGTTTAATTAATCGAAGATATTGGTTAAATAAAGATATTTTTCATCACCCCAGGGAGTTTCTCAATGTATAACTATGGAAAGAATATCAATGAAGTTATGGATTATTTTATCACATTTGTGGTAATTACTTGAATATGATTCCACTACTAGTGATGTAGCGAACTGCCGATTTGATGTTCGCGAACGCCGTTCGCGAACACCGGCAAAAAAGCGAACAGTTCGCGAACAGTTCGCGAACTTCTAACGCTCGATAAAATCGTTCGATCGAACGATCGAAGGATTTTATTCGTACGATCGAACGATTTTCGTTCGAATCGAACGATCGAAGCTATTCGATCGAATGATTTTAATTCAATCGAATGCTTATAATCGTTCGAACGAATGGAAATCGTTCGATTTTAGCGATCGAACGGTCGAATGGTCGAATGGTCGAACGAAATTTTACTTCGAATCGAACGCGAACACCAATTGGCGAACGTCGCGCGACGTTCGCGAACATTCGGCGGACGCGAACAGTCGAAGTTCGCGCGAACTAGTTCGCCGGCGAACAGTTCGCTACATCCCTATCCACTACAGGTGTTAGACCTGTTATCCAGAAACCCAATATCCAGAAAGCTCTCCCGCAGGATGACCAACTCTCATAGACTCCATTTTATCACATTTTTAAAAATGATTTCCTTTTTCTCTGTAATAATAAAACAGTAGCTTGTACTTGATTCCAACTATGATGTAATTAATTAATTGCCTAATTGAAGACAAAACCAGCACATTGACTTTAATTAATGTCTACATGATTCTCTAGTAGACTTATGGTATGAAGATCCAAATTACGGAAAGATCTGTTATTCAGAAAACCCCAGGTCCTGAGCATTCTGTATAATAGGTCCAATACCTGTAGTAGAAAGTAGCGAGTCTAACTATGTTTACAGTAGGACATGGTGTACAGTTTGAAGCCCAAATGCCTGTAGCTATTCTTGAAAGTGCAGGGTGGGTATAAACTGTTTTTTTTTTTTATGGTTACTCCAGGACCTACAACTATATAGCCGAAAGCATCCTGGCACACCTTCTAAAATATTTGCAACGTTCAATGGTCACTTCCAAACTTTCTCTGGCACAATGGCAGCACAAGAACTGCAGCGTAGCACCCAGACCCAACAATGCAGTACGCAATACCAAAGGGCAGATTTATTAAGTTTTGAGTTATTTCCATTGTTATTTCCATTTTTTTGGGCAAAACTCACAATTTTCACAAATTTATTTTTCGGGCTTTTTTCACAATAAATAAGGTCCATTTGGGAATTCAGAGTTCCTCGAAGTTGGATATTATAAATACTGAGACCTTGATAAATAACCCCCTAAATATACCACAACCCTGAAAATAGCTTGAATTCCAAAAAAACACCAGCTAAAACCTGTCGAGGTCATATAGAAGTCAATGGCAAAGGTCCCAGGAACCATTTGAAGGCGTTAACTGCCAAAACTAGAAAGACGAGCTATTCAAGCTTTTTTCGACGAAAACCCGATTAATTTTTGGTATATCGTTTCACTGGGCAGGAGTTTTAAGAATAGAAAGTTGAACAGACAATACAAAGTCAGGTTAGGCCCCCATACATAGACTTATACTGTATAATTTTCTCAGACTCAAACGCGCAAATTTGGGTCTTTGCCATTCCAGTTTTTTCATAATTAAGATACCATTTGAGTTTCGAGTGCATTCGAGTTCATTTTAAGGTTAAAAAACTCACACGACCTTTGATAAATAACCCCCCAAGTGTTGGCTGGAGTGGGTGACACTAGAGCAGTGTCCTCAGGAGTAAATCCTTCTTCACCACCTTGAAGTCAGATGTAGTGATGGGCGATATTTCTCCCGTTTCGCTTCGCCGAATAAATTGTGAAACTCGAGAATTGACGATCACGTCAATTTTGGACGCGCGTCTGAAAAGTTGCTTGCGTCAATTTTGATGCTGGTGTTAAAGTCAATGGGCATCCGAATAGCTTTGACGCACGCCAAATTTTTTGGCGCCAGGCGAATTAATTCGCCCATCTCTAGTCAGATGGATGGGTCTGGGTTTGGCAGATGCCAGGAGAACGCCACCTGCATGTGTAAGAGCCACTGTACGATAAGCAGATGTGGCACACTAACATATATGCAGTCTATATACTAATATACTGGGGAAATTGTATATATCTACTGCAATAATTATATAATGGTTTTAGTCCCCACATTCACATTCCAGTTATTTGCCAACTTTGAGCAGCATAAAACAAAAGTGATAGAATAAAATTGTCCATGGATCTAGTTATTGTAGATGAGTATTTTTTTTTTTAGCGGTTTACAGCTGTACATCATCATCATCTTTGATTTTGCGCACAAAACCCGTTATCTCCTTTTTCCCTGTGAATGAAAAGCGTAGCAATGGGCTGCTTGATACAAATGGCTATTCCTAATTTTTTTTTCCTGAAGACATCATTAATTCCATAGGCCTTGATTAAACTTGCCCATGCCAGCCAATTTCACTCCTTGCCAAGTGGGCATACCCAGTCGACAATACAAATTGCTGTTTTATACGGCCATTCATCACAGGCATATCTGACGACGCTTTCCCTTGGAAAAAAAAAAATACAAGAAAGGGGAAAAAACTGATAATGCCGCAGCCGCTGCTGCTGGAGCCACATGGCCAGTTTAAACTGCGATGGCAACTGTACTTTGGTTTGTTATTGAGAGTCCTCTAATAGTTCAGTGTTGGCAGTTTCCTAAAGCTAAATTTAACATATTTGCACATATATCACCACCTGGGAATCAGCATTTTCAACACATTCCGATTTGCAAGCATATGATTCCTCCAACTGTAGACCTTGCAGCTGGCTGACACCCAGTTTCCATACCATCGTCCTACCATATGTCCTGACTTATTTCCATCTCCCATCACAGCTTTAATATGGGGTAATGAGATGCTTATCTCTATTCTGCATTATAATATATTATAATATATATACATACATTCATATGCACATAGGAAATAAGATGTGTCTGTGGGAAAAGAAATGCATTAGATATATATATATATATATATATATATATATATATATATATATATATATATACACATACACACACATATTAAAGTTCTACTTCTTAAAGGACCAGTAACATCAAAGTGTTTAAAAGGGTTGTGAATGCATTTAACTTTGAACTTTCTGAAATCCAGAATGTACCAGTTCATAGTAGAAAAGGCTACTATGAACTGGTACATTCTGGATTCCGGAAAACGAAGCGCTCTGAGTGCCATTTTTCACGAGGAAACTTCGGGCGACTTCGGAAAACGAATCGCTCCTAGTGCCATCCCGCTGGCGATTTACATTCTAGCCAGCTGAATGGAAGGGGAGGCAGTTCGGGGAGAAGAAGAGGAGATTTGTTGGCAGGCGACTAATCGCCCTGAATCGCAGCGTGTGTCTCTGCCCTTATACATAAGCTGCTGTCATTCAAGATAAAGAAGGGCAGTAGGGCACAGATTTACATAGCAGTATCTTGTATAAGCTGTACAGAAAGAGGTTGAAAGTCATTCATGGCTCTCCGCTGAACCTCTTCCATATAAAAGAGGACAGTTGTTGACAAGAAATGATGTATTTGTAGGCACTGGATCAATAAATACACACTTAGGGGGTTATTTACTAAACTCTGAATGCAAAAATGTGTGATTTTTCTTCATAAAATCTGACTTTTAAAAAATCACGCATTTTTTGGAATTTATTAAACCCAGAGGATGGAAAAGTCCGAATCTATAAATCCGGCATCTCAGACCTGTCGAGGTTACAAATAAGTCAATGGGAGAAGTCCCAATGATTTTTTGGGTGTCTGCTCAGTTTTTGGCAATACCCTGAAGTTTTCTGAGTTTTCAGGCGAAATTCTGAGATTTTGGGTGAAAAATCCAAAAAAAAAAAAAAACGTGAAAATCGGATGAAAGATCTGAAAAAATCGTGAAAACCTGAGTTTTTGGGGGAAAGTGTAATAATAAATAAACCCAAAAACCCATGTGGATTTGGTCTGAGTTTTTTTCAGAATATATTGAGATAAATACGGACTTATATAAAATAAAATAAATAACCCGCTTAATATTTTCACTTTCTGGCGCTACTGATGCTTTAAAAGTTGATGTCCGCTATTTAGTGTAGAATGCATGCTGTGCAAAAAATGAGTCTTGCTGTCCATTTTCTTTATACCTACTGAATGGATACTTGTTATCTGGTAACCTGTTACAGGTATGGGACCTGTTATCCAGAATGCTCGGGACCTGGGGTTTTCCGGATAACGGATCTTTCCGTAATTTGGGTCTTCATTCCTTAAGTTTACTAGAAACTCATTTAAACATGAAATAAACCCAATAGGCTGGTTTTGTTTCCAATAAGGATTAATTATATCTTAGTTGGGATCAAGTACAAGCTACTGATTTATTATTATAGAGAAAAAGTAAATCATTTTTTGAAATTTGGATTATTTGGAGTCTATGGGAGACAGCCATTCCGTAATTTGGAGCTTTCTGAATATCGGGTTTCCGGATAAGGGATCCTATACCTGTATGAAGAAACCCCTGAATTGCGGAAAGGCCATCTCCCATAGACTCAATTTTATCCAAATAATCCAATTTTTTTTTTTTGGTAATATTAAAACAGTACCTTGTACTTGATCCCAACAAACATATAATTCATCTTAGCTGAGGCAAAACCAGCCTATTGGGTTTATTTAATGCTTAAATTAATTTCTAGTAGTTAACTTTTATTATGTTATGGAAAAGCCAATTCTAAGCAAACTTTCAATTGGACTTCATTTTTTATTTTTTGTAGATTTTTTAATGCTTTGCCTTTTTCTTCTGATTCTTTCCAGCTTACAAATGGGGGGACCCCATCTAAAAACAAATGCTCTGTAAGGCTACACATTTATTGTTATTGTTACTAGGGATGCACCGAATCCAGGATTCGGTTCGGGATTCGGCCAGGATTCGGCCTTTTTCAGCAGGATTTGGATTCGGCCGAATCCCTCTGCCCGGCCGAACCGAATCCGAATTCTAATTTGCATATGCAAATTAGGGGCAGGGAGGGAAATTGCGTGACTTTTTGTCAGAAAACAAGGAAGTAAAAAATGTTTTCCCCTTCCCACCCCTAATTTGCATATGCAAATTAGGGTTCGGATTCGGTTCGGTATTCGGCCGAATCCTTCGTGAAGGATTCGGGGGTTCGGCCGAATCCAAAAAAGTGGATTCGGTGCATCCCTAATTGTTACTTTTTATTACTCATCATTCTATGTAGGTCCTCTCCTATTCACATTCCAGTCTCTTGTGCTAATCAGTGCAGGGGTGATAGGGTAAGGTGGACCCTAGCAATCAGATTGCTGACACTGCAAACTGGAGAGCTACTGGATAAAAAGCTAAATAACTCAAAAACCTCAAACAATAAAAAATGAAAACCAATTGCAAATTGTCTCAGAATATCAAGCTCTACATCATACTAAAAGTCAACTCAAAGGTGAACAACCCCTTTAAGATACGAAGATCCAAATTACGGAAAGATCCATTATCCTGAAATGAAAGGTCCCAAGGATAACAGGTCCCATACCTGTATAATAAAATGCATGGCACCTCACAGTGGTTAATACTGCTGCCTTACAGAACTGCACTGGGTTTAACTCTAGCTGGGACACTTTAAGGAGTTTTATATTAACCCTAAGTTTGTTGTCCTTTCTTCTTATGATATCTGTACACAATCCTCTGAGAGGCTTGTGCTTATGGACTACTAGTGTGCCGGTAGCTGTCAGACACACCAGTGAAACGCGTTGGGCTTGTTCTTAAATGGGAGTATAGAATTTATCTGGGACTATTTCTGAGGATGGTGATCGTTGGATATATATAAGGGAATGAGCACTCTTAGAGCTCTTACATATGGGCGGTTTTTCCTGCGCTCCCCAGCGTTGCGATTTCTTCTGTTCAGCTGCAAGGTTGTACAGCTGGGGGCGCATGTATGTGCCGAACGCAGGTGAAATGCAACATGGTGCGTCCCACCTGCGTTTGCCTCTTACATGCGTCTGTGTGAGTACATCCCCTTTCAAAATAATTGAGTGTATCTACTCCTACGCTCCCGTGCAGCTGAATTGCAACGCAGGAAAAACCGCCCATGTGTAAGAGACCTAAGGAATAGCCCCAGACAGATCCTATACTTCCTGTTGGAAACAGGCCCCAACGCATTTCATTAGTGTGTCTGACATCCATTGGATGGTGATGCTAAAGGAATCACTGTCTTAAAGGGGTTGTTTCCCTTAGAGTTAACTTTTATTATGACTTAGAGAGCGATATTCTGAGACAATTTGCAATTGGATTTCATTTTTTATTATTTGCGGTTTTTGCAGTTATTTTTTATTCAGCAGCTCCACAGTTTGCAATTTGTTTGCTAGGGTCCAAATTACCCCAGCAACCATTCACTGATTTGAATTATAGACTGGAATATGAATAGCCGAGGGCCTGAATAGAAAGATAAATAATAAAAAGTAGCAATAACAATACATTTGTAGCCATACAGAGCATTTTTTTTAGACGGGGGTCAGTGACCCCCATTTAAAAGCTGGAGAAAGTCAGAAGAAAAAGGAAAATAATAATAAAAACTATAAAATATAAATAGTGAAGACCAATTGAAAAGTTGCACAGAGTTGGCCATTCTAGAACATATTAAACGTTAGCTTAAAGGTGAATCACCCATTTAAGCTGTAGTCCCAGATGGATTCTGCACACCCAGTTGCAGGAGATATTTGAAGACCACCAAGTTGGATAGGCTCCAACACCTTACATTGCCAAGCAATAATTACTATATGAATCACATGAAAATTAGAGCTTATAAACGTATTACACTTATGGGCACATTTTATGTGTTTAAAAGTAAGGTGAAAAAATAGTCCATACTGGCATTTTTATAAATGATTAATATTGGTTGTCATGGGGGTGGGAATCCAGGAGAAGGACAAAATGTATAGGGAAAAAAATCCACCAGAAACTATTAGCTGAAACAATTTCTGTACAGCTCTGCATTATATAATATAATCACTAGATGATAATTTAGCTGGAAACCTGAGCAGGGGATGCTGGTGCCTGTTCCATTTTAAAGGAACATTTCTGAAGGGCCGCAAGCAATGCCTGGGGGAAGGATATCATCTGTCACTGGGGGTGCGGGTTTTATGCAAAATGTGCCTCCCAAAATAGTTCCAACTCTGGTCTTTGCTACAACATAACTGTCCAAATCTTCCTGTGAAGCATGTTCAGTGTCTTTAAGCTGTAAATGCTCTTGTGACTGTAATGATGCTATAGAATAGAAATCTGTGGGATACCTTGGGGAAGACTAAAATCTGCGATTGGCTCAGCTCAGGGAATGACATTATTACTAACAGGGTAGTTTATTTACAGAGGCAAACAACTTTCTATTAGAGGAATCCCCAGAATGTTAGCTCTAGTATAATAATAATACAAAGTGTATTTACTGGAGTCATTATTTATTTTCTGGTAGAAATGAACATACACAGTTCATCCATTTTTGGGGTTTCTATGCTTGCGGATGGAGCAGACCTCACTGATTCATTTTGTCTGTATGGTTGCACTTTTTATTTTTGTTTCCTTGGAATAAAAGCAGCGCTATGCATCAATGGGGTGGATATGAGATGCATCAATAGGGTCTACTCCAGCTTCATAAATATATAAATAAGCCCCTGGGCATGTTTTATAGTATGGAAAATCTGGGACTTTCATGCTTTTCCACTTGCTAAAATAAAGGTCCTGGAGGGCTCAGGCATATCAGGCAATCTGCATAGAGAACCCACATGATGGCCTCAATGTACTGCCCAACAGTTCAGATGCAATATTAGCAATTGTCCACTAGCATCTGACATTGTGAGTAAACTACACATACAAAAAGCCATTTTACTAGCAAATAGGAACATGGGACTAGGCCCAACCAGTAACAATGGAGACATTATTTAAAATCAAAGACCACCATGACCAATTTTGCTCTGTGCAAAATTACGTTTGGTAATTGGTCTGGCAGCTGCCATTTAATAGATTTTAACACTGTTCTTTAGAACTCCGGTGCTCTCCAGAGCCACAACCTTCCTGTGACCTGCAAGTTTCACTGTATACAGACGGCTGTTTCTAGTACAGATCTAGCTGGCTAAAGTCATGACCTCCCATGGAGGGAAGTTCAACAGGGTAAAAGGTAAAGGCACATTTGAGCCAAAGCATCTCTCACATTTTCTTTTAGTCATGGCTACTTGTGCCTGCATTATGCTGTACCAGATTTTCATAAACAAAAAGGAAAATAAACACAATGTAGCCTTGAAAGCCAAGGTTTAGGTAGATATTTTTCAGACTGGGTGTCAGACACTGTTTATTATTCAACGTCTCCTTTAATTCCATCTGTATCCACTGTACAACAGACAGAGTGCATTTGGATGCTTATTATTATTTATCCTTTATTAATATCAGTAATGATGTTAGTCCCTGCCCAAATGGAGCCTACTTTGTTAGGTTTCTATCACAATCACATGTACTTGGATCAATTCAATTAAAAGCCAGTTAACCCGACTATATGTCTTTGAATTGAGAAAGGAAACCAGAGTGCTGAGTGGAAACCAATTCAGACACAGGGTGCAAAGTACAAAAAAGAGATGCAATCCACCATACGGCTTTGTCCCCCCATAAATACAGCAGTACTGCCTGCATTTAGCAGAACTGAATTTAAAAGGGCTGGGTGGGGAGAAGCAACCTCCCCTGCCTCCTACCCATCTTCTAAATTGCAGATCTTTCAAATGGGGCATTGGGGTACTGTTCTTACTGCCTATCAATTCAAATGTGGCAGTAGTTGCACAGGGCTGCCAGACCCTGAAAGCAAGTGTTTTTAAAATGAGCGCTATGAGGCATACTTATGCACACTTTAGTACTCTTGAACATTTATCCGTGGTCTCATCAGACTCCTTCCAGACAGTGACCAGGTTGGAGTAGAAATCAGAACCCCTTCACTGTAAGGCAGTAATCCCCAAGCATTGGCTCGTGAGGAACATGTTGCTCACCAACCCCTTGGATGTTGCTCCCAGTGGCCACAAAGCAGGTGCTTAATTTTGAATTCCAGGCTTGGAGGCAAGTTTTGGTTGCATAAAAAACAGGTTACTGCCAAACAAAAACTGCTGTAGGCTGTCAGCCCGATTAGGGGCTACCAAATGCCCAAATACAGCACTAATTTGCCACCTGTCAGGAGCAGCTGGAGTTTGATCCTGGGACCTCCTGGTTATTGACTGCTTGCCCTAAGCACTGGGCCAGGGGAGCAGCCAGCAAGTTTCTATCTATACATCTGCTGGGTCCCAGGATAAGTCATCTTACCCGAGCATCCTGATTGGTGGGTTGGGGTCAGCCTGCACACCTCACCCTCCATGCCTGAGCATTGGCCTTCCTAAGCACTGTGGCATCGCCCCTAGCTTGGTTCCTGTTCTACTCTTTTACCCTGCCTTGTTCCTTACCTTGCCTGACCTTGTTCCTGCTCCAGTCCTCCTGCTCCAGCATCCTAATCTGGTGGTTCACCCTGTTCCTGACTCTGCAGATCTATGCCTGCTCTGTCCTGATCTACACCAGCTCCGTCCTGTTCGACTTTGCACACGTTCCACCCTGAGGGACACTACGCCCTCATCACATTATTCCTGCCCTTTCAGTGTCCTATGGGCATAGCCAGTTCTTGCCTGAAGGACTCACCTTTCCACCTCTGCCTCCACAGCTCCCCCTAACCTCACCATTGACACGACCCCCAGGAACAATTTTTATGCATTTGTTACTCCCCAACTCTTTTTACATCTGAATGTTGCTCACACTTAAAAAAAAGTTTGGGCCACCGTTCCAATACACATTCTGACACATTGGGCTCTGCAGTTCCATACAGTATCAAGAAGACATTATACACACACCTGGCCCCAACCTGGCTACTCTTGAGAATATACTGCTCTTGCAGAATGATATCAGGGCTAAGTTAGTTGTTGATCAGGAAGGCTGGAAACCCCCAATACTTCTCTATGAATGGCTGAAGATCCTCAGACCCGGATTTGTGGAAAGTCCACCAAGGCCCGGGCCTAGGGCGGCAGTATTTTAGGGGGCGGCATGAAGCCCAACCATACCTGTATGGAAGCTCTGGGACTGATCATGTGTTACATTCGTTTTTTAAATCTCCCTTGTACGAATCCCCAATGCTCCTGACCTGATGATGAAAAGCTGTGCATGTGCAGAAATGAAGGGGAAGGGACAGGAATGGCAAACGACAGCGGGCCTAGGGGTGCCCGTTATTTAAATCCGGCCCTGAGGATCCTGGGAATTGTTCACCACAATATGAAAAGTCACATCTGCTCTCAAACTATAGTACGTGGGGCCCCACATGCTGACCATTCAGAGAGGGACAGTTGTGTGGAAGGGGATCAGAGAGTGGGCGAGGGAGAAAAAGAGAATAAAAGTGAGTCAACGGATTCTTTTGCATATGTCCTTCTCTGTACGCTCAGCGGTAATGCTCAGTACAGCTGAATAGTTGAGCTTTGTGTGTTGTAATCCAGCGAGTGCACGGGGTGAACATCCCAAAGCTGTGAAGAAAATGGATTTCACGGCTTCTGATCATATAGCCGCCTTTCTCTCAATATACAGAGTGGTTTAGAACAAGCAGCTGCGGCAAAGAATTGTGAACTGGTCAATTGCTCCGTTCGGTTTATTGCTGCTAGATTTAGCTTAGTCGACTTTGTATTGAGTGATTCAAAGAGCGTATCAGTCTAGTCACTGCAGTCACCCATCCAGTATCTTCATTTTCCTGCCTTTTGTGCCGGGTGCAGAGAGTTATTGGCTATTAAATAATTCATGTTGGTGTTTTTTCCCATAAACAGAAGTGAAGGTGGCGAAGTACCAACCAGATCTCTGCTGCTCTTCTACACGATCAGTTATTTTATTCCAATACCCTAGGGAAATTCAAAACTGGGGTATCAAAACAGAATAATATTACCCATGTCCCTTTATGTTATTTCAACCCTGCCATACTCGTGTTACCAACGCCTGTCAGAATCATAACCAGATGCTGGAATGCACACCATCATACTTCTTTCTATGAACAGGCTTATGTTCCATTTCCCTTAAAGGAGAAGGAAAGGTTAATATTAATTAAGCTTTATCAGAAATGTCTATATAAATACACCAGTAAATCCTCAATGTAATGCTGCCCTGTGTCCTCTATCAAAAGAAACACCACATTTCTTTCCTTGTATTGTGTACACATGGGCTTTTGTATCAGACTTCCTGTTTTCTGCATAAACCTCCAGGGCTAGGGCTTGAGCATGCTCAGTTTGCTCCTCTCTCCCTCCCTGCTGTAATCTGAGCCCAGAGCTATGAGTGAGCAGGGAGAGACTCAGACAAGAACTGATCTCACACCAAGCTTATATGGTAGCTGCTTTCCTAAATAAACAGAGAGAGCTTCTAGAACTGTTTATAAGTATGGTAAAGCATTCCACAGAATAAATATAGTCTTACAGCTTGCACTATTGTGGCTTCGGTAGCTTTCCTTCTCCTTTAACTAATATTGATATTAATATTAACAATAGATACAAATATAGAATAGAAGGGTGTATACAGCAGTAAATATTGACCAATACAGGATCCAAAGAGAGCTGAAAATCTAAATGGAAGGCTATCGTTTTCATCAGTGACTATTACGTTTCTGCAGGAATCAGGATTCATAGCAAAAAAACTGAATTTCTGAATCTTGATTCAGTAACAGTACTCGGTTTCTTGATGCGCACGACTATCTGCAGCATTTGTTTGGTCCGGCTGGCAGTAAATTTGCTGCTTGATTCAACATGAATCACACATCTCCCAGGCTGATATTTAATAATATCTAGGTTACTGTGAATGCCGTGCATTACAAGAGTATATATGGCAGGAACATAATCCAGTGACCCTCTTCCATCTGTGCAATCACAGGGTTCAAATCACCCCATTAACTGCATTTAAGACATTGAATAGTAAATCCTGCTACAACCTCAAAAAACCATAAGCCATATAATCAATAATATATCAACGTGTTGCTATTGTATATGCAGATCATTTCGAGGTATCATTCTCTGGGGATTTTAGCCCTAAATGCACTTGCTCTATGGCTGGGATAATCATTTTCAGTGCTGGCCCCTGCTTCTAAATTTCTTTTCAAATGGTTGATTTATATAGGTGTAGGGATGTTACATAGCATGTATCTCTGGCAGGAACTGACATAAGGATGCCCTGTAGGACTAAGGATGTAATGGAATATGCTGTTGATAAATAGGGGAGGGATTGACATGTGCTAGGCTGGGGGTCCCCAAACGTTTTACCCATGAGCCACATTCAAATATAAAATGAGTTGGGAAGCAACACTAGCATGAAAAAGTTCCAAATAATTGGCTATTGGTAGCCTCTAGGTGGACTGACAGCCTACAGAAGTCTTTATTTGACAGTACACATGGTTTGTATGCAACTAACGCTTGCCTTCAAGCCAGGAATTCAAAAATAAGCACCTACTTTGAGGTCACTGAGAGCAACATCCAAGGGGTTGGTTATCAACATGTTGCTCATGAGCTACTAGATGGAGATCACTGATTTAGGCTCGTGGTACTCTACTTGAGGCAGGTAGGAATGAGGGTCCAAAGGCTGAAGTAGGCCTCAATTCTGAATTTATTTGGGGGAACAGGACCCCGTGAAAAAGGATTGAGCCAATGCTGATTTAGACCTTGTAACAGTACAGCCCAGGAGTGTAAGTCAGACCAGGTTCAGTATGTAAGGACAGTTCTGAGCCTATGAGAATTAGTAGGGTTAGTGCTCCCTAGGAGATACGTGTCCAGTGTAGGGACCATAGGGAAAAAAAGATCCAAGTTCACTCTCTCTTTCCTGGAAGGGCTAGGTCAGCGTTATAGCAAACTAGCACAATAGCATTACATAGGCAAAAATGCACTTTATTCTATTATAAAATATAATTATATTAGTAGGCATGAAGTCTGCTTACAAGGAAATCAAATGCAACCCCAGAAAATGACATCAGCATAGCTGTCGGGTATGGGTTAGTCCTTAATATCTGTAGAAGGTTTAATGGGGTGCTTTATCTTTATATTAAATTTTAGTATGATGTAGAGAATGGTATTTTGAGACAATTTGCAATTGGTTTTCAGTTTTTATTATTTGTGGTTTTTGAGTTATTTAGATTTTTTTTCAGCAGCTCTTCAGTTTGCAATTGTAGCAACCTGGTTGCTAGGGTCCAAATGACCTAGCAACCATGCATGGATATGAACAAGAGACTGGGATATGAATAGGCGATGCCTGAATAGACAGATAAGTAATAAAAAGTCGCAATAACTATATATTTGTAGTAGGGATGCACCGAATCCACTTTTTTGGATTCGGCCGAACCCCCGAATCCTTCACAAAGGATTCGGCCGAATACCGAACCGAATCCGAACCCTAATTTGCATATGCAATTAGGGGTGGGAAGGGGATTGTAGGCTTAAAGAGCATTTGTTTTTAGAAGGGGTGAGTGATCCCCATTTGAATGCTGGAAACCGTCAGAAGAAGGAGACAAATAATTAAAAAACTATAAAAAAGAAAACAAAACAAAGGCCAATTGAAACATTTGTTAAGAATTAGCCATTCTATAAGATATTACATAGGTAAAACATATTTTCACAGTTGTCTAAAAACATTGTCATCCTTCCCCATTAAGATGCCATACTCTGCCTGATGTGTGATAAACAAAAAGGTCACAATTTGGGAAATCATTACAGGAAACAAAAGGAAAGCACTGCATGTACAGGTGTGGGATCCGTAATCCGGAAACCCGATATCCAGAAAGCACAGAATTACGGCATATAGACTCCATTTTATTCAAATAATCCAAATTTTGAAAAATGATTTCCTTTTTTTTGGTAATAATAAAACAGTAACTTGTGCTTCATCCAGACTAAGATATAATTAATCCTTATTGGAAGCAAAACCAGACTATTGGGTTTATTTAATGTTTACATGATTTTCTAGCAGACGTAAAGTATGAAGATCCAAAATAAGGAAAGGTCTGTTATTCGGAAAACCCCTAGGTCCTGGGCATTCTGGATAACAGGTCCCATACCTGTATTAGTTGATTTACCATTTATTTTTAAAGCACCAGGGTGGATGCCTATAAAACAAATACAGTTACTTATTTGTATCTGTCTGTCCATTTCCTATGCTATTGGCTCATTACAGCATCAGCATCATTCCTACGCCACCGCTGTATTTCATGCTCTCGGCCTCTGCTTTCTTTCTCCAGTAGGTGGCAGCAACTCAAAAAGTCAGTGATCCCTACGTGATATGTGGCTCGTGTCCAATGCTACTACAGTCAGACACCTTAGAGATTAATGAAGTTTTGTTTTTAATTCTCTAGCTTTCAAGAAAATGGAAAGAACCAGCAAGACAAGACAGAGGAAAATACTTACAGATAATGCTGGCTGCGCTGAATACTTAGAACACGAAGATGCAATTATATACTCCAATATAATGCAGCAAGGCTGTTTTGTGCACCAGCAAATAGCTAAAATTCCCCAGGAATAGATCCTGATTTCCAGGAAATGCTAAATTTCAGCTTTAGAGGGTCAGTTGTAGTTATAAATGGGACGTTTGCTCATCTCTGTAGCTGCATTATTTAAAATTCAGTGGCATAAATAAAATACACGTGACATGGCATTTCATTGTTTTTAGCTCCATGCAGAGAAATCAGGGCTGCGGCAATTAGCACAGACATTTGGATCAGCCCTCTCATTTTATTAGGCACTGCTGGTACCATAGAAAGCAATGACATATTATGCGGAATAAAGGGTATTTGAACTATGTTAGGTTAGCCCGTTGATGTTTGCTGTAGGTCTAATAACCCATAGCAACCAATCAGCAGGTAGCAGGGTGAATTGTGGCTTTTAAGTCCCATGGTCACATACTTCAGTGATGATAGTAGGACAAGTCCGAATGGAGAAAAACTTTGAGTTTTCATTTTTTTCTAATATAAAATCCAAATTTTTAGTGGAAAAAAAAAACCCTCATATTTTTCGGGATTTATTAAAGTCTGATGCTGCAAAAAATCAGAATCTGAAAATCTGACATCTCAGACCTGCCGAGGTTGTAAATATTGGAAGTCAGTGGGAGAGGTCCCTATCCTATTTGGAATTTTCTGTGGTCTGCACTGGAATTAGGCCAAGAATCCGAACTTTTCGGACAACAATCTAAAAAATTCAGGTTGTATGATTCGGGTAATTGGGTTGTCCCTTATCTGATTACATTATGCTTTTTTTTTTTTTATGACTGAGGTATTTATTGGTTCGTACATGCAGGTTACAGTCAAATGTATTTTAAACCAAATAAAAGTCATGTGGCAGATGCATAATGGCCATTCAGTTCCTTATACATATTCAAACACGTACATTGTCACTGTCTTTATTACTGTTAGGTACCATGTAATCCTGCTTTCTGAGATAGGAACTGCCCATTCTGTTAACTGTGTGCTATGTGAGTTATGGGGGAAAAGCTGGGAAAGTGGGTTAGGGGATCAAAGGGGTAGTTACAGAGGGATCTAACCCATGAAATTGTGCTTTTTTAATAATAAATAAGGTCACATTATGAATTCTAGTTTGGTCAGGGTTTTTTATTTTAAAAAAAAAAAACAGAAAAAAAATCGGATTTCGATAAATAACCCCCAATGTGTATATATACAGGTATGGGACCTGTTATCCAGAATGCTCGGGACCTGGGGTTTTCCGGATAATGGATCTTTCCATAATTTAGATCTTCATATCGTAAGTCTACTAGAAAATCATATAAGCATGAAATAAACCCTCTGGGTTTCCAGATAACAGATCTCATAGTTGTGCGTGCCAAACAACCTCTGCTCTAGCCTCTTATATAGATACGTGCCATTTGTAGTAGCAGTCAATTAGATTTCTAAGAGCATCTGATTTCAGCTCATGTTCCTCATGTTCCCTGTAAGGGGTCAGTCTACGAAGCTCTCACATTCATTTCCCTCTCCCTGAAGGCCCCCCTGGGAATTCATACATACTTGTAATTCTGTGATGGTCCTCTGTGACTGGGATGTCAGTCAGTGAATGAACTGGCAAACACGAGCTATAAAAGAGAAAGAATGACAGTTTGGAATGTAGTGACATGACAGGAGACGTAACAGCAATGCCCTGGAGTAAATGGCAACAGGAGGCTAACTGGGAGGGAAGTGATCCATGCGAAGCAACACTTTCTAGCCGGTAGTTACAGAAAAAAAGGGCATGCAATGGCAGCCATCTTGTCTTACATTTGCCCCCTCAATCCCAAGAAACTTAAAAGGAAAATAACAGTAATGATATTGTCATATAGCATGATGTTTATCTCATGGTGCATCAGCTGCTGGGGTGGCTACAGTTCAAAGCATCCTTAGCCCAAAACTGAGACTGGTATTGACGGCTGCTGGGATGCCAAGAGCTAAAGGACAAGAGACATGATGATTATACATTCTGTTTATTTCAGGAGTGGCAACAATTGGGTTTAATTTGAAAGAGCCATAAATCATCTGGTCAAAATGAATCAGGAAATGCATTAGGACATGATAGACAAGGCGCGCGTCAGTCGTATATGTAGGTGCAACAACCTAAAACAGGGATCCCCAACTTTTTTTACCCATGAGCCACATTTAGATATAAAAAGTGTTGGGGAGCAACACAAGCATGTTCCTGAGGGCTGTGATGGGCTATTTGGTAGCCCCTATGTGGACTGTCAGACTAGAGGAGGCTGTGTTTGGTGGAAAACCTGGTTTATATACTATGTAACCAAATCTTGCCTCCAAGTCAGGAATTCAAAAATAAGCACCTGCTTTGAGGTCACTCGGAGCAACATCCAAGGGGTTGGTGAACAAAATGTTGCGCACAAGCCACTGATTGGGGACCACTGCCCTAAGGGAAAGAAGCAACATCTTCTCAAAGCTGGTGGAAATGTCATTGCTTCCTTGCACCCGGGGACTTGTACTCTGCAACTTGAACACTGTTGCTCAATTCATCAAAAAAAAAAAAAAGCTGAACAGGCTTGATGGCATCAGGCATGTTTGTGAATCGGCACAATTACATTTGCACGCAAAACAATCCTGATGTTGGTGTTTGAACTTGTGCTTGTGTTTCCTAATACTTCTTAAAATGTTGTTCTTTGGAAAGATGAGCAAACCTGATAGAATTCAGCAAAAGGCCTGTTCCTTTTATTCCTGCTAGTCAGTGACTCAGCCACAGGTTCTTTATTGATATGAAAAGCATGAATAGCATGATGTGATATTTGCAAACAGATATATATCCTTCCTCTGAGCCATAAAATTATTTCACCTCACTAAATAACAAGCAGTGCAGAAACCATCATTTACCTTGTGAGATACCCAGCAGTAATCTCAAACCTATTCACATTGTACAATATGCTATTTCGTATAACTGTACGGTGGTGTCTTCTTCTGAAAAATAAAGATTCATCTCCTAAGGAGTGTCAGAATAGGATACCTCCTGTGAGACTTCAAGTATGGCTTCAGGAGACCATGGACATCTGATATAGAGAATTCTGAGTGCATTTTTGGGGCTCTGACCCCCTGTGACCAAACACTACTAAATATTTCTTTATTGTTTTCCAGTAATGAGATCCAACATTTACAGTGAGTTGGCTCTTATTCAAAAAACATTAGTGACCATACCCTTCCCAACACAGAAGGCTTTTTCTAATATCAAAACCAACAGGAAAGGCTCAGAAAATGTGTGTGGGTTGGTAAGGGAGTAACATTAGGAAGAGAAGGAGTAACAACTGCTCTGAGTCTTAGGCAGCCAGGTAGCCAAGGCCACAATCTTCTCACCAAGACAGATCTTGAGAAACCCAAAAAGAGAGAGATAAGGGAGAAGATTATACTCCATTGTAGGAGACCCGAAAGAGCAGTTAGCAGAAAATTATGATGAAAACCAGGACAGACCAATGTCGCTAAGCAAAAGGATGGACTTGAAGAATAGAGTGATCGACAGTGTTAATTTCAAGATCTTGAATGACTTTTGTAGATAACATTTCATTGGTGAGAGCAAAACTGGATTGTAGGGGTTCCAGCAGGTCAACATCATAGAGAAAAATAAATGTAAATTCTTAGAAATAGTGCTTACTAACATAACTTGCCTCATATTACTCATTGGAACTTGTGTATTGTAAGAAATAACTAACCCCCTTGGAGATTCATGACCAGTACAAAAGCACTCTTTATGGTTACTGATGATTTCTATTATTTACAATATGGGGTACACAATAATAATGCATTTCATAGAATAATTCATCCATTAAGAATAGTAGAAATTATCCTGTTGTGTGCCCTACTGTCCTCTACAAGTCTTATTACGTATAGATTATAAATGATCTTACAAATATACACTGTATGTCAGTATCGAGGGCGAGGTTTTTGTGATTCATTTATCATGATTCATTTATCAGATAGTCTTCATCTTCACATTACCTTCTTCCCGTTTGCTACACTCACATTTCACCTGCACAGAAAAAGTTAGCAGAGCCGTTGCAATGCAGGGTTGTATCCTAGAAATATCAAAGACAGCTGCTTCTGAATCCTACATGGCTTTCAGGTTGGGCTCTCCTGACCCTCCTCCAGCCACCCTACCTACCTTAAGGGGTCAGCCCCATAGTTTGGGAACTGCTGCTTTATAGTATAGAAGATTTGAATACGCCTCAAAGGATAGGACAGTTTCCAAACAGAATGTAAATATCTAAATGATCTTGTAGTAGAAGTGAAATGCTAGTGGTGAGGCCTAAAGGGTTGCCACCTGGCTGATGCCTGATGCCAATGTTGTTAATAGGAAAGAAAGAAAATATAGGAAGGCCACAATGTTTTTCTGGGAAATATGGGAACCCTAGATGCCTAATAAACCTCTGTGTATGGCACCATCATTGGCTTTCATATGCATTCACTGTTCGGAGGCATTAGGAATACGTATATGTGTGTGTGTGCTGCTAAACTTAACTTCGCCTGAGGAGGAATATTCTCTGGGGCCTACAGAACTAGAGGTCTTTTCATTTTAGTCACTAATGAGAATCAATCAGACAGACGTGTTTGTTTGTGTGCTGCTGGTCCTCTGTGCCTGATTATTTTTCCGGCAGATGATTAAGAATAGAAAGGTATTTTTTTTTTTTTTTTGAGAACTGGGAAGTTGGTTTGAAAGATGAATAGTAGAGGTATATATTCTGCCTAAGGCAATAGGGAAATGCAGGGCCTTTCAGATGTTTTTGCCACTTGACTTGCACACTGGATCTCCACCCTGCTTAACACCGGATTAGGTGTTTGGAAGCGTAAGCCTTTATTAGCAATCACTGGGTGTGTAGTGGTTTTGCATTTTGACGGTGGCTATTTCTGTAAAGATTCACTTGTTTGGCTAGGTGGCATATGAGAAGATTTTTTTTACCAATGTGCCCACCTAGAATGCAAAAAAAGGGGGGTTGTGGGAGCACTCAAAGACGAAGTAAAAAGAATTAGATGATAGTAAATTATAAGTAGGTGCTATCAGGCTCATATGATCTTTGGCCCAATTAGGGCTGGGTTTAATGCTAGGGCTCTCCTAGGCCACTCGCACCTTATTGTCCTCCCACTCCCTCTTATCACCCTGTTCGTACACCACCTCCTACTCACATCTCCCCTGGTGCTGTTCCTCTGATCACCAGCACTTTTCCCTATTTCAGATGCAGCCAGCATACCTTCCCCTGAACCTTGCCCTCCCAACTTTTAGTGGTCCGTCTATAGGCACCTTTACTTTGTCATGTCTTCTGTAATGTTAGTGGTGGGTGGATTATAAAAGAGGGGTTGGAGTAAATCTGGAGTAAAATCATTGCTTTATAGCAGGGATCCCCAACCTTTTTTACCCATGAGCTCAAAATGTAAAAAAATGTTGGAGAGCAACGGAAGCATGCAGAGAGTTTGTGGGTTCCAAATAAGGACTTTGATTGGCTCTTGGTAACTTCCGTGTGGACTGACAGCCTAGAGGAGGCTCTGTTTGGCAGTACCCCTGGATTTTATGCAAGTAAAGTTTGCCTTCAAGCCAGGAATTCAAAAACAAACACCTGTTTTGAGGTCACTGGGAGCAACAAACGCTTTGTAGGAATAAAGGACCAAGCCTTTATGTACAAGAAATGGTTCAGGCCATCTGAGCTATAACAGGGATGGGGTCGTTTTATGTTCCCATCTTATGGGTGTCGATTTGCTCCACTGGTGTTTACAGGTATGGCATCTGTTATCGGGAAACCCTTTATCCAGAAAGCTTCAAATGACAGAAACTGCCATCTTCTATAGACTCCATTTTAAGCATATCATTTAAAATTGAACCTTTTACTGGATATATATATATATATACAGTATATATATACAGACAAATACAAGAGTCCTCTGCACTCACCTATTATCAATATATTTAAGACAGAGACATTTTGTGCATACTGCTACTGAAAAATGCCTTAACCTTTAAACAAAACAAGGATTATTTGTCTATATATTACAATATATTTAAGCTGGCCAACTACGTCAAAGTCATCCCATATCTGCCCAGTCCTATGCTCAATTTTCATCTGATTCATTAAGAATTCTATTGCTTCATTATACATTTTACAAAGGGACTAAGTTTAAGTTTTACAGCCCTGCAGCGCAACAGGCAAAATAAAATCTAAATATATATTTTACAGCTGTATTTCATGGTGGCAGGGTCCATGGCAGTGGAGTGGGATTAAGTTTTCTATTTCCTGGGTGCAGATAGAGTGTTGCATTAGAATTAATTTTCCTTGAAGACTGCTCAGTCACTCTGTTTCCTCCGTAGACCATTAGCCTGGAACTCTGCACATGTACCCCGCATTGTTTCTAAACATATATCATAAGCACAAACGCCGTAATCATGTGATCTGGTGTCTGGTGGGGGGCGACTAATTCTATTGGATCAAGATGAAACTCACCATGATTCCTTACAAATGATTTCATCATTAAATGCTGCACAAACACATACACTGCTATGAACTGTATAACAATAGGGACCCTGATATGCAGCCCTCCAGCTGTTGGAACCAGGGGGATTTTTAATAATTACTTTCTCCTCGTCCACCTTGTGTTTAGCAACAATGTCTAATTGCTCTGGCTGGCATAGTCGTATGGGCAGGGTTCCTATATTACTGCATGTAACATTGCTTGTAATTATTACACAGTCGGCAGAACAGTGCGCTCCATAAATAAACAGCACAAGTAATGCACGGGGAATGCTTTATAGAAGCGCCGCATCTGTATGTGTGTGTGTTTGGCTACAGAGTCAGTGATCACGAGCAAGCAAAAGGCCTCATTTTCAAATTAACACATACATAAGTAAGATTTTCATATGGTAATTTGCTATGTTTTAATGAGTTCATTAAGTGTGAGAAAGAAACAGTATTATTTGGTTTCTAATTTGGCACACAGTTTAATTACCGTTTGCTTGGATGTCCATTTTTTTTTGCAAGTCTTTCTTCTCCTCATTAAGCTAAATGGGAATTAGAGCCCCAATTTATAAGTCCGATTTTGTTTTATTTTATATCCAGCGAGGCGCGTGTGTGTAACATTGTAGGACTTTTCTTCTCTGCGTTTATTCATGTAGCACGAGTTGAAGTTATCATTTTTATACACTTCTATGAAACAATTGCTTAAAGGGGTTGTTCACCTTTGCGTTAACTTTTAGGGGGTTATTTACTTAAACTCAAATTTTTCTGGTTGGGCTTTTTTGGGCAAAAACTATTTTTTGGTGGAAAAAAAAAACCTTGATTTTTTCGATAATCTGAAAAATGTGGGGTTTTCGGGTTTTTCTGATCTGAGTTATTTTAATGATAAAAAAGGCAAAATCGTGAATGTGAGTTTGGTCAAGCTTTTTTTTATTGAAACCATGAGATCAGATTGAATTTTAGTAAATACCCCCCTTAGTATGATGCAGTCATATTCTAACTTTTTATTCAGCAGGAATCTGGTTGCTAGTAGTGATGGGCAAATGTGTCCCGTAAACGGGTGAAAAATTCACGAAACACTAATTTTGACAATTCTAATATTTGACGTGTATTAAAGTCAATTGGTGTCTGTTAATTGAAGCCGGCATTGGAATTGATGCTGGCGAATTTTCGCTGCAATTTCCCGAAATTATTCACTGCAAATTCACGCCTGGCAAATAAATTCACCCATCACTAGTTGCTAGGGTTCAATTTACAATAGCAATCATGAACTGATTTAAAGAAGAGACTGGAATATGGATAGGAGAGGGTCTGAATAGAAAGATGAGTAACAAAAAGTAATAATAATACAATTGTAGCCTTACAAAGCATTTGTTTTTTTTTAATGTGGTCAGTAACCCCCATTTGAAATGTGGAAGGCAAATAATTAGAAACTGACAAAAAATAAATAACAAAGACAAAGTTGCTTAGAAGTGACCATTCTATAACATACAAAAAGTTCATTTAAAGGTGAACCACCCCTTCAAACAATGATGCTGCTCCATTTACGGAATGGGAATCAGCTAAAAACAAAGTAAATTAACTAGACAATTATAAAAGCAGTCAAATGTTATCAAATAATTTATGGGCAATTCTAACAATGAACAATTATTATCAGTTAGTATAATTATTATCATCACCACCATCCAACATCCATATTTGTTCTTCTGCTATGAAGAATAGCGTTGAGCGGTTGGTCCTTGCACCCACCCTACATAAATGAGCCCTTCACTCTTCCGGCTCTTCCCGGCTAGAAAAGAAGGAAAAAAATCCCCCACAGGAATATGATAACAGCAGACACATTTCTTTATTTTGAGAACAAAGACTTTAATTTGCATATTTAAATACAAGTAATTGTGATTTAATTGCCAATAAAATAAAATGAAATGTGAAATGCAATGACATCTCATTAGTATTTGCCACAGAGCAGCTCTCTGAATTGAGAGAGTGAGTTGAAAAATATACCATTTTTTTTTAATTACTAACAAAGTTAATATGAATACTTTAAAGTGGATTTGTGTTTCGTCTGAAGTCTGGCTGTGAGCTCTTGAGACCAAAACATCAGAATTTGGAATAGGTTTGGAACTAAATCACTGGTGTCAAACTGTTTGCAAAGTAGGGGGCACTCATCTAATTGGGTCGGTCTGCTCTTAAAATGCCAGGGCCTAACATCCCCCACCAGCCAATAATTAGCAACTCTTTAAATATATTAGATACAGTGCATCATGGCTTAACTGAGATTCAAAATAGGCCCTGGCATTTCAAGTCCAAAAAGGGCCAACCCAAAAACTGACTATGGCATCTTACAGCAGCCCCTGGTTTTTCCAGAATCCACTGACGTTTTTTTTTTAGACGTGTATTTTAGGCTTTTGCTGTAGGACAATCCCCCAAACACATTATTAATACACCGTGTTACTCCAACTTCCATGCTAATTAGCACTTCTCAATTTCCAAGTGTGAATGTGTGAAAAAAACATCACGTCAGAAGTCTGAGGAATAAAATCCCCTGGTCCTTGTCGGATTGCACTTTATTGCGTTGACAAAAGAAATGTAAGAGTAACAAAAGCAAAAGATGTAGAAGGGTTTTGGAGGGGTAGGGCAAGGTGACGGTCAGTCGGGTCAACTTCATCAGCCAATCACAGGTTAGAGCTTGCTCTGGCAACATGTGGATTTACCCTGGGTGCGCCAATTTAAAGGGAAAATATCTAGCTTCTCATCATCGCTTGACCTCTGCGTTCATATCAGAAACCAATGTCCAGTTGGGTCGTAAAATAATCACTCACCCGTTGAAGCTTAATGAGGACCAAAACTGAGCTGGTACATAATCAGGAATAATACTTGCAAACAGGAACACACTTTATTAAAGGCGCAGGCAGGTTAACTAGGCCACCCAGGAAGGTACGGAAACAGTCAGTGGCATAACTAGGGGACTTTGGGCCCAGTGCAAAACCTGCACCCAGGCCTCCTCAGTCTGCCCCCTGCTGGAACATATAGACAAATACAAGAGATCCTCTGCACTCAACCCATTATCAATATATTAAGGACATTGCAATATTTTGTGGCTTAAGCTACTGAAAAATGCCTTATCCTTTAAACAAAACAGGGATTGTTTGTTGATATATTGCAATATATTCAAGCTGGCCAACTACATCAAAGTCATCCCATATCTGTCCAGTCCTACACTCAACTCGCATCTAATTTTGCACAGGGACTAAGTTTTACCTGCAACTTACTTGCTGCTTTCAAGGTTAAAACGCCAAAATATGGTTGCTCTTTATTATTAGCTGGAAAGGTTGGGAGCTACAACATGGAGCTGGCCACTGCTCCTGTATAAACTATAACAAACAAGGGAAAGCTGAGCTCACCACTAAGGCCAGGCATGTGAGCTTACCTTTAGGTCTCCCTTCTGTGATTTTAGTGGGCTCAATTGGGGGGACGGGCCCAAGTCCAGTTGCACCTGGTGTTCCCCTGGTAGTTTCACCACTGGATACAGGAAAGGTAGGTAGTGGAATGTACAGGTAACAGGCACTGGAATTGGCAAGTTACTAAGACAGGAAAAGAACGGTTGGCAAAAGTCCACAGCAAAGAACATGAGGGCACATGTCAGGTCAAGGTCAGAACATGATAAAGATGTTACTAAGATAACGGATCACATGGATTCTGGAACACAGAACTGAAGTGTACACACATTCAGAGTAACCTTATGAGCAAGACTATATTTAGATCCAATGCTGCCCTAGGCCCCCCTACACGGCGCGTGTGATGTCACGCACACAGATGTCTTGAAAGTGATGTCACACAACCTGACATCAATTCTGCCAACCAGCCCAGCCCCCCAGCTCTTTCGCCGGATTTCCAGGCTCTCGGGTATCTTAATATAAATACGCCCCTGCTTATGAGAAGGTGTAGTGATTGGTGTCAATGGTCCTTATACTATATATCTTGATTTTACACTAAACACAGCTCACTGATGAAATCTCCATTATTTAGTGTGGCACTTATGGTCTGGCACGGGCGAGATGAAGTCAGCAGCACATACCCAGAGCACCGACCCTGTTATAGTCCCTCAACTTGCTGGGTGGAGGGGGGGAAAGCCTAAGGTTTTTTTGGGAAAAACGAATTCGAACTAATGCACTAATCCTTCGATTCGAACGATTCTAATTCAGCCGAATACGGACCTATTTGACCCCAAAAAAAAACTTTGACTTGATTTCGGTTGGTCTTTTTGAATTCGAATTTTGAAGCTTTTTAAATTCGAAATTTGACCCTTAGGGGCCGATTCACTAAATTCGAGTGAAGGATTCGAAGTAAAAAAAACTTTGAATTTCAAAGTATTTTTTGGGCTACTTCGACCACGACTAAGACTTCGAATCGAAGGATTCGACCTAAAAATCGTTCGACTATTCGACCATTCAATAGTCGAAGTACTGGCTCTTTAAAAAAAACTTCGACCCCCTACTTCGGCAGCTAAAAGCTACCGAAGTCAATGTTAGCCTATGGGGAAGGTCCCCATAAACTTTCCAAAGTTTTTTTGATCGAAGGATATTCCTTCGATCATTGGATTAAAATCCTTCGAATTAACCCTCGATATTCAACCCTTAGTGAATCAGCCCCTTAAAGTTACTTCAGGATATATATACAGTATATATGTATACATCGGCAGTCACACTCTGATCCGGATTTTCTGTATTGTTGTGGGTGTTAGATCAAATATTTACTGTATAATTCTTCACATAGTACCGCACTCCAAATTTTTAGCGAATCACGTAACCTTTAATGGTTTCCCCCACTGGAGGGGTGGGCTAATAGAGTGAACGTCTGGATACTCACCCATTATGTGCTTGTGTGTCACCAAACATAGCTGCCAATGCTGGTAGTTTCTTCCTGGTGCTCGCTACTAGTTTTAGGGCAAAATAGGGATAATAAAGCCAGCACTTCAGTTGGAGGAAACAATTTTGCTATGGTTTGTGGCCTTTGAAGGTTTTGAAGACAAACATACAAACTTTTTAATGTCTACTTATTTAGGGGCAGATTTATCAAAGGTCGAGGTGAATTTTGAAATGAAAAAAAATCAAATTTCGAGCTATTTTTTGTGTACTGAACTAGGGAATAGTAAAAATTTGTTTCAAATTTGAAAAAAATTTGAAAATTCGAATATCTAAATTTATCATGTACTGTCTCAGAATGAATGCGCCATTCCTTCGATTCGTACAATTCGAATTCAGCCGAATACAGACCTATTCGACCAAAAAAAAAATAATTTTGGTTGGTATTTTTGATGACCCTTGATAAATATGCCCCTTAATGTCTTCTTGTTAAAAAAAAAAATATATATATATATATATATATATATCTAGATGTTTGGATTTCATGTTTAATTTGAAAAGGACTTTTATTATACAGCTTTTTATGTCTGGGTGACAGGTCTGCTTTAATATTCTGTTGTTTAGTATGCATCAGTATAGGGTATTCCCATGTACAAAGCATTAGTCTGTATGAAGATGTGACCATTACTACACTATGCAGCACTTATCAGCATACAATATACTGCATGCAGCCCTTTCATCCCACTGCACCAGCTGTGTTGCCAGCACACCGAGGTTCTCTCAACTTGGCAGAGCAGCTATAGAGCCATAATGTCTTTAAAACTGCATTTATTGTTCAACATTCCCCAGTTCAGTAACACGTATCTAAATGAATGTGCGAATGGAACCATTATTTACAAATGGATCATAATCACACCCATGGGACCACTGACCTTGAAGCCTGGTATCAGTCATTAGGAACTCCCTGAAGGGATGTTGAAAGAAAGTATTCAGTTGTACACTGGGAACAATGAAGATATTACAGTCTTCTTGGTCTTAATAAGGGTGGGCATGTTGGATCCACGTAATAGCCTTCTATGAAGGTATAAGAACAAGTTTCATCATGCAGACTTTGGCAGCACCATATATATATATATATATATATATATATATATATATATATATATCTTACTTAAAGGAAAACTATACCTTCAAAATAAATACTTGAGTAACAGATAGTTTATATCAAATTAAGTGGCATATTAAAGAATATTACCAAACTGGAATATATATTTAGGTAAATATTGTCCTTTTACATCTCTTGCCTTGAACCACCAATTCGTGATGGTCTGGGTGCTGCCTCAGAGATCACCTGACCAGAAATACTACAACTCTAACTGGAACAGGAAGAAGTATGGAGGCAAAAGACAGAACTCTGTTAATTGGCTCATGTGACCTACAGTAACAAATCAAGTTTGTTTGTTATGTTTGTGTGCACCATGAATCATACAATCCCAGGGGGGATTTTTCTATTTATGATTACCCAATGGCACATACTGATAAAAAAGTATACTATTATGAAAATGATTTATTTACATGAAGCAGGGTTTTACACATGAGCTGTTTTATGCAATATCTTTTTATAGAGACTTACATTGTTTGAGCAGTATAGTTTTCCTTTAAGATACTTTCATCTTCTGATAATACTTCTGTTATGGGGGGTTGACTGGTAGCTACTTTGTCTGCGGGTATAATTAAGGGAGAGGAACAGGGAGTCCCTTTTTCTTGGCAAGTGCTAACGTCAGGGGATTTATTTGGGATTCAGAGCCGTTTTCTGTAAACCACAGAAATAGGTAGACCTGAACTTTTCCTTTGCAGAGGTGACTATATAACGGTAAAATACAGAGCTGATAGTGTAACTGTAAATTTGTCTGTATATAGATGGTTGTACAAAATAATAAAATAAATATAAAATAATAATAATAACAAAGTATGGCATATGAGTGGAGGCTGTGAATAAGAAACTAGCTGAAGAACACTAATGTTTGTTGTTAATTGCTGGTAACAACATTTCCTATGATAAATAAGTATGGCATCCGATTAGATTACACATACAGAGAGAGAAGTTCATTTGTGCCGGAATGAACCCCACATGAATACTGGCACCAGGGCTGGATATTGAGGGGCATTGCTAGACCTTATGTATTTGTTTCATGAAGGAATACAGAATATACAGTATTAATAAGACTGTGGAAACGGTTTTGTTTTACAATGACAGCTTTGAAGTTGTGGCATGCACTCCCTGAATCATTTTTAGCAAGTGAGAAAATACAGGGTTATTAATAATAGCTTTTAGATCCAGGGACTGGTCTGGAGTTAGGAAAGAATTTCTCCCCCCCCCCCTCTGAAGCAAATTGTAAAGGGATTCAGTTGTTTTCTTTCCTTCCCTTGGATTAACTAGCAGTTAGGCGGGTTATATAGAGACAGAAATTGTTGAACTTGATGGTGTCAGCCTAGGTTGCTATGAAGGGGTTAACATGGTTGAACACTGCAGGCACATGCCTTATGAACTTTAAACTGCACTTCAGAGCTTTAGGAAACATTAGAAGGGAAATGATGTTCCCTTTGCCATTGTCTCAGACTCTTTCTACTCTTTCTACCTCCTCATACAAAGCCAGCAGACCAGTTTTTCCTAGTGGACAAGGGGGAGTAGGACAAGGACACTGGGGGAACTTACTTTAATTCTGCAGGGAAATGTTATTATTATTAACATGTATTTATATAGCGCCAACATATTGCGTAGCACTGTATGTTTCTATTTAATAACTGTCTTACTTTACAGAAAGGTTATAAAGATAGTGTCAGAAGATTATTGTATTTCTGGACTTACAGGTGGATTTCAATAGCAATTTGGGGAAACTTTTCTGTGGAAATAAGGGCACTGGCTGCGCCAACGAATAGTAGACTATGTACTGAGTGTGTTCGGGTTACTGATCAGTATATGTATTGAATCCCAGTGGCTGGATCTTAGTCCAGAAAAGCAGGAAGAATGTGCAAGTGATTGGAATTTTTGCCACCAACTAAAAAAATGCTGTAGTGCAGCTTTAACTCTCAACAACCTCGGTGGAGCAGCACAGGTCCAAGCACACCCCGACTAGAAGGGGGTACAGGGCAGAAGTGACCTATTAACTATCAGCAGTTGGTGTAACAGCACTGAAAGTATAATAAAACTGAGAGATAAGTCAGACAGGTTGGATTTTACATGGGAAGTCAGAAGTGCACAGTACTAGGGATCTAGCTGAGAGTAGAAACCAGGGGACAGAGCCGTATCATACACAGAGGAACAGAATCAAATGCCAGTACCAAAGGATTTAGTTTAGACAATACCAGACAAGCCAAACAGAATAACTCACTCAAGTTAAATTGCAGGAACACCCTTCCTCTACCTATAGAACTTGTATAATCTGAGCTGAGAGAGGAGGGATCTATAAAAAGCCTCCTTCTGCAGCTGATTGGAGGAAACCAGCAGGTAGGTTAACCCCTATGCTTGCTTGCTACCCAAGTGAAACCTATAATCCAATATACCCTGCTTGGCTTGTAGTAACTGTCAGTGTTGGACTGGCCCAGTGGGAAACCAGGAAAAAAAACGGTGGGTCCTGACTCTCATGGGCCCCCGTAGGGCCAGACCCCTCTTCTGATATAGGAATGGCATGCTTTCCACCGTTTGCGCATACACGCCGAGTGCGCATTCATGAGTGTTGTCCTGAGCTGCGACTCACAGTAGGGTAGGGGGGCCGGAGGGGGTCCTGGACAGTGGTCCCGGTGGGTCCCGGGCCCCCAGTCCGACCCTGGTAACTGTTTAAGGGTTTAATGGATGCGCCAAAACACAGGCATCAAATCGTATGCTAAGGAAAATAAGGTAAAAAATACAAATGTCGGATCTTGTCGCAGCGTTCATCCGACACAACACTACTGTCGGATGCAGACGCAGCATGCAGCGTTGTGTCGTGTCGGATGAACGATACAACACCGTCCGACCAGGGCCGGATTTAAATTACGGGTGCCCCTAGGCCCGCTGTCGTTCATCACCCATGTCTCCTACCCTTCATTCATGCACATGCAAAACATTTCATCATCAGGTCGGGAGCACTGGAGATTGGCACATGGTAAATTTAAAAAACAATTGTATCTCATGATCCGCCCCAGAGATTCCGAACTAATGCGGGTGTGGTTGGGCTTCATGCCACCCCTAAAATCCTGCCGATCTAGGCCCAGGCCTTGGTGGCCTTTCCACAAATCCGGGCCTGCATCCGACATTGCTATTGCTTACCATATTCTCTGTCACATTTTGGCGCAGCACATTGGATCCGCCAGAAACGCACCGAAGTCAACCATGTATTGCTACCCTAAGTGAAAGGGAAACTCTCTCCCATTATTGTAACAGGGACATGACTTTGGTGGTGGGGGATAGGTGCTCTTGAACATTTTGTGGCTGCCAGCCCCTGAGAGAACCGGGTCTTCTAGCCAAGTCTTGGTTTCTTAGTGGGGTCATAATTTGGACATGTAGGCATGTAATGTGATCCCTCCAAATAATGAACTGCAACATAATAGTGATGGATTTTAGGAACTCATGTTGGCGATCCATCCTGTATGGGAATGTGTTCAGTTTGGAACTTGTCTACCCCAGAGACACTGGTAATCTGATTATATCTGCTAGGGATGCACCAAACCCCCGAATCCTTTGTGAAAGATTCGGCCGAATACCGAACCGAATGGGAGGGAAGGGAAAAACATTTTTACTTCCTTGTTTTGTCACGCAATTTCCCTCCCCGCCCCTAGTTTTCATATGCAAATTAGGATTCGGATTCGGTTGGGCCGGGCAGAAGTATTTGGTCGAATCTGAATTCTACTGAAAAAGGGCAAATCCTGGCCGAATCCCGAACCGAATCCTGGAATCGGTGCATCCCTAATATCTGCCAGCACGCAACAATGGGGATCCAGGAATATACGTAGCTCAAAGGGCTATCTTTGAAAAATTTTGGGAATATTGAGTATATCCTAATAATATTAGTGGGGGGCCCAGGAACTCTTAAATATGTTGCATCACTTTTACAACCTTTACCACTTCTCCTGCTGCAACATTTAGCAGTTCCATTTAGATGATTAGCTCCCTCAGCTACTAAGCAGACCCATGATAATAGACAAGCTCCAATCCATCTTGCAGACGTCCTGTTCGTTTCTATTGTCTTCTCCCAGGAGAATTTTCCCTGTGGCAAATCATAAAGCTGCGTTTTCAACCAACAGGTCCCACTCTAAGCGGAGCATGGGTTAAGTGAAGGCACCGTAAAAAATCATTTTCGAATTATCATAAAATTTCCATCCACTGGGCTTGCATTTTTCTTTTGTTTATTATTTCCCCTCCTCTTCCATTTGGACTAAAAAGTGATGGATTAGCCAAGGTTCCTCTTTAGTTGTGTAATATCTTTAAAGTGGCAGATCAAGCCATTAGCTATTTGTCTTCCGGTAGAATGTCTTGTCAGGGCAGCCAAAAGAATTTTAAATTACTGTCACTTCAAGAGCTTAGAAAGGCCAGTCCTTGACAGGAGAGGACGAGGGGTTCATTTGCAAGCGCTTTAATTTGTTTAAGTGGATGCTGGACCACACATCACATCAGCCTTAAGGGGCAATTGCTATTATATAGTGTCCGGTATTTCCTATTTCCCCAAATCCCCTCGGCACCATAAAACAAAATCACTGCTCCGCTGAGATGATACGGCCATTTGTATGGTTGTCCCCTGCAGGCAGATCATGGAGATATATGTATGTATAATACACACGCTAAGGTCGTGCTGAGCCAGTCGTTGGGTCAGATCTCATGACGAGAATTGAAGCTGTTGTCATAGAAAGGTTAATATGATCCCTGTTATTAGGTGATACATTTTAATTCACAATACACTGATGGATATAAGGGGGAATACACCTCCTAAGACATTTCCTGCACTGACAATGAACGAACAGGGGCTGCAACTAAGCAAAAGATTTTCATTTGTCTTTTTCCTGATGCTCATTGCAGTGAATTTTCCATTGTATGTTTAAAGATATAAGAAAATATTATTATTATTAATGTTTATAAGCAGCAGATTCTTGTGGTTTAAGTCATTAATCGTTCATTGTACAGGTACGTGATCCATTTTCCAGAAAGCCGATATCCAAATTATAGAAAGGTCCTCTCCCATGACTCCTATTTTATCCCAATAATTCAAATTTTTAAACAGGGTTTCCTTGAGCTTGAAGCAAAATCAGCCCATTGGGTTTATTTAATGTTTGCGTGATTTTCTAGTAGACATAGTATGAAAAAATGCCTAATCCGGAAAAGCCCAGGTCCCGAGCATTCTGGATAACAGGTCTCATACCTGTAAAGGACACCTCAGTGATATTTTAAACTGCAATGTAAATCTATGACTTAATGGCGATAAAGAGTAATATGAAAGCTAGCTGTGTAATGGGAACTACAGTGCCCAAAAGTCACAAGATTGACTTCAAGAATAGTCCATTTCAGAATAAGGGGTAGGTCTCCTTTATATTAGCTTCTAGTATGTATGTAGGCATTAGTGATGTGCGGGCCGACCCAATACCCGCGGGTTGGGTGGATTCGGGTCGACCTTGCACTGCTCCTCGCGGGCCGGCATCCAACTTCCGGTTTTATAGTCTTGCGTCTGCTCACCTTGCCCCTTTTGTGACATCATTGTGACGTCATCGGTGGGCAGGGTGGGTCTATAAAAGGACCCCGGAAGCGCGGGTGTGGGCGAGCACGGGCTGCAGCAGATCACTAGTAGGCATTGCTATTCTGATGACGATGCTCTCTGCATCTCCCACAATTGCATCCGATTCAGTAAAATAACCACATGCATTTATTGTAAATTGGACGCAATTGTGTGGAAGTCCAACAAGGATCATTTGTGGTGTTTATTGTGCGAGTGGTGTCTGTGCTAATTCTTTAGGTGCAAGTGTGCTGCATTTAATGGGCATGAAGGGAACCTCAGAAGGTGGCAGTTGTTCCAGGGTTCTCCTGCATCAATAGGCACATTCAGGGCAACCATCAGGGGGGGACAGGGGGGAGAGTTGTAGGGGGCCTGAGGGTAAGGGGGGTCCGGCCACGCCATACTTACTTGATTAGCCGGGCCCCCCATCTTTATGAGAGCTGATGACTTCGGGAAGGCATGGACGTTTAAGGGGCCCTGGCCACCAATTTTCTTATAATGTGGGGGGGGCCCTGGCCACCAATTTTTTTTTTCTCATGTGGGGTCCTAGCCACCAATATTTTTTAGTGGGGGGGCCCTGCCCACCAATATCTTTTTATTTTTTATTAACATGTGGGAACCCTAGCCACCAATATTTTTTTGTTTTTTTACTGTGTGGTGGTGAGGGCGGACCTGTAGGTGGGGCTTGCGGTGGGAAATTTTGTTGTACGAGGCCCTGCGATTTCTGATGGCGGTCCTGGGCGCATTTATTAGAATTCCATTTGCTAATTCATTCTAATCATTTTAAAGGTATCATTTGTGCTATTCACAGATTACTGTACATGCAGATAACTGTACATTAACATGAGAAAAGGGAATTTACATTTTGGTTTATTACTAGGGCTTTGCTAATGGAGAGTGAAGGAAAGGGAAAAACAAGGGATCAGTGATAGTCATGCTCATTAAGACAAAGGAGGGGACAGGAGTATAAGGACAGATGTTCAGGCTCAAAATGTTGCTGAGACTATTGTTGGTTGTGGCACACGCAGCAAATTTCATTTGGATATCAGCGCACAGGATCGTCTGCCTCTGGCACATACAAACCACAGTTTATCGATATTATAGCGGCTCCCGTATACGGAGAGAGTTACACATAATTATGTACACTGAGTGCAGGTGACAGAGTCTTTTCCAGCAGTTTTCTTGGATCCACAACAATAGATAATATAATAATCATATAGCAATGCTGTCATCTGAGTTGTAAAGCAAAACAATAAAAGTCGCTAAGGATTTCTGTGAGAGATATAAAGCTATGAGACAAAGTGCTTTTATACAGGCTGAGGGTCACTAAGGTCTCTATGAATATCTGTATTGTACACAAAAACATTAACCTGTAAAAGACATCCTTATCGATTGTGCTTAGCGATGTCATGAGTTAGAAATGCTGCCTGCCTAGTGATGTCATTGGATCTACTGAAGCTTGTGCATTGTAAAAAAAATAAATACTGCAGATGCTCTAATAAGTTACACAGCAGCATAGTTTAAAGGGGTGGTTCACCTTTAAGTTAAAGAGATGCTGTCATGGGAAAAGATGTTTTTTTTTCAAAAGGCATCAGTTATTAGTACTGCTCCTGGAGTCTTCTGCATTGAAATCCATTTCTCAAAAGAGCAAACAGATTTTTAATATTTAATTTTGAAATCTGACATGGGGCTAGACATATCGTCAGTTTCCCAGGTGCCCCTAGTCATGTGACTTGGAGTTAGAGTGATATTACCTCCCTTCTCCCTCCAGCAGTCCATCAGCAGAATAATGGGAAGGTAACCAGATACCAGCTCCTTGGTGGATCTAAGAACAGCACTCAATTGTAAAAACACATTTCCCACTGCAGAAACTACACCATAAAAGTCATGACAGAATTCCTTTAACTTTTAGTATGTTATAGAATGACCAAATTCTAAGCAACTTTTCGATTGGCCTTCATTTTTTTCTTCTTCTTTTTTTTTTTTTTTATAGATTTTGAATAATTTGCTTTCTTTTTCTGACCTTGTCCAGCTTTCAAATGGGGGACCCCATCTAAAAAAACAAATGCCCTCAAAGGCTACACATTTATTGCCATTGCTACTTTTTATTACTTATTTTTTGTTTCAGGCCCTCTCCTATTCTTATTGCGGTCTCAAAGCAGTGCACGGTTGGTAGGATCCAAATTACCCTAGCAAATTACTGAAATTGCAATCTAGACAGCTGCTGAACCAAAAGCTAAATAACTCAAAATAGTAAAACATGGAAACCAATTGCAAATTGTCTCCCGAATTTCACTGTCTACATCATACTAAAAATGAATTTAAAGGGGAACAACCCCTTTAAGCAGAGCAGAAAGTAAATACAAGTATGGGAATCTGTTATTCAGAAATCAAAACTCCAAAATACAGTTATACCATTTCCTATTGAGTCCTATTTAAACAAACAATTCTTCGTTTTTACAGCTATTCTTTTTTTTTCTATAATTATAAAACAGTAGCTTATACTTGATGGTAACCAATCTGCATGGGTCCATATTGTGGCAAAACTATTCTTTTGGGCTTATTCAATGTTTTAATGTTTTTTTCCATTGTTTTAAGTCATGGTGATCTAAATTACAAAAACCCAAATTCCCAAATATTGTGGATAATAGATCCCATATCAATATAAAGATAAAACCCCTTGAATCGAACATGGTCAGTCAGATTTATTGTCTTTTCTGCCTTTCAGAAGCTGTTGTTGATTTTATAATAATGCATTAGTATAAAACCAGAGATTATTCTAGAAACATCAGGCTTTAACTAAAGGGGGTAATGCCTCCTTAATCCAAGCATGATGCTGGAACTTGAGCTCGCTGCTGCATTTAGCTGACAAATAATTCATGAGATTGGCCCTTGCTGGATGGATGACGCTCTGTCTGGGCACCATCCCAGGCTGCCCTGTGATTTCATCCTCAACAGCTTTATATCTGTCTAAAGATAAATACAACTGAAAAATAAGGGGATGAGGTTTTTATGATCCAGCTGATACTGGTATAATACATGCCAACTCAGACGCAACAACCAAGATGGCAACTAGCAACACAAAGATGCTGTGCCAACTTCTAGGCATCCAAAACTGAGCAGCATTAAAGGACAAATCCACCCTCTGTCTCTCCTTGTACGAGATGAATTCAACCTGTTAAATTGCAGGTTAAGCTGATTTATATTTATATACAGAATCAACAGCAACTAAAGTGTCAAATTCTTTAATTACATACAAGTATTATAAAAGCTGATATGTGCCAATCAGCGATAGCCAGGGTGGGTATTGAAAAATCCTAGATATCAAATTGGAGCTCATCAATAGACCTCAATGTGACTTAAAGGACAAGGAAAGCCTGGTCCACTGAGGGGCAGGGGTGTCAATATATTAGATGGTGCTTCTTTATTCTTTTAAGAATAAAATAAACCAGCCAAGAAGGCGCTGCGCAGCGCCAAACCACTATCTTACTTACTTTTACTAGGTTACCTTGGTGGACTTTACTAAATGGCAAATTTCAACCTCGGAAGGCTTCACCATACTTTGCACAACTTCGTCGGATGTTAATTCACAGCCAATATGCAAAATTTCACCTTGGCGGATGAATGTTGCTGAAGTTTCACTGACATTTTTAAGCAATTTTCTGCTAGCGTTATTTTCTTCTTAGCGAAATTCATTAGCATACTTATGCTTACGTCAATTTAAATATGGCGGATACATACAGGCCATACTGTATATACTGTATATCTTTATTAGTGAGTGCTGGTGAAATTGCTGGAAGTGGCCACTTATTATTAAAAATGTCCAAGGAAGCATAATAAAGACATAAGAGATCCTTTATTGTACTAGACATGAGCCCACACTAAAACAAATGTGCCATGAGCTTCAATTGGTTAAAATTAAAAAAAAAAAACATTTAACAGTTACAACTTTTAAACATAATCCCACATTAAAATATGAAAAAACGCCAGCATACAGGATATGATGTCACTGACATAATAATGTTGAGGATGTAGCTTCATCTTATCAATTCACCAGGTATAACATGGCGAAACAGACTCTGGCGAAAAGGGTAACGGAAAGTTCACACTTTGATAAATCGAATCGAAAATTCGCCTCGCGAAACATCGCAAAACTTCGCTATGAAGTATAGAGTTTTTTTTGCTTGCTAATTGTCCTATTCGCCTTTTAGTAAATTAGCAATGTCTTAGCGAATAGTCTTTGTGGCAAATTTTCACTAGAAAAGCCCACTTCACCCTTTAGTAAATCTGCCTATCGGCCAGAGGGAGTAGTCTGGACCGAGGAGGAAGCCAAAAAGGGTTAAAGTCCGAGTATGCAGTACAAATAGGAATCAGGCACAATCATTAGTAAAAGTCCAGGCAAGAGTTCAAACAGGCAGGCAGATAAGGATCAGAGTCAGGATCAAAGCAGGGATCAAAACCAGGAATCAGACAGACAATAATACACCCAGGTACTGAAAGGATGGAAGACCTATAATTGGGCAGGGTTTCAGCGGCCAGGGCGCCCTTTTATTACAAAATCTCAGCATCAGTGATGACATCATTATGCAGCGACGCCGCACCCATATGTTCAGCATGGGAGCCGCCCCTTGGATTTTCATCGCAACCACTGGGAAGGTAAGCAGCACCGCCCTGACACTCGTAAAATTTACAGTAAAGAAAAATATTGAATTTCATTCTACTGTGCATGTGCGAGTCTAAATCTGTGTGTGCATGGGACACATGGGAATGTTAAGTAAAGTGGGCCATATACTTCCAAATCTGTTGTTCGGCGAAGTCGCCAAACAAGAGCATCTGGCAGTGGATCTCAGTATATTGTACATGGCAGTTTATTGGCCAGATGACAGTTGGGCAGGCCCACTGGTGGGATCCCAGAACTCAGGCCAACAAACTGCCAACTCAGTCTAGCCATCTTACGATGATGGTGCTAATTTTTTCCCAATGGAAAAAAAATACGTAGCAATTGTAAACATTATGGGGCAGATTTACTAAAGGGCAATGTGACCGTCACCAGGAATCTCATCCGAAGGGACATTGCCAATTTACTAACAAGCATAGACGTCAATTTGCTAGCAAAAGAGACCGTCGCTAGCACCGTTTCGCACCCTAACGACAGACGCATTTTCGCTCAGGCGAACGGTCGTTACTCCATAAGTAGAATAGTTTCCATTCAAAGGTACTAACAGAGGCAGTGGCTGCAGCTGCGATAAGGTTCTTTGATTGTCCTCGTTGAGAAAACCAGGGCTGTTTTTCTAAAATTCAACTGCTAGGATTGCTTTGGGAGTCAATAAATTGAACTGAGTAAATATGCCATATGTGAATTTATGTGTAGAATTATTAATGAAGGAAGGCTATGATATTTTGTGGCTATGCTCACTGCAAATATACTTGGGCCTAAAGCTGGCTAACCCATGCTCATACCAATAATATTATAAGCAAGGTTATTAATATGTGTATGGTGGCCCAACGATTCCCATCATATCATGTGCTATGAGTATTGGGTCAGGTAAAAAGTTGCAGATAAATGTGCATGAACAATCACAATAGAATGAAGTCCTTTATCTATGTAGCCCATTGGGTGGTCAGTCACAGAACAATTGCTAGTACAAAGAAACCTAATACAGGTATGGGTTCCCTTATCTGGAAACTTATTATCAAGAAAGCTCCCAATTATGGGACATAGACTCCATTTTATCCACATAATAACAATTATCTAAAAATGATATCATTTTTCTCTGAAATAATAAAACAGTATCTTGTACTTGATCCCAACTAAGTTATAATTAATCCGTGTTGGAAGCAGAACCAGCCTATTGGGATTATTTAACGTTCATGTGATTTTCTACTAGGTATGAAGATCCGAATCAAAGAAAGATGTGGGAAAACTCCAGGTCCCGAGCATTCTGTATAACAGGTCCAATACCTGTACTGTCAGGCCATGGCTGCTGTCTAATAAGATTAGAAACAATAAAACTTTTTGTCAGACATCCGCCAGGCTGATTTATAAAATATGTAATATTGTTTTTCCTGAAAGCCCATTCAGTTCGGAAATAAAATGAAATCAGTATTGAGACTCCCTCCCAAAAATGCATTTGGTTTAAAAAAAAATATATAAAGGCCAATCTCACACCACTTACAGTATTGCTCTGTATTTATTTATAAGATTCTTAAAAGTCATATAATAGGCTTAGGACAGAGAAACCATAACCTCTTATGATTACAAACGGCAGACATTTTTATATTCTTCCTCCATATCTTATAAACACAAGAAGATATCTCCGATGAGAATAAAAATAAAGAACGGCAGTAGCAAAGATAAAGAAACCCCCCCCCCCGCCACACACATACCGTAAATGGTTTGCTTTAAAATAAAGCCCAATAAATGAGTTGAAAGGCTTAGTGTTGATATACTCGTACATTAGCCCTGCCGCTTCGTACATCGGGATGCGCTGGCCTGAGTTTATTGCAGGGGATGGGAACGGTATAGTTCACGCCATGATTGAAAAGCCACTGCTATGTTTCTGGCTGCAATATAGAGCAGAGACAAGAGCTGTAAGACTCTCTTTGATATAATCATTTTATGGTGAGGCCGTGCTAGACAAAAGCCTTAAGGCACAGTGGCCGGGATGCCCAAAGCACTTCAGCCTTGCAAGGCATCATTATTAATACATCACAGCAATAGGAACTAGGCAGGCTGATCTGTGCAAAGGAGAGCTCAAAGACAAAAAAGTGTGTTCATATAACATCTTGTACCATTGAATATGGATTGTAGATACATCTGCTCCTTTCTTGAAATCCGCACATCCAAGTCTGCTGCTCATCAGGCCTAGATTTGTGCCACCAAAATCTCTTCATAGGGCAGCAAAATCTTATGTGGATCAGGTCACCCTTTTGCCACATTGTTGCCTTTAAAAGGGGGGGAGGAACCACATCAGGAACAGGTAGGGTTGCCATCCGGCCGGTATTTTACCGGTAAAACACCTGCCA
This sequence comes from Xenopus petersii, assembly GCA_038501925.1. NCBI lineage: Eukaryota > Metazoa > Chordata > Amphibia > Anura > Pipidae > Xenopus > Xenopus petersii. The sequence continues at coordinate 32,381,948 of CM076676.1, read as the reverse complement.
GGGCCGGGCCGGTATTACAAATTTACCGGCAATATAGCTTCCGGTAATTTGTAATACCCTTAACAAAAGCCCTTGGCCCTCGGGTGGAAACTTACCGTTTCTTTATCTTCTGCTCCTCTTGTGATGTGGCCCACCCATTTTTGCGGCACACCCGTTGGCTCCACCCCCTTTTATGTCACAGCCCGCCCATTTAATTACCGCCCCGACCAATGGCCGGTAATTTTTTTTTAAAAAGGTGGCAACCCTAGGGATTTGACAGCTGGCGCAGTCCACTATGTAGTTCTTTTCTACCTCCCCCTTTTTTATAGGGGCAATTTGCAATTGGTCTTCAGTTTTAATTTTTTTATGTTTTTTTCAGTTATTTCGCTTTTTATTCAGCAGCTCTACAGTGTGGTATTTTAGCAGCTATCTGTTTACTCTGGTAACCAGGCAGTAGTTTGAAGGAGAGATAGGATCGTGAACAGGAGAGGGTCTGCATTAAAAGACAACAATAACAATAAAATGAAAGTCTCGCAGACTGGCTGCTGGGGTTGGTGACCCCCCCCATTTTGAAAGCTGAAAAGAGGCAGAAGAGAAAGGCAAAACGTTTAAAAATGATAAAAAATAAATAATGAAAAACAAATGTAAAGTTGATAGTATTTGGGCTCTCTATAACACCCTTAAAGGAGATCTAAACTTTAAAAATGAATAGTAAATTGACATTTTTTTTTAAATATGTTTTTATTATATTTTTTACAATAATGTAAAGAAAATTATACAAACATAGGAGTGTTTGGAGGTAAAAGCAAACAAATAACACATTCCGTTACTTTCTTTTGCAGTTTCCAAAATACTTCTAACCATACTTTCAGAGTCATTATCACATAGGAATAAAACCATGCAAGACAATACAGTATGTCCATTTCCACATTTTATGGGTACTTAACAGTTTGTATGTAGCATCCAGCTTATTTGGTGACTCCTGGGGGTCAATCGGAAATTCCGTTAAATTGCCATATTTTATATACTGAACTTATTGCACCAGCCTAAAGTTTCAGCTTGTCAATAGCAGCAATGATTCAGGACTTTAAACTTGTCTCAGGGGGTCACCATCTTGTAAGTGTCTGTGACACTCACATGCTCAGTGGGCTCTGAGCAGCTGTTGAGAAGCTAAGCTTAGGGGAAGTGATGGACGAATTCGTGCGATTTGCCCCTGGTGAATAAATTCACAAAACGGCCGCGAAAATTCGCCGGCGTAAAAAAAAAAAACGAGACGCCGTTTCGCGATTTTTTGGCCATCAGATTCACCCATCACTACTTAGGGGTTGTAAAATATTATCAAGCAGAAAATGAGGTCGCACTGTAATATAAGCTGATGCTACAGGGCTGATTATTAAATTCTGATGTTAGTTGCACTGGTTTCCGTGCTGCCATGTAGTAATTATCTGTATTAATTACTACTTAGCCTTATATTGTGACAATTATATTCTATATGTGCTGTATATTGTGAGTGCGTCCCTAAGCTCAGTAAGTGACAGCAGCACAGAGCATGTGCAGTTAATCAGCAGAAAAGAAGATTGGGAGCTACTGGGGCATCTTTGGAGATACTTATCTTTACTGCTAAAGGGTTGTGGTTGCCTTGGGCTGGTACAGATGCCCAAAACATAATATACAACATTTCAGTTAAACTTTATTCTCCTTTAAAAGTTAAACTTTATTCTCCTTTAAAAGTTAAGTTAAAGGAGAACCACCTCTTTAAGGTAGGACAATGCGTAGGTCGGATGGGAGAGCAGATGAAAGGAAACACTGCTCCCATGTGGTCAGGGACAGACCTGAGAGGCTCACCATGGCTGCTACCTCAGGGTCCCCCAAACCCCTCAGGGAAGGGAGGACACCTGGGAGTAACGGCAAGCAGGGATTGGGTCTGGGTTCGCAGGGCCCATGAGCACCTTAGCCCACCGGGTTTTTTCCCAGTGTCCCAATGGCCCAGTCAAACCCTGTGTGTGGTTCTTGTAGTGGTGGCTAATAGCATGTGAGGGATGGCTGGCTTAGTAGCAGAAAAATCTTTGTGTATGGCCAGACTAGAAGGGCTCAAAATTGCACTTTTGGCCACATTTGTAGCCGCATCATGTTTTTTCCCTTAACTTCCAGTGTAATAGTGGCCTCAAGGTGGCACTGAGCCTGACCCAGGTGTGGCCCAATTTCCTCCAGCTTGAGCAACAAAACATTAGAGTATGGCGTGACATGTTGTTTCAATGACATATGCCAAACCAGAGCTGTACAAGGGTGCACTGATTGGGCAAGAATTGGGGCTACAGATCAGTATGCCAACTGTAAACAATTTGAAGGACATAGTGGGCATGAAGACCATCACTGTAAGAAGCTGCAATCAAAGTGGCCCATATCAAGGTTTTCAGACAGAGGCTAATTGAGACTTACATATGCATCGTATAATAATCCAGCAGGTTTTCCACACTAGCATTATATCATTATATTCCATTCAGCTGGAGAGCACTTGGCTTTTGCAGCTAAGGCAGATGGTTCCAAGGCAGAACCTAAAGCATCATATGCATCTCTGCTCATTGGTGCTGTATCAAACCCTCTGCTATCCGGTATCTATCTGTTTCCTAAACAACAATATACCTAAATCTCATAATCCGTTTCAAACACAGAATTAATCTTCACAGAGGACTCGGAAGATCATTAAAACAGTGCAGGGATACTCCTCTTGTGTAACTACAGCACCACTAAAACTAGCGTTAATCCCTCAACAAACAAGCCTAATCCTGAGAACAGGCAGAAGCAGTGCCCATTCAAGAGAGTAAATGAGCCTGTCATTGATCTGCCATTGATAAGAGAGGCCTATTACAGCAGATAGGAGCATCACAAGTCAACCCTTTCTCTGCTGCCCGACACACTCCTTATAAAGTACACTGTGTTCATTATTTGTCTTTGATTTTTTTTTTTTTTTACAAATGGATGTTGCCGGATAGCACGTGGCACATCATGGATCAAAGGGAAAAGCAAAATCTACAATCCCTAGCACATAAAAGGTTAAAAGAAAATGTTCTTGTGCTTGTTGCTGGTCTGTCTTGCTTTAACCCTTTTTTTTCAGCAGCAGCACAAAAAGGACTTTCATGGTGTCATAGAAGATATGTGTCTGGGGTTTCCCTTTTAATCTGTGTGTGTTTACTGGAAATATTCCAGGGCTCAATGTAATATACAAAAGGCACCAATCTGCCATTTCTTTGCACTTTGTGCACAGTGTGGACCATTGTGCAAATAACTGCAGGCCTCTGTGCTCTATTTTGCAATACAGACTTTTTTTTTTGCAATACATTAGAAAAGCTAATTCCTTCTCAGCTGAGTCAAGTGCCACACACACATCATAGGCGTATGGAAGAGTCAATGTTGCATTATGGAAGTTTGTTGGATACTTGGGTCCTGCCTCAGAATAGAACCCAGTGGGTAGAGTTCCAAAAGTCTCAAAAGTCTGAGAATGGATCGCCAGCATCACAGTCAGAGTGAATAGAAATGAACCTGAGTTCTGGAATTGGTTGCTAACTTGGGGAATGTCCTGCTGAAAATTTTCAGCAACAACAAGGTTTAAATTGATAGTAGTAGACCGTGGGGGTGATCCATTATCCTTCACCAGGACAATAACTTTGTGTTTCATTGTCTCTTTCTCTGGAAAAACTTGCAGAGTTCTGATTTCACCAGTGCATTGACCAATGCTAAAGTAAGATGGTTCTGAACCTTGAAGAAATTCATATGATAGCCAGGCATTGTGTCCAGAGTCAGTATCTACTGCTTTAGCAACGAATTCCCCAGGTGCACTCTTTCCCCCATTAGTGCTATTGCATTTGCACCCACCCAGGTTTGTAAATGACCCCTGTGGACTGCATAGATCAAACGATATCAGGGCTAGAGTTATTATTGTTAACACGTTACCATTTTTGAAATGTAAAAATTTTTTTTTTCAAAGATTACTATTTTTACATTAGTTTATGAAGCACCAATATATTCTGCAGCACCATACATAAGGACTAAGGTTGCCACCCTTCTGGATAAAAAATATCGGTACCAGTCGGACTGGTAAAATACTGTCCAGGTGTCAACCCTGAACTGAGATACAGACAATTGATACTGTATAAAATGAGGGCCCTGTCTGATAGCTTACTAAGCTACCAGCATTTTCATACTACTGTATGTAATAAATGTATATTACACACTGCAGTATCTGCATGTTTAAAGGGGACCTGTCACCCTAAGTAATAATTACATATCTTGTTTCATTATAAATAAACTTCACTTACACTTCACTTAAAAATCTTGTTTCTCTGAGTCTTGGAATTCACAATCTCAGCAAGGAGGTATTGGCCATTTTGTGAATATTGTGATTAAGGCAAGCTTTGGCGCATACCAAAATCGTGTTTGTGCACCAGAATGGGGAACCGGATGGAGGATGCCCATGCCCTGGCTGCACAATTAGATGGTGAGGAGGGAGGGGGAAAGTGAGGAGAGCAGTGACATCTAGGAAGTGCAGAATGGAAAGTGAAAGTAACTGCCTGCCCCACCTCTATGCCTTAGTCATAGAGGAGGGGCAGAAAATATATGATTGACAGCGGAGACTTTTACGTTTATAACGATTATGGGTGTTTAAATGAAAAAAATATTTGGGTTTCATGTTTAATTTGAAAGGGGCTTTTATTATACAGCTTTTTATACCTGGGTGAAAGGTCCCCTTTAATTTTTTACTAAAACAACTTTCAGATCTCAGTTTTTTTTATTAAACCAAGCTCGACCAAACGCCCATACATGATTTTATCTTATTTATCAATAAAATAAAAAAATTTTTTTTCGGATTATAGGACGAAACCCAGAGCAGATCACGATATCATCGAACTGTAAAAGGGACACCTGCCATTGAATTTTACATGACCTTGGCAGGTTTCAGATGGTATATTTTCGGATTCTGACTTTTTGCAACTTCGGGGTAAAAAACCTCAACCGGAGGTTGATCAATCAATTGGTTCAATCAAGGTTTAGTAAATAACTCCCTGCAGAGAGGCAGGCTAAGTAGCAAGCAGGAACAGGAAGTGAGAGGAATGGTATGAGAGAGAAAGCAATGGAAGGAATGGGAACTGTGCAATGAATACAGTTGGATCTCTACTGCAGGCTGGATATATAATATTTGCATTAAGCACACACTGAATGATGTAGATATAACACACTCATGTTACGTTCATTCCAAATTAAATACTTTGTATTTGGATTTAGGTATTCCTTTAACTTTCTGGTTCAAAGATATAATCTGGATCCTGGGGACCATAAATAACTCTATCAATGTAAACACCAGCCCTGAAACAAGCAGAGAATTAATTTTGCCATTTATGCATTGATTTCCACACAAGCCTCTAAAATCCTTGTAAATAATGTGTTCATGGAGCCTACACATGAGTACGTTGTATCAGCCGACACGGGGACCCAGTGTTTGCATTTAGTCATATTGAATTCTAATGTCTCTGCAGCGTCGCTATGTTTCAGCTCAGTTCTAAAGTCATCCAGGTTTAATTATGCAATTCTATTGCACTTCTCCCACTTCCAATAAAAACGGATTAATCGGTTTCATGCCTCCGTGTTATTGCCGTGTGGTGCTGCTAATCCATTAGGTGGTGGAGGGGACCAGAGGTGCATCGCTGGGCTTCTCCTGTGGAAAAGGGGCTAAGGATGTGGGGGGAAAAAAATCATTTAAAAATGCAAGGGCAGAAAATGAAATTAAATAAAGAAAAAAGGTGTGAAAATGGAGCTCCTGGCAGGGAGCCCAATGAAACATTGCATATTCTCACCATAAACAAAATACACTAAGGGGGTTATTTGCTAAACTTTGAATGCAAAAATCACAAAAAATGTGTGATTTTTTTAATAAAATCAGACTTTTAAAAAATCTCAGACCTGTCGAGGTTGCATATAAGTCAATGGGAGAAGTCCCAAGGATTTTTTGATGTGCGCTGGGTTTTTCGGGCAAAAAGCATAAGAGTTTTCAGATGAAAAATCCAAAGAATACGGAAAAAAACCGTGAAAATCTGAGAAAAAAACCCAAAAAAATCTTGAAAATCAGATTTTTTCCCACAAAGCAAATTTTCTGGAAAATGTAATAATAAATAAGCGTAAAAAAACCCGTGCGGATTTGACTTGAGTTTGTAGCAGAAAATATTGAGATAAATTGACTTTGATAAATTACCCCCTTAATGTATTTCTACTATTAGCCTGATTCACTCTCTGTACAGAGTAACGCTAGTCACACATACACTGATTGACCATCCACATTCCAAAAGGGCCCCATTACTTTCAGAAATTAATATAAAAAGTCTAATCCTCCATGGTTTTGCAGCCATAATGCAGCTTTATATCAATAATTTCACATTCCGATTCCACCAAATTTGGACACATTTACAGTGTATGTTCAGGGCAGAAGAACCAGGCACCCTAGGCAACTGGGCTGGCAACCTTGTCCCCTCCTCCTACTGTCATGTGAAGGGCACCAGAGAGTGCAATTACTATTATCAGCTGGGGGTAAAGACCTAGAATAAGGGTAAACAGATTGAAGAGGTACGTGCCCAAAGCCTCCCTCACATTTGCATTCTAGGTACATGCCTCTTCAGCTTACCCCTAGTTTTGGCCCTGTAGGGCAGAGTGAATTCCACCATGTAGGAAAACAGCAGTGGTTTGTGTCCAGGGTAGGCAGACAGAAGAGGTACATGCCCTGGGTAGACAGACGGAAGAGGTACATGCCCTGGGTAGGCAGATGGAAGAGGCACATGGCTAGGGTTGGACTGGGAAGATGGAAGAAGCATGTTTCCTGGGCCTCATGGGCCCTGCCCATCAAGGTCTACTCTTCTGCCTGCTCCCCCGCCAACGATTTGAAATAAGATTAAGGGATGTGGCACACTTGCACTCGCTTGCGCGGGAGGGGGGCCTGGAGATTTTGAGGGGGCCCTTAAAGTCACAGGCCCAGTGGGCCACTGCTGCCCCAGTCTGAAGCTGTATGTACCAGGAGTAGTCAGATGGAAGAGTTACGTGCGCAGTGCCCCTCACCTTTGCACCCTAGGCATGTGACTCTTCTGCCTATCCTTAGTTTCCGGCCTTGCAGGGCAGGGTGCAATCCACCATGTTTTTTTGCACTATGTATTCTGCCATGCACCGTGAAAAATTACCACAGGTGATGTAGAGACCCGCGTACCCCCCAGCACCTACAAATAAACTTTTTTTTATGCCAACAAATGTCCTAATTTATATAATCCTATGGGTCTGGCAGAGCCATAGGTAGCATACTGCCCCTGATTTACTTCCTATGTAGAAATTAATCCATTGTATTCTACATGGCTAATCTGTTGTCTGATATGTAAGCACATGTCCTGTAGCCCATTTACAATTAAAAGCAGTCTATCAAGGCAAACATCTCAGAAACCACAGCAAAAATGATATAAACTGCAAAAATGCACTTTATATCATTTTTTTCTGGGTTTTTAGATCCTCTTTGAAGGGATAACCTGCAAATGTCTGCTCAGCCTACTGTATGTCCTTCTGGCTGTGTCACAGTTAATGAGGAATAATGGTTTGTACTAACAAAACTCCATTAAAGATGATGAGAAATGAATATCAGTGAGTGACTCATACATGATCTGTGAAGAGGAAGGAATGAGTCTATTACAATAATTAAGTTAGCCCTTCTGTGATCCTATAGATCCGGGAGGTCAAACTCCCTTTACTCTGCAAGCTGTGAACTCCCATTATCATCCGGCAGTCTTTGGTGATTGATTATTTTACCTTAAGATCGGCAGCAGAAACAAAAAAAGGTAAAATAATAGCAGGCATTTTGGTCAAAGGAATAAATGTTTAGAATAGCTGCTGTTTTAGGTTTCTCATAAATATACTGGGGCTCATTTGCTAATATGGATACCAAAACAACCAGTAGCACTCTATACGCCTCTATACCTATACAGTTATCCATAGCAACAAATCACAGTGATTGTATAACCCGCAGGGCCTAATTTACCATTGCCTGCAATTGCTAAATTTATAAGGTTAATGTCAGATTGAGTGGTTTCTCTGTCTGTGTTTTTCCGCTAGATAAGAAACCACTCATTCAGCCCCCACTACTCATATGAGACTGTAGTGACTGTCAGTGTGCGCATGGGGCGGATTTATGGTCCAAAATGCTCAAGTGTCCAGTGATAAGCAAATTGCATGACTGTCCTGCCTGTCCTCTCTCATGGGGGGCAAGAGTTTAGGGGGCTGATCTGAAACTGCTTCATGTAAAATACCTACATGGAGCCCAACCTAAGGTTATCACTTGAAAATTAAGGGACACCTCTAATGAATGCATGTTGCTGGGCTCCAGGGGTTGCATTTAAAAGGATACTGTCATGGAAAAACTTTGTTTTTTCCAAAACGCATCAGTTAATAGTGTGGCTCCAGCAGAATTCTGCACTGAAATCCATTTCTCAAAAGAGCAAACAGATTTTTTTATATTCAATTTTGAAATCTGACATGGGGCTAGACATTTTGTCAGTTTCCCAGCTGCCCCAGTCATGTGACTTGTGCCTGCACTTTAGGATGGAATTACTTTCTGGCAGGCTGTTATTTCTCCTACTTAATGTAACTGAATCAGTCTCAGTGGGACTTGGCTTTTACTATTAAGTGCTGTTCTTAGATCTTCCAGGGTGTTGTTATCTTGTGTTAAGCTGGCCATAGATGTTGAGATTTTTAAAAGATCCGATCCCCATCGTGAGACCACGATTTTTTCGGAACGATCGTACGATCATACGAATTGACCATCAACTAAAAAGACCAATTTTCCAGGAAAACAAAGGGGAGCTGCCTGCTTGGCCCTGCAAACATAGATAGATTGAACTGGGACTGACAAAGAATTTCCTGACAGATGTCGGCCGAAAAATCGTAAGATGTACAATCGCTCAAATCCCACTAACCACACGATAATTTTGCCCTAAAACCAGTCGTTTGGCAAGAAGAATCATCGCGTCTATGGGGAGCTTAGCTGCCTCTCATTACCTTCCCATTGTTCTGTTGTTAGGCTGCTGGGGGCGGGGATGGTATCACTCCAACTTGCAGTACAGCAGTAAAGAGTGATTGAACTTTATCAGAGCACAAGTCACATGACTTGGGGCAGCTGGGAATTGACAATATGTCTAGCCCCAAGTCAGATTTCAAACTTGAATACAACAAAATCTGTTTGCTCTTTTGAAAAATGGATCTCAGTGCAGTATTCTGCAGGAACAGAACTATTAACTGAAAAAACATGTTTTCCCATGACAGTATCCCTTTAAGTTGAATTGCAATCAATGCAGGTCTTCTAGCTGGTTTTTCTAGATGTGTCTTTGAATTTTCAAGTGGTAACTCAATCTGTTCAAGAGTGGTGGGACACAGAGAAGCAAACTCATGGACTGGAGGCCAAGAATACTGCCTTTTAATATATTGTACTAGCTGGAGGATAAGGACAGTGCTTGGATGGAAAAGGAATCTGGAGCCTCACTAGGAGTACTTGGGTAGTATGGACAATAGGATATTAGTATTGAACATGGTGGTGGGGGAAAATGATAACTCCTCTGAACACCACATTTAATCAAAAAGTTTATATAAATATAATAGCAACTTTCATTTTATTAGTAAAATAAACTGGAAAAAATGACACTGGAGGAAACAATTGGCCATTTTTTCAAATGACACAGTACACATAGCCTTGGTGCTGACAGCAATGTGCTTTGCTGGTCCCTGGCCAGAGTCCCACTTTATACAGTAGCGCCCAACCTTTTTAACGTGTGAACCACATTCAAAAGTAAAAAGAATCGGGGAGCAACACAAGCATGAAAATAGTTCCAGCGGGTGCCAAATATGTGCTTTGATTTGCTTTTGGTAGCCCCTATTTGGACTGGCAGCCTACAGGAGGCTCTGTTTGCTAGTACACTTGTTTTTTATGCAACCAAAACTTGCTTCCATGCCAAAAATTCTAAAATAAGCACCTACTTTGAGGCCACTGGGACCTTGGATGAAGAGGAGAAGGAGAGCCATGCTAGAGCATCCCAAAAGGAAAGTGGTGGGTGGGACATGGTGGCTCAAGCAACATGAATCTTTTCCTTTTGACTGCTAGTCGCCCCTTCATTAAAGTGGCCAATGGGAGATTTTATCCTCAAAGTCTGGAGTGCACATATGCATTTCAGAATAAGGTATATTTACCCGCAGAGGTCACAAAGTTACATTACAATAAAGTAGTTTAGCAAACAGCACACAGACACTTGGAAGCAAAACCAGACATTGAGGTGTCTCAGCGGCTATGAGCTACACCTCCCAGCATCCTCGATGATCTGACATCTCTAAACTTCTACCTTTGTTTATGAGGAACTTGACACCTTTATTGAACTGACACATCTAGATGTATGTTTCATAATTTATGTGCGTATTTCTTAAAGACAAGCTCTGCCTTTGATGTAATTTTACCTTCAAACCTGTGGGGAAAAAAAGTGTGTTCTGACTGTGTGGCACTGCCTTTGTACCCTGTGCGCAACACATCGCAAGGCTTTTCCACAACAAAAGGTTTGAAAAATAAGAAAAGGAGCCGAACTCTACTGCAGGCCCCTAAAGGCTGCTCCACGTTCGGGTGACAGATGCTTTTGCTTTAGTTTACGTGACGTTCCTTTTTCTCTTCAGTTTGATCCACTTGTTCACATTTCCTTTATCCATCTAGTTAAATGCAGTTGCCAGGCAACAGGTGTCTCAGGGCCTATAAAACAGAGGCGTCTTGGTTCCCTTTGGAAGTTGGTTGCACGCTCTGCCCGACGCTGTATGAAGGAAGCACACCACCCCTGCTGCCACAGATGATGAGGCACAGCAGTGCACAGTGGTAGGAAGCACCACTACGGGTTTTATTTGTCATTAACCACTAATTAGTTTTGCTTTTTTTTTTATTATTATTAGAGTGACAAGAAAAGAAAATGACTATAAAAACACTGTTGTAGCTGGAAATTTGTTTCCTTTGTCCTTCACTTTGATATTGACTATATCTATGCCATGGAAAGGTTTAGCATTTCCAAAGCCAGAAAGCCAGGTCACAGATATTGATATCATTATTATTATACCCCATGTATAGAGCACTGAAATACATACAAGAGAATCTCTATATGTAGATTAAATGGAGTATGTGGACACCTGCCTGTCCAACATGTCTTGGGCAAGGGTATGAAGTTCTCATCTCTGCTCTTCTACTGTTAATATCCACTAAGCTGGTAAGGAGCACTACATTCCACATACAGTTAGATCTTTCAACACAGAAGAACAATAAGCCACAGAAAAGGGATCAAAGTTCACTCCCACATGTAGGTGTTTAAGGGTTTAGGGACAGATGGTTATTGAGGATATTTAGGAGTGACATATACAGTAGATGTATACAATGATGTGCCAATAGTTCTATGGTTCAGTAGGAGTCAAACTTATGAAGGCATAGTCTAGATTTAACTTGGATATCTTAGTCTGAAAAATATATGACACTCTGGCCCTACAGGAGGCTTCGTTTGGCAGTACACATGGTTTTATGCAACCAAAACTTGCTTACAAAGCAGGAATTCAAAAATAAAGCACCTGCTTGGAGGCCACTGGGAGCAACATCCTGTCAGGCCCGAAGGCTCAGTTTGAAGTAGCGGACCAAGGAGGAAGCTTGAAGGTTTCCAAACACAATTCGCAGTACAAGATGGGGTCAAGAGTAAGGGTAGTCAGACAGGCAGAAGATCAGTTCAGGCAGCAAGGAGTCGTAAACGGGAACAGGCAGAGGTCGAGATCAAGAGTCCAAAACACAATAGTCGCACCCAGGAACACTGTGAAGTAGAACCTATTCACGGGCAAAGGCAGTAGGTCTCAAACGTCCTTTTAAACTGTTTTTTGGCGCCAAAATGTGCGTAGTGACGTCATGCGTCACATGTTGACGTTGCGCGTTGATGCTGCACGTTTTGACGCTGGCGATAATGCGATGCGTCCAGACGAGGCGCCATTGCCGACTTCCCACGTGGACCGCCCTGGGCGCCGCCATTTTGGACTAAACGCGGCAGGAAGGCACGCGCTGGACCGCGCTCCTTGTACATCCAAGCTGTTGGTGAGCAGCATGTTGATCACGAGTCACTGTTTGGGGAACACTGCCACTGACAAATTAGGAAGCTGCTAATAGCACAAGGAGTCATAACCATGGAGCATTCAATCACAGCACTTATTTTGCACCACCCAGTAACATTTTTCATACTTGTGTTGCTCTCCAACTCTTTTTACATCTGAATGCGGCTGACATGTACAAAAGTTGGTGATCCCTGGTTTATGGAGTGCGTAGGTTGCAGTTGAATATTATTATTATTATTAACATGTATTTATATAGCGCCAGCATATTGCGTAGCACTGTATGGAAGTTCATCTTCATTTGCCATGATCTCAGTCATGTGCCATAGGCCAGGGACTTCATATTGACCATAATGGGACCTGCTTTCCAATTGTGTTTGTTCATGTTTCTTCTTTTAAATATTGTGGTAAAAAAAATAAGTATTGTGCACAGGAGATTATAATGGCTGATAGAGTACAAGGACTTTTCTGCCAATGCATTGCTGCCATCTAAACATGTTCCTTATATCGCCTGGCATATACATTTTAATTCACTTTTCAGTCTACCACCTTTGAGCTGAGATCACTGGCCATTTGTACCTCCATTTTTTGCTGTATTTTCTTGTCTACAAACCTCAAGTAAGTAAGGTACAAGGGAAAAAGCCATGAGAAGGGGCTTTATATATGTATACATATTGTATTTATCTTGCAGAGTTTAGCTTAGTAGAAGGGGATTTATATTCTACTATAGCTTTATGCTCTACAGGCAATAAGCAATGCGGCTGGCCATTTCTGCTGCAGCTATGCCTGTGCAATTCCATAACCAACCATTTCTGAATGGGACACTCATGATGCAGAAATCCTGCTATCTTCTTCGGAAGGGTTTGTAACTGTGCCAGGAGACTATAAGCATAATTGCATCCAGTCAGACAGAGCAGCGGCAATGAGGACAATCCTACAACTGCAAAATGAGTCAGTAATATCTTCACAGAAACTAGGGAAAACCAAGCAAAAGCAAACTTTATTTGCACCCCCCCCAATAAAAATGAGATTATAGTTGCCCTCTGCAATAGATGGACTGCCCTATCAAAGAATAATACATTTTCGGGCCTTCCAAGCCAATCCGAACTGCTGGCAACAGCGACTGGAAATATATTTTGCTTCTGTTGAGTTCTTAGAAAACATGTCTGAACGGCGTTTCTTATTGGTATTAAAGTGGGCATGTTTGCCAAGCAATTATTTTCTAAACATCGTCTGAATTTGAGAGATAATAAACATTAATGGGAACTGAGCTGCGGGAGAATTTGGGATGTTCTTTACGGAGAAAAGCAGCCAAACAAATCCAACCCCTCCTCTTATCCTGAATTTCAAATGTGTATTTCAAAATACTCCTTGCTGTCAGATTCCAGTAACACGAGCATCAATCATTTCGATCAGACCCTTTAAACACGACACTGGTCTTAATTTCCTTCCACCCACTAAAGGGAATTCACCTTTGGGCTTCAACAACTTTACTTGAGAACCTCTTATATAAGGGAGGGTTACCAGCAAGGCTCGTCTTGTCAGCCTCCGTGCTTACACTCGGATGCTGAGAAATGCCAAAAGAGCCAAGCGTTAGATAGAACTAGGGAACCGTTTGTGCTGAATTAACAGGAGGCCTCAAGAGGTTTTCCTGCTGTCAGCAAAAGCAGCTGGGCGGTGGGCTGAAGCAAGATATTCGCTTTTTTTCTGTAGGATTCAGAAAAGCTTACAGTAAGGAGGTATCACAAGGGAAACAGAGGGAGGGTGAAGTGGAGAAGAGAGAAAGAGAGCGAGAGAGAGAGAAAATGAGAGAAATGATGTCTGGCAGACAAGTGTGCGACAGGAATTAGAGATAAGCAGAAATTAGAAATGCATTAGCGGAGGTTTCAAAGCAAGGGAAGGAAAGGATTCGAGGGCATATCAAAACTGGCAATGCTTTTAGATAAGAAAAAGAAGTGGAGATGATATGGGCGAGCGAATACTAGGCTGACCCCTGATTTGAATTGCCGGGGACAGTTTGTAGTGGTTCTTTTATCTTCCCCAACAACAGATTTGCCTACAGATGAGACGACGGAAATTGTATAAGGCTACAATAGCGCTGGCACGGTCGCAACTTTCCGTGGTAGTCAGAAGGTTAACAACTTTCTTTGCTTCACCGAGCCAGGCTTGGTCAGTCTAATCTCCCGTATATTGGTAGAACTGATGTAGCAAGTTACTCTTTTAGGATAAGGGCACACGAGGGCCCTTTGTGTCACGAAACACATAAGAATCCAAAAATTCATTTATTTTGGGCCATTGTTTCTTATATTTTACCGTCGCTTTGCCGCAGGTACAGATGGATCCTCTGTTATCCTTAAAACATCCCCATATTGCCATTCAGACCCTTTATTTTAAAAAGTAAGTGCCCCATTATTTTGGATTTTCCTGTATTTGTTACTATATTTTATTTATACTGATCCAATTTTGCAGTTTTTTTTAAGAATGTTTCATGCTTAGTCTAGGAAATTCTTACTAACTAATACACGCTAGGGATGTAGCGAACTGCCGATTTGGTGTTTGCGAACGCCGTTCGCGAACACCGGCAAAAAATGCAAACGTTCGCGGACAGTTCGCGAACTTCGAACACCCGCTAAAATCGTTCGATTCGAACGATCGAAAGATTTTAATCATTCGATCGAAGGATTTTCATTCGATCGAATGCTAAAATCATTCGAATCGAACGATTAGAACGATTTTTAGCGTTCGATTGAATGAAAATCATTAGATCGAATGCTTACAATCGTTCGAACGAATGGAAATCATTCGATTTTTAGAGGTCGAAGGAATCGAATGGTCGAATGGTCGAACGATTTTTATTCGAATCGAACGCGAACTCAAAATGCGAACGTTCCCAAACGTTCGCGAACATTCGGCGAACGGTCGAAGTTCGCGCGAACAGTTCGCTACATCCCTAATACACGCACCCTTGATTCAGCTTCTAATGTTATAGCCCTAAAAGTCTTACATGACAATGTTGCTCAATGCTCAATAGGCCAAATAGGATGAATACACAAATTTGCGGCGTAATTGAATTAACTACGGTGACAATTCACAGGCAAAAAAGCCGGCATGTCAAAAAAAAAATTGGAGCAAGCATAAAAATTGTGGTGTGTCAAAATTATTCTGATGCCCATTGACTTTAATGCATTTGGACCAAACATTTGCGGATATAAAAATTGTCGCTTTTGTCAAAATTATTTTGACGCCCATTGACTTTTGCAAATTTTTTGCCGTTACAATATTTGGGAGGATGCTGGGAGAAGTAATGGACGAATCTGTCCCAAAAATTTTGAAATATTCGTGAATTTACAGAGAAATTTGCGAATATGTCAAAATTTTTGGCACAAATTCGCCCATCATTAGTGCCAGCATCTTCCAAAATATTTTGAAGGATTAAAGCATGATGCGAGTTACAGGGACAATGCCTTATAGTCACAATGTTCTATAAAACTTTTCAGCAACCCTACAGGGCCAGATTCCTACAAACAAGATTAATGACCCTTCAATGAGAATTCTGCTTGCTCTGTGTGCACCTGGCTCTCTGATCATTCTTCCTTTCTCCTTGACTTAACCCTCACCCCAGGTCTTTCTGATTAGCCCTCCTCTTCTCTCTTTTCATTGGTCATTCTCTCCTTTCCTTCTGTCTGTCCAAGTTCTTCTTTTCTGCTATCTCATCTTCTTCCTATTTTACATTCTTATAAAGTTGTCCCCTTCTTATTCTGCCATTCTCTCCTTCCATACTAACCATTCACCATGCTGCCATGCTCTTCTTTACCCATGTGACATTTTCACATTATATTACCCAGGTGTCAATTGATTTCTTCTGTCCCTTTTCTCATATTACCATTGTGGCTTCCCTACTACCCATGTACCAGTCTTTCCCAGGGTCGGACTGGGTGGTCCAGGGCCCACTGGGCCCCAACCTTAAGGGCCCAATCCTTCCCCCATAACAAACTCCCCTGTGAATGTCCACCTTCCAGCTCCAAATGCGCCACCCACCAGCTCCTTCCCTCCCAACACTCTGTCTGCCAGCCCCTTCTTAGCTTGTACTGCCCCCTTCCCCTCTCAATAACTTGTGGCAGCTGGTCCTAACATGGTAAGGGGCATTCCTGGCTCTGTGGGGCCTACCAGCTTTTTTTCCTGGTGCCCCGCGGGTCCAATCCAACCCTGGTCCTAACTGGTTCCTATGAACCACTCAATATAATATGTTAACATGTAGCTTGTTTGGCCTCTAATTCAGGTGAGCACTTCTCTGTGTTCCATAGGCATGGACAGGCATGGACCTAGTAGTTGTTCAGTGTCAATTAGGGGCAATTAGTCACTGTTTGCAAAAACTAGATGTCCGCCCTTTATAAGCCTTTGAACACTGACTCCTGACCACCTCTTGTTTTTTATTTCAGTGTGTAGTTTAAGACAGCGCTGTGGAGTCTGCAGGAGCTTCACAGATACAATGGAATAATGATAACAATAACAACTTCAGTTCGTTTAGTTCAAAGCCATAATGCCTTGTTGGATTCATTTTGGGCTAGCGCTTTCTATTTCATTTCTGCAGCTACACATGTTATCTTTCATACATTTATCTTCTTCAGTAGAAAATATGCCTGTGTATTCTAAAGGCAGGGAATGACAACAGGTCCATTGTAGGGAAGCAGAGAAAAGCAATTAGCATTCTGTGTACCAGGCTTTACTCTTTACTAAATGGATTCCTTACTCTCAGCATTTCCTCAGATTTTCTGTAAAGCAGTGCCCCCCCATTACAAAGCATTTAGGCAGATGTGGGGATATTAATGGCACTTCCCTATTTTCCCCCTTTTTTGTGATTATTATTATATGAATATGAACTGAACTGTCTTTTTCTCACAGATTAGAGGAGTGGAATAAACTGACAATCTGCAGTTGATTCAAATGAAGAGTTTGTCGTTTGGCTGAGATTCAAGTGAAAAGGTATCAGTGGTGATGGTGGCAGTACAATAACAGGGGAAATTATTTCTCCAGGTCTAATAACAAAGCAACCAATAAGATAGCAGGTCAGTCAAAAGGCCAGCAAATTCTACTGACTGTTTATGTCTATGTACTTGACCTTTAGCAATGTTTTATCTACTACAGGCATGGGATCTGTTATCCAGAATGCTTTGAAAACCTGGTTTGTTCCATAGCCTTAAATCTATTGAAACACATTTAAACATTAAACATGTTTTTTTTCATTAACAGAAATTTATTCTGGACTATTTATCACCATTTAGAATGTGTTATTTCAGAAGATCAGGCAAGAATATGGTAGGCTTCGATAAGCAATACACTGGAGCCAATGTCATTGCTGGATCATTCTGGATTATGGGTTTTTGGATAGTAGAGCCCTCAAGATAAATGAGGTGTAGCTCTGACATGTAATGGCCCCTACCTCCACACTCTCTAGCAAACTAGTTCAGGCAAAACAACCAGGTCTCTTTAAGAATAGTAGAGCCCTAAAACATGTGTTACATCCTTCATTTTAGTTTTAATGTTGAATTTATAAACAAAAGGCATCTTTTTTTTTGGGGGGGGTTCAACTGAAGGGCAGCCAACCATTGTTGAGGTACTGGATAGCAATATGTACTTCTGTTCAGTAAAGCACAGGGCACCCCAAAACATTACACCGGAGAAGTGTAGGCTTTGTGCTGGACCTAAATCCATTTACATGTTGTGTCCAGTCACCCAGAAACTCAATTACTCTATTACAGGCTAGCGCCAAGTGCTTTTGATATTCTTTTTTCAACAATCCAATTAAAATTATTCTTCAAATCCATCGTGACGAAGAATTGCTATCATTGTGTTATAAGAAGTACGGCCGGGCAAAGAAAGAAAGTGCTGCCATGCGGCAAACAGTGTTTTTACAGTTTATTAATGGTCCGTCTCCCATTGAGTTCCCCTTCAGCATGAAGGACTGGATTTCCCTTCTCTGCATGTGTGGTTATGCAAATATCTGGAGGCTGCCATGTTTCTTGTTAGGTTTTCTGGTTAATCTAGAGAATGTCTGTAGGAAGCTATACGTACAGTATAAGCAATTTCCAGGAATTCTGTTTTTTGACTTGTATTTATTTTAAAGCTCAGACACTAGCGATTCTGTGGCTAAATGTTTCTAATAAATATCATTTATTTTCATTATGCTCAGCCAGTTGCAATCCTCATTGTGCTCAGAATGTTTCTGTCTCAGAGGCTCAGAGGTGTGACTCCTACTAGGTGGGTGCTCAACAGTGTATGGGTGTTCCTAATTAGAGTATGATGTGTAGGGAAAGTCTTGGACTCCCCTGGAATAACAGCAAGGACACAGTTATGAGAGCTGGCTTGCAGTGCAGTTAACCATAGCAACCAATTAGATCTTTGCTTTTATATTATAACTTGTAGTAGACTGTTCAAAGCGAATTGCTGATTGCTTGTGCAAATTAGCAACTGGATTTAGTAGAGGAGCCCTAGGGGCTCAATAATTGGTAGAGTGCAAAATTCAGATGCAAATCAATAACTTATCCCCCCCTCCAACATAAAATTTAGTAGAAGAATAACTGCAAGAACACACAATGCAGATGAAAATGAGAGTGTATTTTGGTAAATAACAGGCAGGTTGCAGTACGTGTAATACATTCGAACGCATCACTTCCAGCGCAGAGTAAATAATAGCAAAGGAGTACGATTAACTTGGCAAACTTCAGTTACAGCTATTAAAGTAAGCCCCCTGGAGGTAATTTCCAGGGTTCCTTTGTGTCAGGGGGTGTACTTCATCTGAATGTCATTCATCAAAACAGGGTGCACTGGGACTCTCTGCAATTTGCAAAGGTGTATGCATGGAGGTTTGTCCCTTTGGGAAGTACATCAATGTAGTCATCATAAATGAGCCTTCTGGGGTATTTACATATCTTTAACCCTCATAGCAGTTATGAGAGTGTAATTTTTTTTAGACTCAAGACAAGGAAGGGGGCTGAACCCAGGTCTTAACACCTCTCTCATTTATTTTTGATGTAGGGTTGCCAGCTGACTGATTTTGACCTGGACTGCCTGTCTTTTTGAATGGATGTCCGGGTCAAAACTACCTGGGCAAAATTTACAAATTAGGAAAACTGGCCAGGATTCCCTAAGATTGACATGGAGATTGGCCAATTGCCACGTCATAGATTCGTCCCTGTTGTAACAGACCCACTCCTAAAACATCTCCGCCCACCACATCATTGCCCTGCCCCCACCCGGAGTTAGCAGCAGATAAAGGTGGCAACCCTACCTTGATGGACAAGAAAATTAAAGGGATAATGTTATATAAGGTTCAAGGTTTGCAGCAGATCTAGTTACCAATAATAACTTTTTAATGGATAGTATTTACTGGTGACCTGTTTTAAACCCCCATCTTTTATTAAATTACTGTGTAAGTCACCGAAAACAAGAATTGGACTTCCTTGAGCCCAGTGACTGTACTTTGAGTGAAATACTTAATAGTAGGTTAAATTACGTTATGAGCTTGATTGACATTAGCTTGTTTGCATATGCTGTTTTAATATATAAACATTGTTACATATGTCAGTATAGTTACATCACATTGTATGGTATGTTGGCAAGTTGTATTTGAGCCTTACATTCCCTTTGGCTGCTTAGTTTGTCTGGCAGATATAACTTTCTCTCTATTGTTTATCACAGTAGGATAGTAGCCTGATGGAGCCTATCGTTGATAGTCTGCCACTAACTGCTTAGTTCATCCGCTATATATTCTACCAATTACCATTTCTCCCCTGGGCAGAAGAACTATAAGTGCAAACATTTCTGCTCACTCACTGAGTCTGGAAGCTGCTTCTGGCAGATGTCTCTGCATCCGCTCGTACTTATTTGCCTGTAAACAGAGTTTTAAGCTCATTGCCGCTTTCCCGTGCCCACAGATAATGTGGGAGAATAGTATGGTATAAAACAAATCTGTTGTGTTTATGGGCTGGGTGGAGGTCCTGTGTGGTCCAGTCTGTGTCCCGTGGGAGATTAGAGACTTACTGTAGTTATCTTGAACTCAAGGAATATTGGGGGTTGGTTTATTCTGCACAGAGTTTGGGTTTTGAAAAGGAAATGGAGAATATGGACACATCTGTGTTATATGAAGGTTAGCTGTGCCCCCACCCAAAAAGAAATCAGGCAATAGTCTGAAACCAATTTCCACAAGTGGCAGTTTCAACATTAATGCATAGCAGGTGCAAAGTTCCAGAGTTAATGGATAACAGGTGCCATGTTTGCCCTGCTTCTGCCTGACCCCAAGGACAGATATGGCGCCTGTAATGTTATAACAGGTGCAAAGTTATTTGTGGTCTAGTTACCCATAGGAGACAATCAGAAGATAACATTTACTGGGCTGCTGTTTGGAAGGCAACATGTCATTGGCTGCTATAACTAGAGGGGGCGCAAGTACTGATCCCTGTGCATGCACAAACAATAACAATCATGTTTCAGAAATGAAATAAATAACATTTTCCCAAAATCACACTACTGTGTTTATTATACATTGTTTTCAGATACTGAACACACGAGACATGGTACATGGACAAAGATTTGCATCTGCCAGTGTAGTATTCTTCATTAGAAAGATATTACCTCTTACCTTTTTTAGTGCAAAAATATTGGCTTGTGGAGTATGTAAACCTCTATTTACCCAGGCACTCGAGGACCCCTCATAACTTTGGTGCATTTTTCTAGGGCCCCTAGCAACTCCTGTCTCCCTAGCACCAACAGCAGAAAAAAAAGTGTGTGTCCAGGGACAGTATATCTCATTAATCATCACGAAAAAGTCATTATTTTTTGCTCCCAAAAGAACCAAACTTCAAGCAGCTGTGATGCCTAAGAAAAATTTGTAGAATTCAGCAGAATTTTAATCTATTTTGCCAAGTGTTTCAATTTCTGACCTTTTGTTACCTTCCACCCAAAATTGTATGTCTTGGTATACCAGCAAAGAAAACATATCCAATGATGAATTTACAGCAGTTTTTTTTAAAATAGAATGAGCCATTTGTTCTTTTTCCCAGGTTTTATATACATGTTGTTTTCTTTCATAGTGATGGAGGACATTAACATTAAGGGGCATATTTATAAAGGTTCGAGTTGCATTTTACCAGTAAAATTAGAGTTTTCGAGTTGATTTTTTTTGATCAAATTTATATTTTTTATATATTTATTATACTCTGACCCTGGAAATAGCTTGAATCTTAAAATACACCATCTAAAACCTGTCAAGGTCATATAGGAGTCAATTCCTTTGAACCATTTGAAGATGCTAATAGCATGATGCTTGAGTGGGGGTTCAGAGGGTTTTTTTTGGGTTGTTAATTCCGAACTCGCTGATTTGATTTTTTCCCATTCACGTTTTTTTTTTTAATTAGCAACAATTCGAGTTGTGTATATAGAACTTTGACCATTGATGAATAACCCCCTTAGATATGGGCAGTGGAGGGACTGTAGACCTTCTTTCCATTGACCACTGGTCCGTTCATTAAAAAATGAGATACACTTATCAACACTGGGCAAATCTGCCCATGGGCAGTTACTCATAGCAACCAATTTTAAAAGCCAGCTGAAGATGATTGCAACAATTAGTTAACCATGAGTTACTGGTTACAGTGTTGGTAAAAGACCCCCAGTTTCTTCTTTGTTAGACTGGTCAATTCTTGAAAAGGTTGACCAAGACATAGTTATTTTTTCCTTCTTTAAGGGGACATAGGGCTTGCCTAGGCAGCCTACAACAGCTATTATTTCAATTATTCTGCCAGTGACTCCATCACATCTGATTCTGATTCTATACCCTAGAGTCAAAACGTTTCTCCCTGCCTGTAGTTATCTCCCACGGAAATAGATAAGAAACATTTTGGAGATGATCCAGAGGGAGTGATGATGCTAATACTTTATTCTAGTGCAGTAGATTTTCTGAACCCTTCCAGTTAAGCAGCTAAGAAAAATATTATCTATACTTTATTCGATTGATGGGCCAGGTGTTAGCAATTAAACAATGGTAGCAAATAAAAGTATCTCTAAAATGGGATGAAAGTCAATGTATGATACCCTTGATTGAGTGACCCAGGCATTGCATAAAGCAAGCATAGGCTAAATATATGTTCATCCACAGCTGCCTTACATGTCACTTGGAAAAAAAAATTGAACCGGAGCTTATAGTTTGCCTTTATCATTTAGACAAATTACACGCTTTGACCTAACATCAAAATGTCAACAGCTCCTGCCTTCTGGCTAGGATAGGATTATTTAAGGTCAGCAGGAGCACGCATAATCCCTTTGTCTGTCAACTAGAGCCCCTCTTCTAAGACTATCCTAGATTTAAGGGAATATGTTGCTTACAATTGATTATTATTCATGTTGCTACTTCTCATCACTAGTGCTTTCTTTTCAGTGCAGCTGTGCAAGCCAATCTATCTCCAACATGTTGCAATAATATGTAGTATAGACACATGGGAAAGTTACGTGGAGAAAAAGATTATCCTGTTCACAAGCACTTTCCTAAACTACATGTGGGAATGGCAATCCTGCCTGGAGAAAGATGAGAATTGTGTCCAGCAAACAGAACAGGGAACAGTGAAGGACAGACAGAAACAATTTCAATTAAAGTTTTAACCTTAAAAATCACTGAATATGTTTCATCAATGGCGGAAAGTTGCTGACAATATCCCTTTAACCCATTTTCTTTATAGAAATATAATAATGCACTTCAATGGTTTGTTTGGTCCCTAGGGAAAATGGAAAAGTGGGGTTCTACTATATGTACAAGTGGTACCTAGCTGTGCTGCATTATGGGAAAATTACTACAGGTATGGGATTCGTTATCCGGAAACCCGTTATCCAGAAAGCTCTGAATTACAGAAAGGCTGTCTCCCATAGATTCCATTTTATCCAAATACTTTGTACTTGATCCAAACGGAGATATAATTAATCCTTATTGGAAGCAAAAGCAGCTTATTGGGTTTATTTAATGTTTACATAAGTTTCTAGCAGACTTAAGTTATGAAGATCCATTACGGAAAGATGCGTTACCCTGAAAACTCCAGGTCCCTATCATTCTGGATAACAGGTCCCATACCTGTATAGTAGAAGCCCGATTTTACTCCTCTTTAAGTCTTGTGCCAGACTTGCCTTTGCCACCTCAGACCAGGTGAAGTGCAATAGAGTAGATAGGGATTGCTTCAAAAAAAGTTGAAATTTTTTCCCAAAAAACACTGGCGTCTTTTCCTTTTTTAAGGGCGATAGGCTGAAAAAGATCATAAATTCCTTCCCCCCAACATTTCCTAACATATGGCACATAAACTATACAGTGGGCACATGTATAGGGCAAAATAACAACTCTATTTTATTTTATGAAGCTTTCCCAGGCTTGTGTAGTGTAATGTATTTGCTGCTACAAATACGTCCATTGTATTTTAACTTGGCACCGTATGCAAATTAGATATCGCTAGTGTAACTTCGCTTTCCTTGACGAATTAACGCTATCGCAACTTCGCTACCATTCGCCTCCAAACTTTGGATTTTAGTGAATTAGCGGCGTCCTGGCGAAACTTCGACTGGTGAAGTGCGGCGAATAGTGGCAAAGCCTGCACTAGCGCAACTCCGCAGGTTAGTGAATTTACCCCTAAGTATGATGTAGAGAATGATATTTTGAGACAATTTGCAATTGGTTTTCGTTTTTTATAATTTGTGGGTTTTTTTTGTAATTTTGATTTTTATTTGGCAGCTTTCCATTTTGAAATTTCAGAAATCTGGTTGCTAGGGCCCTTATTACCTTAGTAATCATGCATTAATTTAAAAAAAGACAGTGTAATATGCATAGGAGATGCCTGAATAGAAAGATGAATATTAAAAAGCAAGAGTCAGAAGAAGAAGGCAAATAACTAAAAAAATAAAAATAAATAAATAATGAAAACCAATTGAAAAGACGCTTAGAATGGGTTCTATAACAGACCAAAAGTTAAATTCAAGGTGAACTGCCCCATTAATGTTTCTCAAGATTTTAAGAATGTAGCACTCATGGGGCAAGGTGTAAAGTAAAAGAGACATAAGCCACCATTTTTTTTGCAATTTGCAACCTCCTGTCCTATGTATAATCACTTACAGATGGTTGGAGCCATACACATTCCCTAATTTGTGTGTCATTCAAAGGAGTCCTCTACTTACTGGTTGCCACAGGGTTGTCTTGCTCTTGCTTAGTGCTGTTCTTTGCAGGGTGCAGCAAGACCCTGCACACAAGTTCTTCTCGAATGTGATTTTGCATTTTCAGGCTCTAGCAATTTTAATATCTTCCTCTGGGTTGTGGATTTTCACACAGAGACCTAGGGGCACATTTACCTAGGGTCGAATATCGAGGGTTAATTAACCCTCGATATTCGACCGTCAAAGTAAAATCCTTCGGCTTCGAATATCGAAGTCGGAGGATTTACCGCTATTCCTACGATTGAACGAATAATCGCTCAATCGAACGATTTGAAGGATTTTAATCCATCGTTCGAAGGATATTCTTTCGATCAGAAAGTTGTTAGGAAGCCTATAGAGACCTTCCCCATAGGCTAACATTGGCCTTGGTAGGTTTTAGGTGGCGAACTAGGGGGTCGAAGAATTTTTTAAAGAGACAGTACTTCGACTATCGAATAGTCGAACGATTTTTAGTTTGAATTGTTCGATTTGAAGTCGAAGTAGCCAAAAAAAATATTCGAAATTCAAACTATTTTTCCTCTATTCCTTCACTCGAGCTAAGTAAATGGGACCCCTAGTTTTCTCTATCAGTCTAAAGCAACACACCACATAAAAGCCTTTTTTAGATCAAAGGCATAGCCTCATGATGGCCAAACCAAAACATACACTTGTGTCTATATAACAAGGACATTTTTATCTATATGCATTACCTGCTAACCCTGAATTTCATTTATTTCTATACAAACATGTTTTATTTCCATTGATGCTGAAGGAGCTCAAGTTTCTTATTTGATGACATAGAGACCCATAACTTGCTAAACACTTCTATAAACCAAGTGTACTCTGAGGCCTGGGCTTTTTTTTCCAATGTGAAAAGTAGGTTAGTGTATATTAATAAAAATCTCAATAACAAGGAGGACCTGGCTCACTTTCTTTTGAAGGAAATCCAGAGATCAGCATTCCATACATGAATCAACAAGGTCTACAAATTCAGTACAAATAGAACAGATTTTTCTTGCTGTAAAACCATTTCCAACTGGCACCATGTAATATACTTCGATGACGTTGGATTGATAATTCCTACCTAATATCTGGTCAGGAGAATGTTTTTGATCAACCTTACCAGTCTCCAAGAAAGATGGCTGATTATCATCCCTATTCTCAAAATGATTTTGCCACTTATGTTATTTCCTTAAATTTCTTATAAAATGGGAAAACATGAGTTTCCAACCCCAGGATAACACTGGCTCCTTCATTAAACAGAACAAAAAAGAAAACAAGAAAGAAACAAAAATCTAACACTAGTTCTCTTTCAGTCCTCCCGAAAACCTTGCTTTCCATTTTGCATTTTGCACCCATTCAATTCAGTGAGAAAAAGTTATCTGATGCTTTATCACATGAAAACTCATGGACGAGATTCAATTTGAGGCACACAGTTTATCACGTGCAAACTCTATTGAAGTCTATGGGAAAAAAACTGGAATTGAATTTGGAGAAAAGATTTTTCTCCTTGAATTGAATTGAATCTCATCCATGAGTTTTCTTGTGATAAACCATGAGATAACTTTTTCTTACTGAATCTGGCCCAAGCAGTGAGAATTTAATTGCATCTCAAACAGAATCATTTTCATGACTTTCAACTTTATAAACATTTTTCTCTCTGAATTCAATGCAGCCCACAGACTCACGCCTTTACTTTAATAACAATACAGTGTCTTTGTTCCCTTTGTGCAGAAAGTGTAGAGGCCATTCGACTGAAAGCAGACAGTTATAAAAATTGATTAAACCAATAAATGTCCAACGTGGATCTAGTTTACAACTGTTTGGGGAGATCAGTGAAAAGTGCTATGACCATTTAGATTGTTTCTTTTTTTTAAGCTTCTTATGAAAACAGTATTATTAAAGTCTAGACCATGGTAAGGATAATTATGATGTCTGAGCGGCAGGACATTAACAACAGCTATGATAAAATGAGCAGGTTTTTTTAATGTATATGTAGTGACCCTACAGCCTGGCGCCATATATACAACCTCGCCCACTGTCTGCGACTAATATCAATATGTAGATGCTGCTGTAACATTTGCCATGAGTCCACCTTCACAAATAACATCACAAAAAAGATAAAGATGATAATTATGTTTACTGCATAATAACTACCTTGATGTCGAGGGCCTATCAAATCAATCTCCAGAATATACAAGGTATCGACTCTCAGATACCCTTAATGTATGTCGAATTTATCTCAATCTGTTACCTGTACATTTTTGTCCAATAGTCATTTTATATCTCACTCCTCGTTATTTTTGTAATCTATCCATCAGTCTGTCTGTCTGACAATTATTTTTTGTATTTTCATATAGTTTAAAATGAAATGACGGGCATGTAGTGTCACATATTCCACTCACACCTCTGTTCTTAGTTGGCAATAGAACAATCCCACTTCCTTCCAGGGATAATAAGGTATTGAACAGATGATTCGCCCAATATCTATCCTTTTCTCTACTGCCAAAAACTGCTGCTTGGTGAGTTGTATTTGAGCTTTTCGATCGCAACATCCTCAAATATTGTCTGAACTAAAGCCTTACAGGTTTGGCTGAACATCACTTGTGATTCTTGCAATATTGCTTTTTCTGCTGCTGCTTCTATTTAAAAAGCTGCTCTAATCACTTTGCAGCTTTGCTTAAAAAATTACATTGGCACAATTATTTTTAACAGATTTAAAGGGATACTAAAACGAAGAAGGTTTTAATATACTTGTAAGGCTTCACTACATGTATTGCAAACAGGAATTGTATTCCTCTCTACATAGCTACTACATTACCATCTCCTTATAATGATGTGTTCTAGCTACCGTGAATGCTGCACTATTCTTGATTGAGTCTGCAATCCAATGAAATAAAGAGGGAAACTAAAGAATACCTGGAACTCCGTTACGCACACAAAAAAAATACTAATTAATTTATTTGGATGGCCCATAATGCTCCTTTTCCCTACTCCCTCATCTACTTATGTCACATTCAAATCTTTGTACCTCCTGTTAGAGAAGCAATGATTTGCACCTACTGCAGCTGTAAATGGCATGTCCACCATATAAGCAGGGGTCTAAAACCTTTTTTTCCCGTGAGACACATTCAGTTGTAAAAAGAGTTTGGGGAGCAACACAAGCATGAAAACAGTTTCTGGGGTGCCAAATAAGTACTAGGATTGGCTATTTTGTGGCTCCTACATGGTCTGGCAGTCTAAAGGAGACTCTGTTTGGCAGTACACCTGGTTTTTATCTTGCCTCCAACCCATGAATTCAAAAATAAGCACCTGCTTTGAAGCCACTGGCAGCAACATCCAAGGGGTTGGAGAGCAACATGTTGCTCACAAACCACTGGTTTGGGATCACTGATGTAAAGGATGGAAAGTGAGTGTCCCCTTTTATGCCCCTTCCCCATGTGCATCTGTAAACACAGGGTACATCTGGAGCCCTGTACATTTGATACCTAGTAGAGGTATTAACTAGCTACGGCACTTGCTTGCTCTATGCACTTTGTGTTGTACCAGATATGCTAACAAAGGTGCAAACAGAACAATGCCCAAATTGCACATACAACAGAACAGATTTTCCTCTATAGTTTGGATAGGTGAGAGTGTTAAATGAATCAGTGCATCAAGTGCAACCCTTTAATGCACCCTCCAGCATCCCTGAGTTACATTGGGCAACTGCCAATATAAGTATATACATCCACTTAAAATCCAAGTAAGTCACATCCACTTCCACACTAATGTCTAGGTTTCTGCTTACCTTTTAAGAGAAGGCAATAACATTTGACTAGCATGATCTTAAGTATATAAAACCATGCTGGCACAAACCGATAGGATTATGATTGGAAATGTATACCAAAAGTCTTTAAAACTCAAAAAAAAGCTTTCCTACCTCACGTGTGAAGCTTAAAGACCTATAGTTTGTAGGTTGCTAATGATATCCCTTTTTAAAGAATGGTACCACAGTGACACTTCACTAAATTAATTTAGCCACAAAGCTCCATTACTTTATTACCATAGAGTGAATTGCTGTCCTTTGCTCACTTTCAATTGTTCTAACCTCTTTTGTATGTCCTCCTGGGCCAACCAGTCACCTGTACTTGCATTTCTTGAATTGTTTGTGTTGGAAGTCTTCATTCGTGTATTTCCTGGAAACAGTTGAAAGCAGATATTTTAAATTGCTTTCATTAATTTTCCTCCATTCTGCTGCCTCATTTCTTTTATAATTTATATATTTTTACTCTTCTCAACAATGGTCATTTTTTTGTCTGCCGATTGCCTTTTTTTATGTGTTTGGATGGCCTCCTTTAACCCAATAAATGTTTCAATGGAAATATGAATAACATTAGGCTTTTGCTGTATATTAGAAAATGAATGATGCCCAGGAATACAAGTGGAAAAGTATTTTTGGATTTTGAAAATAAAAGAGAAACAACTCTTCACTCCCTAAATAAAAGAGACCTCAATTGTTCCACACGAGGACCGACAACTGTCCGAAAATCAAATGTACTTAAAAATATAAAGAAAAAGAATACCCCGTGGGTAACAACTTAATCAATAACCAGCATACAAGAAGCTCTTAGGATTAAATAAGTTAATTCAATAAATTCAATAAATAGATTAAAGTGCAATTAGTGCCTCCAAATAAATTAATCAATTGTACAGCTATTTCATTTTAAATTAATTAATAAAATTCTATAAAGTGCCAATTAGTGCATGATATTCGAGGTAGTTTGTTCAATTATCATTCCCAGTAAAAATTCATGGTTAGCCTAAAACCAACAGGGCTAAGATAGAAATGATAAGATTCCTTTAAAAGTATTTTTGGAATACTATAATACTTATATCTTGTTGTATCAAGCACTACTTTGTAAGAGAAATCAATGCTTAAAACCTTTTCAGCTTCATCTCCATTCTGCACATGAACAAATAGCCCTGCCCACTGACCTTACCTTCAATGAGCTTATGAAGGGACAGTGTTCTGTGTGTGCATTGGTCTAACTCCAGGAGCGCTTGCCTCAGCCAAATGTGATTGTCTGCCTTGTCTTAGATAATAGCTGGATTGCTATTCAGCTGCGATGAGGATTGTGCATATTGTGGGTGCTTGGTAAGTGGCAATGCACCATTTTTTAGGTGCCCTTACAGATGGCCACAATTCTCACTCCGGTTTACTTATAATTTAAAATTAGGCCATCATTATCATCTGTATAAAATACAATGGTTTAGTTCTTATGTAGGAAGATGAACCGCGTCAATGGACATTCATGGCTTTCTACTGAACTATAGAATGAAATCCTCTCAGTTTATTGAATCTGGTTATACATTGGTCCAGAAATGAACCTTGGGCAGTGAAGCCATACATTTTACCTGGCCAACCAATGCTTGTAAAATATTATATTAGCTGAATATCATCGCTTTCCATTGCTTGTTAAAAATGGAGGTTAAAATACTTAAATCTGCCTGTGTGCCATTGTATTTAACCAACTTAAAACCTGATTATATTTTTCTTTATCGTCTTTATTTTGCAGCATAAATGTGAGGCAGTAGAATTACCATATGTTATAAAGTATATATACTCCTTTCTCTAACAATGGTGTTGTACTTCATAGTATCTCCCATATGAGAGCTTTAATGTAAGCTAGCTAGCAATGTTTTACACCTTATGTAAAAATCGGACATCATCATCTTGATTTCCCTAAGCTAGAGAATTTTAAAGCCCTGAAGTCCATCTTCTTGCAAAGCTGCTTCCAAAAGGGACACAACTATTGGTTTTAGGAACCCAGATACCACAGTAAAGGCCATACAACTGGATGAATATTTAACAGGTGACCAATGATCTAAAATAAATATCTCAATTGCCTGTCAAAAAGTCACATCCTTGTTCCCGATACTCACTGTCCATCTCTAATCAGCGTGGTATGTGACAGTTTCATTTATTGTGATAGATGACAGCACCAGTCACTGAACAAAGCTGGTTTGCAGCAGAGGAAAGGAGTAAGCTTAGCCTTTTCTTAGCAAGTCTGTGCTGGAGTTTTTAAGGGTGAAAGGGTAATAAAGCAATTTCCAAAAAAAAGGCACATAAAGAAATAAAAACATCTAAATAACTTTGCTGGGCTCATTCCCAAGCTTTAATGTCTTAGGAATCAAAGCAATATTTCAAAATACAATTTTACAGAGGGAAGGTATAGTAGTCAATAATACTTAGGTGGGGTGTATGCTTGGTGTTAAGGGAACTATTAGGCAAAATAAGGCAAGGTTTTCACAAAGATTCAGTTCCAGTGAAGAGGACTATAAGTCAAATTCTCCCATCTGCAGAGCTAATGTAGTATTAGTGCTTAACAACATTAAAGCTATAAAAGAAAAATATCACAGTGGCATTTTGCTTTGTTTACTGTTTCACAAGAGAACTTTTCATAGAGTAAGATAATTTAATATGCTGGGAGATTTATTGCATTTATTTATTGTCCTTTATTTATATAGCACCAACACACTTTACAGAGATTGCTCTATATACCCACATGTTTCCTGCCACAGTGGAGCTTATAGTCTAAGTTCTCGAACACGTTCACAAAAAAACCATATTAGGGTCAAATGCATGAGGAGAAAGTTGACCTTCCTCAGAGGACACCCACATAAACATGAGGAGAACATGCATACTCCTTGCTCGTAACACCCAAGTTGAAGACCTCATTGCTGAGGGTCTTTATCATTTTGAAATCATCTTCATTTTCATAATTTTTTTCTGGGTGTTATGTTGGTAGAGGTGTGTAAAAAACAGGCACAATTCATTGTTGGTTGCCATGTGAAGATATGAGTCCCTTGGCTACAGCTGAAGAGCACTGTTTGGGGTTCTGATATTGATTTCTACCTGGGCATTATCTACAAGGAGTTTAGATGTTCTGTCTACGTGGGTTTCTTTGGGTTACCCCAGTTTTCCTCCAATGATATATTGGCAAATGAAATGGTTCCTGATAGAACTGACCCTCCGGTCAAAAATCAAAAATAGTGTCATTCCATGGTGGATATTCCAGCAGTCAGTTCAGATTTGGAGCTAGTATCTGAAATAATAATAAAATAAAAATAGGCACATCTGTGGCTGCACACTTCTTTTAACACATGAGCCTATCTAATTTCTTCCAGACGTGATTCTAGCAGTGGTCTGTAACCCCTTTGTTCTCTTACCGCCCCACCTTACAGTCGTGGAATTAAGGAGTGAAAGAAGAGCTGAAAAAATAACAGCCCACAGAAGACCCAAATATTTTTTAACGGAAAAGGGGATCACTTGCCTCTGTAAATTTTGTCAACACAAATTTGTCGTTATTTTTAGAATATCAACAAGCTTTTTTTTTAATCATTCAATTAAATTTTTTAATAGATAATACATAGTTCATTTCGATTTAATAAAGACAATAGTAAATTAAGTTTCACCCTCTGCAAATGATACTTAGTGCGCATATATCTATATATATATCTATATATATATATATGTAAGGCTACTCACTGTTGTGTGGAAGGGATGTCTGGTCCTGTCCATCCCTGCAGGCAAGTAGTTGGTCGCAGTCACCAGCGAAAATGCGCCCGTGCGTCTGTCCACGAGCGTGCGCATTGTCGCGCGCGTGCATACGTTCGTGCGTGTGTTGCGTCGCCCTGCGTTTCTGCGCATGCGAGTTTACGCTGGGCCTATATCAACTCAGTTGACATACAAACAAATTGCTAGGTTATTTTAGTTCATTTCCAAGAGACCCCAGCATTATATATTTGATCTCCTGTTGTTGACCCGGCTATTCCTGACTCACTTGAACTCTGCCTGCACCCGACCTCGGCCTGATATTGACTATGAATCGAATCTGCCTGCATCTGACCTTGGCCTGACTCCGTTTACGAATCTGAGCTGCCTGCCTTTGATCCGGATCTGTTTGATCTCGTCCTTCACACCCTTGTTACTTCGTCCGGCCTCTTTTCACAGCACATTCTGCCTGTTTCACCTTCAGGGTAGTCAGTCGCTGGTGGAAGCTGCTTGTGAGCCCTCCTCTGCAAATTGATCCACATAAAGCCATATATATATATATATATATATATATATATATATATATATATATATTTATATCTATATATTTATATCTATATATATCTATATCTATCTATCTATTTATAATACCGCCTGAATACCCTCATATATATCAAAATACATATACAATATTCACATTCCTATAATAAACTAACTCTAGATCCGCAGATCTACTGTATTAACTGTTTAGTCTTGGTTCTTTTGATATTTTTTAATGACTGCTTTTGTAGATTAAGCTGTTTCCGCTGCTGTAAAGGCTAGGCTACTCTTAGATCCAAATGGAGTTTATTCTAGAATGACTTAAATCCTTGACTCCTTCTGCTGCTTTATAGAGCCTCAGCTCAAAGAGAGAAAGGTTGATTTTCCTAATGCCGAGTTACTCAAGAGCTAAGTGTTTGAACAACTCCGCTGTTATCTCCTTGATTTCGCCAAGTTGAAACGATTAAACCCTGAATATTGCTATCCTGCAGCAAAGAAACAGATATACCTTGTAAAAACCTAATTTTAAGCCAGTTATATAGGACTGGAATGATCACGGATAATGTGTTCCTTTTAACATAATATTGATATCCGTGAATGAGATCCCTTAAAATACAGCCCTCTAAAATTACATTTTGGGGATAATCCAGTAATGATTCTTTAGTGATATCATTTTACTGAACTGAGCTGTTAAAATATTCTCTTTAATATGAAAAAAGGACAGAAAGTCCCCTCTAGGCTGTGATTCTGCATTAGCCATTCCCAGCAACCAGGAGACAGGTTACAACCTCAAACGTAGTTTAAGCTTAACTACAAAAGGCTACACCCACTACTTTTTTTTCAAGCTTCCTATTCTGCTTGAGATGTCTTTTTATCTTTCGCACCGCTGGACTAGCAATCATCAAAAGCCTCCTGCTAAATCATGTGCATAATTAATACATGCATGCACTGTCTCCAGCAAAATGAAATTACCCACTGACAGTCTGTGCATCTGTGCCCCTGATAACTCGAAGAAAAACCTTGCTGCAGTCCTGCGATGGGACCCGAGTAGGCACAAGCTGCTTGAACAATGCGTGAGGATTTTACAAAATGGTTTTTACTGCATGAGAAGTGTAATCCAAATAACTTTAGAACAGAACTGGGCCAAGAGATACAGTTGCTCAAGACTGGCCGATACTAAGCACCCCTCCATTGACACTGCTAGGGTTGCCACCTGCCCGGTATTTCACTGACCTAGTGGGTAAAATACTAGCTGGTACAGGCATGGGATCTGTTATCCGGAACCCTGTTATCTAGAAAGCTCTGAATTATGGAAAGGCCATCTCCTATAGACAAACAGGAAAATACCTGGTTGCGTGCCCCTTCGTCAGATGTTATATCGAGTGACTAATAAACGTGTAGGGGATCTCCTGTGTTTGGTATTTTCCTGGTTGTAATACTTTGGGAGAGGTGGCGACCTCCCCAACTTACCCAGGGCATTCACTTTTTGGAGAGGCTTGGGGAACAAAGGAAAAACTGCTTGCTATATCTCCTATAGACTCAATGTTATCCATATAATCCAAATTTTTAAAAATGATTTCCTTTTTCTCTGTAATAATAAAACAGTACCTTGTACTTGATCCCAACTAATATATAATCATTTTTTAAAGCAAAACCAGCCTATTGGGTTTACTTAAAGTTTACATGATTTTCTAACAGAAAGATACATTACATGTACCTATATACAGTGTATTTGGTTCCACATTTGTATTGACTTGATGTTATGCCCTTGCCAACCCCCAATTGCCTCTTCCAGCTCAGCCTCTTTTCCATTACTGTGTCACTGCTGCCCAATCAGATCCGATACCACCTGTTCATGTAACAACACTCCACTCCATGTTATTATGCTCTTGGCAATCATCCACCTAATCCAAGTAGGAGTGTTCTAATAGACTACTATCAAAGCAGATCATTCATCAGAATGTTTGTGTTTGACAGCTTTGAGCTGTTAAGCACTATCATGTGCTGTTGGGTGTTAGAGCACAGTGCTGAGCTCTCACACCCAACTGAACCATTAAACCCCAGGAAATTAAACAGCATTGTATTAAAGTTAGAGAAGTATATATTAATAGTGAGATGAGTGATTCAGAAAATCTGCAATGGAACTTGTGACGTCTGAACAATTTTTTTTTTTTAACCAAGCAGTAACCATTTTTCCACTGTAAAACTTACTAATGGCTCATAAATCTGCCTCTTAATCTTTATGAAGAAAAAAAAAATAAACTGTGAAAGGCAAAATGACCGCTGTAAGCAGCAAAGTTGGTAAACAAAAATGCAAGAAATTTCCATGCAGCTCATTTTTAAGAAAATCCCTAATTACCTTTATGAAAAATCTACTAGCAAAAAGGAGAAAAATAAACATGGTTTTTGAATGATTGATTCAGGCACCTCAACTCCTATTTACTGATTTTTTTTTTTACAATTTTTCATGCTCCAAATGCATTAAAGTAGACCCGTCACCCAGACATGAAACTCTGTATAATAAAAGTCCTTTTTAAATTAAACATGAAATCCAATTTCTTTTTTTATTAAAGCATTCATAGCTGTTGTAAACTCATTTAAAAATATCAGCTGTCAATCAAATATTGCCTACCCCGCCTCTATGCCTAGGCATAGAGGCGGGGCAAGCAATTACTTTCACTTTCCATTCAGCACTTCCTACATGTCACTGCTCTCCCCACATTCCCCCAGCTCTCTTAACGAATTAATTGTGTAACCAGGACATGGGGATGGATATTGGGTCCCTGTCCCCTGGTGCACAAACAAGATTCTGAGATGATGCAAGGCTTGTCTTAATAACAGTGTCCACAAAATGGCTCCATCCTGGTTGCTATAATTTTGAATTCCCAGACTAATGGAAACAATATTCAAATAATTTATACAGTGTAATTAAAGTTCATTTTGCTTGACTAACATGATAAAATAGGATTTGGAATAATTTTGTTTGGGTGACGAGTCCACTTTAAAGTCAATGGCCGTTTTTTCTTGTGCTGATTTTTTTTTTTGTCTCAATGACTTTGGGTGTCATGAGGGTGGGGTCACAGCCTGTCTTAAGGTGGCCATAGCCATAACAATTACGATCTTTCTTGGGAAATATCTTTCCAAGAATGACATTTTAATACACATTTCAATACACATGTTTCAAAACACACGTGTAGAGCTGAATCGTCAGATATACAGGTAGATATACAGGTGATTCAGCACTAAAGGTCCCCATAGATTAAAAGATTTTCCTTTGATGAACGACCGATTGTAGTGCAATATAACCAATAAGTCAAATTAACAATTTTTCATCCAACATCAGAAAATTGATCAGCCAGGTTAGAAAATTTTCATAGCCCACAATGAAATCTATTGTCCAATTGTTTGCAGGGGAAAGCAGGCAGCTACCCTCAGTTTTCCTGGCTTCAACTAGACAACATCGCTTTTTTTTTTTTTTTTTGGACAAATTGTACATTTGAACAATCATTTCAGGATAAGCTTGGTCTAACGTTAATGAAAAGATCTTTTAAAAATCTATGGCCAGCTTAACAATGGACGATGTTTGGGTGCCTTCAAAGGCACCAGATTAAAATTTTCCATCCAGCCTGATCAATGATATTTTCCTACCATACACGCACCGAATATTGTACGTTAATTTGTTTTGTACGAAATTATCTGTGCGTCTATGGCCACCTTTATACACACTATTTGATTGCACCTGATTTAGTAATGTGGGTGTAGCATGAAACCATGAATTTATTGCTTGGCCACTGCACTTTAGATGTAGAGGGAGGCTTGAGCCAAAAATATAAAAAACACTTTCATAGACTATTGCTTCTCAGGAGGGTTCTCCCATAAACTGTTCATATATCTGTTGGTCTGCTCATGTACCAAATAAGTGTATCTATATCCATTAAGCTGGGCCAAATTAGCCTGGGACAATGATCAAATCATACTGTGGGCCTACAGACACCTGTTGGCAAAGACTACATTTAATCGCCAATGCAGTCCTCAACCAGTTGGATTTTCAAACCTGCAAATTAGGTATCTGTCCACTATTTAGCCATATATCAGTGGAACGAGTTTGTTCCAAAACATAGGACAATAAGCCGTCTACAAAATTCAGTTACAAATAGGGATGGGTGAATCTGAGCCGATTCGTTTCACCAAAAATTTGCCGAGCATATTTTTTTTTGACGCACACCGCCATATAAGTCTATTTTCCATTTCCAAAGCGAAACAAGGTAAAAAAAATTCGCCCATCCCTATTTACAAATATCAAAAACATGAACACAACTACTGCTTCCATACATAATATTCAACAAACCCGTTCCGTTAGCAGTTTTGCTGGTCCTGCAGATCCATCTTGAGCATTTATTTAAATGCTGGTGATATATAAGCAGGTAACAGCTTAATAGGATCTGTTGGAAAAAAAAAATCACTCTGAAAACTAATTTGCATATCATTACAGGCGTTTCTCGATACAGTAAAAAGCACTGTATGCGCAATGATTTATGGAGGACCCAGCTGAGACATATGAAAGTTCATAATCATTTTAGCTTTATTACTAAAAGAAAAAAAAAAAGTCCATGTTAATAGATGCTTATTTTTTTAATAGAGATGCTAGCATCTGGGGACTCTGGCACCGGGCTCCATTTCCAGATTTAGTATTGCTAGTTTGATGACAGCAAGCCTGCTGCACTCCTGCTGATTCCAAGGTCCCTTCAGATTAAATTAATGAGACAAACACTGTGTATTTACTCAAAGTAGTGTTATGAAGTGAACTGTAGGTTGGGCACTCAAGTGAGATAATACTGTGGGCTTCTTGCTCCAACTCAGCCTTGCTGCCTTCTAGTGTATATTAGCATGAAAATAGATGCCCTATCCCCGGGCTATGTCTGCATCCTTCTTGGGCCCCCCCCCCTCCTATCAGTTGCCTTCCTCAGTTCCCCACCACATGATTCCTGCTGACTCTATAAGTCCTCTATCCATGATGCTTTCTAGTTTCCATCACATTTTAATATCTTCTCTTCATACTTAAAAAAAAAAAGCAGTGTAGAAATACATCAAATATCATCACTTAATGCCACAGTGAGATAAGTACTATAAGGTATTAATAGCAATAAACGTAAGCGAAACAGATGATAGTTTGCTGGAGTCAGTGACCCTGACAACCAGATATTATTTTTAATTGCAAGATAGAAATAGACAGAAGAGGATTATACTTGAGGGGATTGTAATTAGGATTATAATTGAAAATTTTAAAGGGATACTGTCATGGGAAAAAAAAATTCAAAATGAATCAGTTAATAGTGCTGCTCCAGCAGAATTCTGCACTGAAATCCGTTTCAGAAAAGAGCAAACAGATTTTTTTATATTTAATTTTGAAATCTGACATGGGGCTAGACATATTGTCAATTTCCCAGCTGCCCCAAGTCATGTGACTTGGGGCTCTGATAAACTTCGCTGAACATGTGCTCTGATAAACTTCAATCACTCTTTACTGCTGTACTGCAAGTTGGAGTGATATCACCCCCTCCCTTTTCCCCCCCAGCAGCCTAACAACAGAACAATGGGAAGGTAACCAGATAGCAGCCCCCTAACACAAGATAACAGCTGCCTGGTAGATCTAAGAACAACACTCAATAGTAAAAAACCCATGTCTCACTGAGACACATTCAGTTACATTGAGAAGGAAAAACAGCAGCCTGCCAGAAAGCATTTCTCTCCTAAGAGAGTCACATGACCAGGGGCAGCTGGGAAATTGACAAAATGTCTAGCCCCATGTCAGATTTCAAAATTGAATATAAAAAAATCTGTTTGCTCTTTTGAGAAATGGATTTCAGTGCAGAATTCTGCTGGAGCAGCACTCTTAACTGATGCGTTTTGAAAAAAAAATGTTTTCCGATGACAGGATCCCTTTAAAGTAACTGAAAGCTTACTAATAATAGGCCTTTCTATAACATACTAAAAGTTAAAGGGGAACTGCCCCTGTAAGGGTTACTGGAACTTGTGTGAACATTCACACTTTATTCCAACACTCTTGAGCTCTTGAGCTCCACCAACCCTTATCAGGTTGCCTGCCAGCTTTATCACTTTGGGCCAAGTTTACAAAATTGTGAATTTTGTCTTCGACTAACTTCGCCAAGTTTTGCCTCAATTCTCAAGGCGTAATTCACTACACATCTTGTTAGGCTACATACCTGCATCCGCAAGCTCCTTCCTGTCTCCAGGTTGCGTCTCTGCAATCTTCTCAACGCATTTGCAAATACACGATTATTTGGATGCAGGGATGGCTTGACGTTACGCTAGTGACGGAGTGCTGCATCTTGACATACACCCCTTTTTGGCACCAAATCAAGCCTATTTAAAGGATTCTGAAGGCTCAGTATATTGCCTGGTTGTCTTGTTTTTTTCCAGAAGCCTAGCCATTTTATCCTGTTGTTTCCCTTTGCTTGACTTGCTGTTTTCTGCATTCTGCATGCTGTTTTCTGCATTCCCTGATCCCTGGCTTGACTCCAACCATGAACCTGTGCTGTGTGCCTTGTGGTCTGTTTGATCATGATTCTGCCTGAACCCTTTGATACCTCATTTTGGCTTAGTCTCACCACCTACTTTCTACTTCAATAAACCCCTGTATACACTTCAGGTGGGTTCAGGGTTTTGTGAGGCGGTTGTAAGTCATCTTCTACAAGAGTGCTGCTCCTCCGTCGATAGATCCCTCTGCTAAGCCTGACACATCTCATATTTGAAAATATCTTAACCATATTTTTTGTGATATCTCCGTCTCTGCCTAGAGACCTTTTTACCCTACTCAGATGGTTCATGCTTCCTTTTTTTGTTAGCAATCTGGAAGGAAAAGTTGAAAAGTTCTTGACTCTTGAATCTTCTGGGGCAAAGCTTGGATAGGTTGGAGACCTGTTTTTATCTCATGCCTCTAAGAGCTTCCCACTGCCTAGTTTCAAGCCCATCGTATAGAAAGAACGTACGGTATCAACACTGGTACTGTAAAAAATTTACATTAGGAAATCCGCTGGGGAAGAGTAGCAGTTTAGGTAGGAACATATAAATTTCAGTACAAATGTTGGATGAAGCCAAGGCAACTTTACAATAAAGTGAGTCCAGTGATTGTCAAGACAAGAGAAACAATTGGACAATTCAACATCACTTGAATAGCTTAAAGCAACCAATTACCAATTTATTAAACATGCAACAGAATCAACAGAGCTCATTGCTGATTGGTTGCTACTGCTATTGTTTAATACAGCGGGACAATAGTAAGGCACTGTTAATAGTTTAGGTATCCTTTTTACAAAAATAACATTATGAATATATTTTTTAGTGTTTACTTCTCAGCAAGATAACTGGCATACACTTGTTGGCAGCTGTGGATTATATTTAGGCAAGTCTTTATCACCTAAGCAAATGTAGGTAGTAGCGCAGCAAGGCTAGACTGTGCAAACAGAGGCAGTATATCTTGGGAATGTTTGATGCCGGTGGGAGCCATTCTTAAAATGGAGCACTTTTAGCTGGTTTTCATGCATTTTTTACATTTCGCAGAGTGCACTGGAGATCAAGGAACAAACAAAAGAGAATATAAAAGGAGCAAGGGGAGGGGTCCTGTGATTGCGTTGCATTTATACATATTGCATATTTCGAAGGTGGTAAATGGATTTCAGGCCTTGAACTTTAAATTTCATAACTGAGCACAGAATTTTATGTTTCTTTTCAACAAACCTGCTTAAATTTAATCAAGACTAGTTAGTGCAACACATATAAACCTACAATCATGAGAACATTACAGGGTCAGTATGGAGATCTTCAGACTCTCCATTTCCTTTAATCCTGTACACTTATTAGCAGGGGGTGCTGTGATCAAGGCCCGGGCTAGGATGACAAGATTTTAGCGTTAGCATGCTGCCCAGTCGCATTCTAAGGAGCCCTGGGGATGTGCGGCTCAACTCTGTACGCGTAACAGTGCTCCAGCGCATGTGCACATGTACTGTGGGGGAACAAGCAAAGGCGGGTGTTTGCTAGGACCATGCAGCCTAAGAAAAATCTGGGCCTGGCTGTGATCTCTGGGGCTCTTAATACATGTAACATGCTTATCTTGCAGCATTTCAGGGTAGGTCCATGAGCACCTCTCCCTCATCCTAGGTAGAGATGGCGCGAACTGTTCGCCGGCGAACTTGTTCGCGCGAACATCGGGTGTTCGCGCTCGCCGGAAGTTCGCGAACGTCGCGCGACGTTCGCCATTTTGGGTTCGCCATTGTTGGCGCTTTTTTTTGCCCTCTCACCCCAGACCAGCAGGTACATGGCAGCCAATCAGGAAGCTCTCCCCTGGACCACTCCCCTTCCCTATAAAAACCGAAGCCCTGCAGCGTTTTTTTCACTCTGCCTGTGTGTGCTGAAGAGATAGTGTAGGGAGAGAGCTGCTGCCTGTTAGTGATTTCAGGGACAGTTGAAAGTTTGCTGGCTAGTAATCGTGTTGATACTGCTCTGTTATTGGAGGGACAGAAGTCTGCAGGGGTTTGAGGGACATTTAAGCTTAGGTAGCTTTGCTGGCTAGTAATCTACCTTCTACTGCAGTGCTCTGTATGTAGCTGCAGTGGGCAGCTGTCCTGCTTCTGATCTCATCTGCTGACTGCTGCAATAACAGTAGTCCTTGTAAGGACTGCTTTTATTTATTTTTTTGTTCCAATACAGAGCAGTATCAAGCAGATTACTAGCCAGCAAACTTACTATCATCTGTCCCTGAAATCACTAACAGCTCTCCCCCTACACTATCTCTTCCAAGCACACACAGGCAGATTTTTCAGATACATTTTTGCCCTTGATCCCCCTCTGGCATGCCACTGTCCAGGTCGTTGCACCCTTTAAACAACTTTAAAATCATTTTTCTGGCCAGAAATGTCTTTTTTAGATGTTAAAGTTCGCCTTCCCATTGAAGTCTATGGGGTTCGCGAACCGTTCGCGAACCGCTCGCATTTTTGCGCAAGTTCGCGAATATGTTCGCGAACTTTTTTTCCGACGTTCGCTACATCCCTAATCCTAGGACATCTTTCATTATTCCTACCCCACTGCTCATGCAATAGGAAAGGGGCACAAGACTACGACCCTCTGATTAGACCATTCCAATGATCCTGGTTGCTTTTTTTTCTTTTAAGTATAATTTTTACATGCATAGGCTATTTTTTTGCACATGCCAAATGGGAGAAGTAGAATAATGCGTCAGTGTGTTATTTTGTATTATGTTGTATTTACAGTGGCAACGCATTCTCCATTTTACAATTCCCTATGGCTTTCAAATACACAAGGGCCAGTTTAACTACCTGTATGCTTTTTTGTGGATGAACAGTAGTAACTGGGGAAAACCCTGGCAGATTCGCCGGCATTAAAGGAGAAGAAAAGGTTAAAATTAAGTACGTTTTATCAGAAAGGTCTATATAAATACACCAGTAAACCCCTCAAAGTAATGTTACTCTGAGTCCTCTGTCAAAAGAAACACCACATTTCTTTCCTTCTATTGTGTACACATGGGCTTCTGTATCAGACTTCCTGTTTTCAACTTAAACCTCCAGGGGAGGGCTCGAGCATGCTCAGTTTGCTACTCTCCCCCTTGCTCCTCCCCTCCCTGCTGTAATCTGAGCCCAGAGCTATGAGTGAGCAGGGAAACTCAGGCAGGAAGTGATGTCACACCAAGAAAATATGGCAGCTGCTATCCTAAAAAAACAGAGAGAGCTTCTAGAGTTTACTCAGGTATGATAAAGCATTCTACATACATTAAATAGTGTTTTAGCTTGCTAATCTATTGACAATAAACTGCTTTGCTAGCTTTCCTTCTCCTTTAAGGGGTACAAAATCACAGAGGGTGCAATGCTGTTTACATGCCTCCTCCTACCTACCAGGCCCTGCACTTGGTTAATGGGCCCTTTAACACTACTGAAGAGCAAAATGTGTATCATAGTTTTAACCTTGCATGATCAGAAACCCAGAACATTCCAGTATTTACAATTGGAAAGGAACGGTGATGCAAGGATATAAAATCTAGTTATGCTATTTCCCCCATCAATAATATATGCATGTTTGTTAGCAACCTGAGTTAGGCCTGTTTAAGGCAGAGCTATGATAGCAAACATGGCCAGGAAGCTTTTCTTTCTCACGTACCCTTTTCAGCTATAGTCATGTGACAAGGAAGACGTTTGCATAATTATGATGACATTATCATGGCTCAAGGGAAGAGGAAAGCGTTGATTGAAAATCAGGCAGCATTTCAGCGTCCCTGGTGGAAAGGAAAATATACTTGATTTTCAAAGAACCAAAAAGTCATATGTTTGCTTTGAATATGATTACATTTGTTCAAAGAAGCTAATTACATTGATAGATAATTTAAAATATCTCTCTTTTGCAGAAGAGGGGGGTTGAAAGTGACTGTCCCTTTAAGGCTTTTTTGTTTAATGAATTTAAGAATTCTTTGCTGCTTTGGAGCCGTTCAGTTGTCCTGATGATCTGCTCTAGTCAGATCTGGACATGTCCTAATTTAACAGTCTTTAATCAAAGCCTATCTGAGCATCTTCTCCTCTGAGATAACCCTCTGATGATTGAATACTATTTCCTTGAATTCTGGGTTAACCTCTCTGCTACTAAAGAGAGACTAAAGCTGACTATAGTACTTCTTTCTTTCTGCCTGGCAGCTGCAAGGCAACCATTGCTGCATTTTTTTGCAATATAAATTTAAGCTAATACAGGCTTTTATATTGTTGGGCTGTAATTTTGTACTAATAAAAAGAAGATGTTTACTTCTATTGGATATTAATTGATCAATTTGGGATGGAAATCAGGTAGGAAGTCATCAGGCTACAGCAATGGCAAGGAATAGCTATCCTACACTATTCATGGAGGCCCAATTATCATATAGGGATGTGTGCTGATTCTCATGATTGGATTGCCATGGCACTGGTCATTGCCCAAGACTAGGGGGCTCTCAGTGGTTTACTCAAGGTAGACTTCTTCCTTTATCTCGAAAACAAAATTACCACTAGAGGAGCTCCTCGTAGTTGACATCTGCAGTATAATTGGACCTCTCAACTCTTCAATAATTATGTATAAGCATAGCTGCCACCTTTATGGCCTTCCTTTTCTTCTTTAGTCTGAAGCCAAATGACTTCTGTCTAAAGAAAATTAAGAAAAGCCTTAGAAAACATGGCTATTTCAAAACCAAAGTCAGTTACTTTATGTTAATCACAGACATGTCAAAGAGGGCAGAGCTATGACTTGGGAGTTCTTCCATAGTTAGTAGAAATTCCAGGCTGCCATACTTCCTTTTCACAGATTTGTTCAAGAGTAGGTTCACAGCAAATCCATGATACTGCTATATGTACATCAAAATTCACATATGCATCTGCAAGTGCATTTGTGGTCCCCCCCCCCCCATAGTTAGTTGCACATGACACCACTGTCATTAAATGTACCTCTGTCAAAATGTACTCCTGGCACTTCTGTATATTTGCATTTGGCGCCAATCAGTCCTTTTCTGCTTTCTTTTTTAATTAAGCACCTATTGACGCAGGGGAACCCTGGAGCTACCACCACCGCTGGACCAGGTGCTCTGCATCAATCACACAGTTCAATTGCTCAAAAAGAATAGGGCGCACGCATCACTTGCATGCCAAACACCGGAAATGACACCAGGCAGACTTTGAAAATGTCCAATGCAACTGCGCCTGATTTGCAATAAAGCACAAACACAGTTGCATTCATTTGTCCAAATCAGATACATTTGTGGCAGGCACAGCACAATTGCTTCAAGAGCATCGTCCCTTTGGGACCACAATAACCCCAGATATTTGCTTTGTTTTTTTTTTTTTATTAAAGAAGCTGATAAATTGAGTATATGGTAGAGAGAAGCAATGATTGTATGCAGAGATGACAACTGTTTTATATAACATACTTTTTAGACTTGTCTTATAATCTGTCAGGCAGTCCCTGGCATTCCTGTTATACTTTCATTTCCAAAATATAAATTTTATAAATAAAAAATGTAAAAGGAACTTGAAATACCTTCTCACAACAAGTTAATTTTGAACTTCTTTTCCTCTCAAAGGAAAAGCTTAACACTGTGGCCATAAAAATGTTTTCCGGTTGTACAAACTTCTTGATTAATAAATGTAGAAAGATGGTGACTGGTCTCCTAGACATACAGCGACATCTCTGTTCAAATATAAAACAGAGGAT
The DNA here is from genome assembly GCA_038501925.1 of Xenopus petersii. NCBI lineage: Eukaryota > Metazoa > Chordata > Amphibia > Anura > Pipidae > Xenopus > Xenopus petersii. Next base: position 32,337,241 of record CM076676.1, on the reverse strand, counting down.
AGAGCCCGTAATCAGCTTTATGCAACATTTTGGCACCATTGAAAAAAAAAAAAAAAACAGTTATTACAAACACTTTATTTCTCCCTCCCAAAAGAATGTCCATCTTTGGATATTATCTGTGTTTGTTAGTTGGGGATCTAAAAAAAAAAAAAAAAACAACAAACACGAATAAAATAAATAAAATCATAAAAGGCGCTTTTATTGTTCAGCTGCTGAAATGAGAGTATGATCTTGGAAGTTTGATCTTGGATGTTTGATGAAAACAAATGCGGCTTAAAAACAAGACAAGAATCAAGGAATACTACATCAAAGATCTTGCCTGGTGCTGTCAATGCAATGCCTTGAATAACAGACAGAGCATTAGAAGATTTCTGAATGCTGAAATTCTAGCCAATGGCTTTATCGCTATTAGCAGTCTCAGTAGTCATCATGCCTGCTGAGTTTAAATACCTATAAAAATTGTGCTCCACGTTTATACTGATACGGTTCTGATTATTCAAGGGGTGGTGGCATTATAAATTGGGTAGGTATTTTGCCCCATTAATCAAAGGTGAAACATGTGTTGCATTGGGACAACTGAAGTCATCTTCACAGATGTGCTCCCCTGTTGGCTTGCAGGCACATCAGAAGGTCTTGTGGATGATGGAGATTGATTGCTGCAGGGCTTTACAGTGCAGCACCTGATAAGTGAGTCTCCCAAGATATGGGTGGAATTCTTGACTTACTTTAAGTCAAAATAAATAACCAATACATAACCGTTCTCACTTGCCCCAGTGTTGCCAGTATTGCCATTATTTAGACCACTGTCCAATTGTCCTAACATTATTCAACAATAAAAAGTTCTACCTCTGTGTTTTTCTATAGGTTGCGACTGTAACATGTGCTGGCCACGTAAAGGGGTTCCTCACCTTTGCATCAACTTTTTAGTATGACATAAGACACATTTTGTGCTTTTTTAAAGTTATTTAGCATTTTCTTTTGCAGCTTCTTAGTTTGGAATTGCAGCAGCTGTCTGGTTGTTAGGGTCTTGTTTACTTTAGCAGCCAAGCAGTGGCTTGAATGAAAGATGGGAATATGAATAGGAGAGGGACTGAATAGTAAGATACAAATATAGTTATGGGATCCATTATCTGAAAACCCGTTATCCAGAAAGCTTTGAATTACGGAAAGGCCATCTCCCATAGACTCAATTTTATCCAAATAATCCAAAAATTATTTCCTTTTTCTCTGTAGTGATAATACAATCAATACCTTATACAGAGGGGCCGATTCACCAAGGGTCGAATATCGAGGGTTAATTAACCCTCGATATTCGACTGGGAATTAAAATCCTTTGACTTCGAATATCGAAGTCGAAGGATTTTAGCGCAAATAGTTCGATCGTTCGATCGAAGGAATAATCCTTCGATCGAACGATTAAATCCTCCGAATTGAACGATTTGAAGGATTTTAATCCAACGATCGTAGGATTATCCTTCGACCAAAAAAATTTAGGAAAGTCTATGGGGACCTTCCCCATAGGCTAACATTGACTTCGGTAGCTTTTAGATGGCAAACTAGGGGGTCAAAGTTTTTTCTTAAAGAGACAGTACTTCGACTATCGAATAGTCGAAAGATTTTTAGTTTGAATCCTTCGATTCGAAGTCGAACTCGTAGTCGAAGGTCGAAGTAGCCCATTCGATGGTCGAAGGAGCCCAAAAAACACTTCGGAATTCGAAGTTTTTTTACTTCGAATCCTTCACTCGAAGTTAGTGAATCGGCCCCCAAATATTAAAACAATAGCTTGAACTTGATCCAAACTAAGATATAATTGTACAGTAAGCAAAACCAGCCTATTGGGTTTATTTAAGGTTTACATGATTTTCTAGTAGACTTAAGATGCAAATTATGGACAGATCTGTTATTCCGAAAACCCCAGGTCCGGAGCATTCTGGATAACAGGTCCAATACCTGTATAATAAATATCACAAATATAATAAAACTGTAAGCTTACAAAGCAATAGGTTTTTGGCTTCTGTGGGTCAGTAAAGGCCAATTTGGGTAGGGTTTTGGGAGAATGCTCTACTAAATACACATGAAAACCTACTGTAGCTTGAATGTAAGTTAGGGTAGTTGTCCTACTCTTTGTAACAATGGGTGAAAAGCTGATTCAAATATTTTCATATATCTGGGAACTTGTTATGATTGAGACCACAACCTAACTTGGTCCTCCAAGGAGAACCTGAGCCAAAACATTCTGCCGCCGCTCTAGAAATTGGGGGTTAGGATTTAGATTGCACTTTGCTTGTGGGTGGTGACCAACTGTAAGGAGAAGGTAGATAATACAGTTCAAAAATAATATTTTGTCGTGCTGGGTTTTCCCCTCAACCTCAGTGCATAGTTTTAAGCTAATTATCAAAATTTGGAAAAAAAACAAGAAAATAAAGGGTTCGAGGCAAAAGTGTCAGGTCTAGGGCAAATTACTGTATGTATGTAATTGACTCATTAATTAAAGATAGTACTGTGTATAAAAAAAAGCTAGTTACCAAAAAGTAATGCCCAATCAGACAAAACTTGACAACTTGCCTGCAAAACAGCATACTAGTAATGACCTTGTCATTACCTGATGAAGCAGCGGATTCCTAGCAGTTTGCTGCTGTGGTTCTGAACTAGCTTTGTACCTTTGCCACAAGTCTTAGCTCACTGGAGTTATGTGGGAATGGGTAGGAGGCTACTATTTATGTTGGGTAGGAGCCCAGGATATGGGCAAATATTCTGTGCCATGCAAGTGCAACTGTATAACAAGTATAAATGATCCTAAATGTAAAATTCTACAACTGAATAGTACCATTTATTTAGAGAGGTAAGTATCACTTTAAGAATGTTACTTAACATTCTGTAAATTCATCCTGCCTTTTCTTTTTAGGCATCATGCTAGTTTTCCCCCTAAAAGTTTAAATCTTCCCCTTTCTCCTTATCTTGTTCTCTCTTGATAATATATGCTAGGCTATGCATAGTCTGTCCAACTGAATACATTTAGAATGAAAGAAAAAGATTATTATACAATCTTAACATCCTGTTTATCATTGAAAACAGCCTTAAGTTCTACTGAGTTATTTTCTGTTTTATGGCATCGTCAGATTACATAAAATACTACTCTTTGACTGCTGTATGCTTGTAATCAAATTCTTTATTTTGTGATTCTTGATTTTCCTCTTTTCCCTAAGCTCTATATTGTTATATTTACCTAATACTGCTTTTGCTAGGAAACAATAAAATATCTATAGTGCTGAGAAAAAAAAGAGACTTTTAAAGTCACTGAAAGAAATGAAAGCCGGGGGAAGTAGAGCCCATTGTTTTTAAATACAACTATTGAGGTGATCTTGAATGCATTTCTGAAGGAGGGATAAACATTTTTTTTCCAAAACACATCAGTACACAGTGCTGCACTGAAATCAATTTCTTTAGAAGAGCAAGCAGATTTTTCTTAATTTAATTTTGAAATTTGTCATGGTGCTCGACATGAGGTGCATTTCCCAAGTGCCCCCAAACATGTGACTTATGCTCTGATAAACTTCAGTCACTCTTTACTGCTACACTGATAATCTCCCTCCCTTCCCTCCCCAGCAGCCTATCAACAGAACAATGGGTAGCTAACCAGGTAGCAGCTATCTGATACCTCTTCTAAATTATATGCAATGTAAACAGTGCAATTTAGAAATAAAAAGTAAACCATAAAAATCATGACAGACAGAATCCCTTTAAGTATATCTGATATTTACAATAAGTGATACTGAAGATTAGCCTAGATACAACTATGAATCTTCAAATTAATAATGCTATAAATACTGTGTAGGAGGAAGGTCCCCCTCTAGTAGATCAGTGGTTTACATGATGTCTGACTATAGACAGGCGAGGGTGCACAAGTAGCTGTAGAGCTTCAGATAGTTTGAGATTAAAATCAAAAAGTTCAGAGGAACAAAAGAGTACAGGAAGTAAGAGTGTTGTGTTTTCTCCAAGCAAACAATCTCTAGTCTGTCTTTTCATTGTCCCTGGCCCCTCAACAAGGTTCTTGGCAGATATGTTAATATGCTGTCTCTGATTTACCTCTTGTGAGTAAAAATGGGCATTTCATATGGTGGAATGGATTGTTGATCCATAATCCCCTCTAGAGGAACCTCATCAGGAAAGAAAATAATTTGAATCGCTAGACCAGGGGAGATTGCAATATCAGCCATCAACCCCTTCTCAGGGAGAAAAGACCATAGTTTTCATAATTAGAAATACACATGACATCTTTCAACCAGCTTTGAAATCCAAACATTTCTCACAATAACACAAATCAACATATATCTGTAACCATTAGCTGCTGACAGCTGCATAACATGTTATTAAAGTACATTTTCACCATTTCACCAACAAAACCCGTGCCAAGCCTGTGACTAAAGGTGGCAATACAAGCATTTGGACCAATTTGGCAGTTTATCTGTCAGCATATGGGGCCCTCCGACAGGCCTCCCAGACCGATATATGGCCAAAAATCAACCAGATCTCAAACAAGCAGGTTTGATTTTCCCACCCAATCGAGGACTGCATTGGCTAGTGGATGCAGTCCACTTCGATTCAGCTGGTATGCCCTTTATTGTAATCTGATCATTTAGCCATAGGACTGTCAGGGAAGCCCTCTTGAGGGAGCAAGGTTGCAGTGTCCAAAGGGTTAATCAAAGGAGTAGTCGGAATCCAGGCAAGAGTTCAAGGGCAGGCGGATAACAGCAAAGTCCAAAGTCCAGGCAAGGGTCAGGATAATAATCAGGAACAATATTTTAGCAATAGTAGCTCACAGGGAACCCATGATACACTCAGGGAAAGTTTCCTATACTTGGGCGCCATTCTGGCGTCTTGGTAGCGTTTTTATATTTGAATTTGGCGCCATTGTGACATCATTGGCATCCTTGCACCGACGTCGGCTCGCTGACGTCATCGCGCCAGCGCCGCTACCCACGTGGCGGCCATGGGTGCCGCCATTTTGGGAGCAACGCCAGCAGGGGAGGACGAGCCGCCCGGAGCTCCTGGAACTGCTCCGGGCGGCGATCGTGACAAGGACCAAACAATTGTATTAGCTGGATATCACCCATCATTTTGTAGGGCATATCGGGAAAAATGTGCTTGTTTGGTGACCTTGCCAACCGAGCTGATCTTATAGTGTATGGCCAGCTTAAGCCTCCTCTTCCCAAGTTCTTGTCATCCACCTACTGTGCACATTTGTTCACTACACCTAGCCCCAAGCCTGCCCTCATCACAAACACCTACACCTTGATCTTTTTTGAATCTCACCCATTTTGGATACCCAAAAGGGAAATCCCACACAACCAAGGGCTGTGACATTTGAAAACAGAACCCCCTCTACCTACTCAAAATTCTTCAGTTGCCACAAGGATGGGCAGACTGGAAGTTGCCTGACTGTCTACTCACAAGTAAATTAGCTCACTTTCTGCCTCAGTAGTTATACTCCCTCGCTACTCCTACTTTCCCCTCTCTCACCAAAACTACAATTTGCATCATCCCCACACATCTGTTTCCCAGGCTTTATCTCACCTGTCTTGGTCCTGTTGCTCCCCCTGTTCCAGGCTTGTTTTTTGGGATCCCTTTTTAGACTGTAGTCCCTACACTGTGGAAGGTTTCCCCAGTGAGTACTGGCCTTGCTAAGCTTGCCTGTTTAACTCACAACTTCTGAGTGTGCTATGACAGAAGCTATTATTCAATTATTTTACCTTGTTCATGCTGTTTGCTGACTTCTCTGAGTTTCCTTGCTTACTTAGAGTAAAACTTTTTGATACTACTGCCTTTTGCTCCAGGCTCCCAGCTCATCCACCGCTGGTACTAGGTGGAGACGAAACAGGGAGAGCTATGTGCTCCCTCTCCTTCTGTGTACTAGGGACAGTGTAAGGATTCGGGTCTGCGTTCTTACCGGCGCAGGCGCGGGCGCATTAGCACGCGTCGGCGCGTGACGCCGGGCGCCGGCGACGGTCGCGGGCGCGGAGGCGACGGCGCCGGTCGCCGACGCAAAGACGCGGACGCGAGCGCCTGAGACGGACGTGACGTCAGCACGCCGACGCCGGCGGAATGACGCCAGTTGGCGCCAAATAGACATTATTTAAACCTGGTTCTGTTAGAGATGCATTGCCTGGTTATTAGGTTATCTAACTGAAACCCTAGCATCTCTTCTGTTGTGATTTCCTGTTGTTGACCTTCGCCTGTTCCTGGATTACGAATTCTGCTGCCTGTCTCGACCCTTCGGCCTGTCTCACCGTTTACGAATCTTGCTGCCTGCCTTTGACCTCGGACTTCCTGACCACTACTCTGCCTAATCCTCTTGTACCTTGCTATCGTCTCATTGGCTACTCTCCACATCCCTACTCCCTGTTCCACTCCAGGTGGGTAGTGGTTGTGTGAGGCGCTTGTGGGTTCACTATCTACGGTTCAAGCTCCTTCTACGACTGGATTATACTGGTAAGCTTGACAGGACAGTATTCAGTCATAAGACCCCTGGACCAATGAGTGAAATCTCCTTCTTGCGGGGCATTGGTTATAGAACTGAGGCAAGCTTAGCAAGGCCAGTGAAACATTTTGTGCATTAAAAATTAGACATATTGTGCATAAAACTGCAAAAAATGTCCTTCTCTTTAAATAAAACATTTAGGTTATCTTATACAGGTATGGGATCCATTATCCAGAGACCCATTATGCAGAATGCATATGGTAAGGCTATCTCCCATAGACTGCATTTTATCCATATAATCACATTTTTTTAATGTAAATATTCTGCAATAATAAAACAGTAGCTTGCACTTGATCCAAACTAAGATATAATATATGCTTATTGGAGGCAGAACCAGTCTATTGGGTTTATTTAATGTTTATATGATTTTCTAATAGACAAAGTATGGAAATCCAAATTATGAGAAGATCCATTATCTGGAAAACCCTAACACCCATGCATTCTGGATAACAGGTCCCATACTCGTATTGCAATATATGTAAGCTGGTCAGTCCTATAGTCACTTTCATCTGATTCATTAAGAATTCCACTATTTCCATAGGTAGTTATATGTTTTTTTTCCCTAATTGAACTTGTTGAGTGCAGTACTTTTACTTCCTCATGCTCCATATATATGAAGCATGGGGCTATGTATATAAAATAAGGACTGTATTGTCCCATCCAAGTTTCCATTCGAGCACAGTCTTAAATTTAAAACTATGAGCACAAACGCACAGTACAGCTATATTTAAAGTCAAAACATTTTCACAATAAGCAAATAATTCAGGGAAGTGGAAACATTATTTAACCAACCTTTCTTTGGTGATGAGACTGTTATGCTTAAGTCTACAGATAAATAGATTTCCTTGCATAGAATGACATTTTAAGATGAGTTCCTGCATATCATACATATTTAATATAATTGGTTTGTTTTTGCTTTTGGATAGACTGAAGCCTTCAAAACAAGATTTTTTTGTGCTATACCTGTGTTAGGAAACCTCTTAATTTGACTTTGTCAATGAGACCACATTGATAGCAGAGTAATACAATTGGCATTTTGTACTAAGATCAGAAGACTATTGTGTGAGTAAATCTATCTTGTTTGCCATCTGCTATAAAAGTCTTTATAAAGAAGAACTGTTTATGAGTTTCTGGGATTTTGCAGATACAGCAACTTTTATGGTCTAGGATTTGGTGATATTTTAATATTCTATGTAGATGTAAAATTCAGAAGGACACTCCTCTACTGCTTTCAAAGATTCCATGTCTTGGAACCAGAGTTGTGCACAGAAGTAAAGTACAGAGCAAGAAGATGAAGGTAAGGGTTGGGTGTAGGTCCTACAAATGCAACATTTTATAGGTTATTCATAAGGCTACCTCCAGGTGTACCCAACAAACGTTTTGAATTTTTAAATATCTGTTTGGAAGACTACTCCTATAAATGCTTGCTCAACAATATGCTCCCCTAGCTGAAGGCTCAGGGCAGGCCACTTCCAAATCTTGGTGAGTTTACTAAATTTACTTTGGGACCTTGATTGCTTTTCTATATTTTGCAGGTTAGAGTCAGGCGCAGGTGGAGTTTTTCCTGATCCGCACATCACTACTGGGAGCCCTAATGTAGATTTCGCTTTGTTGTTTAATGATAAATATATAATGTTGAGGATGTTCATTTTTCTGTTGCCCACAACATTTTCGGAGCAAGGTTCATGATTAAAATACCTGCCTGCTAAATCTATGCAAACACACTCATTAGTTGGAGAGAAAATGCTTCAAAGAGTATGTGCAATGCAATGCAATCATGCTTGCTGGATAAATCTCTGCTTTGAGAAAACAGCATGGTAAGTGTGTCAGGCTATAACAGCAATAGGCCCTGGTTTGCAGACCCCAGCAGCTCACTTTATAACCTGGAATAGTGCCCAACAGTTCTAGCTATACCATTCATTATTCTTAGCAAAGAACATATTATACAGTCAGCCAGCGAGAGATTTATTTTGACACATTTTCAGGATATGTCTGTTTTTTACAGTGACCAAGGTAAGATTTGAAGCAACATAAAAAAAATGTCCTTAAAATGTCCTTAAAGGTTAACAGAGCAGTGGTCCCAAACCAGTGGCTCATGAGTAATGTTTTGCTCACTAACCCCTTGGATGTTGCCGACAGTGGCTTCAAAGCAGGTGTTTATATTTCAATTCCTGGCTTGGAGGCACATTTTGGTTGTATAAAAAAACAGGTTTATGGGAAAACAGAACATCCCATGGGCTGCCAATCAACATAGGGCTACCAAATAGCCAATGAAATGCTTTATTTGATACCCTTAAGAACCTTTTTTTTTTGCTTGTGTTGCTCTCCAACTCTGTTTTACATTTGAATGTAACTCATGGGTAAATAAGGTTGGGGACCCCTGATCTAGAGCTTGTGTAAGCTTCTGAAAATTTGCACATGTACACACTTTGACCACAGGTCCACTAAGGCCTGCCCTCATCCAACATAAAATACAGACTGGCAGGGATGGGCGAATTTGACCCGTTTCGCTTCGCCATAAATTCGCCACCGGCGAAATGTCGCAGACGCCCATTAAAGTCTATGGCCGTCAAAAAAAATGTCGCGCGGCGAAATTATTTTGTCGCGCGTCTTTTTTTTGACGCACATCTCCATACTAGTTTATGGGCGTCATTTTTTCGGCGAAACAAGGCGAAAAAATTCGCCCATCCATACAGACTGGAGTTAATGCAACACTTTGCTTTGTAGGCCACTAAAGCAAAGTTTTTCAGGAAGAAACTGGGTGAGATTCTGAGATTAATGTTGCATCGCCGAGATTAGCTCAGTAGTAGTAATGGTGGCTGGTGAGCCGAATTCTTCTGGCCCTCCAGAGTCTTGCACATTAGCAAGCTTGCCAGCTAGTCTAGATCACCAACATAAAAAAGATTTCTCGTTCATGCTACTTGAAATCCATACCCGTCTCCTCTGCAGGTTTGTGTAAAGTCTGCAATGTCTAACACTGAGTTGCTATTTAAAAAACACAAAAACAAAATATATAAATATAGACTATAAACTGTGCAGATGCACCACACTAATAAATCCATGGAACATTATGATAGTGTCAAGGAAGAAGATCTCTTTGAAGGCCTTCAAAGTTCTATCTGTAAAGCCCTGAATTAGAGCAGCCAAATTCAAAATTTGTAATAAATCAATTAAATTAGTTAATTTAAACAAGATGGAACTCATAATTGAACACTCTTTTAATATTATGAGAGATTTCGACTTTCCAGACTGAACCAGTAGCTTATCAGCCCGTGTAAAGGGCACATGGAACCATCTGCCTGACCAATATCTGATGGTAAATTATGTAGATATCTATCAATGAGCTAATCTGGCGAAATAGCCAGAAATGAGGACTTCTACACGTATGGCAGTTTCAATTGAAAAAGACTTTACAGCTGCAATTTTTTAGCACTGAAACACCCACAAAGAAAAACATGTCATTTGGGTGGGGAAGTTAGACACTAACACACACAGTTTCTGTATAAAACACAACCTTCCTCAAGGTTAGCTGTGGAGCCAAGTAACTTCTACTTATACATTTTATACCAATGCCCTATTTGCTCATTATTTACAAATACTGTCCCATTGTTTTGATAACAGTGGTGGTTTCAGGTTGTGAAGTTAAAGAGTTTAGAAAGAAGCTTTTTGCTAGATCGAAGAGGCATTGGAGGAAATAACGTTATACATCACAAGAAAGTTGCAAAGTGAAAATGAAAAGAATGAAGTTGATGGGACAGCTGGGGGGTTTATCTGTGTTCGAAGCTTCTGCAAGATCTGTCCATATCCTTAGCATTAGATTACAATCTTTCTCTCCTCCTTCCATTAGTGTTTCCCCCTCTCTACTCCTCCCTTTCTTGCCGCATATGAGTCTATGCCAGCTGATTGCTTCCAGCCTCTGGATGTCATTAATGCATCCGGGAGGGGAAAGAAATTATGAGCAGAGTGTGACAAACATGTCTAGCTCCTAAAATAGCCCTTGCACCTGTGGGGTATCAGAACAGGTCCCTCTGCATCTCCTTCCAAGGTTTATCACACTGAGATAATTATCGATCTGGTGTTTGCAGCTGGTAAAAGCTTTAACCTTTACATGAAAAGGACACTGTTGGCTACTATTGGCTCTCAAGCAGTTTTAAGGCTGTTTGATAAAGAACCAGACCTAGATTCTAGTGGGAGTGAAGACAGTCTTAATAATAAACTTACTTGGAAACGATAAACGGACAGCACAAGGCACTGCATAGTGCTTCTACTGTTCCGACTCCAACGAGTTAAAGCACTTGCCTTGCATCAGATTATATTTGCATATGGCCTGCAGTTGTAATCAAGAGCTTTTAGAAAGTGTTGCTATAATAAACTAGAAAGATATTAATTCCAGGGCATGTTCAGAAGACAAGCAGGATCCCAGGATACGTTAAAGTAATGTGTACTCCTGATCTGTTAAAGGGTGCATTTCCCATAAGTATCCCCATCACAAGCAACAATAAGATAAAAGGTAAGGTACATAGCTGCTTTGCAAGATTCCAGTGCAATGATTCTACTTTTGAAAGTATAATTTCATTGCTTTTTTTTTTTTACCAGTGCTGTAATATGAATTGCTACAACTGTTCCTTTTCCAAGGATTTGGAATACGCAACTTCTTTGCTCGTACACGCAAATGTATAACAATAGAAAACCTGTCCCTAATACAACTTGGATACTGTTCCAAGTGGACTCAAAGCAGGTCCTTATTTGTGAAGCCTGGTGTTGACTTTTGGTTGCATAAAATACAGGTTTACTGCCAAACAGAGCCTCCTGTAGCCTGTCAATCTATATAGGGGTTACCAATTAGCCAATCACTTTCGTGGCACATTCTGGAACTTTTTTCATGCTTGTGTTGCTCCACAGCTCTTTTTATATTTGAATGCAGCTTGAGGTAAAAAATTGTGGTTTTAATTGTCATTGTTATTTTTGTTATGATGTTTACCTGATGCCCTTGGGGTAATGTATAGACAATCCCTTTGGAATGACCATGTCTAGATGTGTGACACTGTCCATGTGGGCATATGGTAGTAGCAGGAAAGGTTCATGGAGTATTTTCCTAGTTACTGTACTTTCTTACTTACTGTAACGGTTGGCACCCTAAACCCAGAACCGATGCCAAGCACCCTGGTCTCGGCTCATGCTTCTGCCTGTAGCAACCGCCTTTGGCTTCGGGAGGAGCCCTCTGCTACTCAGATGCTGCCAGGTCTTAATAAAGAGAGGTGGTGCAAGGTGAGGGGTTCTGGGCAGACAAAGGGGCACGACTGTAAGTGAAAGTCTCTGGGCAGAAGGTCATGGTACAAGGCATAGTCAGATCAGGCAGGGTTGAGGCAGGCAGAGAGTAAACGTAGTCAGGCAGGCAAGGGTCAAACCAGGAAGTCAATCAGAGGGGTTAAACAGAATCGAAGTCGGATATCAGGCAAGGGTCAGGCTTCAGAAGTCAGGATAGTCTAATAGCCAGGCAGGGGTCACAACAGGAATCAATCAGAATCGAAACAGGATCAGAACAGATAGCTCAAAGCTCAAAAGCACCACAGGATAAACCTATCACGGGCAAAATCCTGTAGCTTTAAAAAGCTATTTATACATTCAAATTTCGCCCCATTGCGAGCTTGCGCATTTAAATAAAGCAGAGGCGTGCCACGCGCACCCTAGGAACCCGGAAGTTCAGGAGAAGAGGAGCGGTGAGGCAGCTGTCCCCCCGCCGCACCACTAGGCCACCAGGGTAAGTTTTTATTACACTTACTAAGACTTACTGGGGCTCATTTATCAACACTGGGCAAATTTGCTCTTGGGCAGTTACCTATAGCAACCAAAGAGTGATTAGCTTTTTGAAGCCAGCTGCAAGTAGAACAATGAATGCAGCAATGTGATTGGTTGCCATGGGTTACTGCCCATGGGTAAATTTTCCCAGTGTTGATAAATGAGCCCCAGTATGTTAACTTTTCTGATAAATGCCTGTCCATTTCTTCAATTCCTGTTGTCTAATCCATGCATTCTACTGCATTCTACTAATACAGGTTTGGGACCTGTTATGCAGAATAGCAATGGTCGAATAAATTTGGCAGGCGCAAATTTCCGCATTTCACCACCGGTAAATAAATTCAGGAAACAACCACGAAAATTCGGCGGCGTCAAAAAAATCTGGAAGCATATCAGAAAAGTCAGTCGCTTCAAACCTGTTGCGCATCAACATTATTCTGATGCCCATTGACTTTAACACCGGTGTCGAAATTGACGCAAGCATCAGAATTGATGCGGGTGCCAAAGTTTGTGTTTCACGGGACAAAGTCACCCGTCACTAATGTAAAATTCTCGGGACCTGGGATTTTTCCAGATAAGGGATATTTCTGTAATCTGGATCTCTCCATACTTCTAGGGGGTTATTTATCAAAGTCCAAATTTATCTCAATATTTTCTGCTACAAACTCTGATCAAATCCGCACGGGTTTTTTTACATTCGGGGGTTTAGTAAATAACCCCCATAGTGTACTAAAAAAAATAATTTAAACACTAAATAAACCCAATAGGATTGTTTTGCCAGCAATAAGGATTCATTATATCTTAGCTGGGATCAAGTACAAGGTACTATTTTATTATTACTGAGAAAAAGTAAATCATTTTAAAAATTTTAATTATTTGATTTAAACAGAGTCTGTGAGAGATGGCCTGTTATTTGAAGATAACAGGTTTCTAGATAATGGATCCCAAATGTGTATAGGTATGGGACCTGTTATCCAGAATGCTTGGGACCAGGGGTTTTCCAGATAATGGATCTTTCATAATTTGGATCTTCATACCTTGAAGAAAATAATGTAAACATTGAATAAACCCAACAGGCTGGTTTTGCTTCCAATAAGGATTTATTATATTTTAGTTTTGGATCAAGTACAAGGTACTGTTTTATTATTACAGAGAAAAAGGAAATAATTTCTAAATATTTGGATTATTTGGATAAAATGGAGTCTATCGGACACGGCTTTTCCATAATAGGTTTCTGGATAACGGATCCCATGCCTGTACTTTCTTTGGTGTACCCAAAATGAATCATATACAAAAAATACTTCAAGGGAGAATTCCAAACCCAGACTTAAAATAAATAAAAAATCATAAAAAATTAAATAATTTATTTAAAAAATATGACCATAAGCTTGGCCACACACATTTCTTGCTATACCTAGCAGTTATTCATATCTATTTGCATGGGTATACTTTTTTATTTGTACAAGATCAGGTTTGGAGTTCTTTCTTGGAGAGCCTGTCATATTTGTTGTAGTTATGGTGTACTGTAGCTGCCTTCCTCGCTGTAGGCTCAGGGCAGTGCATCTTGGCCATCCATTAACTGGTGAGGGACTAGACCCAACCAGTGTTCTTTTTTTAAGAAAAAAACAATCTTATGCTTTCAGCTTGGACATCTCTTTGAGCAGGGGTCCCAAAAACCTTTTTACCTATGAGCCACATAAAATTGTAAAAAAAGCACAAAAAAAGAAGTTCCTGAGGATGCCGAATAAGAGCTGTGATTGGCTATTTTGTTTCCCAAGTGGACTTGCAGTCTAAAGAAGGCTTTGGTTGTCATTACTTCTGGTTTTATACAACCAAAACTTGCCTCCATGCCAGGAATTAAAAAAAAAAGCATCTGCTTTGAGGCCACTGGGAGCAACAGCCAAGGGGTTGGTGAGCAACATGTTGCTCACAAGCCACTGGTTGAGTATCACTGCTTTTAAGCAGATGGAAATCTTCAGATGTCAACAGTTCTGGCAGTTAAGGTAGCTCATCGGTTGAGTCTTGTATCGCAAGCATTCTCTAGTGGAGCTTCATCCTGAAAGCACAGATTAAATACACAGATAAGTGAAAATGTTTCATTTTTAAAGGCACCTAATAATAAGAACGTGCTGTATTCCAACCATCTATGTAACCCCCTCTGACACACAGTTACTGTCGATATGGCCCACAACTGTCCCATCTACTTCAAAGGTAGCGGTCTGTGCCAAACATTATCAACAGGGAAATTATATAACCCTCATCTCTGTTCCCTGGGGAATTCGGAATCAAATATGTCTGGGTAAGGATAGAGCTTATCTTATCACAGTAACAGACAATGATTAGCAATGTTGGACACTTGAATTACCCAGCAGGAGACCTCCCCCCCCGTAGCCTCCTGGCTCCACCTCTTTAAATATCAATTACAAAAATCTGGACAGTTCTTTACCAATTATATTTACCAATTATTAAAGCCGATTTCAAAATCCATCCTTGATAGTGAATAATGATGAGCCAGACAGCAGGAGGAAAGGCTTGAGTCTAGGCAAACAATTACTATATGGGGAACAAAAATATGGGGAACAAAAATGTATCCAAGTAGATGTATGTACTGTATATATTCTACATAATGCTAAGCAAGGATAAGATAGAAATACATGCAATTAAAATGTAATTTGTATTGCTTATTAATCCACGTAAATATAGAATTTTTTCAGTAACTAAAGTATAATTGATTTACCTCTTCTCCTTGGCGTTAAGAACATTTTAATTAATCCTGATTAAAGCCTTTTCCCACAGTATATAAAATCACAGATTTTCTGGGGGAAAAAAATGTGTTTAATGGTTGAGAAAAAAAAACTTAAGCTTTAATCAGTGATCAAAGAATTCACGATATAAAATAACCCACTTTACTATGACACTCAGTAGTCAAATTAACCCATTGGGCTCTATGCAGATCTTTAATAATCTAAAGATCAAGGGATTAAAATGGTTTTGCCAGAAGCAGAAATATTGGTGGCTTTGGAGTAAGGAAAACGCTAAAACAAAAGACAAGAAAGAAAAGTCGATTCACTTAAGGAGATTCGGCAGACTGGCAATCCAATTAGCCTTTTTTTTTACATTCCATTTTCACAGATATCATTTGTCAGGGAAACGGAACAGATGGGTTGTTAATATATTATTTGTCAAAGTTTTTTATTTTTTTAAAATTTTTGTCCTTGGAGGGGGCACAGTTTTGCTAAATAATGCTTACATTTATATGGAGCAATACCTGCCATATTATCTTTACCTGACAGCCCACGAGGTTAGGGTTAGATGAAGGTCCATAAAGAATCTCTTCATATATATTACTTGCTTGCATTGGGCCTGGGGACAGATGTCATACTTTATCCCCCAATCAAACTGCAAATCTGATTGCATCTTAGCGTTTGCTCTAGAATAAGCAACCTGTCCCTTAAATACAGGTACAGCAGAGGTTTTGGGGCTTTTTCTTGGTTCAAGTACCCCTTGGTGTTCTTCAATTTTATCAGATCCCTTTAGCTCCAGTCCCCTTGCTACATAGTTTTAAAGGGATACTGTCATGGGAAATTTTTTTTTTTCCAAAATGAATCAGTTAATAGTGCTGCTCCAGCAGAATTTGGCACTGAAATCCATTTCTCAAAAGAGCAAACAGATTTTTTTATATTCAATTTTGAAATCTGACATGGGGCTAGACATATTGTCAATTTCCCAGCTGCCCCAAGTCATGTGACTTGCGCTCTGATAAACTTCAATCACTCTTTACTGCTGTACTGCAAGTTGGAGTGATATGACCCCCCTCCCTTCCCCCCCAGCAGCCAAACAAAAGAACAATGGGAAGGTAACCAGATAACAGCTCCCTAACACATGATAACAGCTGCCTGGTAGATCTAAGAACAACACTCACTAGTAAAAACCCATGTCCCACTGAGACACATTCAGTTACATTGAGAAGGAAAAACAGCAGCCTACATTTCTGTCCTAAAGTGCAGGCACAAGTCACATGACCAGGGGCAGCTGGGAAATTGACAAAATGTCTAGCCCCATGTCAGATTTCAAAATTGAAATCCATTGAGAAATGGATTGCAGTGCAGAATTCTGCTGGAGCAGCACTATTAACTGACGCGTTTTGAAAAAAACATGTCTTCTGATTACAGGATCCCTTTAAGTTTCAAACACTCAAAATGGGTGTTTTTACAAATAGTGATGGGACGAACTTCTCCCGTTTTGCCGAAAAATATGGGAAATTCGACGGTTTTCACGGAAACATCATGATATTTGGAAATTTTCATGAAAAAATCGTGAAATTTTAAGGTTTTCACAAAAAAATCGTGAAAATCTGCCATTTTCACTAAAAAACCATGAAAATCTGAAATTTTCAGTAAAAAATTGTGAAAATTGGAAATTGATGCCATAGAATGTTCACCAGAGATTGGCGAATTTATTTGCCGGTGGCGACACGCGGAAATTCGCTGTGAATTTGTACCAGACGAATTAATTTGCCCATCACTATTTACAACTAATTTCAGCCTTTGGGAGGCCCGTTTATTAATGGTCGAATCTTAGTGGTATTAGAGGTTTTTCAAAACACGATTAAACTCTATGGGGCAGATTTACTAAAGGGCTAAATGGCCGTCACTAGAAATTCACCAGAAATCCAATCCGCAGGGAATCGCCAATTTACTAACAGCCATAAAGGACAATTTTCGCCAGGTGCATTTTCGTTCAGGCGAACTATCCTTTCTCTGCAAGTGCCAATTTTCCATTACATTACCCATTTCACCAGAGTTTCCTTCACCAGCTTAGACCTGGCGAAGTGATAAGATGAAGCTACATCCTCTTCTATCTTATGTCAGTGACATCATATCCTGTATGCCAAAAAGTTATAAAAATGATAAAAAAAAAAATTGAGGTTTTTTTTTCATATTTTAAAGTGGGATAGTTGTAACTGTTAAAAATTTTTGTTTTAACATTTTTTTAAACCACGTGAGGGGCATGCCCACATTTGTTTTAGGGTGGGCTCATGTCTAGGATCTCTTTTGCCTTTATTTTGCTTGCTTGAATATTTTTAATTTTTTATTTTTAATATGTACCACTTCAAGCAATTTCCCAACATCACTAATAAAGATATATATATATATGACCTATGTGTACCCGCCCTATTCAAATTGACGTAAGCATAAGTGTATTAATGAAGTTTCGCTAGGCAGAAATGAACATTAACTAAAGGTCACTATGAAATGCTTGCGCTGACACATTTACATTAGCGAAACTTCGCCAGCGTTTGGCTGCTGAGAAGCAACTTTGCATTTTAGCGAATTAGCGTAGTGGTAGCGAATTAGTGCCTGACATAGTGGCCCAAAGTGACACGAAGTGTGGTGAAGCCTTTGCATGTAAAAATTCATCCTGTAGTGAATTTGCCCTTTAGTGAATTTGCCCCTTAGTGAATTTGCCCCTTAGTGAATTTGCCCCATGTCTTTAAAATCACGAATACCATGAACGTTTTTAAAAGAATCTACGAACCTACAAGTCTGAATGGCTAAAAAAAAAGTCCAATAGGATTAGTGCAGCTCCCATTGACTTCTATAGAACCTCAACTGCTGTAACTTGCAGAAGTTTTGTATTAGAGTTCTTAGTAGTTTTTACACTTAATACATCTCAAAATTCTAAAGTTTTAGAGAAATTAAAAAAACAACAACTTATGGTTCGTGGGGGAAAAAAAAGGATTTTTTTAATTTTGCTGGAATTTTACTGGTATTTCAACTTTTTGAAACCATGAATAAACTAATGTCAACAAATGTCAGTCATTTATAAAAAGATTCGAAATGAAAAAAACATAATGGGATAAAGTTGCAGAAAAGTCGTGAAAATCACAACTTTTTTGACTTGTCGCATGATAACTACGACTTTTCCATAAGCCAGCAAAAAAACACCTGAAAACCTCAAAAACCATGAAGCAAAGAAAAATCTTTGGGGGTCAGCTGCCATCGAATTCTACTTGATTTCTACAGGGTTTAGGTGGAGTATTTTCAGATTCAGAAATGTCGCAATTAAGTGCAATTAATTATACTGGCAAAGTCATGCTTTTCTTTCCGTGCCTTTTTTGTTTTTTTGGCAACCAAATGCCTGACTCAAAAAGGATGCAGTTTAGTAAATCAGCTCCGTATTCTAGGCCTCTTCAATAACTGCTTTGGGCCCCCCAAGTAAACCCACTATGTTACCATACTCATACACTTATTTATCAAAGGTCGAGTTGTGTTTTCCGACCCTTGAAATAGCTTGAATCTGAAAATACATAAAAAACCTGTCGTGGTCATGTCAAGCAATTGATTTTAATAGCCTTTATGATGTTCGTGTTTTTTTCGATCGATTTGAGCAATTCAAGTTTTCTACTTCTGAAAACTTAATCAATTCGAGTTTTCAGGTCCTTAAAGTTTTTTCCATTCGAGTTTCTTCTTAAATTAGAAACCATTTGAGTTGTGAGTTCATTCGAGTTGACTCAAGGTTTAAAAAAAAACTCACATAGCTCTAAAACTGGACCTTTGATAAATAACCCACTTAGTGGAGTGGAGATTGGAGAGGAAAACACTGGCTGGCAAACTCAGGCTAAATATTTTAACAATTCTGTATATGGTGCAACAAGGTACAGGTATTTTCTCTAAAATGTAGGTCCAAAAAAGACAAATCTTGGTACCGTAATACAACTGCCTAATAATTTCTTTTAGTTCATTGCGCATGTTTAAATCCACAGGATTGTCTGAACTGGAAAATCATTTTAAATCAATAAATTTCACAAAAGGTTTCTTTCTGTGTGCTTAAGTTGAATGCCAGATTTGTACTAAACACCAGCATTATATACCAGCTGCCTTCGTCTCTGAAAAAGGCTTTCATAATGCTCATGTCTCTGATGCTTAATGGACAGGACATTCACAAGTGCAACTAGGCCCATTAAAGGTGTTCAGACTGTGCATTTAGCACTTAGGTAATAGCTTCTGCCTCCATTTGTAAGGTTCAATATGTGAGACCTTACTGTACTCAGACATAAATTAATGGAGTACCTTCATCCTAATTCTATTCAATATAGAAGTAAACAAAGAGGCCAAAATAAAAACAGTTAAAAGGCACTGAAAACATTTCCAATTTTTGAGCTTTTGGGGATGGATAAATATTAAATGATAGAAAAGAAGTGATGTACAGTGTAAAACACATTGATTCTGTGAAGGGGTTGTGGCTTATTATAATCATCCTCTGTTTATATAGCACTGGCACATTTTACACTGCCCTTTACAAAGGTTGTAAAAGACCATTCATATCATTGACAATACAAGTTCAGTATCATGGAACATATGCACACAGAAGGGGCACTTAAAATGCATGTCTTTGGTGTGTGGGACGAAACCCATTCAGATATGGGGAGATTCTACAGCTCATAGTAGGCATGCCATACCCCCAAACTGATCTTAGGACCCATGTGTTCCAATAGAAAGTCAGAGTAACAAAATAAGAAAAGATTGCTGCAAAGCTATTCCAGTTGATTAAAATGAAGAGCATTTTTGAGGGGTTGCTTCAGTCAAAATGGCTAATGGTGACCCTCTAGCTCTGGTCAAGTGTCTTTTAGTAAAAGTTATCTGGGTGACAGATGTTCTCCATGCAGGGTCGGCCTGGGGACTATTGTCCAGGGCTCCCCCTTGACCCCCCGCCCCCTACTGCGATGCTCTGGCTCAGCTCGCATGCGCAACAGCGTCACTTGACGTGCATGCGCAACAGCGGCGCTCGGCGTACATGCGCAACAGGGTCGGGGCCCACCGGGCCAGTCCGACACTGTCTACATGCATTTTATTACTCATTATTATTCCTGTAAGATGAATGGTAACTGTTTGGTTAGCTCTGTCAGATACTGTGTAATAATTGTTTGTATAAGTGTCCTCTCTAGTCATTTTGAATGAGCCTGTAAATACACCACATATTTTCAGCACAGCTATGAAATGTACCAATGGAACAAAAATTGAAACAAAACTGGCCTAATCAGAAATTAATATACATTTGCCTCTTAACCACCCAACATCAACATCCAGGTAGAAACAGAAATATCTAGATTCTTGGACAATATGCTCAAAAAAAAAAAAACTCTTAAAGTAGAAGCACTAGCAGTTGATACACCACCTTCCAGGTCAGTGGGGATATTGCTGAAGACTATTAGAGACCTATTTGCTAACAATCAAATTTCAATTTTTTTCACAAACCTCTAAAAATTTGTGCTTTTCTATATTTCTTTTAAACTCAAAAAATTTGAAATGTATTACGTGTAAAAACCATGAAAAACTCGAATACAAAACTTCGCCAGGTAAAAGTTGTTGAGGTCCTATAAAAGTCAATGGGAGCGGTGCTGATTCTACTGGACCATTTTTACTCAATTTGGACTTTTAGGGGTTCCTGGAGGGGTTTTTTCACTAGGAATTGTCAGAAAATTCAAATTTTTAGAGCTTCTTGAGGTATTTTGTTAGCAAACCATTCAACTTTTTTTTTTTTCATTTGTACTTTTTATGTCTGGATCTTTTAATAAATTCAATGGCATTTGTGGTTTTAGAGAAAGTGAGCTTATTTGTAGTTTCAAAAACCTCTAAAATAACTAAAATGAGACTGTTGATAAATAGGCCTACAATTGAGGATGAATGGTATGCTTATGTAGGGGTCTGATAAAGTAGTTACTCCTAAAGTTGGTAAGGAAGCCTTTCGTTTATAGACAGAGATATTTGGGTTCTAAATACAGTTGGGAAAGAAAAACTGTTTTCCTTCCTGTGTCAGACATGCTCTTGGCTATTCCATAACTGACCAGGAGGAATCATTGTCTTATTGTATAAAAAGGAGAAGCTTTCAGAGCTCAATCTCTCTTCTTGATGTTCCCTTGGCCAGGCAGGTGGGAGAATATTTGAGCCTGGGTGAAGGTAAGGCCAGTAAGGAAAGATAGCATGAGAATATATACTTTTATGGCTCGCTCTAGGAGTGAGTTCAGGGTATTTAGTCAGCAGCCTGATGCTCCTACTAGGAAAGCGATAGTATTAGAGTCCCTGGTCTACTATCCCAGAATATGGATTCAATTGTATCCTGGTGAAGTTCCACCTGGAGAGCCTGAAAGCTGTGGTTGGGCATTTTCAAGTTGAGTCAACAGACTGCTTACTGGTCCCTGAGGGGCAAGATTCTATTGTAAGTAAATGCTGAATGACTGTGCAAGATAATTCTGCCAATAAAGAAGTTATCTTTTTATTTTTAAGAACCACTGACACCACTTTATTGCTTCTACCTGAGAATAATAGTTCTACAACACCCTGCCTCCTACATTACATCAGGGCCCCACCTAGAGTCACATGGGTAATTTATCAGTACCAATAGGTTTACATTTACATGGGTGAGACGCCAGGGGCTCAAATTACCGATGTGCTAGTACATTCAGTTAGGGTAACACATTCTTAAATAAGTCCTAAATAGGCATCTCTTCTGTGCCATGTGTAACCAGGGTGGCTTTGCTGTACTCAATGACTGGTTTCTTTGAAACTTCACAAAGAAATCCAATCAAAATAACATCCATGTGTTTCACGTTCTAAATTGATCTTCTTTAAGTTTATCAAATAGGGACATATTTGTATAGGGAAGCTGAATTATCTAATATGGGAAGGGAATACATTTAAAAGAATACATTTTAATTACTGATATCCATCAGCGACCAAAGACAGATGTGGTAAGTTGCAGTGTCCATTCTAAATGTTTGCTGAAAATCATGATTACACATCACGTGACTTGCCAAGAGTGACATGTCAGGGCATTGGCATTCTTAATTTTTTTTTTTTTCTTTTTGCATTTCTTGTGCCACATAAATTTTCAGTTTGTTTTTCCACTAATTGATTTATATTTTTTGTAAATGATCATTGTTCTATGTACATCACCAAGAGGGTACTTCATTTGCTTAAGTAAACACGTTCCTTCTGAGTGTTTAGTCCAAACCATGGAGATCCCCAATAAAAGAATATAGTTTTGCCCATCAATTATAATAAACTAAGTAACACTGTAACTTCCACAATCCTAAAATCAAGAGAAATCCTAAAGCTTCTCCTTAGTATAGCAGCAAAGGCTGTAATATGCATAGTTCCACCCTTGTCTGAGCCCTAGTATATCATTCTAGTCTAGACTATGACATCACAGTGTAGGTGCTAATATATTATTATTTTCCCTTATTAAGGAAATTTTATTGCGGATAACATATACAATCCATCTACTAACCTTAAAAGCCCTTCCTTCCTCTGCATCATATCTCTCTTGACTTGTGTCTCCATGTATTCATGCTCATCTCCTTTATACCTATTAGAATTTTTCACATCCCCAACATCTACTGTTATCTACAATCTTGAAGCAAAAGAAAAGGGTAACTAAAGGTGAATTTAGTGAGGTACAGCAGCCCTGTAAGAGTAGTAATAGGGAATCCATGGGGTTCATTTGTGCTGCTCCCCTTTATTTGAGTGTCATTTAAACTGCAGTGTTATTGGAAATCACAATCAGAAGAACTGCAATTATTGTGAAAAAAACACACTAAAACACAACCCTTCTATTTGTGCCTCCTTCCTCCTAGGTTACTTAAGCTTTGTTACTGTGTATATTTATTTGATCTGTTCCCAGCCATAAGAATTGTAAAAAAAAGTACAGTGCTGTGTAGACAACATATGTACAAACCAAAACATATTGCTTGGATTTCCAAAGATTCAAATCCCAATACCAACGCGTTTCATCACTCAAGGTGACTTCTTCAGGGTTAAAAAAGAAATATAATGCCTCGACATAAATATTTCTAGAGGCAGAAAAGTCGCTCTGCTATCTAGCAGTGATTTTCTACTATGGAAAAAGATTTTGTTGGGCAAGATGGAATTTTAGCAGAAATGTCATAACTTCTGTTTGACTGGAAATTATAAGCTCAAATGATAATTAACAACCTAACTAGATTCAGCTAATGGTCATCATTTATCAGCACAAGCTGTTGGCAGTGCCATGCTGAAGTGCTTGCTAAACTCTCATAGGGGAAATCTCTTGTAAAAAAGTGATTAATACCTCTGAGCTTTGCCAGACTAACCTGAGGCTTTTCGCATCCTGCTTGTCAAATATTGGAAATAAATTATGGAAACAAATCCAGATTTGCCAGCCCCTCTCATATGTTGCAGTAACAACACATAAGTGTAACTCAGTCTGTTGTTAATCTAAATTTGGCTCAGTTTGATAGAACACAACTTGGTTCCTTACACTCCATTTAGGCCCTCGTAGTATATCAAAGTAAGTGTCATAGGGCTTCCCTTACTCAATATCAGGCGCAAACTTTATAACAATTCAGTAGCAAGAACATAGGCAATACAAGTGGCTCACAATACTCAATAACCTTAATATCAAATAGAACACATTTGTACTACTAAAACAGGTAGGCCTATTTATTGGAGGTTGCATTTTTGTGGTTTTTGAGGTTATTGAAACCATGACTAAACTCACGTGCTCTAAAACCACAAATTTCATGAAATTCATTTTAAAAATCTGAACTGAAAAAACACGAATGGGAAAACTGTGAATTTTGCAAATTGTTGCAAAAAAAGCCAGGATGAAAAATATACAAAAACATCTAAAACCATGAATCAAGGAAAGATCTTGTAAGGGACATCTGCCATTGACGCCTACATGTTTTTGACAGGTTTTAGCTGGAGTATTTTCATCTTCGGAATTCCTTCAATTTTGTTGCATATTAAATCCATAAAAAGTCTCATTTTTTTATAAATCAGCCCCTTATATTTAAGCCACAGCCTACAAGAGTCCTTCAAGGTGGACCTACAAAGATATTCTCTACTACCTAGCTCTACATGCTTAACTTGATACGTTAGTGGAACCCAACAAGTACACTAACCTTCTACACTACTCAGCTTCAGATTTTAGATGATAAATATATAGATTTAGCACAATGTCGAACTCAACCATGTTGCTTGACAATCGGCCACTGGAGGTCTTTGCATCTTGCTGCAATCAGCTGTGTAGAGCTCAGAAATCAGTATATACCCTGATAACCTGGAAGTGAAATCCAAGTCCAGGGATAGCTAGATAAATATCTGAGAATAGATTAGTATATGGATAGCTAATGTAACACATTAGGGAGGTTGTTTCTTGAGTAGGAGTATAAAGCTGTTCCTAGAAAAGTGATGATACATTACAAACCCATGAGTCAATAATGCAAGGAAATATGCATCTCCATTTTTCTGGTTACCTTTACCCCTATCTTACCTGATTTCCATATGATCATAATCTTTTAAAAATAAGTGTAATA
The DNA here is from genome assembly GCA_038501925.1 of Xenopus petersii. Lineage (NCBI taxonomy): Eukaryota > Metazoa > Chordata > Amphibia > Anura > Pipidae > Xenopus > Xenopus petersii. The sequence goes on along the minus strand of CM076676.1, from coordinate 32,312,546 downwards.
TATTAGGAATAAAATATTTACCAAAAAAATCTTTACAAATAAAGTTCCTACATAAAAAATTCGAAAATTGGGTTTATTTCAGGAAAACTCCGTGATGTGTAATTCTACTATTTAAATAGTATCTATAAGGCTGAAGTGTTAGAGATTGGCAATCATTCTAAAGTGGTATTAGTGGTCACAGATACTACTTTCCTATGCATACTTACTGTACCATTAATATCATCCCTTTGGGCCTTGTACAGTTACAATGCTGCTGTGAACTCACTCGGTAATGTATATAGGAGAACATCCTAAGTGAAAACTGTAAATCATGCCAACATTTGATTAATTAATTATTAAATATTAGGCTGCTTTTTTTAAGTTTGGCTTGAGAATTATTTTCCAGTAGGCATAATCACAGTCAGAAAGACATGTTCATTTTAAACTGCACTCATTGGAAAGGGAGATAGGAACTACAGTTGCTGGCATTATGCCGCAATAAATTAAAGCCATAAAGCAGCCTGGTGAAAATTCACAATGGAGGCCATCTTTAATGAGCCCTAGAAAAAGCATTTTTCATCAAATTTCCCCCGTGATAGAGAACTATTGGAGAGTTTAACAGTGAAGTGTGTGACCAGGATATTAACAGCAAGATAAAGGTGATTTGTACAGAAGGAGAAGTCATTTCTGGAGTGAGTGAGCAGACATTTTGGCAATGTCATCAGAAAGAGACATATTAGATACTGCTAAAGCATAATCCCCAGTATATTTTTCTTAGGTGCACGGTATGGACTCTTGTCAAATAACTCCAGGTCACTTGTATTGTAATGACAACATTGGCCTTCGGTGAAATATATTTTTTTCTCTTTGTAGTTTATGATAGGTTTAACAGCAGTCAACAGAATTACAGAGGCAGTAAATCCCTTATTTTGGAAGCAGCCAGTGAGAGAAGCTAGGCACGATAGGTACAAATATTAAAACAATGAATTTGTTATGTATTTGTTTTCACAATTTCATTGTTTAGTATTCTAATTATAAGTCACATTAATTCCTCCTTATAAACAAATGGGTATTCAGTTATGTTTTGAAGGTGAAATATGATGAATTGGGAATACATTCCCAATACAGAAGAAAATATGAATGTGCAGCGTATTCTTTGCAAATATTCTGGAGAGATATACATTATTGCATGATGGGGCAATGGTAAACTTGAAAACTCTCGCAATGAGTCTCTTAATCCTTCCTTTCCAAATATGTCTCCCTGCCCAAATGTCTATATTCCTCAAACTATCCACATGAGGTGTTCATACTTTATTCTCTATGGTGGAAATTGTAATTCTAAGTGCCCAGGCTGGACCAGCTACACTGGACCCATTAACAATTGTTACCCCCAGAAGCCCTGTGGTAATTGTCTCGACGTTCTGTATATTTCCTTAGAACAGAAAATCTCATTGTAAGTAACTCTGGTTTCTGTTACTCACTTTCAAGTACACTGAGGCCCAAACATCCCCCACAGGCCTACTATAGACTGACTGTTTGTGAACTTTTTTCCATGGTTTGGACTAGGACTCCACGTTAATGCTTCCTACATTGTGGTTAGGGAAGGCCCTAACATGTATCAGCACAATAATGCCCCCATGCACAAAGCAAGGTCCATACAAGAGAGTTTTCCAGCGATGGGAATGAAAGAACTTGACCGGCCAGCACAGAGCATTGACTTCAACCCAACCAAACCTCTTTGGGATGAATATTAATTACCAGGCTTGATGCCCATCCTTGCTAATGCTTATATGGCTGAATGTAAGCATATCCCACCACAAATGTTAAAGGAGGGACATTTTGATTTGGATTCCCCAACTATGATTTTGGCAATTAGACAGAAGATAACCCAGTGTACAACTTTTTTCTACATTTCCTATATATTCTCTCTTGCATTCTCTCTTGAATTTATAGTAAAATATGTTGACACCATAGTTTATTGCTACCATCGTCTTTCTGTTAAACTGGGCGGTTTCTATAAAGAGCAACTAAGTGCCCCTTGTCATAAACAAAAAATGCTCTTTCCTTTGGGTTTTGTTTATGGAATACATCCGCCAATGCAAGAACCTAGAGACCTCCCTCTCATTAATATGAATGACACTATCAAAGATCTGTGTGCAAAATGAGTCACATTTTCATGCTTCACTATCAACTTAAATGCACTGAACCTTCTTTTAAAAAGAGTATATCTGTCCTTAAAGGCATGAATAGGCAATGAATGCTATTCCACCTCTAATTTGAAGTTCTGCATCAGCTGAAACACCACAAAGATTTTCTGTTAAAAGCCAATTGATTGGATTTTACAGCAGCATCATCTTTAACCATACTGAATATTGTAATAAAGCTTTCCAGTTCTCGGCAGCCCCTCCACACTTTGGTATAATATCCTTTCATACTTAAATTTCTAGGATTAGATGGATTTACAGCTTCAAATGTTTTCAAGCAACATCAGATTTGCCCTTTTTTGTGCAAAGCTTTATCTGTACATATGGCCACTGAATAATTATATCTGTCAGTGATAGATTCAGCCATCTGCATTTTGTGAAGTCAATTGTTCAAATGCATTAACATACGAGGTCAGAAACAGATTTACTGTAGCTCAGTCCAGATTTAAGTGTAGATTTAAGTGTAGGAATAGTTACATTGTAATTCTGTTATATGAATGGATGAGTGTGAAGTCTCAGTTTTATATTTTATAAAAGCTTTTGGACAGCAATCCTAAACTCTTTATAATGAAAATGAAAACTGTTATAATACTAGACTTAAAACTTGAAAGCGGTCTGTGGAGTATTATCCTAATTCATGTTAACTATATAGTGGCTCAGTGAAAGCTCTTGTGCCCTGCAGTGCTCAGGTCCTGTGTATAGCATTATCTGCAAGCTAGTGCAAGTATTATCTTGAGTTACTGTGTATAAGTAAGTTTTCTCTGCATATTTAGGTTCTGATACATTAAACCATGCCTCATTCTCCTAGGTATAGCAATATATATATATATATATATATATATATATATATATATATATATATATACAGTATATGAAAATTATATGGACAATTTTGTTACTTATTATTCAGCAGCACTCTAAAGTTTGGGACTGGTAGGAATGGTCCTAAATATATATGGGATCCTGTTTCCTGAACCTGTGTTAAAATATTTTCCTGATAGTTCGTTAGCTGGTCAGTAGATGTCATTGTTCTATTCTCTGTCTCTTTTGGTTCCCCCATTTACTAGTAGAGGTGCAGTGTGCTCCATAGGGCCTGGAACAAAGGAAGATTCCAATATAGCAGAAGTAAGTGCCATGGAGTGAAAGACTGGATCAGGGTAGTTAGTAGAGCAGTCAGAGGCTCCAACAAGTATAGGCTAGTAAGTAGTGATGGGCAAATAAATTTGCCAGCCATGGATTTGTGGAATTTCTGCATTTTGCTGCCCGCGAATAAATTTGCGAAACTGCGCCAAAATTTGTTTCAAAGCTAAACGGGACAGATTCGCCCATCACTACTAGTAAGGGTTAGTACCCTGCAGTGTCAAAGATCCCACTGGGGACCCAAGCGATTAAGCGCAGGAGATATCCTGGCTGTCAGGTTTATTTGAAATATCAAGCGTTGTGTGGAGTCAGTGTGGTTAACCTTTCTCCTACAATAGGTGATGCCTTCCTGTAAAGGAAGAGTCACATGTATTAAATGCCCTACTGGGATATGATAACTCTTATTCCAATCTAAGAAGAGCCTGAAGCTCTCATGAAGTAAAATAGACTTCTATCTAGAAGATGCTTGTGCTTCTCAAATGGCAACTATAATGTATTGGAATTCAACCAGAACCTTATGATTGGGAATAATCTTTTTATAACTAGATGAAATGTCTACAAATTTCTATTGGTTTCTTCCCTTGATTACCTTTAAAAGGGAAAGTAGGCTTCTTAACTATTGTCCTTATCACAAAACAAGAAAAAGGTCTATATGTAGGCTAATTGAAAGTCATGTTCTAATCTACCTATAGCTACTTTAATTAGCAGTGACCAACATGGAACACACATGGAAAAAAAACATGGATGTCCACTAAACACAAACCATGCATGTGAGAGGAGAAACTTGAGGGTCCATCCCCTCAAAGTTTTATGTAGATAGTTTAATTTAGACATGGAACAAAAGATTCCAAGTCCTTTAAGGTTAGAAATATGCAATAAGGCCCAACCTTAAATCTAAACTAAACATTATGTTCGTGTTGTCAGTAAAGAATAGAGTAGTCCCTAACCATCATCTGACTTTTTAATTTTAAACATGTCATTTTAAAAATCCTTGGACTCTTCAGAGCACAACATCAGCATTCATTATTTTTTAATGCTGGAGATCACATGGTGAATCTTGTGTTGTCTCCAACTTACTTGTACAGGTGCAAAATTGCAGAGGTTTAAAAACAGTAATGCAAAGGGAAACTCAAACCTATTTGAAGTTCCCATTATTATTTAGACTAGACACAGCATTTAACCAAAGCTAAACAAAATCGATATTTATTTATTGCCTTGCCTGCCACTTAACAAATCTCCTCTCCAAAACTCTTGCACACCTCTTGACAGAATGGAGAAACCAGCCTTACACGGACCGTGTTCAAGGATGGGAATATTTTAAGCAACAATTAACTGTAAAGGAAAGAAATTAAAGTTAGGAGTTTGTTTATTTGTCTTTGGCAGCCAATAACCTCATCACCTGATAAATAGTTAATCAGTCACCTCTAAGTATGGGGCCCATGGACCGAATAATTGGTTTCCATAGAAAACATTCTGTGCTTAACATTTATTATTCCTCTGTCTGAAACATAACTTTGTTTTGGCTAAGGACAAAGGTTGCTATAATTTTACAATATACAAGAACCAAGAAGAACCTTAGTAATGACACTTGCATCACATGACTCACTATGTTTCTAAGGTTTTGCCAAGCTAACCAAAGGTGACTAACCAAATTAGTACTAGAGGTTTTATTTGAGAAGCTAACTGTTAACTTGTTAAATTATTGTGGGTATTTTTGAGCTATAGGGCAGGACCACCATATTTGGAGAAGTAAACCAACTTGGTCACCGTTACTCCAAAATAGATTAGCACTGTTGAGGTATGGGATTTTGTTACCAGTAGGAGAATTCAGTTTAAGTCCTCAAATTAATATCAACGCCTCCTCATTCAGATCGCCACTTTAGCTATAAACAAATGGAGTGAAGTAGATCTATCATGACTCTATTTGGCATAGGAACCATCACAACTCTGTCGAGATAAAATTACTTATGTTAAGCACAACTTCCAGGTAGCTATCCTCCAGGCAGCTGTGGGAGCCTCAAAAAGTGTCATAGTAAGACTATAACACTTAGTTAGTGTCCATAGAGTCCTTAGAGTCCATAGATATAATATCAAAAATCTTAACAGTTTCAAGACTGGATCATTTTATTCTATTTCCAACATAGAGTTTCGTGCATCTAGGAAAGTTTTTTTCCAATTTACATTTTCAGCTGCATTGTGATGTTCAGTTTGTAATCTTCTTTCAGAGACAAACAAAACAGCTTCCAGTTCTAACAACCCCTGAAGCAAGTTCCTAGATTTCTTGAAAAACAACAGTGCTCAATCATTGTGCGCTGAGACAAGCAGAGCTGATAAAATGTGAAGAGCTCAGCAGTGTATGCGCAGCCAATGGATATTACTCTTTCTTCCTGCCCTCAGCACAATAGTCTTTTATTCAGCAAGCAAATATGTGGACTCTTATGGGTCCACTCCCTGCTCTGCTGTTTGCAGTGGATTTTAAATGTTAATGAAGGCACTTCAAGTTTGTAGTAGAAACTAATTAAAATTATTATTGTTAGCTCAATTTTTTTGCAGATTGCCCAGGTGTGACTCATTATCCTAATTAAAACAATCAGTGTGACAGAACGGTGACAGCAGAACAGCTGTGGCTTAAAAAAAGGAAGAAAAAAGAAGAGAATGGGCTCCTCAAGAACCCCAATTTTTTATCTCCATAACAGCAGGTTTGTTTTTGTTGGTTTTACCTTTTATGGCACTTTTTCAAGGGAAATCAAAGCAAGAAAGTGTTTTTGTTTACTGTTGATGAGAATGTTGGAAATTACATTTTGAAATGCTAAAGACTTCCTATGCTTTCTGCTGCAAGTTTACAAGTTTCTCATTTTGAGCCAATTGCTTAATTCCATGAAATCCTGCCTAAACCAACACAAAAAGGTATAAACTACCTGTTCACCAGGAATATACCAATAAAGAAAGAGTCAATACCTAACATTGAATATTCATGGAATTCCCAGCCTAAACATATAAAAGAAGTTCATCACTACCTTACTATGGGGTTGAATTACTAACAATCAAGTTTCTATTTTTTCCACAAAGCTCTAAAAATGTTTGGTTTTCCTGTTTTTTTTGTTAAAGGAGAAGGAAAGGTTAAAACTAAGTAAGCCTTATCAGAAAGGTCCATCTAAATATACCAGTAAACCCCCAAAGTAGTGCTGCTCTGAGTCCCCTGTCAAAAGAAACACTGCATTTCTTTCCTTCTATTGTGTACACATGGGATTCTGTATCAGACTTCCTGCCTTCAGCTTAAACCTCATTGCCCTGGGCAAGAGCATGCTCAGTTGCTCCTCTTCCCCACCCCCCTCTACAGTAATCTGAGCCCAGAGCAGGGAGAGACTCAGGCAGGAAGTGATGTCACACCATGTTAATACTGCAGCTCCTATCCTAAACAAACAGAGTTTCTAGAGCTTTTTACTCAGGTATGGTAAAACATTCTACAGAATAAATATAGCATTCTAGCTTGCACTATTGCAGCTAATCTATTGGCAATAAAATGCCTCTGTAGCTTTCCTTCTCCTTTAAACTGTAAAAATGTAAGATACCTGGGATACAAAATTTTGCCTGGTAAAAGTTGTCAAAGTCTTATAGAAGTCAATGGGAGCTGCGCTGATCCTATAGGACGAATTTCCGACAATTCAGACTTTTAGAGGTTTTCAGATTTTTTTTCCACTAGGAATTGTCTTGAAAAACTCGAGCTTTGATTTTTTTTTTGATTGTTCAGCGTTATTTTCCATTTGTAATTTTTTTTATTCAGATCTTTCAATAAATTTCATGACATTTTAGAGAAAGTGTTTAGTCATGGTTTAAAGAACCTCTAAAATGAGCGTCCATGTCTGTGTAATTCATTTGTTGAATATAAATATTAAATATGAAAAAATATAATATAAACACAAATGTTATATACTGTATATGTTCCTTTGGAATAGACATTATCATTATAGATAAATAAAGGGTTCATGATGAGAATAACGGACATCAGACAAGATATAATAATCATAGCCAATGGACATAATATACATAGCCAATATGTGAGAGTTCACAATATGATGGGTGCCTGCAACCTCATATGTAGATCTACATAGTAAAATCCATGTTCAGTGAATTCCATCCCAGTTCTTTGTACTTTTGAACTACTAAAACCTTTTACTACTTCCTCATATTTATAAATTCCTTCCTTGTATCTGTGTAAAAAGTGGAGTGAAACATAACTGGTGATGTTGAGTTGCTCTTTGCTTTTGTTTTCTAACTGTTGCTCTAGGCAACATCACCGATAATGCTTCAGTCCACTTTTTACACAGCATGATAAATACCGTATAAACCGACCTGAGTATAAGCCGAGGTACCTAATTTTACCTACAAAAACTGGGAAAACGTATTGAATTGCAGGAGCTCCTGAAGCGCAGCCTTTCTGTTTTGCAATCTCTCTCGTACTGACTCGAGTATAAGCCGAGGTAGAGGTTTTCAGCACATTTTGTGTGCTGAAAAACTCGGCTTATACTCTAGTATTTAAGGTAGGCCACTAAGTTATTGTCCTCAGCTATGGTCTGCCCACTAGACCCCTCCATTTACCCTGGGTTAAATAAGGCAAAATTGCTAATAGTGTTTAAATACTGTATGTTTATTTCAGCAAATATGGTAGGCCAATTTCAGATGTCACAGACGATATCCCTCCACCAATGATAACCCTGAAATTTAGAACACCATACAGACATATGTGTAATTGCACCTATAATCAGAGGAAAGCTGGAGTTATACAACAGATATATGGGCATGGAAAACCTGGACCTTCTATTAGGAAGTGATTTAAAATATTACAAATAGGAGCACAACTTTGCAAAAATAAGGTTTAATGCATCACCAAGAAAAAAAAAGATACCTTGAAGCCAGTTATTCAGTTATTTTGTTAATTGGAAAGGTTTTTGTGTGAATATGTGCCAATTCCCAAGCAGTAGTAGTTATAATACTGAATAGAGAATAGTGCATTGCCTGTAAATTGTAGTTGCAAGTGCTTACTTGCTAATTGCACTGCTAAAAATCTGTGACTACGACTTTTAACAAGAAAGGTGATATATATGTATCTCGTCATAGTTTTGCTTAGCTCAGCCAAAGGCAAGAAATGCACACGGCAGAGATGATGAAATATCCCGTAATTATTTGTATGCTCATTTTGAGGCATTTTTTGCTGTGGCTATTCCTCACATACACCTGCACTGTAAAAAATGCTTAGCTTGTACAAATGCAGCTTGTAGTAAACTTGTGAACTTGGAAGTGACCTCTAGAGACAGACAAAAATCTGAAGTCAGCAACATTGCATATCATAGATAAGAGCTTTTTTTTAGCAACAAACCAACAAGAGGACATGAAAAATCTACCTGCATTAGTCCTGGTAGAATTGCAAATATTCCATTTATAACAGCTCAAGTGATACCAACCGCTTTTAATTTGTTCACCTTAAGGGGCCTTCTGCTTACATAAGAAGCCCAAGGTTGTTGCAGATGCATATTAATTTCGTTTCCCAGTCTGAATTAATGTTCCTTTATTTTTTTAGGACATTGGATGCTTTTTTTTAATAATATTTCTCTATCCTCTATTTGTTCCATGGTGTGACCATAGACTAGTTTGTTGAAGGAGATTGTTGAGGAACCATGAGTGATTTCCTTTGTGCAGCAAAATGATTGTTGAAGGATCTAAAGTTTGAGAGACATGGTCACTTACCTTGGGGGACATGACACAATCAGGGGGTCTAAGGAAAATGCCTATGTGCCCAGCTTGAAGGTCAAATAAAATGGCATATGACGTAGAAACATAGTTGCCATCTGAAATATTTAAGGAACTATGGCTGATTGACTAAATGCTGGACCTCCAAGATGCATGGACAAAAAAAAAAGAAAAAGGTTTAACGTACATATTCTGTGATTCAGTGGCAAAGTTCACATGTACATCATTCTCTGGATCCATGCATGCTACATCAAATATTGAATGGGGAAATACTGAGACAATTTCTGTACCATCAATTTCCAGTTAAGCTTTTCTCATGGACAAATTCACAATTTCATTAATATTCATTTTAGCCTTTATGAATGTAGCACCATGTTTTGCAGCCCAGCCACAATTCAGTTTCCCTAGTACAGGTATACTGTACAGACATACTAGGGTAGTCTAAATGGGAACACAATTCATTATTCTTCGCATATAGATTTATTTTGTCTGTGCGGTTTGTCAGTAGTGCATTGCAATGTGCTGACTCATGGTGGAAACTGATAGAGCAGTACAGGTATAGGAAACGTTATTTGGATACCCATTGTCCAGAAAGCTCCGAATTACGCGGATCTCCCATAGACTCCATTTTAATCAAATAATTCAAATTTTAAATTTTTTTTTCTTTTTCTCTGTAACAACAAAACAGTATAATGAAAAGAAAAGATATGATTAATCCTTATTGGTAGGAAAATAATACAATTGGGTTTATTACATGTGTAAATGTTTTTTTAGTAGACTTAAGTTATGAAGATCCAAATTACAGAAAGACAATATCACTACTGGGTGTAAGACTGTTGAAGGTGGTCCTCACCTTGGTCCTCAAGTTGCCAATATCCTCACTTGTCTAATTAAAAAACCATATAACCTTTTTAAAAAAAGAATGTGATTATTAAAGAAGAATGGGTGGAGCAGTGAAAACCTTTATAGAAGACCCATCCAAAGCTAAAGGTTCTGGATGAGCAAAGGGGCACTATTGTTTCACAAAGGATACTGGATGGAAGACAACATAGCTTGAAAGACAGGACAGACAATATAATGTGGATGGGCAGGCCGGGCCAGCACAAGTCAGACAGGCCGGGTCGTTGCAGGCAGAGTTCAAGGAATGGTCAAACAGGCTAGGATCAGGATTGGAGAGTGAAGAATAGTCAGCAGACAGGCAGAGGTCAGGTTAGAGAGTTCTGAATAATCAGGCAGGCTAGGGTCAGGGTACAGCGTTCAGAAAAATCAGGCAAACAGGCAAGGGTCAACAGAAGATCAAGCAGGATTTACGTATGAAAACACACACAGGAACTAGCTAATAGAGCCTAAAAACGGGCAATGAGTTTTCATTCAAATCGCCATTGCACAATGATGTCGGCGCATAAACCCAGAAGTTTTTATGGTCAAAATCAGCCTTTGCATTTTAAGAAAACAGAGGCCCAAATAGCTCCCAGAAGCCCAATACATAGTTAATGTTTATAGTATTTGTGTCAGGGAGCCGGGAGCTCCCTCCAGGCAAGAGTTCAATGGCAGGCAGATCAGGATCAAATAACAAGAGTTCAGGCAGAGGGTCAAAACCAAGGCAGAAGCAAGAAACAAGCTGGGAGCAGGGAGCAGGAATCAGGAAACAGGAGCAGGAATCAAGGCTCGAGCAGTGATCAGGAAACACAAACAGGAACCCAGGATCAATGGTAGAAAATCCTATTCATGGGCGCCCTTCTGGCGTCCTGGGCGCACTTTTATAGTTGAATTTGGAGCCATAGTGACGTCATTGGCGTCCTTACGCCGGAGTGCTTGCGTATGTGTTTCCCAGCACCCACGTGGGCCATTTTAGATTCTTCACAGCCGGGAGCAGACGAGTCTCTTCGCGCTCCCAGCAGACTTGACAATTTGCCAGAGCCCATAAATTGCCAGCCCGAACCTGGGACCATCTGGAACCACCGTAAAGCTGTGGAGAAGAATATAGTCAAGTAAATGTGGTATGCATCGTATACTGTAGTCTTTTAGTAAAAGTGGTGGGCACTTTTTCTGTATACTTATTATAATAAATATGTTATAGAATCTGTCCCAAAAAATTTGTGAAATGCATATGTCAACAGATGCTTTTCCTCTGCAACTTTTTTTCACGCAAAATACATGGCAGTCCATGGGTATTTATTTGTGGCAACTTTTTCCATACAATACACAATTTCATTGGTTTTGTGAAAATATTTGGATGGAAAAATGCAGAGATTCACCGGGAATCCTGGTGGAAAATTACACTCATCACTAATTTTGTACCAATTCTAAATTGCTTCGAGAGTAAATATAAAATTTATTTGAAATCATAAATCTGTTTCTTTCTAAATCAAGTTTATCTTGAAATCCTGTGTCTTTATCTTTTCTAATTATATTATTACGATTTGAATAACATAGATACAACATGCATCACAGCCACTTTTACCAGATGGTCCGGAGATACCAACTAACTTATATCACTTAAGTTTACTATAGAACATTCTCAAAGTATTTAAATGCCTTTACTCTACAGCGTGAGAAGGTACATACATAGGATGGATGCAGTTACATTTGCCCCAAAGTTAGCAGAAAAGCTAACCATTTCAGGTGGTGTTTGGTCATTTGGTCATTTCTGGTGGTAAATTTGGTCATTTTCAATAAAACTGTACGTATGATATGTGGTCCATGTGCTAAGGTGCACTAGACTTGGCCAAAGTGGAAAACCAAGTTGATTTATTATCATTATCATTATTAACCATTATCATTTATATTAATGGGACAATTTGGAATGGGATGATGCTTTGCTTCTGCATTGATCGGAAGGTTCATCAAACTTTAGTCTAAGTTTTTACTTGCGTAAGCAAATTGTAAGCAAATTCATTTTGTGCATCTTTTACAAAATGAAGGGTACAGAGCCTCTGAATTCTCAGATTTCCACAATGCATTCATATCCTCTATGATGATTTTTTTTTGTCATAATAGAATTTCATTGAATTCATTTGCATATATTAGCTTTTAGCAGCAATACAAATTGAAATGCTAAAGCAAAAAATATCGACATTACTATATGATAAAGAATTTAGGCAAAAGACAGGCTGTTCTACAAAGAATGCAACGGGGAATTTCAAGCAGAGCTTCATACAATAGTCTCTGATGCTGTAACAATAGCTGCCTGATTTTACTGTGCATCAGGTGTTAGCTGCGGAATAATGCAAGGGACAAAAGACCGCTCTTGATGATGCATTTTGTGCGTATGGTACAATGTTTTCCAACACTGTGCAACGTAAGCACAATCCAAGCTGGAAACACTTTGCTTGATTAGAGTACATGGAGTACATGGGGGATGTCCCGTGGGACAAGTTGACTTACTATTTTGTACAATGTTGACCCAAGCTCTGGTGGGCTTCCCTGTAGTTTTCATTTCTACTCTCTTTTCATGTGCTTTGCTTTCCTATCTTGAAAATGCCTGGACTAAAATGAGTTTAATAAGCTTAAAGGGTACTGTTTTGGAAAGACGTAAATTACGTATAATTTTCTCTCCCTTGGTACTTACTAATGAATTCTACTGTTTTGGTTATATTCATATCGCCTTAGTTTCAAAATTTCCAAAATAGTCAGTCTTTCATATTTTTATACACAAATAAATGTTCTCAGCATTACAAAAAAGGTTCTTGGGTGGAGAATCCTGAATACTCATCAACAGTATTTCCAGGCTTACCAGCTACAACATTTAGAGGCATATTATGCTGTGTACGAAATTCGCCGAAAATTGTGTAGAAAGCTATGTAAAATAAATGGGGAATTTATCAAGCTGTGTGTTATTTTACACAATGCGAATGCCAGATTTTCAGCCATCGCTTTACACAGCGTCAGACTTTTGTAAGTAAGTTGTTGTGGAAGCTGCTCAGCGATATATATATATATAAATATCTCTCCCGTTTTGCTTCGGCTAAAAATTCGGGAATTTTGACACCGACGTCCAAACAAGACAATTTGACGTACATTAAAGTCAATGGGTGCCTTTAATTGTCGCCAGCATCAGAATCAGCGACGGACGGATGCCGGCAAAAATTCGCCAGCAAATTTTCGCTGCAATTTTGGGAATATATTCGCTGCCGGTGAAACACGCAAGCACCCCGCAAATTAACCCATCGCTAATGGTGATGTGTGGTGGATTATTCTGACGTTTGTTACACTACTTAATAAATAGTCCCCTTAATGTCAACTAAAGTCCACATGTTACTTTATTTGTCTTTTGGTGAAGATCGTACCCCAGAAGGTCAAAGACTCAAGCAGACGGATGCGCTAGAACAACGCCACAATGGAAGTTTACAGCAGGAGGGATAAGACACCATTAGCAAATTATAGTATGAAAACTGTACAGTTCAGAATCATGCTGAGAATGATTTTCCTTTGCTACATCTTGTAGTGCTAAGCCCTATAGATCACTATCGCCTGTTCCATCTGTACAATGTGCAGAAGTTCTTCTTCCACCAGCATGGCACATAGATATGTCAGTGAAGGGATGCGTACTTTGTTATTGCCAGATGGCTGATATTATTACTGAGGTTAAGGTCAAAAAGAAAGATTTACACATAAATCTGCATTCCTGTTGATATATTTATATCTATGGAATATACTTATCATGGTCAAATATCCCTGCAGTGCTGCTCACAGTCGCCTAGTAAATATAACAACAGAGTGGCAGCAAGCGTTGGTAATATTTCTCTAATAATTGTTAATTAATAACTGGCAATTATCTCTTTGCTTTTAAATATTACTCCACAGGTGATGGACCTGTTATGCAGAATGCTCCTGATAAGGGTTCTATCCATAATTTGGTTCTCCATATCTTAAGTCTACTAAAATAATGTAAGCATGACACAAAGCCAATAGGTTTGTTTTGCCATCAATATGGATCCATGCAGCATAATTACCATCAAGTACAAAGTACTGTTTTATTATAACATAAAAAAAAAGAAATCATTTTTAAAAATTAGAATTATTTGCTTAAAATGGAGTCTATTTGAGATGGACTTCTATATTTCTGGCTAACAGATTTCCAGATAACGGATCCCATACCTGCACAAGTGGGTTCCAAACTGTAGAGGTTTGTCCCACTAGGAGTCCCAGAGCAGTGACTGGGGAAGGTTGGTATAAAGGCAAATATATTTTGATGATTAAGATACTTTTGGAAGCCTAGCTTAGAGCATTAGAGATGTTTGGGGTGAATATTTATCCATCCCAAGAATATATATTCTTGGGATGGAATGCATTTCACAGCAATGTTTTTATATGAGAAAAAACTCTTTTTGAGCTTAATAGGGCCCTGATCAAATGTCGCAGAAAGCCTGACAACCTCTGCAGCATAGGATAATCATAATCATCTGCCAAGTCCGGACACATGTCCTGTTTTTTCAGTATATATACATGGGATTTCGTTTTTTTAAGATAAAAACACACAGTCCATAATTGATACCTGATTTTGAATATTGATTTACAGTTTTACCTTCCCAGTGTTTCCTGGGATTATAGGATCTATTTTATAGGATTATATTCTATAGAATTAATGGGTCTAGTTTGAATTGTTCCTGCTGCCATGTTCTGGATGTATAGTTGGCTATGGTCTTATAGCAATGATTTAAGGTTCAGGTAAATGTCCTACATTAAGTACTTGTACTCGAGCCTGTTGTGAGTCAGTTGTGCCTTGTATAGTGTATGGTGTTCGCTTGCTAAATCTTAGCACCTGCCTTGACTTTATGGTAAGTATAGGGTTCCCCTTTTCCCATTCTACACGTTTTTCTCTATTAAAACCATATGCAATGTAAGGGTATGTAATTGCACCCTCTTTATCTCATAGTTGCAGCTTTAAACTAAATGTGCCATTTATTTGAACAAAATATCACACCTGCAGTACATGGTACAAAATTTCAAAATAGTTTGCGGCACTCAGTGCTCTCCTGGAATTGTGTGTAGACAAATGTATCCAAAATGTTGGACTTTGCATTACTTACTGAATTCCTATGTATTTAGCATGAGATATATGTGAATTCCTTCTGTATTAACTGTCTGTCCATTTTATTATGTACAGCGGGAGTGCATTTCAGTCTAACCTTTTTGGTTCTTTCATGTATTTATTGTGCTGCTGGCAACTACACCACTAAGCTGTATTGCTAATAACACATCAGCTGACATGTCCATATAATAATTATTAGTAGAAGGCTCTTAAAAGCATTTGAAGGACTACTGTGCAAATTGTTTTCTTAATCTAACAGACTGTATATTATTTACTGTTATCACTAAGCAGAACAAAGCAATCGACTTTCAGAATGGCTCTCCTTATTAAAGAGGTGGTTTTAGCTTCTTCGTGAAAAGAAAACAACGTAGGAATTTCTTAATTAAAAAATAGAAGGCCACATTTACAAAGCAAGGTGGGATATTTGTCTTTCGGAAAATCTGGTAGTGCCAATACTATACAGTTTTTCAACCATATATAGCATTGTTCAAAAGTGACTTTTATTAACATTTTAGCACCCAAGGATTTCCATGGATCAATGGAAAGACCCCAAGAATAAAGAAGTAGGCTCAAATAACTTTTTCACATTTAATGGAACAGATAAGGCCGACATCATGATCACCATCCACATGTCTAATCTTCAGTTGGTTCTACACAAAGTATGTGTAGAAGTCAATAAGGAAACCATTGTGCATTGGTACATCATAGAATCCAATCATTAATCTGTATGGTGTTGTATGTTGTGCTATATCTACTATAATTTGAATAACAAACAGCACACAATTCCTACTATGAGATGTCTTGAGGTTGAGTCAACCAAAAGGTTAAATGCACTGACTCTTTGGGATGTTGTAGACATGAAGGCAAAATACTGGTTGGAGAGAGAACAGTGTTCGTTACAAAAGTACATATGTGGGAATTAGAGGATGGCGTGCCTCTCATTGTCTTAGGTGATATATGGTGTTTGTAATTCATAGGGTAGAGTAATGTTAGGTAATATATGAAAAAGAAAGATGCAGCTCTGGTAAGCACGTGTGGGAAGATGCAATGCTGTTGTGGACAGACCTTCTGCAGGCAACTCTAACGAGACTTCATTTTTTAATGATTTTTGAATTATTACCCTGCATCTTCTGACTTTTTCCAAACCCAAACCCAGATTGACTTAAAGGCTTTAATTTTCATGTAAAGCTGACCTGGAGAGCATTGGACCATACTGTGGGCCTACATAGACCTGTTGGCCAAGGACCCGATGAATGTGCCAATCTGGCCCTTATCCAATGGGATTCCAATACCTGCTCTCTAAATATCTGGTCAATTTCCAGTCAAGTTGGCATCCTTGTATCCTTTCAAGGTCCTATATGCATGCCAACAATCAGCTGTTTGGAGAGCCCTAGTTGATTTTAGCGGCCCATGTAAAAAAATCCAAAATTATTTTTTAAATATGTCAATAGTAAAAAAATTAAGCAGGAAGGGGTGGGACCCTTACTATCAGAGGGGGGTCAGCTGGTTGATGAAAACAAAATAAAAGCGCAGATTCGGAACTCGTATTTTTCATCTGTGTACACAAATGAAGAACCAGTAAGTGAAGGTTTCCTTCTTAACACTCCCAATTCTAGTAATACAACTAATGATGCATGGTTCATACATGAAGAAATTCAAAAGAGACTTGAACATGTTAAGATTAACAAAGGTCCAGGGCCAGATGGTATTCATCCCAGGGTAATTAGCGAGCTTAGCTCTGTGATTGCCAAACTTCTTTACTTAATTTTTCAGGATTCATTGAGATCTGGCATTGTGCCGAGGGACTGGCGAATTGCTAATGTGGTGCCTCTATTCAAAAAAGGATCCCGTTCTCAGCCTCAAAACTATAGGCCAGTTAGTCTGACGTCAGTATTAGGAAAGCTTTTCGAAGGGTTAATAAAGGATAAGATACTGGACTTCATAGCAAATCATAATACTATGAGTTTGTGCCAGCATGGTTTTATGCGTAATAGATCTTGCCAGACTAACTTAATTTCTTTTTACGAGAATGTAAGTAGAGATTCTGGGATGGCAGTGGATGTGATTTACTTAGACTTTGCTAAAGCATTTGATACAGTGCCACACAAAAGGTTACTGGTTAAATTAAGGAATGTTGGCCTGGAACATAGTATTTGTACCTGGATAGAGAACTGGCTAAAAGATAGACTACAAAGAGTGGTGGTAAATGGAACATTTTCTAATTGGACCAGTGTTGTTAGTGGAGTACCGCAGGGCTCTGTACTAGGTCCCTTGCTTTTCAACTTGTTTATTAATGACCTGGAGGTGGGCATTGAAAGTACTGTTTCTATTTTTGCAGATGATACTAAATTGTGCAGAACTATAGGTTCCATGCAGGATGCTGCCACTTTGCAAAGTGATCTGTCTAAACTGGAAAACTGGGCAGCAAACTGGAAAATGAGGTTCAACGTTGATAAATGCAAGGTTATGCACTTTGGCAAAAATAATATAAATGCAAGTTATACACTAAATGGCAGTGTGTTGGGAGTTTCCTTAAATGAAAAGGATCTAGGGGTCTTTGTAGATAACACGTTGTCTAATTCTGGGCAGTGTCATTCTGTGGCTACTAAAGCAAATAAAGTTCTGTCTTGCATAAAAAAGGGCATTAACTCAAGGGATGAAAACATAATTATGCCTCTTTATAGGTCCTTGGTGAGGCCTCATCTGGAGTATGCAGTTCAGTTTTGGACTCCAGTCCTTAAGAGGGATATAAATGAGCTGGAGAGAGTGCAGAGACGTGCAACTAAATTGGTTAGAGGGACGGAAGACTTAAATTATGAGGGTAGACTGTCAAGGTTGGGGTTGTTTTCTCTGGAAAAAAGGCGCTTGCGAGGGGACATGATTACACTTTACAAGTACATTAGAGGACATTATAGACAAATGGCAGGGGACCTTTTTACCCATAAAGTGGATCACCGTACCAGAGGCCACCCCTTTAGACTAGAAGAAAAGAACTTTCATTTGAAGCAACGTAGAGGGTTCTTCACAGTCAGGACAGTGAGGTTGTGGAATGCACTGCCGGGTGATGTTGTGATGGCTGATTCAGTTAATGCCTTTAAGAATGGCTTGGATGATTTTTTGGACAGACATAATATCCAAGGCTATTGTGATACTAAACTCTATAGTTAGTATAGGTATGGGTATAAAGAAATTTAATTAAAAGTAGGGAGGGGTGTGTGTATGGATGATGGGTTTTCATTTGGAGGGGTTGAACTTGATGGACTTTGTCTTTTTTCAACCCAATTTAACTATGTAACTATGTAACTATGTATGACCACATTGTTTTCTACTTATTTATTGATTGCCCTTCTATTCAGACCTTTTACTATTCATCTTCCATCTTGATTTCTGAACTACTTCCTGAATGCTAGGCTAATAACCATCTAGATTCCAAGCTGGAGTGTCACATGAATAAATCTGAAAAAAATAAAATAAAAACATAAAAATGCATTTTAAGGTAAACTGTGCTTCTATAATGCTTCCCTGCTTATGTCAGTGCCAAATCTTGTCTTGACCTGCCCAAGATAGCTGTATCTGTCATGGAAATGACCTAACAGCAGCGGCCCAGAACACGGGAGAAAGAGCCATGCAGCATTTTTTCACTTTACCATGTAAAATCCAATGACAGCAACAAATTTGTCTATGGAAGACAAGTCAGCTCCAAAGTCCCAAGCAAATATAAAAGTCCAAAATAAATGATGGCCAAAGAGTAACTGAAGCAATAGATCTGATGTGCAGAAGTTATTTCCTCTCTCTCTTGATACTGTCTACCAAGTCTCTCCTGGTCGTTCTTTCATGCCCCTATTGGCCCAGCTTTCCAGCAAGTCCCTATTTTTCGCACGCAGGTGAGTGTAGACATATTTGGAGCTTAGGTGACAGTATTATCTTCTGGCTCTGGCTCTGCCTATTGTTCTATTCAGGCAGATGCAGACTTGATGGATCCAGTGGAGGTATCAGAATTTATATGATTCCTATTGTCTATACAGACATGCCTTCAACATGTTCTTAATCCTTTGGCCTAAGATTTTAGATCAATTTAGATCAATTTCTCCAGTGTTTGAGATAGATCCATCAGTCCTGCTTCCTGAGGGAAGGTCAGAATCTTCCATCATGCAACACTTTAGTGTAGAGGCACACAATGCTATTTGGGGGAGATTAGTTGCCCAGCGACAAATTGCCTCTTCTTCAGGCAACCAATCTCCCTGCAATTCCTTCTCGCCGGGTACAATCTAAATCACTGGCAGGTTGGCATTCAGAGCGCTTCGTTTTCCGATGTCGCCCGAAGTTTCCTTGTGAGACAACGTTGGGCGACTTTGGAAAACAAAGCGCTCCGAATGCCATCCTGACGGTGACTTACTAGCCAGTGGGAAGGCACTGCGGGGAGATTAGTCACCCAAAGAAGAGGCGATTTGTTGCTGGGCAACTAATCTCCCCCAAATAGCATTGTGTGCCTATACCCTTACTAGGGGCAGCAAAAGCTACTTCATTTTTAACCTGAAATTTAGCTTTTTTAGTGCAGACTCTCTAGACTAGCAATGGGGCCTCTC
Organism: Xenopus petersii; assembly: GCA_038501925.1. Lineage (NCBI taxonomy): Eukaryota > Metazoa > Chordata > Amphibia > Anura > Pipidae > Xenopus > Xenopus petersii. The sequence continues at coordinate 32,292,855 of CM076676.1, read as the reverse complement.
ATACTTTTTTTGAGCACACGAAATAGGGTTCATAAATGCCCCATGCTGTAGATGCTCTAAAAGATGTGTTGAATAAAATGTGTTGAAATCAAGCAAAAAATCAGCTGCTCATCCAAACAGTGATACAGTGTCAAAACAACAAAATGTACACATATTTATGTGAAGGATTTAGAAATCTAGATTATATGCGGTGATGTATCTCTTTAGTATATTCAAGCGTTTCCTTCTTGCTGAGATATGGGAAATATTGAATTTGTTGGAAGCATCTGCAAAAAGTCTTTGTTTCCCAATGGATCTAGAGGTCTCATGAGGACAGGTCTAGCAGCACAGACGGAAGAATCACATCCTCTCTGTCCTCTTCAGAGGATATGTACAAACGTCACACCACTTGTAACACTTAGGTAACCTGCTTCATTTAAGGCTCCCACCAGACTGCAGCAAAAGCCCGAGAGGTATCACTGGTTGCATTGGCAGACCTTAAATGACAGGTTGTTTCTTATCACTCTTCTGATGTCTAAAGCAGAGCTATCATCAAAATTTAATAATGAGATACATTTTTTATTGGCTCTGTCCTTTTCTTTAAACACTGACCAACTTTAAGAGTGAGTTGGGCGAGTTGCCAGCCGATGGACTGACATAAAATGATAATTAGCTCCTTTCTGGAGAGTGGTGACAGAATATACTTGTCGGCACATAATAATAGCTTTGTCCCCATGGCATAGGAAGGTAAAGAAGATTAAGATCAACTAGTAAAGGTCTGTTATTTTGAATGCAGAACAGAAATAGACAACCGTAGCATTTCTAAATAGTGATGGGCGAATTTGGGGTGTTTCACTTCTCTGAAAATAGCACAAAATCTATTTCAGCCGGTGCCGAATCGCGGGAATTGGCAGCGAATTCGCGCCTGGCGAATAAATTCACCCATCACTATTTGTAAATGATTAACTGGAAAAGTAGGTATTGTCATTGACTGCATTTGGAGTGATAACCAATGCTCTTAATATATATGGCCCCAATACCCACTACATGGTACGAAGGCTACCCTGAAATGATCTGGTTTCAAGCAAGCTATCCTCAACAATTATCCCGACCTGTGTTAAATGCACATACAGGTAGGCAGTGGTTATGGACTTTGTTTAGGTGTGTACAATTACAGCATGATCAAAAAATTATATATATATATATATATATATATATATATATATATATATATATATATATATACATATATATATATATATATGTATATATATATATATGTATGTATATATATATATTATATATATATATTATATATATATATATATATATATATATATATGAAGGTAATGATATCAGTGCAAAAAGAATGAATAATCAAAGATATATTCTGTCCAGTTAGAGGGAGAGAAAAATAGTACAGATATGGGATCCATTATTAAAAAAGCTCCAAATTATGGAAAGGCCATCTTCCAAACCCAGCCTATTTAATGTTTACATTACTTTTTAGTTGACTTAAAGGGGAACTGTCACCCTAAGAAATAATTCCAAATAATTTTCTATCATGTTATTTGTGCAATATAAACTTTACTTATACTATATATTTTATTTATATTGTGTTTCCTTCAGTCTTTGAATTACACAATCGCCTGTGGACATCGTTATTACAAGATGGGAATCACCACAAAACCTTGTGTATGTGCCAAAATGGGGCCCATGTGGAGTGGTGACATGTGGTGACATCTAGGAAGTGCTGAATGGAAAGTGAAAGTTACTGACTGTCTCAAGCATAGAAGTGGGGCAGGAGATACATGGTTGACAGCTCAGAGTTGGACTGGCCCGACGGGACTGTGGAAAAAAACCCACTGGGCCCCAACCCTCATGGGCCCGCACCGGGCCAGACCCTCTCTCCCAACATAATGGGCCGCGCCGCATGTACGTTGTGCAAAGTGTACCCTTATGCATGCGAACCTTCTTGTGTGCGCGCCATCATAGTAAGGGGCAGGTGGGGAGCCCGGAGGGGGGCCCTGGACAGTGGTCCCAGTGGGCCCTGGGCCCCCCAGTCCGACCCTGGCTCAGTTATTTAAACACAACAGTTATGTATGTATGAATGTTTAACTTCCAAAGGGCTTTCATTATACAGCTTTTTAATTTTGGGTGACAGGTCCTCTTAAAAGGGATACTGTAATGGGAAAACGTTTTTATTTTCAAAACACACCGGTTAATAGTGCTGCTCCAGCAGAATTCTGCACTGAAAAACATTTTTCAAAATAGCAAACTGATTTTTTTTTTTAATATTTAATCTGACATGGGGCTAGACATATTGCCAGTTTCCCAGGAGCCCCCAGTCATGTGACTTGCGCTCTGTTAAACATCAGTCATTCTTTACTGCTGTACTGCAAGTTGGAGTGATATCACTCCCCCTCCCTTTACCCCAGCAGCCTAACAACTGAAAAATGGGAAGGTAACCAGATAGCAGCTCCTTAACTCAAGATAAAAGCCCCCTGGTAGATATAAGAACAGCACTCAATAGTAAAAATCCAGGTCCCACTGTGACTCTTTCAGTTAAATTTATTAGGAGAAACAATAGCCTGTCAGAAAGCAATTCCATAGTGCAGTACTGGCTCTTTCTGAAAGCACATGACCAGGCAAAGTAAACATGAGATGGCTGCCTATACCCCAATATTACAACTAAAAAAATATACTTACTTTAACTACATTTTACATGGTAGAGTGAATTATTTACAGTGTAAACAGTGTAATTTAGAAATAAAAACAACACTATAAAAATCATGACGGAATCCCTTCAAGGTATGAATATTCAAATTACAGAAATATCCATTTTCCTGAAAACCCCAGGTCCAGAGCATTCTAGATAAAAGGTCCCATGCCTGCACATACAGAATGTGTGACCATGGTTGTACAAAGACCAAAATGAGGGAAAGATAAGCAGAACATACAGAATAAATAACCCCAGATATATATAGCAATCAAAAGAGCAAGGTGAGTAGTCATACAGAATGCATAGCATATATAACAGATATACAATACTTGGAATCAAAGACAAATGACAGAGGCATACTACATAGAATCAAAAGTAAATGGTACATATACAATAAGTAAGCTGAGACGTAACCTTCTTAGAAAGAGGTCAACCAGCAAGATGAGTCGAATACAAGAAGCTCTTTCAAATGATTAAAGGAAGATTCCTGCTATTTCTGACACTTTTATTCATAGTAAACGCAGCCACATTCATAGTAAATGCAGCTGCGTTATTGAACCGTTAGCTTTGTCACTAACACAGTATATTTATAAACTTCAATATTTGCTTGATGTCTTGATATACATTCTAGGAGGGGCTTTAAAAGGGTTGTTCACCTTTAAATTATCTTTTAGTATGATGTAAAGAGTGATATTATGAGACAATTTGCAATTGGTACGTTTTATTATTGGTGTTTTTCAGTTATTTAGCTTTTTATTCAGCTGCTCTCCAGTTTGCAGGGGACTAGGGGACAAATTACCCTAGCAACCATGCATTGATATTAATAAGAGACTGGAATATGAATAGGGGTGGCCTGAAAAGAGAGATGATTAATAAAAAGGTAGCAATAACAATAAGGGGCCGATTCACTAAATTCGAGTGAATTCGAGTGAAGGATTCAAATTAAAAAAACTTCGAATTTCGAAGTGTTTTTTGGGCTACTTCGACCATCGAATGGGCTATTTCGACCTTCGACTACGACTATCGAACGATTCGAACTAAAGATCGTTCGACTATTCGACCATTCGATAGTCGAAGTACTGTCTCTAAAAAAAAATTCGACCCCCTAGTTCGGCAGCTAAAAGCTACCGAACTCAATGTTAGCCTATGGGGAAGGTCCCCATAGGCTTGCCTAAGTTTTTTTCATCGAAGGATATTCCTTCGATCGTTGAATTAAAATCCTTCGAATCGTTCGATTCGAAGGATTTAATCGTTCAATCGAATGAATAATCCTTCGATCGATCGATCGCATTTCCTGCGCTAAATCCTTCGAATTCGATATTCGAATTCGAAGGATTTCAATTCCTAGTCGAATATCGAGGGTTAATTAACCCTCGATGTTCGACCATTGGTGAATCACCCCCTAAGTGTGAGCCTTAAAGACCATTTCAAAGCTGGAAAAAATTCAAAAACTGTAAAAAATAAATGAAGGTCAGTTAAAAAATCTGCTTAGAATGGTCCATTCTACAACATACTAGGGGAACCACCTCTTTAAGGCCAGTTTAGTATAATTTCTGCTAAATTAATCACATTACATAACATGACATAGCAATAGCAATATACACTATTATTAACATCAATATCAAATTTAGATATTTTTTAGATTTTTAGATTTTTTTCCACAAATCCCTAAAAATTCATGGTTTTCCTATTTTTTTTCAAAAAAGCTCTAAGTGTAGAAACCACAAAATTTCACCAGGTCAATGGGAAATGCACTGATCCTACTGGACCACTTTAAATCAACTCTAATTTTTTGAGGTCTTCGAAGTATTCAGATTTTTTAGAGCATCGCTCAGTGTTACTTTCCATTCTTATCTTTTTTTTATTCATAAAATTTAAAAAATTATTTCTACAGAACTTGTAGAAATATCATCTTATAGTCAAAGAAAATAACAAGATGCTTTGTTTAAAATAGGGTCCAATAGTTTTTGGGGGTTGTAGAGTAACATGGGCAATGTCTACCCCAATTCAGAGTCCAGTAACCCTTAGTAACTATATATTTACTTCTGTAATTCTGGATGAATTGGATTCCATTCACCTTTAGTTACTCTGCAGTAGAATATGAGGCAAACTCACATCCTTTACACTCAGCAAGGGCCTCACTTTCTGCATTAACTGCATTGTGTCTTGTTGTCAGGGCCACCATCAGGGGGGACAGCTGTACAGGGCCCGTGGTTTTTAATCTTTAAGAGGGGCTTGGCCATGCTCCATTTTCCAAATTTTAAAAAACTTTTAACGGGGACGCTGGCCACAAATGTTTTTTTTTTTAATTTACTGGGGGGGCCCTAACCTGGTACCAAAAACTATTTTTAACTTAGGGGGGAGCGCTGAGTGCCAATTTTTTATTTTTTTAACTTAAAGGGGGGCCTTTAAAAAATATCATGACATTCATAATTTTAGAGGTTGTGAGTTAAGTCTTGGTTTCAAAAACCAATTTCAGAAATGAAATACTTGGAACAGCCCAATTCTGATTGGTCAAGCAAACTCTGAATGGTGGCCTACCCAGCTGGACATGTAGAAAAGGAATAGAGCACTCAAAGGTAGGAGGACAAAATGTGATCTATGAAAAGTCATAAATATTTTAGGTGGGGGACCAGTGTAACTTGTAGTCAAACCACTGACTGAAACTGTCAGTTTAGCCACATATTGTATGTAGGCTGTGTGAGGAAGCAATAGGAATATGGAAAGGACATACAGATGGTGCTGTGGGTAGAATCTAATCTAGACCCTAATCTCTGTAATGATCATTTACTATAATTACTTAGTTAACCCAGCCCAATGCAACCAACATGAGCTTCTGCACACTTCCGATAGTAGTCTAGAATATTTCACCAGAGATGAGAAAATAGCCATCAGCTGCCTAAACACAATATTTTCTAAGGTGGTCTTTCTTTTGATGATATATAAAAACCCAGAATTGAGGGCAGAGCTTGCTCTCTAATTGATTCCAATGGCTAAAGTAGCTTTCTGCGAGCAGTAACAATCAATAGTATTTGATGAATCGTTTGATGAGTCCATTAGACAGACAGAGGCAGCTAATACTGCTCAGAGAATCTCTGGCTGAGAATTTCGTCCTAGGGATGAGACTTTAATCAAGGCTGCACTTATGCTAGCCTTTCAGCAGACTGAACCTTGCTCTTGCTTCCCGATATGGTGCAGCCGATAGGCAGACTGTACACAGGTAATGCTTCACTTCAAAGAAATCCTAGACACCCCCCCACCGAAGATATTTAGTAGGAACTGCAGCCTTCAGTAAAGATGTGTCCTGATTACATCTGGTATGTGAACCTGCTACATATTCACAATCCAAATATCTGATCTCTAAGGTTTATGTCACTCAGCACTTTGCTATACTTACTTATTCTCCCTAAATCCAAATGTATAAGCAGCTCAGCAATAGGGCACAATACAGCATTTATTCCCAGAATTCTGGTGTCATTGAAGGTGCCAAGGATAGAGTCTCTTGACACAATTGTGCTTGTGGATGTAAATAAACCCCAATATAATAACATGTAGACACTGAAATGAACTTCTTTCATTGATTGGCTGAACTGGTCCTTCAATTTATTATAAAGAAAGACAAGAGATTGTTAATGATCGGTATCCCAAACTCAGAGCTGGCGCCAAGGTCCCAGGCGCGGCTCACTCTTCCGCAGACAAGGGAACCGAAAGTTGTGAGTAGAACTGAGACCAGGAGCGTGGTCAAGGGACAGGCCAGGTTGGTAACAATCAGAACAAGCAGTCCAGCATGGTCAAGGAAGAGACCATGCCAATACCAATCGGGACAAACAGTACAGAGTTATGAAGGGACAGGCCAGGTCGGTGAATCAGGAAAGGCAGTACAGATTCAGGAGACGTAAGAATAGTTGAGGTTGCAGGACGAGTCAAACACACCAAAGCCGCAGTTCAAAGCATGAACCAAGAGAGAAGTCAAAACACAGGTAAGGGTCAGGACAGGCAGCAGATTAGAGAAGACATCTGATGAAATGACTAGCACAGTCACGAAAGTTTTGAGCTGTGCACTACCCTGCTCATCCTCTATCCTTTGTATGCATTGCATCTATGCTTTTAAAATGATCAAATAAATTTGGAGTTTTAACAAAAACATCCACTATGAGAGGCAAATCCTGTGCATTGATCCGGTGATCCAAAAGTGAGTCTTTCTTTGTGCTTCTTAGTGGATTAGACAAGATCAGGGACAGGCAGGCTCAGTAACAGATCAGAAACACAAGTAATCGCACCCAGGAACTATGGATAGGCCTTTACGCTGGCCAATGAGTTACCAGACGAGAACCCTTTAAATATCTGAATTTCGCGCCAGTGCGCAATGACTTCATACACAGCGATGTGTCAAAAAGCGCAGAGGGTGGCATTTTTTAGTAGCTTAAGGTACAAAATGTCTCAATGTCCTAAATATGTTGATAATGGGTTGAGTGCAGAGGACCTCTTTTATTTGTGAATGTGAATTTTGTGGTCACAGCCTCATTGCACCCCTGCCTAATAGTTTACAATTTAGTGGTGAGCACAACTTTTCCTTTTTTGCTATAATTTATTCTACAGACTGATCTACAGTAGATAATATTAAAGGCCCCTCCAACCAACTAGCTGATTTAAATAGTGATTAGCTGGAGCTCTGAATGACTGCTCAGGATATGGGAGATGAATGCAGCTGTTGCCACTTATGGGTGAGCTGGTACCCACCACATTCAGCAATGGAATGGAATGGAAGATACCAATAATAACCTGGGGTCCCACAAACTGAGCTATAATCACTCAATTTAGTGCAAAGTCTGGCCAATTTAAGGGACCCTAAATATCAAACCACCAATATACTGTTCATTGTATCATAGGCTTTCTTATTTTCTGTGTGTTCAAATGAATAATATCCAGCTTGATTATGGTCACTTTCCATACTTAATAAGCTGAATATCTCGCTAAATAGAGTCTTATGGCCAATTTGCGAGTTTCCGCATAAAGCATTTAAATGAGGATTATTTGGGAATTACAGGCTTCTGTTTTATTTAATTTCTTCCTCAACAAGCATATTATATTTAAATACAATACCTCGAAGGACTGGCTTGCGAAAGCAGAGTAATATACAAGTAAACAAACTGACTTTTTCAAAAAAGCTGGCCGTAAAATTGCACATACTGTACCAAAACATTTGTAATATGTGAAACAGCACACTCCCTCCAAGGAGCCAGGCTCTGTTGGACTGAACATTATTTCTACAGAACTTGTAGAAATATCATCTTATAGTCAAAGAAAATAACAAGATGCTTTGTTTAAAATAGGGTCCAATAGTTTTTGGGGGTTGTAGAGTAACATGGGCAATGTCTACCCCAATTCAGAGTCCAGTAACCCTTAGTAACTATATATTTACTTCTGTAATTCTGGATGAATTGGATTCCATTCACCTTTAGTTACTCTGCAGTAGAATATGAGGCAAACTCACATCCTTTACACTCAGCAAGGGCCTCACTTTCTGCATTAACTGCATTGTGTCTTGTTGTCAGGGCCACCATCAGGGGGGACAGCTGTACAGGGCCCGTGGTTTTTAATCTTTAAGAGGGGCTTGGCCATGCTCCATTTTCCAAATTTTAAAAAACTTTTAACGGGGACGCTGGCCACAAATGTTTTTTTTTTTAATTTACTGGGGGGGCCCTAACCTGGTACCAAAAACTATTTTTAACTTAGGGGGGAGCGCTGAGTGCCAATTTTTTATTTTTTTAACTTAAAGGGGGGCCTTTAAAAAATATCATGACATTCATAATTTTAGAGGTTGTGAGTTAAGTCTTGGTTTCAAAAACCAATTTCAGAAATGAAATACTTGGAACAGCCCAATTCTGATTGGTCAAGCAAACTCTGAATGGTGGCCTACCCAGCTGGACATGTAGAAAAGGAATAGAGCACTCAAAGGTAGGAGGACAAAATGTGATCTATGAAAAGTCATAAATATTTTAGGTGGGGGACCAGTGTAACTTGTAGTCAAACCACTGACTGAAACTGTCAGTTTAGCCACATATTGTATGTAGGCTGTGTGAGGAAGCAATAGGAATATGGAAAGGACATACAGATGGTGCTGTGGGTAGAATCTAATCTAGACCCTAATCTCTGTAATGATCATTTACTATAATTACTTAGTTAACCCAGCCCAATGCAACCAACATGAGCTTCTGCACACTTCCGATAGTAGTCTAGAATATTTCACCAGAGATGAGAAAATAGCCATCAGCTGCCTAAACACAATATTTTCTAAGGTGGTCTTTCTTTTGATGATATATAAAAACCCAGAATTGAGGGCAGAGCTTGCTCTCTAATTGATTCCAATGGCTAAAGTAGCTTTCTGCGAGCAGTAACAATCAATAGTATTTGATGAATCGTTTGATGAGTCCATTAGACAGACAGAGGCAGCTAATACTGCTCAGAGAATCTCTGGCTGAGAATTTCGTCCTAGGGATGAGACTTTAATCAAGGCTGCACTTATGCTAGCCTTTCAGCAGACTGAACCTTGCTCTTGCTTCCCGATATGGTGCAGCCGATAGGCAGACTGTACACAGGTAATGCTTCACTTCAAAGAAATCCTAGACACCCCCCCACCGAAGATATTTAGTAGGAACTGCAGCCTTCAGTAAAGATGTGTCCTGATTACATCTGGTATGTGAACCTGCTACATATTCACAATCCAAATATCTGATCTCTAAGGTTTATGTCACTCAGCACTTTGCTATACTTACTTATTCTCCCTAAATCCAAATGTATAAGCAGCTCAGCAATAGGGCACAATACAGCATTTATTCCCAGAATTCTGGTGTCATTGAAGGTGCCAAGGATAGAGTCTCTTGACACAATTGTGCTTGTGGATGTAAATAAACCCCAATATAATAACATGTAGACACTGAAATGAACTTCTTTCATTGATTGGCTGAACTGGTCCTTCAATTTATTATAAAGAAAGACAAGAGATTGTTAATGATCGGTATCCCAAACTCAGAGCTGGCGCCAAGGTCCCAGGCGCGGCTCACTCTTCCGCAGACAAGGGAACCGAAAGTTGTGAGTAGAACTGAGACCAGGAGCGTGGTCAAGGGACAGGCCAGGTTGGTAACAATCAGAACAAGCAGTCCAGCATGGTCAAGGAAGAGACCATGCCAATACCAATCGGGACAAACAGTACAGAGTTATGAAGGGACAGGCCAGGTCGGTGAATCAGGAAAGGCAGTACAGATTCAGGAGACGTAAGAATAGTTGAGGTTGCAGGACGAGTCAAACACACCAAAGCCGCAGTTCAAAGCATGAACCAAGAGAGAAGTCAAAACACAGGTAAGGGTCAGGACAGGCAGCAGATTAGAGAAGACATCTGATGAAATGACTAGCACAGTCACGAAAGTTTTGAGCTGTGCACTACCCTGCTCATCCTCTATCCTTTGTATGCATTGCATCTATGCTTTTAAAATGATCAAATAAATTTGGAGTTTTAACAAAAACATCCACTATGAGAGGCAAATCCTGTGCATTGATCCGGTGATCCAAAAGTGAGTCTTTCTTTGTGCTTCTTAGTGGATTAGACAAGATCAGGGACAGGCAGGCTCAGTAACAGATCAGAAACACAAGTAATCGCACCCAGGAACTATGGATAGGCCTTTACGCTGGCCAATGAGTTACCAGACGAGAACCCTTTAAATATCTGAATTTCGCGCCAGTGCGCAATGACTTCATACACAGCGATGTGTCAAAAAGCGCAGAGGGTGGCATTTTTTAGTAGCTTAAGGTACAAAATGTCTCAATGTCCTAAATATGTTGATAATGGGTTGAGTGCAGAGGACCTCTTTTATTTGTGAATGTGAATTTTGTGGTCACAGCCTCATTGCACCCCTGCCTAATAGTTTACAATTTAGTGGTGAGCACAACTTTTCCTTTTTTGCTATAATTTATTCTACAGACTGATCTACAGTAGATAATATTAAAGGCCCCTCCAACCAACTAGCTGATTTAAATAGTGATTAGCTGGAGCTCTGAATGACTGCTCAGGATATGGGAGATGAATGCAGCTGTTGCCACTTATGGGTGAGCTGGTACCCACCACATTCAGCAATGGAATGGAATGGAAGATACCAATAATAACCTGGGGTCCCACAAACTGAGCTATAATCACTCAATTTAGTGCAAAGTCTGGCCAATTTAAGGGACCCTAAATATCAAACCACCAATATACTGTTCATTGTATCATAGGCTTTCTTATTTTCTGTGTGTTCAAATGAATAATATCCAGCTTGATTATGGTCACTTTCCATACTTAATAAGCTGAATATCTCGCTAAATAGAGTCTTATGGCCAATTTGCGAGTTTCCGCATAAAGCATTTAAATGAGGATTATTTGGGAATTACAGGCTTCTGTTTTATTTAATTTCTTCCTCAACAAGCATATTATATTTAAATACAATACCTCGAAGGACTGGCTTGCGAAAGCAGAGTAATATACAAGTAAACAAACTGACTTTTTCAAAAAAGCTGGCCGTAAAATTGCACATACTGTACCAAAACATTTGTAATATGTGAAACAGCACACTCCCTCCAAGGAGCCAGGCTCTGTTGGACTGAACATTATTTCTACAGAACTTGTAGAAATATCATCTTATAGTCAAAGAAAATAACAAGATGCTTTGTTTAAAATAGGGTCCAATAGTTTTTGGGGGTTGTAGAGTAACATGGGCAATGTCTACCCCAATTCAGAGTCCAGTAACCCTTAGTAACTATATATTTACTTCTGTAATTCTGGATGAATTGGATTCCATTCACCTTTAGTTACTCTGCAGTAGAATATGAGGCAAACTCACATCCTTTACACTCAGCAAGGGCCTCACTTTCTGCATTAACTGCATTGTGTCTTGTTGTCAGGGCCACCATCAGGGGGACAGCTGTACAGGGCCCGTGTTTTTAAACTTTAAGAGGGGCTTGGCCATGCTCCATTTTCCAAATTTTAAAAAACTTTTAACGGGGACGCTGGCCACAAATGTTTTTTTTTTTTAATTTACTGGGGGGGCCCTAACCTGTTACCAAAAATTATTTTTAACTTAGGGGGGAGCGCTGAGTGCCAATTTTTTATTTTTTTAACTTAAAGGGGGGCCCTGGCCACCAATGGCTTTTCTATAACTTGTAGGGGGCCCAGGTCACCAATATTTTATTTTAACTTGCAGGGGGACCCTGACCATCAATGTTTTTTATAAACTTTGAGTGTTTTTACTGTTTTAGTGCAGATGTGATGTCTGTGTGCCTTTTTCATGGTGGGCGGGGCTTGGAACTGGGCTGGGGTGGGAGGGACCAGAGGGTCCATAAAAAATGTTTTTTACGAGCCCCTTGATTTCTGATGATGTACCTTCCTGTTGTACAAATATTGTGTTTGGACACAGCAGAACAGTGTCGGACTTGCGCACCAGGAAAATTCCCCGTGGGCCCATGTGTCAGTGGACCCTCATGCTGCTAAACATTTGGCCTATTTCATGGTCATTCCTTATTTCTATGAGAACAACAAGGCTAAATAGATGGAATGGAACAGAGTTTAGTATGTAAAGAAAACAGACTTGGACAATAGAGGTTGAGTGAGGAGAGGAAGAACAGTACTAAGAGTGGGCCCCTGGTCTAAGATTAATTGGTGGGCCCCTAGTCAAATATTTTTGGGTGGGCCAAAGGTGTCCCAGTCTGGCACTGCTACAGAATATATATATATATATATCTATATATATATATATATATATAGATATCTATATATATATATATATATATATATATATATATATATATATATATATATATATATACACACACACACACACACACACAACACATTTGCAAAACCCACAAGAGGCTGCCTTTCTTATACTCTGGACAAAAATCTATAGGCCACTAGGAAACAGAACCTTACAGAAAACAGTGGGAGAACCTCAAGTTTATCTACCATCATCTTTTCCAAATTAAAATAGTCAACCTTGAATGTAGTTTACTCATCTTTGTATAGGGGCATATTCTGCTATCGGATCTCAGGAATGTAACATTTTAGAAATATACTGATAGATATTGTACTGAAAGCAAGTGGAGGAAGAGTCAAATAGAAAGTTCAGAGAGATCTTATCAGAATGAAAATCTGACATAGGGCTAGACATGTTGTTGGTTTCCTAGGCTCCCCCATGTGCTCTGATAAACTTCAGTCACTCTTTATTGCTGAACTGCAAGTTAGAATGATATCACCCCCTCCCCCCCAGCAGCCCATCAGCAGAACAATGGGAAGGTAACCAGATAACAGCTCCCTGACACCTGCATTGATAAAATGCTCCCCTGCCTAGTGGTAGATATGAAAACAGCAGTCAATAGTAAGAAGTCTGACTTACCCAAGTCGCAACTTCTTTAGTTACACAGGCCCAGATTCAATTCAGTGAGAAGAAGGTTTGCAGTCTCACGTAAAAATTCAGGGATTCAATTAAATTGAAGAAGCAATTCAATAAAACATATCACCGTTTATCACATGAAAACACTATTGAAGTCCATTGGAAAAATCCTGAACTGAATTTGAAGAAAAGTTTTTACCATAAGTTGTTGTGAAAGCTTCTCTTATTTGTCCATTAAATTCTCCATACAGCAGCATTTATTGAATTTCATTTAATTTGTTTAGATCATTTTGTCAATATTTTGAGGGCAGGTTGAGGAATCAAGCAGCTCCAATAATCTGCCAAGAAACTGAAGGCCTACATGCAGACCAGCAGAAGGTAATACTAGCCATACTCCTACCGATGTGTCATCCATTAACATCCATGACTCATTAACGTATGACTCAATAACTCTTTTAGCCCCAATAAAACACAACACTACATTTCATGGGTGGAACAGGCCTCAGCTTGTTTTATTAAAAAGTCACTAAGCTTAGGGAAAATTATCCACCAACATACACATATTATTAATTCGTATTATAACAAATGCATAACACATGAATAAGCTGTGACATTATAAAACAATAGCCGCTTAAGGCTGCATAACATTTAACAGTAGCTTATAATGAATTAACATTACTCTTCATAACCAACCCGTTATCCAGCCTAAGCAAGCCTCCGTCTTACTTCCTCACTTTATGTGCCTCCTTGCCCCTAAGCCTAGCCCCAGGACAATCTCACCTTAACACTCCAGACCCCTTTTTGACTACCCATTATGGCAGCCCCACTGTCACGGTCAGCACCCTAAACCAGAACTACTGCCAAGCTCCCTGGTCTCGGCTCGGCTTCACCAGTAGTGTGACCGCCTTTAGCTTCAGGAGGAGCCCTCAGCGTACTCGGATGCCACCTGGACTTTTCGAGAGGAGCAAGGCGAAGAGTTCTGGCAAGCAAAGGGGCACAACAATTGTTAAAGTCGGTAAGGCGGAAGGTCGCGGTATAATAACGTAAGGCAGATTTGTGGTCAGACAGGCTGGGTCGAGGCAGGCAGATAGCTAAAATTGTCAGGCAGACAAGGGTCAAAACCGGGTAATTAATCAGATGGGATGAGGCAGAATCGGAGTCAAATAACAGGCAAGGGTCAGGTTCCAGAGATCAGAGTAGTAAAACAGCCAGGCAGGGTCAAAAACAGGAATCAAACAGACTAGAAGCTTATCAGCACAAAGTACAAAGCACCAGGAACAAAACCTATCACGGGCACTGAATACAGACTGAAGTCCCTTTAAATACAGTTTGAATTTCACGTCACTGCGCGCTGTCGTCACGTCAGCGCGCATGCACAGAAAACCAGGAAGAGGTGCGCGCGTGCGCCCTAACAGACTGGCACCTGCAAGGAAGCAGTTCGGCGTGGCGGGCGTCCCCGCCAAGGGGGCGGCAGGCTTCCCTGCCGTCCCCCCACTAGACCACCAGGGTAAGATTTTATTACACCCACACTGCCAAAGCTGTAACATTTTAACCCCTACCCTCCCTGACGAGTGGGAAACACTTTCTCCCGTGTCTTCTGTAAAAGGCAGGACTGTTCTCCCACACTTTTTACCTACCTTCATAGGCTCAGCCCTGCCCCCTCCTTTGCTCACCTTTGCCTACAATCCCCACAATGCACCAGCCAGACCATCCCCTTCATTTCCTATTTGTCCCTAAGTCATGCCTTACTCTGCTCCACCTGTTCCAGGGTCCCTCCGTAGGCCTCTTGAAAGGTGGCATGTAGAGTAATGCTTTTCTCAATAGTTGAACTGAATTCTTTGAGAACCTCTTAGATTACAGATTTTAAAATAGTTTGCAATGGCACCAACACTGTTTCAGACACAAACAAAAACTTGCATAGGCTCATGGCACCATTCAACCAGCAGTTTTGAGATGCTATAGGGACAGTTTAGGCTCATGGTACCCTGCATCCAGCTGCGATGCCTATTACTTATTATAATGGGAATCGACATGACAGGGTCTGGTACTGGCTGGTACCTATTGGTACAGTTCATCCTTTAAGTACCATCTTGAAGTGCTTTTGAGATTAAGGGCATGATAACGCATCTGAAGACATATGGGAAGTAATGAGAAAACTTATACTCAACCAGCATGAAGGAGAGAGACTGCAGGGCAAGGCAAAAAAGCTATCTGATCTAGTAATTCATTCATAGGATCTTGGGGTTAAGAAAGAACCAATAAAAATAAGGGAAATTATTATGCACCTCTTCATATTCCTATTATACAAACCCAAAATGAAATACTCTAAATAGGTATAGTATCCCCTTTTACCATTTAAACACCAGGGATGTAATCTATGGAGCAACCTCAAAGCAGCCTGGTACCCAAAAGGTTAATGAATGCATTCCTTTTTATCCTAATACAAGAAGATGAAATACAGTACAAATATATATTCTTATATCCTGTCAGTTATGGCTACAGTCTAAAATTCTGCCTTAAGATCTAAAATATCAAGAACTGGAGAGGTTCATAAAATTTTTAGAAAAACTCAGGACCAGAAATTCAGAAGTGCTGCCACGTTTAATCTAAATCTGCCATTCTCTTTGTCTTGTAGGAGCAGCCGAGGAAAGGGTTTTAACACTGAATGTTCAGATAAACCCTGGTTTTTTTTTAATTGGACTTAATTTTTTCTTTTTCAAAGTTTTTGCATTTTTCCAAGCTATCAAAAGAGGGTCATCAACCCCATAAAAAAACAAATGTTCTGTAAAGCTACACCTTTATTTATTCCTCATCTTTCTATTCAGGCCCTCCTATTCATATTCCAGTCTCTTATTCAAATCAATGCATGATTACTAGGGTAAATTGGACCCTAGTAACCGGATTGTTAAAAGTCTGGAGAGCTGCTAAATAAAAAGCTAAATAACTAAAAACCCACAAATAATAAAACATGAAAACCAATTGCAAATTGTCTCCGAATATAACTCTCTTTATCATACTAAAAGTTAATTTTAAGGTAAACAACCCCTTTAACCAATAACCCAATCCAACAGTAGACATGGGTGAATTTATTGAATTCCCGTGATTTGCCGCCAACTAATAAATTCGCGAAACTGCAGCGAAGATTTCGCCCGAATCCAAAAAAATGGACACCGGCATCCGTTTTCTTTGGACACAGTATCAAAAAAATGGACGCCGGCATAAAAAAAAAGCACAGTTTTGCGAATTTTTCACCGTTTCATGAATTTCACAAATTTTTCAGTGAAACGCACCAAATTTGCCCATCACTACCCAACAACATTTAATTGTAGGTAACAATAGGAAGGCTAGCAATAAATACCATAAAAAAGAGAAGATAAAAAACAAAAGAAATGTTGCTTAGAATAGGTCTATAACACAAAGTTTACTGAAAGGTGAACTTCCTTTTGTTGGGGAGTTAAAGAAGGCTGAAGGACAATGCCTGTTTGGATTATGGCATCGAGCAATGGAACAACAAGTAGGAAAATAATATCTAATAATTAGACCAATTCAAATTTCAGGGCTTTCCTTGATTCCGAAAAGGCATAGCTAATCCTGTTTGTATCCATCCATCTATTTCCATCAGTTACCTAAAAACAAAAGAAACATTTTAGAGTCTGAGTCACAAAATATTGACATTTACTCAATTGTGTAAATGGTTATTTTAATATCGGTAGATTTACGGTATATCTACTGGTTCCCTAAGAAACCTGCAGTAATGTTTATCAGCCAAAGTCTCCTTAAAGGGCATGTAAAGGCAAAAAAATAAGATCCCGTTTTTACTTTCTTTAATGAAAAACAAACCTATCTCCAATACACTTTAATTAAAAAATGTGTACCATTTTTATAAGAAACCTGACTGTATGCAGTGAAATTCTCCCTTCATTCGTGGATAGGAATTTCAGACGGTACTTAACTGCTTTGCAGGGAAACAATCATACTTATGAACAGCAGGGGGAACCCCCGCCTTACTTCCCAGCCATGCAGAACTCAAGCAGCTTTGTTTGTTTCCCTGTAGAGCAGTCGGCGGCTGTATAGAGATTTGTATTTGATTTTATTTACCCCCTTTACTGTTTCCAACTCCAGCTGCAGGGACAAAGATCATGGAGCCAGATTTAAACAGATAAACTAGGATTCTATTTGGATATTTATTTTGCTGCAGCCACTAGTCCTGCAGAGTTGGAGAAAGTTTGTATTAAACAATGCAAAAACTATAAAATCCACATTAGATTACATGACAACACAGGACCCAGTGCAGTCTGCATATTCTGATTATTAATCAGTCTTACTGTATCGGCTTCTGTCAGATATTATTTCACTTGTGCGCTTTTGATCATTTATGCCAATTCCTAAGCAGCCCAGACCACACTGAGCATGTGCACAGTCTTAGTCTTGCAAAGATGTTTATCAAAGTTACAAGATGGTGACCCCCTGTGGCCAACTTTGAAAGCATAAATTATTTGTTTGATTTGGCTTGTGGTGCAGTAAGTTCATGTTTATGTTTAGTATACAAAATACAGCATTTCTACCCTTAATCTATTTTAGACTTTACTTCTCCTTTAACACTCAATTGCAAGGTGGATATTTGATGTCAGTCTAGATGGAGTAGGAGACGTATATTTGCAATGTTGAAACACCTAATCCATAGACCAAGCAAGTTTTGGATCAGACTACTTCGGTTCACTACCCCCTTTGCAATCTTAGTTCACAACAATATGAAGAATATCTGTACTAGTATGGGACCTGTTATCCAGAATTCTTGGGGCCTGGGGATTTCCGGATAATGGATCTGTCTGTAATTTGGATCTTCACATCATTAAGTCTATTAGAAAACCATGTAAACATTAAATAAACCAAATAGGCTGGTCTTTCTTCCAATAAGGATTAATTGTATTTAGTTTGGAACAAGTACACGGTTCATGTGTAAACGTTTGGATTATATGGATAAAATGGAGTCTATGGGAGACAGCCTTCCCATAATTTGGAGCTTTCTGAATAGCAGGTTTCTGAATAACTGATCCCATACCTGTATATAAAAGTAACAGTCATCCTCTACTGAGTTGAGGGACACAAGTATTGCTTTAAGCCTAGATCTCACGCCAAGTGACGTCTAGAGTGGACTTCTGATTCACCACTCTGGGGACAACTTGGGGTGAGTGATTTGGTCACAAACATTTTTTAAATCTGTTTTTCATAGGTAAAAAAAACAAAACTTATCTGTTGCTAAAAGGTGTTGGGGTCCCTAGGCTTGGATGTCCCATGGTACTTTGATTGTAAACTCTATGGAACAGAGACCTCCTTCTTCCTAAATCTCTTAACACATAACATTCTCTGTAATTATGTGTATTCATTCTTATTTATTTCAGTACGGTAAATACTTGTGGCGACCATCAAACTGCCGCCCCTCGTATGAGGCTTAATGCTAGTCACTTTGGCTAGTCTATCGTGTTCATTAATGACTTTTAATCAGATGTTTATTTTTCATCCCGCTAATGAACTCCGTTTCAAAGGTCTTGCTGGCAGTGAGCAATATTATAATGATTAAAAATGTCAGTCCTGCCAATTTCCTTTCCCTTTGATTGATATCCACATGCTAATGATGGTACTTTGGAGTTGTCTATTTGTTACCGCATGTTTTTTTAGAATTATGGACATGACAATAACTCTGAAATGATATTGCGCCTTCCTTCGTCAGACAACTTGAAAAAAAAAAACCCAGGAGTTTATCGGAGAGCGCTTAGGCAAGAGGAGCATGCAGAATGACTTGATACTTGTTCTCTTGTGTTAGCTGTCCATCTTCCTCAAGGAACTTTCTATTTTCACAACCCCCCTCTGTTGTGTATATTTCTTTGCTGGCAGGAAACGATGTAAACCTCAGTGACAACACAATATGACACATACAGAACATAGCATGTCTGCCCGAGGCAAGCCAAGGCTTAGCAAAAAACTGCAAGGAAAACTTATTTGTCTATCCCTGACATACAAATTTTCATGGGTGAGGTCTTCTGTGATAATGCAGGGGATACATGCTAGGCTTATTTCAAATGACTGATAATCAAGGTAATGCAACAACAAAATACAGGTATGGGACCTGTTATCCAGAATGATTGGGACCTGCGGATTTCCGGATAAGGGTCAATACCTTATTGTAGTAGAGCAGGAACTCAAAGAACAATCTTCTAGACATGTAAAATAAAGAATGTAGTTTATTTAGGTACTCTAAGGCATAACCTTTTCCGGATAAGGGATCTTTCTCTAATATGGTTCTCCATACTGTAAGTCTGCTGCAACCATCATTTAAATCCCATAGGATTGTTTTGCTTCCAAGAAGGTGCACGGTACTGTTTTATTATTACAGAGAAAAACATTTGGATTATATTTGTCTATGGGAAACAACCTTCCTGTAATTCAGAGCTTTCTGGATAAGGGGTTTCTGGATAACGGGTTTCCGGATAATGCATCCAATACCTGACATTGGAAGGGTTAGAGCAGGAGTCCACAACCTTTTTCACCCGTGAGCACATTTAGATGTAAAAAGAGTTGGGGAGCAACACAAGCATGAAACAAGTTCCTGGGTGGTGCTAAATAAAGGTTGTGATTGGCTATTGATAGTTCCTATGTGGACTGGCAGCCTACAGGAGTCTCTGTTTGGCAGTACATCTGTTTTTTATACAACCAAAATTTGCCTTCAAGCCTGGAATTCAAAAATAAGCACCTGCTTTGAGACCACTGAGAGCAACATTCAAGGGGTTGGGGAGCATCATGTTGCTCACGAGCTACTGGTTGGGGATCACTGGGTTAGAGAATGTTGCAAATGAAAGGTGGGTTATGCTCTGTCTCAGGAGCTAGATTTTTTTATTGTATGGGACAATCAAGGATACAACACCAGTCCAGAACTTATCTTGGGAGTTTACACCATGAATTAGAAAACCTTTAACACTTGGCCCTTTAATAAACAAGGGTTGCAGAATAATGGGGGGTAAGAGAACCCTTCTTTTATGTCATTACTGTCTTGGTCCTATCAGGAAGAATCACCAAGGCCAGAAATGCTCGTGCCTAACATACAACCATTCTGCTTTGATTCTAATGGCAAACACACTTCCTACAGAAGATGCTACAGCTGCCGACACGTGGCCATGAGTGATCTGGTTCACTCTGAGTGGAAGGAGGGAAGCAAAATGCATTCTTTCAAAAACAGGAAAGATTTCCATTCATTGCAACACAATATCTGGCATTAGAGAGGAATAAAAACAGGTATGGGACATGTTATCTAAAATCCTGAGCTTTTCTAGATCCTGAAATTTGGATCACGGTCTACTTAAAAAAAAAACATTTAAACATGAAATAATGTTTTAGCTCCAATTAGGATTCATTATATCTTAGTTGGGATCAAGGGGATACAACGTACAGTTTTATTATTAAAGAGAAGAAAAAAAAAGAGGAAAAGAAAATATGTTTTTAAATGTTAAATTATTTGATTAAAGTAGACTCTATGGGCCTTCCCCTAATTTCGAAACTTTCTTGATAGCGGGTTTCCAGATAAACAGATCCTGCACTGTATATGAAATGGGTTGTAATTGAAGGACTTATCTGTATAAGTTATGAATGAATCTATAGATCAAATGCAGTTGTGGTGATCATGAGCCAGTCCTGTATTTCTTAAAAACCTAATTCCTCTTCACAATCAATGGAAATGGTCTCCTTAATGGCATTGGGTTGGTTGAGATCTCTGGGAGTCAAACCAAGGCCTATCAAAATTGTAAATAAACACTGGGGAAAGGCGTCCATCAAAGCTCTGCTGCCTCTGTCACATGACCTTATGGCGCATTCAGGCTAAAACACAACGTTTATTGTATAAATGAAAAGGCATTAGCGTCCAGTTCACTAGCTGCAAGTCAGTTGTGTGCCTGCTGGTCCACAAGGGAAGTTTAAATTCCCAGACTTCCTTCTTCCCTGTACTTTGCACCTTGTATACAATTCATAAAAGTAGGCTGGATCGTTGTGAGTGTGAATAAACAAGTACCAACTTTGCCCTTAAATGTGCCCTTTAGTGTAGATCACTTGTAACAGCCAACCTGACAGATGAACTGTGAAAACATAAACAAAGCTATTAATGCTCAGAGCCTTTTGTACATTGTGATGCATTTTCACAGACAAGAAGTTATTCTGCCGCATAACCTTTCAAAGCTACTCATGCTTCTTCATCAGAAGAGCTCAAACTCATTATCTCTGGACTGTAGTGTAAGTAGGTTTTTATTATTGATGCACACGTGTAATTGATTAATTTCTGCATCAGTTACCCTTTATCTGCGCAGCCACTGAGGCCTGATACAGACTCCATTGCTCTCTTTCCTCCCTGATAACAGATGCTCGAGTACTTTCTTTTTTCTACAGGTATGGGACCTGTTATCCAGAATGCTTGCGACCTGGGATTTTCTGGATAAGAATTCATTCCATAATTGGGATCTCCATACCTTATGCCTGCTAAAAAATCAAACACTAAATAAACCCAATATGATTATTTTGCCTCCAATAAGAATTAATTATATCTTAGTTGGGATCAAATAGAAGGAACTGTTTTATTTTTTCAGAGAAAAAGCACATGATTTAAAAAGAAATATCATTATTTGGGGCCTTCCCATAATTCGATGCTTTCTGGATAATGGATCCCATACCTGTATACAAAGAGAGGATCTCCTTTCTATCACCTCTGTCTTTCTCAGTAGTGATGGGCGAATTTATTTGCCAGGTGTGAATTTGCGGCGAATTTGTGCGATTCGTCGCCTGCGAATAAATTCGCAAAAATGGCTGGCGTCCGTTTTTTGGACGCCAGTGCATTTTCGCCAAAAAAAAGCACGCCGGCATCAAAAAACGGACATCGGCATCACAAAACGGACGGCGGCATAAAAAAACGGACACCGGCTTTAAAAAAATAAAAAAGGGATGGCGGCGTCAAAAACAAAAACAATTTTTCGGCCAAGCGAAACGTCGCAAATTCGCCCATCACTATTTCTCAGGGTTAAACAAGTTAAATCAACATTAAATCAAATGAACACAAGAAAAAATATACTTATCCACATGCTCTAAATAGATTTTAATTATTTACACAAAATGATACCATACATGTATTTTATTGTAAGCACAGTGGGGCAAATTCACTAAGATGCGAAGTTGCGCCAGGCGCAACTTCGCCGCGCTTCGCCAGGTGTATTTTTGCCAGTGCTCCTCAAATTCACTAAAATCCGAAGTTGCGCTCAGGGGTAGCGTTAGTTTGCGAAGTTGCGCTAGCGTTAATTCGCCAAGCGAAGCAAAGTTTCGCTAGCGATGGTTAATTTGCATACGGCGCGAAATTCAAATTTCAATGGAGGAATACGTATCTGCACTACAAATGCCTAGAAAACCTTCAAATCAGCAAATATAAATTTTATTTTGCCCTACACATGTGCCCACTTGGTAAGTTGGCATGAGTCAGGAAATGTAGGGGGGAAGGAGGGGAGCCCCAAAAACATTTTCGATCTGTTTCAGCCTATCGCCCATCATGTAGAAAACACGCCAGCGTTTTTTGGGACTTAGAAAAAAATGTGACTATTTTGGAAACAATCCCTATCTACTCTATTGCGTTTCGCCAGGTCTGAGGTGGCGAAGGAAGTCTAGCGTAAAAGGTAGCGTTCAGTACACTGCGCAAGTTAGTGAATTTGCGTAGTTACATCGCTAGCGAAAATTCGCCTGGCGTAATTGTGCGAATTTATGCCAGCGTTCGTTAGTGAATTTGCGAACTACCGAAAATGCCAAACGCTAGCAAATTGACGCTAGCATTCGGCGCTTCGGCGCTTAGTGAATTTGCGCCACTTAGTGCCTTTAAGCTAAATACGTTTATAATGTTCTTGCCTCACTGATAAAGACACAATGTGAACATGCCTCGGCCTCACACTCCTCTACTTACACACTCACAGTGAAAGAGCACTAGCAGCATCATTAAAATATCCACAGGGACTTTATGCGCAAAATTCTCCAACAATTCCATATGATCCGTGTCACGGCCGGCACCCAATACCAGAACTAGAGCCAAGCACCGTGGTCAGAGCTCTCTTCACCAGTATGTGTGACCACTTTTGGGCTTCGGGAAGGCCCTCCGCCTACTGGGGTGCCACCTGGACTTATGAGTGGGCAAGGCTAGAGTTCTGGCAGGCAATGGGGCACGGCAGGTATCTGAGTCTTTTGGGCCGAGGATCACGGTTACAGGCAAGGATGAGGCAGAGAGGATAGTCAGACAGGCTGGGTCGAGGCAGGCAGATAGCAAGGATCGTCAGGCAGGCAAGGGTCAAAACCGGGTATCAAGCAGAAGGGGTACAGGCAATAGAGTAGTCGGGTAACAGGCACAGGTCAGGATTCAGATGGGAGCGTCGTCAGGAAACAGGCTGGGATCAAAACTGGATAACAAGAAGAATAAACAGCACAAGGCTTCAGGCAAAAACCACAGGATAAATTCTATCACGGGCAACCAGCAGTACCAATGAATGGGCTTATATACAGTTTGAAATTCGCGCCATTGCGCGCTGACGTCATTACGCCAGCGCGCCTGCGCCTTTAAATAATGCGCATGCGCGCCGCGCGCGCACTAGGACCCAGAAGCCGACCCGGAAGCCGACGGAGAAGGAGCGCGGCCGCGTGGCGGCCGTCCACGCCGCCGCGACCCAGGTATTTTTCTTACATTACCCCCCTCTCTAGGGGGGGCCACTGGACCCCCAGGCTTCCCAGGAAACTTAATGTGAAATTGCCTCCTGAGGCGGTCAGCCTTGATGTCATCAATTGAGACCCAGGAGTTTTCCTCAGGACCGAATCCCTTCCATCTAGTGAGGTACTGGAGTTTGTTACGTACCAAACGGGAATCAAGGAACTCCTGGATCTCAAATTCAGGCTGACCGTCAACTAGCACTGGAGGAGGAACAGAAACATGGCAGGTGTTAGAAGCAGGTTTTAGTAGCGAAACATGAAAGGAATCAGAAATTTTGAAATTAACAGGTAACTTAAGACGAACAGAAGAAGGGTTGATAATAGAAGTGATGGGATATGGACCAATGAAACGGGGACCCAATTTTAGGGAAGGAACTTTCAATTTAATGTTCTTGGTGGAGAGCCACACCAAGTCTCCCACCTTATATTGGGGTGCCTCCCTGCGTTTCCTATCGGCAGCCCTCTTCTGAGAGGATGTAGCCGTCTTAAGAGAGTTGTGAACTTGTGACCAGACTTTAGAAAACTGTTCGACAGAGGAGTTGGCAGATGGAACAGAGGAACCAGACCCTGAAAAAGAAAATGCCTTGGGGTGCAACCCATTAACAACAAAAAACGGAGACTCCCCAGTGGAGGAGTGCGAAGCATTATTGTAGGCAAATTCTGCCCAGGGTAACAATTCTGCCCAAGAAGACTGATTCTCAGACACATAACACCTTAAAAATTGTTCTAGAGTCTGATTTACCCTTTCAGTTTGCCCGTTGGTTTGTGGGTGATAAGCAGTAGAAAAAGAAAGATTAATCCCCACCAAAGAGCAAAATGCTCGCCAAAACTTGGAGACAAACTGAACCCCTCTGTCAGAAACAATATTAACAGGAAAACCATGTAACTTAAATATGTGCTGAATAAAAAGCTCAGATAAGGTTTTAGCGGAAGGGAGATGTGGAAGTGCGACAAAATGACCCATTTTGCTAAATCTGTCCACAACCACCCAAATTACTGTTTTCCCCTGGGACGATGGTAAGTCTACTATAAAATCCATCGAAAGATGGGTCCACGGTCTCTCAGGAACAGGCAGGGGAATGAGTAATCCCTGGGACAAATTTTTAGAAGATTTAGAGCGTTGGCAAACAGGGCAAGAGTCTACAAACGATTTTACATCTTGCTTGAAAGTTGGCCACCACACACTTCTGGACAACAAAGATGTAGTTTTACTCACACCGGGGTGTCCTGCCATTTTGGAATGATGAGCCTCTCTTAACACCTGTTCTCTGAGATTTTCAGGAACAAAAAGCCTCCCTTCAGGAGTGTTGGAGGGAGCATCAGTTTGAACAGAGGACAATAAGGAAGAGAGGTCAGATTCCAATGTGGCTACAATACATTCACCTGGGATAATAGAAGGTTTATCATCTGATTCAGAACAAATTGAGTCGAAGCTCCTAGAGAGAGCATCTGCCTTGATGTTCTTTGTACCAGGTCTAAAGGTCAAAGAAAAATTAAACCTTGTGAAGAACAGGGCCCACCTAGCCTGTCCACCTAGGGTTTAGTCTCTTAGCTGACTCAATATAGAGCAAATTCTTATGGTCAGTATAGACCGTAATCTGGTGTTTGGCCCCTTCCAGTAAGTGCCGCCATTCCTCAAAGGCCCACTTGACTGCCAACAATTCACGATTCCGTATATCATAGTTTACCTCAGCGGGCAGGAACTTCCTAGAGAAGAACGCAGGGATGCAACTTGTTGGTAGTCGGGTAGTCGGGTGCCTTTGGGAAAGAACCGCCCCTGCTCCTACCTCAGAAGCATCTACCTCCACAATGAAAGGTAAAGCAGTATCAGGATGGCGTAGAATTGGGGCGGAACTGAATTCCCTCTTGAGGGTCTCAAAAGCTTGAATAGCTTCAGGGGGCCACATGCTGGGATCAGCACCTTTTTTGGTTAAATTAGTGATGGGCGCCACTATGACAGAAAAGTTTTTGATGTCATTACGCCAGCCCGCCTGCGCCTTTAAATAATGCGCATGCGCGCCGCGCGCGCACTAGGACCCAGAAGCCGACCCGGAAGCCGACAGAGAAGGAGCGCGGCGTCCACGCCGCCGCGACCCAGGTATTTTTCTTACAATCCGATGCCGATGCACATCTCACGTGTCCATTGAAATCCATATTGATATGTAAATGGATTCTTGTAAATGGATCTCGGCAAATCATAGGAATTTTGAGGTGCTTTGTTTTCAGGTGACACAATGCTCCATGTGCCTTTTTCACTCTTAGCAAAGCCCTTGCTCATCACTAGTGATATGACCTAGGAGTATTTTTATGACTTAAGTCTGCAGCATCATTATGTATAGAATTTATCAGAAACCATGAATATGGAAAGCCCAGCAAATGTCACTGCTGCAGATATTCACTCCCTACTGACTTCTATGGCACCTCAACAGCTTTTATGTGTTGCTTCATTTACACTTAATTATGATTTACACTCATTTAGCTTCAGTTTGGGCTGCACCATCAGTTTGCAAACGCTTGAATCAGTGGGTTCGTGAAAAGTATGAAATTTGTATTTCGCACTAGGGATGGGTAAATTTGTCCCGTTTAAGCGAAACGGCGAAAAATTAGCAAGAATCGAATTTTGACACCCACGTCAAGACTGCCACACGCGTCAGTTTTGACACCAGCGGTAAAGTCAACCAACGTCCGAATAATGTTTTTACAAATAAACTTTAAAGCACTGAAAAATTTGAATGTACAGTATATTGTAAAGTTGCTTGGAACGAGGTTTTCTTTTATTAGGCAAATTTTTATGTTGGGGTTCACTTGCCCTTTAAATACTTTTTTTTTTTTTTAAAAGACTTTGATTGTGAGCATCATATAAAGAGAAAGACTATATATATATATATACACACACACACACACACATTATATATAGCTCATAGCAGGTCACCCTCCCTGCTGCAAGCAAAATGTGATAAGTATCAGAACAGAATTAATGGACTTCTCCATAATGGGACTTAAATAAGTGAAAACAGAGATGTTTATACAGTATATAGTTGAGGTTTTGGCCTTTGCATTGACCTTTCTGAAGACCAGGAGAGAATGCTCTCTGCAATGACAAAACCTCAATCACATAGTGTTTTTTTTAACTCATTTAAGGCTTCTGTATGCTCCATTATTTCTATATTTTTATTCTGATCAGTTTTTTTTATAAGGCCCCATGAGTGCTCTATATATATATATATATATATATATATATATATATATATATATATATATATACTATAACAAGCAAGGGGAAGTTGTGCTCAACCACTAACTTAAAAACATTAAGAGGGGGTGCAATGAGGTAGTGACCACAATATACATATAGTAGAAACAAGAGATCCTCTGCACTCAACCCATTATCAATATATTTAAGACAGAGACACTTTGTGCATACTGCTACTGAAAAATGCCTTACCCTTTAAACAACACAGGGATTGTTTGTCCATATATTGCAATATATTTAAGCTGGCCAACTACGTCAAAGTCATCCCTTATCTGGCCAGTCCTACTCTCAATTTTTATCTGATTCATTAAGAATTCTACTGTTCAATTATACATTTTACAAAGGGACTAAGTTTTACCCGCAACTTACTTGCTGCTTTCAAAGTAAACTCCAAACTTTGGATGCCCTTTTATTAGACACCAGTGGGATCACCTGACTATAGCTGGGAAGGGTGGGGGCTACAACATGGAGCTGGTCACTGCTCCTGTATAAACTATGTTTATACAGGAGCAGTGACCAGCTCCATGTTGTAGCCCCCACCCTTCCCAGCTATAGTCAGGTGATCCCACTGGTGTCTAATAAAAGGGCATCCAAAGTTTGGAGTTTACTTTGAAAGCAGCAAGTAAGTTGCGGGTAAAACTTAGTCCCTTTGTAAAATGTATAATTGAACAGTAGAATTCTTAATGAATCAGATAAAAATTGAGAGTAGGACTGGCCAGATAAGGGATGACTTTGACGTAGTTGGCCAGCTTAAATATATTGCAATATATGGACAAACAATCCCTGTGTTGTTTAAAGGGTAAGGCATTTTTCAGTAGCAGTATGCACAAAGTGTCTCTGTCTTAAATATATTGATAATGGGTTGAGTGCAGAGGATCTCTTGTTTCTACTATATATATATATATATATATACATGCTCGGGATCTGTGGTTTTCTGGATAAGGGATCTTTCCATAATTTGAAGCTATATAACTTAAGTCTCCTAAAAGATCATGTAAACATTGAATAAACCCAATAGGCTGGTTTTGCTTCCAGTGAGGATTAAGTATGGATCACGTACAAGCTACTGTTTTATTATTAGACAGAAAAAAGGAGTACTTTTAATTATTTGCTTAAAATGGAATGATGACAGATGGCCTTCCTGTGATTTCTAAGCATTATGGATATCGGATCCCACACACACACATATATATATATATATATGTGTGTGTATATGCCGCTGGCAGCTGCAGAGCAGATCAGGACCAATTATAAGCTCCTATGGCCTGGAGGAAATTTTAAAGAGCAGCGGCTTCCTGTTGAACGCAACTCTCAATCCCAACTCAGTCTGAAGTTCTGCAGTTCAGGAAGCAATTACATTCCCTCCATAAAATATGGCATTATCGTCTCTTCTCCAGCAATTAATGAGCAAATTGGTGTCTGGAAGAAACTTTTGATTGTTTAATAAAAGTTGTTGTCTTCGAAAGGGCACCCCCGGTAACAGGGATTAGGATTCTGAGCTTCTGTCTTTGAAGGTCTTTATTTTTTTTGAAATTCAGTTTTAATTCTGTTCTGTCTAAATCCTAAATATGCTAAGACTTTGAACCCACAGTTGTGGCTGGGCATTTGAACATGCTGGTCAATAAAGTGTGAATTCATATTTCCTTTCATCATAATTCCCAGCCGATTTTGAAAGAGAAACAGGAATTTTTTTTTATAAGACTTGTCTTGTGTGAATCCAAAATTCTTGATTGTTTCAGTCATTTCTTGGAATTTCTTAACTATTTTATTCAGAAGGCAACCCTCTAGCTATGTGCCAACACAATGCCACTTGTTTGAGCCGTCCTAAAGTAGAGTTTTCATGGAGAACGTTGGCATATAATCTAGACCCAATGTTTTTTAAAGCAAGTTTTAATAAGATTTAATTTCATTATATAATACATTATAATACTTAGATTGAGACAAGTGTCCATCAAGTTCAACCCTTCTGTATTATCCCCTAGCATCACAGGACCAAATTAGCAAAGTAAAACAAAGAGAAAAAATCAAGACCCTTTCTCTGTGATTACATACAAACATATGCACATACACACTCACAGAGTAATACATAGGGACATTCACTTACACATGCAAATTTAGAGGCCCATTTACTATTTGCTTTTATTTAAAGGTCGAATTTTAGTGGTTTTAGTGCTTTTTGAAACCACAGTTAAACTACTGTTCTCTAAAACCACAAATGAAAGTTATTAAAATATATGAATATACTAAATGCTGACAGATGCACTATAAAATACTGAAACCTCTAAAAATATTAGTTTTTTGAACAATTGCTAGCAAAAAAAAAAAAAATCCGAAAACTTCTAGAAGTCTAACGGGGGAATGTAATAAAAGTTGGTAACGGAAAAACTATTCGCAATGCGTTTGGAGACCACTGTAGACAGTGTAAGACTGTTTGCCAAAGTTTATAGTTTGCGTCAATGCGCAGTCAATGTAATAAAAATTCTTACTGAAAAAGTCGTTATGTTTGCTCCAAAAGATTACGACAACTTCAAGCACTTCTTAAGAGTGCGCAATTAAAATTCACAATGCGCAATTAAAATTCACAATGTAATAACAGTTTAAGGAACAATATTACATTGTGAGATGTGAATTTTTATTCTTATTGGTGCATAGTGTTTTTCTCATTGACTTTTATGGAACCTCAACTGAAGTTTTGTATTAAAGCATTTCATGGTTTTTACACTTAACAAATCTAAATTTTTTTGAGTTTTAAACAAATAAAAAAACACATTTTTAGAGAAAAAATTTGTGTAAAATGGAAATCCGAATATTAGTAAATAGGCCCCTTATAGGTCTCTAAGGGGCAGTTTTACTAAAGGTCAAATTGAAAATTCCAATTTTTGAATTTTTTTAATGGTCAAAACTGTCAAATTCAATCTAGGAATTATCCAATCGAGTTTTTAAAATAATTTGAATTAGCTTTTTCGAGATTTATCATATTCTGGCCCTTTAAGAATTCAAATTCGACTATTTGCCACATAAAACCTGCCAAAGTCAATGGGAGAGGTCCAGCGACCAATTTGGAGATGTTTGTAGCCAAATTCGATTGGAATTTCGATTTGAGTTTTCAAGTCGGTAAAATTAGTTCGAGTTTAAGATATTCGATTTAGTTCCTAAATTACCCCCCAGTCGAATTTTCGAGTATGTTCAAATTTTAGGGAGTTTAAATAATTTCGAAATTTGACACTTGTAATCCTAAGGAATATGATGACTAAAATCCTGGATGATGATCTGGTTGCACTGCTTCAGCTGATTAATTCATTTCAAATCTAAAGACACCTCTTGTCCTCTGTTCTTTTCTAGTATATGTGAAAAAAAGATCTCCTGTAAACTCTCAAGGTTGCATTTGGAGGTTAATATAGTGTGTGTGGGTGTTTTACTTTAGCATACAGTATGAAGGTGAGTTTCTTTTGGAATAACATTTGCTTCAACGTTGTGTGTATGTATTAGGTTATAAGGCTACACTCTGATTACTTTCTGAGCAAACTGAGTCCATATTTGCTTCTTTACTCAATATTTATTTTCACTTTTTGTATCCCCTTCTAAATAGTATAGTAGTCAAGTGAAGCTTTCCAAATCACTCTGCATATGTAGTAAATCACTGCAAGGCATAACTAGCACTAGTATACTTTTCTGCAGACACCCCATGGCTCATTTACAAAAGAATATACAGCTTTCCATTTGTAGTCCTGGCATATTTGTGGTTTTCCCCAATCATGGCGGGGTGTAGAACTATGCACTTTCCAACTTTAAACTATCTGATCATATATTATGTAATTAAATTATCCACATGGATGTATACATAGCATAGCTCCATTTGTGAATGACCCGCATATCAAATGTCTGGGAGTTGTTGACTAGCTGTGTCTCCTCTTATTTTGCATCTACTGAGCAAGAACCACCAAGAATGGACAGATTTACTGATTATACTCTAGCATGTGCTGTCAGATCTGCTCCCACAATGAAACGTTGACCAAAATCATCCAGAATAAGCAATCAAATCTGGTCATGCATGTTCTAATATAATCTAATGCCTCTTGGTGGTCTTCTGTGGAACACAGCTGGCTGTGCATGTGAAGAACTGTTTTATTTGAGAAGCTGGGCAGAAGAGTGGGATCTGGATGGTCCACAACCTTGTAACCAAGGCCAATAAATAGATCATCAAACAGGCAGAGGACACCTAATGAGCATTAAAGCCTCAGATCTGGCCACTGCCCCATACTTTGTCTAATAAATCAAGAATGGCTAATTCATTAGGCAATATCAACTTCAGGACTGAATTAAAAAAACAAGTTGCTTGCACCACTGCCCACACTTACCCCCGGCTGCTCCTGCTTAATCTTCTGCAATGGAGATTTAAATGTCTGTCAGAATCTTCTACCCAGTCTCCAGTACAGTTGTGGCCAGTGGGCAGCATGCCTTCTCCAGAGTTCTGACACCTTAGGCCTGAGAATTTGTGGCCTGCCCAAAAATATGGACCTGATTGACTTGTCCATGGGCAAGGCTCTGCCTGTACCATTCTGCAAAGTGACTAAGAAACAATGGGGTATATTTATTAAAGAGCGAAGTTAGAGATTTCCACAGTCCACTAAAGTGAATTTCCACCACCCTCCATTAATTTCTATGGGATATTGAAAGGCATATTTATCAAAGAATGAACTTTCACTTTCACCCATTGAGAAATACTCTTACTCCCATATAAATTAATAAAGAATGGCAGAATTTAATTCTAGTGGATTGTGGAGATCTCTAACTTCACTCTTTGATCAATATACCCCATGTCATGTCATTATCACATGATATAGGTCCTGCTTTCCAAAGCTAGCAAAGATGTCTACTATAATAGTAACTATGATAAGCCATGTGTTTGGAATTTGAGAGCAGGTGTCAACAGCGTGGCAGCATTATCACTTGGATTCCCTTGTTAAACTGATGTCTCCTTTGATAAAATAGTGCCTGCAATGTTAACAGTAATTTTTTAATAAACTATAAAAATGATGATTAGAAATAAATGTAAAGACAGGGCGCAAGGTTCTTCCATTAGCATTAGCAGAGAGCATGAGAAATCATAGCTTGTGACTGTTACAATAATGCCCCTATATCTCTTTGCCCCAGGCACCTACATTAAAGCATTAGCAATAAAAACGCAGGTTAAATATTTAGGGGTAGAACGTTCAATTCGGAATGAGAGAAACGAGAATGGATGGTGACAGGTTCCAAAACTAAGCTTTTAGTTTAGAACATAAAGATACAAAAAATGCCAGCGTTTGGATTACCTAAGGTTGAAGGCAACATTAAATATGAATATCAGAAGCCAAGAAATCCATTTGCAGTGCATCTCCCGTGTCAAGCTCTTTAATGCAACAATTTGTTTTGTTTTATTTTTTTTTTCATTCTTTTACAGGTTTCCTTTATTGTTAAATAAAGACTGAGCATGGCGTGCTGGAAAAGAACTTCTCGTTTCAGCTCTGCCACCCACAGCACACAGACAGACAAACTCCATATCTACATATATAGACATCCATTGTGCAAGTCGTGCTCCGCTGCTCTACGGGAGTCCATGCTGGAAGCCTGTAATGCTATTAATAAGATAGGTCATGGAGATTACTGGTGACATAGAACAGTGTACAAACCTAACTGCATTCTGTCTCTAATCAAGATGACATGTAGACCCTGTTTTCTCTGTTTTCACGCGATGAATGGGACATTGATACCTCATGGCTTTCTAAAGGCTCTATTGTAGATCAGATTCCCAGGCTGGGTCTCGTCATTTCATTACAAAAGACAGACTTCCCATTTTTTGGTCACTGCCACACGCTGATTTCAAAGGGAAGGAATTCTTCTTGAATTGCTTCGCTCCTTCTGGGAGAAGTCACAAAAATATCACAGTGTTCTCTTTCTCTGCCCCAGCCTTATCTTGGCCATTTTCAGAAGAATGCAATATGAATCTGGCCTTTTGTATGATAAGGGAGCCAGAGTCTATTTTAAAGTTTAGCTGAACACAAGCCTGTTTGTATTTTATAGATCATTTTTGTAATCTCTGGCTCTTTGGTCAAAAAGGCATTCCAAAATATTTCAGATACAAAAAGGGGGTAAAAAATGTTGCTTTGAATCCAGAGTATGAGCATTACATATTGAGAATCACTGCTTTCTCATACTGGAGGTACACAACGAGTTTCCAAGCACAGAAACCATTTAACAAAAGGAGAATATTACATTTTTAGCACTTTTCCATCCTTTGCCAACAGGGAGCTCCTGTAGTCTGTGAATGAATCAACTCCAGCCAGAACTCTGGGGAATAGTGGTGGCTCCAAACCTGCATTTCTAAGGAATGGCAATGTAACTGCTTTTACAACCTTCGCTATAACTTTGCATCAGTTCCGTCGCCCAGGGCAAACAATAAACATTTTGCTTTCTTCTGTCTAGTGTGGTTACAACAATAGCAAATGTCTGATTGGTCTCTGTAGGATACTGTACAGTTGCAAGTTGGCACCCATGGTAGTAAATAAGCACCACAGTATTTCCGTGCCTGTTTGATTAAATGAATGTTTTAATTTCAATGTATCCTCTATCACTGCTTGTTGATATATGCTGCCATCTAGAGTATGACCCTACTTTGTGTGGACACTGAAGCCATGGCAAACCTGGCATTTGATGGCATATGTCTACAAAAACGTCTGCCGCCTTGTTTATTATACCTCTAATGGCATCATGAAATAGCACCATCCATACCCTGCTCCTGAATCCAAGGGTCTGTGATCTACTGTGAAAGTATGACATTTTGGACCCTTTAAAGGGTCTCACAAAAATTTGTCCGTGTGGTGCAATCTTTATACTCCCCTATAGATGAATATAGATTTTTAAAATTTTGTTCCAGACAGTTGCCCCCATATGTCTAAAATGTCCACCTTAGTCCTCAGGCTCTACTTTTCCTTCAAGCCACATGCATACAGTACATTGGGGGTGAATCTGCATGTTAAGCAGAGGATAAATCCCTGTAAATTATATGTATCAATGGCAGTACTGTCTCTTTAAAAAAAACTTTGACTACCTACTTCGCCACCTAAAACCTACCGAGCACCAATGTTAGCCTATGGGGACCTTCCCCATAAGCTTTCCTAGCAATTTCTGATCGAAGGAAAATCGCTCGATCGAACTAAATGCGGTAAATCCTTCAACTTCGATATTTGAAGTCGAAGGATTTTACTTAGATGGTCGAATATCAAGGGTTAATTCAACCCTTAGTAAATGTGCCCTTAAATGCGCAAAGCACTTGTGTCCAGGGTTTGGCTACTCCCTAAAAATCTGGCCTTGATGCAGAATGCAGTAGCACCCAGCAGCCCTGTTCTTACACCCTGTTAAGTACATAGCTCCATTACTTATGCATCTGAATGATGTGCAAATCAGGGGCAGTTAGGGAACAGGAAGGTGAGCGCCTACATGTCTTCCCCAACCCACCCCCTCATGAATACAGAGTGCTCTATTTTGACTTGCACCAATTTTGTAAAGATTGAGACAAATTGTCTCAAATAGTTTTTTGCACTTTTCAGCGCTCACTGTTCTTAAAAAATAACCATAACAGTGTTTAGGTACAGATATCATTGTACAGGTAAGGGATCTGTTACCCAGAAACCTGTTATACAGAAAGCTCAAAA
Organism: Xenopus petersii; assembly: GCA_038501925.1. Taxonomy (NCBI): domain Eukaryota; kingdom Metazoa; phylum Chordata; class Amphibia; order Anura; family Pipidae; genus Xenopus; species Xenopus petersii. The sequence goes on along the minus strand of CM076676.1, from coordinate 32,258,019 downwards.
TTACAGGCAGGCCTACTCCCATAGATTCCATTTTAAGCAAATAATTCAGATTTTTTTTTTAAAAAATCCCTTTTCTCTGTAACAATAAAACAGTACCTTCTACTTGACCCCAACTAAGACAGAATTAATCCTTATTGAAGACAAAACAATCCAATTGGATTTATTTCATGTTTCAAGTAATTTTAAGTACTCTACATTCATGGAGATCCAAATTATGGAATATGTCGTATTTAGAAAACCCCAGGTCCAGAGCATTCTAGATAATAAGTCCCATACCTGTACTATTGCATGCATGAGAAGGAATAGACTTGCAAAGCAATTTCCAATACCTGGGTTATGTTATTGTTTGTTTACACTTTAATCTCCATTCTAATTACTGGCCATGCTCCTCTTGCACCTTCTCACAGTAACTCAGTTTTAGGTTATTAAGCTCCCTGGCAGGCCTTCCAGTAGTACCACTCAAAGCTTGCTTCATCTAGAGCACAGATCCCCAACCTTTGAAGAGCAGTACAATCATGAAAATAGTTCCAAGGGGTGCCATATAAATGATGTGATTGGCTATGTGAACTGGCAGCCTAAAGAAGGCTCTATTTGGCAGCACACCTGGTTTTTATGCAACCAAAATGTCATGAACCCAAAAATTAGCACCTGCTTTGAGGCGACTGGAGGCAACATCCAAGGGGTTGCTGAGGAACATGTTGCTCGTTAGCAACTGGTTGGGGGACACTGATCAAAAGTTTAAGTGAAGTGTTTAAGTGGGCAGTGCTTTAATACATACAGAAAGAGCATAATAGGTGGTGGATAAATATAAGGCTTATAGGCAGAGCTTCCTAGATGCTTCCAACTCATTGTGAGCCCCATAAAAAGTGTCTCCAGAATACAATACAATAAATGCCTTAACAAGGCAAAACATAGAAGTGTTTTGAAAAGAAGAGACAGAGGAAACATGACTGATTGAAGCCCTATACTGTATCTATAATAGATAACCTTGGCCCAATATATGAGCTATTGTTCCTATACTGATTTTGTGCTAGCATTCAGGCTTTTGTTGTCTTTCCCTACCCGATTTGTAGGCAGAGTATTCAGCATAACACAATGGAGTATCTCTATAAAAGAACATAACTCAGGTTGGATATTTTTGGCTGCTATGAGGAATAAGATCAGGGAAATTTTTTTTTATAGAATTCTTGGAGGCAAATAAGGGATGGGTTAACTGTCTTCCCATATTGTGGTTCAGCTTTTTTTTTTCTTTCCTTATTGTGCTGGGATGAAAGGGACTTTTAATAAATCTTTCTTTCCCATCATTTTTTTTTTTTTGCAATACACAAAAAGCCTGCAGGTACAATTTTCGAAGGCACAATGAGATTTGCTAAAGTTGAAAAGGAGCAGATAACTGTATTTGAAACAAATTCACATGTTTTCTTGGGAACAATTTTACCAAGAGACAACAGTACGTCTTGTGCAATTTCTGCATTGTCCGGCAGTTTCTAGTTGTCAGGGAACTGAAAAGTTCTATTCATGAGCCGACTCCATCTCTTTTGTGTTCTTGTCACCCCTACTCAGCACGTTGGAATGATAGTTGTGTGCCAGGAATACAGGTCCATCGCACTGAGGAATACATTTTCCTAGATTACACCAGTAATCTAGGAATATATATATATATATATATATATATATATATATATATATATATATATACCGTATATACTCGTGTATAAGCCGACCCGTGTATAAGCCGAGGTACCTAATTTTACCTACAAAAACTGGGAAAACTTATTGACTCGCGTATAAGCCTAGACACAACTACAGCCCTGTCTCCCATCAGCGCACATTCTGCCAAAGCGACCCCCCCAGCGATCAACCGGACTTCTTTGCAAAGCTGATGGTGACAGAGAATTGCCAAACGGATTACTGTGTGCATTGTCCCACTGTCCCACTACCATGTGCAGAGGGTGCTGTTTGATATTGCCATCACTGTTAATCTTTTGTATAACCAACAGAGGGCGCTGTGTGATATTGCAGTCACTGTTATTCTTTCATATAACCAACAGAGGGCACTGTGTGATATTGCAGTCACTGTTAATCTTTCATATAACCAACAGATGGCGCTGTGTGATATTGCAGTCACTGGTAATCTTTCATATAACCAACAGAGAGCGCTGTGTGATATTGCAGTCCCTGTTAATCTTTCATACAACCAACAGATGGTGCTGTGTGATATTGCAGTCTCTGTTATTCTTTCATACAACCAACAGATGGCGTTGTGTGATATTGCAGTCACTGTTAATCTTTCATATAACCAACAGAGGGCGCTGTGTGATATTGCAGTCCCGGTTATTCTTTTATACAACCAACAGATGGAACTGTGTGATATTGCAGTCCCTGTTATTCTTTCATACAACCAACAGATGGTGCTGTGTGATATTGCAGTCTCTGTTATTCTTTCATACAACCAACAGATGGCACTGTGTGATATTGCAGTCCCTGTTATTCTTTCATACAACCAACAGATGGCGCTGTGTGATATTGCAGTCACTGTTAATCTTTCATATAACCAACAGAGGGCCCACTGTTATTCTTTCATATAACCAACAGAGGGCATTGTGGGATATTGCAGTCTCTCCCCAAGTGAACTGTTGGTATAGGAATGATTAAAAGTGACTGAAATCTCAGCTACTCAGGTCGGGTACTGCTGACCCGCGTATAAGCCGAGGTAGACTTTTTCAGCACATTTTGTATGCTGAAAAACTCGGCTTATACGGGGTATATACGGTATATATATATGGGAATCCTGTGGATACCACTACCTCTGGACCAAGCATTAGCGATGGGAGAATTTGCCGTCAAAAACGGGCACCGATGTCAAAAACGAGACGCCGGTGCCGTTTCGCTAATTTTTCGGCGACACGAAATGGCGCCGGCGTCTCGTTTTTGACGCCGGTGCCTGGTTTTTCTGAAGCGAGCGTTTTGCGAATTTATTCGCTGGCGGCAAATCGTGCAAATTCGCCGCAAATTAGCGCCTGGCAAATAAATACGCCCATCACTACCCAGCATTAGTGATGGGCGAATTTATTTGGCAGGCGTGAATTTGCGGCGAATTTGCGCGATTCGCCGTCAGCGAATAAATTCGCGAAACGCCCGTGAAAATTTGCGGAAAAAAATCGCCGGCGTCAAAAACGAGACGCTGCGCCGTTTCGCAAATTTTTCGCAAATTCGCCCATCACTACCCATCATCAATTTAAGCAGCCAACTTTGGACTAGGAGGGGTCTAGGCCCACCGTGGTTGCAACATCAGGGACCTCAACCACAAATCCCCTCTACCTATGTGCGTCATTTCTTCATGTGAAGAAAGAGTCCAACCCTTAGCACAGTGATCAGGGGCCCATTTTTTTTTTTAATAGTTATTTTAATTTGTGCTGTTGGGTCTGCTCAGGCACACTTAGGGCTGAACTCGGCGAAATGGCTTGAAATGATGCATCATGCAGCAACAAAAGTCGGAGGCGGCGAATATAATGGGAGTGATAGAAACATTGCAAATACAAACTACATGTATCTGACACGAGACAACTTTTGAATGTGAACGCCGTATGCTGCGTCTTCATCCAACAGTTGTATTGTGTGTAGTTTGTAACTGCGATGTTTCTATCATTATGTTTGGACACCACTAGTTCCCACTGCTGGTTGCGTCAAGCACAGCACCAGAAGATAATGCATCAGTTGATAATGTCAATCCTTGCTCTAAAATGGGGTGCTGCAACTGCGACAGATTTGAACATATCTATAAATGCTGGAAATACAGAGGAAAAAAAACGCTGCATTTTGGGTTAAAAACAATTACATTTGTGCCCAGTAATTGAACATTGCACACAGCAGGAGTTTACTTACATCTAAGTGCAAAACACTGTACAGTACTTAAAGGAACAGTAACACCAAAAAATGTAAGTGTTTTAAAGTAATGAAAATATCATGTAGTGTTGCCCTGCACTGGTAAATCTGATCTGTTTGCTTCAGAAACACTACTATAGTTCATATAAACAAGCTGCTGGGGAGCAATGGCGGAAATTGAAAAACGGCTAAATGGCACAGGTTAACTAATGGATAACAGATAACACCACTAGACAGACAGAGCTTATCTGTTATCTGCTGTGTAACCTGAGCCTTCTCTCCTTTGAATGGCTGCCCCCATTGCTACACAGCAGCTTATTTATATAAACAATAGTAGTGTTTCTGAAGCAAACACAGCAGTTTTACCAGTGCAGGGCAACACTGCATTATATTCTTATTACTTTAAAACACTTTCATTTTTTGACGTTACTGTTCCTTTAAAGAAGAAGGAAGCAGTTTATTGCCAATAGATTAGCCACAATAGTGCAAGCTATAAGACTATATTTATTCTGTAGAATGCTTTACCATACCTGAGTAAACAGCTCTAGGAGCTCCCTCTGTTTGTTTAGGATAGCAGCTGCCATATTGCCTTGGCGTGACATCACTTCCTGCCTGAGTCTCTCTGCTCACTGATAGCTCTGTGCTCAGATTACAGCAGGGAGGGGAGGAGGGAGGGGGAGAGGAGCAAACTGAGCATGCTCAAGCCCTGCCCTGGAGGTTTAAGCTGAAAACAGGAAGTCTGATACAGAAGCCCATGTGTACACAATAGAAGGAAAGAAATGCAGTGTTTCTTTTGACAGAGGACTCAGAGCAGCATTGCTTTGAGGGTTTACTGGTGTATTTATATAGGCCTTTCTGATACAGCTTACTTGATGTAAGCCTTTCCTTCTCCTTTTAGGTATGCAAGACTACCGAAAATGCATCCTCTGCATCTATTGCTATGGATCAAGATGCAGTGTGCAGGGGCACCAGAGAGCTCTGTACTTGTCATGAATGAATCAGGCCCCGGAAAAATTCACAAAATTCAAAAAATTCATAGGAAATTGCAAACGATTGAAGTCAAAATACATTGAAGTCAGTGGGTACATTTTTTTCTACACAAGATACATTGAAGTCAGTGGTCGTTTTTTTTTTAACTGGGTTTTTTTTCCTGCAACCACTTTCATTTTTATTGTGAACCCATGCCTGGCGAAAAAGTTTGCTCTTTATTACCTGCCACTGATCACCCAGTATATACAAGGCTTCTTTTGTGAATAGTGTCAGCACATACTGTTTTTTTCCTCCCATGAAATTGCCCAATTGAAGGACATTTAATAAAGGGTTAATTACTATATATGTGACACCCATAATGACACATATGCAACATCTGCAACAAACTCGCATTGTGTGCCAATTTTAACTGCATGTAATATGTCCATTAGATCTTTTGGCCAAAGCTCTAAGGGAAATAATTAAAGAAAACCTATACCCCCAGAATGAATACTTAACCAATGGTTAATTTATATCAAATTAAGTGGCCTTTTAAAAAATCTTACCAAACTGGAATATAGATATCAGTAAATATTGCTTTTTCACATCTTTTCCCTTAAGCCACCATTTTGTGATGGTCTGTGGGCTGCCTCAGAGATCACCTGACCAAAAATGCTGCAGCTCTAACTGTATCAGGAAGAAGTGTGGAAGTAAAAGACAGAACTCTGTATATTAATAGGGATGTAGCGAACTGTTCGCCGGCGAACTAGTTCGCGCGAACTTCGACTGTTCGCGTCCGCCGAATGTTCGCGAACGTCGCGCGACGTTCGCCAATTGGTGTTCGCGTTCGATTCGAAGTAAAATTTCGTTCGACCATTCGACCGTTCGATCGCTAAAATCGAACGATTTCCATTCGTTCGAACGATTATAAGCATTCGATTGAATTAAAATCATTCGATCGAATAGCTTCGATCGTTCGATTCGAACGAAAATCCTTCGATCGTACGAATAAAATCCTTCGATCGTTCGATCGAACGATTTTATCGAGCGTTCGAAGTTCGCGAACTGTTCGCGAACTGTTCGCTTTTTTGCCGGTGTTCGCGAACGGCGTTCGCGAACACATTAACGGCAGTTCGCTACATCCCTATATATTAATTGGCTCATGTGACCTAGCATGTAAAGTATGTGTGCCCTTGGCTGGTTTGTGTGCACTGTGAATCATATGATCCATGGGGGTGGCCCTTAGTGCTTCAAATGGCAATTTTCTACTTCGGATTACTCCGAATTATATTTTTTATTATTATTATTTTTTTTTTTTTTTACAGATTGTATAGTTTTCCTTTAAACTGAATGTGAGTCATGCAAATCCTGTCATAAAGCATCTTAGCGCTCTCACAGAAGGGACACTAGTGGTGACCTTGCGAAGAGGGCCGAGGGATTAGAGAGAGGTGTTAGAGTGTTTGCAACTTGGTAAAAGGCCAAGGTCAATGAGATATTATCTTATGGGGCCTCACTTTGCTGTCAAAAATGGTGTTGCTATGGAGACTGATGCTGTTGCTCTTGGGAGGAATAAAAAAGTTTGAAGTGGAACCATCAGATCAAGGATCTAGTATGTCTGAGCTCCCAGGGATGTGACATTATACTGCGCTTTCAAGTCCTCTCACCTTTTCTCTCCATTTCTCTCTGTGCTTTTTAATCTGCTTCACAGTCAGATTAAAGGGAATTCTTTATTGAAAAAGACATTAAAAGTGCAATACCTTCAAGCACTGAAGCAAGCTGATATGGCTGTGACATGTCGGAAGGGTTAAATAGCGATTTGGGCTTGTCCTCTCTTTAGGGGAGGAAAAGAAAAACATGACTAGTTCTGTTTGTTTATAGGAAAGCCTGTACCTGAAGAATAAAAGCCCTTTCTTTCATTCAGCTCATCATCTTTTTATGATCTGCTGTTTTTATCCTCGTAGATAAACTCACAAATGCATTGCAGGCTTATGGCGAGATTCTATTTACCAAATAGATAAAAAAAACTAAGACCATGTTCAGAGGCCCGCTTTGTGTTGGTTATTCAATAAAAAATACATAGACTGTAAAGAACAGACTATCTATAACATGTATGATGTTATTTAGGGCCAGTGCAGGAGTTATAGGGGTTATTTACTATACTCTGAATGCCGAAATTCCAAAAAAAAAAACGTTTTTTTACTATAAAATCTGAATTTAAAAAAAAAATCGGATTTTATTATACCCCAAGGATGGAAAAAGTCCAAATCCAAAAATCCAGCATCTCAGATCTGCCGAGGTTGCATATAAGTCAATGGGAGAAGTCCCAAAGATTTTTTTATCTGCACTGGGTTTCTTGCAATAATCTGAAGTTTTTGGGCAAAAATCCGAAAAAACATAGTTTTCGGGTGGGAATTCCAACAAAATTCATAAGAATTTTAATTTTCATGATTTTTTGGGGATTTTTCCCCACAAACAAAAGTGTATTAATAAATAAGCTGAAAAAACCCGCGCGGATTTGATCGGAGTTTTTTTCAGAAACTATTGAGATAAATTCGGATCTTTAATAAATAACCCCCTATATGTACAGTACATATGAGCTACCCATTAGTAATTCTTTCACTGTGTTATATGTTACAGCAAAAGTCATTTAAACATATCCTTCAGACATATATACTGTCATATATTTTAGTGGATCATTGTCCGTTATTACTAAAGGCAAGATCCTAACAATGCTGGACTGGCACACCGGGATACCAGGAAAACTCCCGGTGGGCCCAGATGTCGGTGGGCCTTTTGTTTCTAACCATTTCTCCCATTTCATGTCATTCCCTATTTATTTCTGGGAACAGAGAGACTAATAATGGAAGAATAGAGTATAGTATGTAGAGAAAGGAGACTAGGAAAATAAATAGGTTGAATGAGGAGTGGGGGTATAATAGTTTGGAAAGAGGGCCATCAGCCTAAAGGTGGCCATACACGGATAGATCCGCTCGTTTGGCGATGTCGCCAAACGAGTGGATCTCCCTCCGATATGCCCACCTTGAAGGTGGGCAATATCGGGCAGATCCGATCGTGGGCCCTAGGGCCCAACGATCGGATCCAGCTCTCACAAACGGGCGGTCGGATCGCGGGACCGCATCAACGAACAGATGCAGCCGCGATCCGACGGGATTTTTAACCCCATCCGATCGAGATCTGGCCGAAAGTCGGCCAGATCTCGATCGGGGAAGCCCGTCGGGGGCCCCCATACACGGGCCAATAAGCTGCCGACACGGTCTGTCGGCAGCTTTTATCGGCCCGTGTATGGCCACCTTAAGGTTTTCTGCTGGTCCCCAGGTATCCCAGTCCGACACTGGATCCTAATGACTACATTGAGAGAGAAGCAGCAACCTACTATCAGCGCCGATCCTGGGGCTGCTGCCGCCTGAGGCAGCAGCCCAGATGCCGCCCCCCTCCTCTCCCACTCCGCGCTTAAAAATTAGCGTTGGAGCGGGTTTCAGGGGGCAGTATCGCTAGTGCATTGAGCGCTATAGCGCTCTTTGCACTAGCTGAGCCGAATTTCCGGATTAAAACCCGGAAGTTCGGCTCTTAAAGTTACAAGAGGCGGCTTTTTGCCGCCCCTTGTAACTGGCCGCTCGCTGCCGCCTGAGGCAAGGGTTTCACCTTGCCTCATGGCAGAAGCGGCCCTGCCTACTATTCACCCCAAGGTTGGGAGCCCTAAATGTGTGTGATTACTGGAAAGCAACAATATTCTGCTTTCTTCATCATGGCAACTATATAATATATACCATTATTTATGCCTGAAATATTCCCCATAGCTAGCAAAACTCTCCCCCTCCCCACATTACCCCTGCAGAAGAAGGATCATGGATAGAGAGTGGCAGGAATGAGGATTGTGGGGCACCCATGTGGTTACAGGGTCTACCCACCTTAGTTACACCACTGGTTATGAGGTTAGGTAGGTGGGAACAGCAAGCTACACTATAATTATTTTTGTCAAGTATGTTACCAACAAATTTTCACCAGGTATCAAAGAGGTTTTCCAAGCGGGGAAGTAAATAATAGATCTCTCTAATTATTTATGACAGCTAAAACCTACATAAAGATCATGGATAGAAATGCTGTATTGTATATACTATACCTTAATGTAGCAGCCCTGAGACTCAGCAATAATGATCCCAGGCCTTCAAGGCCCATCTTTGATTTTTTTTTTGAGTGTCAGTGGCACATGTTTAGTGAGCTTTCAGCCGCTGTTACAGTATGTTTGGGGGTCATCAGAAATCATCTAAAGCAGAAAGTCAGGGTATATCCATCACAGAAACCGATGCTACAGGGCTACATATTTATCATCTCCAACATTCATTTCTATGCTGCCCTTTAATGGGAATCTGAACTAATTACCAATCACACTTAGATTGCAAATATTATTTTGTAAATATAGTGATTCAGTTCCTAAGCCTAGGCAATGGACAGGAGCCCAGAGCATATGCTGTGGATAGCAGAACAGAAAATGAGGGATCTATTGGGTGCATTTCTGGAGGCACAAATCTTCACTGCTAATGGGCTTTGGTCACCTTAGGCTGGTACTTAAGTCTGAAACACATGGCGTCATTCTGGACTATTTTCACCAGGAGAGTACATGTTTTGAAGAATTAGAATGGTCAATTCTACGCAACTTTTCGTTTAGTCTTCATTATTTATTTTGTATACGTTTTAATTATTTGCTGTCGTCCTCTGACTCTTTCTAGCAGTCAAATAGGGGTCACTGACCCCATCTAAAAAAACAAATGCTCTGTAAAGCCACAAATGTATTGTTATTGCTACTTTTTATTACTCATTACCTCTCCTATTCATATTCCAGTCTCTTAGGCAAATCAATGCATGGCTGTTAGTGTAATTTGGAACCTAGCAAACAGATTGACAAAGCTGCAAACTGGAGAGCTGCTGAATAAAAAGCTAAATAACTCAAAATCCACAAAAAATAAAAAATAAAAAATGAAAACCAATTGCAGATAAGTGAAAATTCTCTTTGCATTGGTATAACTTCACATCTCTTCTCCAGTGACTATTCTCCAATTTAATAAGAGCACAAGAACAATTTTTTTTTTACCAAGAGGGATTTCTCAGGTTCAGGCTAATGACCTGCCATTATAAAGACAGAATAGCCACTTTTGCATCTCATTCTCTATGTCACCTTCCCCATGCTAAAATTGAATTTAAATGAATTCTCTAGAGAATAGTCCCCGTTAAAATTGCATGGGGAAAATAAGCTGGTGAATTGTCATAGACAATTTATGCCAGGAGACCATTCACCACATTTCTCTTGCAACAACGTGCTTACCTTTTTTAGTAAATATAAAATGTCTTGTGAAAATAAGCCTGGTGAACTGATATGAACAGTGTCGGACTGGCCCACTGGGATACCAGGAAAACTCCTGGTGGGCCCAGGTGTCAGTGGGCCCTCATGCTGATAAACATTTCATGGTCATTCCCTATTTATATGAGAACAAAGAGGCTAAATAGATGGAATAATAAATTATAGTATGTAAAGAAAAGAGACTAGGAGAATAGAGGTTGAGTGAGGAGAGGAAGAATAATAGTACTAAGAGTGGGCCCCTGGTCTGATGGGCCCCTGGTTTGATGGGCCCCTAATCAAAGGCTTTTGCGTGGGCCCCTGGTGTGCCAGTTCGACACTGGATATGAACTTGAAGTTCAAGATAAGTCACACCATGGGCCATTTGTTAAAGTGTAACTTTTCTAACTTAAATTCATTGACCTTTTGTTTTGCTTTTAGGTGCACTGAACCCATAGTACAGGTATGGGATCCAGTATCCAGAAGCCTGTTATCCCGATTTATCCAGTGCTCTGAATGACGAGAAGGCCATCTCCTGTAGACTTCATTTTAATCAAATAACTCAAATTTTTTAAAATGTTCTTGGTAATAATACAACAGTGCCTTGTATTTGTTTTATTTGTTTTTCATATTAAACTAGCAGGATTGTAAACCAAAGATCAAAGAACAAAGCTATACAATGAGGCAAACCGATACAACTTTGTTGTGGTTAAATGCACATAAAGGAAAATAAAATCTAGTTTTTAATTGGTGATGCCACCTAAACAATTTACTAGATTACAAATGAGTAAATAAAAACAAAACCAACAATCTAACTAATTACCAAAAGTAATTTGTACTTGATCCCTACGATGATGATGCATCCTTATGGGAAGCAAAACAAGCCTATGGGGTTTTATTTTTAAATCATTTTTTTATTAAATAGACTTTATTTAAGTATTTATTTATTTATTATGTTATTTATTTATTATTTACTTTATTTATTAAGTATTAATGGAGAATCCAAATTATGGAAGATCCCTTATCTGGAAAACCCAAGGTCCCATAACACTTGGTTGGTTAATTGTCCTATACCTGTAGTAAGGAATCCCTGATCCAGAAAGCCCCTAATTACAGGAAGGCCAACTCCCATATACTACATTTTATGCAAATAATTCACAATTTGGAGGTTAAACGGTCCTATTGGGTTTATAGCAGACTTAAGGTATGTAGATCCAAATTACAGAAAGATCCCTTATGCATAAACCCCCAGTTCCCAACCGTTCTGGATAATAGATCTTGTACCTGAACTGGCTCATATTGAACTGTTTTGCCTCCAGATTACTACACAGGACACTACACTTCAGGCTCTAATTTAGCACTGCCAGATTGAAAAGTGCAACTGATACAAATCGATCTATAAGGATTGGCCTACTGCTTAATATAGTCTAAGGCAGTGGTCCCCAACCAGTAGCTCGTGAGCAACATATTGCTCTCCAACCCCTTGGATATTGCTCTCAGGGCTCTCAACGCAGGGGCTTATTTTTAAATTCCAAGCTTAAAAGCTTAAAAACTAAGTATAGTCTTGCAGGCTGCCAGTCTACATAGGGGTTACCAAATAGCCAATCACAGTCCTTATTTGGCACCCCAAGGGACTTTTTCATGCTTGTGTTGCTCCCCAACTTTTTTTACATTTGAATGTGGTTCACACGTATAAAAAGGTTGGGGACCCCTGGTCTAAGGATTGGATTTGTTCATTCCCTTCTTACTACAAGCCATGTAAGCCTACTAACCGCTTACTGGTTTATTAACATACTAACTCTAAGGGGCAGATTTATAGATTTATTAAGGTCGAGGTGAATTTTCGAATGAAAAAAATTACAATTTTGACTAGGGAATAGTCCGAATTCAATTCGAATTTGAAAAAAAATTCAAAATTAGAATATCGAAATTTATCATGTAATTTCTAAAGCCTGTCTAAAGACATCTAAAGCCTGCCGAATTCCTGTTTTATGGGGGACCTCCTAGAACCTATTTTGAGTCAATTGCGCTATTAATTAAATTTGAACGTTTCGAATTTGCAGAATACGGACATATTCGATTGAAAACGAACCTATTCAAGTCAAAAAAACTTTGACTTGAATTTCTGTTGGTCTTTTTGAATTTGAATTTCGAAGTTTTTTTCAATTTTGAAATTCAACCCTTGATAAATATACCCCTAAGAGAACACTATAACAGAAACTAAATCAACATATGTCTTGAAGTCTAATGGGATTCATTATTGTTGTGGTTGTTCAGGGTTGGACCAACTGGTCTTTATTTTCCTGTAAAGATTAAGAACTCCTTCTGGACCACATCTTATAAATAGGAAGATAAAGTCACAAAGGGAAGAGGTATTTAAGTGCAACACTCAGGGTATCTAAGTGCTGAATTTATAAGCAGACTCTATAACAGGTTCTAGAAAATAACTCGACTCCACTTACACTGGGTAGGTAATTACTATGCTTTGACTATCACATATATGTGTAATCTATCCCCTTCATGTGTTTTCTCAAGAGCAGCATGTCCCTTTAAAGCAATGAAGTTAAACTAACAACCTTTCAGCTCTTGTGAGCCTCTATTCCCAGTAGTGTTGGGCAATGGGATTTTTAGCTCACAGCAGCTGGAAGCTTGTGAATTTGACATCCGCGCTTGCGACTATTAGAATGGGACAGAACAACATCTATTTTAACCCCAGTGAACCTTCAGCCACTGTAAGAGAGGGATGCTCTGTGGTAGTTCTATAGACAGCGAGAGTGAGTCAGTGAATGCAAATGAGAGCTTTGGCCTCTGTCTTCCATTCCATTCAGCGGTGCTGACTCAGCCGGAGATAATGAGATATGTGCAGCATATTCATTCGTTTCCCATGCAATTCTGGTAAATATTGTCTTAATCAGATAAAAACCTATTAAAAAGAACTTCCAGGGTTGTAATTTATGAATATTTGACTTTCTAAGCAGGTTAGTTTTTTTTCCTAGGAAGATATAAAATGTTCAAGCAATAGGTAAACTACTTTTTTGATAACCATCCTGGTTTAGCTCTTCATAATATCTTTCTGTTATGTTTTCTGTCTAAGGGGTGGACCCTTCTCCCAAGGATCCTCATCAACTAATTTACATATTTTATTACTATTTCTACTATGAAAAAATAGATGTAGGTCTTCCCTTCCGGCCCCCTACCTGCCCCGTTATCCTCTTCTTATTAGGACCTATCGGTTACGATCATCTTTGGCAGGGCAAATACACTTTTGGGGTGGACGTGCTGAGAACATAGTCTAATCTATAGTTAGAGAGTTGCGCTTTATAAGACTGTTAGAAAGATCAAAATCCTGTTCAAATATGTCCTTATGGAAGGATTTCATATTTTATTTTATATTTTATCGATTTCTGTTTTGTGTTTGGAGGAGCCCTGGTGTCTCTGTTCAATGTTTCTATTTTACTTTGCACACCTTGGAGGAAAATGACAACTTACTTTGCTTTGTCTTTGGGATCCTTTCTTTTCAATGGGGGATGGGGTTAGGGTGGTGGGAGTATGCTGTGAAGAAATTTCAAGCAGAATTTTGAACTTAATTTGGAGTGTCCTTTGTCATGTGCTCTTGCATTTCTGCTCAGGGGCATAATAAATACCCTCTAGTCCAAGGATGTCCAACCCTTTTAACCCTTGAGCAACATTCAGAAGTAAAAGGAGTTGGGGTGCCCAAATAAGTGATGTGATTGGCCATTTGGTAGCCACTATGTGGATTGTCAACCTACATTGAGACTCTGTTTGGCAGTGCACTTGGTTTTTATACAACCAAAACTTGCCTCCAAGCCTGGAATTAAAAAATAAGCTCCTGCTTTGAGGCCACTCGGAGCAACATCCAAAGGGTTAGAGAGCAACATGCTCACGAGCTACTGGTTGGGGATCACTGATCTAGTCGTATTTGGATTAATTAGGATCATATCTTAATGCTTAATTCTATACTTATGGTGCCAACAGATGTCTGAGCTGGTTACTAAGTTGGATTGGTGTCTAGTGATGGGCGTATTTATTCAGCAGGTGCAAATTCACTGGCAAAAATTCACCAGCGTCCAAAAAAAATGGATGCCAGCGTCCGTTTTTTGGACGCCGGTGCATTTTCGCTGCCAAATGTGCGCCAGCATCAAATAAACTCAATGCCGGGGTCATAAATGGACGACGGCATCAAAAGCGAGACGCCAGCGCCGTTTCGCAAATTTTTCGCTGTTTATTAGGCAAAACGCCACAGATTCGCCCATCACTATTGGTGTCCTCTTACTCTGTAATTCCATCAGTAAGGACTGTGGTGGCCTGACACCTCAAACTCAACCCTGGACTTCAACACATGGATCAGCCATCTCTTTGACTCCCTAGTAGGGATGGGCGAATTTGACCTGTTTCGCTTCGCCAAAAATTTGCTGCCGGCGAAATGTCGCAGTCGCCCATTAAAGTCTATGGGCGTCAAAAAAAATTGCCGCGCTGCGAATTTTTTTTAACGCATGCCGCCATACAAGTCTATGGGCGTCGTTTTTTCATCGAAACGAGGCGAAAAAATTCGCCCATCCCTACTCCCTAGATCAAAGTTGTCCAAACCCTCAATGACGACAATGCAGCGGAGGGCATCATACAGCATCTTGTGCTCACACAGTGCAGAGCAAGAGACCTTTTGAAAACCAAATCTATACAGATATCTACACCAGTGCTGATCTCCTGGGTGTTTTCATTTCATTTGTAGGACAGCCTGGTCCTTACAGGGTTAAATTGTAGACGTTAACAAAAAATGAATTGGATCAGTGACAGTGAAATAATCTAGGTAAGGGCCCTTAATTCCTGACCCAGGTTTAGATAGTAGGATCTTGGCACACGGAACAGCTCTTGTAAATGGCTAATGTCTTTCATTAACATTTTAAAAGGAGAATAAACAGAAAATATGCAAAGTAAATTACAGTAATTATAAACAAGTCTCACTTGATTTGTATACCTGACAAATAACCTCGGGATGTTTGGCAGGTGTCTATGAAATGATAGGAACCTTGATTTTAAAAGAACCTTCAACAACTCTTTATTAATTTCATCGGCCAAATTGACAAATACTCTATTTAATTCTCACAAAATGAACCAAACTCACACATTTCCATAATAATGAAGACTATTTGATTTCAAAGACACACGCTTACTGACTGACAGTTGCAGAATCAGAGGCATCTACATAATTCAGATATAGTGATTAGTCTATACCAAGTGGAGAATGATGTTTGGGGTGGAGCTTGTTTTCTAAGAATCTAAGAATATAGATATGTGGCGTTCAGAATGCTGTTGGCTGTCTGCCACTGTTTTCCATTGAAAGTCTGAAGGGAAACATTCAGGCTATGGTAAATGGTGTTGGAGACAGGCTGGTACCACTGAGGAACATCAAAGCAGGGTGGTGCCCATCATGAATGGTGCTGTAGGGGCTTCAGGCACCATATACGTTATTAAGTTAAATTATCCAGTTGATTTAACACAGGCAGGGTCTGTTCACTGGCACAATCTTAATAATTAGCCACCAGGGCTAGAGCCTATGGTCAACAACAGCTATAATGTACCATCTCCTAGTGAAGATGGAGGACTACTAAATGGAGAATATAAGCTGTACCTTGAAAACCAATCAACAAGATGCAGCTGTATTGGTACAACAGACATAAGCGTCTCTACTAATCAACCTTACATTAGGGCACCCATTGCTCCATAATATACAGATATAGGATCCGTTATCTGGAAACCCATTATCCAGAATGCTCCAGACTACGGAAATGTCATCTCCCATAGACTCCATTATAAGCAAATCATTTTAATTTTTAAAAATGATTTCCTTTTTCCTATAATTAATTCTTATTCGAAACAAAACAATAATATTGGGTTTGTTTAACGTTTAATTGAATTTTTAGTAGGATTAAGGTATAGAGATCCAAATTACAGAAAGATCTCTTGTCTCGAAAATCCCAGGTCCAGAGCATTCTGAATAACAGGTCCCATACATGTGTTACTCCTGAATTCATGTTTTTATACACAACACTCTATTAGTAGGGATGTAGCGAACTGTTCGCCGGCGAACTAGTTCGCGCGAACTTCGACTGTTCGCGTCCGCCGAATGTTCGCGAACGTCGCGCGACGTTCGCCAATTGGTGTTCGCGTTCGATTCGAAGTAAAATTTCGTTCGACCATTCGACCATTCGACCATTCGATCGCTAAAATCGAACGATTTCCATTCGTTCGAACGATTATAAGCATTCGATTGAATTAAAATCATTCGATCGAATAGCTTCGATCGTTCGATTCGAACGAAAATCCTTCGATCGTACGAATAAAATCCTTCGATCGTTCGATCGAACGATTTTATCGAGCGTTCGAAGTTCGCGAACTGTTCGCGAACTGTTCGCTTTTTTGCCGGTGTTCGCGAACACATTAACGGCAGTTCGCTACATCCCTATCTATTAGTGGAAGAGTCTACATACCGAGAACTTCCCACACCAGTCAGTTGAACTGAAGAAGCTGCTCGGATGAGTAGTGAAACGTCTTCAATAATTACTCAGCAAGTCCAATTATTTTTTGAATTACTTATATTAGATATACCATGACCTGGATGAATGAAAATCTTCATAGTCATGTAATTGCAGCTTTGTAAAACTTTTCGTCCATATTCTGATTTCCTTTGAATCCACTTTCCTCCCTTTTATACATCCCTACTTTTAGGGGGTTATTAATCAAAATCCAAATTTTTCTGAGGTTTTAAACAAAAAAAAGTCTGACCAAACTAAAATCCACAATTTACCCTTATTTATCATTAAAATACCACAAAAAAATCTGGAAAAACTGTGACTTTTATGGATTTTTGCACGAAAACCACAACTTTTTTGGATTTCACACGAAAAGTCTTTATTTTTTTCTGGAAATCTGTGGAAAGCCCAAAATGTTTGGATTATCGTACGAAACCCAGTGCAGACCATAATATCTTAATATCATAATATCAAATTGCAAATAGGACTTCTACCTCGACAGGTTGAAGACAGAGTATTCGGGATTCCGACTTTTTGCATCCTCTGGGTATAATAAATCTCGAAAAATTTTATTTTATTTTTTTAATAAAAAAATTGGATTTTATAGTAAAAAAAAAATCTTGTTTTTTTTGCATTTGCACTTCAAGTAATAACCTCCTATGTCTGCTAAAAATCTTTTAAACATTAAATAAACCCAATAGGATTATTTTGCCACCAATATGGATCCATGTAGCTTAGTTGTCATCAAGTACAAGCTATTATTTTATTATTACAGGGAAAAAGAAAATCATTATTTAAAAAAAAAAATTATTACATGTATTTCCTTAAAATAGAGTCTACAGGGGGCGTGGCCTGGACATGCTGGGGTGAAGACGTGTGTTCCTGAGCTCCGTTCCGTAAGCCATTTAAAAGCAGCTATTTTAGCTCGACTACATATTTTTCGCTATGGGGAAACAAAAGAAAGGCAAGAAAAGCCCGGAGAAAACTGATCAACAGCAGAAGACGCAGCTCGCAAAATATTTTCAGCGCCGTTCTGTTTCCTGCTCAGATGTGCCACGAGACGCGCAGCATCGGGCGCCATCTTGCAGTCCCCCTCCTCCTACGCAACATGCCAAAAGCCACTCTCCTGATGGTCGCGGGAAGCCTATAGATGTACCGCAGCAGCAACAACATGCTTCGAGAGTGCGTAAGCATTTATTCTCGCAACCAGAGCCTTTACCTCACGAATCCTCACCGAGCTGGGACAGTGGTGACGACTGGCAATCGATGCCTCCATCACTCCAGATGCCAGTTAGGCCCGAAAATGACGGCGGTGCAGAGACCCTCCAAGTATACCTTCACTTACTGCCTCTCCCTTAGATGGTATTGTGAGTGGCCCTGTTTATGACTTGCCTGGAGTACAAGGCACTCAGTCTCCTGAACATGCTGCCCAGCCTCAGGCCGAGGGGCCGCACCCTTTAGTGGATATGGAATTGAGATCTCATATACTTTCATTACCTTCCAGGCAGGACATTGTGGCTCTCATCTCCCATACGGAATTGACTCTGAAATCTGAAATTTCGGCTGTGCATACAGAATTACTTCAACTGGGCGAAAGATATGGAGCGTTGGAGAAATCGGTCTCAGCCAATACAATTGGCATTAAACATGTGGCAAAAGATGTTGCCTATTTTGAATTACGGCTTACTTATTTACAAAACATGCTGGACGATCAAGAAAATCGTTCCAGGAGGAATAATGTCAGGATCAAGGGTTTGCCTGAAACGGTCTTGCCCCAAGACCTGTCCAGATCCGCCACTGTTTTGTTTAACTCACTGTTGGGTGTACCACATGACACTCCTATTGAAATTGACAGGATACATAGGGAACTGAAACCCAGAGATGCAACTTCTGAATCTCCCAGAGATGTAATTTGCAGAATTCATTTTTACAAGGTGAAGGAGACGATTATGATTAAAGCTAGGGATCATGGGGATATGGAGTATGAAGGTTCCACGGTCAGATTTTACCAGGATCTCTCCAGAAATACCCTCCGTCAACGTCGACTTTTGAAACCTATTCTGGATTTACTCAAAGAACGCTCTATACGCTATAAATGGGGGTATCCTTTTGCTCTGATCGTTGTTAGTAATGGTAAATCATACTCAGTGAGATCCCCTAAAGATATCCCTCAATTCTTGAAGGGATTGGGTTTACCCCACATCGATGTTGCGGACTTTGATTCTTGGGACTGGTTTCCGTCTGCAAGGGCCCCTCACCAACATCAGAATTCTCTGCAAAGGTCCTCGAAAAGCAATATCCCGAGAAGTGGTCAGTCCACCCCAACGAAAAAGCGTATCCTGAATACCTGACCAGCTCCTGGACACTAAGCCATAACACTTAGTTGGTTTGCTCTATTTTTGGTATCGTGTGTCATTTGTTCTACTTTTTTGTAGTCGAACTTCAGGGTAATGTTTCCCATACTTATACGGCTTAGTTTAAGGTTACGGAGTAACGGAAACTCCATTTTTTCTTTTTTTTTTTTTCTCCCCCCTTTTATCTTTTTTCTCTTCGTATTTTTTCTATTGCATCTGATTTTCACAAAATGCACCCCATATTGAACCAGCTACGACCCCCCCATAGGCCACAGAATCTGAGTCAGGAATGCTTAGACCATTGTTGTTCTATTGTGTGTTTCTGCGCAGATTTCTCGACTGCTTGCAGTTGTACTTTCAACCAGTTTTGTTCTATTTTAGAAACATTGTTGTTAATGTTTTTTGCTCTTTTCTCTTTCTTCCTGCTCAGTCGTTCCCACTTGATTATGCTTGTACTAAGAGGCAATCATGGCTGAAATGAAGATATGCTCCTACAACGTCCGTGGTTTCAACTCTCCGATGAAAAGGTCACAAATCCTTACAGGTTTACATAAACAACATGCCATGGTGGTATTTTTGCAGGAAACACATTTTAAGCTTGGTCACAGACCTAATTTTAGACATAGATATTATCACGATTGGTATTTTGGCGACAATCCTGAAGCTAAATGTAAGGGCGTTGCTATAGCCTTTCATAAAAACTTTCAATATACTTTAATTGATACTTTTATTGATCCCCATGGCCGATATCTTTTGTTAAAGATTAATACTGCAGGGCATGTGTTTACGTTGGCTAATTGTTATGCGCCGAATCAAAATCAATGTACTTTTCTTGAAAAGGTTGTGACCAAGCTTGAAAGTTTCTCCCAGGGAATACTTATTTTAGGAGGTGATCTGAACCTTGCTTTAGATCCGAAACTGGATTCATCCTCGGGTAAAACTAATTTATTTTATAAGGTTTTAAAGCGTATTAAACTGTTGCTTCACAATAATCAATTAATGGACAGTTGGAGAGTTTGCCACCCTTCTGATAGGGATTATTCATATTTTTCCCAGGTACACCAGTCCTACAGCCGTATTGACTATCTATTTCTCTCTCATTTTGCTTTGCCATGGATGACGGCCTGCTCTATTGGTTTGCAAATTCTATCTGACCATGCCCCTGTATTCTTAATGTTAGCTATTCCATCTGCTGAACGTAAATCATGGACTTGGCGACTTAATGAATCACTTTTGAGGGACAGTGAGTGTCTGACGGAAATTATACGGGAAACGCAATTTTTTGTCAAAACCCACCAATTGTATCCATCTCACCTGGTCATAAAATGGGAGGCCCTCAAATCGGTTCTTAGGGGTATATTTATTAAACATGGGTCTAGACTTAAAAAAGCCTTCTCTCAGCGCCTCACAGACCTTTTCAATAAAGCATCTTTCTTAGAACAAACGCATAAAAATATGTTGGATGGTGAGACGCTGATGGAACTCACAGCTACACGTGAATTGATAAAAGGAGAGCTAAATAAAAAATCTATTTCAGCTTTACAGAAATGTAAGTGCCTATATTATGAACATAGCAATAAGGCTGGTAAACTCTTGACCAAAACAATTAAACAAAAACAAGGGCTCTCGTTTATCTCTGCTATAAAAACTCAAAAAGATTTTGTAGTCCATAAAACCCAAGAAATTGCTAAGGCGATGCATACATACTATACCGGTCTATACAATATTAATTCCCATACATCTAATTCAGAAGGGGCTTTTGTAGAAAAGCTTAGGGATTATATATCTCGGACAGCCCTGCCTGGTCTTTTCCCAGACGATATAGATTTCTTAGAGACTCCATTGACCAAGGAGGAATTGAGTTTTTCCATCAGATCTACTCCTCCAGGGAAAGCACCTGGCCCTGATGGGTTTCCGGCATCCTTTTATAAAGCCTTACACTTGGAATTATCAGATACACTTCTGCTAGCATTTAACAATTTGGATACGAATCCTTGCTCCCCTTCGGCAATGTTGGAAGCACATATTTCTTTGATCCCTAAACAGGGTAAAGACCCTTTATCTTGTGCCAGCTACAGACCCATATCTTTACTAAATGTTGATATTAAATTGTATGCAAAAATCTTAGCGGAAAGACTCAAAAAATTTTTACCACACTTAATTGATGCTGATCAGGTAGGCTTTGTTCCATTTAGGGAAGCAAAAGATAATACTCTTAAGGCTATTTCGATCCTTGACTACGCTGGACGCTCTCATCTCCCCATGTTGGCCCTGTCGACGGATGCTGAAAAAGCGTTCGATAGGGTCAACTGGACCTTTCTTAGGGAGTCTCTACTTCAAATAGGCATGGGCCCTAAGGCTATTCTCCGTATTATGGCTCTTTACAACAAACCTCGGGCTCGGATTAGAGTTAATGGGCAACTTTCGGACCCCTTTTCTATAAGTAATGGGACTAGGCAGGGCTGCCCTCTTTCCCCTCTCTTATATGCTATAGTGATGGAACATTTAGCTATTGCTATTCGTAATGACCCAAATATTACAGGTGTATGCATTAAGGGAATTGATCATAAACTTGCATTGTATGCAGATGATCTCTTAGTATTTGTCACTCAACCTGTCACCTCTCTCCCCTCTTTGATGCAAAAATTTCAAGAATATGGGCGATTCAGTAACTACAAAATCAATTTTGATAAATCTGAGGCTCTTAATGTCTCCCTCCCTGTTCACTTGCAACAGGTTTTGCAAACTACTTACCCTTTTAAGTGGAATCGCACTTCCTTGCGTTACCTGGGTATTCATATTCCGGCAGACTTCACTGTCCTTTCATCTATAAATTATTCGCCTTTATTGTCTCAAATTTTGATGGATCTGAAGCGTTGGCGATCTCTCCCACTGTCCTGGTTCGGCCGCATTAATTTACTTAAAATGAACGTTTTGCCCAGAATTTTGTATCATTTTCAAACTATACCTGAAGCACCCCCCAAATGTTTCCTAGACACTCTCCAGGCTGCATTTGGTTCTTTTATTTGGAAAGATACTAAACCTAGGATCCCTAGATCTACATTAATTAAACCTAAGTCACAGGGGGGTGTAGCTCTTCCACATCTTGATAGTTACTTGAGAGCGGTTATGTTGAGTAGAATAGTGGAATGGTTTTATTACCCTCTGCATAAACGATGGATACAATTTGAGCAACTCATAACTAATAGACCACTGCAAGCACTATGGTGGCTCCATCCCTCTCGAAGACCCTCTTCCACTACCTTACCCAAAGTCTGTAGGGAGACTTTGATTCGAGCCGATAAATATCTCCTTAAATCTCCTTCTCTGATTTCACGTGAGGGTCTTCTTACCCCTATTATTGGCAATCCAAATTTTGCTCCCGGCATGCTGAGTGCAGGCTTTCTTGGGAGAAGGTATAATGAAAGCTTTACTTGCGCACAGGTCTTGGATAAGGAGGTTTTGTTACCATTACCACACATTTGTCCTGGAGAACCAGACTCTTTTCTGCTTAGGTTTAGATATAATCAGCTACGTCACTGGCTCATGGCTTCTCAAAGGAGAGTGCTGCGACAATCATCTCTTACACCTTTCGAAGCTCTTTGTACGCTTAAATCCCCAGCTAGACATTTGATTTCTAGATTATATCATCTCACAGACCAGATGGGAGTACCTCCCTTGCCTACATATACATCTAAATGGGAGAAAGAATTACGAACTGAATATATGCTAGAGCAATGGAATGCCTGTTTCTCTTTAACACATAAGTTTTCCATAGCGTGCAAATCGCAAGAAACGAATTATAAGATTTTATCCAGATGGTATAAATGTCCTGAAATTTTGCATAAAATTTACCCTTCTGTGTCAAACGTATGCTGGAGATGTGGCGTTGAGCTTGGTTCTCCATCCCATATCTGGTGGTTCTGTTCAGCCCTCCAGCCTTTTTGGACGACTATTTTTCAAACTATTAATAACCTTACTGGTGCAGACCTGGGTGCCGACCCCGCTATAGGCCTTCTATCCATGCTGCCTGGATCTCCTTCCAAATATAAAAAATCACTTATTGGTTTTTGTCTCAGTGCAGCTAGAATGGTGATCCCTCGCCATTGGCGTTCTACTTCTCCTCCTACAGTTGCAGAATGGTGGGCGGAAGTGGGGTCAATCATGCACATGGAGGAGTTACTAAGCTTTGCACATGGTTCACAGGATCATTTTGTTAAGACCTGGGCCCCTTGGGTACTGTTTATGGAACAAGAGGCTCAGCCTCATTGATTGACGGACGAGGAGCTTTTCTCTTACCTTTTATTGTTGCCCTTATATTTGTTTGTCATATAGATTGGGAACGTCTGAGCATACTTACCTCTTTTTCTTCTTTTTCTTTTCTGCTTCTTTGGCTTTTGTGCTACTCTACCTTTTTCGATTCTTCTTCTTCACGATTTCTTTCTTATTTTTCATCAAGTTAAATCTTTTTATTTGAAGGGAAAGGTGTTTATCTACAAGGTTACGTATTCATTGCCTTGGTTTCTATGCTGCAACTGGATTGTTTATCTCTCTGTTACCGGAATTTTTATTTTATATTACATTACTCATTTGCTGAGATGATCTTTTCAGGATTGTGTATTTGCTGATTTGACTATTGTGAAAATTAACCTGTTCCAAATGTGAATTTTTGTGTAACTTCCTTGTGGACTTTGTCTCTATACTTGTCATGTTTTATTTATATTGCCTTTCTCTTGCAATAAAAACAGATTAAAAAAAAAAAAAAATAGAGTCTACAGGAGAGGGCCTTCCAGTAATTCGGGTGCTTTTTGGATAATGGGTTTCTGGATTAGGGGTTCATGCCTGTATTTCTTTAAGTATTGAGTTCCTCAATCACCTGGTTTTAGCTGTAGTTTTTTTTGTCAGGTTTACAGCATTTTCCTTCTGTTAACACCTTGAGCTCTATGCTTATTACTTCACATTTTTTAAGCCTAAGGCTGTCTTTTTCACCCAATTTCCACTTCTCTTCTGAAAAAAATGTAATAAACAGGTGTAAAAAGTAACATCTATATGGAAATAATAAAGCTAAAGCTGCCTGAATTAAAAATGTTTAATTATGTGGAACCTAATTATCATATGCTATTTAGATGATACTGTACCTTCAGGGAAATTCACTCGAGCATTCTGCTATATTCACACATATAAAGGGAGACAAAGGGAATGTATCCCGGTGTTTTTTAAGATTCCAGCAAAATTGTCCTGTTTCTGATAATCATCATAATTTAGAATAGGACGAATGAAAGAAGCACCACGGAAATCTCATGTCAATAAAAATTGATGTAGCACCTCCAGCCCTGAGAAACAATTATCCCGCCAGTTTCATATGCAAAAAATAAAGGACATGTAAGTCAAGGCTGCAGTTTTAAGGAAGCCCTAGAATTCCAGAAGCCAGGATTAAATGACTTAATTGGTAATGGATGTAATACCCAGGGCAAGGTTTACTGTATCCTATTACAGTGTATAGCCAATCGATAGTGATAGGCGACTCTGACCCGTTTTGCTTCACCAAAAATTTGCGAAACAAGTGGAAATTCAGCAATATGCATTGAAGTCCATGGACGACAACATTTTTTTTGACTCACGACAAATTGTGTTACAAATTTTTGATGCAAGACAAGTTTTTTTTTTTACCTTTTAGAGTCTATGGGTGTCATATTCGAGGTGAAACCAAAACATTTCGCTCATCACTACCAATCAACAAGTACAGGTAAGGGGGATATATCCCATAGACTCCATTTTATCCAAATAATCCACATTTTTAAAATTGATTTCCTTTATCTCTGTAATAATAAAACAGAACCTTGTATTTGCTCCAAACTAAGATATGATTAATACTTGGAAGCAAAACCAGACTATTTGGGTTATATAACGTTTACATGATTTTCTAGTAGACTTAAAGTAGGAAGATCCAAATTACAGAAAGATCCATTATAAGGAATACCGCAGGTCCTGAGCATTCTGGATCCCATACCTTTAATAGTTTCTGGATATTTGGGATGCATCATTAAAAAAAATCTTGAAAATTCAAATAAAAAAGTATAAAAAAATATTTTTTTTGTAAATATACTAGTGATCAAAAAAAACAATTTCGAGTTTGGAAAAAAAATGGAAGATTCTGTAAAAGTGAACAACATACACAGCATATCCCTATCCATATGTCCCTGAGGCCATAGTTTCCAAACTAATCCTCAACCCAACAATGCATATTATCAGGATAGGGCCACTGCCAAGGTAATAAGGAGGTGGCCATACATACTGTAATCCAATAGCCCTGACAGTTATAGTTCTTCTCAATTGCCACGTGAATGAATTTGATCTTTTCAAGTTAAAAACTCAGTCTTAAAATATATATATATATATATATATATATATATATATATATATATATATATATATATTCTTGTAGGAGGAATTAGCAGATCTGACAAGTGCAAAATAGTCTACTTTCAGATTGTTGGGCAATTGATTGCCATGCTTTTCCAACACCTCATCTATTTATGTAAAGAAATCAAGAAAACGCTGTCATGGGGGGGTGGGACAAGTGGTGGAAACAAGTACTTGAACTTTGGTGAAAAATGGACATTTACACTTGATTGGAGTACATTCTTATAAGTGTGTTGGTCCTATTGTGCCACCTTCTCCTTAACCACCTCCTGACTGAATGAATATACATTTTATAAGTATTAATTTGATTTGAATGAATTGAAGCTGTCTGATGTATAAATGAACTGCTATTTTAAAAGATCTTACTTATAATTTGTTTTTAGTTCTTATTTGCTGGCCAGTTTTTTAATAATATCATTTATTTATTAGGTTTTCAGTGCCATTAGCAGAACACAGTAGGGAAGGGAGGAGGTAAATGTTGGAGGTGGGGGCCTCCATGACTGGGGTGGTGGGCTCTCAATCGACCCTGGACAACCCCAGTCTGATGCTGTTTTCATAACCTCAGCAAAATATTTGCGAAAAAATACTTACTATTTACACAGACTTGTTACTTTGCTAGACCTGGGGTTGATGGACTGTTTTTTGAGTAAGGAGTTAGTAGACCTGAGTCAGTTATTAAAGACAAACAAAAAGCAGATGCTGCTTATTTTCATTCCAGCTATCTCAAAATAGTGTCACATTAGGAATGCACTTTACAAGAACTCTTTTCTGAAGTCCCACAGAGATAACATTTCTTTCCTCCAATAATTTTGGTCCAAAATAGCAGCACTTGTTCCTAACTGCACTCACTAAAGTTAGAAATGTTCCTCTTATCAGGAGAGATTAGAAAAAACAGTTAACCAGCAGCAGGAAAATAAAATACACAATTTAAAAAAACTGAGGATTGTAGAGTGTCGCTAGAGTTAATTTTCTATTTGCTAGAAAATATTGCTGCTGTGGTATGAGAAATAAAGATTATGTGCACAAGAGCTAAAGTATTATCTACCCTATACTGCCTTATTCTGCCGCTCACAGTCAGGGAAAGATGTTGCCAAAAACATAGAGTGAGGACATAAAGTAAAATGCCAACTCAATACCATCTGGGAAGCTGTATGCACATCCCCAGCAGTATAGCATTATGGGTAGAATTGATGCTTGTATTTCATCTGAAATAGCCTCTAATATAAAAATAAAAGGAGGAAAGCAATGAAGATTAACTTTGGGTGTGTTGATCATTTCATTTGCCTTTTCAGCAATAATGGTTACAGAGTAAAATAAACTGTTGAGTTGGATTTGGGGCAGTTCCACCAAAGAATAGGGTGCAGACATAACTTGAATGGTGAATGCTTGAAATTACTCCATCAGGACAGGTGCCACTTCCCTTAGTGACTGCAACAACACTGAAATTCTGGGGGGAAATGCTGCATTGGTGATTACACATGACATTGCACTTGCTCACAACAACGTCTGGCATTTCTTTATAGAGCATATTTTTTTTATGGTAAAGGCCAATTCCTCCGAATTAATTTCCTTCCTTAATATCTGAAAATTTTCTGAGAGTTTGTAAAGATTAAGTTCTTTAAGAGAGTCAGCTATAATGCCCATATGGTCACTAGCACCACATTAATGGGGTGTGAGGTTATAAAGCCTTTAAAAATAAATCTTGAAATTGTGAGCTTATTTGGTACAAGTTGAATAGAGGGAATTCTACACTGGGCCTTTCGGTCTTGCAGTTTCGTTGCAAGTAATGTATGTTGCCTACCATTTTTTTCATAACAAGTTTGCCTGGTCCAAAAAATAACCTCCTTATGTTTAAGTATAGCTAAACCTTTTCTTTTGAGCAAGGAGCGTATCTGAGCCATTCAAATTATATTGTGATTAAGTCCCTTAGATGTCTACTCAGGATGCCTGAAAGAATGATAAACAGAGTCACTTAGCTTTGCCTACTAGATATTCTGTTAGGTCAATATGCTGAGCCTTCAGTCAAAGGTGTCCTTGACAAGCAGTCAGCAGTATAATTCATGTTAGTAATATTTCCACTTCCTTAATATTATATGTAGCTTCTTCTCTTTCATTTACAGAAAAGCCTTACAGACTGTTGGCTTCTTCCTTATCTGCTTCTGTGTTAAGTGGATCACATGAAGCTGATACTGATCTGTCAATAAGGACGTAACAGGAAGATAAGAAAGTAACTACTTATTACTGTCAGGAGGTGGTGTTTGTAACAGTACCATTAGCTGTGGGTGCTAAAGCCTTGTACCAACATTACTATTCAGTTTATAGAATTGCTTAAAGGGATACTGTCATGGGAAAAAAACATTTTCGAAATGAATCAGTTAATAGTGCTGCTCCAGCAGAATTCTGCACTGAACTCCATTTCTCAAAAGAGCAAACAGATTTTTTTATATTCAATTTTGAAATCTGACATGGGGCTAGACATATTGTCAATTTCCCAGCTGCCCCAAGTCATGTGACTTGTGCTCTGATTAACTTCAATCACTCTTTACTGCTGTACTGCAAGTTGGAGTGATATCACCCCCTCCCTTTTTACCCCCAGCAGCCAAACAAAAGAACAATGGGAAGGTAACCATATAACAGCTCCCTAACACAAGATAACAGCTGCCTGGTAGATCTAAGAACAACACTCAATAGTAAAAACCCATGTCTCACTGAGACTAGGGATGTAGCGAACTGTTCGCCGGCGAACTAGTTTGCGCGAACTTCGACTGTTCGCGTCCGCCGAATGTTCGCGAACGTCGCGCGACGTTCGCCAATACGAGTTCGCGTTCGATTCGAACAAAAATCGTTCGACCATTCGACCATTCGATTCCTTCGACCGCTAAAATCGAAGGATTTTCGTTCGAATCGAACGATCGAAGCCATTCGATCGAATGAAATCATTCGATCGAATGGCTTCGATCGTTCGATTCGAACGAAAATCCTTCGATCGAACGATTAAAATCCTTCGATCGTTCGAATCGAACGATTTTGCGGATGTTCGAAGTTCGCGAACTGTTCGCGAACTGTTCGCATTTTTGCCGGTGTTCGCGAACGGCGTTCGCGAACACATAAACGGCAGTTCGCTACATCCCTAACTGAGACACATTCAGTTACATTCAGAAGGAAAAACAGCAGCCTGCCAGAAAGCATTTCTCTCCTAAAGTGCAGGCACAAGTCACATGACCAGGGACAGCTGGGGAATTGACAAAATGTCTAGCCCCATGTCAGATTTCAAAATTGAATATAAAAAAATCTGTTTACTCTTTTGAGAAATGGATTTGGGTGCAGAATTCTGCTGGAGCAGCACTATTAACTGATTCATTTTGAAAAAAAAAATTTCCCATGACAGTATCCCTTTAAGGCTTAGTTCACACCAGGCGATTCGGGGCCACTAATCGCCTCTTCTTTGAGGCGAATAATCTCCCTGAACCGCTTCCTCTTCTCCTGCGCCAGCTGTAATGAGAGTCACCTGTGTTATGAAACACGCGGCGCTTCGTTTTCTGAAGTTGCTCGAAGTTTCCTCATTGAGTGAATGAGACACATGTCAACTCAAGAATTAACAGTACTAGCTGCACCGATGTGTAACGCTAAAGTTACACTAAGGGGCATATTTATCAAGGATCGAATTTTGAAGTAAAAAAAACGTCGAAATTTGACCATCAAATTTGAGTACTTCGATAGTCGAAGTATTTTTTCCAGCGAAAACGGCAGTATTGGATCGATTCAAAGGATTTTTTTTTAAAAAAAAAACCTTCAAAACTTGCCCAAAAGTCTCACATAGGTTCTAGGAGGTCCCCCATAGGCTAAACAGCAATTCGGCAGGTTTAAGGTGGCGAAGTGTCAAAGTCGAAGTACTTCGATTTTCGAGTGGTCGAATTTTTGAAGTCGGATTTGGCCTATTTGATGGCTGAAGTACCCAAAAATTACTTCAAAATTCGACGTTTTTTAATTCGAAAATTCACTTCGACCTTTGATAAATCTGCCCCTAAATCTGTTGAAAGATATGCTGCTATACTAGCAATATCTATATTAGGCAAGGAAAGAGCATTGGCCATTCTGGTAGCATCATAGAGAGCTAATTTACAGCAGGGAGAGTATAGGTGAAAATTTGTGGAACAGATTACAAAAACCTGCAGCATGTGTCACTATGTAGGGATGTAGCGAACTGTTCGCGTCCGCCGCAAGTTCGCGAACGTCGCGCGACGTTCGCCAATAGGCGTTCGCGTCAAAATCATTCGACCATTCGATCGCTAAAATCGAACGATTTTCGTTCGAATCGAACGATCGAAGCCATTGGATTGAATGAAATCATTCGATCCAATGGCTTCGATCGTTCGATTCGAACGAAAATCGTTCGATCGAACGATTAAAATCCTTCGATCGTTCGAATCGAACGATTTTCGGATGTTCGAAGTTCGCGAACTGTTCGCGAACTGTTCGCATTTTTTGCCGGTGTTCGCGAACGGCATTCGCGAACACATTGTCGGCGGTTCGCTACATCCCTATCACTATGTAAGTACTTCCATTATAGAATTGTACATGTTCTCAGACTGTACTATACTATACAAATTTATTGAAGAACATATAAGGAGCATGGCTGGCTAAAGCCAGAAAGCAGTGGAGATATAGACTAAGCTAAACTGGAGGTCCACACTGGAACATTTTATTCATAGCCCATTCAGAATAACTTTATTTTTTATTTCTTAGATACTCTTACACCCTCAGTTGGTATTGTAGAACAGTACAGGTACGGGATCCGGAAAGGTTTAAATTACAGAAAGGCCATCTCCCATATCACTCACACCGCTCAGTTTTATCAAAATAATCCAAATGTTTAAAAATGATTTCCCTTTTCTCTGTAATAAAAAAAACATTACATTGTACTTGGATCCAAACTACATAAGATATAATTAATCCTTTTTGGAAGCAAAACCAGCCTATTGGAATTATTTCATGTTTACGTGATTTTCTAGTTGCTAGATAAAAATCACCGGAAAGATCTGTTATCCGGAAAACCCCAGGTCTTTAGCATTCTGGATAACAGGTCCCATAATTGTATTTGTGCTACAATGCACAATGTCTCCCAGTAGCAAACACTGCTGGTACTATTCTTTCACAGGAGACATACTGGCCTCTAGGGGACCTTCTGAAGGCTATCTATAGTAATAAGTCAAATCAACTGGATTTATTTTTCTTGAATACATTTCCTTAGTCATCCGACTGACCTCAATTCAGAATGACTTGTACAAAGATTTACTGGTGGAGTGACAATAGGGCGGCTTAATCTTCTTAGTGAAGCCCAATCAACCCAGAGAGCAGGATTATCACTATCTCACCAACTAAAGTGCATTCCATATAAATACCTAACACCGACAGGCCTTACTAATGAAATATAACGTCTCGCTCTAAAGTCATTCCTGTCAACAGCAAAAAAAACATGGTCTTGCTCTCTCTCCTCCCTTTTATAACCCTTCAATTGCTATACGCTTTCTCTTGTTGCGATCCACCTCCATCTAGAATCTTCAATGCTAAGAGGTTCCATATCCTACAGTGCCATGTAGTAGATGGAATAATTATTGGAACTAATGATCAAAGTTAGATTTAGAATACATTAAAATAAAACTTAAAATGACCAATGGCTAGATCTAGATAAAAATCACAGAACAGAAGGAGGTTTGACCTCCTTCTTTATATTTCCATGGATAAGATGTCCCTTCAAACCTGAAGATTATGTTAATCTTGGCACTCTCTTCTACATTGCCCTGGGTGCGTCCATGACTTGGATCAGGACTAGTAGGCATAATAAGGATATGTTGTTAGGTGTTTGTCAAAAATGGTATAAATCTAAGTACAGGTATGGTACCTGTTATCCAGAATGCAATTGACTTGGGGGTTTCCTGATAATGGATCTTTCCGTAATTTGGATCTTCATAACTTAAGTCTACTAGAACATCTTGTAAATGTGAAATAAACCCAATAGGGTGGTTTTGCTTCCAAATAAGGATTAAATATATCTTAGATGGGATCAAGTACAAGGTATTGTTTTATTATTACAGGGAGAAATTAAATTTTGGATTATTTGCAAGGCTGGAACTAGGGGTATGCAGAAGAGGCATGTGCCTAGGGCGCAAAGCTTGGGGCACCTGACCTCACCTTACCTCATAAGCAGCCTACCCCTAGTCTGGCAAGGAAAAAGGTTAAGAGGGTGCTGCTCTTTGACGTCAAAGCGTGCTGACGCAGGTCTGTCCATGTTTGTTTGCATGTGCGGGAGCAATGGATCAGTAGGTCAGGCATTCAGAAGACACTGGCTGAGGCATAAAACCACTTGATCAAACGCCCCATCAGCTACAGCATGTTGCCCATAGAGCGTTGACGTTCCACCTCCTGGCAGACAGCTGGATTTGTGGTGTCACACAGTATTATTTGCCTATTTCTCCCTGGTATTTTATAGATGACATGGTGCAGAGCTTCGCTGGTTGGAGAAGTCACCCATTACTTTTTACAAGACTACTTCATCCTTAACTTATTTGGAATTACAATGGTCCCTTTATGATGGTGATCACAGATAGACTTGTGCTATCTTGGGGCTGCTCAGGGACTCTAAGGGCTGTCGTTCCTCTAGAGATGAGGGACCAAAGCTGGATAAAACTATGAAGAAAAAATTATGATGGCTTCAGACTCTGGAGATCTTGAAACTCTATAATTTGCAGCTATGTGAATTCTGAGAAATTTCAGTATTCATGAAAACGGAGGAGTGGAGTCCAGAACTAGAATGGGCTGTTTTATTTGTTTTTTAAAGTTTATAAAGTTGAATTGATATTAAGACTGTCACCACAAAATTTACATTTAAATATCATGTAATTATTTTTGTATTATTTGCATGTAATTCATCACAAAATTAGTGGCTCATTGCGTTATTATTCAACGTGTCAGGAGAGAACCTTTCATATGTAAAAACCCAGCACCTTGTTCTCTGTATATGGGAGACAAGAGGAAGTTTGACAAGCAAGACTTTACTTTGAATCATAAACATGTGTGGCTGTGTAGATTACCCAAAAAGAATATACTGGCGTTCACGCATGTCCTCACTTGTGCCCTAGTGCGCATTCTCGTTTACGTACGGCCAAGCGAACAGGGCTGGTAGTGACGTTGCCTGCTGGATTGCCTGGGGAGCTCAGCCGGCACTGCCCGGCACTTATTATTTGGATAAAATGGAGTTTATGGGAGATGAGCATTCCATAATTCGAGGCTTTCTGGATAATGAGTTTCCGAATAAAGGATCCCATATCTGTACTGCTTTTAGAACCCTTCTCTGTGGTTGTTGGGCTACCATCTGTCATTAGTGATATACACTAATGTTTCAAAATCCTAGGATCTGTAGTCCTACTATATCTAGGTGAACAACTTGATTGCACAATACCCATGTCCCTTTTAGAATAAACAACAAGTGGAGGTGGAAGTACAGTAATTTTTAATATTCTGAAGTAATTCTTACCATATTTCAGTTAGCTCAATACAAATATTGTATAAGTGCAGACTATTATTTTCTCCTATACAAGAAGAATCTTTGAACTTCTCTCATTTTATTTCTAAAAAAGAACTGTAAATGTACTTTCACTGCTCTAAAATACAAATTAATGTGAAGGACCTGCTTAATGCATCATTTAATCAAAACAATATGCAGCGTATAATGCCAGCTACAGGGAAGGCTGGAAAGAGTGCATTGACAGAAAAGACTATTACATATTCTCTCTTTATTATCATTTATTCTTTAATAAAGCTAGGACCATACAGTGATGTATGCAAAGCTTTGCAGAATAAAATGCAAACATTGTTATTACAAGGATGCCCAGTGTCAATATATACATATATAAAGCATCTTAGTGGAAGGTAGGCATTCTTGGTTAAAAAGAAAAATGAAGAATGTAGGCTTTGAAGAGCTTTCTATTTGAGCATGCCACTGAGAGTCAGACAGTGCAAAGAGCTTTAAGATTATCAGTGTCAATACCAATGAAGTAGTAGATAGGATGGTAATGTGAAGTGTGTTGTAAATGTGCCGCTAATCAGCAGAAAAATGTAAATGTTGAATCGGGGCAGACACGGATAGGAGAAATGTGATAGCGAGCTTACAAAGACAAAAATGAAGTACAGCTCTTAGAGAGACAGATAAGAAGAGAGGACATTAGGAACCCTCATGAGAACATAGTGAATGAGAAATTCCCAATTTAGGAAGTCTTAGAGGGAACATGTAACACACTGGCTGATATAGCCACATACTCACAGACACACACAAGTGTCTACTTAAAAAGTTGATTTATCGGAAATAAAATTCAATTGTTGCTATACATTAATATGCATGAATATATATATATATATATATATATATATATATATATATATATATATATATATATATATATATATATATGTATGTAAAGACAAGGGGGGAAAGTGTGTAAAAGGGTTTTATTGTACCTGCTCTGCTTTTATCTCATTGGAATTAGATGCACATCAAATATAGAGAGAGACACGGGGGGAGAGTGTTGCAAGAGGTATTGCTGACTGGGTTAGTAAATATAATATAACCCTAATATAGGGTTGAAGACAAAAATAAATTATTGGAATGATTACTGGTTTGTCTTCATTTCATTTATAGAAATGGACATTTTTTTCCACAATTTCCTTTTCTCTATAATAATAAAACAATACCTTGTACTTGATGGAAGCTAAACTGCATAAATCCTATTACAATCCTATGAACAATCCTATTGGGTTTATGTCATGTTTAAATGTTTTTCATAACCTTAAGTTATGGTTATCCGAATTACAAGAAAACCCCAGGTCCAAGCATACTGGACTACTGGCCAATAGATAACATACTGTATCACTCACTGCCACCATTATATTATAAAAGACATGACTAATTTTGTTGAAAACACGAGCCCTGATAAAAGAAAAGTCATTTTCTGGCATAGTATTGCATGAGCTCCCACGATGAAAAGGTTAAAATCTGCTCGCTGATGAGTTTTCTGAGGACCACAGCCTGTCTCCATGTGACAAACAGCTTGTGCGTGAGGCTGGCAGTCATCCATCAGCTTTCTGGTTGCACAGGTGCTTGGAGGAGCCGAGTTTCAGGTAAGCCGATAAGGGACCTTTTTAAGGCAGATGTAAAGCAGATGATATGGCAGCAGTTCTGCCTCATTACAGGATCCTGCTATTTACTGCTGGAGTAAATCCAAGTAATCTGAACTTTCTTATTTTCCATTAATTTTTTTCTTCTCCACTGACTTGCAGATAAACATGCTGTTGAATGACACTTTTGAGGTAAACGAATGCTTAAAAGAAAAGAAAAGCCTTTTTTCTACACTATCTTTTGCTTTCTCCATTACCTGGAGATCTGGGGAGAAGCACTTTCATAGATGCTGTATTTGTACCTAAGATCAAAGCTTGACATAGAAATTCAATGTCAATGATTTATTTAGGATGTCTATATTTCCAGCTTTTATCTTCATGATTTGTAGTAAGCAGGAGCTGGAAAGTCCATGTTGGACATCCCTGACCCATATAGTCAAGAAAATCCAAGAATGCTAAACAAAAGGGAAATAAGTAAGCTGTTATCTTGCCAAAGACATTTCTGACCAAGAAAACAATTCTAAAGCAGATGTCCTCCTTATCTAGCCTTGGCAAAGATATATCATCTCCAGAAAGAAAAAGTTAGCCATAAACCTTTGTTCCTTATGAAATTATTTTATATTGTATACACAGAACTCTACAGTTCTCTCTGACCTTTAGTCTAAATGTTTCCTCTTCTTTGCTATAGAGTTTCTTGTGTATACTGACTGACAATTACCAGAGGTCATTTCAATTCTTCAAAGCAACCAAGGAAAGAAAGAGAGATTTAGTTGCATTCAAAGATAGTGTGGTTTCCTAATGGCCATTTAAAATGTTGATTAAATTGTAGTTTATAGTCTTTTATTGTCCCAGTTATGTTGTGCCCCACAAGTTGTACAAAGATTAGGAATTAATTATGGTTTAGTCACACAATGATCCTCGTAAACCTTGAAAAACAAATTGCATGTATAGATGCAAAAAAATCAAGCAGTGTCTTGTGTTTTTACATCAAATAAATGATCACATCTGATGAAGGAATGATTCCTATGGAGTATGATTAATTACCTTTTAAAAATTTGTTACAGCACTTTATCACCCGCATAATCATGGTTGTCTGTGAAGACATTTGTAGGTAAAATCAGTGCTAAATGTATCATGTTTGACAAGATCCAGCTGTGATGTATTACCTAATGGAGATAAAACCCCATTGGATTGCATCATTGTTCACAACCATGATCTGTATAAGAAAAAAAACAAAAGGGTTCATACCATTATGTAAACTAAAGAATATGCACATATGTGTTCAAGGGCCTATATCTCCCAAACATCCACTCCCCTAGTGGTTGCTTTCTGAGCAACATTTGTAACTTTGGCTTGAATCAAGACTTTTTTGTAATGCTTAACAGGCTATTCTGTTACAATGGAAATCTATAGTACCAGAATTTATCCATTTTTGGAAACGATTAATTCATGAAAAACTCCCTAATCCAAACCTCATCTATTTGTTCTCACCTATCGAAAAGTTTCCTTAACAAAAGCTGATGCAATATGGGACATCTGGCTCCTTTCACGGAATAGGCTCTCACTCCTGATATACAGCTAAGGTATAACCACTCTTGCTCAAGTAGTTATACCACTGCTATTTTCATTCTCTATCTACTTTCTTTTCTAACTAAATTTTGTTTTACCTTGTAATGTTAAAAACAAAAATAAAAACTTCAAAAAGAGAGAACATGACATTTTAATTAAATGATCTTAAAATAACTGATCATCTGAAAAAAGCTAAATTGGTCTTCATGAGGATTCCAATGGACCTTCTTCATTGTGTAGAACATCAAGACATTTTTAAATGTCCTATGGTTTGAATTTATTTTAAAAATACCACATATGCACAGTTAATACTTGGTCTCAGCTGTCAATAGATGAACCTGCATGCCCATCTTAAAACATGATTGGTCTTGGTCAAACTAGTTAAGTGTCAAAATTGTTAAAAAGGTTAGGATGAAACCAGGTCAAATAGCTGATTGGAGCATAAGACAGAGATAAGGGAAATTGTTTTAAAAGGTGACTTTCAGTTTTGCTTTTATTTTACCTACAGAAAAAGTCATTGGTATCTCTAGATAGGTGCTTAAAATATACTATGCTGCTAAAATAGTTACTCTTTTCAAATTCAACTCCTGGGAATCATAAATGTAATATACTATAGGAGAGATCTTATTTTGGCTGTTCATAAACAGTTGTGCAGTATTCCTGTTCATTGCAAGCATTAAACAAGCTTATCCTGTCCAAGACTTTGTGGTGGTAAATGTGTTACTTGCAAAAACAATAGTCATTAGGGATGGGCGAATTTTTTCGCCTCGTTTCGCCCGAAAAAATGACGCGCATAGACTTGTATGGAGACGTGTGTCAAAAAAATAAGACGCGCGACAAAATAATTTCGCCGCGCGACAAATTTTTTTGACGCCCATAGACTTTAATGGGCGTCTGCGACATTTCGCCGGCGGCGAATTTTTGGCAAAGCAAAACGGGTCAAATTCGCCCATCCCTGATAGTCATATGACTGTATGTATATTTATACATACAGTCATATGAAGAAGTTTGGAACCCCTCTCAGCCTGCATAATAATTTACTCCACTTTCAACAAAAAAGATAATAATGGTATGTCTTCAATTCCCCAGGAACATCTGAGTGCTGGGGTGTTTTCTGAGCAAAGATTAAATGAATTCAAATGTGAAAAACTAACTGCGCAAAAATGTGGGTACCCTTGTAATTTTGCTAATTTAAATGTAATGTATGAAACAGCACAATACTGATTACTGGCAACACCAAATTGTTTGAATTAGCTCGTTAAGCCTTGAACTTCATAGGCAGGTGTGTCCAATCATGAGAAAAGGTATTTAAGGTGGCCAATTGCAAGTTGTGCTTCTGTTTGACTCTCCTCTGAAGAGTGACAACATATGATTCTCAAAGCAACTCTCAAAAGATCTGAAAACAAAGATTGTTCGGTATCATGGTTTAGGGGAAGGCTACAAAAAGCTGTCTCGGAGGTTTAAATTGTCAGTTTCAACTATAAGGAATGTAATCAGGAAATGGAAGGCCACAGGCACAGTTGCTGTAAAACCGAGGTCTGGCAGGCCAAGAAAAATACAGGAGCGGCATATGTGGAGGATTGTGAGAATGGTTACAGACAACCCAAAGATCACCTCCAAAGACCTGTAAGAACATCTTGCTGCAGATGGTGTATCTGTACATCATTCTACAATTCAGCGCAATTTGCACAAAAAACATCTGTATGGCAGGGTAATGAGAAAGAAGCCCTTTCTGCACTCAAACAAACAGAATTACTTGTTGTATGCAAATGCTCATTTAGACAAGCCACAGTCATTTTGGAACAAAGTGCTTTAGTTATATGGTCATAAAAAAAAGTGCATTGCAAGGTGGAAGAAGAACACTGCATTCCAAGCAAACACCTGCTACCTACTGTCAAATTTGGTGGAGGTTCCATCATGCTGTGGGGCTGTGTGGCTAGTTCAGGGACTGGGGCCCTTGTTAAAGTCGAGGGTCAGATGAATTCAACCCAATATCAACAAATTCTTCAGGACAATGTTCAAGCATCAGTTACAAAGTTGAAGTCATGCAGGGGTTGGATATTCCAACAAGACAATGACCCTAAACAGACTTGGAAATCTACATAGGCATTTATGCAGAGGGAGAAGTTCAGTATTCTGGAATGGCCATCACAGTCCCCTGACTTGAATATCATGGAAAATCTATGGGATGATTTGAAGCAGGCTGTCCATGCTTGAAAGACATCAAATTTAACTGAACTGGAGAGATTTTGTATGGACGAATGGTCAAAAATAGAATCCAGACGCTCATCAAAGGCTATAGGAGGCGTCTAGAGGCTGTTACATTTGCAAAAGGAGGCTCAGCTAAGTATTGATGTAATATCTCTGTTGGGGTGCCCAAATGAAAAACATTTTTTTCATATTGTTGCTAGCAAGCACATACACAAAGCAGAAAATTAAATATAATATACTGTATGACACTGAGAGTGGCTGTAGGCCCAAATTTGAAAATTTCATAAGTTATTTTTGTAATTGATGATGTTATTGCAAAACTGAGGCAAAGGGATAGTAGATATTGTGTCTTTGTCTCTGAAGAAGGTGTAAATGAAATTAATTTAGTGATTTTTTTCAAGGACATCCTGAAAATCTCAGCAAATACAGGATGGAAGGATACAGATGTCTTGCACTATTGCTGCCTTGGCTATAAACTAGTGTTTGGTTGTGTGTGGTGGTGGGTTGACCTCTTTTTGCATTAAAAACTCTGGTTGGTCTTCACTAACAATCCATTAACAAATTGATTGCTTTAAGTTTGCAATTTGTTAAAATGTCAGTCCTTTAAGTTATTCCTTGGCGATCACCTTACAATCTCTCAGCTGTAGAAAAAAAATCCAAACGAATATATATATTTCCATCAAAATATATACAAGGGGATTTCTTTCAGGGAAAGAAATGTGAGTGCATTTATTGTTATTTTAATAAAACGCTATCACACTATTTCTGGTTTCCAACCCTGCTCTGGAGTTTGCAGAGAGTGCGAGGTCTGATAAAGATCGCATAAGAGCACTAAATAGAGACGCTATACCACAAGAGTGGTTTGTAAGTAGGCAATTTACCTAAATGGTGGCGGTGTTCCAGATTTGAAACACGCAATCAATTGCTGCACTGGAGAACAAACCTTATTTTTTACCTGTACCCCTAGAATATTTGTTTTCTCGAACTAGATGGTGAATAGAGAAGGGGGAGCACTTCTGAAATAAGTCAGTTAAAGCACTTGGTGATACCCCTCTTTTTGAGTGAACGTATTATGCTATGTTGGTTCCTAATTTCTGTTGCCACAGGCGCTGATCCCCTTGTATATATTTCCCTGGAAATATATATATTTGTTTGGACCTAACAATTCATATTGCAGAAAAGAATCTTAAATTGTAATGTGCTAATTTTACACTTTTCATTATAACTAGTACATTCGTTCTGGGACAATTTCTACAATATTACAACAGTATATTAAATTATATTTTAAAAAAACAGCTAGTTTTTCCCTAATCCACTGGTCTTACTGGTAAAAAATGCAATGGATAGCTTTAATATTCATTTTACCATGCCATCCCACTAGAGTGACTTTGTAATTAACCTTCGGTGTGAATGCAAATTAAAATTATAGGGACAAGGAGCAATGGCCATTGGCCAATATCTGATGGGCACTTAAGTGCTTCTATTGCCTGAAAAGATCATACCAAAATTCTGAAACAATCTTCCATAGAAAAACAAATGACAATTTTGGCTTTCTTAGCAACTAAAAAATAGGATAACCAGTATATTGAACTTGTAATAATAACTGCTTACTTTACAGTGGGTATAGGTGCACATGCCCTGGATCTTCAGGGGTGCGTACACAAGAAAAATATAGTATGTGGCAGGCAGGCACTTGCTGGACCACAGTTTTATGTTGAAAAGCCAGGAAGCCAAGTGCTCTTTATTTAATAACAATAAGCCTCTTGTGTCTGCAAGGACACTTAATCATAGC
Source organism: Xenopus petersii (assembly GCA_038501925.1). Classification (NCBI taxonomy): domain Eukaryota; kingdom Metazoa; phylum Chordata; class Amphibia; order Anura; family Pipidae; genus Xenopus; species Xenopus petersii. The sequence goes on along the minus strand of CM076676.1, from coordinate 32,217,741 downwards.
CTATAGTTAAGTGTCCTTGCAGACCGAAAACGAGTTAAGTTTGTTGTTTTGATATGGAAAATAAATGTATATCCTTTTAAATGAAGAACACTTGGCTTACTGGCTTTTCAACATAAAACTGTGGTCCAACAGGTGCCTGCCTGCTACATATTTCTCCTTAGCAACTACCTTAGACGTTCCACAGGTACTTTACCCTACAGTGTATCTCTTGAGTGTAGTGAATCAATTAATGCCGACTGCAAATGCAAGTTTGAGTTTTCGAGTCCTACAGTTTTATGCTAAAAAAATTATAATTATGCACTGGATGGGACCCACTCCTCCTATATGGGACTCCTGGAGTAATCTAGTGGATTCTGTAACACCTGGAGTCCTAGGTGGGAGCCGGGCCCTAGCGTGCAACCTTGTACCAGCGATGGACAGGTGCCTGAAAATCCCAAAGCCAAACAGATTGTATACGTTATATCACTCTAGTGGCACTTTCTTTAATAATCAATTCTATACAGCATCAAACTGGGATCTGCAGGCCCACTGAGGCCACTTTTAGGGCCCACCTCCCAGCCAAGGAGGCTCCCATACAGATGCAAATTCCTCCTTCCCAATCCCCTTTCTTTCAGTTCCTCTCCCTTTCTGCCTATGGCCGCTGAGATCTCTCCGCACTGCAAGCTCTGGGTCTGGCCGACCCAATCTGTCCCTGATTCTATAATTGCTGAAAGGCAGCAGGAACACTTTTGTATGTGTGCTTCAGTCTCACTGGCATTTCCTCACCACAGATGCAAATTTGAGAATTTAATAAAATGTGTGTGTTTGCTAATATACATTCCATAAAATATAAACACAGACAAGGTAAAAAAAAAAAAAAAAAAAAAAAAGAGTCCCACACCATTAGCCTCTGATAGATTGTCTTTTAGGTTGTCATGTCATTTTTTTCTATATTGTTTATTCCATAAAATGCACCTGTGTGTGAAGTTGAGAGTATAAAGAGGCACACATCTGATAAACTTCTTATGCATTAAATATAATGCAAAAACACAGCAACATTTATCAGCTCTGCCAAGAACACATGCGTTAATTCATCTCCTTTGTAGGTCTCCAATGAACTTTTATAATCTATGAGAGGTAGCACAAAGCAGAGCTCTAGAGGTTTAGCAGAGGTCAATGGAACAAGTGACTTTTAAATTATTAATAAGAAGATCATCAACCACATTTTATTTATGGCATGGAGCTATATCAAGGAGACTTTTCTTTTAACTTGTCTGAAGCAGAAACAGTTGGTCAGCATACATTTTCAGTCCTAAATTCACAAGGGAAAAATAAAAAGGTTTAACTCAAACTAAAAACATTTATAAAATCCTCATGGGCATTGTAATACTTTGCTCCTAGTTATTATTAATTAGTAATTATTTTACTAGGATAACTATATATATATATATATATATATATATATATAGTTAAGTGAAATACAACATTGCTAATCACAAACTCTCTTCAATTAGGCTGTTCCCTATTTCCCTAGAGGCCAAACTGTGACTTATATCCATGTAATACACAAAAGCCATGAATATCCCGCAAAATCTATTCTTGTAAATAATGACGCTTATTAATGTCATTAGTCATAATCAGTACGTGGTGATGGAATTTCTTTAACAGGACTCACAGAAACATGTATATTATAATAAATAATGTGCCCCCCGTTGTAAGATATGAGAATATGAATTGTGAAAAGTCATTTTGGTGTTCCATGGCCAGTTTTAAAGCAATTGACCTTTGGTCTTTGTACCCTTATAGGTTCATGGAACTCAGCAGTGACTTATAATATAGTGGATAATGTACCCCCTACTGTAATTTATAAAGATATTATGTTACCGAGGAGTTATGTGACCATATAAAAGCACGAGGCCGCAGGCCGAGTGCTTTTATACAGGTCACATAACTCCGAGGTGACTATTAATATCTTTATAATTTTCTGTAGGGGGTACATTATCCATTATAATCTACAGTGTTTTTACTTTTTTTATTGTCTCCCTGTGTGATTCTTCTCCTTTAAACTAAGTTCTGTGGCATTCTGACCACATGGTTGCAGTTGCAGTCCTTTGGCTTTAAGTTAAAAAGTGGCAGAAGGGGAAAGGCACGAAGGGTGTAAAATGCAGGGGGGTGGGCAACTCCAGAGATGAACTGAGTGAGATAAAGAGGAGATTGATGGCACAAGAGGTACCTGAGTGGGAGGGACAGACACAGCGAGACTAAAGTTTGAAGCTGGGGGGTGGGAGCAGCAAACAGATCGAGACAAAGAGTAACAGGGTGTGGGAGGGGCAGATGAAGAGCGACGAAGAAGGAGGGGGAGCAGTAGAGAGAGGCAGACGGAGCAATATTGAAGTTACCTGGATTGGAGCGCTGAAGAAACAGGAGCAAACGGTGACAGGGTGTGGGAGGGGCAGAGGGAGGAGGAGCGGAAGAGGAAGCCCAAGGCAGACGAAGTAAGATCAGTAATGGAAGGGGAACAGAAGAGGAAGAGAGACAGAGGGAGCAAGCATCAGAGGGTGGGAGACAAATAGAGAATGGAGAGGTAGGAAAGGCAGCACGACCTTAATAGGAGGCGCGAGAGAGCACGCAGCGTGAAGGCGGAAGTGAGGCAGACAAAGCAGGAGGAAAGCTGTAGGGAGAGTGCAGCACTGATAGCTGCTGACGCATTAAGCTATAATCGGCGCGTTCCGACGTCAGAACGCGCCGTTTATAAGGATATAATTTACAGTCTGGTCCCATAGGGAAATGACCAGACTGTAGATTATATCCTTATAATACACAAAAGCCATGAATATCTTGTAAATTATATCCTTATAAACGGTGAGTAGTGATGTCATCAGTTATAAACGGTGAGTAGTGATGTAATTTCTGTCACATGACTCACTAAAATTTGTGTATTATAATTAATAAAGTACCCCCAGTTGTAAAATATGAGGATATTATAAGTTACCTCAGAGTTCCATGACCTGTATAAAAACACTCGGCCTTCGGCCTCGTGTTTTTATATGGTCATGAAACTCCTCGGTAACTTATAATATCCTCATATTTTACAAGAGGGGGTACTTTATTCACTATATAATACACAAGAGTCATGAATATCCTGTAAATGATATCCTTATAAACGGTGCTTAGTGATGTCATTTCTGTCACATGACTGACTGAAACTTGTGTATTATAATAAATAAAGTACCCCCTGTTGCAAAATATGAGGCCATTAGAAGTCACCTCGGAGTTCTATGACCTGTATAAAAACACTTGGTCTTTGACCTCATGCTTTTATATGGTCATGGAACTCCTCTGTAATTTATAATATCCTTATATTTTACAATAGGGGGTACTTTCTTCACTATATATATTTACACTTGGGGCAAGATTTGTGAAGGGTCGAATTTTCAAGTTTTTTCAAGTGACATTCAACTAGGGAATAGTTAAAATGTGTTTGAGTTTATGGGAGTTTCTGAGAGTTTTTATAAACTCCCATGAATTCTAAATTCGACCCTTGATAAATCTGCGCCTTGGTGGTGCATTATTTACTATAGAAATAGCATGAGCTAATGTCAACACCCAATCAGTGCTACAGCTCTCCTCACTCACACACCAGTCTGCTTGCTGCCATTGCTGGAGGTAACCAGTGTCGGACTGGGCCGGCGGGAAACCGGGAAAAAACCCGGTGGGCCCCGGCCCTCTTGGGCCCCCGTCGGCCCAGTCCCAGTCCTAGATTGGCCCCCGAACGGCAATTAAAGTTGATCGGCGCTGTTGCGCATGCACGCGTTGGGCCTGACGTTCAGGCATGCGCGCATTGGGCCTGACGTTCGCGCATGCGCACTAGTTTTTGCGCATGCACACGGGGCCCTGAGGTTCACAACCCGGTGGGCCCCGACTGCGCCAGTCCGACCCTGGAGGTAACAAATCAAAGTAAGGTAAGGTGAATGGAGGACACCCTATACAGGGATGGGAGAATAACTCAGGGAAAAGGATGGAAAAGGGCACTGTGGAGTGTAGTGAAACTGAGAAAAGGAAGGGGAAACAGACACAAAGTAGAGGAACAGATGTGGCAGAAGAAGAGAATGGACATGAGAGTGGGGAAGAGGATCCAGGGAATGGCAGGGCTGGGAAATAGGTGCCAGGAACTCCTCACACCCCACTATGACCCATTGCGTCCCTTTAGTGACTTCAAATACATTTAGAAATTATAGCAACGAATGCATTATACACTATTTAATTTTATCAGTATAATTTTGTGCCGTTAGCAAACTGTGGCAATATTGTACTTTCTTTGAACTGACTCATGTTAAGGAAATTGCTATTGCTGTGTACATACAGTAAGTAGCACAATATACATTTACTGGGGCGCAAATCAGTTGAGGCGAGTACATAAAACCCAGTGCTGTTATAAGGCCAGTAACACTGACAGGAGTGTGGTTTCAACTGATGAACTTGGACTCATAGCAAAATTCTGAATTTTGTCATCTGTGAAACTGTGGCAAAAATTTGCAGCGGGAAAACTGACCATGACAAAAAAATGTCCATAAGAAAAATGTCCATTGATTTTAATGCATTTGGACTGAAAAGTCACTGCATAAAAAAAGTTGCAACAAGAGAAAACTGCCATTGACTTTTATGCATTTGGTGCGAGAAAAATTTTTGCAAGTGAAAAGATTGTTTTGCGTAAAAAAAAAAATAGCCAATCATTGACTTTAATGCGTTTTGCAAATTTTTCACTGTCTCACAAATATTTCCATAAATTTTATGAAACTAAATGAGATTTGCTCATCACTTACTTGGATCCCTCTCAGTCAGGAGGAGACGTGTCGGAGGTGGCATGGAGCAGTGAAAAGTGCCATCGGTACCCTGGTGCTCATCACCAACATAGTGACCATAATTATAAAGAGCAGATTGTATTGATTACTTTTATTACATATACAGTTTAGCTCAGCTACTGAATTTCCAGACAGTTAAAACATTATTTGTGCGTAAAGACTAAAGAGTGTAGAAATGCGTCTTCCATGATACAAACAAAATATTCCCACATGCTCTCATATTGTTGCACACAGACTACTGTAATTTATTGCTTTGTGGACTTCTCCTATCTGAAATGACCATCACCAATTATATACCTCTCCTTCTGCTCTTCATGGGCTGTCCTTCTCTACACTGGCTCCTTCAGTAATTACAATTACACCCCAGATGTAACTTTCACTCTGCAAATAATGTTCTCCTCTACTCCTTAGCAGGGCTGTATTTCACTTTCTCAACCCTTAATTAATTTATGCATAGAAGTGCCTGCTCTATTGTAGATGCGCCGATCACAGAGGTTCGGGTGCCTCTTCACACTCCTGCATCCTGGTCTATTTAAATGCCTCCCCCTCTCCTCTGAAATTCATTTCCTCATCTCATTAGATGTTCCAGGCCTTATAACATTCAAGTAAATCCCACCTTTTTTTTATCCAAGCATATACAGTAACCCAGGTCTTCAACATAATAGTAATATTTAAATAAAAAGATAAAAAACCTTATATAATATGTTGCATTTATATCTTATTCAAACTAAATGCCACTATGGGTGCTGCTCTGCTCTTTGTACTTTTATAAAGTGGTTCATTTATTAACAAATTCAAACTACTATCTGTATGCTTTATTGTATTCCAAGGAGTGAATTTACTGCGTTTAATCAACATTAGTTGACTACCTTAAATAACTAACACCATGTTCTCCTTTAGCTCCTTCTAATTACTCATACAGGTATGGGACCTATTATCCAGAATGCTTGGGACCTGGGGTTCTCCGGATAAGGGATCTTTTCATAATTTGGATCTCCATAAATGTCTTCTAAAAAATAATTAAAATATTAAGTAAACACATTGTTCAACTATAGATTAACTTTTGGGGGGTACTAAACTCTGAATGCAAAAATCACGAAAAATTGGTGATTTTTTTAATATAAAATCGCACTTTTAAAAAATCACGAATTTTTCAGAATTCATTAAACCCCAAGGATCGAAAAGTCAGAATCAGAAAATCTCAGACCTGTCTAGGTTGCATATAAGTCAATGGGAGAAGTCCCAATAATTTTTTGATTCACGCTGGGTTTTTGGCAATACCCCAAAGTTTTCTGAGTTTTCAGGCAAAATTCTGAGTTTTTGGGTGAAAAATCCCAAAAATTTGTGAAAATCAGATTTTTCACGACTTTTTTGGATTTTTTACCGCAAACAAATTTTTTGGTTATGTGTATTAATGAATAAGCTAAAAAACCTGTGCGGATTTTGTTTGTAGTTTTTTTCAGAAGATATTGAAATAAATTCGGACTTTGATAAATAACCCCCTTAGTGTTATGCAGAGAGTGATATTCTGAGACAATGTACCGTATATACTCAAGTATAAGCCGACCTGAGTATAAGCCGAGGTACCTAATTTTACCTACGAAAACTGGGAAAACTTATTGACTCTAGTATAAGCCTAGACACAACTACAGCCCTGTCTCCCAGCAGTGCACATTCCGCCAAAGCGACCCCCCCAGCGATCAACCGGACTTCTTTGCAAAGTTGATGGTGACAGAGAATTGCCAAACGGATTACTGTGTGCATTGTCCCACTGTCCCACTACCATGTGCAAATGGTGCGGTGTGATATTGCCATCACTGTTAATCTTTCATATAACCAACAGAGGGTGCTGTTTGATATTGCCATCACTGTTAATCCTTCATATAACCAACAGAGGGCACTGTGTGATATTGCAGTCACTGTTATTATTTGATATAACCAACAGAGGGCGCTGTGTGATATTGCAGTCACTGTAATTCTTTCATATAACCAACAGATGGTGCTGTGTGATATTGCTGTCACTGTTATTCTTTCATATAACCAACAGAGGGTGCTGTGTGATATTGCAGTCACTGTTATTCTTTCATATCACCAACAGATGACGCTGTGTGATATTGCAGTCACTGTTATTCTTGCATATAAAGCTACTGCCCGCAGCTACTGCACGCTGACCCGAGTATAAGCCAATGGTAGACTTTTTCAGCCCATTTTGGATGCTGAAAAACTCGGCTTATACTCGGGTATATACGGTACATTTGTTTTTCATTTTTTATTATTTCTGGATTTTAATTTATTTAGTTTTTTATTCAGCAGCTCTCCAGTATGCAATTTTATTAATGTGTTTGCTGGGGTCCAGATTACCCAATTAATATTGCGTTGATTTGAATGAGACTGTAATATGCAAGTCCAGCTGAAAAATTGCTTAGAATTAGCCATTGTAGAACATAATAAGGGGAAAATTCACCAGTGACTGCTTCGCTCACATCGCGAAGGACGATGCTAATTCACTAAAATCCGAAGTTGCGTCCAGGGTGCCGAACGTTGGCGAAGAAGCGCTAACATTACTGCGGCAAGTGAACCGAAGTTATGCTAGCGTTGGCTAATTTGTATACGGCGTATATGTTGCAGCAAATACATTACACTACACAAGCCTTAATAAACTAAAATAGAGTTGTTATATTGCCCTACACATGAGCCCAGTGAATACTAAGGGGCACATTTACTTAGCTCGAGTAAAGGATTCAAAGTAAAAAAACGTAGAATTTCGAAGGTTTTTTTTGGGTATTTCAACTATCGAATGTGAATAGGCTACTACAACCTTCGACTACGACTTCGAATAGAACGATTCAAACTAAAAATCGTTTGACTATTGACCATTCGATAGTCGAAGTACCGTCTCTTTAAAAGAAAAACTTTGACTACCTACTTCGCCACTTAAAACCTACCGAGCACCAATGTTAGCCTATGGGGACCTTCCCCATAAACTTTCTAAGCAGTTTCTGATCGAAGGAAAATCGTTCGATCGATGGATTAAAATCCAGTAAATGTGGTAAATCCTTCGACGTCTATAGTCGAAGTCAAAGGATTTTACTTCGATGGTCGAATATCGAGGGTTAATTAACCTTGATATTCGACCCTTAGTAAATGTGCCCCTTAATGTGCCATATGTTAGGAAATGTAGGGTGGAAGCCAGGCACCCCAGAACAAATTTACGATCTTTTGCAGCCTATCACCCTGAAAAATGAAAAGTCGCCAGCGTTTTTTGGGACTTCAACTATTTTTTGAGGAAGTCCTATCTACTCTTTTGCACTTCGCCTGGTCTGAGGTGGAGAAGGCAAGTCTGGCGCAAGAGGTAACATTCAGTAAAATCCGCATCTTAGTGAATTTGGGTAGTTACATCCATTCACCAGAGCGCAAATTCGCCAGCCGTAAGGAAGCTAATTACCACTAGAGTCTATCTCCTTCACTAACGAAATTACGCCTGCGCCCGTTAGTAAATCGGCGAAGTAGCGAAATGCTGGCGAATTTTCGCTAACGTTAGTCACTTCGCCCTTTAGTAAATCTGTGAACCACCCCTTTATTTCCACTTGTTTTGTCACCAAATAAGGTTCAATTGTATCTGTATTTCATGTCTTACAGTGAAGTAGACAGGGACATGTTTGCACCAAAAGTCTTAACAATAGCATCGCAGTCATATATTGAAGAGATCCATGACCTTATAAAAGCACAAGGCTGCTGGTTGTGAATGCTTTTATATAGGCCATCAACACAATTTTTACCTTCTTTTGTTTCTTTATTGTGGCAATTGCCCCAAAAAAGGAATTCAATGAACTTGGGAAACGGAAAAAAAAAAATTGAAACAATCATGGCCATTTTGGTTTAAAGGAGACTGGAACGTCATTGATTGTTTCACTGTATATTTTCTAATATTTCCCTAGTCTTGTGAGTATTGTGTATTTTATTCCTATATGTACAGTATACTGTACATATGCGTGTATATGTAGCTGAATATCAATTAAAATCAGATGTTCAAGGAGAGTGATTTCCAGGGCTTATGTTTCATGTGTTTATTCTAAAAATAGTGTTTTTTTTAGTTCTGCTGTCCTCAATATGCTGTGTTGCTCTCTAGCACATTATGAAGACCTGAAGCTCTATTTTAGTGGACTATTAAAAACACTTCACAGTCAGTTGGGCAATCAGTCTTAGCTCTCATGGCTCTCACCCACCCAAGGTGTTGGATCAACAAAACATACAGATAGTTGTGCCAAGGACTGCAGCAAACCCAGTGGCGGCCTACATGGCTGAACGAGGAATTATAATGAACATTTGGGGGACATTGTGATCAGCCTCTGCGATATTTTTAGAGCATGTGTCCTGGGCAAGCAATGCATAATGGTGAAGCATATAAAATAAATCTACTGTTGGCTGTGCTATACCTTGCTTTCAAATATTTGCTTTTGTTTCATAATTGGTTCATTTAACAACTTGGCAGCAGCACATGGATATCGTCATCTGATTTTGACTTATAGAAAATAGAATATGCAGTGATTTTATCTAGCCATTCCCAGTTACAGTAAATAGCCTATGCAATTTTCCCCATTTCATTTTGGCCAGAGTTTATAGGAACTGTAAAATAAATATATTATAATAAGTAGGTGTGCCAGATGTGTTTCAAGATACTAGATAACAAACCGCATACCTCGTTTGTTAATGATGACTGATTTGACAATGTTTAGAAATGCACCAAATGTCAATGATTTATGGCTTGTGAACTATTTTTTATTTGTGGAAGAGACATAACTGAACCATCATACACACCTAACCACACCCTTTTCTCATGAAAATGAGTGATATACTGTGTGCCCTTATGCAGCAGATGCATTCATAAAATTTGCAGTAGAAGCAGTCATCTCCTTTTATTATAAATTCCTTCTGAACTATATACTAATGCCTCATGGTCCAAAAATCCAGTGAGTACCCAATCCCAAATCATTTCATATTGTGAAGATGAAATATGTAACTTGGTTCTTCTACTGCCAGAATACAAATGTAGGAACCGCACTTGAATTGTGCAGAGAATATTCAACATCATTTCACCTTCTGAAACAACACATGGAACACTTTCCTCTGCTCTAGTGAGGAACAAAACTGCCCATGGATTCCAATGCATTGTGCACTGAAAAAGTTGTCGTAAAAAGAAAAGATTAGCATGGTCACCACAAAGAAACTCACATTTTTGTCAAAGCAAAACCGGACAGATTTGCTCATAATGAAGCCATTATACACCTGCTATTTTTTATGCACCGTGCAAATACAAGTATGGGATCCATTATCCAGACACCCAGAAAGCTCCGAATTATGGGTAGGACATATCCCATAGACTCCATTTTATCCAAACAATCCAAATTTTTAAAACAGATTTCCTTTTTCTCTGTAATAATTAAACAGAACTTTGTTCTTGATCCAATTGTTCTTTTGGTGGCAAAACAATCTTATTAGGTTTTCTTAATATTTAAATAATATTTTAGTAGACTTAAGGAGAGGTATGGAGATCCAAATTATGAAAGGACCCCTCCAGGTCCCACTTATTCAGGGTAACAGGTCCCATACCTGTATTTGTAGGAAGAGTCAATGCACTTGTCTAAACATGCACAGATTAATGCTAGGAAACTTTGGAATTACCACTACCCTGGTGGTAGTGATGGTCGAATAAATTCCCCAGGCGCAAATTTGCAGCGAATTTAAGCATTTCGGCATTGGCAAATAAATTTGCAAAAATTTGCCGTCGGCAAAAAAATTTGGACGCGTGCCAGAAAAGTCAATTGCATTAAAAGCATCGCATATCAACACTATTCGGAAGCTCATTGACTTTAACGCCGGTGTCAAAATTTAGGCGTATTGACGCGGGTGTCAAAATTAAAGTTTCACAAAATTTTCAGTGAAAAGAGTTCAGAGAGCATCACTAATGGTAATTCCTGCAGTAGTGCCAGAGTTTTACTAGTGTGTATCAATTGCAGCTAGTGACTTGCACCAAGCTAACTACATGTTCATTCCATTATTAGTTCTGCACAAAATGCCTGAAGTCATGCCATTCACACTTTGAAACTCTGCATCACAAGCTACTGCCCTGGATGAAACTCTCTATGAAACCATAATGATGCTGAATTTCTGGAAAAGAATGTTGCATTGCATCCAAAACATGAACTTTGCCTCTTTATTCACATTCTCCTTCATTACCACATATCACCACCAGTAACTAAGGCAAAATGCACTAACTAAGGCACTAAGGCACAATGTTGTCTGCAGAAGTTTCCTATATTTAAGGATTCTTATTAGCAAGACCTACCTACAATACCCTATGAAGATTGTTGACCTTAAATGGCATTACATTTACATCTTCATTTCCCAAGGGATGATTTACAAATAGCTTGAGTATGGTAATCATTCTCGTAGTTTCCCTTGGTAGAAAACAGTGCACCGAGTTGAACTGGCCATACACAGATGTGTCTGCTCATTGGCCAAGGTCTCCAAGTGGCATAATGACTTTTTACAAGTGCATTAGAGGACATTATAGACAGATAGCAGGAAATATTTTTCCATAGAAAAGAAAAAAAGGCCACAAAATATTAAAGGCTGCAGTGATTCCAGTATGTGTATATATTTTATATATGTGATTTTAGATTTAGATTTGATTGGTCTACTCTGTTATCAAATTATTATCATCACCAGATTTGGGCTGCTTCAATTACTTGGCCCTCAGGCCAAAAATCTGATCATGTACTACTTTGGTGGTAACTTGTCAGCATACACTATTTGCTTTTTAGAAAATGCAAGGTAAACTCTCTCAAGATCAGTTTCAAAGAATCATCAAGTGCTAAAACAACAAGGGAAGCAGGGAGCATCTGGGATATTCAGAACTTCATTTACTTGGTCACATTTCACTGGATAGGATCTGCATAATCCTTCAAAATGCACAAATAAAGATTTCTGTTTCTTTCATTTATCTTTTTTTTCAAGTTAAATTCTATTTCTCTATAACTGATGGATGAAACATTCCATTAAAACTGTGTATTACTTCTCGTAAAATGACATTCAGAGGAATAAACTTGCATTTTTAAAGAACACAGGGAGAGGCAATATTTCTTTTGGTTGATAAGACCCAGCGAAAGTCATATTTACTGAGGGTTATTCGGGGTAAGTCCGAATGCAAAAAACTATAATAAAATTGAGCTTTTTTACTACAAAATCCAAATTTTTAGTGTGAAAAAATCTCAAATTTTTCAAGATTTTTTATACCCAGTTGATGGAAAAAGTCTGAATCCAAAAATCCTCCATCCCAGACCTGCCGAGGTTGTATATGTCAATAGGAAAGGTCGCTATCCTATTTGTATGTTTCTGTGGTCTGCGCTGGAATTAGTCTGAAAATTTGACTATTTTAGGCTCTTCTGGCAAAAATCTGAACAATTCAGGCTTTTGAAAAATCAAACCATTCTGGAAAAAAATCCCCAAAAAAATCATACGATTCAGATTTTCCCTTGATTATATCGAGTTTGTCCCAGATCCAATTAAATCGTACTTTTTTAATATGAAATAAGATCCAATCGTGGATTCTAGTTTGGTCGGACTTTTTTTATTCAAATACTCAGAAAAATTCAGATTTTGATAAATTAGGCTCATTTTTAATATACACAAAAAAAATACGGGGTACCACACTCACTGGGACTTAATACAATGAAAAAAGTTTTATTACAAAAGTTTCGAGCACAAACTGAGGAAGAGCATTGTTTGTGCTCGAAACGTTGGATTTTTTGTAATAAAACATTTTGCTTTGTATTAAGTCCCAGTGAGTATGGTAATCTGTTTTTTTATTTATTTTATTTGACCAGCACCGGGGCAGTTAGCTGCATATATATATATGGCTACGGCAGTCAAAAAAAGAACCTTGTTTCCTTTCCACCCTGTGGGTATATAAGACACAGCTCCTTTCCTTAAGGGGTAGAAGTATGGAAGAGATAGCTTTCCAAGTATATCATACCTGTTTTGGTTACACACAATTAGACTAGTGATGGGAAAATAAATTCACCAGGCGCAAATTCATGGCGAATTTCCTCGTTTTGTCGCCATCAAATAAATTCTTGAAACTGCTGCAAAAGTTCGCCAGCAAAAAACAGTGTTGAGCACAAAAATTGACATGTATCAAAATCATTCGGACGCCCATTGAATGCATTTGGACAAAATATAAAAGTTATCGCAGGGGCGTCAAAATAATTTTGACGCCCATTGACTTCATTGCATTTGCAAATTTTTTGCTAATTTTGCGTTAATTTTTTGGCGAAACGAAATGGGACAAATTTGCTCATCACTATTTCTGACATATTCTCGAAGACTTGTAAACATCTTTAAGGGGCCGATTCACTAACTTCGAGTGAAGGATTCGAAGTAAAAAAACTTCAAATTTCGAAGTGTTTTTTGGGCTAGCCCATCGAATGGGCTACTTCGACTACGACTTCGAATCGAAGGATTCGAACTAAAAAATCGTTTGATTATTCGACCATTCGATAGTCGAAGTACTGTCTCTTTAAGAAAAACTCAATGTTAGCCTATGGGGAAGGTCCCCATAGGCTTTCCTAAGTTTTTTTGATCGAAGGATATTCCTGCGATCGTTGGATTTAAATCCTTCGAATTGTTCGATTCGAAGGATTTAATCATTCGATCGAAAGAATAATCCTTCGATCGAACTATTTGCGCTAAAATCCTTCGACTTCGATATTGGAAGTCGAAGGATTTTAATTCCCAGTTGAATATCGAGGGTTAATTAACCCTCGATATTCGACCCTTGGTGAATCGGCCCCTAAACGTTCTTGTAAACTTGTTATGAGCTAATGTGGGGCCTGACCAACAGAAGTAGCTCCACCAAAGATCAACTTTAAGGTGAACTGTCTCTTTGCATTTACATTACCTGTTGTTATGTTTCCGCCACATGCGTGATATTTACTAAATGTTTTCCTTGGACCTTTCACCATTTCAAAGCATTTGCTATAAAGAAAATGACTGCAACAGCATTTTCCTTTTTTTGCTAGAGCATTAAAAGATGCCTTCCATTCGCTTGCTTGCTCTCTGAGTCCTGGCACACATGCAGGGTTTCTCACTCTCCCTCACTGAGAAGTGTGATTATTCCAAGCCCTGGGTTAGAGATAGACATATGTGCTAGGATGACATTTCAGTTATACATGATGCCATTAAAATAGGATAAGAATGCTATTAACATTAATAATCCTTTTCACTGTTGTATCATTTAGAGAGCAAAACAAGCCATTAAACATTACAGAATCATTCCTCTCTGATTGCTGAGAAGAGAGAAACATTTAGTTGACGTTATGCATATGCATTTTTTTTAATAAATTAAACCCTCCCAATGCTAAAAAAAAAGTTTTTGAGTAAATGTTTTGATGTTCTTTCTTTGAAATGGATTTCTTGGAATGTTATAACCAGAGAATGGATTGAACTAGTTCAAATTCATATTGTCAGTATTTTGATACAATAACCCCTAACCCTGAATAGATAAATATAGGGGCAGATTTACTAAAGTGCGAAGTGGCCATCACTAGATTCTCATCCGCAGGAACCGAAAACAGAAAATCGTCAATTTACTAACAAGCGTAGAGGACAGTTTTCTTGCAAACTATACTGTCACTAGTGTTCGTTCGCACCCTATTGCCAGGCAACTTTTTACTTTTTACGAACGGTCGTTACTCCACAAATTCACTAAGATATGAATTTTACTGAACGTTACCCCTTTCGCCAAAGTTTACTTTGACACCTCAGACCAGGCGAACTGATAAAACGAAGCTACATCTTCCTCAATCTCATGTCAGTGACACCTGTGTGCCGGAGATGCATTAAAGTTGTAAAAACGGGGGCAACTATTCTTTTTTTAAAGTGGGATTGCTTTCAAAAGTCTGAAATATTAAGGATATATGTGTGAACAATTTTTTAAAACTAATTTGAGGGGCATGCCACATTTGTTTATGGGTGGGCTCATGTCTAGGGCATTAGAGGATCTTCTGTCTTTATTATGGCTCATTGGACATGTTTTTGAAAAAGTGACCACTTCAAGCATTTGCACCAACATCACTAATAAAGATATCCATGTGACTTTTACATACCCGCCCGATTCAAATCAACCTAAGCGCAAGAGTGCTAGCCAAGTTTCGATAGACAGAAATGAACGCTAGCAAAAATTCGCTAGGAAATGCTCATCCAGCTGAAGTAACGCTAGAAAAAATTCGCCAGTGTTTGGCTGCTAAGAAGCAACTTTGCATTTTAGTGAATTAACGTAATGAATAACGTAACGTAATGAATTTGCACCTGGCAAAGTGGTGCTTAGTGTGGCGAAGCGGTCGTTGGCAATAAAATTGGCTCTTTAGTAATTTTTCCCATGAAGTTCCCCTCTTGTCAAGTATCACCAAGTACTTGTGGGAGCTCTAGGAACTCCCATGAGCTCAAAATTTAACCCTTGATAAATCTGCCCCTGTATGTTCTATGTATGAAATTCATGTGACTTAGCTGTTTAAACACATTTACTTAAAAAATATTTACTTAACCCAGGCATTCTCCACTGCATCCTTTCATTTGCATAGTTTAACCGAAAAATTTGTAACACAATCTTGTTGGAATTATACTGACAACAGCTTTATTAGATTACAACACAACCCTCAATTGAACATCATATCAATTTCTGTTGAATACATCCACATTTTATTACACAGTTTTATTAGTAACATTGAACATTATAACAACATTGATACCCCTGAGCCTATAACAGTCTGTCCATCTATAACCCGAAGCGATATCCTCTAACCGACCATCTAAAAGATACGCCACCAATAATTGTTATAGAGCCTCCACCCTACATGGAGCCCGTCCTCCCTTACTGCCTTTTGATTTCCTCCAGACCAATGGTCACCCATCTTAGGGGTTAAACTATCTCACCATGAATATGCCTCTCTTCCCAGCACCAATGTTCCCCATAGACTGACAGGGCCCGCCCAGTGCTTTGAAAACTCCTTGACTCAAATACTATTTGCCATTTACCTGACTTCCTCCTTACCTAACCATCTATTGGTCTAGCCTTGCCCTCCTGAAACACCAGAGTAAACAATAATTGTAACCCACTAACGTCCCTCTCCCAAACTGCCCACAACTTAAGGTGGCCATAGACACACAGATCCTATCATACGAATCGAGGATTCGTACGTTTTTCGGATTGTGTGTGGCGTGTGCCGAAATCTTTCGTCCAGCTCGGACGGATCCCGCCAGAGCCCATGGCACATCGTAATCTGATCGTTCGGCCATATTGCCGAACAATCAGATTACCCCCGATATAGCCATGTTTGTTAATGGTATATCGGGGAAAGATCCGCTCATTTGGCGATGTTGCCAAATGAGCGGATCTTTGCGTCTACGGCAACCTTTAGGTAGGGTGGGAATCTTGCTTCCAGCTGCCTGACATGAAATCGTGGCAAGTTACTCCAAACCTATCCATAAAACGGCCACTACTTCCCCCACTTACTCCGCCTTTCCTTAACCAACCTATCAGTATCCTGCTGGGAAAAGCCTGGGTCATGCAGCCCCTCTTCCAAGTTTTGCTGCTATTTGTGGCCTTCCTTCACAGTTGGCATTATATAAACACATGTTAATAATAATAATAATAATAATAATAAAATAATATATGGGACACCCATGTTTGAATAATAATAAAATAATAATATATGGGACACCCATTTTTGAATAGTATCAACACACTCACTTTGGCATTAAAGGTGACGGTAACTCCAGTATTTCCAATTGCCACAGGGTTCTTGCATTTTAAGAAAGCCATTTTGACTGCAAATGCCAGAAGTAATGCCAACTGAAATTTTTGGTGCAATGGTGTCCGATTCACATAGAAGCCACAATGATGCTAATAAAGAATCACTGTATTGGAGGTTAACACATGGCGATTGCATCTGTAATTGCACTTTGCACACTGCATTTGTGGTAAGGAAATTACTCTTAGGTCGGTATTTCCGAAAACTCGAATTTATCTTATTTAATTTAACCCATTTATTAAGAAATGATCTCGAAAAATTTGGTTCTGGAAAAGTGTAGACAAAATTGGAATCATATAAATTTTTTTGAGTTTGACCCCCGAAAACCCTGACCTTTTTGGATTATCGCATGAAAATCATCACAGATCACTGTGTCAAGAAACATCTTCAGAAAGATCTGCCACCGGCTTCTTTAGTCAGATTTGGGGTAAAATAAATGTCTAAAAATTCAAGAAATTAAATTATTTTTTCAAAACTAAATCTTACAGTGCACAAGAATTCTAACTTTTAAGAATGTGGGGAAAAACCACAGATGGGTCATTCATCAGATAAACTGCCATACGAGCTAGGACCCCAAAATTGCAGCCCTTACTGCTCATTTACACATCACTTGCAATCTGAGTGCAGTCTATGACGTGCACCTTGTGCTGAATTTAGTGCAAACTGTACTGCTGCATGTGCAACACACTGCTTTCCACACTGTGTAAACGAGCCTGTAGTTCTCCAAAATGCCAAAATATAAAAAAATGAATTACATAACTTGGAAAGAAATTATTTATAACTGCAATTAGCTCTAATCCAATACTGCCATCAGTTTAGAAGTGCCATTATAAATATAGCATGAAGTCACTCATCCGAAGAGAAAATCTCAACGAATATCTCACAGGGCAGAAAGTATTGCGCTCACTTGTCAGTGTGTTTCCCTCATCTACAGTTAAATTAAAGAAACATGCGAATATCCTTCCATCATACGCAATATTTTCATCATTCATGCCAACTTTCCTAAATTCCTCTTAAGAATGCATTTAAGAACCCTCTTGATGATGGACCACTGTCTCTGAAATCTCATTTGCCCTGACGTATTGCAATGCGGCTGACCTTTGCCGCTGCAGAAGAAATGAGAAAGAAATCCTTCCGCAAACAGCGTTCAGTTTTTTTTCATTATTGGCGAATGTTACATTTGTCATGCATCAAAGATCAGAATTAATGGCAAATGTGCTGGAAATAGGTTAAAGAATTATGCACAAAAGGAACAAATTCATTTTGACTCATGGGTGTCTGAATTGGTTTCCTTGTTTTATTCTGTTTTGAGTTTCTATTGTTAAGTAGGAGATGCTACCAGCTGACGATGAAATATTAACATGATTACATTTGAGATGACTGTAATACGTGCTGGGCCAAGTCAGTCGGGCGCCCTAAGCAATACTGGCAACCATGCCTTCCCTCCTAGTGCACATGCCTGAATAAGCGCAAGTGCGCACATATGTGGAAGAGCAGACACGCAGGTATGTGCGGAAGAGCGTGCATGCCGGAGTGCATTGCAGATGCAGTTGGTGAGGCAAGGGTCCAAACTAGGGGAAGGTATCAGAAGAAATACGTGTCTGGCGCCCCTCCACCCCTGCACCCTAGGCATGTGCCTCTTCTGCCTACCCCTAGTTCCGGCCCTGACTGTAATGGTGTCCACACCACTGCCACAAAATGGACTGTAATAGGAAAGGAAAGCCCATGAGCTATAAGCGCAGGGGCTGCAAGACAACGGATTCGAATGACCAGCAGGCAAATTATACTGGTCTAGGTTAGAGATGGGCGGAATCACATGTAGCTGTGTTTAGGTGAGAAGGAGTTAATTAAAGCAGGAGATGGCCGAGCTCAGGAGTGGAGTAACAGTGGGATATCAGGGGAATAAGCAGTTCACTTCCTTACCGTCTGAGCAGGTAGAAACATCCCACCAACCTCCCCCATTTTGCATAATTTGGTAAAATGTCAGGAGTTGTCTTCTTTATGTTCTCATATTATCTATTAATAACTGAATATGGACATTTTTCCTGAATGCACTGTTATATTGTGGTTTCTGTATCTTTATACAGTATAAATGTTAGAGTCTGCATTGTATTAATTTATGTTAAATGAATGTCAAATGCTTGATCCAGGGGATGTTTCCAATCGCCATTGGGGTCAGGAAGGACCATCTTGAGGCATAATTGGCACCGGCTTCAGGCTTTTTTTTGCCTTCCTCTGGATCAAAACAGTGGATAGATAATAATGTATTTAATGTTTTATTTGTCACAGCAGTGATAGGACCTTGCCAGAGTACTGCACAAGAACTTTTAGAAGAGGGAGAAAGGAGGCTCTCTCCTGTGACTGCTCAGTGGGTTGATTGATACAGACGCTACTACTACTTGTGCTAGGTGACAGCCTACTTGGATTTCCTATCATTGAGACACTGAAGATTCAGGACCGGCAGTAGGGCTGCTGAACTTCTCTCATGTTGGCGGCAAAGTATAGTAGCGATCTCGTTAAATTCTGGCTTTAGAATATTGCCTCGGGTTAAGCTGGCAAGGACCCATTTATTTGATAAAATGTGAATAAATGCAATTTTAAACTCGTTTCTGTCTCCTGGTTTCATTAAGGTATATAATAATGATGTTCAGTGGGATGGCTCAAGACAAAAGGTCAAATTATAGAGTCCCCTTGTCAAATGAATATGCCGATGATAGCATGAAACCCTCCCACACAAGTGGATCGTATAAGATTCTTCATATACTTAGGAATCTTTCATATGGTCAACTTGAATCAATGCAGCGTTATTGATATGGAACAGTACCCTGAGATGGACATGTTAGGAAATAAAGTTGGACAATTCAACTGCAACATATCTAAAAAAAGACATATGCATGGTTCAGAGCTTGTTGTGATATCTGACTCACACTGTACACAACATGCCACAGCCAATGTGTGCAAGAAGTTCAATAACAATGTGTTTCATTCTTATACAGATATAGGAATGGAATCCGTTATCCAGAAAGCTCTGAATTACAGAAGGTCAGCTCTCACAGACTCAACTTTATCCAAATAATCAAAATTTTTACAACTAATTATCTTTTTCTTTGTAATGATAAAACAGTGCCTTGTACTTGATCTCAACTATGCTATAATAAATCCTTATTGGAAGCAAAAACAGCCTATTGGGTTTACTTAATGTTTACATGATTTTCTAGTAGGCTTAACGGAACAGTAACATCAAAAAATGAAAGTGGTTTAAAGTAATAAAAATATAATGCATTGTTGTCCTGCACTGGTAAAACTGCTGTGTTTGCTTCAGAAAAGCTACTGTTGTTTATATAAATAAGCTGCTGTGTAGCAACGGGGGCAGCCATTCAAAGCAGAAAAGGCTCAGGTTACACAGCAGATAAACTCTGTAGAACATAATAGTGTTATCTGTTATCCACTATTTAACCTGTGCCAATAGCCTTTGTTCAATGTCCACCATTGCTACACAGCAAATTGTTTATATGAACTATAGTCGTGTTTCTGAAGAAAGCACATCTGTTTTATCAGTGCAGGGTAACACTACATGATAATTTAATTACTTAAAAACACTTTCATTTTTTTTTTTTTTGGTGTTCTTTTAAGCCAAATTAAGGAAATATCCATTATCCAGAAAACCCCAGGTCCCAAGAATTTTGCATAACAGGTCCCATAAATGTGTGTATTAACTAAAACACATGGGCTTAAAATAAGCCCACATGGGGGACTATAGCTGTTTTAAGTCTCAGCATACACATGCCTACAAACTTTGTCTTGGCCAGTT
This sequence comes from Xenopus petersii, assembly GCA_038501925.1. Lineage (NCBI taxonomy): Eukaryota > Metazoa > Chordata > Amphibia > Anura > Pipidae > Xenopus > Xenopus petersii. Next base: position 32,197,219 of record CM076676.1, on the reverse strand, counting down.
TATGGTCACCTTAGCTGACTTGCCAGATATCTGACCAATCAGCATGCAGGACAAATGGGTGGCACCTGTTAGACATAATTTGGATGGCCAAATGTCATTGCACTGTTCATTAGTCTGATCAATTAAATTTGAGAAGCTGCAGTTTCTTTCACTCTTTCTTCATTTGCCAGTGCACTATCCATACACCAAGAAATGATATTGGCAGATTATGTTTTAGAAGTACATACATTGAGATTCTTCTAATCAATCCTTTATTGAAGTTTGTGATATAACTCATATTATGCTTACATGAATAGCTTGTACATTAAACTGTTTCCATTCGGTGTGACCTTGCGACATCTTGAAAAGTATAAGCAAGGTAGACAGTCTCGGTGCCAAAAAAGGAACAATCCACTACAAGCCACCCCGAAAAAAGAAAAGGAAGAAAAGGAAACTCAAAGTTTGCAAGGTGTAGTCAGACCTAAGCAGAATATTAACATTGTTAAGGAAAGCTTTGCTATATGGCATTTTTTTGTAATATACGTGTAGGTGATATACGTGTAGGTGATATATGTAATATCTTCCAGGAATTTTGATACTGCAACAATTCATTGCTTTATTACTAACATTTGAGGGCCTACTAGCAGATCTTGTCGAAATGAGTGGCTTGTTCTTGTTATGTGTTGATTTGTGCCAAAACAATAAGGGTGAATTGAAGATACAGCTGTGCCATTAGATCTGCCTTTTGCATGTAAATATAAATACAGGAAATCATGCAATTTGCTGCATTGTACCTCCAGATGGTCTGGAAAATTGTCTGCTATTGAAATTGGCATTTGTTTCGGCAACAGCAGGTTTGTACCAGTTGCAAAGGAGTGGAAGCAATAGACTCGGCTTTACCCCCAATTTAATTTGTAAGATATTAGAGGTTTTACTTTGAATAAACTCACAATTTAAAAAAAACTCGAATGTTTGTTTACCTCTAAAAAATCATGAATGAAAAAAAAACCTTGGAAAACAATCATGAAAAAACTTGAATACCTCGAGTTTGTGCGTTTACAAGTTCAAACAACTTGAATTTGTGAGTTTAGAAGCTCAAAAAAACCCTCAAAAATCTTGAATTAAAAAAAAATGACTTGAATTTTGCCTAGGACAACACCCATTGACTTCTATGTGAATGTGTAAGCTTTTAGGTGCCAATGTTTTACATTTGAATGCCAAACATTTACGTTTTTTAAGAATATAATTGGAGTTTGTGAGATTTTGTCCAAAAAACTTTGAATTGTGGCAAAATTTTTAATTTGAACATTAATAAATGACTCCCTGAATGTATATAATGTACACAATTTTCATAGTGCAAAAACGGTTGTAAATTTCCATGTTTTTACCAATTATGACCCAGAATTTCAGAAACCCCATTGGTAAATTGTGCAGAAGTGGATCATTATGTGAATCATTTTGGGGCTACTATAAAGTGTTTAAGAGTCATGAGGTGCAGTATATAAAGAGACTGGCAGCCAAAGATGAGACGTTGTGTAGTTTTCATGTTAGAATTCAGTATAAACCTGCAGGAATGGAGGAAAAGGGTTGTGTGGCTTTAAGACATCAATTCAGAAATCTATGATACACATGGAAAAGTAGAAGTGCAATTATCTACTTTAGCTCTGTTTTGATCTTTTTGAAAGTGCTGGTAGTGCCTCTTTGTATTTTCAATGAGTTTGAAAGAGTCAGCAATATTCAGTTTGTTTGCTTGTAGCTGTTATCCCAAGTAGTGACTGAGATAAGTCTAGTATAGGTAGGACCAGATTTTGGCAAAAGGAGCTTGCTTTCTCTTGGTTTCTTACTGCTTAATTTCTTACACATTAAGATAGTTATGAGCGCTGTCCAACTCAATTGGAGAAAGCTTGCAAATTATAATCTCAAATTCAACCAATCTTATGGATTTTGGGATAGAGCAAATTTTTAAACTGTATTGCCTTCCCCTTTATCTTTCATGTGGCTTCTATGCAGACAAACATGGTTGTCATTAACTCTGTTGATAATGGTGTTTGTTTTAGTTGTTTAAGTGGAGTTCACAGATGCTTGATAGTTATACAGATAAGAGATGCCTATAGTTATAGAAGGAGCTAACATCTAATCTAGTGCAGTTGCCAGCAGAGCTTCTTTGGTAGGTACAAAGTCCAAGAACTCCTGAAGGTTTCCCATGACTCTGTTACTCCTGAACAGGTCAGGCAAGGATTTCCACAGGTGGGCTTGGCCATCTTGTTTGGGTCCTGGGCATGGTCATCTAATTTGCAGAATTAATTTATCTAATTTACATATTTAGATTAGGGGGCACATTTACCTAGGGTCGAATATCGAGGGTTAATTAACCCTCGATATTCGACTGTCGACGCAAAATCCTTCGACTTCGAATATCGAAGTCGAAGGATTTACCGCTATTCCTACAATCGAACGATCAAAGGAATAATCGTTCGATCAAACGATTAAATCCTTCGAACATAGGCTAACATTGGCCTCGGTAGGTTTTAGGTGGCGAACTAGGGGGGGTCAAAGAATTTTTTAAAGAGACAGTACTTTGACTATCGAATGGTCGAATGGTCGAACGATTTTTAGTTCGAATCATTTGATTTGAAGTCGAAGGTCATAGTCGAATGTCGAAGTAGCCCATTCGATGGTCGAAGTAGCCATATTCAACCATTTGAAATTCTAACTATTTTTCCTCTATTCCTTCACTCGAATATCTGACTGAATATCTAGTTCATCATAATGATATGTTAGCGCTGCTACTATAGCAATATGGACTAAATGCATAGTTTCTTCTATAATGGATTGCATTTATATCAGTATTCATCGGAGGGCCTTCGAATATTTCTGGTTCAGTTGCTGTTTAACCTCTTTTTGTCAGATGTCATGTAAAGTGCATTTACAAACTATCTGCTTGTTGAGAAAGGCATCTTATATATAAGTGTAGCCTTTCTGGAGTATTGATCTGCTGTTGCTTTTCACTAAAGTAGTAGGTTCTAAAACTGTTTACTGGCTACTGTCTCCAAAGCATTTTAAGTCAGCTGGGTGTTAATAGGTAGCATGTGGAATCATCGGCTCATCATTTTGTCCTTGTTTATTTCAGATTAGCCTTCTAACGCTCCCAAGAGGCCCATCTGGCAAGAACCAGATCACAAAAGGTTGGATGGCAAATGTATTTTTTCCTGAAGGCAAAAAATTATCTGGGCACTGCAGTATTGACACCCTAAAATTAATTAGTTCAGAATCTGTTTTACAGAGTTCCATGTGTACATAAGCCATACATCTGTATTATCAGGGATAAAGAAACACTTTATTTAAATCAGAGATGAAATGTCTTGCTAGGAAGGAACTTGTTCTTGTACAAAATGTAATTGCCTACAGTATGTTCATAAAATGCTCTGCCTCTCTGAGAATACGAATAGTTACATTGGTCACATGCAATGCATATGTATTCAAATTGCTGAGAATACAATACTATGATATAAATCGGTATATTCGACATTTATTCTGTATGGTACTCATTTTGAAGTCCACATGCATCTCTGAGATGTTTTTCAGTAACACATACAATAATGCTTGTACCAATATTAGTGCGATCGATTTCACTGCTTTTAATTTTTTTTCTTTTCAAATCTTTTTCCTTTTTAATTAGAGAGTGTGGCAGTCTCATAAAGATGACTAACATGCTTGGCAGATCCTATCAGAATCATATACTCATATTAAAATTAATAATAGGTCTAATATGATATTCTGCTATTTGTGCTTTAAATAAGCAAAGAGTTGTGTATATATATATATATATATATATATATATATATATATATATATATATACACACACACACACACACACACATTAGCAATACACACCTAGGGGCATATTTATCAAGGATCGAATTTCAAAGTAAAAAAACTTTGAAATTCAACCATCGAATTTGAGTACTTCGATACGTCAAAGTATTTTTTCCAGCGAAAACGCCCGTATTTGATCGAATTACGATTGAAGTAAAATCGTCCGATCTAATGATTTAACCCTTCTAATCGAACGATTTAAAGGATTTTTCAAAAAAAAAAGTTTTGACTCAAAACTTGCACAGATAGGTCCTAGAAGGTCCTCCATAGGCTAAACAGCAATTCAGCAGGTTTAAGTTGATAAGTGTCGAAGCCGAAGTTTTTTAAAGAGACAGTACTTTTTCGAGTGGTCGAATTTTCTACGGGTTTTCAATTTGAATCGAAGTTGAATTTGGCCTATTCGATGTCGAAGTACCCAAAAATTATTTCGAAATTCGAAGTTTTTTAATTCAAAAATTCACTTTGACCTTTGATAAATCTGCCCCCTAATATATACGTAAATATGTATACATTAAACTAGCTAGAGAACCTAAGATCACTAAAGAATTGGATACTAAGCACGTCCAAGGTGGTTCTGAAGGCATTAATAGAATCACCCGGTAGGTCATTTTACAACCTCACTGCCCTCACCATGAAGAACCATTTTTACTGTTTCAAGATTCACATCCTCAAGTCTTAAGGGGTGGCCTCTGGCTTGTAGTCCTTTTCTATGTGAAAAAGGTCCCTGCTATCTGTCTTTAATGTCCTCTAATGTACATGTATAAAGTAATTATTACCCACTTCAAGCGCCTTTTCTCCAAAGAAAGAAACCCCAACCTTGATAGTCTTTCCTCATAGTAATTTCTTTTACTTGTTTAGTTGCACGTCTCTGCACTTGCTCCAGCTAATTGACTGAAGCCTAAAACTGCACCGCATACTCAAGATGAGATCTTACCAGTAATCTATAAAGAGATAAAATGATTCTTTCATCCCTCAATGACAATGACCTTTTTAATGCAAGACAATGATTTATTTGGTTTAGTAGCCACTGAGTTACTCTGCCTAGAGTTACACAGTTTGTTATCCACAATAATCCCTAAATCTTTCTCAGTTAAGTAAGCCTCACTGAATTGAGATTTGGCATGTATTTGTATAATTTTCAAGCATTTTGTATACAATCGGCTTCATTGGTTGGTGGACTGTCACCATTTATGAGCACTAAATATTCATATCTATCAATATCATGTAAGAGGGACCCTGTATATATGTCATAGTGGGCCACTCATGCAATGGCACATGAAAAAAAAAATTAATAAAAGACAACACAATTTGTCCAGCTTTAATTAAAAATACTGTAGCAACCAATCACTTTGTTTTTAAACAACTAACCAGCTAATAATAACTGCTGATTGGTTGCTATGGGTAACAAGACCAGTATAAAACATTGCATTTTGTATTGTATGATCTTCTAGCTAATTCTAATTTACTGGGTACTTTTTTACCAGCTACCTTTGAAGCCTCCTCAACCTCAAAGTTTACACAAGACTCATATCAGGCCTCCTCTTTGAGAGGATCCAAAAAGAAAGATGGTTACTCGTCCCATCTATTTCATACTCATATGGCATCACTGGACATGCCTGTTACATTGGACTCTTGCTTACAGACAGGGATCACCAATAACAGTTGCTCTAACTCCCACCCACAAGTAATATCAGCCATCTTCTACTAAGGAGCTCTAACACTCTAAGTGGGACAATGACTAAGATTCGTAGTTGCGCACTTCGCCAGGCGTATTTTCGCCAGCACTCTGCAAATTCACTAAAATCCAAAGTTGCGCTCAGGGGTAGCGTAAGGTTGCAAAGTTGTGCTAGCGTTAATTCGCCAAGCAAAGCAAAGTTATGCTAGTGATGGTTAATTTGCATATGGTGCCAAATTGAAGTTACAATGGAGCAGAACTACACAAGCCTGGGAAACCTTCAAAACTGCAAATAAAATTTTTATTTTGCCCCTCACATGTGCCCACTGTATAGTTAAGGTGCCATGAGAATGTAGGGGGGAAGGAGGGGAGCCCCAAAAAATGTTTTGATCGTTTTCAGCCTATCACCCATAATAAAGAAAAAAAGCCAGCGTTTTTTGGGAATTGGAAAAAATTTGAACTTTTTTTGAAGCAATCCCTATCTACTCTATTGTGCTTCGCCTGGTCTGAGGTGGCGAAGGAAGTCCAGCGTAAAAGGTAGTGTTCAGAACAAAGAATTTGCGTAGTTACGTCCGTTGCGCAAATTCGCCAGGCGTAAGGGTGCGAAGTAACACTAGCGAAGTCACGCCAGCGTCCGTTAGTGAATCGGCGAAGTAATGAAAATGCCCAACGCTGGCGAATTCACGCTAGCGGTAGGCGCTTCGGCACTTAGTGAATTTGCCCCTAAATTGGGGCTACATGCTGTAACAGTGACTAACTAGTTCTCTAAATTTCACCCAACTGAAGGCCCAAGCTTTTAAGGCACAACCTTTGCACCTGAATTTGTGGCTAACTAGTCCCCTACTTAAGTTCTAGTAAAATAATAATAAAATAAAATGAGATTGTTTCTGCTTTCTGGATGCCAGACATCTTAGGTACCAGCAATCAGCTAGTGTTTTGCATTTTAAGAGGCAAATACTGATAAAAAAAACAAAGGAAACAACCACATATTACACATATTTTAAAGTCTCTGTTATACTAAAAGTTAATTCTACCATAATCCCCCCCTTTAATATTTGAAATGAATGTGTATCCCAAGCAGCTCTGTTGTGCTTGAAAGCAATGCAACATGGACTGCTCCGGGCTGCCAGATGGAAGGGAAGTGAATTACAGCTCTGACAGATGTGCTTTTCTGATATCGTGTATTATAAATGCTGAACAGGAGCACATCAAATTCAAAGCACAATCGAGTATTATAGTTAGATGGGATAGTGCATAATACCTGTTACACATTTTTATGCTCAGGGAAAGCTGCGACGTTAATTTAAAAAATAACCTTTAAAAAAAGTGACAAAGTCTGCCCATTGTTTCCGAGACTCAAAAAGAAGTGTGTGGAAGCAATCCTCACGCACGTCTGCAAAGAACAAAGCATACATATTTATTAACCAAGCAGCTTACAAATATTTGGAAATTATTCCCCAAAAGTGACGCCGAGGAGGAATGCACCTGGCATTGATGATACTGAAACAGGATGAAAATGAAAGGCTTAGATATTATCTAGCAGCAGTCTCAAAATTTCTGTAATGTAATGTATGAACCTTGGAGCCCTATCTATGGGTGGGGGGAAATTATATAATCTAGGAGACCCAACCTGCTGCACACAGGATCAGCAGCTCTCAAAACACAGGTGCAAGGACCTGCGCTCCCCCTATGAATACAGTGACCCAGCCCCATGCTTGTCTTATCATTAAAATACACATGGGGCAGATAAGACATGGGGCAGATTTACAAAAGGGCGAAATATTGCCAGTGACCACTTTGCACCACTTCGCCAGGCGCAAATTCGTTACTACGCTGATACCATAAAGTGCGAAGTTGCACCCTGCGCACCGAACGCTGGCGACTTTTCGCTAGCGATACTTTTTCAGTGCGAGCATTTCATACTGAAGATTCGCTAGCATTCGTTTATGCCTATCGAAAAGTCGCTAGTGATCTTACACTTAGCTTGAATAGGGTGGGTACATTAAAGTTGTAAGGACTTCTTTATTAGAGATGTTGGTGCAAATGCTTGATGTGGCCACTTTTTATTACAAACGTCCAAGGAACCTTAATAAAGACAAAAGAGATCTTATATTGCCCTAGGCATGAGCCCACTGTAAAATGGTCCATGGCCCTCAAATGTCTGGGGAAAAATGTTAACCCAAAAAAAAGTTCAAGTTAGGACTTTTGCAGGCAATCCCGATTAAAAAGGAAAAGTCGCCAGCGTTTGTTGAACTTTAACATTTTTCCCCAGACATTTGAGGGCCATGGACCATTTTACAGTGGGCTTATGTCTAGGGCAATATAAGATCTCTTTTGTCTTTATTAAGGTTCCTTGGACGTTTGTAATAAAAAGTGGCCACATCAAGCATTTGCACCAACATCTCTAATAAAGAAGTGCATTTTAATGCATTTTAATGCATTTTCGGCATACAGGATATGATGTATGTGACATAGGATTGAGGAGGATGTAGCTTCATTTTATAAGTTAGCCTGGTCTGAGGTGGTGAAGTCAACTCTGGCGAAAAAGGTAATGTTCAGTTAAATCCGCACTTTAATGAATTTTGCAGAGCAACATCCATTCGCCTGAGCGAAAAGTCGCCTGGTGATAAGAGTGCAAATGAACGCTAGTGTTAGCCACTTTGCCCTTTAGTAAATCTGCCCTATGAAGCGTTGGCAGGGACTGGGTGCAAACTAGCAGTCTTCTTACAATCTGCCCTATAGCAAGTGGTAAGGACAGGACTACAGTGTGCTCTCTGCCCCTACCCTTTGCACCTTGCATTTTTATGCTCAGTGTTTTTTGAGTGCATTTGAGTCCAGGGTCATTTTAAATGACCCCTCCAGATTTTTGTACCCGAGAGCAAATGTACACTCTTGTTATTTGATTGCAAACAACAAACAAAAATCCATCATGAATGGTTAAAAGAGGTAAAGTAACATATTCTACCCAAAATGCACCTTGTTCCATGGGGCACATCTCTTTGTACTAGGGCCGGCCCAAAACATCCAGGACTTTATATAGGCATGTGCCTGCGTGCCCCGCCCTTCCGTGTTATCAGAGCAGCTTGGACATTGAAGCATGCTGGGTTAGGGTCAGGTGCAAATCATGAAGGGGCAGTTTAGGGTTGGACGAGGGTTGACTTTTTGTCGACCTGCACTTCACTACTTTGTACTGCTACAATAGAAAACAAAGAATTATGCCTGTGTCTGAATGTGGCGCTGCATGCACATGGGTAGCACATACAGTAAGTAATGTGTTATATCTACCGCTGTCCCCCAACTCCACTTTCACTGCAGTGGTGGTGCTGGTCCTTCGTCGACCCGGTAAGGTCTCTTAGCAACTGTAGAAAATCGACGGACCTGCACACACGCTATTATCTGCTATTATCTGCCTCTGTGGCATCACTATTCCGCCCAAGGACGTCAGCATCCGCCTCATTAGTATACCATAAGGGTAATTTAATAAATGGTCTTAAGTTGATGCTTATATCTCCAGTATTTACTGGTCAGCAAACTTATAATTGGTTACTAGATGAAGCTAAACTTAAAGGGCACACTGAAAAATTGTTTGAGTGCCCCAAATCGCTCATTATGTACATGAGTGTAATGTAAGCTCCTATGTCTCACCCATGTACATAATGAGCAAACAGGGAGGCTCACTCATTATACGCTTTTTTTTATCAAATTATTGTCTCCATCAACCAGAGTGCGGGCTCTATTACCCTTTAAGTCATTGTTCATAACAAGCTCTGGAGCATTTGAAAACCAACTACTGACAGGGAATTTATGATAAATCCTCCATTTTGCATGTGGATGGCACATAAATGAATTTGCAGGATTTCAAATCCAGCTGCAATTTACATTTCAACCATTTTGAGCACCTTATTCATTTTTACTTCTTCAATATTAATTTCTAAGCTTTAGATTCCGGATTCCCATTGCACCTTTGCCAGCTTATTCTTAGCAGAAACCAAGCAAAGAACATAAGGCTGAATCTGACAGGGCTGCCGTCTCTGAGGCTTTCAGTCCCCTTGTTTATAAGATACTCAGTTTACTTAAACCCCTATGTGTGAGCAGAAATTCAACTAATTCTTGTTTTCAATTTTGCCCCTCGCTGTTCGCCGTGGAACTGATATTCCTCGTGATTATTATCTTTATTTGAAACCATTAGCACAATTTCCCACTGTGAGAAAATGTCATTTTATCCTTTTACATGATTAGCTTAAAATTAGATATTTTTTTCCCCCGTTTTTTTATTCTCTTTTGAGTGAGACTGGCTGGTAATTAAGTAAATTATAGGGCACAGCAGTGTGTTGTTGATTTGAGCTGGAAAACAAGTGTAAACAAAACTGGCCAGGATCTATTATTCTTATCAGAAATGACCAGTGAATTTTTATCTGGCTTCATAATAATTCTGCCTTGAGATGGAAAAAGGATTTTCTAAAATGTTGTCTTCTGTATAACTTTAACTGGAAGAAATAAATGCCTTAGAATATCTACTATTCTGTTTCAGATTTAAGATAAGCAAGCTCTGAAACCCAGGCAACATATACAGCAAAGGTCCATTCAACAAGAGGTAAGTTCCTGGTAGATGTACAGGTATGGGATCTGTTTTCAAGAAGCTCGTTATCCAGAAAGCTCCAAATTACAGGAAGGCCATCTCCCATGGATTCAATTTGTAATATAATAAAAAATAATAATTCCAATTTTTTTAAAACTTACTTCTAGTGATGAATCTGTCCCGTTTTTACTGCGAATTTTGCGAAACGTTGAAAAATTTGCTGAACGAATTTAAGTCAATGGGTGTCAGAATTATTTTGATGTGCACCAATTTTTATATACAGCTACTGTATAAATAATCCTTGTTGGAGAAGTATGGAGATGCAAATTACAGAGCCTCTTATCTGGAAAACCCCACATTTCAAGCATTCCAGATAACAGGTCCCCTACCTGTAGGTAAATCTATGATGAATGGGAACTGGATGTTAGCCCAGTTACCCATCATCCACTACAAGTGGGAAGAGTGGATCATGGTGTGTAAGGAATGATCGTCCCACTACATGTTATAAGTAATGCTCTACCATGGGCATTTCCAGAAGAAGATTCCCTCTACCAATTGGTCAGGTAAACTCAATCCACGCTATGGTCCCTATTTCAACTGGGTAAATTACAGAATTACAGACCCCCAAAAGAATTGGGTATTATGTCTTCAGCATATTTTCATCTACAAATGTTACTTCTTTATGGAAATGGAGTCTATGGAAGATGGCCTTTCCATAATTTGGAGCTTTCTGGATAGCAGATCCCATACCTGTATGGAAACACCAATCCATACTCATTGAGAGCTAGGTGCCTCATCTGCTCTGTCCCTGCTCATGTGACCATGCCCCTCTTGTGCCCAGGCTAAGTTCCCCCCCAACAGTGTTCCACAGTCCAACTGCTTCTACTTTCAGTGACTTTTCAATGCATTTCAATGGTGGACTTAGTTGAGATTCTGATGCAACTTACTGCCAGTGGTTGACTGGGTATTCACTGTGTGGGTTAGTTGACATGTATTTGACATGGTTATTGACTGGGCATGGTCTGAAGCATTTGTTTTTTTTAGAAAACAAAAATAAGTATATGTTGAACATTATGAAATACCCCATTGTTCTGCCCATGTGATAACCCACCTGCCAACTACCTTATTTAAATGACAGTCACACATTTTTTTGTTGCATAAATTCAGGAATTATTAGGAAGCAGGTAGAATATGGATTTTTAACTTCAGACTTTTATTAAGTAGGACATAGTGTGATAGTGTAAGTTTGAATCCAAATAACAGCAAGTCACAGATAGAAATAAACAGTCCTTCTGTTTCATCCTTAAAAATGAATGCAAAATTCTTGTTGGATTTCGCAGTATGATTTCATATAACCCAATATACCTGACTTAAAAATGGGAGCATTTTAGGTTAAATCCTGATTAAGACCACTCAATCTCCAGTCTTCTCTAGTTTTTAGAAGGACACCTCTCAGGTCCATTATTTGGCACTGTTTCACTAGAACAGGGGTCCCCAACCTTTTTTTGTTTTTTACCCCTGAGCAAAATTCACATGTAGAAGTAGTTGGGAAGCAACACAAGCGTGAGAAAAGTTCCTGAGGGTGCCAAATGATTGGCCACTTGGTAAGCCCTATATGGACTGGTAGTCTACAGGAGGCTCTGTTTGGAAATAGACCTGGTTTTTATGCAACCAAAACTTGCCTCCAAGCCAGGAATTCAATAAGCACCTGATTTGAGGCCACTGAGAGCAACATCCAAGGGGTTGGGGAGCAACATGTTCCACTAGTTGGGGATCTCTGAACTGGAAGAAATGGGACAGCTGTGAGTTATACAGTTTACATAATATTTTGTATTTGCATGGAAAAGAACATATGGGAACGTACTCAGTGACTCATTTCCTAATGAGCATAGTTATACCTGTGCAGTAACCATGCCAACCAATCACATTTTTGGTAAAATTCTTCTTCCTGCAGCTGTTTGGGCATAACTATTTGCATACTGGTTACCATGGAATTTTGCACAGGTGCACATTTGTCCAAGGTTAGTAAATGAGTGTGACTGTGTGTGCAAGAATTAAGGATGCCAAGGCATTCTCCATAGACTGAAACGGTAACCACACTGTTGTCACATATAATGTTGTTGTTATTTACAAATCTCAGTTTGGTTGGGTTTGCAAGTGCACAGACTCAAATCAAAAGGTTTTTTACCTACAAATTTCCCCAAACTCCAGAACAATTGCAGGTGCAGGCTAAGTTCCATTGCAATACTTGCACACAATGCACTAATAAATATGCAAAGTATCATATGTTTGTGGTAAAATGAGCTAAAGTTGCAGATTCCAATGTTAGCAGCATTAGCATGTGATATTCTAGCAGCTATTGGTGCAGCCCAATAAGGGAACCCTGGGTTCTCATGTATCACTGCATGCATTTGTATTTCATTTATGTATGAGTGCAAAAACATTTCTAAATAGCACCAATTTACACTTGTATTCATAAATAATCTTCACTTGCACAGGTATAGGATCAACACTTTATCCAGAAACCTCCGAATTATGGGATGGCTGTCTCCCACAAACTCCATTTTAATCTAATAATTCTATTTTTTTTTTAAACTGCCTTTCTTTTTTATCTGTAATAATACAACAGTACATTGTGCTTGATCTAAAACTTAGATATAGTGTAATTAATCATTACTGGAGGTAAAACAATCCTATTAAGTTTAGTTGACGTTTAAATGATTTTTAGTAGACTTAGTATGGAGGTCCAAATTACAGAAAGATCCAGTCCCAAGAATTCTGAATAGCAGGTCCCATACCTGTATAGACTGAGTATGTTTAGAATACAGAATCACAGTTTCTTTTACATGAACAGTGATTAAAACTACTTTACAGGGCCAACGTGAAAGGTTTTCTACATTATGAATAAAAATACCCCTATGTTCAGCTTGGAGACCCCAGTAGTGCCATTGGGGGTTACCATCAATACTGTCATACAACGTACATATAGATTCTTCTGATATTGGAAGCTTTATTCGGCTGACAGCAAGGCTACAATGCAAACAAGAAAGAACCAAACTCTTTCTCCAAGAAACAAGTGGTTGATTTTAATAAATCTGTCATTCCTACTTTCTTAATTAACCCCCTGTGCTGCTAATGAGTACTGGTGGCAGAGGGTTAACAAATGACATTCTGATGCGGCAGGAGAGCAATCACTTGATTCTGTAACACGGGCGAAGAAAATGAGGCAATGTAACTGTACAATCCATCAGCCTGTGTATAATTGCCCAAATAACGGATTCTTTGTGTAATCTGACCCTTCATACTCACAGCAGAAAGTGGCAGAGAAATGTTTTATGTGCTATAATAAGGGCAACGGCAGCCTGGAACTGAGCAATATCTTCACAGCTGAATCTATTTTACAAATACATTGTGAAGGTTGGTGTGAGGCTTTGGCTTCCTTGGAACTTAAGAGAGCAACAATTTATATATATAAAATGCTAATTAAAAGTATATTCAACTGTACTTTTTGTATTATTCTGTTTTCTTTGCACAAACAATTACTGTTGGCTAAGAGAATACAAGCGTGTTGCTGTATCAACCAATATGTAAATCATGTATCTATGCATTGTCATACAGTTTTTCTGCCTTTGGGTTGCACCCAGTTTTCATTCCCAAACGCAGTCTTGACAGCAGACATAACACTGGTAGTACATAATTTAAACTGAGAGCAATGGGAATTAACAAGTACTCCCCCCTTCTGGACAAAAAAAAAAAACTGCAGATAAAAAATGCCTTCACCCCAGATGATTCAGCTCCCACTCTCCATATTTCTGAAGCGATTGTTCAGCCTCCACAGTTGTGCCCAATCTTTCAAAATGAATGCAACTGTACAGGCATGTGGTGGCAAATTCTGTTAATCTTTGCAATCGTTCATGGCTGTAGACACTGCACCCCAAATAAAATTCCGCCCAGTGCTGTAGGAACCCAAAACCCACTAGCATAACTAGAGGAAGCAGACCCCCTATTCCCTAGATCGCTGAGGGGGGGCCCAGGGGTTGCTTTCTCTATAACTGTTGGGATGTCAGCCGGGGAAGTCAGTGGGGGAATTCAGCAGGGATGGAAAGTGGGTGGGCAGTTGGCAAAGAGTGGGCGGCTGATAGGCCCATGTAGGCATCACTGAGCTCTAGGCCCCTCCATAGATTTCTTAGCGGGGGGGAATGGTGCTCGCAGCTTACACTACTGCCCAAAACCTTGAACAAAAGACATGAATAAATGGCATCAATACGCAAACAATTTCAATCTTTTTTAGCATTATTGCACTTGTGGCTGCATTCATAAACACGCCCTCTACCATTCCTTTACAGATTTAAAATCCCAACCCTTTAGGCCTAAAATAACATTATAGGGCACATGTATGACTGAAAGTTCAGTGATGAAGGTGCAATTTTGAGCTCAATGTTTTTTTCCCCACATGAAGCCCCCCCCCCAGATTTCCAACACTATTGCAGCTACAAAGAGATGATGCTCTTGATGAAATTGCGATATGCCTACCACGATTGCATCTGATTCCCCAAAATGAACTCAACTGTGCATGCATTTCATTGCAAATCAGGGGACCGCAAGTGCACAGATGTACAAGAGCCCTTATATTTTCATTAATACCAGAAGAATACGTTCTTTTAATAGATTTCTTTTCTTCTCTGTACAGTTTTCTGAAGATTAATTCACACACTGACTTGCTCTAAAAGAAAACATATAGAAAAATATGAAAATGCTAGAAAACACTCATACTTTCTATAAGGTGTGCCTTATTAGGGCTCTGTATTGATTTTGCCCCAAACCTCTTCTGAATGTTATAGAGACGGACATCTCTTGTGTACTCTCTGTAGCTCACCGAATAAAAACAACTTATCTGGCCACTGTTTGCTTTCAGCGCCCACGGGGAATGCAATATTTTCACCTCAAACAATATAAAACCCTATTAAAGGAGTGAAGCAATTGATCATAAAACAAGTGATGAGCAAGTGGCGCGTTTGCTTTCATCCCTTGACATAGTACCTGTGGATTTGCCGTGAACACAGAAAAGAGACAGAAGTTATAGAACTCTGTGTAAAACACCAGGTTTAACAGCTCGGAGATGTTCATAAACAGCCCCCCAAGTGCAGTAAATTTCTCTCTCTCGTTCTTTACAGCGATTTCTTTGTCCTTTATACACCAAGTCCCCTTTAACTTTGAATTCATATTTACAATGGCCCATTTCATCATTATAAAATGTTTTTAGCACTGTATATCAGTTTTTAGCATTTATTAAGTTTAAATATGGGTATGCAATCTGTTACCTGGAAACCCTTTATCCAGAAAGCCAAAGAAAGGCTGTCCCCCACTCCATTTTATCCAAATAATCCACATTTTAAAAAAGATTTCCTTTTTCTCTGTAATAATAAACCAATACCTTGTACTTGATCCCAACTAAGATATGATTAATCCTTACTGGAAGCAAAAACAGCCTATTGGGTTTATTTAATGTTTACATGATTTTCTAGTAGACTTAAGGTATGAAGATCCAAATTACGGAAAGATCCGTTATCTGGAAAACTGGCCATTTGGGTTTATTTAATGTTTACATGACTTTTTAGAAGACTTAAGGTGAAAGTCGAAATTATGGGAAGATCTGTTATCTGTAAAACCCCAGGTCCCAAGCATTCTGGATAATATACCTTTACTTACCCATAGTCAGGATGACAGCAAAAGAAATTCTATATAATAAAAGTATATATGGGGGAGGAGATAAGGCGCTCATTTATAATACTGGTACAGTGAAGTAACCTAAATAACCAAACACAGTCTATCAGCAATTTGCTTTAATCACAGAATAATAAAGGTAAATATGTGATTGCTCCATGGAGTATATCTGTCCATTGCTAGTAAATGGGCAAACATTTTTCTATACTTTCTTTTTCCCTTTATTAGGTGACTGTTGTGGGGCATCAATCTTCTAGCAGCTAGCAGTTTCACGCAGCTCCAGAGCTACTCTTTGGTCATTGGTCTAAATTGGAATTTCTTTCTACAGAAGATCTAATTTTTCACTAATTTTCAATGAATTTCTCTTCTCATTATGTCCTTTCAGGTCTAATTATGGCACTGGGAGGAAAAGTACTAGATGAGACCATTTATCTTAGGATGAAGATATGTTTTGTATTTTATTTGTATTCCGCTAAATATACGTTTCACTGGTCTATTTGTCTTAGCACCTAATCATCTTTTAGCCCCTGTAATGTAGAATCCTGGTTACCCCATGGAAAGTGTATAGACAAATGAGATTAATATGTAATATGTAATTAAAGTCTTAAGCAGGGAAACTTTCCCTTGAGCATTTTATCTACTGCCCCCCTCATCCACTCTGACACCACCCAAATGTAATTTCGGTTTCCACTTGCTTCTGGTGAGCAATTAGCATGAGGGAGCCAGAGACCAGAACATTTGGGGTCTTTATATTTCATTTATTTTATTCCAATTTGTGCATTGAACATATTAACAGGTAACTATACAATTATTTTTCTCTTGCTTTAGTTTCTCTTGCTCCTTCTGCTTGCAGCCTAAGTATTCTCCTAATACAAAAAAATAAAATTGGTGCTCAGTTAAAGCTAATAACCAGACATTCAGCACAAATCATTTCAGCGCAGCTGACAAGAGAAAACAGTGATTATTAAAGAAAAGGTTAGATTTTTAAAATAATACAAAAAAAGAACTTTGGAACAGACGCTTTCCCTCTTTCAATGTAATCACTCCTGTGAGAATTGTTTTGGAAAGTATTGTGGAGTTTGGCAGATAATGCCCCTCTAGTAGAGAAACACAAACGAGTAAATTGTGCAGCAAGACTTAATCAAGTCCCTCAAATATATGAAGCAGATCTTGCCTTGAACGCTCTAGAGGGGAATGCAAGAGAAGCAATATTCTTGACTCCAGAGGAGGGGAAAGGAATATTAACTGGCATTAAACATTTAGGAAGCCTCTATGGACGCACTGCAATATTGGTTTCAATCAAAATTTCTTTACCGATGGTGAGAAAGAGGTGATATTTCAGATCTTTTCCCACAAAAACTAGTTAATGAAAAGGAGTTCTGAGCAGAAATTAAGTTAAGTCGGCCACTTTGTTGCAAACTTTTAACAAGGCTGTACTGCTGAGGTCTGGGGATAAAGATTTTAGGGTTAATAGAATGTGCCACCTTATTGACTTAGAAGTGTTCTCCAATTACATCAGGCTTTCAAGTGCAGATTCCAAAAGAGAAAACATGCACCAAGCCATGGATAGAAAGTTAAAAAGCATTTTTATACATCTCTTATCACACCATATATTATGACTCTTTGCTCTGAAGTACAACTGTTCTGCTGTTTCAGGCTATTTCTTCCACTGGGATCCAATAACACTAGAGAACACTAACAGACATCACTTAAAGGAAGAGGAAGTAGTTGTAATAAACTTACCTGGTGTGCGGCGGCGTGGACGGCCGACACGCTCCTGGTCCGACGCCATCTTGATTCTTATAGGGCGTGCGCGGCGCGCCTGTGCGCCTCTTAAAGGTGCTGGCGCAATCACGCTCGTTGACGCTGTTTTGGCGCCAATTTCGAATGTATATAAAGCCCATTCTGACCCCCAGCCAGTGCCCGTGGTAGAATCAATTCTGGTGGTTCCTGAAGCCTTGTGCTGTCTGTTCCTGTGTATTTTGTATCTGCTATTCCAGGTTTTGATCCCTGCCTGTTCCTGACTATTCTGATATCCGAATCCTGACCTTTGCCTGCATCTCGACTACTCTTTCTGCCTGACCCCATCTGTTTGATTACCTGGTTTGACCCTTGCCTGCCTGACGATTCTTGATATCTGCCTGCCTCGACCCTGCCTGTCTGACGATTCTCTTGCCTGCTCCATTTGTACTGTGACCTTCGGCCTAAAAGACTATCTACCTGCCGTGCCCCTCTGCTAGCCAGAACATCTCGTCTTGTACCCTTCGTTAAGTCCAGGTGGCACCCAAGTAAAAAATTTGCCGCCGGCGAAATGTCGCCGACGCCCATTAAAGTCTATGGGTATCCAAAAAATGTTGTCACGCGGCAAATTTTTTTTGACGCGTTTTTTTTTTTTGGGCGCACAACGCCATACAAGTCTATGGGCGTCATTTTTGCATCAAAACAAGACGCAAAAATTCGCCCATCCCTATTGCCAATGTAATACAAATTTATACAGGTCAAATCAACTTTCAAGACAATTTCTTCGACCCTAATGTGCAACTACAAGACAGCAATTTGAGTGTTTGTGAGATGCATTTGGCAGTAGATGCCTTTGGAAGATGATTTTCACTTTAAATATATATTTGAAAACAACTTGGATCCTTTCTCCAAAAACAGAATCGTTTTGCTGATTGTTAGTAAGTGCATTTACAAATACTCATGAATGCATTTATATTCTTATTCATTCCACTGGTTTACTTGCATGGGTTTATAAAGCATTGTGTTTCAAGCAAAGCAGGATTTGGAGAGATTTGCTTTCTGCTTGGAAAACCCGTTAAGCCTTTTTTCCCCTTCATTTTTGTCAGTTTATATAATGTGTTCTTGCAAAGATGATCAATAAACTGTTATGCTTATCCTGCATTAACATTATACCGAACACACGTTAATGTAAATGGTAAACAAATTGATGTTAATTGTAGGAGTCAACGGGCATTGAAAAGCTAATGCAGTGGTCATTTCCTACTCAGTGTCAAGGATGATGTGAAAAGAAAGCTCAAGCACTCAAATTTAGCCACAGATACTATTTGGGATACAGTTTTACACTTGAGTGGCAATGCAAATTTATGCAGCCTAGTTCTGGGCAATGCAAGGGTTACAAGTGGCGACAAAGCCTAAATGAAAAATTTTGCAGGACCCATCATTTATTTTGTCTCTGCTCCTTCAGACCCACAGTCAACTAACTGAGATCAGATCACTCTGAACATAGAGATACCCAATATGTATATACATATATATATATATATAAAACCATAAAACAACAGTCACAATATTTCTTGTGCCATAGTTCTAAATGCAAGTTAAAGGAAACACGGCATCACCCTGGGAAAAAAATTGCAGTTCAATCACAAAAGAGAAGGTGCCACAAATAAAAATGTTGAAAAACTCACCACGTTGAAACGGTGGCCCAGGTGGCCCAGGTGCACCAGCCCCAGCCCTTCAGCTCGTGGATTGGTAGACTAGCAGTACTACGGAAGTGGGCTCCAGGCACTCTAGAAAATCCATAGGGCCACAAAAGTATAAAGAAAAAAAATGTTTATTTCAATATAAATTGAAAAGTGAACATCTTCTCATGGCCCTACGCATTTCTTGCCCTGTAGTCATGGACTCATTGAGCCTATAGGGCATGAACCCCATAGGAGATGTTCACTCTTTAATTTAAATTGGAATAAACAGTTTTTTATTCTACCTGTTAATTTTATAGAGTGCGTGGAGCTCCATTAAATAGCATTCTTGAAAACAACACAGGTCACCTTTTTGGTTTATGAATTGACTTGGTTTTATAGAGTGCGTGGAGCTCCATTAAATAGCATTGTTGAAAACAACGCAGGTGACCTTTTTGGTTTATGAATTGACTTGGTTAATAAATATCAAGTTAACTGTTTTTCTGGTCAACTCTGAGGCAGCTAATTTAATTGGCAATGCAATGCCTTGGACAAGATGGGCAAGCTGCTCATCAAATTCTAAACTCTAATTCAACTGCAGTGCTGAAAAGCTCTATATTGTAACATATCTCCTGAATTGGGCTCAATGTTCATTACTTCCCATAAGCGCAGAAATAGCTCTTTTTTTTTTTTATTTAATATTTTTTTCATGTAACAAAAGCTACACATTATGACTTACTGAATGAGAAGCAAGTATTCAGCTCTCGGGAGTTAAGTGGTGCTCAGGACGTGTGGTCATGCTAAAATGCCAACTCTTTCTACAGAGATAGCAGCAATTAGTGTCATTGGTGATTGTTATTTTATTCTACCTGTCCTTGGGGATCTGCACGGCTCCTTACACGACTTACTATTAGATGTGGAAGGTTTGAGAGCTTCCTCTTCTATCCTTTAAAAAAAAAAAAAACTTGGCTGTAATTTATACTGAGAGCCATTGCGTAAATCATAACTAAGCTTAT
The DNA here is from genome assembly GCA_038501925.1 of Xenopus petersii. Classification (NCBI taxonomy): domain Eukaryota; kingdom Metazoa; phylum Chordata; class Amphibia; order Anura; family Pipidae; genus Xenopus; species Xenopus petersii. The sequence continues at coordinate 32,176,946 of CM076676.1, read as the reverse complement.
TTCTAAAAAAAGAGCTGATAGACAAGTTTTTCAAAGTAATTATTTATGGCAAGAATACCGTATATGTGGAGAAAGAGCAGGAGGAGCCTGATTCCCTCCAAATAAAATTACACTTGTTTTGTTCTCAGGTAACAAAACTATTCATTTAGGCAACAGTACTTCATTAATAGCCAGTCAGTAAAAAGTTAGATTTTCAACTGAAGAGAATTGAAAATGGAAAAATGCCTTTCCCTTCTTCCCATGTCCCAGGTCATACTTTGTTTCTCTTTTTTTAGGTTTAGATCTGGCTTTAGTGGCACAATATGAAAAAAAGTTGTAGTTATTGTGCAACAAGTCAAAAAAGTTGCTGTTTTTTTTTTTTTGCTTTTTCAATTCGGATCGTTTAAGAAATTTCATGACCTTTGCGGTTTTAGAATTGTTTTGCCTCTAACAAGGATAAGTATGGCTTAGTTGGGATCAAGTATAACGCACTGTTTTATAATTACAGAGAAAAAGGAAATCATTTTTAAAAATGTAAAAGTAATTCGGAGCTTTCTCGATCACCATGCCTGTAACAATATCTTTTATGAGCAAAACCTATGTAGTAGTAGTCAAGAAACTCAAAGCAGTAATCGACCCCTTTAGCATTCGACCATGAAAACACCTCAAATAAAGATTCCCCCCCATCATACAAAGACTTTTCCAAACCCTTAAACATGCCGATTTTTTATTAACTTCTTCTATGCTAAAGCCTCGAAGAGTTGTGACTAACCCATTTCCCTGTGAGATACCTGCTGAAAAACAATAATTATCCTTTTCTCTTCTGGACTTGTAAAGCATTGATTAAATCCTCTCCCTCAGAACGAGAATTACAAAAAATTGATTAACCCCATTCACGATGCTTAGAAGGCTAAGATGTGATAGTTTCAGATAGACGGCACATTAACACAGGTGCTCACTTGGAAAAATATTAAGTGCTCTCGTTTTTAGTTAGGCAGACATAATCATAGCAAGGCTCAAACGTTGGATTTAAACACCTGAACACCAGACTAGACATTTGCTTCAATGCAGAATTTTATGTAAGAAGTGAGAAAATTAAGCAATTTAAGGCACAATCTCTGATACCTCAAATTATTTACACTTGGGGGCACATTTACTATGGGTCAAATATCGAGTGTTAATTAACCCTCGATATTCGGCCATCGAAGTAAAATCCTTCGACTTCGAATATCGAAGTCGAAGGATTTACCGCATTAACGATTAAATCCTTCGAATCAAACGATTCAAAGGATTTTAATCCATCGATCGAACGATTTTAATCCATCGATGGAACGATTTTCCTTGGATCAGAAATTAGTTAGAAAGCCTATGGGGAACATTGGTGCTCGGTAGGTTTTAGTTGGAGAAGTAGCTAGTCGAAGTTTTTTTTAAAAAGACAGTGCTTTGACTATTGAACGGTATAATAGTCGAACGATTTTTAGTTCGAATCGCTCAATTCAAAGTCGTAGCCGAAAGTCGAAGTAGCCAATTCGATGGTCGAAGTAGCCAAAAAAAAAAAAAACTGCGGAATTCTACGTTTTTTTTTTTCATTCTAATCCTTCACTCGAGCTAAGTAAATGTGTTCCCCGGAGTACACCCATAATTGGTGGAATTACCTGCATCTATGTAGTATGCCTTTGCAGTTCCAGCACAAGTATTGTATGCTAGGAGCAGCCACTGTCTTGTTACCATGAAGCTCTCCATGCTCAATAGGTGGACAGAAGGTAAAAAATGGAACATGAACTGAATTTGTTCTTTGATATATTAGAGATAGTGATGGGCGAATTTATTTGCCAGGCGTGAATTTGCGGTGAATTCAATTTGCAAACCACCGCGAAAATTCGCCGGTGTAAAAAAAAATGGACGTCGATGTTTCATAAATTTTTCGCCGTTTCAAGAATTTCGCAAAACTTCGTGAATTTTTTGGCGAAACACCCCAAATTCGCCCATCACTAATTAGAGATGTCAATAGAAACAGAGCCAGATAAACCAGGACCCAAGTTCTGTTGATAAGAATCATTTCTGCTGTATGATTATGATCAGAACTCAACTTGAATTAAAACACTAGTGAAGTAAGGTCCCTTTACCAAACAGGTTTTCTTCAGAACTAATTGAGACTACCACTACTTTTTTACATAGTCCCAGGGGTGTAATTATAGAGGAAGCAGACCCTGCGGTTGCAGGGGGGCCCAGGAGTGTAGGGGGCCCAGTGAGAGCCTAATTAATTAGCAATTTTAATATATCTTGGTAAAATAAGCCAACTTATAAATATTTTGGGGCCCTAAATTGTATTTGCTATGGGGCCCAGTAACAACTAGTAACGCCACTGCATAGTCCAATGTATAGAAAATGCATGTCAGCATTAACAGTTATGATACTGCTTTCATTTTGTAATAAAATTACTTGGTGGTCTGGTGGTGCGGTGGCGTGGATGGCTGCCACTCCGCCGCGCTCCTGTTCCGGCCTCCAGCGCCGGCGCCATCTTGGTTCTCTAGGGCGTGCGCGGCGCGCCTGCGCGCCTCTTAAAGGTACAGGCGCGATTACACCAGCGCGCATTGGCGCACGTTTTGGCGCGAAATTTGGAGGTATTTAAGGCCCATTCTTACTCCCAGCCAGTGCCCGTGATAGAATCTTGATTCTGGTGGTTCCTGAAGCCTTGTGCTGTCTGTTCCTGTGAAGCTTGTATCTTTTATTCCGGTTTTGATCCCTGCCTGTTCCTGACTATTCTGATATCCGAATCCTGACCTTTGCCTGCATCTCGACTACTCTTTCTGCCTGACCCCATCTGTTTGATTACCCGGTTTGACCCTTGCCTGCCTGACGATTCTTGATATCTGCCTGCCTCGACCCTGCCTGTCTGACGATTCTCTTGCCTGATCCATTTGTACCGTGACCTTCGGCCCAAAAGACTATCTACCTGCCGTGCCCCTCTGCTAGCCAGAACATCTTGCCTTGTACCCCTCGTTAAGTCCAGGTGGCACCCAAGTAAGCTGAGGGCTCCTCCCGAAGCCCAACGGTGGTCACACTACTGGTGAAGCCGAGCCGATACCAGGGTACTTGGCACCTGTTCTGGTATTGGGTGCCGGCCGTGACACATTTTCTGACATTGAGGGGGTTACTTATCAAAGGTCAAGTTTATTTTTACACGAAAATTTTTTTCAAGGGTAATTTTCAATCAAAACTAAAATTTTCGGGTTAAAAAAACTCAATTTTTTAGTTTTATTATACCCCGAAGCTGGAAATAGCTCAAATCCAAAAATTCTCCAGCTAAAACCTGTCAAGGTCATGTAAAAGTCAATGGCAGATGTCCCTTGAACCATTTGAAGATGTTTGGAGCCTTCATGATGTTTTAGTTTTTGTTGAATAATTCGAGTGATTCAAGTTTTTTTCACCGAAAACTTGATTCATTTGAGTATTCCAGTTTTTCACCCCGACTACACTGATTCGAGGTTTTTTTTTCATAAATCATAAACCAATATAGTTGTGAGTTTATTCGAAGTGTAAAAAAACCTCACAAACACAGAGGTTTGATAAATAACCCCGTTAATGCATTCTCGTATAGATCTACTATACAATTCAGCTTAATGTATAACCTGCACAAATCCTGCTTTCAAAAGCAATTACATTTACAAATAACTTTAAGGGAGGAACTCCACGGGCGATTTCGGCGTGATCTGACGCTCTGAGCGGACAAGGTAAGCAACAGGAACGTCGGATGGTGTCGCAGCATTCGTCCAACGCGACTGTCTGCATGCTGCATCTGACAGTTGTGGCATGTCTGATGAACGCTGCGGCTTCATCCGACATTTACATCTCTTACCTTATATCTGTAGCATTTGACTTGACGCCTTCGTTTTTTGCGTGGCGCATTAGATCGCGCCAAAATTGCCTGTGGAGTTCCTCCTTAAAACCATTGAACATTTTTAATTAATGTCAGAATTCAGTAGCATAACGAGATGTTACTGGACAGTGTTACCCACAACAAATTCAATTTAGGCCACAAAACATTTTTAAATTAACTTATTCTACCATGATATATTAAAATTGCTCATTAATTAGGGCCTTATTGGACCCATTACACTCCCCCCATGCAACCTCAGGGTCTGTTTCTTCTGGAGTTAGACCTCTCTTAGAATTACATTTTGTTTCATTATGCAAAAAAAAACAAAAAAATGTGGGGTGAAGACTGCCATTTAGCCAAGACTTTGATATGGTTGAATATTTTACAGTGGTTTTATAATTTTAACTAGAAGCCATGCATAGAGTTTAGTTCTTGTACACTGATGTCACTGGGGAATAATTCCTGCTGAACCTTATGAACTCTAGAACTTAAAATAGATTATAGGTTTAATTGATGAGTTAACTGTTTTTTCCTAGAGACTTTATATTGTGCAACCCAGCCTATGCAAAGACTTTGTAAATGAGCCCCAGGGTTTTGAGCTGACTCTATCCAAGTTTGCTGCTTAATTCATACAGCAATTTTACCTTCCTCACACAACATGGAGCATTGCAGTGCATCACCTTTATATGATATGAGCAAATCTCTCCTGTTTTGCTTCTTTGAAAAAGTTGAAGAATTCAAGAACATTTGGGGTCACTCTTCCACTGCATAAAACACTGGTAAGGCCCCATCTAGAATATGCCGTACAGTTTTGGTCTCCAGTGCTCATACGGGACATTATTGAATTACAGAGGGTCCAGAGAAGGTCAACTAAGTTGGTAAAAGGTATGGAAATCTTAGCTATGAGGAAAGACTGACCAAGTTGGGGATGTTCATGCTGGAGAAGAGGCGCTTAAGGGGTGATATGATAACTAGCTATAAATATATAAGGGGATCATATAATAATCTCTCTAATGTTTTATTTACCAGTAGGTCTTTCCAGCTGACACAAGGTCACCCATTCCGATTAGAAGAAAAGAGGTTCCGCCTAAATATTCGGAAGTGTTTTTTTACAGTGAGAGCTGTGAAGATGTGGAATTCTCTCCCTGAATCAGTTGTACAGGCTGTTACATTAGATAGCTTTAAGAAGGGGTTGGATGTTTTTTTAGAAAGTGAAGGAATACGGGGTTATGGAAGATATCTCATAGTACAAGTTGATCCAGTGACTAGTCCAATACTATAACTAAGATACTGTACCTACTATGATACTATGATTGTGAAAATTCGCTAAATACATTGAAGACAACACAGGTTTTTTGCAAGAAACTTTTTCCAAGCCACACAACTTTTTTCAACAATACACTGGAGTCTAATGGGCTTTTTTCATGGGTGCAAGCTGGCTAAAAATTCTGCCCATCCCTACTATAATAAATACAGAAAGATCAACAATAACAAATTGTTTATGGATTATTTTGGCATTTAGATCTATATTGATCAAGAGGCTGAAGGAAAGCTCAAAATATGACTTGAAAAAGTTGAAATGTTCACTAAAGAAATGCAGGTATGGGATCCATTATCTAGATACCTGTTATCCAGAATTACTTAATGGCCATCTCCGTTTTAAGGAAAAAATGTAGATTTCTTTTTTAATTAAAAATTGTATTAACAATAAAACAGTACCTTGTACTTAATTTAAAAATTAATTTAACCTAATGGGATTGTTTTGCCTCCAGTAATTATACTTTTGAACAATCATTTTTGAGTACACAAAGGAAAACTATACCCCCAAAATGAACACATCAGCAACAGATAGTTTATATTTAAGTAAATATTATCCTTTTACATCTCTTGCCTTGAACCCCCATTTTGTGATGGTCTGTGTGCTGCCTCAGAGATCAACTGACCAGAAATACTACGGGGCAAATTTACTAAAGGACGAAGTGGAAGGAGATAGACTCTAGTGGTACTTTGCTCCCTAACGTCTGTTGAATTTTCGCTCTGGCGAATGGATGTAACTACGCAAATACACTAAGATGCGGATTTTACTGAACGTTACCTCTTGCGCCAAACTTGCCTTCACCACCTCACACCAGGTGAAGTGCAATAGAGTAGATAGGACTTCCTAAAAAAGTCCCAAAAAATGCTAGTGTCTTTTCATTTTTCAGAGCGTAAATTTTTTTTGGGGTAACCAGCTTCCCCCTACATTTCCTAACATATGGCACATAAATTATACACTGGGCTCATGCATAGGGCATTATAACAACTCTATTTTTCCTTGTGTAGTGTAATGTATTTTCTGCAACATACAGATGCAGCCACTTTGGTTTGTCTGTTTGACACAGAATAACTAAACACAGATATCCCATTTATCTCATTTAACACAGAAAACTGCGTCACAACATCCCATCTAATTAAAGCATTCACCATTGTGAACAATGGAGCTTTGGTATGCTAATGAAAAGGTTAAATGCATTAAATGAGTTAAGATGACTTAAGATAACACAGTTTCTTCAATTACCCCTGAGTCATGACGCATTTAACTCACAAATCCAAGTGGCTTCATCTGTATACGTCCATTCAACTTTAACTTCCCGCCACATGCAAATGAGGCAGCCCTAGCTCAACTTCGATTTGCTTGTCGCAGTAACCCTAACACAACTTCGGCAGTGTTCGCAGCCCTGGACCCAACTTTGGATTTTAGTGAATTAGCGTTGTCCTGGCGAATCTACACCTGGCGGGTTGTTGCTATGTGAGCAAAGTGATCGCTGGCGTTAAAGTGCCAAGTTGCGCTAGAGTCTATCCCCTTCGCTAGCGAATTTTTGCCAGCGTTAGCCACTTCGTAAATTTCTCCCTACAACTCTAACTGTCACAGGAGGAAGTGTTGAAGCAAAAGACAGAACTCTGTCTGTTAATTGGCTCATGTGACCTAACAAGTATAGTTTGTTTGTATGTTTGTGTGCACAGTGAATCCTACGACCCCCGGGGTGGCCCTTGTTTTTTAAAATATCAATTTTCTATTTATAATTACCCAATGGCACATACTACTAGAAAAGTATTTTATTATGAAATTGGTTTATTTACATGAAGCAGGGTTTTACATAAGAGCTGTTTTATGCAATATCTTTTTATAGAGACCTACATTGTTTGGAGGGTATAGATTTCCTTTAAGGTATGGTGATCCAAATTACAGAAAGATGCTTGGAACCTGGCGGGAAACCCCAGGTCCTAAGCATTCTGTATAACAGGTACCTATACCCCTTTTTTCAATACTTTGCAATACTGTATCTTACCTTACCGATTGCCTTAGCAAAGTACATCAACCTTTTTTAACCATTGACATGCCTGGAAACATGATGGTAACAGCACTCTGATTCCTTTAAACCATTGCCCAGTGGAATAACTTTGGGTTGCAGCAGAAATATAAGTATAATAAAATAAACAAACTAGTGAATATCACCCATAAATAAATTATATGTAAGACATTGTACTATATGGCAAAGGTTGCTTTTGACTATCTTGATAAGAGAACATTAAAATGAAAGAATTTAGTTAATGCATGCAAACTTCTTATTAGCTTATATCACAGCAAAGCATGTTTAAAGTGATGTCTCTAAGGTTTAATTTATAACCAGCGCCTCTAATTCGAAGCACAGATTCTTTCAGCATCTGTTATAAAGTTTAACGTGCCCTTAATGACTATGGTAAACATAAAGCATTCTCTAATATTTTATTTTCTAAGTGCAGGTAAGAGCGATTTTTCTTTTTCATGCCTCTCCTGTTCAGCGCAAAGGCCCCCATATTAATGTTCAAGTAATTATATGGTGTAGGCCTGTGGTTTGTTTATGCTTTGTCCCAGATTCCCCTATCAGAATAATGAAATATCTGAGCTCGGCTGATAAGACTAGCAGACTCCTTTCATGACAGCCACATAAAAAATACACATCCCCTCCAATCCTTGCCAGCTTATTTATGTTATTTATTTATTTTTTGTAACTTTTTGCACCGTCGAGACTTTCCACTGGCTGCGCAGAATGAAGTATTTGTGAAATTAATTAAGACAGCGGAGGCCTAGCAAAAGAAAAAGTTAATTAGACGCGGCAATCATTTAGATGTGATCCAAGGGAAAGAAACAAAGGATTAGAAGCGTGTCAGAGGGAGGACTGCTTCTCTGGAAAAGGGGATTACTCAAAGATTCCAACCAAAGGGACAGCTCTGTGTGGTTGCTCCTTTTGTAATTGGGGATTTACAACAAGCACAGAGGCTCATTACCATGAAATTTCTTTTGTGAAAGAGAAAGAGGAAGGAAAAAAAAAGAGGATCCAAGTGGCAGAGGAAATGAGCAGTAGAGCGAGAGGAGTCAAGAGATGTGACAGTAGAATGGCCTGTGTCAAGCATTGCCTGTAGATGAGTGCGCTAAATCTCTGGATATCTCCTAGATGCGCAAATATAGTAGAGGATCCAAATTATATCATAGGGCAGGAGTCCCCAACCATTTTTTTAGCTGTGAGCCACATTCAGATGTAAAAAGAGTTGATGAGCGACACAAGCATAAAAAAGGAGGAAGGAAAGGAGGGCGGGTGGGTGGGAGGGGCGAAGGAGAGGGAGGGGCGAAGGAGAGGGCAGGGGGAAGGAGAGGGAGAGGGAGGAGGGAAGGAGAGGCAGGGGGGGAAGTGGTGAAGGAGGGAGGAGGGAAGGAGAGGCAGGGGGGGAAGTGGTGAAGGAGGGAGGGGGGAGGGAGGGGGGAGGGAAGGAGGAAAGGAGGGGCAGGGAAGGAGGGGCAGGGAAGGAGGGGGAGGGGGGAGGGGGGAGGGAGGGAAGGAGGGGGAGGGGGGAGGGAAGAAGGGGGAGGGGGAGGGGGACGGGGAGGGGGGAGGGGCGAAGAAGAGGGAGGGGCGAAGAAGAGGGAGGGGCGAAGGAGAGGGAGGGCCGAAGGAGAGGGAGGGCCGAAGGAGAGGGAGGGGGAAGGAGAGGGCGGGGGAAGGAGAGGGGAAGGAGAGGGCGGGGGAAGGAGAGGGGAAGGAGAGGGAGAGGGAGGAGGGAAGGAGAGGCAGGGGGGGAAGTGGTGAAGGAGGGGGGAGGGAAGGAGGGGGGAGGGAAGGAGGGGGTGGGGGAAGGAGGGGGGGTGGGGGAAGGAGGGGGTGGGGGAAGGAGGGGGGGTGGGGGAAGGAGGGGGGGTGGGGGAAGGAGAGGGGGTGGGGGAAGGAGAGGGGGTGGGGGAAGGAGGGGGGGTGGGGGAAGGAGAGGGGGTGGGGGAAGGAGGGGGGGTGGGGGAAGGAGGGGGGGTGGGAGGTGAGAGAGCAACAGAGGGAGAGTGGGAGGGGAGAGTGGGAGGGGAGAGCGACAGAGGGGGAGATTATGATGTTAGGGGGAAGGGAGAAGGAGAGGAGAGAACAGTGAAAATGAACTAGAGTTAGGCAGAAGATACTTTAACAGGTACCTGCCCAGTGCCCCCCTTCTTGCACCCTAGGCAGGTGGCTCTTCTGCCTACTCCTAATTAGTGATGGGCGAATTTATTCGCCAGGCGCGAATTCGCGGCAAATTTGCACGGTTCGCCGCCAGCGAATAAATTCGCGAAACGCCCGCGAAAAAGTCAAAAAAAAATTCCGAAAAAACGGACGCCGGCGTCAAAAACGGACGATGGCGTCAAAAACGGGTGCCGGCGTCAAAAACGAGACGCAGTTTAGTGAATTTCGCGAATTTTTCGGCAAAGCAAAACGGCGCAAATTCGCCCATCACTACTCCAAACCAGGATTTCAAAAATAAGCACTTGCTTTCTTTGAGGTCACTGGGAGAAAAACCCAAGGGGTTAGTGAGCGACATGTTGCTCACAAGCCTCTGGTTTGGGATCACTGTCATAATGCTTTTTACTATCTGACCATGCAGCTCAGCTGATGGTCGCACAAAGTTTGCCACAGTTGTTGCACAACTACATGCCATTTGTTACAAATACTTTTGTAATACTACAGTTTTAGTTACTTTTTATTCCTTATCTTTCTATTAATCAACTATCCTATTCAGTTCCCAATCTCTTATTTACTGGTTGCTAGGGTAATTTGGAATCTAGCAACCACATAGCTTCTGAAGTTCCAAACTTGAGAGCTGCTGATCAAAAAGCTCAATAATTAAAAAAAAAAAGTAATAAAAATGAAGACCAACTATCAATTGAATATCAAACTCTACATCATCCTTAATTTATATAGCTTGGGGAAGGTATGCAACACTATACCTGAACTTACAAGAAACAGGGGTCTTACAGTAATTTAACAAACATGGTTTACAGGCATTTAAGGATCATAGGCATATGTCAGATACATGGGTTGCTTGCCTAATTAGCACTAAACAAAGCCAAGGGTATCCATGGGTAGCCATGCAGTATGCATTCATATTAATTGCCATAAAGTATCAGAATGTTGATTTTATACGAGTTAGGCCTTTAATCCTGGATTTCTCCAACTATTACATTTGGAATATTACATAAAATTGTAGAAAAAAACTTTGCTGCCCATCTTTGTGGCAATGAAAAAGACAAAAGAAGAACTTCATTGTGTTACTGGGTAAATATTCAAACAACTTGTGAGTATAAAGAAACTTTGGCATGGATGATTAACAGCAATATCCCCACCTCCAGTGCACAGGTTATGGCAGCAGATAAAACAATGACAGAATATACAGAAGGAAATGGACGATTATTTTTGCTTTGCATTATGTAATCTAAAGGTATGATCAGACACTAAGCGGTTACCATCCCACACACAAGCATTTTTTTCATTGTTCATATGATAAAAGGCAGAGCCGTCAAAAGGTATTTTTCCCATTGTGAAAAATAGGTTCCATAGAGTTATTTTATATGGCTGAATCATCACACAGCCAAGTTATTTAGATACTTTGATGAATCAGTCACAGTGAATAACTCAGTAGGGTATTCTGGTTTTTCTTATAATGGGAAAATATTCCATCCTTGGAGAATATTATGTGAATGTGCTGGGTAACAATGACACTGAAACAAATGAATCTCAGTTTTTTTTATGAAAATAAAGTTGACCAAACGCCCTTTCACGAATTGAACTAAAAAAAAAGGAGCAACAAAACGTTTAGACACAAGCGAGCATCAATTTGTATTGTACGATTGACGCTCCAAAAATTCGAGTTTATCGAGATTTTGCTGTGAAAACTTGATCTTTTCAGAATATATCAGGTGAAACCCAAGATTTTTTCAGATTAACCAACGCAGATCACTATGTCAAGAAACAACTTCAGGACATCTGCCATTAACTTCTACATGTAGCCGTTACTCACCATGCTTCGCTCCAAGATGGTGTCCAAGATGGCGGCACCCTGCTCCTCCACGTGGATCCTGGTCGCAGCGCTGTGACGCCTGCCTCTTCTCGCCCGCCGACTGTTCCAAACTATGTGGCACACAGAGACCCCCAAATGACAATAGTGTATATACAGTTTCAAGGCTAACGCGCTGGCTGCTGCAATATAAGCACCTGGTGTGTGTATTATGCAACATTAGACCCCCCTAACAGTACAGAGACCCCAGAAAACCGTATATTTTCAGAAAGTACACATTCTGACGAATCCAATATGGGTAAATAAGTGTTTATACTGCAAACTGCCAAACTGCAAAGCAATGCTGAACATAATGGTTTTTATCAAATTTCTGAAAATCGTCACAAAGCTTGAATTTTACCCCATTATATACCACACATTTTGTAACGTATCAGCATAAAACATCCTAAATATGAATGCCAGGGGTCTACTGAACACTTTGATAACCAATATGCATAGATATACCAAACTATGTGGCGTACAGAGACCCCCAAATGACAATAGTGTATATACAGTTTCAAGGCTGACGCGCTGGCTGCTGCAATATGAGCACCTGGTGTGTGTATTATGCGACATTAGACCCCCCTAACAGTACAGAGACCCCAGAAAACCATATATTTTCAGAAAGTACACATTCTGACAAATCCAATATGGGTAAATAAGTGTTTCTACTGCAAACTGCCAAACTGCAAATCAATGCTGAACGTAACGGTTTTTATCAAATTTCTGAAAATCGTCACAAAGCTTGAAATTTACCCCATTATATGCCCCACATTTCATAACTTATCAGCATAAAACATCCTAAATATGAACGCCAGGGGTCTACTGAACACTTTGATGCCCAATATGCATAGATATACCAAACTATGTGGCGCACAGAGACCACCAAATGACAATAGTGTATATACATTTTCATGGCTGACGTGCTGGCTGCTGCAATATAAGCACCTGGTGTGTGTATTATGCGACATTAGACCCCCCTAACAGTACAGAGACCCCAGAAAACCATATATTTTCAGAAAGTACACATTCTGACGAATCCAATATGGGTAAATAAGTGTTTCTACTGCAAACTGCCAAACTGCAAATCAATGCTGAACATAACGGTTTTTTATCAAATTTCTGAAAATCGTCGCAAAGCTTGAAATTTACATCATTATATGCCCCACATTTCGTAACTTATCAGCATAAAACATCCTAAATATGAACGCCAGGGGTCTACTGAACACTTTGATGCCCAATATGCATAGATATACCAAACTATGTGGCGCACAGAGACCACCAAATGACAATAGTGTATATACATTTTCACGGCTGACGTGCTGGCTGCTGCAATATAAGCACCTGGTGTGTGTATTATGCGACATTAGACCCCCCTAACAGTACAGAGACCCCAGAAAACCATATATTTTCAGAAAGTACACATTCTGACTAATCCAATATGGGTAAATATGTGTTTCTACTGCAAACTGCCAAACTGCAAAGCAATGCTGAACATAACGGTTTTTATCAAATTTCTGAAAATCGTCAGAAAGATTGAATTTTACTCCATTATATGCCTCACATTTCGTAACGTATCAGCATAAAACATCCTAAATATGAACGCCAAGGGTCTACTGAACACTTTGATGCCCAATATGCATAGATATACCAAACTATGTGGCGCACAGAGACCCCCAAATGGATATATAGTATATAAAATTTACAAGGCAAAACCCTGAACCCGGAAGTGCTGCAGAACGTAGAATCTACGTTCTGTGGCATTTCAAGTACCTTTGCCACAGAACGTAGATTCTACGTTCTGTGGCACTTAAATGGTTAAGGTTCCTTGGCCATTTGTAATAAAAAGTGGGAACTTCAAGCATGTGCACCAACATCTCTAATAAACACATCCATACAACTTTTATGTCCCTGCCTTATTCAAATTGACCTAAACATAAGATCACTGGCGATTTTCACTAGGCACAAACGAACACTAGGGCATCTTCGATATGAAATGCTCACACTGCCAAAGTAACACTAGTGAAAAGTCGTCAGCGTTCGGTGCCCAGGACGAAACTTCGCATATTAGTAAATTAATTTAGTGGTAGCGAATTTGTGCCTAGAGAAGTGGTGCGAGAGTGCAAAGCGGTCGGTGGCAACAATTCGCCCGTTAGTGAATCTACCCCCATGTATATAGTTTACTTTCACCTATATTATTATTATTATTATTATTATTAATAACATGTATTTATATAGCGCCAACATATTGCGTAGCACTGTAAAGTCAATGTGATTATACAACTACATCACACGAATTACATATATAGAATATATGGAGTAATAAACATCACAATCAATACAGGTACAAAAAGGTGAGGAAGGCCCTATGCATAAGCATACAGTCTAAAGGGAAGGGAGTAATACACAAGGTGTGGGAGTGGGCAAGATTGAAGTAAGTGGGTGAGAAATGTGGTACTGTATGTGGTGTTGCGTTTGGTAGTTAAGCAGAGTGAGGGTAGGCTTCTCGAAAGAAGTGCGTTTTCAGAGATTTTTTGAAAGCAGAAAGGTTGGGAGAAAGTAGGACAGACCATAGGAGAGCGTTCCAGAGGAGGGGTGCAGCCCTTGCAAAGTCTTGAATGCGAGCATGTGAGGAGGTAATGAGAGAAGAGTTGAGTAGCAGGTCAGCAGAGGAGCGTAGTAAGCGAGTGGGTGAGTATATAGAGATGAGTTCAGAGATGTAGGGTGGAGCAGAGTTGTGAAGTGCTTTGAAAGTCAGTGTCATTAATTTGAATTTGATTCTGAAAGGTAACGGAAGCCAGAGCAGGGATTGACAGAATAGCGAGGCAGAGGAGGAGCGGTTGCTGAGGTGTATGAACCTCGCAGCAGTGTTCATTATGGACTGGAGAGGTGACAGTCTTTGGAGGGGGAGGCCAATTAAAAGAGAGTTACAGTAGTCTAGACGCGATATGATGAGAGAGTGAATAAGAATTTTGGCAGCGTCTTGGGTGATAAATGATCGTATTTTGGATATGTTCCTTAGGTGGAAGTGACATGATTTGATAAGTGACTGGATATGAGGAGTGAATGACAGGGCAGAATCTAGGATAACCCCAAGGCACCGGGCCTGGGGAGAGGGGGTGATAGTGGAATTGTTAACTATGATGGATACTTCGGGGATGCTACTGGTGTTATTTGGAGGAAAGAGAATCATTTCAGTTTAATTAGTTATTGGTGTAATGACCACTTCCTATCACACTTTAATATAGTGTATGGAAAGGGGTGGGTCTTCCTCTTTGGCTTCTCGTGTCCTGATCAGCTGGATGTGCCCATTGAGCCTGAGTACACCAAGGCCCAGTAAAGACCCTGCCCTAAAGGGACCGCACCTTTTGTGTTTGAGTCAGGAAGCAGGGACCCCATGAATGAGGTTAGCTAGAGAAAGGGTTATATCTGTTATAGAATCTCTAGGCAAGTGAGATAGAGAGAACAGATAGTAAGAGCAGCTTTGTGCTCCATCAACGAGGAGTAGCAGGGAGTAGCTTCCAAGGCTCCTAGATTGCCTTTAGTGAAGGGACCACAGTGGTTAGGGTGTCTTCTCCCTGACCACTCTGCTGGGTGGGATCCGGACCACTTCAAGGTACATCTGCCTGGAGGTCTGCCTTCCTACAATTCTCAGGGGAGGCACATTTATCAGCTGTCTCATCATCTATAAGTAACCCTGTGGGATATTTGTCTTATACAAATAAACTGTTACTCCCTGGCATCCATTATTTTATATTTATTTATATATTTATATTTATTGCACAGTAGAATATGGTAGGTGTAGTTACACACTACACCACACCTTGAATCTTCCCCTAAGCAAAGGCCCTAGCCTGAAGTGTTAGAGTCACATGTAACCCATGCTCTAAGCACTAGCTGGACATTAACCCCATTTGGCCTGTATAGCCCAAATTAGTGTTACACACAATTTATTTAAGGGATTCATTTTCCCCGGTTAACAGCAACCCAAAATAGAGCAGATTCCACAATTTTGAGCCCTTTGCCATGTAGACCAACCTTAAAGAACTCATGCTATTCTGCCACCCAACCATCTCTCCTACAGTAGTCCATAATTCTTCTTGGGTCCACATGGTGTGCTCAGTTAAATTCATGTCAGGATTGGCATCTGTACATGCACTGTGGTAACCCGAACCCAAAGAGACCACATTGCTGGATGCAGAGGAGAAGCGGGGCAAGAGCAATAGTCAGTAGCCTTATGTGTTAATATTAACTGGTGTACAAAAATGAAAGATGTCCATTAAAAGGAACTTGCAAGTTAGTGAGGTATCCAAAGATAACCTGGTCCCTTGATGTGAGTAAAAAGGTAGCTCACAAGAAAAGTGTGCTATAAAGAAAGATTTGCATTTGTTTTTACTGCAGTCCCTTTTCTGACAGATGCTTAGAAAAGGAGGGAGGGAAAATAGTAGTGAGAGGATTGGGGGGGGAGCAGAGTAGCTAATTCTTTGTTTTCTGGTTGAGCTGCCACCTAAAGCTTCTCCTCCTTATCTCCTCCTTCTGTTTCACAGTTTACAACTTTTAATTATTTTGTGCGTTTCCGAGGCTCCATTTCCCAGTGAACAGTGTTAACTGCTGTCTGCTCTGGATTAAAAAGCCTAAGATTATATCCGTAGCAGTCAATAAAAGCTAGGAGTGAGTGCGGCTCCCTCTGGGAATACACTTGCCTGAGAAAGGAGGTAGAAAGACCTAAAACAGAGAAATAAGTGGAGTTGGCATTACGCTGTGTTAGCAATGAAACATTTAAATCATTTTAACTAGGGTTACAGCATTATAGGGAAAAATATCAATTTCAGATTGCAGGCAAGTGCTGCAGATACTCTTGCCGCTGTATAACCTGAGCCTATTTAGGCAGGCTTCTACAAAAGCTTAGAGGCAAATTTAAGTGTAATATTTAATGCTGATAAATGAATCTGTTAAAGCAATATGGGATTTAGAGAAATGCAGTATAGAATAAAATAGTCACCATTTTATGAGCAGGGTCCTTCGCCTCTTGGCTTGGTTTATTTTTGATTGATTTAGCTATTTCTTTTACTTTGCCCCCAGTGTCTTGTATGGTTTGTTTCTAGTATGATCATAATGAGAGCTGCTGATTACTGAAGAGAAAGCTTGAGGGATACATCTGGCCCACATACAGCATGGAGAGCAAAGGATATGACTTGTGGCTCCATCTAACTATACTTCTAGCAGGAACAAGACATCTCTTTCAGTGATTCTCAACACAGATAAAATTATAACAAACCTTACTTTTAATTATTCAGTTATAACTAAGGGTGGTGTCTACTAGGGGAAATTAGTCGACCATCGACAAATCGCCTCTTCATTGGGCTCCCCTAAATGCCTTCCCATCAGCTAGAATGTAAAGTAGCCGGCGGGATGGCACTCTTATTGATTCGGCTTTCCGAAGTCGCCCAAAGTTTTCTCGTGAGTCAACTTCGGGCGACTTCAAAAAACTATAATAAAAAAGTCATACCAAACTAGTATACAAATTTGGACCTTATTTATTATTAAAAAAGCTCAATTTAACCGGTAACAAACACGAACAAATCGAGCATTAATCCGAAACATACAATTTTTTCGGCTTTTCCCAAGAAGCACAAGTTTTTCTGATTATTGCCAGAAAAGTCAGAAATAGTCGTATTTTTGTGCTAATTCCAGCTCAGACCACAGAAATCTCCAAATAGGATAGGGACATCTCCCATTGACTTATATACAACCTCGACCAGTCTGAAATGCTGGATTTTAAGATTCTGACTTTTTCCATCCTCAGGGTATAATAAATCTCGAAAAATGTTAGTTTTGTTTCCACTAAAAATTTGTATTTTATAATAAAAAAAAACTTGATTGTTTTGAATTTTTGACATTCAGACTTTAATAAATAACCCCTATAATGTCATGATAATAATATGCCCAATGATTATAAGTTAATTTTACAGACCCATACAGAATAATACGAACTGCATCATGATATAATTTAACAAAAAATACACACACATCTATCTATCTATCTATCTATCTATCTATCTATCTATCTATCTATCTATCTATCTATCTATCTATCTATCTATCTATCTATCTATCAATCTATCAATCTATCTATCTATCTATCAATCTATCTATCTATCTATCTATCTATCTATCTATCGTCTCTCTCTCTATCTATCTGTTTATCTATCTGTCTGTCTGTCTATCTCTCTCTCTCTCTCTCTATCTATCTATCTATCTATCTATCTATCTATCTATCTATCTATCTATCTATCTATCTCCAATTATAGTCAGGTGATCCCACTGGTGTCTAAAAAAGGGCAGCCAAGTTTGGGAGTTTTACTTTGAAAGCAGCTAGTAAGTTGCAGGTAAAACATATTCGTCCCTTTTATGAAATGTATAATGAAACTATAGAATTCTTAATGAATCAGATGAAAATTAAGCGTAGGACTGGCCAGATATGGGATGACTTTGACGTAGTTGGCCATCTTATATATATTGCAATATATGGACAAACAATCCCTGTGTGGTTTAAAGGGTAAGGCATTTTTCAGTAGCAGTATGCACATAATGTCTCTGTCTTAAATATATTGATAATGGGTTGAGTGCAGAGGACTCTTGTACTTGTCTATATATATATATATATATATATATATATATATATATATATATATATATATATATACACACACACACACACACACACACACACACATACAGGTACTGTATATAGTCCTCAAAGAAATGATGCACACCGGGATTTGTTGCTTAAAGTTTTAAATTCCCATATTTTATTTAATACATTAAAAACCGCCCGTTTTTTAATGTATTAAATAAAATATGGAATTTTAAAACTTTAAGCAACAAATCCCGGTGTGTATCATTTCTTTGAGTACTACATACTACAGCATCATTTGGTAGCACCTGGGTTGAAAAATGCATTTTGCCTATTTAATTGAATCAAAATCAGACAGCTGCTTTATTTGCAAATGTATAAATAAGTATATATCACTCATATAATAAAAAATATTTAAACTCTCTCTGTTTAGAAAATCATGATAAAGCTCTTATCTGGTTTTTAGCCAATATTCCGATAACCTCAATGAGCTCAGGCCCAGCTGAGCTTTCTAACATTTACTCTATGGGTTGGAGCCAACTAACTTGGCTTAGAATTATAGTGTTTGAAGAAATTAGTTTGAAAATATATTGACTCACTGCTACTATCTGTCATGCCTTCTGTAGTTGAACTACTCCCCTTTCCAGTAGAAAAGCAAGAATCCTCTCCTCCCAAACTCTGCCAACCCTTTCATGCCTCCTAATTCACACACCCAAGACTTTAATGCAAAGGGCTCTGCTAAGTGGTAGGCAAAATATTCTTGTAAGCATATGTCCTGCCAATCCTTCAGATACTTCAGAAAAATATGAATGCATTTAGAATATATAATTATAATAAACCTCTCATTAAGACACAGTACAAAGTATATAAAGCCAACTGCCTTATGTGATACATTGTTATGTTATATTCTTTAACATTCATCCTTCTTTAGTTTTATTCACAGACCAGTGGACTGAGGTAAATGTTGGCAAG
Source organism: Xenopus petersii (assembly GCA_038501925.1). Taxonomy (NCBI): domain Eukaryota; kingdom Metazoa; phylum Chordata; class Amphibia; order Anura; family Pipidae; genus Xenopus; species Xenopus petersii. The sequence continues at coordinate 32,158,107 of CM076676.1, read as the reverse complement.
AGTTGTGACCCACAATACAGTAGTTGATGTGCCAAGCCTTTTGTAAAAGTAAAACACACAAGTGAAATTCTTGAAACTACTACTGTTCCCTGAAATTCTAGTGGAGTTTGCTTTAATCTGTATATTTTTCTAATTCACAGTTCAAGAATCTAGCCCAAAGGGCAGAGATACTTTAGTAGCTTAAGAAAATTGTCTGAAAGGATGTCTATAGTTTATTTTGACATTACATAGTTCAGTTCAATGGAGAAAAGTCTATTCAAATGAAGTGTCCTGGTGGAACATGATTAGTGATGGGCGAATCTCTCGCGTTTCACTTCACCAAAAAATGTGTGAATTTCCCACGAAATTCCGTGAAATCGTAAAGTTCACGAAAAAATAGTGAAATTCTACCGTTTTCACAAAAAAAACTAAAATTCTAACGTTTTCACGAAAAAATTGTGCAATTCGAACCTTTTCAAGAAAAAATTGTGAAAATCAGAAATTGATGCAGACGAATTTTCACCTGTGAATTTTCGCAGGAGATTTGCAAATTTGGCAGCACCAAAATGCGGGAATTGGTCATGAATTTGTGCCAGGCAAATTTATTCGCCCATCACTAAACATGATACACCACCACCTGAGTTCTGAACCTGAATAATTGTAGTAAAGGTGCAACATTTTGTAGTAACCTACAGCAACCTTAAATGCTACCTATTGGTTGATTGTTATAGATAGTGTTGAGTGAATATGTCACGAAACATTAGCAAAACTGTTAAAAAATTATGTGAAACTTCGAAAAACACTTGAAACACATTGAAGGCTATGGGCGTCAACATTTTTTGTGTGTGAAATTTTTTTACACATGCAACAATTTTTCTCCCTCCAAATGCATTAAAGTCAATTAGGGCATTTTTTTCTTGTGGCAATTATTTTTGTCTAGGCAATTTATTTGTCCAAATGCATTAAAGTCAATGGTTGTTTTTCTTATGGTGACTATTTTGTCCCTGCAACATTTTTGTCTTGGCAATTTTTTTTTTCACAGCAAATTTTTTTCCGTAGTTTAGCAAAAAAAAATACGCAAATGGCAAAATGCGGAATTTCGATGCAAATCCATGGCGGGCAAAAAAAAAAAAAGATCATTACTAATCTGGATTATTGGACCAGATTTTGCACCTTTTATTTCAACACCTGCAAACACTGCTTAAATCTGTTTATTGTCATGTGTTTGGGGTTAAGCCCTCTGGCCAACAAATATATGGCTGTGGGATTGTCCCATTATCTTTTGGGCAGATTAAAAAAATAAAGATGTGTCCATCTTGTAAATATAGGAGTCATTAAGATACTGGGGAAGCCCTTGTTACCTGTACAGGGTAGGTGAGGTTTGGGTAACCTTATGTCTGTGTCTGACATTGCACCAGGCTCTGTAGGTGTGAATAAATAGTGGTTAATTTGTTGGGTGAAGAGTGAAGCAGAGAGTTAACATGCTAAGTTCCTATGAGTGTTGTCAATCCAGTCCCCAATGTCTAGTAGGAGGGTGGCCTCATTGTAGTATTATAAATTTGGGAAATTGATGCCTCCATTAATTCTCATTTAATGCAGTTTAAACTTTGCAATCCGAGGTCTTTTTCCTGCCCATATAAATTCCCTGAAAACTCACTTTGTTATTTTAAGGTCTTTGCATTTAAGATGGATTTTATATTGCAGTTTGGGGAAATATATCATTTTGAGAAGGTATGCTCTACTCTATTAAGTTGGCAGTTTTCCATTTAGCTAGGTCATGTTGGCGATCTAAAATGGTTTGGTTAATGTTTAATTTGTGTCAATATGGTGATTGTGAATTTGATGCCTAGGTATGTGATGTGGTGTTGGGCTCTTTTGAAGGGAAAGTTGTACGTCCAGTCGGAGTCAAGGATGTGTTTGAGTTTTATGGCCTTAGATTTGGCGTAGTTGATTTTGAAGCCAGTAAAGGCTGTGCATTTATTGATGATCTCCAGGATCGTTAGGATGTCTTGGCTAGGCTTATCGATGAATAATAAGATGTTGTCTGCAAATGCAATAATTTTATGTTGTGATGGGTTTTATGAAAGGTGTCAAAGCAACGGGTCTATTGATAAGTGGTTAAAATATAAGGGGGATAAGGGGTAGCCCTGTCTGGTGCCTTTTTGTATGGGGAAGCAGTCAGAATTTAGGTTGTTTACCATAAGAAAAGCCACTGGTGAGGAGTACGTTTCTGATAATATTTAGCAGCTGGTAACCAAAATGTTGGCATTTGAGTTCTCAGTAAATGGGCATGGTATATTCTATCGAATGCTTTTTCTGCATCTAGGTTGACTAGGATCCTGTGTTTACATTTTTCTATATTGTGTATATGGGGTTTAGGAGGCTAATTCTTTTTTGTGGCTTTCACCAAGTGACGTCCTTTTGTGAAGCCTAGTTGAAAAGAAAATAATATCTTAAGTAGGATTAGTTGTAGTCTGTCTGCCATAATTTTAGATAGGATTTTAAGATCTTGATTTAGGAGAAAGATAGGGTGGTATGATTGTGGTTTGGTTGGGACTCTGTCTTTTTGGGAATCAATCCAATGCTCCTGTACAGAGATTTTGGCGTCTTCATGAAGCCGTTATCACCAATACCACAAAAGGTGGTGAATGGCGGAACCAGAAAATTCCTGTGAATCATTTTGATGGACTAATCATGAATTCTGAATGCCGGCAAGTTTGAACTATACAAACAAAACTTTAATATCTTTAATAGCAGACATAGCTACAATCTACGTCTTCTTTCATCCCCTTCCCCCTAGACTACTCTTTGGCGTATTGTAGCTTAACACAGACTGTTTGAGTTTTGGTAAATATTTCAGAACAACAGCCCCCTGCCCAAATCCAGTCTCGGTCCTCCCGTCATCCCTCATGGGAGTAAAATAACTTAAAATACACCTCAAGATGAAGCTGCAAATAATACAGTAATGGATCCCTTGCCTTGTAAAGCATATTCGTGAAGACTATCCCTTCAGTTTTGCCCAACTTCAGCACACGCCCATGTTCTGCCTTGCATATTTATTTTATCTGTCATGCAATATTTTCCCGCTGAAGACTCAGAACAAGATATACATAAGGGAATCTTACATTTTGAACTTGGCATTTTGTTTTTATACTGTTGCAAAACCAAAAAGTCAAAAATTAGAAAGTTTCATTTCAAAGAACAGAAATGCCTACACAATTTTGATCCATAACATGAGATCCTGACTGCCTGTTTGTTCATGATCTAAGCCATAACAAAATAATAAAGGCTTTTTAATCTTTAATGATTTGCTCTTTGTTGAAAAAAGTGAGTTTGCATAGCGAGTTTTGCATAGGATAGTGGCCAAAGAGGATAGTTCACTTGGTTCCAGAAGGTTATTCATTATGACACAGAATCCAAGTTTGATACATATACTTGCAGGCATTAATTATCCTTTTAATGCTCCTGTATGCCATATTATAAAATGGCATACATTAAAGGATAAACAATTACATGGTTAATGGGACTCTAAGGGCCATCAATATTTTATCCCTTGGCACTACTGTACTTGCAGGCCCCATATCTGGATATTGTGCACTTAGATACGCATATCCTTTACCTTTCATAAGGAAAATATATTTGGTCATTATGAGCTGGTATTTTTAGTGACATTTACAATTTCTCAATATAAAGATTTTTCATTTAATCTGAGTTTTGTCCTGTTTCTGAAATACCCTATGACAGACAAGGGCCCCAACTTTGTCACTGGGTTCAGACTAATTGGGGTTATTTCCCCTGGAGAAAAGGCACTTGTGAGGGGACATAATTACTCTTTTCAAGTTCAATAGAAAACAGGCAGCAGGATCATGGGGCATCAGACAGGTAATGTAAAATCATCCTGCAAATATTTTATGGCAAAGTTACAAGTAGCTTTCAACGGCAAAATTATGATAGATGTAAAAAAAAAAAAGAGTTTAATTTCTGGTGTCAGTATCTCTTTAAAGCAGCTTAATTGGTTCTTCATGGTGAAGACAGTGAGGCTGTGGAATACCATACTGGCATACTAGGTGATATTGAGTGGCTTGGATTTGTGGGCAGGCCAGAAAGGCCCAGCCTAATGCGCCATGCCACTTCCTGGCTGTATCTGAACTGCCCAGTTTGGATGACTGTATGAGTGACTTGTATGACTTCTTGGGCAGGCATAATATACAAGGCAATTGTGATCATAAGATCAGTTAGTTCAGAACAGTATATGTACTGGTTGTTTAACTTGATGGACTACAAATGGTAATTCACTCTTTTTTTTCAACCCAAATAAACTACATTATGTAACTATGCACCGATAAGAAATAAAACCTATACAATACGAATGTTTTTAATCAATGAAAACACTAAACACATTTTTTACAGATTTCTGTATCAAGAGAAGATAAATGTGTCAGGAGACTACTTAGCATTCTGTCATATCTTCTACAATAACATTGTGCACTACAAACGTCAGCCCATGGAAATATGTATTAACTGACGTGGGATGCTGGATAATTATAAATCTGCATTCACAAACAATTAGAAATTAATTGCTAATTGTTGGATCGTTATAATTAGGATGATTCAAAAATCGAGCTCTCATTTGCGTGTTTTTCTCACTTGACATTTTTCCACCTTGCTTTCTAATGAAGTGTATGCAAATGGTTTGCATCCAACAGCACACGTATCAGGATGTATCATGCTGCATGAATGACTGCTCAGCCAAGGCAGTGCTCAGCGGGTTCTGGAGGAATATGACCTACCTTGTATAGGTATGAAGAAGATCAATTATTAATGCATACAGGATACAAACACACAGATTAAATTAAAATGGCTAAATTAGCTAATGAGCTATAAATTAGATGGCAGGGATGTGTAATGTTTGTTGTATTTTCAGCAATGTGTGACTGTAATATAACCTTCTGATGACCATGTTGCATCTGTATTTGGACCTAATGTATGACTTTGACTCATTTATAAGGATGGACAAATTTTTTCACCTCGTTTCACCAAAAAAATGACGTCCATAGACTTGTAAGGTGGCGTGCGCCAAAAACAAGGTGGCGTGCGCGCGTTAAAACAATTTCGCCGCACAACAAATTTTTTTTGATGCCCATAGACTTTAATGCCCATCTGCGACATTTTGTCAGCGGCGCATTTTTGGCGAAACAGGTCAAATTCGCCCATCCCTAGTCATTTATTATTTTGCTTTAAGTTTAAGTAATGTCCCAATTTCTGTCCTTACTTTGTAAGCATCTTCTCCATTAACTCCGTTATTCCTGCCATAAAATTAGTTGAAGAAGGAAACAACACAAATCTAAGCAATTGTAGTATATATAGTAGAACAGCATGGGCTTAAAAGGATCCTGTCATGGGAAAACATGTTTTTCTCAAAATGCATCAGTTAATAGTGCTACTCCAGCAGAATTCTGCACTGAAATCCATTTCTCAAAAGAGCAAACAGATTTTTTTATATTCAATTTTGAAATCTGACATGGGACTAGACATTTTGTCAATTTCCCAGCTGCCCCTGGTCATCTGACTTGTGCCTGCACTTTAGGAGAGAAATGCTTTCTGGCAGGCTGCTGTTTTTCCTTCTCAATGTAACTGAATGTGTCATAGTGAGACATGGGTTTTTACTATTGAGTGTTGTTCTTAGATCTACCAGGCAGCTGTTATCTTGTGTTAGGGAGCTGCTATCTGGTTACCTTCCCATTGTTCTTTTGTTTGGCTGCTGGGGGGGAAGGGAGGGGGGTGATATTACTCCAACTTGCAGTGCAGCAGTAAAGAGTGATTGAAGTTTATCAGAGCACAAGTCACATGACTTGGGGCAGCTGGGAAATTGACAAAATGTCTAGCCCCGTGTCAGATTTCAAAACTGAATATAAAAAAAAAATCTCATGACAGTATCCCTTTAAGCTCCTGCAGCCAAAAATCTCCAACTGCTAAATAACGGTCCCAGGCTAGAGGGGGGCACTTCATCTGGTTTCCATGATAAGCAACCTTCAAAACCATGGAACACTTCAGCAGAAACAAGTAAACATCTAATAATTTCTCCAAGACTATTTCAAGTGCTTGCCTGAATGTGGTGCAAAGCAGAATAGCATCTGTAGCTGGGTGGCTCTAGAATTGCTATAGAAGGTAATGCTGACATCCACACTATCACTGAGATTCGTTTAATCTGACCCAGTATGCAACAAGAGATTTAGCTTTCTCCGTGCAGTTGCTGACAGCGTGTGAGAGCTGAGAGTGCCTATGTTCCGTGGAGACTTGATTAACGTACTGGGGAGTAATTTGATTGTCTGGCTTTCAGAGAGTGCAGGGTTCAGTAATTGTCCCTTGTAATCAAGCTGTTCGGGTAATAATAAAACATAATCTTTTTTATCTCAATCCGCAATATAAGACACTTCAAAAGGCTTCTGGGAGCAAAGTGCTCAGCACGAGAAACACCTTTTTGTCATCTTGATTTAAAATATATTTTTATAATCTTGGCACTGCCATGGCTGATGCAGTATTAGCTTACATACCTTTTCCTTCAATTCCGTCTTTTTTTTTTTGGTCAGTAAAAAGCAAATGTTTTTAACACATTGGTTACTCAACGATAAAGTCAATTATGTTTTTATCACTTCCTGGTGGGCTTATTCTACCAACCTTGCAGAAAGTGGGGAAGTGGGACATGAGGAACACATGGAGAAAACTGGCCTTCTTCTGCGGATTGCTTCACCTAACATGGTGCATAGGCAATTCATTTATCACCAATATTGAGCCACTACCTAATTTAAATTTAAATACATCTAAAAATCATTACGTAGCTAGTAAATTTCCAAGATACAGATCTACTGTAGGTGAATTCAATAAAATGCTTATGTAACAAAAGTACACATTATTTTTCACTAAAGTGAATGGTGATATGCCAAGTGCCAAGTGCTTCATAAAATCAAGCCTAACTTCCCATGCAACAATGTGCACATGCACAATTTAGGCTTCTGGGAAAAATCCCCACAACGTTTTCCTTATAGTAAAGAATGGTGATGCATAAGTGATACTCCCAATGCAAAACATGGTCATTTTTGCCCTCTACCTCTGTATGATAAAAATGCGCCCTGTTGAATCTTTAAATGAGAAAATGAGAAAATACATTATCTTGATGCTATTTTTATATTGCACAATGTTAATAAAGAACTCCATTTAAATGTTATGCTCTATTAAGGGCTATGCACTTCTCTGCCTGTAGAGCCTTAACAAAGCTTTATGAAAAACTGGAAAGTTGTAAATTAACTGGTACTACGAGAGGCACTAAACTAACCATTATCCACCAAGAAAGATTATACAGAAAGTAAAAAGGCCACTAGTTCTGCACAATCAGCTTGGGGAGTTTGGTCAAGGATTTTAGTAAATAACCCCCTTAATGATCCAAATTACAGAAAGATCCTTTATCCAGAAAACCCCAGGTCCTGAACGTTCTGGATAACTGTGCATAGCAGTTTTCAGTGGCCTGGGGGCTTCCATCAGTCAAACACTATGAACCAACAGTAGTTGTCCCATTTTGCTTCTCCGAAAAAGTCAATGGGTGTTTTTTCTTATGGCGACGTTTTTGTCCAAAGGCATTGAAGTCAATGGGCGTTTTTTCTTATGGAGACTTTTTTGTCCAAATGCATTGAAGTCAATGAGCGTTTTTTCTTATGGAGACTTTTTTGTCCAAATGCATTGAAGTCAATGGGCGTTTTTTCTTATGGAGACTTTTTTGTCCAAATGCATTGAAGTCAATGAGCGTTTTTTCTTATGGAGACTTTTTTGTCCAAATGCATTGAAGTCAATGGGCGTTTTTTCTTATGGAGACTTTTTTGTCCAAATGCATTGAAGTCAATGAGCGTTTTTTCTTATGGAGACTTTTTTGTCCAAATGCATTGAAGTCAATGGGCGTTTTTTCTTATGGAGACTTTTTTGTCCAAATGCATTGAAGTCAATGGGCGTTTTTTCCTGTGGCAACTTTTTTGTCCAAATGGGCGTTTTTTCTTATGGAGACTTTTCTGTCCAAATGCATTAAAGTCAATGGGGCAAATTTACTAAGGGGCGAAGTGACTAACGCTAGAGAAAATTCACGTCATTTTGCCACTTCGCCTTTACTAACAGAGTCCCTGGCGAAAATTCGCTAGCGGAGCGAAGTTGCACCCTGGCGAAGGGGCGAAACTATGCAAATTTACAATTTTATACTGAACGTTACCTTTTTCGCCAGAGTTTACTTCGCCAGGTCAGACCAGGCGAGGTGCAATACAGTAGATAGTAGTTTGAAAAAAAAAAAATTTTTTTCTAAGTCCCCAAAAAATGCTGGCGTTTTTTAAAGGGTGATAGGATGAAAAAGATCCAAATTTTTTTTTAGGGTGCCCACCTTCCCCCCTGCATTTGATAACATATGGCACCTAAACTATACTGTGGGCACATGTGTAGGGCATTAGAACACCTCTATATAATTTTATTAAGTTTCCCTGGGCTTGTGTAGTGTAATGTATTAGCTGCAGTATATACGTCCATTCAAACTTCTATTTCGTGCTGTATGCAAATTTCAGATCGCTAGCTTAACTTCAAACTATCGGTAACTTGTGCGCAACTTCGGATCTTCGTGAATTTGCACAGCCCTGGCGAAGTGCGGCAAAGGCAAAACTGGCGCAAATTCCGAGGTAAGTAAATTTGCCCCAATGGGCGTCTTTTCTTATGGAGTGTTGTTCTCTGCAAATTTTTGGCATAGTTTTTTTATGGAATTTTGCTGCTCATAAAAGAGGTCATGTTTTTATCCTTTTTGTTGCAGTATATTTTATGGCACTACCAAGAAAAATCCTTTTTAAAGAATATTAAATGGAGTCGAAACCCCCCGTTTTAGAAAGATGTTGTGTACAGTATTATTTTCAATACTTTGAATCCATCATATTGCATCAATTTAGTTAGCATTCACAAACCCTGTGGCAGAGAATACTTTAAAAGAAACTTTGTATTAAAATATGTATTGTAGAGTCTGGAATATTTTTTTTTTCCACTTTCTTATACTGTATATGCTTTGAGCTCAGCGAGGCTTCATTTAGCCTGTAAACGCTGCAGAGATCAAACACTCTAGTCACATGAACAAAAAAGTCCCTTTGCTTATTTTCCATTGCTACATTTCCATTTTATTTAAAGCAACAAAAAAAGTACCCAAACCATCTGTTCTATTTGAGGACCCCTGGTGAGCAATGTCTAATTAACTGCCTGACAAATAAAAATTCAAAAAATGTGTATTTAAAATAGTGTTTATTTATTTGACAATATCAGTGAAATAAGCTCAGCATCTAATTAGTTAGCAATTAAATTGTGCAGACATATATAACAGTCTAGATTTTAGAGCAATTATTAATATTTCAGTGATGTAAATATTGAAACAAAGAAGGCATATATATGCGGAATTCATCGCCTTTTTGCTATCGTCGTTTTGAAAATGGAAATTGGTATAAACATTTAGTATGATAAGAATGATAATACACTATCCATTAAAGGAGAACTACAGCTTAAGTAAAGATGTAGTGCAAAAATGTTGCACGCTATGTTTCGGGGTTCTGTACTGGCTCAAAGCAACCACAACCCTTGAGCAGTAAAGATCTGTGTCTCCAAAGATGCCCCAATAGCTCACCATCTTCTTTTCCAGCTAAATCGCTACATATGCTCTGTGTTGCTATCAGTTACTAAGCATATGGAATGATGCACAATATACTGAACAAATATAATGTAAATGCCACAATGTTTGGCTTATTAGGAAATAATTCCAATTATTGGTACACTGCAGCTTTAAAACCAGCACAATTAGCATCAGAATGTAATAATTAGGCCAGTAGTAGTGATGGGCGAATTTGCGTTATGTTTCGCTTTGCCGGAAAATTTGCAAATTTCGTGCGAAATTTGCGAAACAGCAAAAAATTCGTGAAAAGGTGCCCGTCGTTTTTTGACGGCAGCGTCTGTTTTTTTTGCAAAAATGCGTCGGCGTCCGCATCAATTTATTTTGACGCTAGCGAATTTTCACAGCCGTTTCACAAATTTATTCGCCGGTGGCAAATCGCGCTAATGTGCTGTGAATTCGTGCCTGGCAAATAAATTCGTCCATCACTACCAGCAGCATCAGCTTGTAAGGTAAAAGGTAAACTTTTGCTTGCAGATGAATCTTATGAGCTATATAATGTGTTTAAAATTCCTTTATAGCACCTAAATGTAAAATTACAAAAAGAATTGTCACAAAGGTAAAGATTTGTTGTAATAAAGTCTTATATTGTCAACATCAAAATGAATTAATGTGTCACAGAATATTCCTAGAAACAGAGCCAGCCCTAGAAGAGCCTTAATATGCACCTGTAACTATAAAGCAGAAAATCACTTAGCCCAGCTGGCAATTATATTGCTGAAAGACACAATAAAAGCATTGCATTGCTATTGTTTACATTAAAATATTGCTTTCCCCAAATACATTTGTGTTTGCCTATCTTTGGGATTTTCTTAAAAGAGTACCCCTGCAGTGGAACTCAAATTACCTTCTTGGAAATTTTGGTTTTTGTTAATCTAGAGAGAAATTAGTTTTCATGACATTTCATTCTATGATGAAATTATTCATTTATACTGAAAAAATCTGTTTAAAACTCATCCACCCTTGAATTAAGGCCATTTTTTAAATGTAATCATAAAGTAGACAGGGGGGTACAAGGGCTTTCAATTATGGTTCACAGGAGCAGTTAATTAACAGTCAGGTATTTTCAATTCAATAGTATGTTACAGACTGAAATGTGCAACCACTCCATCCCTTGCCTAAATGCAGCAATGATAGTAAAGAATAAAAAAGATACATAGGGGGTTATTAACTAAGCTCTGAATACCAGAAATCTGAAAAATTCATGATTTTTTTTAAAATAAAATCTGACTTTTAAAAAATCACGAATTTTTCGGAATTTATTAAACCATAAGGGCTAAAAAGCCCGAATACAAAACCACCGGCATCTCAAACCTGTCGAGGTTTCATAAAAGTCAATGGGAACAGTCCCATTGATTTTTAGTTGTGTCGGGGGTTTCGGGGCAATTTCACGATGTTTTCTGAGCTTTCGGGTAAAAACTCAGAAAAATTCGGAGATTTCGGGGGAAATTCACGAAAAAATCATGAAAATCTGAGCTTTTCCCGGAAATGTGATAATAATTAAGTGTTAAAAACCCGAGCGGGTTAGATCGGAGTTTGTAGCAGCTGATATTGAGATAAATTCGGACCTTGATAAATAACCCCTATAATCTGCAAAGTGCAGTCATATTATTATTAATATACTCCCCATACATTAAAACAATAGATTCTAGGCTAATAACTGTAACAAGTAAAAAAAACTTATACAGTGTCCTGTATAAGGAACAGGAAAACTAGAATCGAGAAATCACATTTCATTATAAATTCTTGGGGTTACAAGAATTCAGATTTGTGCAATTTTTGAGGTTTCAACCCTTGACTGAACTTTTAAAAAGCTTGAATGTTTCCTTATTTATTAAAAAATCCCAACATAAAAAGCATGAACAACGTGGAACGAATACATTTTTTACATTTAATTTTCATGTATTTATCATTCAAATAAAGCACGCTTCCACTGACTTCTAAATATGATCATGATTTTACACTTTTAAATAACAGGATTTTTAGCACAAAAAAAATGTAAACCACAAAAAAAAATTAAAAAAAAACCCAATAAAAACCAAAATCCTAACATTAATAAATCAGCCCCTAGACATTTTGTTGTTATTGTGATTTTTTATGAAGCTCTTCTCGCTTTCAGCCATTAATACCTTGGTGGGTCGGGATTTGGGAAAATGAATTTTTGTTGTTGGAATGGAGATTATCCTGAATTTAGATGCACCTTTTTTGGAGGTGGGGGGGGGGATAACTATGAGAGCGATAATATAATTAACACAAGTCATTTATTACAAATTATTTATTTATTTATTTCTTACAAGTAACTTTCAACTTTTCCCACCAGTACTGCTATAGGCAAGTGATTATTATTATGATTATTCTGTATGTATATAACGCTCACATATCCCCCTTCTCTTTACTAAGAGTATACATTATTCACATCAGTCCCTACCCCAGTGGGTCCCTATCATATTCACACTTTTTTCCAGAAAATTAGTAACCTGCCTGTATGCTTTTTGAATGTGAGAGGAAACCCATTCAAGCATGGGAAGAACATACAAAGTCTTTGCCCCAAATACCCTGGCTCGAATTGAAACTAAGAGCCCAGTGCTACAAGGCAACTGTCCAAAGAAATTGCTATAAAAAGCATTTTTATTAGTGATGGGCGAATTTGCGCCGTTTCGCCGAAAAATGCGCGAAATTCGCGAAACGGCAAAAAATTAGCGAAACGGTGTCTCGTTTTTGACCCTGGCGCCCGTTTTTGACGCCGGCGTCCATTTTTTCAAAAAAAAATTTTTTGACGCCGGCGAATTTTTGACGCGAATTTTCGCGGGAGTTTCGCGAATTTATTCGCTGGCGGCAAATCCCGCAAATTTGCCGCGAATTCGCGCCTGGCGAATAAATTCGCCCATCACTAATTTTTATTTTATCAGATCATTGCAAAAGGCCACAAATATTTTAACATATCCGGGGGAAGGCTACAATTGTTTTCATAATTAAGGTGGTCGGACCATCTTTTTAAAACTACATTGATACACATTCATAATATACATGTTGCCTTACACCCAGTTGTTACTTGCATCCATTTTGCTGGAATTATAGGTTGGAAATACATGAAGGCCCTGGAATTAACATGTGCCTTGAGGAGGTGCTGCCTTCAAGATTCCCTTGCTGTGTTGAACCTTCATATGCAACTTGCACCTAATGAATTGCAAACACTGGGGCTATAAGCATCAGCACACAAGAAATTATACAACTGTGGCATGTGAATGCAACATGTGCATAATTTACCAAGGCAGATTTAAATTGCACCCTGTAAATTCATTTTTCAGACCTTATCTTTAATCTTGTTTGAGAAGGAATCCTTGAGACACTAAGTAGGAGTTTCTAATTCTAAACTTGCTGAAGTACATCTAAGCTACTGTGTAGACTGGAAAATCTGCAAGAAGAGAGTTCATCCATAAGACAATTAAGCATTACAGACACAAATTATACCTGCTATTTGGTAGACGCAGTAGGAACTGATGCTTCTTCATCTTTATATGTTTCAAATTAATATTTATGTAATTTTTCAATTTCTAATGCTTGAAGACATGCGAGTAAATCATCTTCTGCCTACACTTTGAATGATGTGCTTAGAGATCCTGTCTTCTTGCTTCTGCTTAAAGATTTAACATTTTTTTGATAAGCATTAGTGAAACACATGATTTATTTCCCTTCTTAAATTAAATGTGATAAAAATCAAGGGATTTGTCACTGCTTTATACATTAACCAAAAATTGCTTATAGCATTTAGGAAACATTGTGATATTTTGCAAGAACATACAGTATATCTTGTTTCTCCAGACCTGCAGAACTTCATTTTCTTACAATTCATAGAAGGGAAAGAGTAGTTTATTTTTTCCAGGAGCTACAATGAAACATAACCTCAGAGATACATTAGGGTTCAATTAACAAATTTGGTGTGCAGTTACCCTTAGCAACCAATCAGAAGCTAGTTTAAGCAGTCTAGCCCATCTAAAAAATAAAAACAAGGTCTAATTGGCTGCTATTAGCAATAACTCTTCTGTAGTTTAGCACATAGCTTTGCAGATCAGCTTTATTATGATTTGATTATCAATAAAATCAATTGAATCAATATGAATCAATTATTAAGTCAAGTGAAGTTGAGTCAAGTGTTGTGAATGGGATACGTTTCATTAGAAGCAACATAAATAAACATTAGGGGGGGTTATTTATCAAACTCCGAATACAAAAATCGCGAACAATTCGGATTTTTTTGACAAAAAAAAAAATCAAATTTCTTTGAATTTATTATACCCAGAGGCTGAAAAAAGTCCAAATATGAAAATTAGCCATCTCCAAGCTTTCGGAGTCCTGTAGAAGTCAATGGCAAAGATCCCATTTCAATATCATGGTCTACGCTGAGTTTAGGTTTCAATTTTGGCACCAAAAGTCCAATTTTGGCAGGAAAATTCGAGTTTTTGACGGTAAATCAGACTTTTCGTGTTAAAATCAGATTTTTTGACCAAACTGATTTTACCAAGCTTTTTCCATGATAAATAAGGTCCAATCGACAATTCCGAGTTGGTCTGGCTTTTTTTTATAGAAATAATGAGATCAATTCTGACTTTGATAAATAACCCCTAAATAATATACAAGATGTACATTTAGATCCACTGTGTTGATCACATGCTGTGCCTTCATGGTTTAGAATGTTTTTATAAGGCAATTGTGTAACAGTTGTGCATAGAAAGCAGCATATGCTAATTTGTTTGTTTCTATTCCTCAGGAGATGTATTTGTGTTCATTGACCTTGGTAATAAGCAGCTTCTGTATAACCATATGACAGATAACCATAAGTATCTATTTGTGAAAATCTCTAAATACAACTTTTCACATAAACTATTCTCCGAGTCCTAGAGCAGCATTTTCCAAACCCATGAGACTTGGGTAGGGCATAGCCTAAAGAGAGAGATTTAAAAATGCCTATTTTTTCTCCTAGAAGCAAAGCATGAAGGTCAATGAGTACAAGATTTGGCATGAAATCTTGTTCTCAAGGGATGAAAGCATATTTTTGCCTCTTCACGGTACTCTGGTAAGGCCTCACATTGAGTTTAAGGTGCAGTTTTGGGCTTCTGACCTTAAAAGAAATATAAATGAGCTGGAGAGAGTGAAGAGACATGCAACTAAACTGGTTAAGGGGATGGAAGGTTTAAATAATGAGATTAGACTGTCAAGGTAGGGGTTATTTTCTCTGGTAAAAGATGCATGCGAGGGGACATGATTAATCTTTTCAAGTACATTAAATAGACAGTTAGTGGGGGATCTTTTTTCCCATAAAAAGGATTGCCACACCAGAGGAGGCCACCCCTTTAGGCTTGATGGACAGAACTTTAATTTGAAGCAGGGTAGGTGGTTCTTCACAGTGAGGTTGTAGAATTAATATACAATAATTTATGTATCTGTATGTATGTGCATTGGAGTTTATTTGGAGGTGATGACCTTGATGGACTTTGGTCTTTTTTTCAACCCAACTTAACTATGTAAGATTTGGAGTGAACACATACGGGCACATTTACTTAGGGTCGATTATCGAGGGTTAAGTAACCCTCGATATTCGACTGTCAAAGTTAAATCCTTCGACTTCGAATATCGAAGTCGAAGGATTTACTGAAATTCGTATCGAACGATTAAATCCTTCAAATGGAACAACTAAATCCTTCAAATTGAACGATTCGAAGGATTTTAATCCATCGATCGAACGAAATTCCTTCAATCAGAAATTTGCTAAAAAGCCTTTTAGGAACTTCCCCACAGGCTAACATTTTACCTCGGTAGGTTTTAGTTGGCAAAGTAGGGGGT
Organism: Xenopus petersii; assembly: GCA_038501925.1. Lineage (NCBI taxonomy): Eukaryota > Metazoa > Chordata > Amphibia > Anura > Pipidae > Xenopus > Xenopus petersii. The sequence goes on along the minus strand of CM076676.1, from coordinate 32,142,560 downwards.
TGAAGTTTTAAAGAGACAATACTTTGACTATCGAATGGTCGAATAGTCAAATGATTTTTAGTTCAAATTGTTTGATTTGAAGTCGAAGGTCGAAGTAGCCAAAAAAAAAAGTTCGAAATTTAAAGTATTTTTTCTTCTATTCATTCACTCGAGCTAAGTAAATGTGCCCCATAGTATTTGCTGCAGTAGATTGTATTGGAACCATAGCTTGTTGGTGGATACAGATACATTTAATATATTTTCAAAATTGTTATGAGCTAAGGAGGACCCAATGTAGATCTTAAATTGAACTGAAAAAGACTACTGATGTAGACATACAGCCTTGGTGAAGACTTTGCTGTGTCTTCTACCATTTTAGGGGGCTTTAATCAACAAGTTAATTATTTTCAGTATAAAATCAATAAAAACAGCCAAACCTAAAGACTGATACTAAACTATAATCTATTGCCCCACTTGCCTGTTCCTTCACATCCTTCTTCCCTCACCTTGTCCTCTCTCATGTGGGGTCCCATGAGGCTCCATTCTTGGACCTTGCTATTTTTAATAAAAAATACCAATCGTGGTGATAAGCTCCATATTAGCTCCTTTGGGCTTCAGTTTAATTTATATGAAGATTATACTCAACCCTATCTCTCTTTTTCAAATCTGCCATTACTTGTAGTTTGCACCACTGTCTATCAGCAATCTCTTTGTATACAGTATGTCCTCTTGTTAGCTATAACTCAGCATAGAAAAAACTCCTTCCTAAAATTACTATTAGTATTGAGATCAACAATATGGGGCCTATTTACCAACATTGTAAAGTGTAAAAACCATGAAAAACTACAATACAAAAGTTCACCAAATAAAAGTAGTCCCGGTCCAATAGAAGTCACTTGGAGCTGTGCTGATCCTATTCAGCCATTTGAATATTGTTTTGCTAGTAATTGTCTGAAAAACATGAGGTTTTAGAGGTTTTTGTATTTTCTTAGCGGATCGCTCAGCTTTTTTTGGACATATTTTTTTATTTTCTGATCTTTTAATAACTTGGCATTGATGGTTTTAGAGAAAGTTAGTTTAATTGTGGCTTCAAGACACTTTACTACTACTAAAATTCTACCTTTACTAAATGGGCCTTTATATCTCCAGTTCTCAAAGTTTTCTCATTTTTTATTGTGACCTCTCACTTACCCTTATATTCCGACATATATGCAAACATATTGTGCCCCCTTCAGTTTATAAATATTTCCAGTATTTAACAATTAAAGTGGACCTGTCACCCAGACATAAAAATCTGCATAATAAAAGTCCTTTTCAAATTAGAAATCCAATTTCTATTTTTTATTAAAGCATTCATAGCTGTTGTAAGCTCATTTAAAAAATCTCAGTTGTCAGTCAAATATTGTCTGCCCCATCTCTATGCCCTCGGCATAGAGGTGGGGCAGACAATTACTTTAACTTTCCATTCAGCACTTCCTAGATGTCACTGCTCTCCCCACATTCCCCCAGTTCTCTTCATCATTTAATTGTGTAGCCAGTGCATGGGGATGGACTTAGGGTCCCCCATTCTGGTGCACAAACAAGATTCTGAGATGATACAAGGCTTGCCTTAATAACAATGTCCACAATTGGCTCCTGCCTGCTTGCTATATTTATGAATTCCCAAACTGAAGATAATAAGATTAAAAAAAAAATAGGATTTTGAATATTTTTTTTGGGTGAGGGGTCCCCTTTGAAATTAAACAATCAGAATATTTGTTCATGCTATCATATTATCTTTATATAGACTGCTTACAGCACCAGAAAAAACATTGGGCCCAGATCCACACCCAAGCAGTTGGCAGAGCTGCTTCCTTCTTGCCCCCCCACCCACATGACCAGTGCGTGAAGAAGGTACTGTATGTTCGGGAGACAGAAAGGGATTTGCAGGCCCCTCATGTGGCAGCCCCATGGGCCCACAGTCTGATGCTGCTGATTTAACACCCATGCTGTCTAAACTGACTCCACTATATTTTTCTTTTTTCCCTATTAACATTGGCAACAGTTTTCATTTTTAGGCCAACAAACTCCCAGTCACATGGCAACCCTACTCACCACAGACTTGACCCATTTTCTTTCAAATTTGTTAATAAGTCAGGATCTGCAGCTTCCTCCGCAATGCTGTCAGTCCCTTAGCGCTGGCTATAGACCGTCTACAAGCAAATGTTTTTTTTCCATTTGCACAACCTAAAGATAAGTTCATGTCATGTGTTAAGATGTGTTACTATCACCTGACGACACTATACTCCGCTCCATGGAGGCATGCGAGTTCATAGGAGCAAATAAAATATTTGTTTGTTGATAATACCCAAATGACAATGATCAGATGGAAGGAATAAATGCAGGAAAACACAGTCAATTATCCAAACTAATCTTTGCTGGAGAGGGATAAAAGGCTAAGGAGGGAATGCAAGGCATTTACAGGGTTACCATAAAGTCTGCTGATTAATGCTGGAGAGGATTAGACACTGGCATTTGCACAATTGGCATAAGGCCCATTTGGCTTATGAATACGAGGACTGGAAGACCAATCATTTGCATAGCTGGCATTAAACCATCTTGATTAATGGAGAAGCTCAGGAGGTACACTTGCACAATCAAAGGGTTGAAAATTAGATAGCCAAGCACCTGCAGTATTGGCAGCACCGATGGATAGCTGATACATAAGAGGTTAAAATGTTTTTTGGTGATTACTTAATGTTTCTGGGATGCTGGAAAGCATGGTTCAAGTCATTATATAAATGGCAATAGTCCCCTTTATTCAATATAATATTTAGTCATATGTTTGGCATTATGTCCTATTGATTAAAAAAGTGAGATTGATTACACTATTAGGAAGTGGATTGCTTGTAGCAAAACAAGTAGATTGTTTATTTCATGGTCTCTCCGTTAGTTCCCTTATTGGGTGAAAGATTTAAGAATTTAAAATTCTGATAGAATAACAAGCAGGAAAAATGATATGCCTGGCCTCACTTTGTCTGCTTTGTACATGCATTAGACGTGTACACAGGCAAAAAAAAGAGAAAATTGACGATTGAATATGACAGCATTGTAATAATTAGTAAACTAGCATAAATGTTGTCAATTACATTTGCTTCACTTTGTGGCAATTCAAAATTCTCAACACCTTAGAGAATAGACAGTTCATTGGTGGCCTTGGTTCAATCCGGTCACTCATGAAGGTAGACCTTAAATCATGCTGGGTACTCAAACAATATTATTATCCATTCTTTATGTATGTAAAAACTGACATATGCTGCAGTGCTTTACAGAGATACTATAGCTTTAACTGTATTTTGTCACGGGAAAACATGTTTGTTTTTTTTTTACAAAATGCATCAGTTAATGGTGCTGCTCCAGCATTCTCCAACATTAAAAGCCATTTTTCAAAATAACATATTTTTTTATATTTCATTTTGAAATCTGACATGGGGTGAGACATGTTGCCAGTTTCCCTGGTGCTGTCAGCCATGTGATAAACTTCAGCCACTTTTTACTGCTGCATTGCAAATTGGAGTGATATCACCTCCCCCCTTCCTTTCCACTCCACTAGCCCTTTGGCAGAACAATGTTAAGGTAACCAAATAACTCCCTGACACATGTATGCTAAAAATGCACCCATGCCCATCTAGTGGTAGATATGAGAGTGGAACTCAATAGCAAAAATCCAAGTCCGGCTAACTCAAGTTGCAACTCCAGTTACATTGAGTAGGCAAAACAATAGGCTATCTGAAAGTAATTCCATTGTGAAGTGCTGGCTCTTTCTGAAGCTTTCTAGGGCGGCATCGGACCTAAACACACCCTACGTCGTGCACGCTGATGTCACGCGACATATTCAGCCGAAGTGACATCAGCATGCCGTGTGCGTGACCTCATTTCCGCATTCTTCCTCGGCTCCCCTACCACCTTCGCCGCGGATTTCCATAGGAAATTTGGTGACTGAATTAAGGGGGGGTTTAGAAAAAAAATAGGCAGTGAGGGCCACCCCCAAAACTGTGCCACCCTAGGCACAGGCCCTTGGGGGCCTATATATAAATACAGCCCTGATAATGTCCCTATCACATTCACAGAGAATACTAGGGCAAGGTGTATTCCTGTATGTTTCTGGAGATTTGATGCATGGTAAACTGTGTCCATTCCAATAATTTTATAGGATTATAAATCCAACATGACTATAATACATATAATTATAAACGGTGCAATCAGTTACTATAACTACAAGAAATTCCATTAAGGAAGTTGCAGTCAACTACAGTGTATAAGACATTCCATTAAGATATTAAAATAAATGAGTAATTTCACATTGCAGTGATTAGCACATTCATCATTTAATTTGACTGTATCTGTGCATTAGACTATAGTGCACAACCCTGCATTTAAAAATGAACTGTGCAACATAATATAGGATTTTTTGCACAAATGATTGCCTCAGTATAAAAGAACTGAATATTTATCATTCCACATAAAGGGATATGACACAGCACAACAGGTGCTAATAGACACTATCTGGGTTCTTAATGAATGCCTAACATATTTATAATACAAAAAGCCTTGAATAACCTGTGATATATATGATTATCTATGGTGCTTAATGTCATTAGTAATAATCAGTGTTTAGTAATGCCATTTGAATCACTGAATTTTAGAGTACTTGACCTGTATAAAAACACTTTTCCTGCAGCCTTTAAATGTACTTATAAATCTACTATAGCAGGCTAGCAGTTCCTTATATAATCTGCATCTTTTCGAAATTAATCTTTTCGTATAAAGTGAATTTTACAATAAATAAGTAAAGGAAAGGTGAAACAGTATTATTAATTTCAATCTTTGCAACTAAAATAAGACTAATTAAAATTGTATATACTTTTCAAAGACACAGTGGATCTCCAAAAAAATGCTCACACTCAAGAAATGAGGACAAATGGAGGAATTGACATTATAGGATATTAGACAAGCACTTGGGCTGATGGTAGTGATCATATCAAATATAGGAGTTAGAATCTATCTCCTTAAAATGGGTTCTGGTGGTGATCGGACTTTCCCTTATTTATAGTCCAAGGTCTGTATCAATATCGGACTTCAGACCTCATTTAGTCAAGGCTGTTTTTGGTGTTGCTTATAAAATGTCCTTATTGCATCTGATCATATTAAAGAGCTGCATTATGCTTTAAGCTGGCCATTCACATAAAAATCACCAAACTAGTAAATCTTTGGATACCTACAGATGAAGCCACTTGGATTTGTGAGTTAAATGCGTCATGACTCAGGGGTAATTGAAGAAACTGTGTTATCTTAAGTCATCTTAACTCATTTAATGCATTTAACCTTTTCATTAGCATACCAAAGCTCCATTGTTCACAATGGTGAATGCTTTAATTAGATGGGATGTTGTGACGCAGTTTTCTGTGTTAAATGAGATAAATGGGATATCTGTGTTTAGTTATTCTGTGTCAAACAGACAAACCAAAGTGGCTGCATCTGTATGTTCCAAAGATTGGATCAGAACATAGGCTCATGCGGTATCATTAGGAGAGGGCCTCTAACAGGATTTTCAAACCTGCCCATAGATATTTTCATGAGACCACCGGTAAGGACCCATAAAAGGTCAGAGAAGCTTACGACTCACAAGGCTACAATGGCCCAGGCATAGGGCAGCACAAATTGAGGGGTAGCATGATGCCCAGTCACACCTAAAATTTTCTCTTATCTGGGGCACGTGCACCTTGTCCCTGTGCTCCAGCTGTAGGCTGTGGGAGGGGGCGAGAGAGGTTGCCAGCCTCTGGGTGCCATAAGTTTAAATCCAGCCCTGCAAGTCAGACTGAAGCAGCCAAATTGGCAGCTTAAATCTGCCCATGGGTGGCAAGCTTTAGGCTTAGTAATGAACTATTACTGAGATTGCCAAAAGCACCAAATTCCTTGATGTCCACCTGGCGGAGAACCTCACCTGGTCCTACAACACCAGCTACTTAGCCAAGAAAGCCCAATGGAGCCTCTACTTCCTGCGCAAGCTGAGGAAATCCCATCTCCCACCATCCATAATCAAAACCTTCTACAGAGGGACTATCGAGAGCATCCTGAGCAGCTGTATCACTGTCTGGCCTGGGAACTGCACTGTCATGGACTGCAAGACCCTACAGAGGATAGTGAAGACAACAGAGAAGATCATAGGTATATCTCTTCCTTCCATCATGGACATTTACACCACTCACTGCATCTGTAAAGCCACCAGCATTGTGGCTGATCCAACACACCCCTCATACTCACTGTTCGCACTCCTGCCATCTGTAAAAAGGTACCGAAGCATTAGGGCCCTCACTACCAGACTGTGTAACAGTTTCTTCCCCCAAGCCATAAGGCTCCTGAATACTCAGGGACCAGACAGGTCTCTCTTACACACACTCTCCATCTGACCTTACTATATACCACAACATTAGACAGCCACTGTACGCCATTGAATGGATGAATAGCCATTGGATACAGTTGTTCCCTATGAGCACATCTGCACTTTGTCATGTTCTTACTACTATCATATCACAATGATTCACCCATCATGTCTGACGTTTAGCATTATTTACTTTATATATTATCTGCTGAGTGTGCACTGTATTGTCCTGTCCCTGCACTGTGGTGACCTGTCTTGCAGGAGTTGCATATTTTTGCACTTGCACTTTCTGTCTGTTGTTCGGTACATCTATGTTGTGTGTAGCACCATGGTCCTAGAGGAATGTTGTTTCGTTCCACTGTGTACTGTACAAACTTATATGGATGGAATGACAATAAACTCACTCTTGACTCTCCATGGGTTCAGATACATGTCTTAGGTCCACTATAATATCAAGTTCAACTAGGAAAAAGTCTAGGCTAGATTAAATTAAATAATGAACGATAATACCAGCATATATAATATAATGACAAAAATAAAACAAATGCGAAAACTGAAATAACAAAGCAATACATTACAGAGTGATAATCCTTGAAGTGGAAATGGAATGACCACAGCCTCTTTAATTTGCAAATTTAAAGAACTGTTCCATTTACAGGATCCTGAGAATTGTATTATGGAAAGCAATATCGATAATGGATAGAAGCTTATTAATGGATTGTTATTCCTGTAAGCAACCGTTTACATTTTCTCCAGTGAACTTAGTAAGTGCAGATTTGTATTAATAATTACAATAGAAGATAAAGATACCTTTGGTCAAAATATTATATTCTATTTATTAGAGGAGCAAAAAGCAAATATAACATTAAAGCAAATAACATTAAAACAACCCAATAAAGGCACCGTTGGTTCAGATTCCTCTTTTCAAAAGATGTCTTCCTTAAAATGTCAGCCATAAGATGACAGCTGTCTGAGTGTTACTTAATGGAAATCCTACAATTTATTATCGAGTTTGTTTGGAAAAGCGTTGACTAAAGGGTCAGTCTTTATTTGCATACTTCTTCAGATATACATATTTTTTGAATATTACCTTACTAGAGTTCACTTGTTGATTTTAAAATCTTTATATTAATCAATACCTTTTGCTTTGGGCCTACAGACAGTTGAATACTACTTTTTTCCCCTCTTTTGCAAACTTGGATTGGTGAGTTTAGTTTTTTAAGATACAAACCCCCTTTTAGATTTCATATCAATTAGAATGTTTGTTTTATGGCTGACCCTTTTTTTGGCATGGGTATAATTAATTTTCTGAGTCATGGGTTGCAGTTAATACAGATGTACAAAATATTCCTAGCTGGTTCCATCTGTTTTTGTACTTAAGATGGAATTTCTTTTTAAGAAATTAAACATGGAACAGAGAGATTAGTGAACGCTGTACAGGTATGGAATCCGTTATCCGGACACCGGTTATTCAGAAAGCTCAGAATTATAGAAAGGCTACTTCCCATGCACTGCATTTTATCCAAATATTTAAAAATGATTTCCCTTTTCTCTGTAATAATAAAACCGTACCCTGTACTTTATCCCAACTAAGATATAATTAATCCTTATTGGAAGCAAAACCAGCCTCTTGGGTTTATTTTATGTTTACATGATTTTTATTAAGGTAAGTAGATCCAAATTACTGAAAGATCCATTATATTGAAAACCCCAGGTTTGGAGCATTCTGAATACCCATACCTGTAGTTCAGTTATCAAGAGAGCAGCAGAGTAGCACCATATGTTAATAAGTGTATTTCAGCTTCAAAGGAGCTTATGAATGGAGCTGGGAGGGGATTTTATGAAGGCTGTCTTAGAGATCTTTGAGCCCTTTTTGTTGCTTCTACATCTTTGCATACTTTTTAAAGTATAGTTTTAAAATATGTTTGCTTGATTTCCAATCACATTAAATGGGTCATCATTTCTCACTCTTGCTGGAACAATGAGTATCTTGTATGTTGTTTTATGGACCTTTTAGACCGAGAGAGTGACTGGTTTAAAAGTTTGAATAGAGGCGGGGGGGGGGGGGGTGCAACGTCTATTGTCTTCTACATACAATGCAGTTTTGGCACCTCTCCCTGCAAGGTTTAATAACACCTCAAAGCTCCAATCATGCTCATACAATCAACACCTTACTTCATGATGTCCTTTCGGATTATAATAAAAAAGATTATGCTGACTGGAGCAACATTTCAGGGGATATATTTATTGCCAAAGAAAGATCCAATTTACAAGTTATTCTGAATTGAAAAAAAAAACAGTCCAGATGATTTGACTTATTTCTACAGATATACCATGACCTGGATGAATGAGAATCTTCACAAACTTTACTACATACAGTACGGGAATCTATGCAATCCCTATTTCTTAACATTTTTCTATATCAATAACAATCTCTATTCAAAAAATATTTTTGCTGCTTTTCCTTCTCCCCTTAGCTTTTTTGTATTATATTTTTTAGTTTTATATTATTTTTTTTTTAAACTTACATCTCTTATAACAGAAAAAAAAAAATGTTCAAAGTTATCTATGACAAAGAAATTGGTAAATAAACCAACAAAAGATAAAGAAAATATAACCAACGTGGTAGAGCAGCTCCTTCTTAAAATAAAGAATTATCGTTAGCCTAATATCTCATTTACCATTTATGGATGAAATCTTTCACTTTATTTTATACGTCCTCAATAATCTTTTTAGTGCTGTCATCTTTAAACTTGTCCACTTGTCCTACCTGTATTCAACTGCATTCTCTTTGGAGCTGATTTACTAATGTTCAAGCCTCAGCACCTAAAACCTTTCTTTGTTGAAGAAACAAGTTGAGGTATTCGTATGAGAAAAGCATCCATGAGTTAGGAACTCATGTTATTTTTGTACCAGGAGGTTTGAGCATTACTAAATCATTGTCATTATGGTTTGTATTAGGCAAGATATTGCATAACTAATAACCTTACGGATCTGGATCTAATTTAACAGGAACCTATCCCATCCTGCTGTTTCTGTTTGTCTTACAACTGCTTAATTACGGAAGACCCACAGTTAGACATCGACCCAGGTGACAACCTGTAGAGCTATGTGAATGCTACAAGTTATATTTCTGTGAGCTTTTCTACATTCATTTCCCCATGTTTGTTTTTTAATTATATATTTCTATGTAGAAATGCCTTCAGATTGTATTTTTGTAGCCACAGTTTGTCAACATGAATGCATTTTTCTATTTCTTACAAAAGGTCAGTGGACATTATATTGCAAAAGTGCAGTTTACATTGCTAATGCTTATTAATAAGACAATACCTTTAATTAAAACAGTAATAAAAATGACGACTCTCTCACATAATTATACTCTTGTAGAGTTTCTGTATCTGTGAAATGCTGAACATTATACATGTTTAATTATAGCTTTCGCTCAGCACATTTTTACATATGCCCGGACAAATTTGTGACAAATTAATTCATTATATCTGAAGTTGGTTATTTAAATAACTAAATAAGAAAACTATTCCCTAAAATGTTTACATCAGACTAAGGACACTGGAATTTCTTTGGATTGCTACTTTCCACATGGGTTTATGCATGAATGTTTTTGCAGAAATTAGGATAACAAAAAGTTGAACTGCCCATACTCACCAAATTGAAGTAGATTATTTTGTGGATAAGTGTTCAGAATGTTGGAGTAGAAAAGAGGGACAGGAAGTAAAGGGGAAAAGAGTATGATAGAATGAAGATGGTTTTTCATAAAGTCGATGGAGCAAAAACAAAACAAATTAAAAAGAATGAGGTTGATATAAAGGATAAAAGTAAAAATAGGTGGGTAAAGCTACAGTCAATGAATGACGAAACATGAATAACAAAAGGCTAGCACATTGCAGTCTCCTTTCTCCCTGTGGTTTAAGAGCACTTTCCTTCACTGGTCTTAAAGTCCCAAAAAAAATGCTGGCGTCTTACTTTTTTCAGAGTAATAGCTTGCAAAAGTTTGGGTAACCGAGTTCCCCCATACATTTTCTAACATATGGAACATAAACTATACAGTGGGCTCATGTGCAGGGCATGACAAGGGGACTCCTCAATTTGACCCTTCGCCTTGAGCTATCCCACTGGATCCCATTATTACATACCTTAATGGAACCAGGAGACAGAGATGGGTGTAAAATGGCCACAGAATTTATTAATGTTTTATTAAATAAAGCACAAGCAGTAGTATGTCTGTATCAATCAATCCACCGTGCAGTCACAGGAGAGAACCTCCTTTCTCCCTCTTCTAAACTTACCTGTGCAGTACTCTGGCAAGGTCCTACCACTGCTGTGACAGATAAAACTTAAAATATAATATCATATGTGCTCTGTTTAGATCCAAAGGAAGACAAAAAGCCAGCCCAAAGCCAGTGCCAATTATTCCTTCCTGACCCCAATGGCGATCAGAAACATTCCCTGGATCAAGCGATTCACATTAATTTAAGATAAATAAATACAATACAGGCTCTCACAATTATAATGTGTAAAGATACAGAAACCACAATATAAAAGCACTTTCATGAAATCATCCATATTCAGTTATTAATAGAAAATATGAGAACATAAAGTAGAAAACTCCTGACATTTCATGGGGTGGGATGTTTCTACCTGCTCAGAAGATAAGGAAGTAAACTGCTTCTTCCCCTGACATCACTTCCCTCTCTTACTCCTCCCCTGGGCCTAGCATCTCCTACTGCAACTCATTCCTTATCACCTAAAAACAGCTACATGTGATTCTGCCCATTTCTGACCTAAACCAGTATAATTTGGCTGCTGGTCATTTGGATCCCTTGTCATGCAGCCCCTGCACTTATAGCTCCAGTGTTTTCCTTTATAACAACTCTATTTTCATCAGTAAGGTTCCCTGGATATGTGGAATGTAATGTATTTGCTGCAACATATATGTCCATTCAACTTTATAATGTCCCACTGTATGCAAATTAGCCTGAGCAAAGACTTCTAACAAAGTTGCGATAGGCATAATTGAATGCTAGCGCATCTTCACTTTGACTGCCGAAGTAGCATTAGCGAAAACTCACCAGCGTTCATCGCCCTGCACGCAACTACGCATTTTAGTAAATTAGCGCTGTCTGAGCAAATTTTCAAACCCTCATAATTTCTGACGGATGAAAAACTTTGCTGAAATTAATTGGAACAATGGGAATGTAAAATTGCATTACAGTTAAGGTGTTTTTAGCTCTGTACAGCATATACGTTGTCCTACTTTCTTAGAAAAGTGTCTTTCTACTATTCAGGTAATCTCATTGGTTGATTTAAGATGTTAAATGCTCTTTTTTTTTTTACAAAACAGACAATATGAAGAAATTCTAGCATGGATTTGCCACAAAGCTTTTCCTGGCCTTAAATGTTTGCTCACCCCTGCTCATTATATGTATATTCAATTTGAGGCTAAAATATGAAACTGTTTCTGAATATGATACTGAATGCTATGGCTTCGTTTTTTTATATTAGCAAGACATTTTATTTGTTTTTGTTCAACTCTGTGAAAAGGTTTCCATGCATTAAAATACCTTAATGAAAAAAAGAAAAACAACACATTCTTTATCACTGAGCTAAAATGAAAATATCAGACAATCATAACATAAGGATATGTTGCCACTTTACTTTCATTTACAGAGAATTGCTAATTTAATCAATGCAATGTTTATATCAGTAGCAGACTAATGTATAGTCTGTCTGAATTCTTACCATAAGGGATATCTGGAGCAGAGGACCACCTGCTAAACGTGTTTGCTATCAAATAAGAAGTGTTTTATATTAGTATAGCATAGTCAAGCCCTTGAGTTACGGGCATCTGTTGAAAAATGTAAACCTTGGGGACAGGATGGTTTTTATACATCTCACAATTGCCTCTAGCAAGCAGAACGTGTGGTTCATATAGATTGGTTAGCACTTATTTTTTAGGGCTTCCTACACATGTGTTTTTTTCCAGTGTATGTATATGCATTCTATGGACTGTACTGGATAATTAAGGCAAGGTCTTACCTGGCATTGATGATGAGGGAGGATCATACATTCATCTCTTGCCCTTATTTTCATTGGCATGTGGAAGCAGATACTTGTAGGTGGTGCCTCTCACTGCGTGAGTAGAGGAAAAATTAAAAAATGAAAACCCTTTGCGCTTCATAGGTTTTTACTGCAGGTTGTTGCTGCTGTTGCTGTTTTTCATTTGAACCTCTAGTGTTGACTTGTCTGGTTATTCTACTTCAATTGTACTCTGCCTGTCCTGGTCTCTCTGGACTCTGACAAGAACTAGTTTAGCCCCTGGTACTTTGCCTGCCTTACCTGTCTACCCATGCTTTTCTTGCTATGTCTTCCTATCCATGTCTAATAAAGTGTAGGGCTGCCATTACTTGACATCCCAATAGTCCGGTTGGTACATCTTCCTCATTCAATACATCTAGTCTTACATCCAGTGGCCCTGGCTGCCTACAGTTGAAAAGTTATCAACAAGCAAATCCTTAGGAGGCCCTGTTTAGTTTATAATTAGTAATCATGCTGCTCTTGGCCAAATGCATAGTCCAATATTTAGCAATTCTGGATATCATTTGCCAGTATGCCTCCCAGTTCCCCAGTTAGCTTAAATCACTCTGCAGAGTGAAGACATCCTGATTGGAGCTCATTGTTTTGCACAATTCAATCACTATTTAATACAAAGTCAGTAATTTCAAAGCAAACCTGAGTTCGTTTATGAACAAACTAAAAAGCATTGGATCAAGGAGAGATCCCTGGGGTAAGCCACTAACAACATTTGATGAACTAGAAAACATTCAAATTATCACTGTGTTTATGTTTGTTTAGAGTCTATGTTTCAGCCAATATGAAGCCAAATATTTCTTCATTTTATAAGTATTGCATAAAAATGCTGTCGCAAAATTTAAAAAAAAAACACACCTGCTGCCATCTCCAGGCCTACTTTCCTGCTCAACTCCTTATGGAAGGCAATTAGACAACTATGTTAGCGTTTTATAAATACCTGATCATTTGTTTTGCAGGATCTATGGTGCTTAAATCTATGGTAGGGGTGTATTCCATAATCTAACACTTCAATATTAGTGATTTGGCAAATAAATTTGGCAGGTGTGAATTCATGCCGAATTTCCACATTTCACAAATAAATAAATTCCTGAAACTGCGTTGAAAATTAGTCAGCCTCGAGAAAATTTGGATGTGCGTAGGAATAGTCACTTGCGCCAAAACAGTCATGCAGTCAGCATTATTTGGACGTGGATGTCAACATTTGTGTTTTGCAAATTTTTCACAGTTTTGCGAAATTCACACATTTTTCACAGAAAATGGCAGAAATTTGCCCATCACTGTTAATATCCCTTTCTAAAGTTTTGCAATCCAAGATAAAGGGTTGTTGGTGGTCTGTAGCTGAAGGGGAATTGAATGTTCTGCTTCAAATTTAGTTGCTCTGTGCCAACAACTCCACTGTGCCAACAACTCCACTGTGAAAGTAAATCAAAATATTAAAGGAAGGAGAACTCCAGCAGAATCTCTGCAAAACTTTTATTCCAGGTTGTGGTTCCTATCTTGTAAGCTCACATAGGTCAAATCTTGAAGGTCCTTCTCTCTTGCATACTGCTCCTTCAATGTCTGGAAGTCCTCCTGCCACTTTTTTTTATTTTTTTTTATTATATTTTGATATTTTCCCCTGAGGAAGACCTTGAATGGTCAAAACACATACTGCCAAAGCTTTATTTTTTTTAACTTTTGGATGAAATAAAACAAATTATTATGAAATAAAACAATTATAAATTTTCTTTTGAGTGTGCAATCTTCATTTTTCTTGAATCTTCCCACAGCAACAGCAATTGCCAAAGAACCCAGCATTCCGCCACCTCCACTCTACAACATGGATCCTCATGGCTGACGAGACTTTGTAAATCGATGCCCCATACTCTTTGAATGGCAATTCACACATTATGGGGCAGATTTATTATGGTTCGAAGTGAAAATTAGAATTTGCAAAAAAAAAATTGGGTCAAAACTCTCAAATACTAATTGTGAATAATCTAAACATGATTTGAGTTTTAATTTGAATTTCAAGATTTATCATACTCTGGTCTTTTAGAATTCAAATTTGACTATTCATCACCTTAAACCAGCAAAATTGCTGTATAAGTCAATGGAAGAGGTCCAGGGATCAATTTGGTTATGTTTGCAGTCTTAATGCAAAAAGTTATGTGAGTTTTTTTTTAATTTGTTTCGAGTTTTTCTAATTCAAATCAAATTTGATTTGCGCTTTCAGTTCATAAAATTTGTCTGAGATGAGAAAATTTGATTTTATTAATAAATTCGAATTGGTCAAATTTCAAGTTTATGGGAGTTTTAAAAAACTCACATAAATTTGACCCTTGATAAATGTGCCTCTAAGGGGAAATTTATCAAAGGTTGAGGTGAATTTTTGAACAAAAAAAAATTCAAATTTTGACCTATTTTTGTGTACTTCGACTAGGGAATAGTCCAAATTCAATTCGAAAAAAATGTGAAACTTCGAATATCGAAATTTATTATGTACTGTCTCTTTAAAAATTCGACTTTCATCCATTCTCCATCTAAAACCTTCCAAATTGCTGTTTTAGCTTATGGGGACCTCCTAGAACCTATTTGGAGCCAATTGGTGGACTCTGAAAAGTTTTTTTGGGAAACACTTCGAATCAAATTCGATCAAATGCGCTATTCCTTTGATTCGTACTATTCAAATTCGGCCGAATACGGACCTATTCAACAAAAAAAAAACTTCGACTTAATTTCGGTTGGCCTTTTCGAATTTCGACGTTTTGTCAATTCAAAATTCGACCCCTTATAAATATGCCCTTATATGTCTGAACGAGCTATTTTAAGATGCAAAATGTCATCTCCATGCTGGAAGGTAAAACAATAGAATGAGCAACTAATTTCTGGGAAAATAATTCTTCTCTAAATTAATGTTGCCAAAGCCTTCCTTCAGATCTTTTGGACTGTCTTGGACACTTGCACATCAAGCTGCTGTGTCTTCCATATGCCATAGAATTCCAAACACTGGCAGCTGAGTCTGCGTGGAACAATGAGACATATATGAAAGCCTATTGGCAAGGGTTATCTGATAAGGTAAAAGATGACCAAGTCTCCAGAGATCTTCTTGAACAACTGGAGGCTGCTATATTCAGTCATTGTTTTCAGCATCTATTTATTTAGAATTTTAATGCCTAGTGGGTAGAGATGATGGCATGTCACTATTGTTATTTTGACTTAATTCCTGCTTCCTGACCCTTCTGGTTTGTCACTGAATGCTGCCAGTCCTGATTATTGCCTGGACTTTGCACTTCTTAACCTTTTGGATAACGTGTATTGGACTACTCCAGCCTGGTCCTGACCTTTACCTCTGTAAGAATGCTAAGCCCCGACAGTGCCTAAGCAAAATCAGTGTACAGGCACTTGCAAAGAACACCATTTTTTATTTATAAGCGGAAGATATTTTTTCTTATTTTATAGGAACTCATTTCTTATATCATGGGGCAGAATTTCATTCCAACTGAAAAATAAGTCAATATTGTTTTGTTTGATTTAAACACACTTTGTAGTTAGCATTCTGTTATACTATCTTCAAGGCTGCCACATCTATGTGTTTGTCCATTATGTTGATTATATTTCTTCCATTTTCATTTCTCAGGAATTCTTTGTAAGGAAACAAAAGGGATATTTGTAGGCAGAGAATCTGTAGGGCACAAATCTAAAATATTGCTTGGAACTGATTTGCTTTGATTGCCTTTTTTGTCTCCAAGACTCTGACGCTTCAGTTCAGTCAGCTTTGCATTCAGAACTTTTCCTTTAGGACATGTTTTGAGAAAAGTGCCAGTATATCTACTTACTTATTAGCCCATGATACATCACACTTGCAGCAATAGAAATGATGAGCTAAAAGCGGTGGGGATTTGTTTTAATTAAAGAATGATGAATTATACAGAAATATATCAAGTTAATAGTTCTCACAAAAGAATAGGGGAGGCTGAATATACATAAATGCTTATAGTACAATTTTAATCACAGCAAGATGGCCATGGGTTGAAAAGAAAAAAACCTTTTACAGCCCTCACAAACTCCTGGATTATGGTCTGTTTTGCAGAAATACATATTACACTAGTCTAGTCTCCATGGGACCTTTACTTTCTGCACCTCACAACAGTCACAGGTTCTGCTTTGCTTTTTGCAACCTCCTGGATGGAACATGTGGAAATACCAGTCAGATCTACTATGTACTGTTTATTGAGTTCTTTGGGAGGAAAAGATCCACTACTGAATTTTGCAAAGTTAAGTGACCTTATCAAAAAGATATTTAACAGACACAAAGTTAATTACATCAGTCTAAAATATTTTATCCTCTAAGGCTGTTTTAGAATTAAGGCAAGTGGGAGTATGCATGTATTAGTTAGATTAGGGAAATTAGAAATAAATGTGCCCATCGCCAAATAAAACTTTATTATGCGGCAGGTAATGCTAACTAAGCAGACTGGCAGCAGCCCAAGTACAGTAATACTGTAATACCTGCATGAGGATAGAAAAAAATGGATAAAATATGAAAGAGTGTTTAGCAATGAACACAGATATGTATTGTTTACGTTCAGTTGTAGAATGTACTACAACCAAGAAGCGTATGTTCTTGTATTTCTCATTGTGCCAGATTCAATTCAGAAATAGGCTAATTCAGAAAAAGGTTTATCACATGGAAAATCATACGTTTTTTTTTTATAAAAACTTGGGGAAAACCCCGAAAAATTTTAGGTTTTTGTTTTTAACTCCAAAATTTTGACTGTAAAATACCCTCAAAAACTAGATTTTTTATTTAATCTGCCTCTAAATTTAATATTTTGCTCAATGTAGCCTAGAAGAAAAATGACCACAAGTGGTTTGGTCTACCTCACCTATGTTAGTTAGTTACTTCTATAGATAATGCATGCTAATTTAGAATTGTCATTACAGTAGCAAGGGGAAATCTCAGCAATGGGATACCATTTTGCATTTCTCCCTTAGGGCCTTATTTATCAAAATGTAAAATGTGTGTCGTTTTAGAGTTTTTATTTTCAACCTTGACTGAACTCACATTTTCAAAAAACACAAATGTATCATTTTAAAAATAAAAATCTGAATATAAAATTAGCAAACAAATAGAAAACCTCCTTTTCATAAGAATTTTCATGCGCTTACAAAAAAAAAAAAACACCCTCTAAAACCTGGAATCAAAGAAAGATTTTACAGATGGAAAAGGACATCTCTCCCTGTCTTCTAAATGTCCTCACTAGTGTTTAGATGGCAATGTTTTGTATTAGAGTTTTCATGTTTTTTATTGGTATAATACACGCTTATTAGTACTAAAAAATTAGATTCAAGGAAACAAACAAACGAAAAAAAAGTTTAGAAATTGGCCCCTTGGTCTACAAATACAATAGAAAAAGGACTACACTTCTGACAAAGGATGATTTCTGTAAAACACCTAATTTTTTTCTTTCCTCTTCCTAAATTCTATATTGTATAATATTGACCTGCAATGTTTGGGGTAGAGAGCATTCTAGATTTTTCAGGAGTGTGCACAACTTCTGTTTCCTATACTCCCATGCTTCTAATTTCAAGGCATTTCAATGACAATGACATTTGTGTTTTAGAAACAAAAAGAAGGGTTTTAAATTTTAAACCAAAGCTCTCTATATTGTTGGTAGCTTGACACACAATAATGACAGATTGTGCTAGAAGACATGGCACAACAGGCTGTACTTACTGTTTATAATGAGCCATTATTATTGCAAAATATCCTTTGGTTACTACTTCAAGTTTCTTCCTGGGAAGACACCCAAGTTTCCCAGCTCTTAACACAAAATCTTGCCCTCTGACATTTTTGAAGCCTTATTTTTGCAACTATATCAGGGATGTTTTCCAGCTGAATCATCCAGCCTGTCCATCTGATCTAATATTGGAAAAATGCCTTGATTTCAATTTAATTTTAAAGTCTGATTGGCTGCATAAACACATAATCTGTCATTGTCCGAGTCAAACAAGCAACATTCAGCTTCACAGTTAGAAACATTACAGTGTCTGTAGGATGCAAAGAAGACACAGAGGGACTTGTGGGAAATGCAAAGATCAGAGAGCTTTGTATTTATAGTGTGGATTGCAATGCCCTCTGGTGAAAGGAAATTTAAATAATTTATTCTTTACATTCTTATGCTGCTACAGTATATGGAATAGTGGGGAATGATTCAATGAAAGAGTAAAAAACATAAATATAGAAGAGGAAGAGTATAAATGTTCCAACATCAGTAACAACCTATGCCTCAGTGGAATGCATATTAACTCAAGATACTTAAGGCACAAGTTCATGGCCTGATTGTGTCTACCCCCCCGGCCCGAATCATTGCCACATCTACAGCACAGGTACACGTGGGAGCCCAGAGAGGGGTCGTGGCTGGTAAGGAGGTAGGAGAGGGAACCCCAGGTGGGTTCTGGGCCTCCAGTCCAACACTGATTTGCTTATTTTGAAAAAATGGCAGGAGTTTTTCTTCTTTATATTCTCATATTATTAATTAATAACTGTATGTGAATGTTTTTCTGAATGCAGCATTATATTGTGGTTTCTGTATCCATTATACAATATAAATTTAAGAGTCTTCATTGTATTAATTCATGTTAAATGAATGTCTTGATCCCTCGAGACATTGGCTTAAAAAATGTTTTTTTTGCCTTCCTGAATCATAAAAGTGGATATATGATAATGTATTATATGTTTTATTTGTCACAACAGCAATAGGACCTTGCCATAGAGCTGCACAGGTAAGTTTAGAAGAGGGAGAAAGGAGGTTCTCTCCTGTGACTGCATGGTGGGGTGACAGCTAATACTGCTTGTGCTAGATGGCAGCCTGCTTGAATTTCCTATCATCAAGATACTGCAGATTCAGGACCGATAGCAGGGCTGCTCAATTTCTCTCATGGTGGGAGATTCAGCTCCTGCTGGTAGCAAAGTTTGGGGCCATCCTCGCAGTAGGTAGAGGCAGTCTAATACTCAGTAGTGGATTTGACATAGGGGCAGATTTACTCGAGGGTGAAGTGCCTAACGTTAGCCTCTATTCACTAGTGTTAACGCCCACAGGGACATTGACAATTTTTTAATGGGTGCAGGTGTCACTTCGCTAGCGAAAGAGACAGACGCTATCGCTCATTTGCTCTGACGAATGGACATTACTCTGCAAATTCAATGAAATGCGGATTTTACTGAACGTTACTTGTTTCGCCAGACTTTTCTTCGCCAGCAAAGTGCTCTGGAGTGCAAAGATCTTACTCAATATTCTGTTACTTACATCATATTTTTAGTGGAAAGTGCGATACACGCTGGCATCTTTTCCTTTTTTCAGAGTGATAGCCTGCAAAAGTCCTTAAATGTTTTGGATAACCGGGTTTCCCCATACATTTTCTCATGTGTAGGGCATTATAACAACTCATTTTTCTTTATTAAGGTTCCCTGGAATTGTGTAAGGTATTTGCTGCAACATATACGTCCATTCAACGATAAATTTCCCACAGTATGCAAATCAACCCAGTGTTTGGAACCCACAATGAAACTCAGCATTCCAGTGGATTAGCATTATCTGTAGCGATTGGTGCAAATCGGTTGCTGGCGAATTTTCACCCTTGATTAAATCTGCCCCATAGTGCTGATCTCAAGCCTTTAGTGAGGAACAGCAGAGCATTGTAGTGGTCTCTTATGGAATTCTGGCTGTAGAATATTGCCTTGGGGTTAGGCTGGCAAGTTCCTATTTATAAGTGAATAAATGCTGTGGCAATGTCGCCCCTTTTCTAGCTCCTGGTGGAGTGGGGTGGCTGAGGGCCAAGGGTCAATTGAATTTCTTCTCTGTGCCACGTTTTCTGCTCCACTCCTGATTCTTCATTTGTTTCTGCATTTCTTGCACTTTTCTTTTTTGACTACTTCCCCGTCCTACTCTTGTTTCTTTTATCCCATCCAATAAAACCATTATCTCTTGACTGCCCATGTCCTCTCCCTTCAGCAGCTGCTCTCCAATTACCTTTTTTATGCATCTCTTCATCACTCCTTTTCCCCCACCCATTCCCAGTTGTTCCTCCTTATATTCTCTTCTTCCTCTTACACTTTTTCTCCATTCATTCTCTTTTCTCTTTTGTCCTTTGCTTTAACACTCCATCTCCTCTTCTGTTGTCTATTTGCTATTGTTTTTTTTCTGTAGTGCTACTGAACTCCACACTTGTTTCTTTTATTATATTTTATACTTCTCCAACCACATTCTAATTTGCTTTTCCCATGTCATCTATGGTCCCTTCTCTCTTTTTTTTTTTTAAATATTTTCCCCTTTCTCTGCTACACCTCTTTATGCTTTCATATTTCCCCCTTCATTCCTTCTCTCTGATCATTCTACTGCTTGCTTCTTTTCATCCACCATCTGTCCCTTCTATTCACCCACACTTTACTCCTTTTGTTTTTTCCCTTACTTCTGCCACCCACTACCCTTAGTGTGTATTTTAAGCATCACTGTTTCTACACTGCCCAGCAATCACAGTATCCGATTTCCCTATTATTATGCCCCTACCTAAATCTATAATGCATTCCATCCTTGTGGAAGCCTGTAAAGACCAACTCAGTATGGAGATGCTAGCATCAACATGGAAATATCAGAGGGACTGCCAGTTCCAGAAAAATGTTGGCTCTCTGTGACAGACATTTATTTACCTAGCTTTCACAAACAGATTCTGGCTTGATTCACTCTGGGACTGACATGTTTTTCACGGTTAATGCTGACTTCTTCAAATGGATTTCTTGGCTGACACTGGCTTCTCCAAGGTGACATGTCTAAGCATATGGAAGCATGATTTAACTGATACCAATTCCCAAGACTACCACTGATATCTGTAGATTGACACTGGCTTTTCCTACACTTCTCCTTAACTGACACTTGCATCCCCAGACTCACACTGGATTTACTTGATTAACACTTGCTTTTTTTTGACTGATACTTTCTTCTTTGGACTAGCATTGTTTTCCCCAGGGAGACACTGAAAATTCTTGATTGACACTGGCTTTGTCAATCTGACACTGTAACTTGTATATCATTCCCTTGTCCTTCCTTGGTCACCTGGTTTATTTCACTGGTACTGGCTTCCCTTAAATGAGCCTGAGTTTACAGACTGGCTGTTTTTTAAAGAAAGCAAATATCTAAAGACATTAATAAATGAGTCACAGTGCATAAAAAGAACCCTGGACATAAAAGTGCAATGCACTGGGATAACTTTAACCATAGAACACCATATTTTGCCACTAAATTTCAACAATACATTTATGCCCAGTTCTTCATTGGATTGTAGTAAATAAGACCAAGGCAATACACATCAGTCTCAAAGAATATTGAGGATATTTGAAAAAACAATGTAGTTAAGCAAACTGAATGTTTAATTAATTGTAAGTACTGTATATACTTGAGTATAAGCTGAGTTTTTCAGCCCAAAAAATATGCTGAAAAACTCTTCCCTCGGCTTATACTCGGGTCAAGCACAAAAACTGTTGCCGGCGTTTAAGAATAGTCGCCGGCATCTAAGAATAGTCGCCGGCATCTAAGAATAGTCGACGGTGTCCAAGAATAGTCTCCGGTGTCCAAGAATAGTCTCCAAGTATAGTCGCTGGCATCCAAGAATGGTCGTCGGCGTCCAAAAACGAGACGCTGGCACCTCCAATGGGAGCAGAAACCCTCAATTTTTTGATTGAAACTTACCAGAAGCTGCTGCATTTCTCACCCTAGGCTTATACTCGGCTTATACTCGAGTCAATAAGCTTTCCCAGTTTTTGGAGGTAAAATTAGGTACCTCGGGTTATACTCGGGACGGCTTATACTCGAGTATATACGGTAATGTACAAATTTTTGCCGATGTCACAAAACTGTGCAGGCCAGTTAATTCCATCCAGGATGTGGCACCCTTGCAGTAGGATATTGACAACCATGAAATGTGGGGCTAAGAGACAGTTGAGATTCAATGTTGATAAATGTAAGACCAGTAGATCTTTACCAGGTGATCAGTAGATCTCAAGACACTGAACAATCAGCTTGACTAAATCGCTCTACAGTTTCATGATTTTCATCCAGATATTTTTTGTCTAAGTTACATAAGAAATACAGTTACGAGATCTCTTGTCCAAAATGCTCGGGACCTGGATAAGATAATGAATCATTCTGAAATGTGGATCTTCATACCTTAAATCTAGTATAAAACCATGTGAACATTAACCAAAAGACTGGTTCTGCTTCCAGTAAGAATTACTTATATATTACTTTGATCTTATATCGCAAGTACAAGGTACTGTTTTATTATTAGAGGAAAGGAAGCTATTTTTAAAAATTAGGATTATTTGGATAAAATTAAGTCTATGGGAAAAGGCCTTTCTATAAATTGAAGCTTTCTGGAAAAAGGGTTTCTGGATAATGGATAGTTTTTTAAATATACCAATATACATTTTCCAATAAATCAAAACTTATGGTAATCTTTTCCATGAAACAGAATGGCAACAATGCTTTTATGGATGTAGATCATAATGGGACAACATCACTTTAAGTAGACCTCACATTAGTAAAGTATGGACAGTCCTGATGTAAAGTTATGTACCTGAAATAAGCAAGTCACGTATACCCTTAATGGGACTTTGTTAGGCAAATCCATAATGGAGAAGAACCTTGTAGATAATGTAGCAAGCAATTCCAGCTGCAAGGGCAAACAAGGTTCTGAGCTGTATTAACAGGGGTATAGATTTGCAAGAGAAGAGGGTTATTTTCTCCCATTACAAAGCACTGGTAAAGACCCCATCTAGAATATTCCATGTCTCCAATTCTCAAAGAGGATATTACTGAATTTGAAAAAGTCCAAGAAATCTTCTATATCATGAAGAAAGACTAACCAAGTTGGAATTGTTTACACTGGAGAAAAGGTGATTAAAGGTGATTTCTATGTATAAATATACAAATATTTTAAACTATCTGGTACTTTATTTACCAGTACAGTTATGGGACCTGTTATCCAGAATATTCGGAATTTGGGGTTTTACAGAACAGGGATCTTTCTGTAATTTGGATCTTCATACCTTAATCCCACTAGAAAATCATATAAACATACAATAAACCCAATAGGCTGGTTTTGATTCCAACAAGGATTGATTACATCAAGTACAACCTACTGTTTTATTATGACAGAGAATTTATAAAAATGTTAATTATTTGGGTAAAATTGAGTCTATGGGAGATGGTCTTTTTGTATTTTTTTTAAATTTCTGGATAACAGGTTTCTGGAAAAGGGGATCCCATACATGTACTGTACATCCTTTCAGCAGAAACAAGGGCATCTCTCTCTCTCTCTCTCTCTCTCTCATATTCATTTAATGAGCTATTAAATGCAATCTGGTTTCTAACTTACAGTATGTTCTTGAGGTTAAGCTGAACATTATTTTAATTTTCTGACCAGATCTCATTGAGTCACAAATGTTAAAAGAAAGGTTTCTCATGTCTCATATGTACTTTCTTTGGACATTCATACAGGGTTGGGACCTGTTATCCAGAATCCTCAGGATGCTGGGGTTTTCAGAATAATGGATATTTCTTTAATTTGGATATTCATACCTTAAGTCTACTAAAAAATCATTTAAACATAAAATAAACCCAATAGGTTGATTTTGCTTCCACAAAAAAAAAACCCAATAGGCTGATTTTGCTTCCAAAAAAATAAACCCAATAGGCTGATTTTGCTTCCAATAATGATTTATTATACTTTGTTGGGATCAAGTACAAAGTATTATGTTATTATTACAGAGAAAAAGGAAATCATTTTTCAAAATTTGGATTATTTGGATAAAATTAAGTCTATGGGAGATGGCCTTTCCGTAATTTGTAGCTTTCTGGATAACAGGTTTCTGGAAAAGGGATCCCATGCATGTACATTCTTCCAGCAGAAACAGGGGCATCTATCTATCTCTCTGTCAATCAATCTATCAATCATCTATCTATCTATCTATCTATCTATCTATCTATCTATATATCTGAAATCATGTTTGAAAAATTAAAACAATTCTGGTTAATAAAAAAAGCAAAAATGCTGATGCAGTCATTAATTATTTTAGTATATCTGTTTGCATTACAGTTAGACTTTGCACATATTATAAGCTTCAAATGCCTTTTACCATTCTTTGTCATGCACAGGTAGGGATGTAGCGAACGTCGGAAAAAAAGTTTGCGAACATATTCGCGAACTTGCGCAAAAATGCGAGCGGTTCGCGAACGGTTCGCGAACCCCATAGACTTCAATGGGAAGGCGAACTTTAACATCTAAAAAAGACATTTCTGGCCAGAAAAATGATTTTAAAGTTGTTTAAAGGGTGCAACGACCTGGACAGTGGCATGCCAGAGGGGGATCAAGGGCAAAAATTTATCTGAAAAATCTGCCTGTGTGTGCTTGGAAGAGATAGTGTAGGGGGAGAGCTGTTAGTGATTTCAGGGACAGATGATAGTAAGTTTGCTGGCTAGTAATCTGCTTGATACTGCTCTGTATTGGAACAAAAAAATAAATAAAAGCAGTCCTTACAAGGACTACTGTTATTGCAGCAGTCAGCAGATGAGATCAGAAGCAGGACAGCTGCCCACTGCAGCTACATACAGAGCACTGCAGTAGAAGGTAGATTACTAGCCAGCAAAGCTATCTAAGCTTAAATGTCCCTCAAACCCCTGCAGACTTCTGTCCCTCCAATAACAGAGCAGTATCAAAACGATTACTAGCCAGCAAACTTTCAACTGTCCCTGAAATCACTAACAGGCAGCAGCTCTCTCCCTACACTATCTCTTCAGCACACACAGGCAGAGTGAAAAAAACGCTGCAGGGCTTCGGTTTTTATAGGGAAGGGGAGTGGTCCAGGGGAGAGCTTCCTGATTGGCTGCCATGTACCTGCTGGTCTGGGGTGAGAGGGCAAAAAAAAGCGCCAACAATGGCGAACCCAAAATGGCGAACGTCGCGCGACGTTCGCGAACTTCCGGCGAGCGCGAACACCCGATGTTCGCGCGAACAAGTTCGCCGGCGAACAGTTTGCGCCATCTCTATGCACAGGGAATACTGTTTCCCATTAAAGCTAATGCTTTACTAACATGTACTATATCAGTAATATCCTGTTAATCCCTTATCTCCCTTTCTAAGTTCTGTCTCTTGAAATCAACTCGTTTAAAATACTGTTTGTCTGTGAGACCAAAAAGAAAAATCTATAGCACATATGCATGTGTGTGGAACAGGCAGAGCAGACTTTATGACTTGTGCCTCTCAGCATGCAGCAGAATGACTTAGTAACTTAGTAGTTTGAGTACCAACTGCGCTTTTTTCTACTGAGCAACATTAGAGTTGTCGGGGAATAAGCATGAAAGCAGGAAATGTCACACATCATCAACTTCTACAATGAGATGGGATCTGAAGATAAAATCATACTCACTGATGGTTACATTGACAAGAGCAGAAAGAGGATTACGTTAGACAAGGATGTAGATAAACAGATGAAAATAAAAGTTTCTGAGGCACATTATAGAACAGCAAAGTAATGAGTCCCAATCCATTCTAACGACATGACTGAAATATTGCTGGTGGGTTCACTTGCTCCTGGGTAACTGCAACAAATAACAGTGTTCATCTACTAAATGTAATTGACATGGACATCATTGTGCATTACTTTAGAAACAAAATAACGCTTCCCTTGTGTAACCAGAGTTTATCTTTCGTGTTATTCTCCTCCACATGGATGTTAAAGGAGACATTAACCTTTTATAAAAGTCTCCCACTCTAACCCTAGCTTTCCTGTGCATGCAGCACAAATTTAGGACTGTGGTGCTCGGGGCAATTTTGAGTGTTTTACTATCAACTTGATTTCTAACTTAACAGGCAGGTAGCAAATGCTCAGGCTTCCAAGGTGAAGTGAATTACCTTCCAGTGGGTACCCAAGCCAAGGATTTTCAATCTACTTTTGTGAGTGTATATGGCCAGTTAAACAAGAGGCCAGAGTTAACAGGATACAGCTCCCAGTACCAAGGGCATAGCATACATCATAACACAAAGTTATCCCGTAACTAAAAAAAAACTTTCATAAAAAAAAAATACTACAGGTACGTACCAGAGGGTATGAAACGCGTAAGGTGGAATACCATGTTGTCTGTATGTATATTCTTTTAATATGAAACTTTGAATATAAATTGTATTTTCTTTTATGAAAGACTTTTTGAGTTACGGGTTAACCTTGTGTTGTGCTGAAGGATCAGGGCTTTTACCATGAAAGTCAAGAAAGAAGCAACGTCGATATTATGTGCGTGAAATTGCATTAGCAGCAAAAATTTTTTAGGGTGCCACTGCCCTTACAGATGTAATAGGATGGTTTAATGAGAATACTGTGCACCTGTCCTGCAATCATGATGTTATTGTCACGACAGGCACCCAATACCAGAACAAGTGCCAAGCACCCTGGTCTCGGCTCGGCTTCACCAGTAGTGTGACCACCGTTGGGCTTCGGGAGGAGCCCTCAACTTACTTGGGTGCCACATGGACTTAACGAGAGGTGCAAGGCGAGGTGTTCCGGCTGGCAAAGGGGCACGGCTGTTAGTCTTTTGGGCCGAAGGTCACGGTACAAATGGAGCAGGCAAGAGAATCGTCAGACAGGCTGGGTCGAGGCAGGCAGATATCGAGAATCGTCAGACAGGCTGGGTCGAGGCAGGCAGATATCAAGAATCGTCAGGCAGGCAAGGGTCAAACCAGGTAATCAAACAGATGGGGTCAGGCAGAAAGAGTAGTCGAGATGCAGGCAAAGGTCAGGATTCGGATATCAGAATTGTCAGGAACAGGCAGGGATCAAAACCGGAATAACAGATATAAGTTTCACAGGAACAGATATAAGTTTCACAGGAACAGATAGCACAAGGCTTCAGAAACCACCAGAATCAAGATTCTATCACGGGCAACCTCTGGGAGCCCTTTCAGCCTATTTATACTGTTTAAATTTGGCGCCATTGCGCGCTGGCGTCATCACGCTAGCACACCTGCGCCTTTAAGGGACACGGAGGCGCGCGCCCTTAGTGGGGCAAGATGGCGCCGGCGGTGGAGCATGCGGCGGGCGTCCCCGCCGTTGGCGTGGCGGGCGACCCCGCCGCACAGGTATTTCTATTACAGTTATCTAACATAGGGAGATTGCTATACAGATTACTCAAATGCCAAATGGGCTAAGAAATAATAGGGAACTGGTATAGACAATTTAGGAAAGTTCTCTTTGTAGGATTATGTGGGCTTCTGTTCCTTAAAGAACGAGGGAAACATGTTATTGTTGATTGTACAATCCATTCCTGCTGTTGCTGAATTATAGCTCCAACCATGCTTTTGACGCTTGCTAATAATTAAATGCATGGTGAGCATTGCATTACAGAAACATCAGGATAATACTTTAAACAGTATTTGCATTCCCTTTAAAGCCAATCAAAAGGATGTTTGCCTACATATCTAGGAATATTACAGTATGGACAGCTGAGGCATTTTCCACTTATCATGAGTCAGGATAGAAATATATATGCAGTGTCGTATGAAATGTAGGTTCTGCAGCAATAAAATAGTATAATAGCTTCTCTGCATATCTTGAACACTGGATCTGAATAGCATTTATAATATTGTCCTCACTCCATCTTTTTTCTCAGTAGCATGTCAGCCAGGTCAGTGAGTAGTTGAGAACATATTATATTGGAGAAATGCTATCAGAATAAAGCGCATTCATGAAAATAATGATTCTATAGTACAAAAATTTGTATATGGAGGAATGTTATTCTGGTGTCTGCCTTTCTAACAATCGGCGTTTGCATACCAAGAACACCGCTAATAACCTTCAGTTCTTTTTTTTTTCCCACGTTATCCTGTGTAGAACGATTCAGAAACAGATAAAAAATGGAGAAGGGTTTGTCCTTGTTCAAGATGTAAGAAAACAAGGCATCAGATCTTAGACATAAATAGACTAACTCCAAGAGCTCTCCCCCAGAGGAAAGATGAACCACTATCAAGCTAATTAATGCTGGTGAGTGAAGAAGACTGATGTATCGTCTACCGTACATGTTGCATTGTATCGTATATGTCGCATTGTTAATACAGAAGAACAGGAATGGTGTCTTTGAAGAAAGAAGCAGCACTTGTTCACAGATACACCAGAGCAGATAAGAATAAAACCCTTGTTGTATACACACAAGGTTCAAGACAGATTTAAGATGAAAAAAACAGACGACTATTAAAAATAGACTTGTCCATAAAGAAGTTCTGAAATATTTTTTTTCAGTGTTTTCAGAAAAAAAAATCATCCTTTGATGTTTGATTATGAAAACAGAAGTGATGAGCCGGAGGTGCACCGGCTATTGCTGCATCAGCAGAAGCTCATACGTATGCTGAGGCAGATAATGTCTTTAGACCAAACTACTGTAATTCAAGTTGTTGTCAGCCAGCTTCATTCTCTGCCTACATGTGTGAGATATACCCATGGACCTTTATAGAGAGTATTGCACCTAA
Organism: Xenopus petersii; assembly: GCA_038501925.1. Lineage (NCBI taxonomy): Eukaryota > Metazoa > Chordata > Amphibia > Anura > Pipidae > Xenopus > Xenopus petersii. The sequence goes on along the minus strand of CM076676.1, from coordinate 32,113,501 downwards.
GATGTAAAAACTTATATGGAAACCTGTATGTTATAGGGAAGCTGAGGAATCCTTTGTCCCTAGAAAACCTCATGAAGAAGACAAGGAAATAATATTTAAAACTTTAAGGCAATATAAAATACTCCTTACTGGAGCCTAGCCACATTTTTAGGTGAACAAGTTTTCCACAAGAGCCTTAATTAACTTACAGGAAAAACAACCACATTGTAATTGCCGTTGAAGTTTCGCAAAGGGGCCGCAGGCGTACAGTATGTCAGTTTTACTTTCTGCGACTCTTTAATAAATGAGTTACCATTTTTTAAAATGCCTGGAATAAAGGGCTACTGGTTGCTGCATTCACAAAACCATTCTCTCCATAATCACTGGAGAGTCAATGGGGCCTTGGAGTTTGAGGATCAGTAGTTTATCTCCAGTATAGCAGAGCCTGGGATTGAACTGCAGAAATCCTGAAATCCTGTCATTATTCCATTAAGCAAATTATTTTCAACACAAACATCTTACATCTTTGGGTCTCCACAGATGTTACTTCTGCTGTTTAGCACATGCACATTCCTGCACTCATGCTAGAATGCGCCTGAACATGCAGCAATTTTGACACCAGACCTTTAAATGGAAGCTGAACTTGCAACACATCACTAGGTTATCTTGGCTATCTTCATCCAAGTTACCCAGCGTTGTTGTTCCTGACTTCAGTGACCAGTTCTGCCTGTCCCAAACTCGACCCAAACTACATATTGATCTTGTGCTGCCAGCCCTGATTTATTTGACTGCTTGCCTGATACTTGGTACTTTACTCAGAATCTCCAGCTTCTCATCTCTGCATGATAAATCCTGTCTCATTTGTGTGAGTGCAAGATGCTTGTGAGCCCTCTATCTATGCTTGAACCAAGTAAATCTTATTTTAAACATTAAATATTGTATTCAATATATAGAAGATAAAGGGGCATGTTTACTAACATTGGAGATAAATATCTGGAGAGATTTCTGGAGATGTTGCCCATAGCAACCAATCAGATCTTTGCTTTTGTTTTCTAACTTGGCTGTGGCTGTTTAAATCTAATTGCTGATTGGTTGCCATGGGCAACATCTCCAGAAATCTCTCCAGATATTTATCTCCAATGTTAGTAAACATGCCCCATAGTCCTAGTGCTTTACACTGGCTAATACTAACTGGATGTGATTGCAATACGAATGGCCATACACAAGTAGAGCCACCATCTGTTGTTCCATACATGGGCATCAGTCCAAAGGATTGGAACAGAAGGAAATATAGAAGTGCTGCAGCTCACCTTAACTTAAGTCTGATCACAGGATTTGTTAAAACTGTCCCTTGACATGGTATGTATAGTCTGGGCACACATGCCCATCTTAAATGTTATAGCCCAGGGCCATTATGATTTTCTAATTCCTCATTCCCTGAAATTTGCCCTTTCTGCAAGGAGGGGGGTCATTCTTCCATTGTATAGAGCACTTGTAAGGCCCCATCTAGAATATGCCGTACAGTTTTGGTCTCCATCACTCAAACAGGACATTATTGTATTAGAGAGGGTACAGAGAAGGGCAACTAAGCTGGTAAAAGGTATGGAAAATCTTAGCTACGAGGAAAGACTGGCCAAGTTGGGGATGTTCATGCTGGAGAAGGGTGATATAGAAGGGTGATATGATAACTATGTATAAATATATAAGGGGATTGTATAATAATCTCTCTCATGCTTTGTTTACCAGTAGGTCCTTCCAGCTGACACAAGGTCACCCATTCTAATTAGAAGAAAGGAGGTTCCATCTAAATATTCGGAAGTGGATTTTTATAGTGAGAGCTGTGAAGATATGGAATTCTCTCCCTGAATCAGTTGTACAGGCTAATACATTAGATAGCTTTAAGAAGGGGTTGGATGGCTTTTTTTTTTAATTTAGCAAAAGAGGGAATACAGGATTATGGAACATAGCTCATAGTACAAGTTGATCCAGGGACTGGTCTGATCGCCATCTTGAAGTGAGGAAGGATTTTTCTCCCTGAGGCAAATTGGAGAGGCTTCAAGTGTTATTTTTTTGCTCTAGAACTAATAAGAAGTTAGTCAGCTTTTATATAGACTTAAAAGGTTGGACTTGATGCATGTGTTTCTTTTTTTAACCTAACTTACTGTCTTACTATGTTTCAGGATTTTCCCCATCTTCTGTTCTTTCAGGACAAATTACATGCACATGACAGTGAAACACATATAAAGAGCCATTTACTTTACATCTGCCTTGACCACGTGATACGTATGGCACTACCTTTTATGTTTTACCTATAGTCACTCAATGTTTTGCCAGTTTAAGGGTGAATAAGTGTACAGTCATGTTCCACCTTGCAGACACAAGTTGCACCCATGACTCAAAGGCAGCTGAATAAAGCATTGCTTATGTGCAGCAGTGTTGTACTCATGGTGGGCATGCTGGGGGAATCACACTGGTGGGTTCATGCCTTACCCAAGCCCATACCGTTCACCTATCAGTGTTGCACTCTTCATCTAGCACTGAGTTTCAAACTTCTGTGACCCTTACTGCTTCTTGAGTTCAGAATTTCTAGGAATAAAACTATACTTTCTTATTGGACAATACCAAAACAAATTACAATGCATTTTCAGCCTTGTTTCAACAGTGAAACACATTGTTTTCTGGTTGTAAACATTTCCAAATACTGATGGTTATTGAAGTCATCAAAATATATTCCAATTCTGCAGATTCCCCTGGATATAGAGTATCCATGACTCTGAATATCAGTAAGAAAAGATCATGTTTATAATGTGCAATTTCCTAATTGAAAAAATAAAGTAACCGCCATCATGAAAGTTCTGTAGAATAACCCATGAAATGTAAAATATGCATAAACTGTATTTTGTTAACACAACCTCATATGAAGTCATTGTTACAAACAGAAAGGAAAATAACAAAATGCAATACATAAGAGTTTCACATAAACAGTATGATATACCCTTGTGCATGTCACTCAGTAATATCAGATAGCAAGAAGCAGAAAAAAATGTTTATTTCATTCTCTTTCACTCTGCACACAAAAATACTTGCTGGTAAAACCTAAGTTGATCTGTTTCATGGACATCCCAAGCCATCAACAGTCAATCAAGGGCATGCCTTACAATGGCAGTGATGTCACTCATTCCACTAAAGGGAAATATTTATAGAGCACTTTTCGTCTATGGGATTTGTGGGACTAAAAGAGCATTAAAACCTTTTCAACAATGAATACAGCTTCATATGCACACTTATTATGCTGAGCGATCAGGATAGTAAGTGGTTTGTTCAGGGTCAACAGAGATATGGGCAGATTGTTTAACCTCTTTACCAACCTAAAGTGAAAGTGTTGTTTCTCCAGTGTCTTTTAAAATGTGCCACTTAATCTTTGTTATTGAGTATATATATCATTTATTTTTTTTTAAACATGTTTTTATTTACATTTTTCTTTTCACTTTTAGGGTGCAAAAGTATTGTTTATTCATTATTACTTGTTTTAACATATATAAAAACACACATAACAATATTAAGTTCAACAATACAAAGTATAAAATCGATTAAAGTTAGCAGCCCTGGTCTTCAACCTCATGAGTAATGTAGTGCCAGCAAGACATTCGTGAGATGACTCCTGGGGGGTGTACTTGTTGGTAGATTGGTTTCTTGATTTTTGTTTTAATAGTGATAGTGAAAAGCAAATGGAATGCACAACCATAAGAGTAAAAAGCCTTGGTGCCAGTCTGTAAATTTATAGAAATGACTGCAGAAATTGACAGCACTACAACATCAAATATCAAAAAAATGTGGAGGTTTATTAGTGATCCAAAATTCAATATATAAAGGCCTCCAGGTGGGACCGAAATGTTGGAAAATGCTGTGTTACAAATAAAAACACTTTAATTCACCTTTACTTACTAGAGTGTGTTGATCCCTGCATCTAATATATATAAATATATATATAAATATATATATATATATAAAAAAATAGAAAAAGGTTGGTTATCCGCACTCCACTGTATTCAGCAAGCAACCCAGGTGCTACTCAGAATCCGCATAATCAATATCTTCCAAAGTAAATGAGTGCACACTGGGAACCTATCAGCAGTTTAGTTTAAAAGCATAATTTTAATTGCGCACCTTAGTGAGGTCACCTGACACCTCCTCCAGTACCAGGATCATAAGATCAAATGAGCGCTGTTGAACGTTGTTAAACTAGTGGTGATCCTATGCTTTTAAAATTGGGCGTTTGTTTGGGAATATCTCTCCTTTAAAAGCCTGATTGCTGGCTGGGGAGGATTTAGCCCTCAGTGAAAAAACAGCGTTCAATGGACATTGATTACAGGTAATGCTAGAATGCACATAACAAATAAAACAAGTTAGGGACTGGGTTTACCTTGACGTGGTATGGTGGCTTATCAATTATATGATCATAACTTTGCAACAAAATAACCCTTGTTTTGGGTCCATATGCAAAAGCATTTATTATACACGTACTTATATATATACTTTAAAGCCTTTAGAGTGCTCCCATAACCCAATTTTTGCAAGTTTTGTTAAATGTCTATAAGGGGTAGTATCAATAAATAGTGCCCATGTCATTTGTGCTTGGATTGATTTTCCTGCAACATGTATCCAGTATGTTGTAACTTCAGTCTAAAAGCATTAGATTTTACATGTCCAGAGGGTATGTAGAAGGTTTGCTTAAGGGGTAGAGCATCTAAGGCAGTTGTATGAAGGACGTTTGTTCATTTTAAATTTATGTAATGGAGTCAGATAAGCATTATGCAATATTTACATACTTACATATATATATATATATATATATATATATATATATATATATATATATATATATATATATATATATATATATATATATGTTTTTTGGAAATCACATGCCAGTTGATTGAAGGTTCACTTAATGATTAATTCACACACCTGCAATAGGGGCGTGGTTTGGTGGTGGGTGTCTGGTGGGTGAGTCTATAAATTATTTTCACCTTGATAAAGGTCCATGGTGAGGACCGAAACGTCGATCAAATAAAGTACTAACTTTTTTCACGATAAATCCTGGTGTGCAGCAGCATTCTTCTCGAGTGGTTATTGTATTCCTGTATTGCACCCAGGTGTGTAACTCCTTATGTGTGTGCGCTAGCCCTCCATTATATATATATATATATATATAATTTTTGAACGTAAACATTTAGAATTGTTAAATTTGTAATTCTACTCCAAACTCCTTTAGGATACCCAAATAATGCATTGCCCATACTGTGCAAGAAATGCCAGCTCTGTTACCTAATGGAAGAGACCTCTCTTTCTGAACACCATCATAGCAGAAAATGCTGCTCCATTCCTCTTAGTATATTAGATAACAAGCAGATGATTGTTGGTATGATTATGATTGGAGAACACTTTTGCATCAGTATTAAAATTTGAAGAGGTGGGGGTTAGTGGCAAAATAATCTGTTCTGGAGAAGCTTAATTTCTTCAGCCAGGGTTGGACTGGGGGTCCGAGGCTCATCTGGCCCAAACCTTAAGGGCCCACTCTTCCTACCCCTGTGGCAAACTGCTCTGGGCATGTCTGCCCTCCCCCTCCCAATGTACCACCCTCCCGCTTGCTTCCTCCCAATGCATCACCTGCCCACCCATAGCTTGTACTGCCTCCTTCTCCCTCCTAAAAACTTGCAGCCACAAGTCCAGGTTTAAGGGACAGACCTGAGTCAGTGGAGGCCATGAAGGCTGGGGCCCACTGGGAAAACCCCTGGTCTGGAAAGTCCAGTCTGACGCTGTCTTCAGCAACAAATTTCTTAAAATATACAAAGGGCTGGTTTCACCAGAGTGAGCAGCACTGGCAATGTATTTGCTTTGAAAGGCAAAGCAAGAGGTAGAAGTAAACCCCAGCACACTTTAAAAGAGGACACATATACCAACTCATATAACAATGTAAAATTAATCAGAGTGATCTGAGTGCGTTTGAAATCTATATTCATTGTTATGGACTGAATTAATACAATTAATACAATAGCTTTTAAAGTTCTGGTTGAACATTTAAGTCTGATTTGACAAAAAACTTTGCAAGACAGAGATAAATAATAACAGAATAATTGCTGATAAGGAAATCCAGATCCACCATGTTAGAGTATAAACAGAAAAAGACAATGAAAGGAGACTGGAAGAATAATTGAGAATTAATATAGAATACAGAGAGTACAAGAAAAAATATTAGTGAGAAATAGTAGACAAGAGGTTGGAAACTTTAAAAAGGGGTTTCAGCCACAAATGACATTTTGTATATAATGAGGGGCATCCTATAGATCTTATAGATCCTTAACAGATGGGCTCAGTACTTCAATTACCTCGTCTTGCCCCTGACCCAAACATTGGCCATCTTAATACGGTACTTTTTTTATTATATGAACAACATGTGAATGAATACAAATATGATTATATCCACATGAAAATAATTATAGAAATCTGGGAAATTTAGTTGAGTATCGCAATCCTCCACCCAATATATGAAAGGCATGATGAAGCAGGCTGTGAAAAATACTATGGAATAGCATTACTCAATGTGTTAAAGAAAATTGTAGAGAAAATAATGAGGCTTACACCACACTAGAAATATATCTTTCAGGGACTATTAATGTGGCTTTGGAAAGCATAGGTATTCTGCTGACCAGATTTTCATGGTTAGGAAGATCAAAGCAAAGTATTTATAAATATTCATAAAATTATACATTAACTTTTCAATAATTTTAAACCAGCCAATGATATCATTTAGAAAGAAAATTAGTCCATGAAAAAACTAGGAATACCAAGCTTATGAGACTAGACCTAATGACTAAAGATTGAACGAGATTCATCAAAGGATTTTTGAAGTCAACCAAGGATTGAGAGAAAGTTATTTAATCAACTCTCTTGTTTAAAGCCACCCTAGAAAAAGTAATGAGAGGTAACTAACAATAACCTTTATGTCATGCTATTCAGTTGGATAACACAGAGCCTTGCATATGCTGATGACTGATATGATATCTCGAGGGATGCAAGACCTTGAGGAATGTCTCATGAGAATAGAGAAAGGTTAAGCAGAGATGGGATTGAAAGTGATTTGTGCAAAACCAAATATAGGTTTTTCATGTATACAAATATAGCATGGCAAAGGTGGAACTGTACAATTTAATGGAGTCTGTAGTCATAACATGCAAAGAAATTCATACCGTATATTGCGTGTCAATGGAGGCGTTAGGTACAGGGCTCCCTTGCTCCTATGTATATTAGGGAGGTAGTAATGCCCATTGCATCAAATTGGGGAAGAAGTTCTTTGTGCATGAGCTTTAAGGGGTACATTATTTACTTTTTAATATGAAACAAACTGATGTTAATATGCCTTAGTACATTACAATATGCTTAAAGTAGGGATTCACGGAATCCAGGATTCTGTTTGGGATTCTGCCTTTTTCAGCAGGATTTGGATTCGACCGAATCCTGCTGGCCAGCCAAACCGAATCCGAATTTGCATATGCAAATTAGGGGCAGGAGGGAAATCACTTGACTGTCAGAAGACAAGGAAGTAAAAATGTTTTTCCCTTCCCACCCGGTTTGATCCGGATTCGTTTCGGTTTGCAGCCAAATCTTTCGCAAAGGATTCGGGGGTTCGGCAGAATCCAAAATAGTGGATTCAGTGCATCCCTAGTTTAAAGAAAACGAAATCAAATAAAAAATATTACCCCAAAATTTCCTTATAGAAATTGTTTGATTAGCCATACATTTCAAAGATTCCAAACAGCTTCTACGCTAAGATTTACCAGTGAGAAATGATAAACCTGAAAGTTGGCTACAATAGTGTCCTGCTACGGTTTTTCAGCCAGGGCCAGTATTACAAATTTACTGGCAATGTACTTGCTGGTATTTTTGTAATCCTTAGTTGTCCTGCCGCCAACCCATCCATTACCTCTTCAACCCTTCACACCAAGTCTCCTTGTGTTTTGGCCACCAATGTCACAGTTCCTCCCCTTTACATAAAAGCCTTGCTTGGTTGTGTCATTGATCCTCATGTCATCTGCTATTAAAGAACCCAATTAAAAAGGTCAAGGTAATAAAATACTATTAGGCTAATGCCCTACTGCATATAAATGAAAGCCAATAATCAGCCAATCCACTGTTCTCTACTGAAAGACATGGCTTCAGCCTTGGTGCAGACACATAGAGTGGATTTTGGCAGGGAAACATGAAAGTATGCATTTCTGCACCTAAAACAGTGTGTCTGCAGCTAGGCCAACATCTCATTGGAGACACAGGAGCCAGTGGAGGCTAATGGATTGCCATTCATACCCAAGGCTGAGAATAAGCCCCTTACAGCAGTAGCCCTAGTCACACAATATATGCATAGACTGAGAAGAATGTGACTACTGAGCAGACATGATGGGAAACAACCACATTCACATTTCTGATACAGTTCTCATTTCCTATATACAGTATTCAAGTCAATATTTAAGTGAGATGTAATCAGGTATTCATTAGGGAGGTTACCAACATGGCTTCATACATGGGTCAATAAGCTGCCTACTCTAGATAGCTGAATTGGCAGCTAATCTTTTCTCAAGTATGGCTAGCTTATGTGATTTAAATCAAGCAAGACGATCTCTTGTCTTTTTCCCATAGTTCACAAACCAGAATAAATTGCCTGCAAATTCATTTTGACTTCTATGAGAACAATATGGCAATCTGGGTTCAACCAGAATATCCTTCTTCATGTTACTTATTCCATAGGGGTGAATTATTCATATTTTGAATGACAATATTCAGCAAGTTAATTGCTGAGGAAAAGCAATCCTTGTGATATAATAGTGCATATTATTTTTTTAGGAGCTCTTGTGGGTATTCAAATGTTTGTACTTATCAATTTTCTTAAAAATATTCAATGCACAGGCATGAATTCAGAACGGAATACCAGTAGCGGTGCAGTGCATGTTTTGAATGAGGAATGGAAATCAAGGCACTTTGAACAACAAAAATCATTGGAACTAAGTGCTATGATGGGCCCACATCATAAACAGATGGCCTTGTAGTTTCTGGTTCCTTGACATTTTGTCCTCCTCTTTCAAAATGAATGTTCAACAGGCACCGAATTCACCATTCATTTTAGTCCCACCATGTATAGAAGAGATGGGGGAAAAAATAAGAGAATATGTGATTGTGCTATAGTTTGTCCCTGGCACTTTGTAACCTGATAGCATTCCTATTATTATATGTAATGCTGTATTCCATTGTGCGTTGGAACATTCAATGACAAAGCCATCTTTCGGTGTTTTATGATTTGCAGTAGAAAAATGGCAAATCTAGGGATGAGTTATAATGGATTCTATCTCTTTTGCTAATGAAATTTTGTGTGCTCAATTTTTAGTGTGATTGAAAGATGCAGTTTGTGAAAATGTCAGATCTTTCCTTTTTTTGAACAATTTAATCATGAAAGAACGGGTTACCGTCGAGTGATGCCATAGAGCATATGTATGTGCAGAGCTTGATAATAAATAGAAAATATAATATAGCAGAAGAGGTGACCTCAGCTTTTTTTTATTACACAAACTAGGGCAAATGGCTGAAGGAAATAACAAGGTTTTGCTGAACGTTGATATGAACAGTTACTGTCTTCTATAGGTAGTTGCTGAAAATTTACTTTCTACATCCATAATAAGCTGAATTACAAAGGGCACATGCAACTCAACCATTATGTATTGCTACTTTAGAAAAAAGCTGTTTTTTTTCTTGTTTGTATAGTACCTTGGGGGCAGTTATATCTGATTCTCTTGGTAAAACAATTGTATCACAACTGGTATTAAACTGATTTTCTCTTTCTGCATATGCAGCCGTGAGCTGCTTTCATCTCCATTTCCTTCTCACTTTCAATCTGATCTGTTTACAATATATCTATTGTGACAGGGACTGATGTGATTGATAAAAAAATCTCTGTAAAAAGCTGTGTGCAAATGTTGGTGCTATCAGGGGCGTGACTACAGAAGAAGCAGACCCTGCGGCTGCAGGGGGGTCAAGAGGTGTAGGGGCCCCAATGATGCCCTAACATATACAATTTCAATAAATATTGGTAAAACATGTCAACCTCTAGAAATTTTGGGAGCCTGAAAAATTATTTGCTGTGGGGCCCAGTAATATCTAGTTACACCACTGGGTGCTATATAAATAATGAAAAGTATGTTGTAATAACTCATCTTTCAAACCAAAAGATGACAACTGTTTTTCAAAAGGAGATTGCAGTTGCTGCCCTAACAAATTGACTTCTAACTCAAGTTACTTTAATTGTCGAGTCCTAGTTCCATGGTACAATTAATTGGATCATGTATGCCTAAACAATATTTTATTGTTAAACAGATTCTTCAATTTGTACAGCAACATTTGCTCTATAAAGCAATACTGATTGCTCAGTATTGAAGTAACTAATGCAGTATTGTTATCCCCAGGATATCGGGTCACATAGTTTTTTCTAATTCTATATATTTTCTGAACCTTAATTTGAAAATATCAACAGAGTGCACTGTAGTCAGTTTTGCATGTATTTTCCTGCTGCTTTATCTTATAAAATACCTTGACTCAGGCAATACTAAGCGTCATTCCTGGATATTGGGCTATGTTGATGGCACGTCTGCATACGTTTCAAAATGGATACTGAGCTCTCAATAAAGCTTTACTAAATACACATAAATAATACATTATTCCCCTTCATGGACAGTACTCACATACTAATAAGTGCTTATTTACCAGTGGTACGGGTACTAGTGCTGAAACACTATGTGGCACAACATGGCTTCCTAAAAGTTTTATTGCCTATGCTCTCCACTTGCACCTACTGAATGAGATGCCTATATGCTGCCTACCTCAACACCTCCTTTATGTTGTGTTGCATATTGCTGGAGGCTCTTCATATAGTGTGGGGTGCAACTCTTTGCACTCCATTGTGGAAGCATAATAAGTTGCACCTCAGGGCACAACATACAAAACTACTCAACCAAGACCCAAAGTATAAAGAACAGGGCAATTTATGCCACGTTTTCTTACTTTGCCATATTTGTTGTAAATTACCCAGTCTAATGATTTTTTAAAGTAATGCTTCAAAGGGAATGTCCTTAATGTTGGGCCCATCCACTGAGAGACTCTTGGCGAAGTTCTTTGGAACATCAACCCCTTTCTTCAACATGAAGCACAAAATAACTATTGCTGGCTAACTTACATGTATTTCACATTCATGAGTGGATTTTTATTAAGGCTATTATATATTATTTTTAATAAGGCTAGGAGAGGCTAAGCCTTCACAAACCTATTCTGAACCTAACTAAAAGAAATAAAACATACAAAAACCTGTTCCATTGCTGACTTCATTGGTCCATTTGATATTTGTGGAAAGCTCAGGTCCTGCCTCCAAACTCCATGTAGAGATCATCTGCACTCTGACTGGATACTTCTGCTTGTAGAATGTCCAAACAAAACACACCAAAAAAAGTAAGAGAAAAAACAAGAAAAAAACAGTGTGCCAGAAATTTTTTTAACTTTGCAGCTTATACCCCTTGCTAATAAGCCCCTTTGTTTGTTAAATTCAAAAGTAGAATTGTAGTCCATGCTGAACATTTCAGTCCTATCTAAAAATTCGAGTTGCATATGCTTTTGCTAATAAAACAGTTTTATTAGTGCTGTAATTCTATCTTGTGCTTCCCTTCATTTATTTAATAGATTCTGCTGGCCAATAATTTAAATATATGTTATTAAATGACTACATCTTCCTACATTGCAGTTCATTTTGACTGCATTATATGTTATTTACTATATAAAAGTTACGATTTTCACATTATGTGCTTAGGTGGGTTACTGTCTTGTTCTTATGCCTCTGCGGTTCTCAAGTTCAAACCCCTATAATGTGTAAATGGATGTATTTGTTCAGTTAAGAGTAAAAATTACAATTATAGTTAAGAACTAAGAAAAAATTGATTTTGTGAAGTGTCCCACCAAGTTTGGTTTATCATTCTAGCAGAATTCAGCAGGCTGAATTCATGCCACATTGGTATGCATTAGGTTTCCAAAGACTGGCTTACAAACCATAACCATTACAAAGTATACTGTAGATGTGCTTACTGTTATTTTCGAAGGAAATAATTGTAGTCATCTTAGTAATAAAAAACCCAGGACTGTAGCTTAAATAGCTATCTAACATGGCCCAAATAAGACCCTTATATTTATGCTATCGAGCTGAAATGATTATTTCATAGCCTCAGTTTATATTGGAATTTTATAATGCAAATTGTTTGGGGGAAAATGGAAATAATCAATGCACTCACAATGAAATTAGCTAGTATAGTTAAGGGATCACTATTCAGAAACTATTTATCTAAAAAGCTCCGAATTATAAAATGGACATCTTATATAGACTCCATTTAATCCAAATAATCCAGATCTTGAAAAGGGATTTCCCTTTTTACTGTAATAATAAAATAATACAGTGTACTTGACCAAACTAAGATATAATGAATCCTTATTGGAAGCAAAATCAGCCTATTGGGTTTATTTATGTTAAAATTATTTTCTAGAAAACAAGGTGTAAATTTTAGAAAGATTCGTTATCCGGAAAACACCAAGTGCCAAGGATTCTGGATGATCCGTTCCATACCTGTATGAATGGCCAAAGAAAGTACACGAGACACATTTCTTTTAAGATGTGTGACTCAATTAGATCTGGTCAGAAAATTTTAATAATGTTCAGCTAAATCTCGAGGACATACTGTAAGTTAAAAACCAGATTGCATTTGATAGCTCATTAAATGAATCAACCTTCTGTTGTAAGTTACTAGATATAAATTGTGCATTCAGTAAATAGTGGATTGGAGTACAGTGATTTTTTTCAAATCTAACTTTCTATAGTTAGTCCAAATTTAATATTTTTAAAAGGGAAAGTCAAATGAACATAACTATTTGGTGTCTTGTGGATGAAACCTGGAAACCCCTTACATACAGTATTGTGGCCCATTTATTATAGGTAAAATTTAAGCCGTATTAGAGATTTTTAAACCCAAATCAAACTCTATTTCTCTAAAACCATGAAAGTTATTAAAGATCTGAATATTAAAAGCAGAAATTAAAAAAAAAAGGCTTAACAATCTGAAAAAAATAAGAATATCTCTAAAATCTCAAAACATTTGAGTTTTTCGGACCAATACTAGCAACCCCCCCCCGAGAAAACCTGAATGGTTAAAAAAAAGCTCCAATAGGATCAGCACAACTTTCATAGACTTCTATGGTACCTTGACTGGTTTTGTTTTGTATTGTACTGTTTTTTTGTTTTGTAGATTTTTTTGTGTTTTTACACTTAATAAATCTTGATTTTTTAACATTTTAGAGAAATAAAAGCCACACATTTTTAGGGGGGAAAGAAAAGAAATCAAATTTTCGTAAATTGGCCCCATAGTGTTTAGTTTTAATTTTTCCAGTTTTACTGTAGGGTGGTTTGCAGGGTGATTTTTGTATCCCCCCTTTCTGCAAGGTGTTGCTAAAACTACAGTAATTAAAAGACAATCTAGTATCTAGATTTTTGCCTTCCCCTGTTCATTGAATTTGTCCTTAAAATGTTTTTTAGTATCAGTAGCCAGAGTATGCAGAAAACAGTTAAAGTGCCAGAGAAATGCAGAACAAAAACCATAGCTCATTCAAAATACAAAAAAAAGATAAAAAAATTAGACTTATTTGAAAGCAGCTTAGAATATCCAATCTTGATCATTCTAAAAGTTGAAGGTTTTGTTTGTCTTTAACTTTTCTTACTGTATACACTTTTTCAAATGTTATGTTTTGCTGTTTCCATGACATATTGCTTATAAGACCAAGAGGGATGAGTCGGGGTGCCATTTGTAATCCAAATAAGTTAAAGACATGGACTTGGCTGCTCAGATCAAAGTAATTTAGACTGAATTTCCCACCCATTACAATGAAACGCGAATGAACCTGTTCTGCTCCAGTGTCTGATGGCCCGTTGCTTCTGCTTTAAGTTTCCATTTAGAAAAGGTTAGATGTCAAGAACGAGTCTTTGCCTGTTCTCCAGGTGTATAAACACTGTTAAAATGTTAATGGTATTCATGGATTGTAAAGCTCAGAGGTTCCCTCTTAAAGTAGACGCTAATGGAATGGAAATTCATCCGTGTCTTCTTCTGGCTTCCCATGCTAGCTGAGGCAGTCAGGCAAAAAGAAATGGTTTTAACAACAGCTCCTGGCAAGCACTGTGGAAACAAAATATAACTGAAAAGAAAAAATCATATAAAAACATTTAAAGTACTAGTAGAAAATGATTATTTTACTTTTAGATTTCTTATAAGGGTTTAAATAAAACATGCCTCATTCAACTTTATTAATGCAGCAACTATTTGTTAAATGCCATTGGTTCAATGACAAATAACAGTCTGGCATTTACAAAGGCCCTTGACATTTGGGGCTGATTTATCAAATTGTTTCTGACTTTGTTTGTAGTTTATGGCTCACACTTATTATTTCATTACATTTTTTTTGTATCTCAATTTTTTTATTGCTGCATTTGTAATTGGTTACATATGTACCTCTCTTTTTGACAGTATTGATCAGAACATTATAGTTTACACAAACTAAGTGGACAGCTATGTCTTAATTACACACAGTTAGTAATAATAATATTAAGTTGTAAAATATGAGATCCATAGCATTCAGGTATCTAAAAAAGATGTATGTGTATGATGTAAAAAAGCAGTGAATCATGTATGAATTATATTAATTGTGGTGTTATGACTACCAGGTTGCCTATTATCTCAGTATATAGTTTACATATTGTCTCCCATAATGTATGTAGCACAGGGCATTCAAAACAAATATGTGACAATGTTCCCACACCACCCTCAAATCTCCAGCATAGGTTATTAGGTACAAATCTAATCTTATATAATTTCTCTGGGGTCTATACCATCTGGCCAACAGTTTATAAGAACCTCCCTGATATTTATTGCTTATGGAATATTTAGCACTGAGTTTAAAAAAAATTCCCATTCCTCATCTTTCAGATGTAGTTCAGATTCCCATGATTTGTTATAGCTTGGCAGTGCTGTATATTTTTTGTCCAATAGTAGCTTATACAGATGTGATATACTATGTGTATGTGTATGTTCCCTTTCACACATCCGTTCAAATTCAGTGAGTGATCTATTCGGTTTCATTAAAGATTTATCTGTAGTAAGATAATGAGTCATTTACCATCTTCATTAATCCATAGTGTTCTAGTGTTGTTTGTTTTGCTGGGTCTTTATTTCCAACTGGTCAGGCATGGTGTAACTGAAGTTGTAAAATTCCCAAAAAATGAGGATATTCCGGTATTCAGTGTACTAAGAGGAAAGCTTTGGTTATGTCCAATTGGCATGAGTGGAGATGGGTATGGCGTAAGACCAAACTTTATTTATTTATTTATATTATTTATCTATGTTAATTAATAATGATAAGCCATCTGGGCCTGGTGCTTTTTGTAATTTGAGTAATTTTATGGCATCTTGAACCTTCTGTTCGGAAAAGGGGTCTTCAAGTGATTGCAGTATGTTTAAGGGGATTTTAGGTAGGGAATTTTTACTTAGATATTGCTGAATGATATGATTTAGTTGTGATAACACATTGGGACTCTGATTAGGAGAAATATTATATAATGTGGTATAATACTGCTGAAATATTGAAGCAATTTGTTGTGGGATTACTTTAATCTCTCCTTTATGATCTTTGATTTTATGTATATACAAGTCTAAATGTCTTTGCCTAAGAGCATTCTCCATGAGTTTGCTCATTTTCTTACCATATTCATGGAGGCTTCTTTAAGCCATTGTAGGTTGTGTTGCGATATGAAAATATAATCTAGTCTAATGTATACTGCTTAGAAGAGGGGTTCAGAAATCTCCAGGTAACTATGATTCAGAGAGCTTATATATTTTTCAATGCCATTTTTATTTTGGATTGAGGAATACTGAAGGTACGGAAAATTAGGGTCTCCACCTAAATTTAGAAGCCCCTTGATAAAGTCTCTTACTTTTTGTGGTAGACGGGACATATATTGAGTCTGATTGGTGTTGGGTAAATAGATACTGTCAATTGTGCACATCGTGTGGTACAACAGGTCTTTTATTAAAATAAATCTTCAGACAGGATCTATTAGGCAGGTAGATAGTAGGTAAAAGCAATGGCTACTCCACAATTTTTCTTTATTCGGATGGTTACTAAAATACCATTTACAGTATGTTTCTAACCATTTCATAAGATATGGCTCTTTTTTGAAATGTGTTTCTTGAATAAATAAAATATCTCCTTGATTTCTCTGCATAAGAAACCAATTGGCTTCTTTTTTTCTGGGACATTTATTCCATTTACATTCAGGGAAATAACTTTTAAGTTATGCATCATCATATACTATATAATAACATAGGTACATAGGTAATTGAGCTAACCACCTTTGAACCAAATTGTCTCTAAGTATATAATCGGTAAAAAACATATATACAACCCTTAGTGTAGCGGGCATTCAGCATAAAGGCTAAAGGCTGGTTGGAATATTATGTATACAGTGTTAATCCTTTTTCGCCCTTGTCGTATGGGGGGGTGTTTGATAATTGAGAACCAGGAGCACTCCTGTAGCTCCCATATTTAGTTAAACATATTTGTTAAGTAAATGTGGACCAAATATTGTTAGCAAAATATCTAATGATAACAAGATAAGGACATTTTTACTCAGAGGGAGAGAAACAATACTTATCACAAATGTAGTTAAACCAGCATGTGTTATATCCAGTGCTTCTGTTTACTTTTCTTGCGTTTTAAGTGAACGTGACCCGATCAGAGAGGTTCAAATTGGATACTCCGCAAATTTCAAACTTGCCTGGCATACTTTCTGGTGTTCATTGGATTCATGACAATGGGACTCCTCAATTCTTCCTTGCGCTTTAAGCTATCCCACTGAACCCCAATATTATATACCTTATTGAAACCAGGAGACAGAGATTGGTATAAAATGGCCACGGCATTTATTCACATTTTATCAAATAGATAGGACCTAACAGCTTAACCCGAGGCAATATTCAAAGGCTAGAATTGAACAAAAGATTGCAACTATGCTCTGCTGTCAACATGAGAGAAGTTCAGAAGCCCTGCTGCCAGACCTGCATCTGCAGTGTCTTGATGTAAGGAAATCCAAGCAGGCTGCCCCCAAGCACAAGCAATAGTAGCACCTTTTTCAATCAATCCACCATGCAGTCACAGGAGAGAACCTCCTTTCTCCCTCTTCTAAACTTACCTGTGCAGTACTCTAGCAAGGTCCTGCCACTGCTGTGACAAATAAAACTTAAAATATTATATCATATGTGCACTGTTTTGATCCAGAAGAAGGCAAAAAACTGAATAGCAGTGATTGATGCAAGAACCTTGAAAAGGGGTGTTAATCACAACACATTGTGCCTTCATGTATAGTTATAAGTTATCCAATGGAAAAAATGTCACTCTCTAACCCCTGATATGCTCCCAATGGAAAAAATTTCACTCTCTAACCCCTGATATGCTCCCAAATATAAGTATTGGCTGACCAATTTTCCTTTTTTTAAATTTAATTTTGGCAAGTAACCATCCTTCTATAAGCCGTGCTGATCATACCAACATAAGGCTTTATTAATATTTTTACTATATTACCTGGAATGCCTTTCCTGTTTATACAATACACATATTTTTCCTCGGGAACAAGATGATAGAGTTTTACGAAAGGTTTGCGGATTTGCAGAGACCACCTGCTGTTTAACACACTGCAATAAACAACAGTACACATTTATATAACCTTGTTGAACTGAACAGAATGTAATAGAAAAGGGATGAATTAATTAGTAGGCCACACAATTATTAGTGCACTTCTCCATAGTGTCTAATTAAAAGAATTTAGCTCATTTTTAAATTAACATTAATCGTGTCCCTATATTAACTAAAGCTGAGAGCAGGTGGTGATAATAAGATTGGAATATGGAAAAAGTATTCCGTGACAATACATAATCTTTGTGTGCCTGTGAAGCCTATTTACAGCTGCTACCTTTATATGTTTTCATTTTAGGAAATGTAAATATTTTCCTAAACAAACCAGTCATTTTTTTAATTGCATTTTTTTTAATAAAAATTATATAAATATATTTAATTGAAAAGTAGGCTATTCTTCAATACACTGTTTATTGGCTAACATTGAAAAAGGTTTTATATTGTGCATCTTGAAAATTATAGTCAAATTTTGTGCTTTGTGTGTATATTTATTTGTGACTGTTCCTACTTCCCTTAAATTATAGTCTTTGCATGACTTGTGGCAATAGTTTTAGATATTTAGAACAATGTTTTTTTTCTGCCTCAATTTTTCAAATCTTCTCAAAAACACCTACAATATATATACTTCAATGCATTCAGCACAAGACAAAATATCATTTGACTCCAAAGCATTTGCCGCAAGTAAAACCCCCATTATTAATGCATTTGGCATAAGAAATAACATGGCACAGTGGTGCTCAGATCCTCAGTCAGAACCCCCTCTTACCCAAGTAAAGTCAATATGCTTCTTTATTTTTCACATTAAGGGGCAGATTTATCAAAGTCGAATTTTGAATTTATGTGAACTTTTTTTTTTAACTCTAATGAGTTAGAATTTATTCAAAACTCGAATGTTATCTTATTTAATAAAAAACGCAAACGTCTAAAATTTTAATCAAAACTCAAATCAAATTCAAATTTAATTGAATGACAAACTCGATTTGAAAAATCTTGAATGACAGGAAGGCTATTAACATCTTCAAATGGGTCAACGGACCTCTGCCAAATATTCAAATTAAAACTGTTTCCATGCTTGTGCTTTTAAATTTGAATTTGTGAGTTTTGACAAAAAAAATTCAAAATTCAAATTTACCATTTCAACCTTAATAAATCTGCCCCTAAAATATGGAGAATACATCAGCAAGATTCATGTCACAAAACTACAGGCCTGAAGCGTTTTGTGGCAAAATAATTTCAAACCCAAGGCCCAAATGTACCTGTTCCAGTTAAAAACATTAACCCTAGTGCACATATATTCTCCTGGCCCATATCTAGCTAATTCAGATCAACATTAGTATTTATTCATATAATATGTAAAGTATACAAAATACAGATCCAATGACTGAACTCTGAAATAGGAATGATTATAAACAGTGTAGTAAAATGTTTACCCAAATGATATGCCAAATAGAATGAAAACAGTATTAAATACATGTTTGTGTTTTTTAAACACTTCTTTATAAAAAGGTTTAAAACTTCTACCCACACCAATTTGAAGATCAAATTGATGCTTAAAAAAATCAGGTCATGTGTAGAATTCTGGGGGGAAAAACCTAAATGAAATCTGCAATTATATTGTACATTTGGTTCAGGTGTTGAAGTGTGTTGAGGTTGTGGTGTGTAAGAATTTATTATCTTATGATGTACATATTAGAAGATGACCTACAGTTGAATGAAATGCAAGTCAGGCAAAAGTCTGGAGAGCATTTCTAATCCAGATGCCATTTGTGGTTTCTGAATAAAATTAATGAAATATATTTCACTGAATATCCTTGAAGGTTATAAGGTGGTGACCTGTGAATGTACATTTAGATATATAGTATATGTTACCTTGTTGTATAGGTCTTTCTTTGTTTTT
Source organism: Xenopus petersii (assembly GCA_038501925.1). NCBI lineage: Eukaryota > Metazoa > Chordata > Amphibia > Anura > Pipidae > Xenopus > Xenopus petersii. Next base: position 32,093,757 of record CM076676.1, on the reverse strand, counting down.
ACCAGTTTTCAGTTTGTTATATATTTCAGATTACTTCTTTCATTCTTTTATTTTTTAGGGGTCTTCCATTTTCATTGTCATCTAATTTTCTTCAAATTGGGAAGGACTATTTATCAAAATAGTCCTTCCCAATTTGAAGGACTATTTATCAAAATTTGAAATTGTGTAATGGTTTTACTACATCAAATAAACTTGTTTTCTTATCCATTAAAAATGTTGAAAATAAACAAATGCATTGAATTTTATCATGAAAAATAACTTCAGTACTTCATTTTCATTGGGTCAAAAAACAGCATTTTAAATTTGCCCTTAACAGCTCCCATTTATTTTACATATACTCGCCAGCTTTTAGATGACATAATTCTAGTACAGATTTGTACAAACTTAGCTACAAATCCATGTCAGGTGAATGAGATAGTCACTAACTCTCATTAACTGTTGACTGCCACTGTTCAATTTTGCAGTATAGGAACAGGACCTTTTAGGCTCGGAACCTGGAGTTTTCCAGATAAGGGGTCTTTTTATTATTTGAATCTTCATACTTTAAGCAGGTTATTTATCAGAGGTCAAGTTTGTGAGGGTTTTTTTTCTACTTTGAATAAACTCACAACTGGAACATTTGCTTATTTAAGAAAAACCTGAATGTTAGAAACTTGATTGAATGCAATAGGGGAAAAAAACTTGAAGACCTCGAATTTATTGAGTCTTGGAGCACAACCAGTGTAAAAAAAAAAAACAGAAAATCATGACCTCAAAAAACATCTTCAAATGGTTAATGAGACCTCTGCCATTGACTTCTACATGACCATGACAGGTTTTAGCTGGAATATTTTCATAATTTTAGCAGATTTTTTGCAGCTTTGGTGCATAACAAATCTTGAAAAAATTAGAATTTTTTGAGAAAACACAACTCCGCCTTTAATAAACAACCACCTAAATCTGCTAAAAATCATTTAACAGTGAATAAAGCCAACTGGATTGTTTTGTCTCCAATAATTAATTACATCTTAGTGGGGATGAAGTACAAGGTAATGTTTTATTATTACAGAATTTTTTTTTTTAATTATTTGTTTAAAATGGAATATATAGGAAATAAAATATATAGGAGATGGCCTTAAAATAATTTACGCTCAAATTTATGATAATTTAGCCAACACATTTATGCTAAATTATGATGGTATAATTTGCTCCATGCTTCAGATGTTAAATGCAGCACAACTGCCTGTTTGAAGAATATCAAGGGTCTGCCCTTGCTTGAAAAATTATTGTTCATTATCGGAGATGACATTGCCATGTTTGGAAATTTTCTGGATAACCTGATTATGGATAGTAAAACCCATACCCACAATTCTAATTTTCGTTCATAAATGTTGTCCTAAATTGTCCAGGTTTTGCTGCACCATCTGAATCTGAAAATTCAGATGGTGCAAAGTGAGAAGGTGTATGGGATCTGCAATTCGCCAGACTTTCTGCTGATGGTCATTCTTCTTTTCCTGGAAGGTAACAGTTAATTCTCAAATTAAATGCTGTAGTGCAGAACTGATAATTATTAACCTAATCACTCATTTTTACTTGCATTAAATCTAATATTACCTAGGATTAACATATTCTTTATACAGTATATCAAAAGTGTATCTGCCATAACTGTCCAAGAATAATAAATTGTTCATTTGCTGGCCTTACCTCATTTCTAATGTATAACAGTTTCCTTGGCACTAATTACACAATCTTCTCTTTTCTTCCTTCTGTTTCAACAAACTAATTATTGAGCAATATGTGCAATACAAGTCAAAAGACATTTATTCACTAGCCCAGGTTGGTGGCAAGAGTAACAGTGAATAGAAGTTGTGTCTCAGAGGGCATTTGAACAATACAAATAGTGTTGGAGCCAGCTACCTAAAGATTACCAGAAATGAAATAAATCTGTAATTTCTGCAGTTTTGCTACTTCTGTATTTACCACCTTAATTTAATTTATTTAGTTTTTTTCGTACATTTTGACTGCCATAATATGAGATTGAAAACATTTGTTCATATGCTTTTTCTGTGCTTCTATTTACAAATAAAATGAAAATAATAATCATGTGTGTATGTTAGTATCATGTGCTCAATCATATTGTCATAAAATATTCAATCCAGTGAAAGTCACTCCTAATTTCTATAAAAATGTTATTGAACCAATAAGCACTGTCATTTAGTTGAACATGCAGGGGAATGAAAATCAAAATGGCCATGTTTATCCTACTGTAGAAGTAGAAAACATAGCCATTTGAATCTAATATTATGCTTTAGTCATTAGAGTAATGGATCAGTGAATATTTTATGGAATGATGAACGATCCCAATTCCCAAAATTTGGGAATGTGTATATAGTTGGCAGAGGGGTGCTACTGCCATGAGGCATGTTCAGAACTTTCCTTAAGTGGCTGTGCCCCAGAGGTTACCAGTCGTGGTAAAAAATGAAAAAGGCGGGCACTTTAAGAAAGGCTTGAGTGTTAGCCGAAACATTAGCCATTTTTGTTTGAAAATAAACACCTTTACATGATTTGATAAGACCTGAGAGTGCAGGCTTCTTAATTTCTCTCTCTCTCTATATATATCTATATATATATGTGTGTGTGTGTGTTTCCTTGACAGACAAAGAGAACATGTATGTGAAGAGATATTATTCTGATTGATTTCGGTCTTACTTCCTAATCATCAGTGTTTGTGCTGCTTAATGGGGCTTAAGTTAATGAGCACATCAGGGCTGGTTGACCTTTAATGCATAGGATGAAATTGGTTTAGGCTTGATGTAAATAAATTAAGAACTTAGCACTTTAACCTTTTCAATTTTACTCAATGTGGAATTTACGGCATCAATATAATTATACATATATTTTTATGTCTATAGCTGCTTTTTATCTGTATGGCAACAGGTTGACTGGTATTTCAGGCATCAAGATCAAAGCTACTGTGCTCAGAAAGGGTAAAGACAAATTATATTTTATGAAAGAATCACAGGGCAGGATTCTTAAACAGGGGACAATGATAGTACCGTCATAGTTAAAGGGAATGAATAAACATTCCTCTGATTTAACTATGGGAAATGGTTCATTGAAATGCATCATATGGAGTTATCATTTTCAGAATGACAATTCAGCATCAATTCTTTCACTTCAAAAGTTACAGTGGAGTTACATATGTGCAGCTCAATATAGAAGTACCTGGTGAGGTTTTTTTTTTTTTTTTGATCTGCATAATGTTTGCACAATTAGGTACCGTACAAAGTTTTATAACAAATAATGACTTTCCAAGGGTATTGTTTAACAGAAAATACAACAGCATGCTATATTAAGACATTACATCTGTCAAGAATATAATCCTTTCTGGGGTATAGCACACTCAATGGAGGATCACTATATAAGCCCAGAATTTGAAGGAAGCTTATTCTCTACAACAGAAGTATGCCCCAAGACTATAAAGAATAATCAATTTTTTTCAAGCTTTTGTTCTATGTCATCGCTTTGCAATCTATACTATTATCTTGTGCTCCAGAAAGGCTAGTGATGGACAGACACTCTGAGAAGATAATGGAAGATGATGGAACTGTGCTGGTAGATGCCTTTCAAGAGTATGAAGTAACCTACTGGAAGATATAATGGGGGGGGTTTCAATAGGAGACTTTACAAGAGGCTTTGGCTATGCTTTGATTCTGAGATACCTTCATACATGAGAATGCTGAAGCTGTCATCCAAGTATATGCTGCTATAGTACTTCTTCCTATGCACACATTATCTTAATTCTTCCTGATCTGGCGCATTTTAAAAACCTGATGAGTGCTGTTTATGTCAGTACATATGGTACCACAACTTTTTTATGAACACGGTTTTCCAATTAGCATCAAATAAAGCTTTAAAACTGTACATACAGGGCCCCTTGCAGGCAGAGTTTTGCGTATTTTAAAGCTATTCCCAAAGGTATTTGCATCTATGCCCGTAAATCTATACTCGTGTTCAGTACCTAATGTTTTACATGTAATGTTCATTGATGCATGTCATGTATGGTTTCCCAAAACCCAGAACCCAGATGTCACCAGGTCTTGAAGTAAAAGAACCAAGGTCTGGTTCTGGGCAGACAAGGAAACCATAACATGTGATAGGAGGAATGGGGTTAGAGCAAACTGTAGTTGCAGAACAGGCTGGGGTCAAAACCAAGCAGCCAGTGCAGTACAGAGTAAGAATTTGGAAGAATAGTCAGTTAAGGGAAATAGTCGGTTCAGGCAGTGATACAGCAAAGGTCAAGGACATGCAAAGGTCAAGGAACAGAGAAAACAGACTAGAACCGCACCCAGGAACTACAGTAGCTACAATAGACCTACATTTGACAGTGAACAATTGGATGTTTAAATATTTGGATTTCACACCGAGCGCGATGACGTCAGAAATGGCACACTGAACAAAAAGACGCATGCATCAGACCCAGAAGAACACACACAAGTGCATAACTAGGAAGAAGGCTGCGAACATCCTCGTAGGTGAGATGTCGGGCGTCCCAGCTGTCTCCCAGGTATTAGCACAGTGCAATCACATTCCCAGTGTAGTCAGCCAAATGCTGGTTACCTGTTTCAAATAAAACATCTAAATTGTTGCTATCTGTATCAGGGAAAGATTTATGGCTTATATTACATATATGGTTAATATTCTATAATATTATCTATAATAGCACTGGTTTCCATTCATTCTATTTAATTTAAATAACTGGTGGCATGAAGAGGTCTCTGGAGTAGGAAAACATATTGTCATTGTGCAAAATCTCAGCATCTAGAAGCACTCCTTGCACTTCTATTCTGATCTGTTCTATTTGGTACTGTAAATCTCCTGTGCTTTTCTCTACCATTTTTTTTTACAATATATTAGAACCTATGTGAGTACTTACCTTGTAAATACTTGCAAGTGCAAGGAGCACTTATGGGTACAAATACCTTTTACAAATGGCATGCATGCTCGCTCCATTTTAGAGCAATGCAATTGTGGTTGCATTTGCAAAGGAGCTTTCAGAATAATTTGGGTACCATAATCTTACTTGGAGTATTGTATCATTGATTAAATTATAATTGGATTTTTGCTTTCTTGAAAATGTGGAAGTGCTATGAATTTCTCTACCATATGTCTTCTTCTTAGTTAATTATTAGTAATAGCTTTGTAAAATAACCAGATTGGCCAATGAATGATTGTTGGATATTCTAAGCATTTTTCTAATTAAGTGTGTAGGAAAAATTAAAATAATGATGTCATTGCATAGAGTTGCATAATTAGAAAACGTACAAGTATTTTGCTTGTTTTTGCACTTTGCACATTGTATTTGCAGTTATAAATGAACAAACATGAGGAGGTCTCCAATCCTCAGCTGTAACCATACAGCCAGGTGGTATGAGATAACTAAGAGATCCATTGATCCAATTATTGTGATTGAAGTCATGTGTAGTTGTAACAAGCAGCAGACTCACAAAGACATGGCGCCTTTGCAGGAATACAAATTTTCTCGCTCACAGAAAACTTCACAGTGGAAAATCTTGTCCATACACCAAAGATGAAGGTATGTTGCACACACCTGGATATAGGAAATTAAACATATTATATTTTGATCTGATTAAAAAGGCCTGGATGATGAAGGATGAATAAATGTGTTGTCAAAGCTAACCAAAAAGGAATGTGTATGTAAATGTAAGTAGAAGGAAATTTTATCCAACCTCAATGCCACGTCATAGGAGTGTAGAAAGATTAAAGCAGTAATTCAATTCTATATTTTACTATGTAATAAGATAGCATAGGTATGGGATTCATTATCTAGAATTTCCCATAGACATTATTTTATCCAAAAAATACACATTTTTAAAAATGATTTACTTTTTCTCTGTAATAAAAAAACAATTCCTTGTACTTGATCTCAACTAAGATATAATTAATCCTTATTGGAAGCAAAAATCAGCCTTTTGGATCTATTTAATATTTACATGATTTTCTAGTAAACATAAAGGTATGAAGATTCAAATTATGTAAATATCCATTATCCAGAAAACCCCAGGGCCCGAGCATTCTGGATAGCAGGTCTCATACTTGTATAGCTACAATTTTACAAAGAAAAAAAAATGTAAAAGTTTCAGACAGGGTGGTGGATTTCCTTTAAGTGCATTTATTTTCTTTAACAAATATTTACAATTACATCACTGTTGTAAACCTGGACACATAAACCAGTGGCTTATTTGATTGAACTGATATTCTGTCACTTGAACCTAAAAGGTGCTTGCAAAAGTCATTGGATATTCTGTATTCAGGGTTAGTGATTCATTGAAAATTGCTCATTTTCCTTTATTTAAATTTAATAGGCTTCCTGTAGCCTTTGTACATTTCTTTTCGGTATAATGAGTACACTTTCACGTCTTATAACAGAATCACCCATACACAACTACATTGCTTACAAAGGTCTCCTAAAGGCATTCTGTGTAATTAACAGTATCCTTAGCTAAAACCATGTCTGGTGACTTCTCAGGTTCATCCACTTTTTCGCTGTGTTTTTAAATCAGGTGGATAGTTTTCTTATCATCTCCTTTGTCTCTGGGTCTCAAAGTTTTTATTTTCCCTTAAATCTTAACTTAAAACTGAAATGGTTTGTGCTAAACTAGAAACGAAATATAATTAATAGTTATATTGATATTTGGGTATTTCAGCTTACATTATCATGAAGGAATACACAGCCGTGTTGGAGGAGCAGCAGGGCCAAAGTTGAACTTTTTTGCTCCCTTTGGTATATGCAAAATAATAAATATTATCCAAACCCTGGGCTGGACTTAGTTGAAAATCTGCAAAGAAACATTTTACTGCCTTTGACGTGGCAGAGATTTCCTGTTCTGGATACCAGGTTCTATACCTGTACTGAAGTAGTACAAAATATTGGGTAGATGTAAGAGAAAAAGCTTTGGGGGCACAATGATAGCTGACATCTTTTTCTGACCTTCATAGTTAATGCCATGGATACGCACCAACACTCATCTGATTTCTCCTCCTAATTGACCTTCTACCCTATCTATTGCTTGACCTACAGTTTAGTACCTTTATTCAGATTCCTTTACTTATAATGTAATAATTAAGACAAACTTGTACAAACAAGCAATTTTCTGTCTATAACATTTCAATTTTGTGGTGTGTGTTAATAGGTGATGGGCGGTAATGAGGGAGGTTAATTATGGGGCAGATCAATTACAGCTGTGTTCCTCTGTTTAAGGAATGCCTAAAGTAAGAAAGGTTTGATGTATAAAGGTATAGCAAAACTGTTCATTATATTTGTTTTTACTTGCCAGTAGTGATGACCGAATAGGATCTGTTTCACTTTGCCAAAAAAGTCACTAAATGACAATAAACGTTGATGCAAATGAGTGTTTTTTTGTGCAACAATTTTCAAACCACACATTTTTTTTTACTATATATTAGAGTACTATACATGTGAGAGTTTTTTCATGCCAAAATATTTCGCTCATCCCCACTTGCCAGTAATTTTTCGTTCACTAAATACATACAGGAAAGGTACATTTTTTTTAGACATCTGGCTGTGGTTTTACATGGTTGTCATTAAAGACATTACACAATTTATTTAGTTTAAAAATGTATATATTTTTGATGAGACTATAACATGGCAAGAAAAGATTGCAAAGTAATCTCAATAGGCTAGATAACAATAAGTACAAATGGGATGTATTGCAGAGCTGGTAGAGATTATTCTCATTGGAGAATACTCTTGCATTTCTAACTAAAGGAGAAATATACATAGTTACATAGTTACATAGTTAAATTGGGTTGAAAAAAGACAAAGTCCATCAAGTTCAACCCCTCCAAATGAAAACCCAGCATCCATACATACACCCCTCTCTACTTTTAATTAAATTCTATATACCCATACTAACTATAGAGCTTAGTATGACAATAGCCTTTGATATTATGTCTGTCCAAAAAATCATCCAAGCCATTCTTAAAGGCATTAACTGAATCAGCCATCACAACATCACCCGGCAGTGCGTTCCACAACCTCACTGTCCTGACTGTGAAGAACCCCCTACGTTGCTTCAAATGAAAGTTCTTTTCTTCTAGTCTAAAGGGGTGGCCTCTGGTACGGTGATCCACTTTATGGGTAAAAAGGTCCCCTGCCAATTGTCTATAATGTCCTCTAATGTACTTGTAAAGTGTAATCATGTCCCCTCGCAAGCGCCTTTTTTCCAGAGAAAACAACCGCAATCATGACAGTCTACCCTCATAATTTAAGTCTTCCATCCCTCTAACCAATTTAGTTGCACTTCTCTGCACTCTCTCCAGCTCATTTATATCCCTCTTAAGGACTGGAGTCCAAAACTGCACTGCATACTCCAGATGAGGCCTTACCAGGGACCTATAAAGAGGCATAATTATGTTTTCATCCCTTGAGTTAATGCCCTTTTTTATGCAAGACAGAACTTTATTTGCTTTAGTAGCCACAGAATGACACTGCCCAGAATTAGACAACGTGTTATCTACAAAGACCCCTAGATCCCTCTCATTTAAGGCAACACACTGCCATTTAGTGTATAACTTGCATTTATATTATTTTTGCCAAAGTGCATAACCTTGCATTTATCAACATTGAACCTCATTTTCCAGTTTTCTGCCCAGTTTTCCAGTTTAGACAAATCACTCTGCAAAGTGGCAGCATCCTGCATGGAACCTATAGTTCTGCACAATTTAGTATCATCTGCAAAAATAGAAACAGTACTTTCAATGCCCACCTCCAGGTCATTAATAAACAAGTTAAAAAGCAAGGGACCTAGTACAGAGCCCTGCGGTACTCCACTAACAACACTGGTCCAATTAGAAAATGTTCCATTTACCACCACTCTTTGTAGTCTATCTTTTAGCCAGTTCTCTATCCAGGTACAAATACTATGTTCCAGGCCAACATTCCTTAATTTAACCAGTAACCTTTTGTGTGGCACTGTATCAAATGCTTTAGCAAAATCGAAGTAAATCACATCCACTGCCATCCCAGAATCGAGGTGTCTACTTACATTCTCATAAAAAGAAATTAAGTTAGTCTGGCAAGATCTATTACGCATAAAACCATGCTGGCACAAACTCATAGTATTATGATTTGCTATGAAGTCCAGTATCTTATCCTTTAACCCTTCGAAAAGCTTTCCTACCACTGACGTCAGACTAACTGGCCTATAGTTTTGAGGCTGAGAACGGGATCCTTTTTTGAATAGAGGCACCACATTAGCAATTCGCCAGTCTCTCGGCACTATGCCAGATCTCAATGAATCCTGAAAAAAGTAAAGAGGTTTGGCAATCACAGAGCTTAGCTCGCTAATTACCCTGGGATGAATACCAACTGGCCCTGGACCTTTGTTAATCTTAACATGTTCTAGTCTCTTTTGAATTTCATCATGTGTGAACCATGCATCATTAGTTGTATTACTAGAATTGGGACTGTTAAGAAGGAAACTTCACTTACTGATTCCTCATTTGTGTAGACAGATGAAAAATATGAATTCAGAATCTGCACTTTTAGTTTTCATCAACCAGCTGACCCCCCTCTGATGGTAAGGGACCCACCCCTTCCTGCTTCATTTTTTTACTATTAACATATTTAAAAAATAATTTTGGATTTTTTTTACTGCTTGCTGCAATATCCTTTTCTATAGCAATTTTAGCTTGCCTTATAGCTTCTTTGCATGATTTATTGGCCTCCTTGTACCTTAATAAATGATTCGGCTGTACCAGCTAACTTGAAAGTTTTAAAAGCACGTCTTTTCTTACCCACCTCAACACCAATGCTTCTATTGAACCAAAAAGGTTTTGCTTTGCAACGACGTTCCTTGCTTACAAGTGGAATATACTGACAAGTATATTTATTAAGCAGCATTTTAAAGACTTCCCATTTTTGTTCTGTGTTTAACCCTGAGAAAAGCATTTCCCACTTAATATGTTGCAGAGATGCCCTTATACTGTCAAAGTTTGCATGTCTGAAATTTAGTGTTTTAGTTACTCCCTTATAGAATTGCTTCTGCAACAGAATCTCAAAGGAGACCATGTTATGATCACTAGGGATGTGGCGAACTAGTTCGCGCGAACTTCGACTGTTCGCGTCCGCCGAATGTTCGCGAACGTCACGCGACGTTCGCCAATTGGTGTTCGCGTTCGATTCGAGGTAAAATTTCGTTCGACCATTCGACCGTTCGATCGCTAAAATCGAACGATTTCCATTCGTTCGAACGATTATAAGCATTCGATTGAATTAAAATCATTCGATCGAATAGCTTCGATCGTTCGATTCGAACGAATATCCTTCGATCGTACGAATAAAATCGTTCGATCGAACGATTTTATCGAGCGTTCGAAGTTCGCGAACTGTTCGCTTTTTTGCCGGTGTTCGCGAACGGCGTTCGCGAACACATTAACGGCAGTTCGCTACATCCCTAATGATCACTATTCCCTAAATGCTCACGCAGACAAATGTTAGAGATGAGTTCAGTATTGTTAGTTATTACAAGGTCCAAAAGAGAGTTATTCCTAGTAGGTTCTTGAACGAGCTGGAATAAAAAGTTGTCATTCAGCATATTTACAAACCTACTAGCTTTTTCTGTCTTAGCAACCCCATTACCCCAGTCAATGTCTGGATAATTGAAGTCACCCATAGCAACAACTTGACCCAGCTGTGAAGCCGCTTGTATCTGCAAGAGTAGCTGAGCTTCATACTCGACACTTATACGAGGTGGTTTATAGCATACACCAATGATAACTCTTTTTGTTACCTTTTGCCCAGTCAAAATCTCTACCCAGAGTGATTCTACACCCTCACCAGTGCCAGCTATTGTTATTTCTTTAGCGCATGGTTTTAATTCAGGCTTTACATACAAACACACTCCTCCACCCTTTTTAATCCCTCTGTCCCTCCTAAAAAGGGTGTAACCATTTAAATTCACAATCCAGTCACAGGTTTCATCCCACCAGGTCTCAGTGATACCAATTATATCATAATTTTTAGAGCATGCAATTAATTCCAGGTCTCCCATTTTACCTGACAAACTCTGTGCATTTGCCAGCATACAGCGGAGGTTACTACTTTTACTTTTGAAATTTGCAATACTTAGTGAAGAATTATACGTTAAGTTAGTATTATTCTGTTTTCCTTGTAACAGAGGGACCTCCTTAGCTGGTAAAATGTATGCCCCCCTCACTCCTCCCCCATGACCCCTTACTAACCCCACTGCCTCGTCTTCCCTAGCTTCCCCATAATTCTTTATCTCACCCACCCCCCTCTTGCCTAGTTTAAACTCTCCTCCAACCTCTTAGCCATTCTTTCCCCTAGCACCGCGGACCCCCTTCCATTGAGGTGCAAACCGTCACGACTGTATAGGTTGTACCCCAACGAAAAATCAGCCCAGTGCTCTAGGAACCCAAACCCTTCCTTCCTGCACCAAGACTTGAGCCACGCATTTAGCTCCCTAAACTCCCGCTGTTTTCCTAAACTTGCACGTGGCACAGGCAAAATTTCAGAAAAGATGACATTGGAAGACCTTTCCTTGATCTTAGAGCCTAGATCCCTGAAATCATGCTTTAAGGTCTTCCATCTACCATTTATTTTGTCATTAGTACCGATATGCACTAAGACAGCTGGGTCATGCTTATAGGCTTATTTATGGGGGTAAAAATGTATATGCTGAATTTGTAGCTATACTACCCTCAATGACTACGATTGCTAACCTCAGATCTGGGGAGGCCATCTTTGCTGAAAAATGCACTGACCCAGGTTACCATTACTATTTTGCACATGCATAACACCAAGGACACCAGTGAGCACCATAAACAAGATGGTGGTGCTGTGTTTTTACAATACAGACATACTGCCGTTTTAGTGAAGCATGTCCTCAAGGGATCTGAAGTTAACCATTATAACAACACATGGGGGGGGGCTAACAAATTGGCATTCCCCTGCAATTAGGACATTTCTACTTTAACTTTGAAAAGCAATAAACGTAAAGAAAGCTTGATGTCATTTTGAAATCTTGAAAAATAAATTAATTCAATAGAAAAGTTGGCCAAATATTAAAACTTTTTCTGGAACATTTTCCTGGTGCAAGATATGCTAGGAAATGTGTGAGAAAGAGAGAAACAAGCAAGTCAAGTGATGTGTGATATTTTGTGAGTTCACTGATATATCACTTAAAACTTTCCAGTTTTTCATGTTGAGCAGCAGTTTAGCAGCAGTTTGTATGTTTAGGAAGTAACTATATCTGTGTAATCCAATGTTAGACTAGGTACTGTGCTCAATATTTTCCTAGAACTGTGTTTTTCTTTTGCTTTCATATTTTTAGGAAGTCTGTGTCAAAATGAGCATCCTTATTCACATTGATTGTGAGGCAATCATTTGTATATCAACACGGCCATATGCTAGACCATACTGCATCCCAGAATGCCTGAAATACGGCAGCTTGCTATAGAAGCAGTAACAGAAGAACTGCAGTTACCATACATGTTTATTGTATACATGTTGGAAATATGGTTGCAGAATTGCAATGTTTGAAATCTCCTGTGACATTTTCTAAAGATGAGGGACCCCTCCCCACTCCCATTCATTTCTCCCATTCTGATTATTCTTTAAGGAGAAAACACTTGGAAGTGAAACATTTTAAGTAAAACCCCTTTCATACAGTAGGTGTTGTATAAAGCAAATGCAATTTCTCCATGGTACATGTCAAGGTTTGAAAAGCTTAAACATTATCTATGATTTGTGTCTTTAAAAAAAAAAAAACACATAGGCATTGTCACTTTCAGCTACACCATATCTTTATATTTTCTTTGCTGGCAATAGAAATCAAAGTCTTAATTTTTGAAACCGCTTCTTGTTTTAAAAAAAAAAATGATTACAGTTGGCTAAAATGATTGTGTTATCTTTTAGTGTATAACAGTGGTAGGTTATACTAATGGAGCTAAGCATCAGTATCCCAAAACTGAAATTACTAGTGCATGGCAAATCTCATTAACTTCTTTTTAAAACTAATGAGTGAAAATAAAAATGCTGAGAAAAGCAAAAAGTTGCATGTTTAGTGTGCTCATTTGCATGTCATTACCCTGTTTTAATACACATCTTTAAAAATAACAACCTAATCGTGTCTGCTAAAGGAAGCAAACTTTGGAGGGTCTAAACAAACTGGTGGAACTGCAAGTATTTTTGAGCACTATTTTGTGTTGACTTTATAATGGATCAACGCAGGATTCTTGGTCAGAAAAACAGGGAGTTAAAGTGTCCATACACAAGCTGATAAAAGCTAGCAACAGACAAGGTCAACAGCTTGTTTGCCAGTGTATGGGGCCCCTGGCAGGCTTCCCTGATCACTATCTGGCAGAAAATTTTATCTGGCAGAAAATTGGCCAGATGATGATCGAAAGAGGCTTAAAATTCTTGTTGGATCGAGGACCACATTGGTTCATCGATGCAGTCTTCAATCCCACCACCTGCATTCCTGGCCTTATGATCAAATCATTGGTCCCTAGGGCCCATGATTAGGGATGGGTGAATTTGACCCGTTTAATCAAAAAAAAATTTGGACGCACAACGCCATACAAGTCTATTGACCCATCCCTGCCCACTATCAGATCAGTCCAATATCTCCAGCTCAAGGTGGGAAAATCAGTGCAAGATCAACTTGTTTGGCAACCTCGCCAAACGCGTGTATCTACCCATGTATGGCCACCTTTATGGAGAAAAAAAATGTCAACTTTAGCCATGTCTTATAACCCATAGCAACCAAATAAAATCATATTGTAGTGATGCAGGATTAATTTAAGGGTAAATAAAACTGGAACCTATCATTTTATGAAGTTATATTTTATATTTATTTTTTTAATTGAAGCACAAACTGAACTGAGAACTGATCCATTTTGTTGGCTTGTTTTGGCAGGAGGACAGGGGAAGGAATAGGGTCTTTAGTTGTTATAGAAATAAGTCACCGTGTTTCTATGGTGCCCTTTGACATGTCGGCCAACCTATAAAATTATTAAAAGTGCATAAAACAGGACAAAAGCCTTCTCTTAAAAGTATTGCACACATATTAATAGACAACAAACCCCAGCATACTCCTCAACATAATACTAGGGATGAGCACATTTTTTCACCTGATACAGAATCACAGCAAAAGTTCTGTTTTTGCAGCTGGTAAAAGCTTTCTACACTAGAAGTAAGCCATCCTTTTTCATTCATTGGAAAGGGTTTTATTCCTGTGCAAGAAAAACATCCACTAACTAACTAACATTTGGCATGAGAAAAAAAACAACCATTGTTTACAATGCATTTGGAAAACTTTCAAAGATTTTGCAAATTTTTCCATGGTTTTGTTAATTTTTGTGGCAAAATAAAATGGGTCAGTTTTGCTTATCAGCACATATTACCAAGGGTTAAAGAGCATGATCTAGCAAGAGTATGAATTTTAATCAATTTACAAAAATACCATTTAACTGGTAAAGACAATGGGGGTCATTTATAAAGTTCACGCCACGCATATTTTTCCGCAAATGTTGTATTGCCCATGTTTTTTCCTAGGAGCTAAAATATTGCACTGCCGTTCCAATCTATTTCCCTTTTTGCAAATTCACATTGCGAAAAAATATTCTCAAATTTTCTCCACCACCAAGTCATGGCATAACCCTAATGCAGAGTGTGAACATATATATTATCAATTTGTGATTTTTGCCATATTTAAAAAGTTCTTATGGACATTTGCAATGCAAAAGAAAATTTGCAATTCGATCAGCTTTATAAATATAACCATAAGCAGGACAAATATATTCACTGTGCAGACAACTCTGTCCTGCACAAAGTTTATAAATGAGCCCCAATATTTTCTCACAGTATATAGCAAAGTTCCCAATGAGGCCATGGGTGCAGTCTGAAGGCCAGCTAGCATTAGAAAATAGTTCTTATTTGCTGTCATGGATACTTTTAGAGTCCCAATACTGTACCTTTCTAAAGCTTTTTTTTTGTGTTATGGAGAGTGCTGGTTAGAAGGGATGGTAAGCAGTGACTGATAAGTCTATTGGCACACACAATGCAAGATTAAATGGCTATAATCAAAGCAAAGATCACAGAGTATTTCCTTTTATAAATGAGCCATTGGTGTCAAGCTCAGGATCCCTTGACGTGTTGATGGCTACAGGGGTCACCTTTTGACAAAAGTGCCGTACAATTTACACTGGCAGTTTGCATGCTCTGCTTCCTAGAAACAGCCAATCAAACCAAGCCTTTATTATAATTAGTGGACACCAATCAGTTGAAAAGAAAAGACATCATATTAGTAACTACTGAAGTCTAGAAGGAAGTGTTTAAGCTTGCTACTTTAGCTTGGTCTCACTTGACTTGTAAAATACTAGTAGAGAGAATAAAAGCGATGATATGTATATAAACAATCTTATTTTACTTTACAAAAAAAAACACTCTAAAACAAATCTAGGATGCAAGGGAAATAGTGATGGGATCTTTTTTTTCATATGGAAAAGACCAGAGAACAAGAGGTCCCTTTAGAACTTAAATGGATACTGTCATGGGAAAAATGTTTTTCTCAAAATGAATCAGTTAATAGTGCTGCTCCAGCAGAATTCTGCACTGAAATCCATTTCTCAAAAGAGCAAACTGATTTTTTTATATTCAATTTTGAAATCTGACATGGGGCTAGACATTTTGTAAATTTCCCAGCTGCCCCTGTCATGTGACTTGTGCCTGCACTTTAGGAGAGAAATGCTTTCCGGCAGGTTGCTGTTTTTCCTTTTCAATGTAACTGAATGTGTCTCAGTGGGACATGAGTTTTTACTATTGAGTGTTGTTCTTAGATCTACCAGGCAGCTGTTATGTTGTGTTAGGGAGCTGCTATCTGGTTACCTTCCCATTGTTCTTTTGTTTGGCTGCTGGGGGGGTAAAGGGAGGGGGTTGATATCACTCCAACTTGCAGTACAGCAGTAAAGAGTGATTGAAGTTTATCAGAGCACAAGTCACATGACTTGGGGCAGCTGGGAAATTGACAATATGTCTAGCCCCATGTCAGATTTAAAAATTGAATATAAAAAAATTTGTTTGCTCTTTTGAGAAATGGATTTCAGTGCAGAATTCTGCTGGAGCAGCACTATTAACTGATTCATTTTAAAAAAAATTTTTTTCCCATGACAGTTTCCCTTTAACTTTCATTTGAAGAAGTCACAATGGATCTTCAAGGTGAGGGCAGTGAGGCTGTGGAATGCTCTGTTGGGTGATGTTAGATTCTAATAATGCCTTTAAGAGTGATTGGTTTAATTCTTGGACAAGCTCAACTATAGTCCAACCAGTATAGGTAGACGTATATACAGGGCTGCTCCTGCCATGAGGCAACATGATAGAAGACTTGTATATCTACTATCTTAGTTGAGATCAAGTACAATGTACTGTTTTTTTAACAGAGAAAAAAAAATGAAATCATTTTTAAAATTTTTGATAAAATTGAGTCTTTTGCTTTCTGGATAATGGGTTTCCAGATAATGGATCCCATACCTGTACAATGGCACTCATTAAATGTAACATTCACAACTTAAAAAAAGCAAAGACTAGTACACCCAAATCTGATTTATTTTTCTTAAGCATATGCAGATGAAGGCAGTTGATATATATCAACTGAAATGTTACTTAATGCTGCAGTTGCAAAAATATTGTTATACGTTGGAAAAAGAACTCTGATCTGCCCGCACAAATAAAAGGAAACTGTTCAAAGACAAAACAGAGATTGTGCTTTTTCTTCCCTTTTGTTCTTCTTTACAGAACTTCTGTGTTCTATAGCAGATTTCCAGCGGCAGATGTTGCATTCTTCCAAAATTATAGTGACTTCATTCCTGTGATAAAAAAAAAAAAAAATCTTTGTAAACTCACAGCGGGTGTGGTATAAATGTACACTATTGGGAATCACATCAGATAATAAATAATGGCTGGCTTGGGTTGTCGTTTATCAGGTAGCTTTTCTATTTGTAACGAAGTTTGGAAGTTTTAAACACATCTGATTCACAAAATCTGCTCCCAGCTATAACCAATGCACAATATTTAGGGGCAGATTTACTAAAGAGCAAAATGGCCGCCACTAGCGGTATTGCAGGGATATCGCCAATTTACTAACAGGCATAGAGGACAATTCACTAGTGAAAGAGACTGACGCCAGTGTAGTTACCCTACCACCAAGCGAACAATCATTACTCCGCAAATTTTAGGGTGGGCTCAGGACTAGGGCATTTAAGGATCTCTTTTGTCTTTATTTAGCTTCCCTTGTAATAAAAATGCAAGCAAGCATTTCCATCTCCAATAAAGACATCCATATGACCTATAGTGCATGTACCCGTCCTACTCAAAGTGTAAGAGTACTAACAAAGTTTTGCTGGGCAGAATGGAATGCTAGCAAAAGATCGCTAATAAATGTTTGAATTGGCAAATTTACGCTAGCGAAACATCGTCATTGTTTGGCTTCTGAAATGCAACTTCCCATTTAAGTGAATTAGCGTCACTAATTTACGCCTGGTGAAGTGTGGCAGAGCGTTCGCTGGTGAAAATTCGCCCTTTAGTGAATTTGCCCCTTAGTTCCTTATATTTAGTTTCTTTAAAAGGGAGGGGGGAGCTACATTTGCTTTGCTTACAACTACAATAATGTGGGCATATAAATGTGTTGCACACGTGGGGTATCACAAGAACATAGCTTAATGACATCAAACAAGATTTGCATATCGGAAGCAAATAGCACTTTGCTGCATGTTGCAACTGCTTAACAAGAAATGTGGGAAGGAAAGAAAATTTGCCTTTAAATGGCACATTCTGGGACTTTTTAGGGCTATTAATAGCTAAATGACCACGGCTTTCACAATATCAACCTAATATACTAGGGAATGTAATAAAAGTTGTTAACGGAAAAAATTGTGCAATGCAAAAATGTATGCTTTGACATAGGACAAATTTTTCTTTGGGCATTTTTAATATAGCTTTTGCGAAACCCAGAAATGGCTTTGTGACTAGTGATGAGTGGAAAAGTTTGTCATGTATAGATATGCAGTAAACTTTTGCTGAACAGAGTTTGCTGCAGGCAAACATTTTCGCTATACTGTGAACCAGTGCTATCCAGTGCTGGTGCCCCATTAGCATTTTGTTCACAAGTGTGAACAATACAGGGGGATCACAGGTGTGAACAATACAGGGGATTACAGTGTGAATTTGAGGTTTAAACAATGCAGGGGCCAGTCAATCTCTGTAGTGATAATTTTAAAGATTACATATGGTAAACAGACACAGCAGGCAGACTTTGATGTGGAGGACCATATAAGGGGGGGTCGCGGGCCGCCAGTTGGACAGCCCTGCTGTGAACCATGCATGTGTCTCGTTACTAGCGTCAAACACATATTTCATTGTATCCTTCCCCATCAATCAAAGGGACCTGAGCCGTCCCATTGTCTATATAAGGACCTACTCATACTTACAGTATATGGTTTATTCATTTTAATTCATTTGGGATACAAAGCACACAGATATCAGTTGGTTGTAATATTTAGTATTAGTTGTGCCTGTGTTATTAAACCAGTATTATAGATAAACTATAGATGGTCCTTTTTTTCTTAAACCACAATATATTTACAAAGAGTAGTAGTAGATACCATTAACAGCCAACCAGACATGTTTTTAAGAAATTGGCAACATGGGAGCCTTTTTTTTAATAGAAAAAAGCAGTTGTAGCTTAGTGGATAACTAAGCTTAGTCTGTTAACAGGGTAGGGCATGTGTGTAGCAGTATACTATGCAAAAAATGCATGTGATTTTGCCCTCCCAATTTTTTATCGGTATCCCCAAAGCAGAACAATGTGCCATGAAAAAACACCCATAGACTCTAATGTATTTTGCTACAAAAACAACACACAACAAAAAAATTGCAACAAAAACAATTTGACGTTTTGCAAAATCTTCAATAAAGAGAAACGGGACAGATTTGCTCATCACTATTCGTGACCACTTCTGAAAGTTGAAAAAAGTTTGAATATTTTATGCGCCACTGCACAATGGGTTGGGGACCCCTGCCTAAAAATGTGCAAGAAAAATTAGTGATGCAATAATAGTTAAATTGTGAATATTTCTATGTATTTTTTTTTATTTGAAACATTTCTAATCTCTTAAAAGAGCCTGGACCCCCCGAGAACCCCCAGTTTCCATTGGCCCCTCCACATTATCTGAAATAGCCTTCAGTTTTTACGTTTTTAAGACTGCTGAAAACAATTACCTGTCACATTTCAATATTAATGGATACTTTTATAAAGCCATCTAAGGATTCTGGATTGTCAACCCTAGCAAGTTCATCTTTAATTGAACAGTAGAGTCTCCTTATGAAATTAAATTTTTGAACAGATTTATTCTAATAAGTGTCTGCCACCAATCTCCTAAATTCTGCTGCATATTTTGCTACAGAACAGTCACCCTGAAAAATATTCAATGAAGCTTTCACTAGTGGCTGACCTATTAGGGTCATCAAAAACTATTAATATTACTAATGTTGTGACCAGAAACCCATGAAAAGTTTTTTATACTATAGAGGTGTCCCATGCCAAAGGTCCACCTTGTAACAAAGTGAATATAAATCCCACTTCCAAAGAATCATAAGAAATAAGCTGCTGGGTTGTAAATTAAATAGCGGACATTGATACACCCTATTAACAGTTTTGCATCACCCCAAAACATTAAGGCAGAGGCATCAGTTAAGCCTGCAGCAATAACTGGATTCTGGGAAAATTGTTCTTTTAACTGCTGCACCTGGCCTGCAGATTTTGTAGTACTTGTTCAATAGAGGAAATCTGCTGGGTTCAATTTGTAAATGCTTGTCTATAAGTTACAACTGCTGAACAACAAACCAACCACTTGTGATTCACTGAAATCAGGTTCACTTAGTGGGACTGGCAGAGAGGAAAGCTTTATGTAAATACAAGTTAGTGAGAAAGTGCAGATGGGAGAAAGCTCAGCATCTGAAATGGTGAGCAACTGAGCACACTAGGAACAGAAGTGCACAGGGTATTAGCTTAGCAATCTAGAAAGGGAATCTGATAACCAAGAGAAAGCACCAAAGGATTTGACCAAAAAAGTAACAGAAGCCAGGCCAGGCCATGCACCAATTTCAAGATGAACTTAGAACCAAAGCATTAGGCAAATTCATAGTTAGAAAAGCCAATTTTCAAACACAAACTATCTAAGATTTCAAGAACACCCTTACTAACACAGAAAACCTGTTTGCTCAGCCAGTGAGACACTCCCACCCAGCCCTATAAAAAGCCTCTCACAGCACCTGATTGGTACAAAGGACAGCAGGAATTAACCCTTATCCTTGCTGGATAGGGGCAACTTTTGAAACCTTGACAATGAGGCTGTTCAGAGTGCACGGCATTAGAGAAGCAACTGCTTCCATCGATTCATTATGACATTTGGTTGTCAGGCAGATAGTTACATAGTTAAATTGGGTTGAAAAAAAAGACAAAGTCCATCAAGTTCAACCCCCCAAATGAAAACCCAGCATCCATACACACACCCCTCTTTAATTTTACATAAATTCTTTATACCCATACCTATACTAACTATAGAGCTTAGTATCACAATAGCCTTTGAGATTATGTCTGTCCAAAAAATCATCCAAGCCATTCTTAAAGGCATTAACAGAATCAGCCATCACAACATCACCCGGCAGTGCATTCCACAACCTCACTGTCCTGACTGTGAAGAACCCCCTATGTTGCTTCAAACGAAAGCTCTTTTCTTCTAGTCTAAAGGGGTGGCCTCTGGTACGGTGATTCACTTTATCGGTAAAAGGGTCCCCTGCTATTTGTCTATAATGTCCTCTAATGTACTTGTAAAGTATAATCATGTCCCTTCCCAAGCGCCTTTTTTCCAGAGAAAAAAACCCCAACCTTGACAGTCTACCTTCATAATTTGTCTTCCATCCCTCTAACCAGTTTAGTTGCATTTAGTCTCTGCACTCTTTCCAGCTCATTTATATCCCTCTTAAGGACTGGAGTCCAAAACTGCACTGCATACTCCAGATGAGGCCTTACCAGGGACCTATAAAGAGGCATAATTATGTTTTCATCCCTTGAGTTAATGCCCTTTTTTAAGTCAGAACTTTATTTGCTTTAGGAGCCACAGAATGACACTGCCCAGAATTAGACAACTTGTTATCTACAAAAAACCCCTAGATCCTTCTTATTTAAGGAAACTCCCAACACACTGCCATTTAGTCTATAACTTGCATTTATATTATTTTTGCTAAAGTGCATAACCTTGCATTTATCAACATTGATCCTCATTTTCCAGTTTGCTGCCCAGTTTTCCAACTTAGACAAAAACACTCTGCAATGTGGCAGCATCCTGCATGGAACCTATAGTTCTGCACAATTTAGAATCATCTGCAAAAATAGAAACAGTACTTTCAATGCCCACCTCCAGGTCATTAATAAACAAGTTGAAAAGCAAGGGACCTAGTACAGAGCCCTGCGGTACTCCACTACACTACACTGGTTCAATTAGAAAATGTTCCATTTACCACCACTCTTTGTAGTCTATCTTTTAGCCAGTTCTCTATCCTGGTACAAATAGATTGTTCCAGGCCAACATTCCTTAATTTAACCAATAACCTTTTGTGTGGCATTGTATCAAATTCTTTAGCAAAGTCTAAATAAATCACATCCACTGCCATGGCAGAATCGAGGTATATACTTACCTTCTCATAAAAATAAATTAAGTTAGTCTGGCAAGATCTATTACGCATAAAACCATGCTGCCACAAACTCATAGTATTATGATTTGCTATAAAGTCCAGTATCTTATCCTTTATTAACCCTTTGAAAAGCTTTCCTATCACGGATGTCAGACTAACTGCCCTATAGTTTTAAGGCTGAGAATGGGATCCTTTTAGCAATTCGTCTGTCTCAGCACTATGCCAGACCTCAATGAATCCTGAAAAAAAAGAGGTTTGGCAATCACAGAGCTAAGCTCGCTAAGTACCCTGGGATGAATACCAACTGGCCCGACCTTTGTTAACCTTAACATGTTCTAGTCTCTTTTGAATTTCCTCATGTGTGAACCATGCAGCATTAGTTGTATTACTGGAATTGGGACTTTTAAGAAGGAAACCTTCATGAACTGGTTCCCCATTTGTGTAGACAGTCAAAAAATGTGAGTTCAGAATCTGCGCTTTTATTTTGTTTTCATCAACCAGCTGACCCCCCTCTGCTACCAAAGGTCCCATCCCTTCCTGCTTCATTTTTTTACTATTAACAAATTTAAAAAATAATTTTGGATTTTTTTACTGCTTGCTGCAATATCCTTTTCCATATCAATTTTAGCTTGCCTTATGGCTTCTTTGCATGATTTATTGGCTTCTTTGTACCTTATCATTTTCTGCTAATCAATTTAGATCTTTGATAAAAGATTTATGGAAATGGTATGCATACATATGTAAGGAATATTTGCCTCTAATACAGTATGGGGCCCGATTCACAAAGGGTCGAATATCGAGGGTTAATTAACCCTCGATATTTGACTGGGAATTAAAATCCTTCGACTTCGAATATCGAAGTCGAAGGATTTTAGCGCAAAGTTAGCCAAGCCTATGGGGACCTTCCCCATAGGCTAACATTGAGTTCAGTAGCTTTTAGATGGCGAACTAGGGGGTCGAAGTTTTTTCTTAAAGAGACAGTACTTCGACTATCAAATGATCGAATGGTCGAACGATTTTTAGTTTGAATCCTTCGATTCAAAGTCGTAGTCGTAGTCGAAGGTCGTAGTAGCCCATTCGATGGTTGAAGTAGCCCAAAAAACACTTCAAAATTCGAAGTTTTTTTACTTTGAATCCTTCACTCAGAGTTAGTGAATCGGCCCCTATGTGTTGCTTATACTAAAGGGCTAGTATATGAGAATTGAGCCTCTACCTATACTGAATGCATCTGAATCTGAATGCATCCTGGCAATGTCCAGCGGCATAACTATAGTGGAAGCAGACCCTGCAATCGAGGGGTTCCAGGGAACAGGGGGGCCTTCTTCCTCTAGCCGTCTTTTACCTGAGAGATGGTGGGGAGTGGAGGATGCAAGCAGCCTGGTGGGAAAATAGCATGGAGGGTCAAGGGTGGCTGTGCATGCCGGACCCGGTTTTGTTTTGGGTGGCAGGAGGCTGGAACCATGTAGTTACTCCACTGGTAATGACATCTGCACCCAATTCATTAGGTGCAAATGCACCATGTTTATTGATTATTCTTTAGCTGCTCTGCTGAATGATCAAACAATAAAATGAGGTATATTATCCCTTTAAATGGGCTGCTGAAGTTTGTTCATGGTTGTTATCCATCTATGTTTAGGTATAGTATATTAACACTGCAGTTGTGGCCCTACATATATTCTATAAAGAGGACAAGCACCGTGTCAAAAATTGCCTGCTTAAATATAAAAGAATACTTTAGTATCTGCATAGCTCCCCCCAATCCTTTTTCATGCAGTGGCTGCAAGCCCCCAAACAGTCCTATTGCAACAATTCTGATTATACAATGATCTTACTGTGTAGAAGTGACAATGTCAAAGATTATTCTCATTGGTTAATAATTGTGCATATGTAATTTGTTTCCAATTGGCATCTTTGCAGAACTAGGATGCACAAAATGGGAGACATTTAGGGAAATGTATGTCTCCTTTATCAATTTATTACAAATATCTAGTTATTTTCCAAAGCCATATTTTTTAATCTTATGTGAATATCCTCCACCCTGCCTAAAAATAATATTCTGTTGAAAAATTGTTGCATCAAAAGGCAATTGTTCCAACACAAAACTTCATATTTCTGTATTGCTGTATTTATTACAAATTACCACCCTTAAATGATGCTATTCCACAAAATTATAGATACGCAAGAACATAGAAACTGGTATTTAGATTAGATTTATTTTGGAAACAAAAAAATGTATAAAACATGCAGATTGGGCTTACTGCATCTAAATCAATGCAGCAAATAAACAATAGGAAACATTATTTCCACATTAGCTCATTGCAGTAATTCTCCTGGAAGTAAACAAATCTTGCATCGTGTTTGAAAAGACGTCCAGAACCATTTTTATCCGTTCAACATTTTGCTGGTGGCTAAAAGAAAAAGATGAAATGAAATTGTGTTTTCATAAAATTGGATCTTGCTGCACTTGCATAGTACCAAAAAAAAAACACAGACATATAGCTAATAAGGCGTATAAAACAATTATTTTAAAAGCAGAAAGGCTTACATATTGCATACCCTCTGGTGTATAGGTGCTATGCATGGGATCCCTATTATGGAAATCCCCCACCAACGATGCCCTGCAGAAATTGCTTTGTGAGTAATTAAAGATTCACGCACCTATTTGTTGGCAGATAACATTAACAGTTTCCATCAGCTCATGTGCAAAGCATAGATAGCTCACTCTCCCTTCTGCCTACTCACAAAGAGCTGTGCTTAAGTAATGAGCTTTCATACCGCCTGTAGGAATACAGTTTTTGCCAGGCTAAATTGCTCCATTTCGAAGGCTAATTGTGGGAAGAGGCCTTCTGTTACATGTAGAAGTGCTGTGTGCATGCCTGGATATGTATTCTTGTGTTTTTCCATTAGCAGCTGAATTGTCAAATGTGATAAAGAAGCTCGTTTTTAAAGCCTCACATTTGTAGCAGCTTGAAAAATGAAAAATGCTTCCTGACAGTAATACAAGGCAAACCTCATTAGGCAAACTAAAACCAGGCCTGCACAGATTTCCAACCCTCGGGCTCCTTCAGTGTACCTTTTGGGTGGATTTGAGAATATTTTATCCAGTGTATCATCTGAATATCTTTCTCAGCTTTACTTAAAGAACTTCATGGCTTGAAAAGTGCATAAATGGGGCTTAAGACTAAGATGCAGAGAAAAAGAAAAGTCAGGCTGGTCTGAGCAGAAGACACACTGGGTATATATGGAAGCATTGGGAATACAGCATAAAGTTCATTGGCCTGCTATTATTACCATTGTGAATATCTAGTGCAGTGGTTTTTACTCTTAATAAATATAGAAAATGTGTGTTCCCCCTAGTGTTGTATTATTTTCTGTTGATATAGAGGTTCAGATTTAAAAATATAGATATGTACTGTATATAGGGGACATTGTCTGTAAGTGAGGCATACATATGGATGCAAAGGTACGAAATTGTTTTTGCATAAACCACTTATCTTAAAGTACCCACTGTGTGGAGAAAATGTAGCTCTTCCATATAAAGTAAAACTCTATAGCTAGCATGTTTCCTTTTACCTCCAATAAAACAAGTATCTGTTCACATTTTCAATATACTGTTGCGAAATGGGTGACCGACCTGTATATTACAATTGTGTTTGCATCTTCAAAAGGTTCTCTGGATTACATCTCGGAGGTATCTTCAAATCATCCCCTCCCTGTGTTTAATTGGAATGCGGACATTGATTCGGAATCCACATATTTTTCTATCTGTAAAATGTTTGCTGCCACAGCAGAAACAAAAATATATACAAAAAAAAAAAAGAATACCCTGGGCAGTTTGTGCTCAAATAAGAAATGAAATCTAATGATCTCTGATATAATGATCTAGGCTATCATCTGTGAGTATAATTTGAAAGGGATGAAAGGGAAATGTTCTTATTAATATAACCAAAGGCTAACATACCATTCAGACAACAGTAGTCTAATGGCTTAAACAAACATGAATCGTAAAAAAAAAAAAAAGTAACGAATGTGCTTGAAAGCAAACGCGGAACTCAAATAATAGCAAGTCAAAAGGTCTTGCATGTCTGCAGCCTTCTTACATAGTTAGATTAGAAAATCGATTAATGCACAAGCAACATAACAAGCAGTAAAGTAATTAGAATATGTTGAAGCCAGACATAAATGTGATTAACATGACATTGTAAAGAAAGATGGTCTTCGGAAAGCTTCAGCATTAACGCAGGCAAAAGAAAACTTCAGAGAATCATTAAACCTGCCACGTTTCATCAGCATCTGCGTTATGAGGCTTTGGCAGAGTTTAAAGGGAATTCTATTGCCAGAAATGTTGGTATATATTAAAAAAAAACTTGAACAGGGTAAAAGGATGACTCTTACTACATATGGGATTTAAATCATATAAATATAACTAACCAAGATTAATATAACACCACATACATTTAAGAGGTAGATTATGAAAACCACAAAAGAGGTAATTTATGACACAAATCCTACTATATAACCCTCAGTTAAACCCCATTCTTTAAATAATAAATGAAGAAACAAGACAAGAAGAAACAAGACCGGAGTGAGTGCTATCTTCTATTGCTTTATATATATATATATATATATATATATATATATATATATATATATATATATATATATATATATATGTATGTAAGTGTATAGATGGGTCTATATGAATGTGTATATATGTGTAGTGATGGCTGAATTTATTCGCCGAAAAAAAAAAGGCGTCGGCATCAAAAACGAGACGCCGGCGCCGTTTCATGAATTTCAGGTGAAATTCGCGAATTTTCCGGGGAAGCGAAACGGAGCAAATTCGCCCATCACTATATATGTGCACTGGAGTTTGTTTGGAAAGTTTAAATTTGATGGACTTTTTTGACCCAGTTTAACTATTTAACTATGAGTTGAAAATGCTTTTAAGTCGGTGCCATACATTTCCAGGTTATCTTTTGGTGCATCACATATGTTGGCATTCACAGAGCAGAAATACAAGAGTAAATGGAGTTAAAGTGTGAGCAAGTAGGATTATTTGCTGATATAAGTGTAATTTAACCAACAGCAACCAATCAAAACACTTGTATATGCTAATGCTTCCAGGTTTAATCAAAACAAATTGCTGATTAGTTGGTATAAATTATAACAACAGAGAGTAAATGCTCTTTTTTAGTAAAAGAAAAATAAAAAAGGGACCTAATTTATAGGAACATCTCTGTTCATGATGTTCTTCACCACCCGAGAGCCTTTAACTTATGCCCACTTTTATTTGAAGAAAGACCAAGTGTTGATCTTTGAAATTTCCCTGATAATCAAATACCTAACAGTGTGTGGCTTTTATTCAACAATTACTAATTACTCCTGGCTGCTGTTCAACTTGCACAGTTTCCAGCTTTGACCACATATGGACAAACATTTTACCAGCTTCCATATAGATAGAGAAACTACACCATGTGAACTCTAAAACTTGAATTTCTTCATACTTTGGAAACTAATATAGCTTCCCCCCCCATCAGCATCTGTGTGCAGTCATGTTCTGTCTTTCTCTTTATTTTTTAATGTAGAGTTTCTAACGAACCATTTTGAGGATGGTATCCATGTAATATAAAAGTCTGACATTTACACGTTTACTAGTGACAGAATATCTGTATGTGCACATAGTCACATACAGACTGAACTGACAAATCTGACAAGTGGCGATAAGTCACCTATATGTCCTGATTCTTTTCATCACAAGTCAAATTGCCCATTTGCCGGAGAAGTAATAACAAGCTCCTACCTGTTGGCCCCTTGTTAGGTAATGTATCATTAAAATCTCAAAGGAGTCCACAAATAAGTGTTGTAGTCTTATGCTTCTTGAAGGAAATTTCAGAAAGTAGATATAGGTGCCAGGTGTGATTAATCAGGGTTAGTTAAGAAATGATATGGACCATTTCCACTTCAAACTGTTCACCTCTGCAAGCAAATATCAAAGAGAGCACCAAAGGTTAGAGGTGAGCTGTAGAAAAAAAGAAAAAATAGAAATTAAGAACCTGAACTGAGTTAAGGGCTCTTTAACAAACACAAAAATTGGAACATGTGTATCTTCAAAAACATTTTTGTTAAAGAAAAAAAACAATAGTTCTAAATCTTTCCTGCATGATGACCCACTCTATTTTATTTGCAAATCTAATAGACGCCCTTCACGCAGTATAGGTGATTATTGTAGAATAATAGAACTGATCCATTCGAAGTTTTCATTCATTCATTCAAATTAAATATTTTAATTGTATCTTAAAGCTGTGATGTGCAATCCTAAATATTATGCAATCATTCTGCTGAACGCGTGGAATGTTATTCGCCGGTGTTCAAGTACACTTTGGAAAATGAGCTGCGTTGTCAATAGTCACTTTAAATTTTCCATTATTTATTTTACTTTTATATAGACATTTGAAAATGTTGAACAAGGACCAAGGGAATCAGCCACTTAAATTCACTTAAGCTCACGTTGTAGTTTGTATGGCGACCATTAATGTAAGTATTACTATGTATATCCCAGTGCTAGACAGAATTAAGCAAACACATTTTAGCTTAGTTCCTTTAAAGTATTATTCAGCCTTTTTACAACGACATTTAATACATTTTAAGAGTTCAATTCATTTTTATCAGTTTCTTCAAGTGCAATGAATCAATAACTGAACATCTAAAGGTATAGTCAGAAAAGATTAATTAAAAAAAGTGGCCATATTTAGGTCAATTAAACCTGGCAACGGAACAGCAGTGATGACCAGGACTGGGTTTTTGGATGCCTACGTCCCTATCCTCCCCCACCATAAGCACCTAGCCCCCAATCTCTTCCCTCACTGGCTTTGTATTTTAGCAATCCCTTTATGTGGCTATCTGATGGCATGTCAATAAAATGAAAAAAAGGTATCCAGGTTCTGTAGTTCACGCCCCTCTGCCGGTTGAAAAATCAGTTCTCCTTCAGATATATAGTAGGGATTAAATGTAGATAAATCAGCGCTAAAAGCTCGGGGAAAGAAGAGATAAAAATATATAGTGTAGTATTTCCTTGTTAGGTATATGGCACCCCTGTGACTGTTAAAGGTGAGAAGTGTCTCTCCACCTGTGCGGTTTAATCAACCCGCAACCATTCACCAGCGTATAAATAATTCACCGCCTGTGTTTGACATACGAATATACTCACATACGTTTTAAATATTTGCTCGCATTAAGGATGTTTGTTGTTGCTGTTCCATTCGTTTTGGCATCTAAGGACATATGCTTAACATCGTGTAAAACAATTAAAAGAATTTAAAAATTTTAAAATTTCACTCACAAACACTCTTGAAGTATGCACATATAAAGAGTCAATTCAAGGTTCTCCCAGCTCCACCCGATTTGTTTCCGCTGTATAAAGATGTTAGTTTGCCGGCATAGTCAGCGTGCGGTGTCTGGGCCCCCTTGGATGACGTCACAGCCGATGCGTTTCGTCTCAGACAGACTTTCTCAAGGCTTCAGAAATGTCTCTGTGCAAGTGCGCCTTTTACTCTCTTCGTTGTTGTAGCAACGGCTACGACATACTTCCTGTTTCCGGATTCGTAACGGTTGTCCTAGCAACCCGTTTCGTTTTGTGCACTTAGAGAGCTGCACATGTACAAGAGATCCACAGTCCGATAGACCCAGGGAGTTGTGCAGAGAACATGGCGTCCCTCACCACTAGGGATGTAGCGAACTGTTCGCCGGCGAACTAGTTCACGCGAACTTCGACTGTTCGCGTCCGCCGAATGTTCGCGAACGTCGCGCGACGTTCGCCAATTGGTGTTCGCATTCGATTCGAAGTAAAATTTCGTTCGACCATTCGATCGCACGATTATAAGCATTCGATTGAATTAAAATCATTTGATCGAATAGCTTCGATCGTTCGATTCGAACGAAAATCCTTCGATCGTACGAATAAAATCCTTCGATCGTTCGATCGAACGATTTTATCGAGCGTTCGAAGTTCGCGAACTGTTCGCGAACTGTTCGCTTTTTTGCCGGTGTTCGCGAACGGCGTTCGTGAACACATTAACGGCAGTTCGCTACATCCCTACTCACCACGCGCGACAACGAAGAGAGTAAAAGGCGCACTTGCGCAGAGACATTTTTGAAGCCTTGAGAAAGTCTGTCTGAGACGAAACGCGTCGGCTGTGACGTCATCCAAGGGGGCCCAGACACCGCACGCTGACTATGCCAGCAAACTAACATCTTTATACAGTGGAACAAATCGGGTGGAGCTGGGAGAACCTTGAATTGACTCTTTATATGTGCATACTTCAAGAGTTTGTGTTTGTGAATATCTGATGGCATGCCCTCAAATCCTGAAAAGCCCAGGCCTTTGTGGCCTGCCCACAAATCCTGAAATCCCGAAGATCCGATCAGGGCAAGAATCACATTGGCTTGTTGATGCCAATAGTCCTCATAGTGATCTGGTCATTTGGATTCATGGCCAAGAGATCGGATCAGCCTATCTCCCACCTCTAGGTGGCCATATCAGAGAAAGATATGTTCAGTTAGCTTCCTGGCAAATGAGTGGATCTTTGAATGTATGGACACCTTTACATGTACACATTAAAATAAATATTTAACCCAGAAGAGGTTAAGGTTTTAGACTGACTGCTGAAATTTGAAATACTATTCAAGAGTAACACAATAATATTTAAAAGTAATCCTTAGAACCAACTTGGTCCAAATACCATGCCCTTTTTATTATCCTCTTTTATACAGATATGACATCCTATATTCAGAAACCCATCAGAAAGCGCAGAATTACAAGAAGGCAAATAATTGCACTTTTCAAAAATGACTGTAAAACTGCATGAATCTACATTGGTGGCAAAACATTGCTATTGGGTTTATTTATTGCTTAAATGATTTTTAGCAAGCGTAAAAAATGATAGAAACATCCACAAAACCCCTGGTCCCATGGACAAGATCCTATACACCAGGGAAAGAAGTACTGATCTGATCCTGCACTTCTTCCCCTGGTCTTTGTAAATGATGCTTAATAGGTTTAATACAAAGTAAGGTGTTTGGCACAGTAAACAGTACAATAGTTTGGCATGTAAAGAAATTGGGATGGCATTGTTAACCTCAAAGAAACCTCAAAGAAAGGTACACTAATGAACCCCACTTCTGCAGAACTTTTTTGAGCAGTGATCTAAGTACTGAATGCTAGGTTCAAGAATACAATCTCTGTAATCTACAATACATTAGGTTTAAGCATTCTGTCCAAGAAGCCTAGTACTTTCTACTGTTACCATTTTAATATCTGTCAGCTCTTTTATTTCCTTATCTATGTAATTGATCCATCCCTATTAACATTTTTTGTTGTGTGTAGGCGTTTCTTTGTTTACAGAGACTTACAGAATAATTTGATTTTGTAAAAACAAAATAAAACAAAGAAAAATGTGGGTGTCAAATTTTATAGACATTTACAAGACATTTTTACCTGCAGGGTGGGTTTCAGTTTCAGTTACTGAGCCTGCTGCCATATGGTATATATATGGTATATACAGTCTTGTTCTTGGCCCTCTAGTGGTCCCCAGGGTAGCTGAGAGGTCAAATGTGGAGTTTAATCTCACTAACAACAATACATTTTAGGAAACCTTGGCCTGAAAATGTTTTTGTCTAACAGAGGATAAAAATGACAGGCAGGGAAAGAGAAAAAAGCTATTAAATGTAAAAGTTTAATAGTGCAGCTACAGCCTCAAGCAATATACAGACATGTTAAGTTAGTAGAAACTGTAGTCACAACATCCAGTTTGGGGATGAGAAATAAGTGAACAGCAGGCTGGCTGTGGTACCATGTATACAGGGCAAGGGTATACTATATTCTACTACATAAAAGTAAAAATATTTACTTAACAAAAGCTACCAAATGAGAGGATAAAATTGGTTTTCAAATAGAAAAAAATGTGATGGAATATAGCAGCAGTCATGCATGTGTACATGTGTACAATTTGTAATGAGGAACATAAACATTGACTTTGTGCATAAACATGCCATCGATGGCTGCTATATTGTGCCTCATATTTTTGTATTTGTAGTAGCCATATAAAATAGCCTGATATGGTTGAAGCAATGTGAACCATAAAAGTTCATGTTCATTGCTTTGCAAGGCCATGCATATTGGACATTAAACTGTTTGTAAGACCCTTGGCATTCATGTTGGTCACATGTTGTCTTGGTACCAAGGACATGTTGAAGATAAGATGCTAATAGTGCAAGGTTTGATTAGATTTTCTTAAAGTTTAATAAAAAACTCACAGTTAAGAAAACATTTGCAGTTGTTGGGTTGAAGCAAAAAAAAAAAAGACGTTACCCCAATTTAAATTACACTTTCCAAAATGATATATAATTTTATTGGGGTCATCTTACTGTCAAGGAGCTTTAAAGATACACAACCGTGTGTCATAGAAGTACTTAACAACAAACTACAGTTATAGACAATGACAATTTCAACATATAAGATAGGGTGCCCTATTAGCTAGGGTGTCACCTGTGATGATAATCTGTGCCATTTTTATAGATGTAATTAGCCCTTTCCCAGGCATCCATAGTGTTAAAAATCAGTCCAAGCTAAATCCATGCTAAACAGATATATATTATACAAATAACTTCAAGTTGATTTTTTATTTTGGCTTAGGCATTATCTGCAAGGAGTTTATATGTTCAACCAGTGTCTGTGTAGCTTTCCTCTATGTACTCCAGTTTCCTACAACACTCCAAAAACATAACAACCAGTTACTGACTCCTGATTTAATTGGCCATAATGTGTGAATGTGATAAGGGCCTTACACTGTAAGCTCCACTGGGACAGGGACTGATGTGAATGATGTATAATTTCTATAAAACCACTTCAGAAATGTTGTCAGAGCAACTGGTATTGTAGGGGCACCAATGAGGCAGATCCCAGATTTTCATAGAAAAGCATTTATTACTGTAGGGGACTGGTAAATAAATCTCCCAGTATTATTTAGTAGACAGTACCCTAGTGTTATAGGCGCCTAACTGGGTCCTAAAATACAGTTAGGAGGGGGGCAGTTTTCTTATCTTTCTTAAAGCTATGCCCATTAGTACAAAGTCCTGAGCAGCCATGTGCTCAGGGTCCACTTTGTGCAAGCCCTGGCCTGAGAAGGCATGCAGGGTAAAGTGGAACCTAGACAGATCAGGTCTAGTAAGGATAGGCTTCTGAACTTAAGAGGTCAATCTAGAAGTGACAGGCAGTCAGGATATAGCTGAGCATCTTGAGGCTCCTCCAAGGATTGTGAGTGGGATTAGAATCTTGTGTATTAATAGTCCAGAAATCGGGATTAGTGTACAGACCTAGGGATGTAGAGATTCCCCTCAGGTTCCACTTAGGGAAAAGGCTGAAAGCTAGGTGCACCTTCCCGCTGCTGTACTTGTTCTCTTCCCTGCAGGGACTGATACTGACCATACTGAGTATATGCCTATCCACTGTTGCTGTATGATACTGCTTGCTCTTCATGTACAGCCCTTTGTGGATTGTTCTGTCCAATAAATATATTCTCTGGTTAAGTTCTAAGAACCACTGGCACCCAATTATTGTATACTACACCTAGTTACAGTTATACTATACCCTGCCTCCACACTGTTTGCGAGGGCTTACCCCCTGTTTAATTAAGGTCTCATCTGGAGCAACATTATGGGGTAAAGCTTATAGTGAGAGAACTGAGCACTCGATTTACAATAGCGCTACATTACTATTAGGCTCATTAAAAGGGTTTATACATATTTGGAGAAGAGCGTGAATCTGCCATGGTCACCTGCATTGGAAAACGTGAGAAATATTCATTAGTTAGCATTTATGGCTGATTAACCTCAATACCAGTACTTTTCCAAGTTACGGTTTATGTGACTGGGTCTGGGAGGTGGCAATGGCAACTACAGGTGCTCATATCCATTTTTGAGAATTCCTGTATTAAAAGCAAAAGTAGAATATTGATGTAAGATGAAATCCTTTGAAAACAAGATGTTACTGCTACTTTTTTGCTACTCAACTGCAGGCATAATAAACAAGGAGCTTTGGGAATATCTCCCTTCTCTTTTGATGCCATTATTTTTTTTTTTAGGGATTGTTGCACTTGTTAAGTTTGTGGCTAATCACAATAATAATAAACATTAAAGTAAAAGAATGAATGGGGAGGAGAGAGTGTTTAATTCACAGTAATGGAGAATTGCAGAATAGACATCCGCGATGTTAACTTTCATGAATCCAAGGTATAAGGCAATAGGTTAACAGGTTACCTAACAAATCTTAAATCATCATCTCATAATTGTATCACACTTTTTTATATGACCACAAAAACTATTCATGATGTCTAGCTGTGTTTATATAACTACAGCCTCTTACAGCCAAAAGTTGTATTGTAGCTAAAAATCACGTAAGATGATTCCAGTCAAGACTAAAGATGAAATATATTTTAATGAGAAGAATTTTAGAAAGTTGCAGCAGTTATGCATTGCCTCTAATGTGTGTGCTGTAACTCTTGGCAATTGCCTTAAAAAATATTAGACAACTTTTATTAATTGAAATAACATTTTCCTCTATTGATTTTCAAATACTCATATACATTTTCTTCAGTGCCAATTCAAACGCTAATAAATTCCCCAGTGACTACCTTATTGCATTGTATAATTTGGGAATTATTCTCTGCTACTATTTTTATAAATACACTGTGGATAATATATAATCCCACTTTAATTATGACAAAAAGCCAGAGTTTTGACTTTTAATTATGACTTTTCGAATACAGGATATGATATCACTGACATAATAATGTTTAGAATGTAGCTTCATTGTATTAAAAGGGTTGTTCACCTTTGAGTTAACTTTTAGTATGATGTAGAGAGTGATATTCTGAGACAATTTGTAATTGGTTTTCATTATTTTTTATTATTTAAGGTTATTGAGCTATTACACTTTTTATTCAGCAGCTCTTTGAATTGTAAACAATCTGGTAGCTAGGGTTCAAATTACCCTAGCAACCATGCATTGATTTGAATAAGAGACTGGAATATGAATAGGAGTGGACCTTACTTGAAAGATGAGCAATAAAAAGTAGCAGTAATAAGAAGTGTGCAGCCTTTGCTTTTTAGATGGGGTTAGCGACGCCCATCTGAAAGCTAGAAAGAGTCAGAAGAAAATGGCAAATAATTATAAAATTATTAAAAAATAAATACATGAAAACCAACGGAAAAAGTTGCTTAGAATTGGCCATTCTATTATTTTACTAAAAGTTTACTTAAAGGTGAACCCCCCCCTTTAATTCACCTGTCAGAACCTGGCAAAATATAATTTGGTAAAAAGGGTTACAAACTGAAATTTTTTACACTTTGATAAATAAACAGATTTACAATCAATAGCCTGAGCGAAAATTCACCTGGCGAAACGCAGCAAAAGTTCTCCAGCAACACAGCGTTTCACAAGTTAAGTGTTGAATTTGATGGTGGGGTGATAGTTATTAAACTGTTCATGGAATTGGATGAGTTTTTGCTCAGTATCTGTCCAAATGATGAGGATGTCATCAATATATCGGAGATATGCTAGGGGGTTTTGTGGTGCAGGAGGCGAGGGAATCTTGTTCTAGTTTCGCCATGAAAAGGTTAGCATACTGTGGTGCAAACCGGGTTCCCATACTTGTCCCCATCTGCTGTAGGTACAATTCTTGGCCAAACAAGAAATAGTTATGTGTAAGTGTAAATTCAATCAGACTATCAGAATACAAATTATGCTTATGTGTTGTTTCTCCTTTTGTCCCTCACAGTTTTTTTTGTAAACAAAATGCTATATATATATGTCAGTGCCAACATAGCTTCATTGTAATCAGCTTTGAAGAAGGAACTGCAATGTTCTGAAAGCTTGCTGTGATTATCATCTTAGTTAGCCAATAAAGGTATCACCTTTACACCACTTTTGTTATGTTTCATATCAAAAACTCTTCCCTATAACTTTCTCAACGGGCTAACATGGTGCAAAAAAAATGTTTCCTGGAATAGTTAAGTGTGTGACTGACTTTTAGTAAATAGGCAATGTCGCTGCAAATTGTCTTTTTAGCAAAAATTCGTAAAAAGAAACACAATTCACTCTTTAGTAAATGTGCCCTTAATTCCCTGGGATTTCCTATTAGTCTGAGCTTTCTGGTTAATGGTGTGTGTGTGTGCGTGTGTTGGATCATTTGTAGGGTTTGAACTTGATGGACTATTTGTATTTTCCATATCTGGTGGTGCAGATTTTAAAGCTTTAATTAATTTAGGTAATTACTTCTTCTTTTATAATAATTTCCTTCACAAGGAGTCACAATTATTTCTAAGGCATCCCTCTCTTTAAAGCCATTCGTTATTTTAGTTCGCGGTTTCTCATTAGGCTTAGGGACTATTGCGATTTGGCCCCCAATTTTGAACATAAACTGTAGGTCTTTAAGTTTAAAATAAAAAGGTTATAATGATTCATTTCAGGTAAATAATTTCCCCCAAATTAACAGCTACTAGGCCTTCTGTGAAGTAGATGCCTACTAGAATGGTGAATAAAAAAGCACTTTAATGGTTTTAACTAAAATTTATTATAAAGAGACTTCATTTGCACATTAAAGGCAAAGCTTCAGCATCAAATATATGTTGCAATAATACATGGGATACTAATGGGGAATGTAATAAATGTTGCTAATGGAAAAGAATGATAAAATATTCAGAGCTTTTCCTTTCATGAATTTAATAGAAGTTTTGGGAACCTGTAGCAGAAAAAAGTTTACACATTTTATAGATTTCATTACTACCAGACTATTTCATACAACTTTTTGCAATTTTTTTTTTTTAAAATTAAAAAATGTTTGTGATTTTATATGGGACGTCTCCAAATAGAAATTTAAAATAGGCACTATAGACCTGTAGGCAGAGAATTAAAAATTGCAACGAGTTAACTAATTCAAAGTAAAAAAAAATATAGAAATGCAATTTTTTTCCTTTTCCTATTTATGCGTTGACAACTTTTATATCATTCCCTAATTAATGCTTTAATAGCATTGATATTAAGCACAGTTTCTTGGTGCTTCGAGGCTACTCCATGCAACTTAATTTGCTATCTCAGGCACGTAGCCAAAGAAATATTATAGTAACAAATTTACTAAACTAACACATTCAAATGCATGTTACCCTGGAGTGATGGTTCTATAAATGTCTATTGCAGAAATTAAGATGTTCAGTTTGAAGCAATATAAATCTCTGGGAACACCCAAATCATATTTCAGCTCTCATGTTAATTAATCTAATTCAACCCTGATTCAGGTTTGAAGGGGATTAATGGCTTCTATGTTGCGAGTAACTAATTCTACTGTATTTAATAGCCCACCCACTATAAATATAAATGTGTTGGGTCCATGGTGGACCTTCAGTAAAATGGTTTGTGTTTGCTATTACAGATATGGGACCTGTTATGTGGAATGCCCTGGACTAAGGTTTTCCGGATAACTGACTTTTCTGTACTTTGGATCGTCATACAGTAGAATCAAGTAAACATTATATAAACCCAGTAGGCTGGTATTCTTCTATTAAGGATTAATTATATCTTAGATTAGATTAACTACATGGTACTGTTTTATTATTACAGAGAAAAGGGAAATTATTTGAAAAAATTGATTATTTGGATAAAATAAAGTCTATAGGGGACAACCTTCCTGTAATTCTGAGCTTTCTGAATATTGGGTTTCCACATAACAGATCCCATACCTGTATTATGTCCTTAGCCTCATTATGGCCTTAAATCTACTAATGACCAAGACATCTAAATCTAATAAGGCACCAAATCCATTAGGATAGTCCTTAATGCAAAGAGCATAGCTTTAAAAGTTAATAATACAAATTGCCCTACATTGCAAGGATGTTACTATAGTGGAAGCAGACAGAATAACTGTTAGTGGGGCCCAGAATATAGAAGTACCATTGTGGCCAGAAATGAGCATACAAGTTTGTAAAGCTGGTAATTTTCAAGAAACTAAAAACGACTTGTTGCTGCAGAGCCAACATCAAGTTAATGCATTTTTACACTATGGTCGTATAAAAAAAAAAAAACTAAAGTAATTGGGGGGGAAACTGTTTTATCGGGTCAAGCACCTTTAATGATTTCTCATTCCGGTATTCAAACACTGAGAGCTGCTGTGATCTTATTTACTCACCTGTAATGCATTTAATCGGCTCACCTGTAATGCCAAATGGGTCAGTAACATTCCATTGCTAGTTTCATAAATGTCATGTTAAGTGACTGGCAATTCATCGGCTTAAACAGCTCGTATGAGAAACCACAAGATTATATTGACTCCTGTACCCAGTAAAACGCAGAAATTTGCCATCACACATCAATGAAATTGATATAATCTTTCTAGCTGAAGACTCTTTGTAATGAACAGAAAGGAATTACATTTAGAAAGGTCCGTTTGTTTGTTTTACATTGTGATAGAAATGTTTAATGACATTAAACTCAACTTTAGGCAAGTCACTTTATTTTCCCATACGTGTATGATGTCAGCAACTTTGGGCTTGATATATTAACTACAGAATCTAAACAACACCTAAAATAAAAACAAAGCAACCTTTTGCTGCTGGATACTAAACCCACCCCCCTTACATCCAAAGTATATCTGATTTCTTGAGTACAAGTCCTGCTTTATTTCTATAGTGTTCTCTCCCCTTGGCTAAAGGTGTTGGCTTGGCTATGGATGCATTAGTTCCTAACACAGATCAAAATTAAAGAATGCTCAGCTAGTAACCCGAGTTTACTTTCATTACTCCAATTTCCAAGCTAACAGTGGCATACCTATAAGTAGGAATGGGCGCATTGTTTCGCCACAAAAATGATGCTCATATTGACTTGTTTGGTGGCATGCATCAAAAAAACTGTAGACTTTAATGGGCGTCGGCGAATTTTTGGCAAAACAAAACGGGTCAAATTTGCCCATCCCTACTAACGAGGAAGCAGACCCTGCAGTCGCAGGGGGCCCAGGCTGTTGGGTCTGCTTCCTCTATATTTTAGCTAATCAAAAAATCTTCCTCCCCAGCCAGTTTCTTTTATATGGCAAGGAAGGGGGAAGCAAGTCAGGAGGGAGTGGGCGGAGTCAGTTGGGGCGTGGGTGGTGTTTATACAAATGGCCTGTAGATGTCACTGCGCTCAAGAATTATACTGTGCATACTTTCTATACAGCTTGTGGTGTTAGCGTTGCTTACTCTTGTATAATGGCTGCATGAGCCTGCTAATAAAGCACTGTTATACTCTACTCATCCTCGGCTACCCAAAATATAACAGGTGAAGTCAGTGGGATGTGGGCGGGGTGGAGATGGGTTGGGTGGAGGCGAGATGGGAAAATGGGGATCGGAGTGTGCAAGCCCCTCTGAAGATTTTTTTGCAGGGGGTCTGGTGCACTCTAGTTGCACCACTGTAAGCTTACTATTGATTGGATGCTAGAGACTATTTCTTTAGGGTGGTGATTCCAGTGTAATTCAGCCCATTACCCACATCTCAGTTTAATCCTATTTCAACAATTTTGACGTTTGTTACAGTAGAACCAATGGAGAAAGACAGTAATTTGCAGTTATTATGCCAGTTTATATAGTGGTATGGGGTCTGTTATCCAGAAGCCCTTTATCCAGAAAGATTCAAATTATGGAAAGACCCCCAAAGACTCAATTTCCAAAAAGTTTTCCAAATACTTCAATGATGAATATTAGATAACGCCCCAATTTAATTTCATACAACTAATACAACTCAGCTCTAGAAAGACTTTTCTCCTATTATAACCTGTCCTGTCCGAAAAATACAAAAATGTGTTGCTTATACATTGTTCTTTAATGCCCTGTCATTTAATCATAATTTAACTCATCAGCATTCAAACACCTGTAGCAAACCTTACTGGTTAAAAATTCTTTGGTGTGATCATCTGGTTGCGTTGTACTTCTATGACATGTGTTCTGGCTCATGTTGGTAATAGGTTTGTGTTTGGTTCCTTTGCATCATGTATTTATGGAAACTAACTTCAGTTCTTGGTGTTTACCTGCCATTCTGATAATAACTTGTTGCTAGATCACTGCATGCCCTAACCTTCTAGCCACAACCTGCCTGTTTAGATCTTGGGCCTATGCCAGACCCACTTTGTTTACCGCCCGTCGGCTCTTTATTTTACCCTGTTCCAAAATCAGCCTTCTTTCCTGGAAGCTGAACGCTTGTACCACTTCTGTTTTCCGATAATTCATACTATTTTGTCAAAGCTATTTACTGCATGCACACATGATATTCATTGTCTGAATTATAATCAGTATGTATGCAACATTCACATATGTAAGGTGACTAACTTCCTCGCTTGGTCATGAGACAGAACTCACTATGTTTTGCACTGTGTTTTTGAGAAGTTTTTCTTAGAGAACCCTTAGATCTGTCATTTAATGTTTTACTTGTAAAAGCCTACATTGCCTAAACCTAGGATGGGAGCCTGGGAATGCTGTAAAATGCTATCACCAGCCCTGGGAGAAAAATGTTGCTTTTTCTTTTATTAAAAAGCATACCTTATATTTTAGCACCACCCATTGTTTTAGACTTTCCTTGTAAGAGTTGTAAGAGCTCATCTCTGAATTTCATGTTTACAGGTACAACTTGGTTTGGTAGAAGTAAGTTAACACAAATAAATATGCACCACTATTAAACCATTGAACCTCAAATTTCTGCACCATTACCTGCTGGCCTTTAGATCCTACAAAGACTATATTTACTGTATAGGAACGCAAAACCCTACTGTGATTCAGGTAACATGACTATGACTCTTCTGTGGATAGATCAGCTCTGTTTAAAAGAGACTCAAAATCACCACCATATTCAGGTTACATTTGTATTGCTCACTTGGGTGGGGGGTGTATTTTATCTTTTATACTTTATGCCTTTGCAGCATTTAATGGTCTATAAACAAATCTTTTAAAATGGACTAATTGTCTCAGACCTAAAGAATAAATTATGATACAATCTATTCATATATATCCACATTATAATTTCAATTAGGCCAAAAGTGAAGCATGAATAAAATCTATACCCAGCCATGTTTTATATGCCCTGGAATTATTATTTTTTTCTTTACATTTAAATGGAGGTTAATGGCAAGCATCACATGTTCATTTTATTACCTGCTTGCCAACATATTTTAAGGAGATATGTCCAATCAGCCTAAAGATAATTAAGCTGAACGAAGATCAAAAACACTGCTTGAAAATGAACATATTTTAGCCGGCTCTAGTTAAGTGAAACCACTTGGCAGCACATTTTTAGAAATGTTTGGCATGGAGGAAGATTTGCTTTGGAGTATAAAATTGTTTTATGGCATTTTAAAAATGCATTTAAATCACATATGACATTTATCACCTACAATAATACCTTGAAACAAACGTCGTACCATATTGCAGGATGGGAATTAGGGAAATAAAATTTTTTTATAGATTTTCCTTGGTGACCAGAAGAAACCTTTCGGCATAAAGTGTATTCATGCTCATGGTTGAAATCCTGCATGAAGAAATCTATAATAGTCCAAGATATTATACTGGTAGTCTTGATGAATTTATAAAAGTACATAATAATGATTGCTCACTGTATATACAGATTTTGTCTAACAACATCAAGTTAAATGTAGAGAAATTGCTTGTTTTTTTATTTTATATTACACAGGCTAGCCTGGTATCCAATCAGTTTAAGGAAAATCATTCTGTAACACTGTTTTGTAATACTCATACATTTTAAACCAGATACAGTTACTACAAAAATACAGAGACAGGTATGAGACTTGTTATCCAGAATGCTTGGGACCTGGGGTTTTCTGGATAAGGGACTTGCATCTCCATACCTTAAATCTATTTTTTGCCTTCATTAGGGATTGATTATATCTAAGCTTGGATCAAGTACAACATACTGTTTTATTATTAAAGAGGAAAAATAAATAATTTTAATCAAATAATTCAAATTCAAAAATTTAAAGAGTCTATGGGAAATGGCCTTTCCATAACTTGGAGGTTTCTGGATAATATAAATTAGTTATGGGCTTTACACAAGTGTGAATCTTACTTAACAAGATGCTTTGTAGTGCAAGCTAGAAAAGTAGGAACAACTTTTCAATTATAAAGATTTCATACAAGCAACAATAAACATCTGTTCTGAAGTGTATCAGATGGGCAAGTATAAAAAAAAAATTGTAAATTTGTTTAGTTCCCCTAAAATGCTTGCAAGTGCAAAGAGCAAACATGGCTGCATGAATGTCATCAATGAATTGTGCTCAAATTGGCATCTGTCGTACACAGTTGCAATGGCAGTTGCATTTGTAAATATTGCATTTACTTATTGTTTATTAAGCATCACTGGCTTGTTGTTCAGTAGATGCTAAGCCCTTACCCATTTCTGGCCTAGGGTCATAGCTGAGCAGTGTCCACACTAGCACTGACTAAATTGAAATACTTTCTGCTGGAGAAACCTAATCACTCTTGTACAATAGTCTGGGAGTTATGGCTGCAATGAGAAAGCAGGGCTCAATCACTTCTGTGTTGTCAGAGATAGGTGACAACTTCTAGTGATGGGCGAACATTTCCGCCAAGGTTCACAGTGAAAAAAACATCCTAAGATTCCAATATATTGTAAAAATAAGTCATGTGGCTTGGAACAACACCCATTGACTTTAATGTGTTTCACAAACTTTGGATCAGATTCGCCCATCAGTAGAGACAAGTGATGGAATTAATTTGAGGCTCCCTCCAACTGGAGCGATCAACTGTTCAACTATAAACAGATTTAGCATTTAGTTTAAAATGTAAACATTAAAAAACTATAACATTTTTGGGCTAATTTATTGTCAAAGTGTTCGGAGGGGAGTCATGTGAATTCAGCTGTGCATCCTTTTCTGTAAATATCAGAAATGTCCTCAGAAAATATTTACTGAGCGGAGATTGCAGGAGTGTATTTTTTCTGCATTGCTGAAACCTTATGCAACCTTGCTCCCTTCTGGAATGAGGCTTTTGTTCAAACAGGGGAACATCACATTCATCATTTGCACTTAGAGAACTCTCTGTTGTTCTGCAAGCTCAGCATCACATGTCACTGCCCAATTAAAATTGCAGAGCAGTGAAATCAGATATCCCATTAAAGTAGCACTTATGCACTGTAGCTACAGTTTTCATAGCAATTTAATACAGGGCCGATTAGTAAACCGTTCAGAAGCTGCAGGCTGAAACAGTACAGATGTGTGGTGCAGCATGAACTGCAGGGGTCAAGGTGGCATCTGAACAGTGGACAGGATATATAAAATACATGATATACCCTATACCCTTGGTTTTATGTATCAGGTTTCTACTGTTTTCCTAGTACAGGTATGGGAACTGTTATCCAGAGTTCTCAGGACCTGTGGTTTTCTGGATAGTCAACCGTTCTGTATTTTAGATCTTCATACCTTACAACTACTAGAAATCATATAAACATTAAATAAACACACTAGGCTGGTTTTGCTTCCAATAATGATTAATTATATCTTAGTTTGGATCAAGTCCAAGCTACTGTTTTATTATTAAAGAGAAAAAGGAAATCATTTAGAAAAATAATTTGGATAAAATGGAGTCTATGGGAGACTACCTTTCTGTAATTCTGAGCTGCCTGGATAACGGATCAGGGATTGCATGTGTATCTGTGCAGGGACTTGATTTTCAAACATGAGCTGTTTGAGCTCTGTCTGTTTCTAAAAGGATGTCTTAAATGCAGTTCACCATCTTTCATTTGCTGTACAGGAGCCGGGAGTTCTGCTGGCTGGACAATTTAGCATTTGAAGGGTCAATACAGTTTTATTAAAAAAAGTCAGCACTTTTTTTGCAGGCTTATTCTATGATGTGTATTCTTCCATTTTATTATTTCTCCCCCCCCCTTATTTTCTGAATTTAACTGGAGACTAGAGGATGTAATCATGAAAAGCATTACTTTTATGACCCCCAAAGGCTTTTACAAAACTTCTAGTATAGACGATTTCACTTATTTGCAGAAATATCAATTTGATTTAGAAGCAATGCTTCTCTCACTGTGTTTTGTTGACAGATCTAAATTTAGGGCTGCAATTTTCTTGAGTGTCATGTAAATGAACAACTGACTTATTCTTGTAAGCGCAGATGCCAAAAAAAAATCAGCACTTGGACAGCGACTTCAGCGTTCATCCGAATACATTTCAAAGTGTCGGCCTGAGCTATAAAAACCATTACATTATGATATTATATTTACTGAGATCCAGAGATGTGCACAATCTGCATTTGATTAGGCTGATTTGCAAGTCAGCAGAATTGACATGTTTATAATTTTACAGCATGATTTAACTCTCTAAC
Source organism: Xenopus petersii (assembly GCA_038501925.1). Lineage (NCBI taxonomy): Eukaryota > Metazoa > Chordata > Amphibia > Anura > Pipidae > Xenopus > Xenopus petersii. The sequence goes on along the minus strand of CM076676.1, from coordinate 32,049,524 downwards.
CACAACGTCATAAGGACATTTGGAGAATCTCTTGTTTAGAAACAATTAAATGCATATAAAAGCTTAGCAAAGAAGTAGGCAATACATTTTTGCACATTAGGTTTTGTGGTTTTGTAGCCGCCTATGTCGCCTGCAGCCCTTTAGCAGTGAAGATGTGATTTGTAGAGATGTCGCGAACTGTTCGCCGGCGAACTTGTTCGCGCGAACATCGGGTGTTCGCGCTCGCCGGAAGTTCGCGAACGTCGCGCGACGTTCGCCATTTTGGGTTCGCCATTGTTGGCGCTTTTTTTTGCCCTCTCACCCCAGACCAGCAGGTACATGGCAGCCAATCAGGAAGCTCTCCCTTGGACCACTCCCCTTCCCTATAAAAACCGAAGCCCTGCAGCTTTTTTTCACTCTGCCTGTGTGTGCTGAAGAGATAGTGTAGGGAGAGAGCTGCTGCCTGTTAGTGATTTCAGGGACAGTTGAAAGTTTGCTGGCTAGTAATCGTTTTGATACTGCTCTGTTATTGGAGGGACAGAAGTCTGCAGGGGTTTGAGGGACATTTAAGCTTAGGTAGCTTTGCTGGCTAGTAATCTACCTTCTACTGCAGTGCTCTGTATGTAGCTGCAGATTTTTCAGATACATTTTTGCCCTTGATCCCCCTCTGGCATGCCACTGTCCAGGTCGTTGCACCCTTTAAACAACTTTAAAATCATTTTTCTGGCCAGAAATGTCTTTTGTAGATGTTAAAGTTCGCCTTCCCATTGAAGTCTATGGGGTTCGCGAACCGTTCGCGAACCGCTCGCAATTTTGCGCAAGTTCGCGAATATGTTCGCGAACTTTTTTTCCGACGTTCGCTACATCCCTAGTGATTTGCTGTCAGTTACCTGAGCTTAGGGATTGATTTAAATATACAGTGTAGATAGATAATCACAATACAAGACTGATTAGTAATCCATTCAGATTCAGATGCACAGAAACCAATGCATTCTGTATCAGACCTTAATAATCAGCCCTGCAGCAACAGCTACTATACCTCATTTTCTGCTTGATGGCTTAGCTATGCTTAACTTCCCAAAAGCTGCCCATGGCACATACTGTACTTTAGGGAAGGTAGTTCTTTTTGGGGTATTAAGACCAGAGAAAAATACATTTATTCTAAAATCTGAGCTATGCCTTTACCACCTGGTAATACTAGTAAGTGACTGTGTTATTCAGTAAGTCAACTTATAATATTTGCTATCTAGTCAGACATACCCCACATGTTTTAGTATTTTATTTCCTAGTAGGGATCCCTAAAGTGTATTCCTTAGCACTAGGGATGAGTGATTTTTTCTGTAAACCTGAAAAAGGACCAAAGTCTATCAAGTTCAACCCCTCCAAATGAACCCCAGTACACATATAGACACATCCTTATACAGACTTATCTATACACACACACACACACACACATATTTATATATATATATACAGATGAAGCCACTTGTATTTGTGAGTTAAATGCGTCATGACTCAGGGGTAATTGAAGAAACTGTGTTATCTTAAGTCATCTTAACTCATTTAATGCATTTAACCTTTTCATTAGCATACCAAAGCTCCATTGTTCACAATGGTGAATGCTTTAATTAGATGGGATGTTGTGACGCAGTTTTCTGTGTTAAATGAGATAAATGGGATATCTGTGTTTAGTTATTCTGTGTCAAACAGACAAACCAAAGTGGCTGCATCTGTATATCAATACCTATACTAACTGTAAATCAAAGATCACAATAGACTTTATATATTACACGTGTTCAATAAACCATCCAAGCCCATCTTAAAGCCATTAATCTACCATCATAACATCACCATGTGAGGCATTCCACAACATTACTGTCCTCACTGTGAAGAAGCACCTACGTTGCTCAAATAAAAGTTAATTTCTCAAAGGCCTGGATTTGTGGGCAGTGCACAGGCCCAGGCCCAGGCCTAGGACAGCAAAAATGGGGGGGGCAGCTTGCCATCCGTTAACCTTGTCAAAAGTCTCTTAAAGAGTTTGCAGGCATTTTGAAATATGGCCCTGGTTTCTCTAATCTAATGGAGTGATTTTATGTGTGTTTTTTCACCAGTGGGCTAGAATTTTGTTTTTCAAAAAACTCCAAAACCACGGACTGTTGCACAAGAAAAAAAAAAACTAGATATCATTATTATCTGCCCCTTACCTTCCACAGCGGCCAATGGGATCCTAGCCCTCTCTTTGTCTATCTAAGGAGCTCCCATGTTTGGAGGACATTGGCAAACAAATATGCAGATAAGTAAGATTGACTGGGCAAAATAACATAAACTTAGATCATTTATTGAACATATGTTGAAAAATGACTAATGTAAATCATCTATATAATTACCTTTTCACCAATAACATTCATTAAAGGTATCTTTAATTTAGCACCCCATATATTGAACACGTTTGTTATTTAGCAATGTTAAAGGTATGAACCTACTGTGCATTTTTATTCTGCAAATGATTCAACCTTCTCATGAAAAATAAATCACAGGCCAGTGTCCATAATATGATTGCCCAGATGTGCTCTGTTAAGCAATAAACAGATTTAATCTGTGTCCAGCCAGAGTTTTCTGTCCCTTTAGTCTTCATGTGGGTGGCAATCCCTGCAATGGGGACCCTGGCACCTTGATGAATGGAGTGTGGAATTTGGTGAGATAATTAAAGTCTTGACTTGCACACTCTGGCTGATAACAAATGATGTGTCTGCTGTTTTTCCTCCCTTTGTTTTTTTTCTTTTTTCTTTAGTGCCATGAATTGGATTTCGAAAGATTAATGGATTTACCATTCATATCTCAACAATCCCCACCTTCCTATTACCTGATTCTGCACCTCTCCTCGCCATGCATATATCAGACCTATTAGTCACTGAGCTTCGCAATGTGAGCACGCTAAAGAAAGAAATACAAACTGCACTATATTTCTCATTTGTGGGATCATATATTACACACAATGGGATAGACAGAGTCCAGCAAATTTGCATTTAAACAATTAACTACATTAGTTCTATCAATAAACTGTATTTGAATAGTCTGAGTACGTTTGACACAGTTGAATAGATCAGGTTGCCCATTTACATAGCTAGAATTGAGAAAGCAAGTTTCTGTTGGTGCCAGCATTGCTTTATTTCTACAGGACCAAATGCAAAATATACTAATGTTGCTCCCAGTGACCTCAAAGCAGATGCTTCTTTTTGAATTACTGGATTGAAGGCAAGCTTTAGTTGCATAAAAACATTTGTACTATCAAAGCCTCAGTAGGCTGCAATCCACATAGGGGCTACCATTTATCAATCACATTCCATGTTTTGCATCCCTAAGAAAAGGTAAAAAAAAATGGGTCGGGACCCCTGCATCAGTGGGTCATTCATAAGGTGCTAAGCAAATAGATAAAACATTGATCCACTGTATATTGATCCAAATACATAGCACGTAGACTAATTCAAATATCAATTTAAAGGCAGGTCATCCTAAATGTATAACTCACAAATTAAATATGGCCTAATTCATCAAATAAATAGTATATAATGCACTTTATTAAACAAAAAGAACACATAAATAACATAAATAAATGTGTATATAACAATAGAGTTGATTGCAGTTGGGAAAATAAACTCCCAGCATATAGAAAATACATATATTGTTATATTAATTCACAAACAGATACATTCCAATGGTAATTGCACCCAATGGGAATTTCAGTTCTAAGGTGAAAATCCAGAAAGTCTCTCTCACTGACAGTGATCTAAATCTATCACCATTTTTAATGCTACTTTATATTTTGAAACAAAAGAAAAATATGTTTTTTGAGAAGTGTTCAGGGTTTTTTTTTTCCACTCCCAATCACTCCCATGCTCTTACATATTCCTTAAAGCTATAGCGACCAGTTAACAGAACACTGTGTTTTTCACATTTAAAACTTGCTGTCATTTTGTGTTTCAGTTCTGTCATTGGGCGCATGTAAGTACAGTAGCTGGGCAGATCTTCAGTGGAAAGTTTGTGCTTTATTTTTCATGCAAATGAAGAAAACAATATGCAAAGCTGCAGTATGCACTTTTCACCAGCAGTAACCCTGCAAGCACACACATTCGTAAGCTCCAGAAAAACCTCTCACAAAGGCTTAACACCCCTTCAATGATTTCAGTCTGCAGCTTTTATAGCTTCCAGACTGCTCTATGCTGACACCATGTGATCAGCATCTACCCTATTAATATTCATTAGGAGAGGCTGCCCATCCCTTTAGGAAGTGGCTTCTCTGAGAGCTGTAGGTAAGTGCTTTGTACAATAAATGTCACTATTATATATAAAAGTAAAGCTTTCCATGCACACTCTTGTGTATTAACATACAGCAAAAACAGCTGTCAATATACAATTATTTTAGCACCATGTACATATACTCTGAACACAGCTGAGTCACATGCTTCAAACTAAATAACATAAACTAAATAACATAAATTATACACATAGCTATTTACACAGATTACTGGCCAGCAAAACAAATTAGCATTAACAAACAATAAAAAAATGAAATTCACCCCATCACAAGTTCATATACTTGTATACTTTAAAATTAACTTGTTGACCACAAAATTAAAATAAAAAAATGTACAGCCTAACACCAAGGGGGTTATTTATCAAAGGTCGAATGTGAAGCTGGCCATTGACGCAAAGATCTGATCGCACAAATCGAGGATTCGTATGATTTTCAGAGGGAGACTTTCACTAGCTTTGGTTGGACATAACTTTCGTACGATTGCTGTCAGGGGCAGAACATCGGCTGATCTGTTCTTTTACTACTTTATTTGATCTGAATGGTTAGTGGCAGGTCAGGAGATGAGGAAGTCCGAATGTACGATGATTCGTACGATCAGATCTTTGCGTCTATGGCCAGCTTTAGAGTTTTATACCTCAAATTACACAACTCTAATAGTTTCTTATTTATTAAAAAACTAGAATGGAAAAAACTCAATTCTGTGAGTTTGAGTTGAGAAAACCCAGATTGATCAAGTTTTCTGAGAAAAAAACTTGAATCACTCAAATCATTCTAGTTTTCTGGCAAAATCCTCAAAAAAAACTCAAACATCATGCATACTATTAACATCTTCAAATGGTTCAAGGTACCTCTGCCATTGACTCCTACATGACCTCGACAGGTTTTAGATTGTGTATTTTCAGATTTGAGCTAGTTTCATGGTCAAGTATAATAATTCTCGAAAATGTGAATTTTGACCAGAAAAAAACTTGAAAACTTGAATTTTCCTGGAAAACACAACTCTAACCTTAATAAATCTGCCCCCAAAAGTGATAAAAGTCAGTTTCCACTTTTAAGTATGTATCGTGAAATGTGAGAGCCAAAAAGTAATACATGGAGTTTATGGTGGGACCATAATACCAAATACAAGTAAGCATAACCATTCAGGGCTGAGGTACCACATTTACTGTTTATTTCCTTAACATGATCTTCATTGTTTTCATTCAAAACAACCTGAAATAAATGTTTACTCAAAGGGGCCGATTCACTATGGGTCGAATATCGAGGGTTAATTAACCCTCGATATTCGACTAGGAATTAATTCCTTCGATCGAACGATAAAATCCTTTGAATCGAACGATTCAAAGGATTTTAATCCAATGATCGAAGGACTATCCTTCGATCAAAAAAAAGTTAGTCAAGCCTATGGGGACCTTCCCCATAGGCTAACATTGACTTCGGTAGCTTTTAGATGGCGAACTAGGGGGGTCGAAGTTTTTTTTAAAGAGACAGTACTTCGACTATCGAATGGTCGAATAGTCGAACGATTTTTATTTCGAATAGATCGATTTGAAGTCGTAGTCGAAGGTCGAAGTAGCCCATTCGATGGTCGAAGTAGCCCAAAAAAACCTTCGAAACCTTCACTCGAAGTTAGTGAATCGGCCCCTAAATCTCTGGTTAATTTTTTTTACACCTCTCAGAAATTGACTGGTGGGATAATGCTTTATCTAATAATACCAGAACTAAACCTATGACTCATGAGTTACTGTATTGTTTTCTATTAGAATCCATGCAAAGGACAGATACAGACTTCATTAGAGGTTTAATGTATACATTAAGGTTATAGCTATTGCAGTTAACAAAAGCAACAAAACCTTCAGTATTCAATCACCAACCCATTGCTTCAAGTGATTGATTGCTAAAGGTTGCAAGATTAAAGATTAAAACCAAGGTGAAGTAAGGTATCACTGTTTAAAGCCCTGCACTAATGCCTGTGTAGACTGATGGTAAGCATAGGGATCTCCAGGTCCTTGTGGCTTCCATCACTTGAAAGGACACCCATGTACCAGCAGAGATGTATTCAGGGTTAGGCCATTCTAACATTAGAAAGAGTTGGGTGCAAGAAGCTTTAAATAAAAGTAAATAAATGAAAAAAAATCTAGGTACATACTATAAATATTAATTATGAAGGACTTTGATAGATAGATGCAATGACCCATAAACAAGCTGGCTAAGGAAGGGGTGAATTTAGTCACCATAGCTGTAACATATCTTTGGGGATAGTGAAACCTGCAAAGGAACAGATGCAGGATTCCCCAACCTTTTTTAACCGTGAACCAAATTCAAATGTAAACAGAGTTGGGGAGCAACACAAGCATGACACAAGTTCCTGGAGGGTACCAAACAGGCCTGTGTATTGGCTATTTGGCAGCTCCTAAATGGACTGACAGCCTACAAGAGGCTCTGTTTGGCAGTACAAATGTTTGCCTGGAATTCAAAAATAATCACCTGTTTTGAGACCAGTGGGAGCAGCATGTTGCTCATGAGCCACTCTTTGAATTGTGTCTGAAATCCACCGCAATCCATAAATTCAGTTTAAAACATCTTGCTTTATTGAATCTTCATAAAAGCACACATTCTTAGGCTACATATGCAGTGAAAAGATTGCTCATGAGCCACTGTTTGGGGAGCACTAAGATAATGCATCTGATTAGCTTCAATGGGGAGAGTGGGTTGGTCCAAACAGTTAGAATCTGACCTGCCCCAGATGCCAGAACTTGTGCCTTATCCTCATTCACCATCTAGCCCATGAGCATTATTTCTTGTATCCAGCACTGCAGAATATGTTGGCGCTATATAAATACATGTTAATAATAATAATAATAATAATAATATCCCCAATACTTTACAAATTTAACAAGCTTTTTTTTTTAGCAATAACAGTGTTTTCTATATTTACATGCCTAGTTACCGTATTTGTGCTTTGCTTTTGTTATAATTAGATGACAAACTGAATTTTAAAAATATTAGTTCATCTTATTGGGTAAGGTAAAACAAAGCTGAGGGATGTCAGAACTAAATACCCTGCTTAATATTCCTTTAGCATGTTCCATTGCATATTTTAACTGCCTACACTGTTCTTCTGCTTAACAGAATTTTTTGCGTTTTGGCATTCAGAAGTAAGTATTTGTGTCCGTAAATGAGAACATATCACATTTCTGGTGCATTTCAGTCTTTCATTATGTATAAAACACATATAATATCAATACACATCCATGTACAATAAATTCGCCCATCACACCATCACCCCTTGCCTGCTTAGAGTCAGATCTTAAATTAAAATGCATTTTTATTCATGGTTCTAGCCATTTTAGTTTGAGAGAAAATGGAGTACTGAAATTGCTGTTATGCCGTTTTCTTTTAACTTGTGAATTTTGTTCCTGAGGTACTACAATTACAAAGCATATTTTAGTAATATAGGTGGGCATCAACTATCACAGGTGCAAGTATGCTACTGTGTAACAACCAACGCTTTCAATTATTGGAAGTATAATTAATCAACGCTAATTGTTCATTGGTTGCTACAGTTAATTGCAACAGCACAACATACATAAGATAAATAAGACCTAGTTAAATAACAGCAAGTTGACTTTCAATAAATATGTTATAAATCATTAAACTTATTAAAGTCTATTCTGTATGGTATTACTTTGCTCATTTTATAGAACTGAAGAGTGCAGTAGTATATTCACTTGTCTGGGAAAAAAGGATAAACACCAACAATAAAGACACCTTTCATTACAACATAGCTTGACCCTAAGGTTCAGATGGCCTTGGTCTTGGTCAGAAGAACTGGAATTTAAACTGCAAGAGATGAGGATGCATATACTCCACATACCAAAACAGTGTTTGATTTACTTATATGTTGTTGAGAGGTGTGGGAGGGGGCCATAACTTGGTGTTGAAATCAACTTCTGACATGTAAGGGATCATTTAACACACACATGGCAGGGTGCAAAGTACTGCACAAGAAGAAGTTATGCTTTTCTCGCCCTGTCCAACATCTGAGTTCCTATAAAACAAAGTCCAATGCTCCAAAACATAGCGTAAACTCCTGCCTCCTCCCATAGATACGGCATTATCTCTGTGTGATCCCTCAACTTGCCCACTAATTTGAGCATCAGTCAGTTAATGCTCACATTGTGTCAAAGGCATACTAAATGAAGGCCATTGTATATTTTGGCAGCCTTCTCAGACAAGAGGGCAGCCGGTATACATGTTAAATGGCATCTCCAGCACATTATACCATGAGAAAAATGGATAATGGCATGATCTTCATTAACTAATGAGAATAATAGTTTCTGTAAACCAGGAACTTTGTACATAAATGGCCGTGGATACTGGATACCCAAAACATTATTTACAGAAGCCAGGGGATTCTACTACAAAAACATTATATCACTTTAAAAGCCAAGGGTACTAGCACTCCAAACATATTGAGAAACGAGGAGTACTGGAGCCCCAAGCATTGGAACTCACTACCTCCACCCCATGCTAGTACCCTGTGGCTATAGCACTACTGCTGTCTACTGACAAGTCTTGGACATCTTGTTTAGATACAGCAAACACATGTAGTATTTGTCCTTCATGATCCCTTATGATCTACTGAACTATTTTATTTTCATTCTAAATTAACTTTGTGCATGATATTCTTCTTCCTTATCTTTTATTGTTTTATCTACTTTGCTTTCTTCCATATTCAAAGAAAGGCATACTTTGACATTAACATCTCAGATTGAGCCTATCCTGTTGGTTACCAAAGCTCTTCCAGGCCCACAAGGGACCCTTGTGGGCCTCGAAGAGCTTTGGTAACCAACAGGATAGACTCAATCTGAGACCTCTCTGTTGGCATTCTAATGCTAAGGCTTTTTTAATGTCTGTTCTCTGCAATAGAATGTCTGTTTTATTTTAATATCTGTTCTCCCAATATTGTAGGTAAGTGTAGATATTACATCTTTGGGAGTGACAATTTTGGGACAATACATATAGTTTATTGGTAAGCACTGTCCAGTTTACACATAGTTTGAAAGGGTGAGGCCCAATGAAAAAAATGGTTACTGTTTTGCCTGGGTAACATCTTGAGTTTGGCACAGTAAATTACAAAGCTATTTCATTTCAGTTATTTCAGTGTTTAAATGCAAAAATGATCAGCCCACTTTAAGCTCCCTTTTCAAACGGAACCATATAAAATTAGTTTACTGACTTACTGACTGGTACTTACTGACATGTAATAATGAGGGCATTTCTAGGCTAATGTAAGGAAAGAACTTGGTAACCTTATATTTTCTCACTAGATAGAAACTAACTTTTCATGGACTTCATGGTACTATTCCATGTAAATTATGATCAAAAATTCCATTTGTTTGTTAGCAAAAGAAAATATTGGATGGGAGCCACACTATACCATCACAGGCAGTTTGGTAAACATTAAGGTTTTCAGTGCTGACAGGCAAGCACAATCAATGAAATGCTACATTTAGATAGAAATGCTATGCTCTCTAGAATATACAATCATATCTCCAGGATGTCCCTCCTTCAGTAGAAACATATCTGAACAAAACCTACTGATCTAAAGAATCCAACTGATTGGATTATGGCAGGGCCAAGACATTACTTCACTTCACACAAGCTAGAATTTATCAGCTGCTACACACTGGGGAAGAGTGTTTTGCTGATATCTGAAATCAAAGCTATTGCTAAAAATATGAGGTTACCAGGTTAAATGTCCTGAAAAGTTCTCAAGATCCTATATCCCTACACTTCACAAACTGTTTCCCTCATCTAAGAATAAGGCAGGCAGCTAAAGCATCTTAAAAATTGTGCTTATATGTGATATAGGTATTTAAATGAGGTACCTCCAAAACTGTGTGGACCATTAATCACAAACTCTTTTAATTGGCTTTTCTGCCAAATTGGCTACCGATACATAATTAAATCTAAAAAGTGATGCAGCTCTAATGAAAGTATAGGCTGTCTTGTTATCTTAAAATAATTCCCAAATGTTCAGTTGCATACTGCCATAAGAAATATTAAAGCATAAAGAGAGCAATGAGGAGATTACTAAAAAGGTGCTTGTAATGGAATCTGGCAGGGATAACCAAGATGGCGACCAAGATGGTGGCTCCCTGGGTCTTCACGGACGCAGACGGATGATGTCAGCTTCTTCCCACTCCCTGATTGGTCGCCGGCGACGGAATGGACGTCGGCGTCAATAATGGGCGCCGGCGTCCGTCGCACACGTCAGCGCGTCAGTCGCCGACGTCAGCGCGTCCGCGCATACGCCATGACGCCGATGCGTCCGAAATTGCCGCCAAACTTGGGCCTTTATAAGGGAACTCCGGACTGTAACCTGTGCCCAATTATAGGTTTAGTTTTCTACTCCTGGGTGTGATTCATTGCGAACTTCTTGTCTATTGTGTACCGACCCTTGCCTGGAATTCTCGACTTCGAACCTCTTCTGCCTGGACTGATCTTGTTGCCTGTTTTTGACCATTCTTCTGTCTCATCCTCTACTGTACTGCGAACTTGGACATTGTTATTTTCCTCCCTTGGTCCTCACTACTCCTGAGGCCTTTGGCCTTACAGTGCTAATGTTTTAGAACTTTTCTCTAAAAAATGGTAACATAGACGCGTATAAAAGATCAAGAACTCCAGGTAGATCTGTGGGTAACAAGTAACAGTTCACTGTATGTATCTGGAAGTTTGGTTTTGTGCCAAAGTAACACAAGATAGGATAGGAGTAAACAAGTGGTTCACTAATCTGGACCTCCCTGCCAATCTCCAACTTTTCATCAATTGACATCACATGGTTTAAGAGGTAAGCAATAAAGTGAACATATTTTCTGAAGGGTAAACCAGCACACCAGTCACCTGTTTTGTATTTTTCCAGAATATGTCACATCGGTCCAACATTGTAGAATCGCTTAACAAGAGGTAACGCAGCTGAATATTTAGGGGCATATTTATTAAGCCTCAAATTTTTCTGGTCAAGTTTTTAAGGGGAAAAAATCTAAATTCTTAGATTTAGGGGCAGATGTATTAAGAGTAGAATATCGAGGGTTAATTAACCCTCAATATTCGACTGACGAATTAAAATCCTTCTACTTCGAATATCGAAGTCGAAGGATTTTGAGCAATTCGTTCAATCGAAGGAATAATCATTCGATTAAATCCTTGTGATTTAATCCATTGATCGAAGGATTATCCTTCGATCAGAAAAAAATTGGAAAGCCTATGGGGACCTAACATTCGAAGTTGAAGGATTTTGCGCAATTCGACCTTCCCCATAGGCTAACATTGACTTCGGTAGCTTTTAGGTGGCGAACTAGGGAGTCAAAGTTTTTCCTTAAAGAGACAGGTCGAAGTAGCCAATTCAATGGTCGAAGTAGCCAAAAAAATACTTTGAAATTCAAAGTATTTTTTATTTTATTTCTTCACTCGAACTTAGTGAATGGGCCCCTTACAGTGAAGCATTTTTAAGTCCCCTAAATTTTAAGTTTTCCCAAATTTTACATTTTTTATTTGTGGTCCCATCAATTTATAATGCATTTCAATGGGTGCATTTCAAAATTTTGTCCAGTTGTTCCAAATATGAATGTTATTATTTGTGAAATAAAGAGGTTTAAAATACTAGCCAAATGTTTGTTTTGCCATGGTTCTGCCTGTAAATGGCCACTGCAAATAAGTCTGCCCCTTATCCAGTCCTGCACCAATCACTTATTGCTTTGGGTTCAGAGAGTTTTGCGCATGCTCCCCATAGTGTAACGTTAACACTGCAATGTTTAACCCTTGTTATTAACACAGTAAATATTGTACTTGAAGAAAAAGTTACACAGTTAGGGAAACGCATTTCCCTTATTTTAGATTTTCCTGGATTTTACATAATTTTTTCCTGGTCCCCTGAAAAAATGTAAAATGGGGATTCTACTGTATTATGCCCCAAAGCTTCTAATAATCCCAGTATGAAATGACTCCAGCTAAAACCTGTTGAAGTCATGTAGAAGTCAATGGCAAATGTCTCTTTAACAAGTGTTGCATCTTAATAGGAGTTACTATTGTCTTCATTTATTATAGGATAATAGAATTGTGTATTTCCTCAAAGTATATTATATTTTGTAATATCATCAATGTATTTTAATAAGCCCAAATTGCAACTTCCAGCATCTTCTTTATGAAAGTTTGTGTTTTTTTGAGGTTGGAAGTTTGGAATCTGATTTGAAATGCAATCGTTTAAAAAAAAAAAAAAAAAAAAAAAACTACTGCAAGTTTGTTTCAAAACATTTCAGTTAATAGCGCTGCTCTAGCAGAATTCTGCACTGAAATCAGTTTCTCAAAAGAGCAAACAGATTTTTTTATATTTAATTTTGAAATCTGACATGGGGCTTGAAATATTGTCAGTTTCCCAGCTGCCCCCAGTCATGTGATTTGTGCTTTGAAAAATTGCTGTCAATCAATACTGCTGTAATTGAAGTTGGAGTGATATCACCCCATCCCTCCCCCCAGCAGCCTAACAACAGAACAATGGGAAGGTAACCAGAAAGTGGCTCCCTAATACAAGATGCCTGGTAGATCTTAGAACAGCACTCAATAGTAAAATCTAGGTCCTACTGAGACACATTCAGTTAAATTGAGTAGGAGAAACAACAGCTTGCCAGAAAGCAGTTCCATCCTAAAGTCCTGGCTCTTTCTGAAAGCACATGACAAGGCAAAATGAGCTGAGATGGCTTCCTACACAGGAAGTTCATATAACAACTAAAAAAATACATTTGCTGGTTCAGGAATTACATTTTATATTATAAAATGAATTATTTGCAGTGTAAACAGTGTCATTTAGAAATAAAAACTGCATCATAAAAACCATGACAGAATCCCTTTAAGGACTTAAAACAGATGACGTTCTAAACTGTATTACTAAAAGTATTTGGACACCTGACTATCCAACAAATCATTTAAAAACCAAGATTGTTAATATAATATAAATACATTAAATATAAATATAAAGTTCTTCTATTCCTGGAAGTCTTACCACTAGAAACAAGCAAATTTTTTTTGCCAGCCATGGATTTGCAGCAAAATTCCCCATCTGCAAATTTTTATGTGAAACTGCAGCAAACATTAAATAATTTGCTGTGACAAAAAAAGGTGCAGAGACAAAAAAAGGTGCCATAAGAAAAAATGCTCCTTTGACTTGAATGGATTTGTACAAAAAAAGCAGAGACAAAAAAAATTGCCACAATAAAAAAACTCATTGATTTTAATGCATTTGGAGAGAGAAAAATTGTGGCTCACAGAAAAAATTGTTGTGCAGAAAAAAAAAATTTTGACGCCCATTGACTTCAAATTTTTTGCAGTTTCGCAAATTTTTCAGTGAATCAAAATGGGACAGATTCACTACTTACCACTAGAAAATTTTCGATTCATTTCCATTCAGTCACTTTCTGCGATCTTAAGATTTAGTATCACGGATACCCAATTGTTCCAGTCAGACAGTCAGAGATAATCATGGCTGCTCCTCTGCTCCTCTATAGCTCCCTAGATCCTTATTACTTTGCATCATCACTGATAAAAGTTTTGCCTGCATAAAAATAAAAGATGGCTGCGCATTCCACAGTGGAACGCATGGTCATCTTTCACTTAAACTCCCTTCAGATGCAGGCAAAGAGTGGTTAGCAGATTCTGTGGAGCCCAGCAATGCAATGCATGAGTGGGCAAAAAGGCTGTCGCCCACCACAGAGGCACAAAGTAGACAGGACCAAGCCTGGTGACAGGTGGTTGGTGGCCAGGAAGAATCAATTATCTGGAATGCCTGGGGTAATGAGCATCACCATACCTTAAGTCTGCTAAAAATAATTTAAACATTAAATAAACCCACCAATATGGATTCATGCAGCTTAGTTAGGATTAAGTACAAGATATTATTGTATTATTACAGAGAATTTTTTTAATTATTTGCTTAAAATTGGAGTCTATCAAAGATGGCCTTCAGGCCTGGACTGGGAGTCAAAATAGGCCCTGCCATTCCAAGTACACAGAGGCCCAAACAGCCCCCTACCAGCCCACACAGCCTCCTACCAGCCCACTATATGGTAACTTTCTATGTAACCATACAGCAGTCCCTCTGGCATTTGCCAGAACCCACAGATTGCCAGTCCGGGCCTGATGGCCTTTACGTAATTCAACGTAAATCAACCAATATATTTCTATATACAAAACCATCACAAATTAAAGAGTATATGACATTACTGAGTCCCCTTAAACCAATATTTTGTATCATTTAACTCACATGAGGTCCCACATATTGCTCTTGTAATACACCGAAGAGGGGAAGCAGATAAAGATGACAATCTCTGCTCTGGAAATTAGTAACCACGGTTTGCAATGTTTTCCATTTAACATAATAACGGTCAGGGCCGGATTTACATAACGGGCACCCCTAGGCCCGCTGCCGTTCGTCACCCGGATCCCATGCAAATTTTCATAATTGGGACCTGAGCAATGTGGATTGGGTACGGTACATTTACAAAATTATTGTGTCTTCTGCGCATCCCCAGTGTTTTTGAACCAATGTGGGTGTGGTTGGGCAGCATGCCGCCCCCTAAAATCCTGCCGCCCTAGGCCCGGGCCTTGGTGGCCTTTCCACAAATATGGGCCTGATAACTGTAACCAAAGGATAATATACATTTTTGCCATAGCCCAGTTTCCCCTGTCAACAAATTAGCAAAACATGATGACTGCCTTGTTACATATAGAATGATAGAGTGTCTAATTAATTGCTAAATGTTACTATTAAAGGCCAAATTGTCCACACATAGAGAATCATACTTAAAATTCTCTTAAAGGTCAAATGAATCAAACACCTACAATATGGAGTGAGTTTATTGGATTACATTATACAGAAATCAGTTTTTGTAAACGATAAAAATGTTCATAAATAGCTAGAAAGCAGGAAAACACCACTAATTGCAATAAGAAAAAAAAGCAAAGATTAGTCAATATTCTTAAGCCAGGGAGGTCCACAAATGAAATAGTTTTTTTCCCCCAAACTCAGTCCCAGTAACACAACATTACTGTAAATTGCAGCATTTTTGATCTTTTTCTTCTCTTATGGATAAGGGAGCTCATTTGATTCACCACTTGCCACTACCAGCTTGCACATCATTACCCATGATTGAGGTGAGCACACTGAAAGGGAGCATTAGACATTTAGGAGAGCTTCAATGAAGGCATTACTGGATTTCTCATTGCCCCTAAGGAGATGCGAAAGAATATGCTCAACATTGTATATGCCAATGCACTGCTCTAATGATGCTTAACAAACACGTCGTTAGTTCAGCCCAATACTCTTCTAAGAAAGCAGTGACAAATATTGGAAACTACTTAAAAGAACCAGTTTCCAGGTCAGTTAGTTACTACAGCCATAGATTATCACATTAGCCACAGAAAGATTAGTTTTAAAACACATATATAACTGCCCTTTAAGTGCACCTCTTCAGAAGACAATTTCTCCTCTTGCTCTATACACGTTACAAGGCCATTAATGATACAGAGAGCACTGATTCAAAACCGGCATTTAAAGTTTGTCAGAACATTAATAACATTGATAACATTTTAAAAAAAGGGTGAGGGAAATTGGCACTTTAAAGTGAAATGCACAAAGGTTTAACAGTAGCAGTAGGTTTTATACACCATGGGTAACAAGGCAACATCTGCCATTAGTTTATCAATAACCAGGCAGTGTTATCTATCATTACGCAATGCAAGAGGAAGACAAATATACAAATTCGGGTTTTCTTTGGAAGTTATAGGGAATCTGAAAAAGTTAAAGTTCTTCTACTCAGTAAAGTGTAACCTATTTCCTGTGGAAGGGATGTATGTGTTTCTGTTGGCTTATGGGTAATCCCTGCTATAAAAATGGAAGGCATGTAGTGAGTAATAGGATAGGCCCTGTTACAACAGCACTGATCCCCAACCCCTTGGATGTTGCTCCTAGTGGCCTTAAAGCAGGTGCTTATTTTTTGCAACATGTTGCTTACCAACCCCTTGGATGTTGCTCCTAGTGGCCTTAAAGCAGGTGCTTATTTTTTGCAACATGTTGCTCACCAACCCCTTGGATGTTGCTCCAAGTGGCCTTAAAGCAGGTGCTTATTTTTGAATTCTTGGCTTGGAGGAAAGTTGTGGTTGCATAAAAAACAGGTGTACTGGCAAACAGGGCCTCCTGTAGAGGCTACCAAATACCCAATCTCATCTCATATTTGGCACACCTAGGATTTTTTTTTATGTTTCAATGTGGTTCATGAGAAAGAAAGTTGGGGACCCCTTGTCTTAGAGTCTGAGATAGAGTAGGTAGAATATGAAGGTTAGTACCCTAGATCAGTGCTGTGCTACCAAGGGCTGGAATTATTCTGGTCTACATGGTGGAGGGCCGATAATGAAGCCAGTGTTAGCCTCTACCTGTTTTAAACCACTTTAATCCACACCCATGTTACCACAAGACCATGTCCACATTAATAGCACACCAAAAAAACAAATGGTTGGTGCTTACTGCAGGGATATCACTCATATTTGAAAAAAGTTAAGTCACATTAAGACATACCACTGTCACACTTGAGAAGGGGTGTTGGGGCCCCGGGGCATGTCATGTCTCACAGTCTGGAGTGAATAATTGTAGGCAATTGGTCCTGTGTTTGAGTGCTCTCCTCTTGCTCATTGAGTGATTGATATTTCTGGATGGATGGTACATCTATGCAAGAGGATTGAAGCATTTACTTCTAAACTGCTATCTGGCCGAGCGCAGATTCCCCTTTCTCTTACATTATTAAACACCTCAGGGGCACGTAACAATATTTTCAAATGCTAACAAACCCCAAAACAAATACCAGACTTATGTTTCATAGCAGAGCAGGGCAAACACAAGGAGCATAGGACAGGCAGAGCATGGCACACACATGAATCATGGGGCAGACAGAGTATGGCACTCAGAGGTATCATAGGGCAGGCAGAGTATACAGTGACACAGTGCTGGTGCCCCATTAGCATTTTGAATAACGTGTGAACAGGTGAACAATTTGGGCAGTTTCAGTCTGGATCTCAGGTGTGAACAGTACTGGGCTTTAGGATGTGAACAATAGAGGTGTCACAAGTGTGAACAATGCAGGGGTTATTACATGTGTGAACAATACAGGGGGTTACAGTCTGAATTTCAGTAAACCGACACATGTGGAGGGCCACAGAAGGGGGGGGGTCAGGCCTGTTGGACAGCCTTGCCCTAGAACAAGAGTATTGTGCTCAGTGTGTAGAGCATTAGGTCAGGGTACGTCCCTTAGAGCGATACCACTGAATATCCAGTGACCAGAGGGCTGACCTAGTAATGTATTTGATGAAAGTGAATAAGAAATCTGCGTGATACACTTGTATTATTTATTGAAATGATGCCCGTGTACTAATTAAAGTACCAATTATTTAACCCTTACTACACTTTCACCTTGTCATGGTCTCTATATATTCGGCCCATATCCAGAGTTGCCAATCTGTTTATATGTAAGGGGAATGAAAGTAGAGTTGGTGGTGTAGAGACCCTGAGGTTAAACTTTTCCACAGGCAGTTTCCCCATGCAATTTGCACACCTAAAGAGGTCCTTAGTGAGCCCTGGGTGAAAAGCTTTTCCTGAAGGTTGTCAGCAATCTGATCTGGTTCTTTGTTGCCCAGTAGGTTGAAGATTGTGCTCATGGCTCTTTTCCTGGATCCCACCTTGTGGGGAGGTAGGGTACAGGACTAGGTTCTTTGTTGCCCAGTAGGTAGCAGTTTTAAAATATAAAAAGGAGCGCACGTATGTGCTTAGGGCTCTTTTCCTGGATCCCACCTTATGGGTTAGGTAGGTACAGGACTGGGTCTGAGCCGGTGACAGGCCCTGGTTAGTTACAGTTATATTTAGTGATAAGAGTCTGTGTTATAGTCACTCTTGGAGCAAAAGATAGTGGCAGATTACTTAGTGAGCAGTAGTGATGGGCAAATCTGACCTATTTCACTTTTCAAAAAACAGCAAAAAGTTGCCGACATGCATTGAAGTCTATGGGCGACAAATATTTTTTGACGAGCAACAATTTGTTTCACCCATTGAAGTCATTTTTTGCTGCAAAACTTGCCAGACAGAGACATGAGTGGGTGAGCTCAGGAACAGGGAAACTGCCAAGGAGCAAGATACCCTGCGGTATCCCTAATCCTGGGGAGAAATTACCAAAACATGTTGTACTACCCCTAGAAGGGACCTATTTGAAATATCACACATAGTAGAATCAACTGCCTTACTGCTGTGAATTAGATCTACTGCTTATGTTAAATAAACAAGTTATTGTCACTGTTGAAGAAGCAACATGAAAGTTATTGCAACCTGGTTGGTCTGCGTGCCAGGAGAAAAGCCAGTATCCACCTGCAGGTAAGGTGCTTAAAAGGCTTTTAGTCACTGCTGGGAGTTGCTCATAGCGTAATGATGCCTGAGGTAGACTGGCAGCAAGTCACACTATCAACACATATCTTAGGCCCACCTATGGGCTACAGTAGTTACCTTTCTGACTCTCTCTCTCTCTTTTTGTAGGGGAAATGAAATAAGATCAAGGCACACCTACAGCAAAGGATATTTCATTATGTCTTTGTATGTCACTGATTAATGTAACAGGAATTGTTCAGTAGACAATTTTTCGGCTAGATGTGTAGAAGCAGAAAATGCTTTTATACTGCCAAAGTCTAAAGTAAAGATAGAGTAAATAATTGAATATATTATTAACTGAAGTAATAATAATTGATTCATTTTTCATCCACAAGCTCAATAAGTTTCATATATTTGTAACAGATAAACTAGTTAGAATACAATGGTTGTAGTAGTTCTGTGTAGAGACACCAAGGTCAAGTGTCAGTAATGGCTCCCTACACACCCACAGTGTGAACTTCTCTTATATAAAATAGGACTGTTGCTGCCATTAAATATCCCATTATAATATAATTACTTTCTGTTTAAGGTCCATTTCTTAGGTGAGATTTTCCATCAAAAACATAGGTTTATTTATGCTCATCAGTAGCACAGATGGATCTGCCAAATCTTTGGGAACAGACAGATTATTGAACCACAATTTTTTTCACCTACCTAGAAGGCTCAGGATCCATCTGTGTGGAGTATAAAAATGCATATCTAAAAGGCTAAATGTTGCATATACAGCACCCGCTGTTATAATGCAAGACCTATAGGAGAACAAACCGCTAACAGGGAAATCATTCAAGGTAAACGATTGTTTAAATATTCATTATTTTCTTTTTACAAGGAACCTCTGTGCAGTACTGGAACAATATTACAACCCTCAGAGATAGCAGATATATTTATGCCAAATTGGTGGATAATTAAGTTGCTAGATTATATTTCACCATTGCCTAATTTAGAACTTGCAGCAAAATAAATGCAGGCCTGTGCTGGGACTATAAATACATTTACAAGATTTTCTTCTGTAATATCTCCAGGTGCATGTGAATATAATGATCTATACTGTGGAATGATCTGTGCTGCTGGTACATAATAGGTGCTAATGAGCAGAGCAATGAAAGGCAGTGCTATTTGGATTTGGGACAGATCCTACTTATTGCATACAAAGGCTGCAGTACAAATGTCATCTTATCAGAAATTCTAGAACTAATCAAACAAATAGTCTCCAAAAGGGAACAAAGATCAAGTTAATATTGTGTTTCTGATGGCCCAAAGCTAAAAACCTTCTCGAACTTGAAAAAGAAATGGCCAATTAAGTGGTCTGAAGTGTAATTTGCGATAAGTATTAATTTGTATACTTGACTCTTTGTAGTTATTTTCCACTTTGATCACACATTTCAATAACAGGATCTGGCTTCATAATAAATACATAATTAAATGGCTTATAAATAGTAAAGTACCCAATATTGTGAGAAAAAGCTGGCCACCATACTCTAAAACTGATAGTTTTATATATGGGGAGGCCCATTAATCAACATTCGGATTTTAGTGATGGGCGAATCTGTAGGAAAAAAATTAGCAAAATGCATTAAAGTCAATGGGCGTCCGAATAAGTTTGACACACGTCAATTTTTATGCGTGCTCCAATTTTGACGCAGGACTAATTTTTTTTTGACACTACAGATTTTTTGCCAGTGAATTGTCGACGCAGTTTTGTAAATTAATTTGCTTCCTTCACTCATCTCTAGTTGGCAGTTTTAGAAACCACAAAACAACGAATTTTCTCTAAAACCTTGAATGCCAAGTCATTTATGAAATGATTTGAATATAAAAAGAACAAACAAATAAAAAACGCGGGACTTATCGGAATACTGATTTGAAAACCGCAATATCTTCATGCAATTCCAATTGTACAAAACCTCTAAAAGCTCAAATTAAATAAAGATTCTACAATTTGATATGGAGAACTCCCACTGACTTCTACTTGATGTCCTTAGCTTTTAAATGTTTTTTGATGTCCTCAGCTTTTAAATTTTAAAGTTTTGTATTAGCGTTATGGGGAGGCCCATTTATTAAAGGTTAACTTTTAGTGGCATTAGAGCTCCAACCAACCAACTCCATAAAGGTAATTTTAAAAAGGGAAATGAGTACATTCATTAGTAGAATGGATCATGTTTGCATACTGATACGACTCTCTGATCTGATATGGCTAAAAATTGTGCAAAAGATACACAAACACAACAATTAATGCACCATATCTTAACTTCAGATTATGTAGAGGAATGTTTAGGGATTAAGTGACAAGATCAGACACTCTTGGTCTTAATCAAGCAATAATTTGTTTTCACAATTGCAAGTTAATGAAATGCTTGGCCTCAAAAGTGAAGAGCTAGATGGACTTTTCATTCCATACATTCAGTTTACTCATGAGAAGCTTTAGTGCGGTGCAAAAAGAACCATATTTTCAAAGATTGTACTTGCCATATTGCCCTAAATGGCCCTATGGACAGGTGACAACTCTGAACTGCCTCCTTCCACAAATGTTATTTTTTCACTAAATATTTTGAGTCTTTATTAAGTCTAAAACCATGAAAAAGTCTCATACAAGTAAAAGAGGGTTATGCTGATCCTATTGGACATTTTTTTTGCCATTCAGACTTTTAGAGGTTTTTGGATTTTTTTTTTTTCGCTTGTAGTTGTCTGAAAAACAATTTTTTTAGGAGTTTTTAGATATATTTGTATTCTTTTCAGATTGTTCAGCACTTTTTTCTGTTTTTTAATTTGGATATTTTAATAACTTCCATGGCATTCGTGGTTTTAGAGAAATATGGGGGAATGTGTTATGTTTCGTTAGAGTAAAAAACCTGTGCAAAGATGCTTTTGAACTTTAGTAACCACTTTAGTAATTACAAAGCCTTTTGTTTTGCGACAAAATATTTAACAAAACAGGTGCAAAGCAGGTGCTAATGCTAGTGATAATGTGCAATATAATATTCGCCAGCAAATGATTTTACATTGCAAGCAGTGTTAAACATTCACAAAAACGCCATTTAAAATAAAGCTTGTAATTTTTATTAAATTCCTCTTATAAAGTTTAATTATGGTTACAAAACTACCACTAAAATATGACCTTTAATAAATGGGCCTCTTTTATTCTTTTAATTTACAGTAGGGGGCACAGAATTCTCTATGTATGTGTTTAGCAATAGACAGACACACAGATTTATAGATGATAGATAGATAGATAGATAGATGAATGATAGATAGATGAATGATAGATAGATAGATAGATAGATAATTGATATATAGATAGATAGATAGATAGATAGATAGATAGATAGATAGATAGATAGATAGATAGATAGATAGATAGATAGATAGAAAGATAGACAGTTGATGGACAGTTGTCTTTTTCTTACCCAAATTAACCTTGTAACGTGACTGTACTAGATTTAGTGATGGCCGAATTTCTCCCGTTTAGCTTTGCCGAAAAATTTGTGAATTTTCCACGAAATGGCGAAACATTTGCGAAACGTGAATTTTGACCCTGGCACCCATTAAAGTTGGCACCTAGAATTGTTGCAGGCACCCGGCGAATAAATTCGCCCATCACTAACTAGATTCCATGAACAGTAGTGATGGGTAAATTTGCGCCATTGTGAAAAATAAGCAAAGCGATGCCGGCGTCTCGTTGTTGACGCAGGTGTCCATCTTTTTTACGCCACTGAATTTTCACGGCCATTTTGCGAATTTATTCGCCGGAGGCAAATCGCGTAAATTCACCACGAATTTGCGCCTGGCGAATTAATTCGCCCATCACTAATGAACACTGGTAATAACTGAAAACTAGTGTGAAGAACAGAGAGTGTGGGAAACGAGTAGGTCTCTGTGTTATTGTGATTATGTTACTGCTAGAACTTGTACATCCACTTTATTTGGTTTGTGAATCAATATTCAGTTCAGCTGTATAGGTGGAGAGTGGGAGAAAATGCAGAATACTTTTCTTTGCCTCCTTCACATGTCTGGATGTGCGTGTCATGCAGACCCTGTGATGGAATATCACTACAGGACAGAAATAGACTTGTGAAAGGAAGCCAATTTTCACTGTTCCAAAGCTGTGGTAGATCAGAGGGAGAATATGTGTGTAAGGACTATTAATAGCATTGTTTTGTTAAACAAAACCACAATTTGTGTGGAAGAAACGTTTTCCTAATCTGCTCCTCTCACCACTCCATCCCTCAGAACAATGGCCTTAGCTCTAAAAAATAAAAATGCAGTTGGCGGCCCGCATAGCAAACATGTCAGTGTATTACACGCTGCTCTCGCAGCAAAGGTTGAACAAGTCTTCAGTCGGTTGTTTCAGAAAAATCAGTAGTAGCCAGAAGCAGCTTTACGTAGAGAGAAAGGCTTATAAATGTACAAAGAGAACTGATAGCAGAGACATTTTAATTTGGTTTATATGTTAAATTAAGTTTAAGCACCAGATAATGAAGGTCTTCTGTGTTGTTTATATTTTTTTCAGATATTCATATTTTATAGAATCATTGCTGTCATTGTGTACTTGCATATGCAACGATGTATATCTAGCTATTGAGGCACAGGAAGTGGAAAGGCTCTGGAGACAATGTAGGTCTCTCCCAGAAAGTTCTATGAAACAGAGCAGATGTGGAGGATAACAGGGGCTGTGTTCACTCAGGCTGAAGGTCACTGCAAAGGCAGGGATTAAAGGACAAGGGAAGTTAAACTAAAGAAGTAGCTCCAGGATTCCCTGGAGGTTCCACTGGGGGTGATACGCTAAAGCTTGTCACAAAGCTGAGGTGAGATTTCTGCCAAGTCTTTCTCTAAAGGGAATGTGTGACCTGACCTTGAATGTGCCTTAACAACTTTGCCCTTTAGAGAAACCTGTACTGTGTGATTACCCTATCATTGTTAATAAATGTAAATAAATAATTGTAAATAAATTGCAGCTGAAAGGTACAGTTCTGCAACACCTCTCCTCCTTCCAATCCATGCCTTTCAAATAGTTAGCTGAACAAAATGGTTGACCTCACCTACTGATAGACAGCGTGCCAGAAATGGGGGCTTTATTGATATTGCATATTGATAAACTTTTTGCCACTTTGATATTCCATGCTTCTGTGATGGTAATTCTAGGGGAAAACAGAGCCTGGCTAAGAAAAGCCAAAGGAATATATTGGGACATTTCTGAACCATATCCTAACAGGTTGCAAATTGTTAAACCTTTTTTTTTTTTCCCTATTTCATTCATTACAAGATAGGAAAGTGCAGGAAAGGAGAAGTCTGCCTGGGCTAAAGAAGGCTTAGGGAATAAACTGGCACATTTCAGCACCATTTCCTTTTCGTTTATCGCTTGTGCTGTTGCCAACAGTGGCTTTGTTCCAATTCCCCTCACCTCATCTCTCTGATTGCTTCACCTCTAACATCCTAACAATCTGAACATATGCTCCTGCTGCGCATTCCTATCCAACAGAGGGCTCTACATAAGCAAATAACGGTGGCCAATTATTGCCACATGGTAAAACAGAGACATGTGGTGTAGCTAATTATAATAATCACAGGTAATTATATAAATATAGTCCTGTTATTGTGCGAGGCAAAACAATATTTGTTGTAGGAAGGCCTCAGTATGGATTTTATTTAGTTAGCATTTGCATTATGAAATAATGCACCAATTCTTGAAATTTAAATTGGATGAAGCCCTGGCATATGTGAATATTATTTTCTTTTGGTACGGTACTCCTAATAGGTGGGATGGCATGATGCCGGGCATGTGTATAACACAAAAACTAAAGGCTGCAACACAATATTGCACTTTAAATGACTTTTTTACAACCAGTTTGCATTTATTTGAAATTACATAACATTTGTATGGCTTTTCTTCCTCAATGAACAAGATACTTTTGCTTTGCAACCCTGAACAATTATTCTGGCAAATTAGGATCCAATTGCAATGATTTAGTTAGGGGAGCCATCATTGGGCTAGCAGGGCTTGGAAGGAGAAAGTTCCATTTAGTACTGTGAGAGGAAAGGGTTATGTATAGGCAAAGCAGTTGCAGATAAGGACACTTTTACAATTCATGGCAGCGGAATCCTGATCCCTACCCATTATTCCAGAGTGGAGAGGGAGCTTGTATGTCCCACCTCTTGCTTTGTTCAGTTTATTTTGGTAACTCTTAAGTAAAATTAAGATGACCTACTGATTGGGACCAACACCCAGCCTACCTGAGCATATTGCTATGTGAACAGCACGGAAGGTTGCCCAATAACTAGCGAGGAATTTTTCAGTAAGCATATAAATGGAGCTGTGATCATTAATACTCTTATAATCTCCTGCCTTGGTTACTGCAACCCACTCCTCGCAGGTATTCCAACATGTCACCTTTCACAACTCTAATTTTGGCTGCTAGACTCATTCATCTATCTCACCATTCAATATCAGCTGCTCCCATATGTATGTCCCGTTACTGGCTCCCAATCTCCTCTAGAATCAAATTCAAACTACTCACACTTACATTTAAGGCCCTTAACAGTGAAGCCCCTCCCTATATTTCATCTATGATCTCCAAATACTCTCCTTCACGTAACCTTTGATCTGTTTCTGACCTTCGTCTCGCTTCTCCTCTCATCACTTCTGCCCATTCTCGTCTACAAGACTTCTCTTAGGCTTCTGCTTTTCTCTGGAACTCTCTGCCTCGAGCGGTCATACTTTCTGCTTCTATCCAAACTTTCAAATGCTCCTTAAAGACCCACCTGTTTAAAGAAGCTTATTCATCAATCATTGTTGTATCATAAATCACAAAATTGTTTCTAAAATCCTAATGTCTCAATTGTACCCTAACCTTTAGTTTGTAAACTCTAATTTGTATGGCCCTCTAATCCTATTGTACTCTGTAAAGCCTTGTTTGTTATCCACCATTTTTTCCCTGTTTGTTATAACCAAGGTAAAGCACTGCATATCTTGTTGGCACTATATAAATAAATGATGATGATACTTTAATATTTTCTTGTAATGTATCACAATGTTCCGATATTGTATTTTCAGTTCATTCTTAAATCGTTATAATAAAGTTATGGCCTTTGCACATTCCTCCAATGCTTTCCTGTGTTTTTTTTTTTACCATCCCCAACCTTTTTTTTACCTATGAGCAAAAGTCAGATGTAAAAAGAGTTATGGACAAATGTAAAAAATAAAAAATGTACCTGGGTGCTGCAATTGGCCATTTGGTAGCTCTTATGTGGGCCAGCAGCCTACAGGAGACTATGTTTGGCAGTACACCTGGTTTTTATTCAACTAAAACATGTCTCCAAACCAGGAATTAAAAATAAGCACTTGCTTTGAGGCCACAGGGAGCAACATCCTAAGGGATAGTGAGCAACATGTTGCTCAGGAGCCACTGGTTTGGGAACACTGCTATACAGGCTTTAGTTATTATCAGGGATGTTTGGTTGGAGACAACAAGTGGCTTGCCCTGGTCAAGTAGCATAAATGCAAGTCCCTACTGTTAAATTTGGTCTTGAATTACTAGGTGCATGGTTAATATACAGCATTTGGCACCAGCTGATAATAAGGAATTAGTTCACACAGTTCTACAGAATCAAGTGGGCATCTATTATTTCAGAAACTTTATAGTAAAAAATATAAGACCTTGAATTTTGGTTCTGCTTCAACAGTCTAGAACAAAAGGCTCACCTAGATAAACATCTTTATTGTCAGAAACTGCAGACAAGCACGTACACTAGACACAGGAGATGGCAAAACATATGCACTGAAATGATGTAGTGCTTAGGCTTTCGTTGTGCAACAGTTCTGGAATTTAATGGTGCTTACTAGTTTGTATTACATTACTAATATTTCTGATTACAAATAAAAGTACCTCCACACTCATAGGCAGAGTTAAAAAAGAAATAATTTATATGTACATATTTTTCATTATCCATAAGCCAGCCACCTTCACTCTGTAGTTCTATAACAGAATATATAGAAATATATATATACGTATATATATATATATATATATATATATATATATATATATATATATATCTCAGAATATATAAAAATATAGGTGGCAAAATATAGTGAGGGACAGAGGAGCAAAGGTTATCAGGATTTTGTAGATTATCCTTTGCTTAATAGGCAGCCATAATAAATATTGCAACAGGGAAGGAACAGGTGGTCTCTGAAGTGAAAGCATGTGATTTCTGAACAACAGAGGTTCAGACTAAAAAGGGGAGTGGTGTGACTTTTTGGACTTTTAGCTCATCACTAAAACAATTCTCCAAAAATAATATTCCGAATTTTAATGATTCAAATTAGAATAATTTAGCAAATACTGTTTAATTGATATAGAAGTGAAAATGGATTCAAGAAGTCCTGGAGTTACACACTGCATCTTCTAAGCAATGTCAGTTAGTTTGGGACTACTTGGAACCCAAACTCTAGGGCCTCCCTCCCAATCCATATGCTACAAATAGTGATGGGCTAATTTGGGGCGTTTCCTTCACCGCAAAATTCGCGAATTGCTCACGGAATTAGCGAAACAACGAAAAATTTGCAAAATGGCGCAGATGAATTTTTGCAGCGGTTTCACAAATTTATCCGATGGTGGCGAAACGCGCGAATTCACGCCTGGTGAATACATTCGCCCACCACTAGCTACAAATCATCTACACCCCCCCAAACAACACTGCACAAACTTTGGCAATGCCCCCGCCAAAACAAGTACCCACCAAGATTTTTCCCAACTTCCTGACAGGCCAGTTTGACTCTGTTTCAGGTTACTGGGGGGGGGCAATTTTTTTTAAATGAGTACATTTTTTTTTTTTTTTTAAATTCTTTATTTATAATTTTCCAGAGTACAAAAAGAAACATAAGAAAAAAGAAAGCAGACATAAGATCAATAGAAGTAAATAAAATAGATAAATAAATAAATAAATATATAAATTACATGGCGTTTTTTAGCCTATAATCCACATACGTTAAATCTTGAATAGCTGGCATATCCTCACTTTAAGCTTCAAGTAGTTCTAACACCTTAATCCTTGGGTATTTCTCGCCTTTTACACCATATATTTGAATAAATTAAAAAAAAAAAAAAAAAAAAAAAGGGGGAAGGGGGAAACACAACAAAGAAGAGAATAGGGATACAACTTCGTACATACGTACTTGGACACCTGCATATGTACGAGTGTACAAACATGCCGATGTACATATAAATATACGAGAGGATAAACATACGAGAGGACCATGACTCCGATATTTGAGATTCCTATTTGCATCCGGATTCCCCACCTTATTAGTATTCTATTTCAATTCTGGGTCAATAATTCTTGATATTCTCTGGATTCTAAAAACAAGAGCCAATGAGTCCATTTTCGTGTAAACTTTGCTTGTTGAGTTTTCCCCATTTTGTTATTTTTAAATCTTTCAAACTGATAGATTTCCTGAACTTTTCCTAGCCATTCTTTTATCGTTGGTACTATCTGCGATTTCCAGTACTTCGGTATAAGCAATTTGGCCACATTTATTAGAGTGGATATCAAGGAATTTTTATATTGAGCTGTGGACAATTTATTTTTATGCAGAAGAAAGAAGGCTGCTGAATCTTCTACATCTATATCGGTAAATTTCTTTAGAAGTTGTTGTATTTCAAGCCAATAAGGACGTATCTTAATGCAGTCCCAGAGGATATGGCTAAGGTTTGCTTTCGGCTGGTTGCATCTCCAGCAATTATCTGATGTATTCCCCTTCATTCTTGCCAGCACCGTAGGGACCTTATACCAATATGAGAGTATCTTATAATTGTTTTCCTGTAATTTGCAACAAGGGGTGATCTTATATATACGCTCATTTATTCGGTTCCACTCTATTTCTGTGAATGTTTCTCCTAGTTCACATTCCCACTTTTGCCGAAATTTGCTAATGGGGTAATCTCCGGACTTCAGCATTATTTTATATAGTAATGATATTTCTCGTGTTGGCCTATTTCGACCCATAAGCAATGATTCAAATGCTGTATCTGCCGGGCCTTTTTCATCCGTGACACCGGACTTACGTAGGAAATTTTGTACTTGCATCAAGCGTATCTCATCCAATCCAGTCCTGGGCCCTGACATCAATATACTTTGTAGTGTATTCAGTTTTCTACTCGTCATCAGTTGATAAGCAAACAAGGATTTCTTCTTAGTCCAATTCCGAAAGTTCTCAGGACTTTGGCCAGGTATGAAATCCGGGTTATAAAGAATCGGAAGAAATCTCGATTTTGGGCTCAATAGATGCCTTTTGTATTTTATAGTGTCCCAAATTTTAATTATCCCAGTCATCACCGGGCCAAGTCTAGCTTCCCGTGGACGATTATGCTTTGGTAGCCAGAAAAGCGAGTCTAGGGGGATAGGAGAATTCTGTTGCTCCACTGCCACCCATAATTTATATTCTTCTGCGAACGACACATCAAACACTCTTTGGAGAATGGCTGCCTCATGGTAGGAATGTAGGTCAGGTAAGCCCAATCCCCCCCTTTCTCTTGGTTGTATCAGATGCATCATTTTCTGTCGTGCTGATTTTTTGCCCCAAACAAAAACGGAAATGGCAGCGCGTAATGTATGAAAAAAAGATTTGGGGATAATTGAGGGTAACGTCTGAAACAGATATAAAAACCGAGGAAGGATGTCCATTTTTATTATATTGATCCTTCCAAACCAGGAAAATCCGGGTTTGTCCCAATTTTTCAAATCCTTCTGCACTTCCTTCAGCAAAGGGTATATATTATTTGTTAGACAGTCACTGATTTTGGCCGACACTTTAATCCCCAAATATGTGAAGGATTTGTTCTCTATAGCAAAATCAAATGAATCTCTAATTTGTGTCATCTGTGTCCCTACTAGCGAAATATTAAGTATACTGGATTTTTGGTAATTAATTTTCAAATTACTAATTTGGTTAAAGACTTCCAATTCCCTCACCAGATTAGTAAGTGTAGAGATGGGATTTGTTATGAAAAAAAGCATATCATCAGCGTATGCTGCAACTTTATGTTGATGGTGCTTGACCGTAAGACCGGTAATATTACTGTTATTTCTCACTTTTTGAAGGAATGGTTCCAAGGTTATTATAAACAGGAGTGGCGAGAGTGGACATCCCTGTCTTGTGCCGTTTCTGATGTTGAACGGATCTGAGAGTGTCCCGTTAATCCGAAGCCGTGCTTGTGGACCAATATATAAATTTTTAACATATTGAATATACAGTAATTGGGGCCCAATCCAATCCACGATAGACTATAAAAAATGAGATTCCAGTCCACTCTGTCAAATGCCTTCTCGGCATCGGTGATTAAAAGTGCTAAGGGTAACCTGTTTTGTTCGCTAAAGTGTAAGAGGCTATATAAACGCAGGGTGTTATCTCGTGCCTCTCTTTTTGGCACAAATCCCACCTGATCTGTATGTACCACTTGAGATATAATTGGTTTAAGGCGATTTGCCAGTATTTTTGCAAAAAGTTTTGTATCCACATTCAGTAATGAAATTGGTCTATATCCCTTCACGTCCGAGGGGTCTTTCCCTTTTTTATGTATGAGGGTAATATGCGCCATAGTAGCATCTTTTGGCAGGTTCTCTCCGCTTAATAGGCTATTCAATGCTTTTACATAATGTGGAATCAGATTTAAGGCAAACTTTTTATAATAAAAGCCCGTGAATCCATCCGGACCTGGGGCTTTATTAACTGAAATGTTTTTTAATGCTAACTCCATTTCTGCAATGGTAATAGGGGTTTCCAGGATATCCATATCTTCTTGTGAGACTGCTGGTTTCACTAGGCTAGAGAAATACTGCTTCATGGTCTTTAAATGTTCTTCTTCTGATGGAAAGTTTCTCTTCAAATTATATAATGCCTGGTAATACTCTCTGAATGCCGCAGCCATTGTTTCAGTACTTGATACTATATTCCCTTTGTTGTCTCTTATTTTAGTAATAACATTTCTCCTTTGTTTTCGCCTGAGAGAAGCTGCCAACAAGCGTCCGCATTTATTGCCATGTTCGTAGTACATTTGTCGCTGGTACCACAATGCTTTTTCTGTATATACATTTAATAGATCTTTTATTTTATTCCGGATTGACGTAATTCGTTGTAGGATTATCTCTGTTAGAGAGGACTTATGCACCTTCTCCAGATCTATTAACTCCGCATATAACTTATCGTACCTTTGCTTTCTTTCCCTTTTCTTCTGCGTTGCAATTTTTATAATCTCTCCCCTCAGCACGCACTTATGTGCTTCCCAGACAATTAGGTCATTGGGGCCCTTTTCTATATTTTCACTAAAGTAAAGGTCTATGGCGTGACGGATCTTGCTCTCGATTTCTGGATCTTCTAGCAACGACTCATTCAGTTTCCACTGCCATGATCTAGTTTGTGTACTTGATATATCCATTGAACATACCACGGGGGCATGATCTGACCATGTTATGGGACCGATATCAGCTTTCTTAACCAGTGGTAAATGATCTTGTGCAATCAAAAAATAGTCAATACGTGAGTATAAATTATGTACTGTTGAATAATAAGAATAATCTCTTGCATTGGGATTGAGAGAACGCCACACATCTATCATTCTGTGAGTATGCAGCAGTTTTTTTGCCGTCACCAAATATGAATATGGAATACTGGTTTTCTGTAGAGAACAGTCAATTGCCGGCTCCAATGCCAGATTTAAATCACCTCCTATAATAAGGATTCCCTCTGCGAACCCTTCCAAAATATTTAATATGGATTTTAACGTGCGCAGTTGACCGAAGTTAGGCAAATACACCGAGGCAAATGTATACATCTTGTTACTAATTGTGCCTTTGACTGCCACGCAATAGCCCAGTTTATCTGCAATATGATCTCTATAAGTCCACTGTATTGTATCCGAAATCAGGATTGCCGTGCCTCTGATCTTTTTTTCTTGTGGTTTACTGGTATATACTATATTATATCCCTTAAAATTAAATTTAGGCGTTGACTTGATTTTAAGGTGAGTTTCCTGAAGGAAAGCAATTCCAATTTTATTATTTTTCAACTCCAATTTTAGGTTATTACGTTTTACATATGAATTTATCCCTCTCACATTTAAGGATAGTAAGTTTACCAATTTATCCGTCATAAAATCATAATAACCATGAGATGCATATTTAGTCTATGGCCCATTACCCTCTCGATCAGTCCATGGTCCTCTCGTATTTCTCCCCCCTCCATCCGTACGGACATTCTCTTAGTTACTATTCGATCCCACGAACACATAAAAGAAGAAGAAAAAAAAAAAAAAAAACAAAGGGAAAGAAAAAAAAAGAATAAGAAGTAAGGAACTATCTCTTATACCGCTACTATATCAAGACTTCCCTTATTATTTCTGAGATAATTCCTTTATACCTCCGCCACTATACAGCCTACTACGTTTAGGCCAAAGTCCCTTCTAAACCCCGGGGGGAGTGTGTTATACCACTAAATAAATAGTTATGCGGTTGATGGTCTTGGGGGGATACACCACCACTATATTAAATGGTTTACTATTAGGACTGGATTGAGTCCCATCTCTATCCTTTCTTATACCCTTGCTATATACCACAGGGAGAAAGAAAATAATTAAAATTAAGGGAAAAAAAAAAAAAAAAAAAAAAAATTAAAAAATAAAAAAAGGGGAGTGAAGGAGGGAAACCCCCATCACATTTACATCCATCTATAGCATAAATACATGTTCACCTTCATATATATATATGGGCAAGCTCTCATGTGCGCAGGATCCATGCATTCCCCTATGAAACATTCCCGCATGAGATACAGCGTGAGTGCGTACCCAGAAAAAGAAGAAGGGAGAAAGAAAAGAAAAAAAAAAAAAAAAAAGGAAATTGAAAATTTATAATGTGCTGCCTAAAAGCGAGGCGACCGGGAGAAGAGGGGGGGGGATGGGAGAACAGCATCGGCGGGAGGGACACATGCCACAAAAATAACCGTATATACTTCTATGGTATGCCAAATAATTGTACATCTATTTAACTAGGCCTATATCCAGCTTCACATCCCCCACTCCGTCTCCCCACCATCTCACCTCAACTGGCTTAGTTCTTAAATAGCCAAAATCACCTATGCTGGTGAACAGATGAACTCATATAGTGAATTTATGCTATGAAGTGATAATATAACTCACCATTTATTATAACATACTTTATGAGCATTATGCACCCCGTGTGTCCATATTCCAATAGATAATCTACTATGCTGCTTGGCTTCATTTTATTCTAAAAATTTAATTGACCCTCTTTCCTCCCTCCTTCCTCTCCACCCCCACTCTGTGTGTCCCTAGACGCATGGATAATATAGTTTCATTGTAGTGCATTATAAGTGATATACAGTGAAAATATAATTAGAATGTTGTACCCCTGGTATCTATAACAGGGCTGAAAAGTGCTATCCAGTGTGTTTTATATAGTACACTACCCTCCTTGATATCTCTTCGCCCCCCCCTGTGTATCCCTGAGTGACTATGTGGTGTTCCAGTGAGTGATACAACATAAATAATATAAGGTGAATTTTTATGGTTGTGCCAGTATAGTATTTATCAAAAATAAATGAATAAATATATAAATAAGTACTAGTCTGTGTGTTTTATATAGTGCCCCACCTCTTGTGTGACTATAAAGTGAGAGAAAAAAAAAAAAAAAAAAAAAAGGGGGGGAGGGGAACAGGGGGAAGGGAAGATTTTTTATACACAACGAAAAGAAAAAAAAAAGAAAAAAAATAAAAAAAAAAATAAATAAAAAAAAAGAAAAAAAAAACCCCTTAAAATCAACTTCTGATTAGTATACACATTGCACCGCATAATGCAAATATACATATAAATTGCAGAGTCAATACAAATTTATATTCAAACATCAAAAAGAAAGAAAAAAAAAAAAAAACACCTTTAGGATGAACTTCCGCTTAATCTGTGCGTTGCTCAATATAATGCATATGAATTGCAGAATCAGCACATATTAAGAGAAAAAAAAAACAAAAAACATACATTTAGCATTTAGCAATTAAATTATTTGTATAATCAGCATATACAGCCGAGTTACTATTCTAGTCATCTCTTCTCGATGGCCCATCATATCATTTCTCAACTAGCTCCCCGTGTAGCAATTAAGCTTCTTTGGGGTTATTTGGCTGTTTCCTCTGTATCTTTACCCAGCCTTGTATGTTGGAATCAAGCAGCTCATCCCCACAATAAACAAATTGTCTCCATTCTTTAAGCTCTATTTTGGGCAACTGTAGTCTATGGCAGAAAATATCTAGCTCTTCAGGCTCTTTAAGAACAACAGTTTGTCCATTATGTTGGGCAGAAAGGGAAAATGGATGGTTCCATCTATATCGAATACCTTTCTCTGAGAGGGCAGTTGTTACTGGGCGCAATAATCGCCGTTGCTGTAAGGTCATCCAGGACAGATCCTGGAAGAGCTCTATTTTGCTCCCCTGAAATACGCAATTGCCAGCCACCCGCGCCTTTGCCATAATTAACTCTTTAATCTTATAGTTATTCAGGCGACATATTATATCGCGCGGCCTATCCTCCCGTACATTGAGGCCCGTTGATCTATGCGCCCTGTCGAAGTCTATTACCGTGTCTGGCGGTCGCTGCAGAAGCAAGTTGAAGACTCCCGTCAATGTACTCTCCAGGTCTCCCGGCTTCACAGACTCCGGTAGGCCTCTGACTCGTAAATTATTCCGCCGCCCACGGTTCTCCAAGTCTTCCATCTGGCGCTTTATAAAATATATCTGTTTGTGATGCTCGTTGCTCCGCTGGGTGGCTTCCTTAATGCTTTGCATATTTAAGGCTACACGTGCATCCAGTTCTTCCAACTGCCCTCCAATGCCTCGTAATGTCTCCTTAATTTCTGCCATGTCTTCCCTTTGTGTTTGCTGAATCTCCGCCGTCATCTCCTGTAGGTCGGCTTTAGTGGGGAGCGAAGCCAGAATCTCCTGCAACTCTTGGCTGACTGCAGGCCTCCCGCTCATCTCCTCTGTGGGGCTTAGGCTACAGTCCCGTGCCGTCGCCATCTTGCTCGCCCCTGAAAGCCTGCTCCGATCAGGTCTCTCAAAGTATCTGGACACAGAGGGAGCCTTCGGTATCAATGGAGGCGTTGAGGCTGTCACTTGCTGCTTTTTTTTTCCGTCTTTCTCCATATTAAAGGTATGTCTATTCTTTTGGCTCGGGTTATGCCGCTATCATACTTGCTCCGAGACGGGAGCTCCTCAACAACACGCCCACCTAGCAGCCCATCCGGTCACACCCCCTAAATGAGTACATTTTGGGGTTTTACACTAAGATCTTGACATGGCAGTATTCGGCATACATTTATAAACCACATGGTGCAAGGGAACTATTACATCTTTTTGTCTATCAATAATTATTATGAAATCATTACTATTAATGTCCAGAAAATACTAGCACAGCATTGTACCATTGTACTGAATAATAAATACTTCAATTACTGAAGATTTCGGCAAAACGTTTTATTCACCACCACCCCTCCCCTTGAAGCAGTGTCACTCTTTATAAGCTTTAGAAGTTTCAATTAAAATCCTGCCTGTAAGTTCACACTGGAAATCAAAAATGCCTTTCATTTCCTTGTTGTCATCCAATTTACATTCAGTCAGGTTTAGTGGAGTTTGCCTGTCTGAATTAAGATGTCCAAAAATATCTTATTTGAATTGATGTGCAATGTTAAAGGTAAAACTATAGTACAGGAGCTGAATTCCTGAACAAAGCTTCCATACTAAATAATTGTTTCTGATTAATGACAAATAAGGAAGAAAACACAATTTCCATATTTATATCTTTCTTTCAATCATCTCATGTACTTTTATTATAAACTTTTCTCAGTGGTTGTACGCTGGCAAATTGTCCCACAGAAGTGTGCGTTGTGATAGGATGGAGAAAAGAAGAGAGGAACAGTTTAATAGTTGACATTTTGAACCATAAGAATATCATTGCAAATATAATGATACATTCAGAACAGAACAGAAAACAAAACAATAATATAATGTTAACTGACCATAATTTAAATTGTCAACCATAGGGAAACAATTGTTGACAATTCAATTTCTTGATGAAATTTAAATTCTGTGCAATTTTTCCTTCCAGAAATTTTTTTATTGAAACCACACTGAAAATTTGCTGAAAAAACACACAAAAACACAGCCGAAAAAAACATTACTTCAATGCATTGTGTGCAAAAAAGCCATGAAAAATAGCTATTGACTGAACCAGGGGCAAACCTGGCCCATCTGCCACCTGAGGCAGCAGCAATTGCTGCCGCCCCCCTCCCCCGTGCACTTACCTTTTTGCACCTGAGGGGGTCCACGAGGAGGCAGACAGGGCCAGGACGCTAGCGCAAAGAGCCTAACTGTGCTGGAAATTCGGCTCTTAAAGTAACAGGAGTGGCATTTTTGCCACCCCTTGTACCCAGTGGGGTGCTGCCGCCTGAGGCGAGAGCCTCAACCCGCCTCATTGGCGAAGCGCCCCTGGATTAAGCACACACACACACATGTGTGTGTACTCAGAAAGTTTTTGAAGGGTTTATCCATAAATTAAATCATCATACTTTGTCTACTAAAAAAAGAATATGTAAACATTAAATAAACTGTATAGCATTGTTATGACCGAGAGCGGCCAAAATGTGTGTAATTTGCTCTGCCTATGCGCCCCATTGTGGATCGCACACTGGCTATGGAGAAGGTGCCATATAGATAATGAGGCTGTATGAATGCAGATTGCAGCAGTATAGAGTGTGGAATAAAAATGCATGCTAACTGGTAGAAAGCAATGCAAATTACCTAGTTTTGATTGAGAGACTCGTGGATGCGGGTGAAATTGTACCTTTATTCAAAAGCTTCAACATGGATATAGTGAATGGGAAACACCCCAAGTAGGTCACTGGTGTTGAGGTGTGGACAGCATAATATGTAAAGCCTATGATTGAGTTCCTATTGGCACTAAACGTGTAAGGCTAGGTGTTTACTTTATAGCCTAAATAAAGTTCTTTTACAAGCCTGCTTGTGGGATCTGTTAGTTCCTGCCGTTTTCTCCTTTGGTTGGATACTTCCACCTTGAGCTGTAGGTCTGGGGCATGAGCACCCAGGCCCCACATAATACTGGTGAGACAATAGATTTCTTAGGTTCTTACATTGGGACTTTTTCTTTTAGTTGTATTTTACTAAACCCAATTAACACCAGTAGTCCTTAAGAAAACAGGCCTAATATAAAACGACCTTTGTTAGAGGTGTGAAAGAGACCCAGGTACATTGAATCATCTACGGATGAGTTGTGCCACACTCCAACCATACTGGTCCGAAGTTGTGGATGAGTGTTCTGCTATAATTGGGAAACAGATAAGGATAAGCCCACAGGCGCTCTTACTCTTTCATAAATCTGAAGCTGAAAACTATACCAAAAAAATCCTACTGTTACAGCTTCTTATAGCAGCCAAAACACAAATTCCTTTACCGTGGAGGAGCAAAAAAGTCCCTTATAATAAAAAATGGTTCCAAATATTAAACGATTTGATAAATGGAGGAATTAACCACCTCTATAAATAATAAATATATGACCTATGCAGCAACCTTGTTACCTTGGAAAGAATATATATCCAATGCAAAATAGTATGTTAGCATTCTCTAATCAAACATCAATTAAGGGATTAATAGTACCTGTATTAACAACAACAACAACAATATATAAACAAATAAAACAGGTACTTACTACAAAGAAAGCTCTTCTTTTTTCCACACCTAAAATGAAAAGGAAAATAAAGGGTAAAGCACTATATTTTATTTATAAGAGACAATAGACTGAAGCAGTATAAATTAAGCTATGTTATATTGTTATAAAAAGAGGATTGTGTCAATTTCATAAAAGGTAATTTAAAATATAGATGTTATAAAATATACCAAGATGTTCAAAAAAATTTTTATTGCCAATGTAACTACAATATACAATGTAAAAATGTTGTACCTATTCTATGTGATGAACATATAAATTGAATGGGTATATGAATTGTGGGATTGATTTTATAAGTTTTATTTTTTAGGATAGGCCAGCCAATTGTTAATGTTATTACTGTGATTAGTTATCCGCATTAAATCTTAGTACTAATGAATTGTTGTTTGCATTGTTATGCCCCAAATATTAATGTATGCAGCAAGGTACTGCAACTCAAATTAAAAATAAAAATATTTATCATGAAAGAAATTGTGGTTTGGACCATCCACCCGCTATTAAATATTTGTTTTTGAGTACAGTGTTTTTTGCCACTATTAAACTTTTTGCATCTATGAGAATCCAGTTACTTGCGGTGAGAAATTCCCAGAATTAGTATGTTTCTCACCATTCATAAAAAAAATAAAAAGTATGTGCTTTTTTTTAAGTTAATCTTCTAACTGCTGATGAAAAAAGGAAAATCAACACCTGGGAACATATATGTCTCTGCTGGTGTGTTGAGATGTTCTTATACCACGATAAGTTGTAGTGGGAAAGTTTCATCTGCAATTCTGAGTTTTTTTCATGTAAGAAAAGTTCTGACTATTTAAAAAATCTGACCTTTAATGTATTTTGTCAACATTTGCTTACAAACAAAATAGCAAATTTAAGACAGAAATGTAAGATTTAATTTCCTCTCTCCAGCTATGTATATACTGGTTACATTGGCAATAAACAAAGCTTTCACTGTGCTACCTTTTCGATGTGTAAAGACTTAGAAAATGGTTGTAGAAGGTCCCCATAGGCTAACATAGCCCTTCGGCAGGTTTAATTTGGTGAAGTATTGAAATCGAAGTTTTTTTAAAGAGACAGTATTTTGATTATCAAATATTCGAATATTCAAACTATTTTACTTCAAATCAAATTCTAAGTAAATTAGGATTCGTAGTATCCTATTCGATGGTCGAAGTATCCAACAAACTACTTAGAATTTCAAATTTTTTTACTTCGAAAATTCCCTCGAATTCACTTTTACCCTTGATAAATCTGCCCCTGATGTATAAAATGAAATGTAAAAAATACATTTAAATGCATGCTATCATTATTTTATGAGATAAAATAGGATAATGTGCTATCATTTGAAAATAGATTGACTCTGCTGCCGGCCAACCAC
Organism: Xenopus petersii; assembly: GCA_038501925.1. Lineage (NCBI taxonomy): Eukaryota > Metazoa > Chordata > Amphibia > Anura > Pipidae > Xenopus > Xenopus petersii. The sequence continues at coordinate 32,010,540 of CM076676.1, read as the reverse complement.
ACCCTGGCTAAAATCATAAATAAAGTCCTCATCTTAATGCAAACTAAGAATTTAAATTCATTTTCTTTTTAATCTGGAGAATCGGACACAGCACAAGAAAATAATAGCCCATCGCCAGAAAATAAGAGTGTGCTCAAGGGTTAAAATCTATTGAAAATTATTCTAATTTAAACCAAGCCTGAATCCAGAGGGAAACATTTTCTCTTGGTAGGAAATGTGAAAAAGAGAGGGGAGACCACTGACAGCAAGATAGCAACCTTGCCAAGTACCATATCCCTGTTTAAAAGCCAATTAATGTGTTTTTAAGGGAAGATGCAGCTAGTCTGCAAGGACAGGGAGGAAAGAAAAGCTTTTGCCTGTTGCCTCTGCCTCTCTCATCGCCTAGTAGACAGGTAATTGGAAACCTTTTAGCTTTTTCTAACAATGCTTCTTATAATCATGCCACTATGTTGCCATGGAACGTTGCGGTGCATTTTTAAGCAATCTAAATACTGTGATTAAATGTGATAGTGCCTACTACAATTACCCATATTACACTCTTTTAAAGGCTTATTTCCCTTTTGTTTTGGTCGTGTTATTTTCCAGAGAATCAGACAAATCCTAGTTCTCTTTTTTTTTTTTTTTCAAGTTTATTGTAAAAAAGCAGATTGAATACATTTAGGCCCTGTCTTGTTCTCGTAATTGAAACGGCATCATATTGTTTTATTATTTTTAGGACCAACTTTATTTAGTTATTTTTTTTTTACGTGTTCAAATAATAATGACTGATATTAGATTTTAAAGTGTCATAAAGAGTGTTTCGAACAGAAATACACATAGTTAGATGATTTCATGCTTACAATAATAATTCATTTAAAAGGCCAGGCCGAATGCAAGTTTTTGTTTATTAGAGAACAAAGACGTTAAGAAAAAAAATTGTATCTGACAGCTAAATAATAAAGCAAATTTGCGTTTGTCATTAAAAATTATTTATTTTTTCAAGTGATAGCTCAACATAACATCATTTTGCAATATTAAAGAAAATGGAATAGTTGTGATTCATTCTGTTTACTTCACTTAAACTTTTTTCTCTTTACTAAATTTTTTCAAAAGCTTAAAGTAGAATAAGTGCTGATTTTAAGTTTAATACTACTTTTATTACACAGTGCTGTAAACATAATTATTCTGGTACTGAAAGTGCCATAAACTTACAATCTAAATGTTAATGACCGGGGACAAAAAAGGGTGAGTAGCTTGTACAAGGTTAAACTGAGTGTAAATGATATTTAGGCCAAGTATTTCATAAATACACCACCAATGGCACAGTTATGGAATCCATATTCTGGTAGAAACATGTTATCTAAAAAGCTCTAAATTATAGCAAGGCCATGTGCCATAGACTCCATTTTGATAAAATATTGTAATTTAAATAAAACAATACATTAACATCAGCTGAGATATAATGAAATTGTATTGGAGCCAAAACAATAATATTGGGTTTAATTAATGTTTTCTACTAGACTTAAGGTATGGAGATTCAAATTACAGAAAGTCCCACTATCAGGAAAACACCAGGAGGCCCATTTATCAAAGGTTGAATATCAAATTCATGTGATTTTCTTTTAATTCATATATACAATTCAACTGGGAGGTTATTTAAGAAAACATTTGAATGTTTAATATTTGATCGAATGGTTCCAACCCGAAAATTCAAATCGTATTCTATTTGTTCGAACTTGAGTGTAAGAAAGGCTACTAAAATCTCCAAATGGCTCAACGGGCCTCTGCCAGACTTGTACATGAACTCGGCAGGTTTTAGGTTTAGGTTTCACCCAGCACTGTAGTTATATCTAGGAATACATAGAACTGAAACCTTAAGCAAATGCCCTCATCACTAGCAGTATCAGAATTCCTGCCCTACACATTAAGGAGCAGATTTATTAAAGGTCGAGGGGAATTTTCAAATGAAAACATTTAGATTTTCAAGCTTTTTTTTGTGTACTTCGACTAGGGAATACTCCAAATTCGATTCAAATTTGAAAAAAAAAAAAAAATATTCGAATATTGAAATTTATCATTGTACTGAGTGGGGTTGAACTTTGTGCAGATAATGGATCTGATTAACTTAACTGCACCGATGCTTTTTGTGGATCCACTTGTCCACTTCCTTTAATGTTAATAATTTGGGATTCTGCTAGAATCTGCTAGAAAAGGAAGTTCCCAAAAAAGCCTAAATAAAAGAGACAATATATAGAGTAGTACATCTGAAACAGCTGGCCTATGAGTTTTTTTTTAAAAACTACTCACATATTCACTGCTTAAGTATGGTCTTTGATGTGCTCATAAAACAAAGAAGGCTTCAAATGGTGTTATATCGCCGGAAGTTCAGAGTTGGCCCTGCAGGGCGTTTGCACTTACCGAGAGGTGGTGAAGGGAGAGCCTGGTATATTAGCTGGTTCTAATGTGAAGTCTCTGCTTGTCACTGATCTAAAGGATGAGGAGTAGTGCAGGGATGCGATCCTTTGCAAGCAGGTAAGATACGCTGTCTCCTATTGAAACCGGCTACTGGATCAGATGATGGCGGCATCTCTGCACAGAGGTTAGCATTTGTGCTTGTCTAGCGATTAGGTGTCTCCCAGCCTTGTCCGCTCGGCGGTCCGGATTTTTTGGGGAAAGAACTTATTCAGGCAGAAGTTAGAGAACAAATTGTAAACTAGTTTTATGTAATTAATACAAGCCCAACTCGTTTCATATCTCATGATACTTCCTCAGGGGCATCACACGTGTTACATCACGTCACTGATTAAAAAGGTTGTTTAATCAAGTCATTAGCATAATTAGCAACTAGCTGGTTCTTAACAGTCCATTATTTTGTTTAAAAACAATCACATTAATTTATGTTTAATAAATAAATTCATAATACATTAAAACAATCAATCTAATGGTATATCATTTAAAAACTGAATAATTAAGTTTGAAAAAAGTTATTCCATTAAAAAACCCTTCAGATCTATTTCTATATTCAGACCTTTGGGGTTAATGTTTTGAGTTTGTGTATCCTATACGTTTCTTCACGCAATATAGTCTGTATGATATCACTCCCTCTCCACTGTTTTTTCTTTTGTATTATACCTAAAAATCTGAATTATGATTGAAATTTATCATGTACTGTCTCTTTAAAAATTTGACTTCGACCATTCGCCATCTAAATCCTGCCGAATTGCTGTTTTAGCCTTTGGGCGACCTCCTAGAACCTATTTGGAGTCAATTGGTGGAAAAAAATTTGAATTGAACTCGATCGAATGCGCTATTCCTTTGATTCCTACAATTCAAATTCGGCCAAATATGGACCTATTCATCAAAAACAGACCTATTCGACCAAAACAAATTGAACCCTTGATAAATATGCCTCTTAATCACAGTAAACTGTCTGAAAAGGATTGTGCCTGGGTTCAAGTAGTTGTACAAATATTTCTTGAACCCTTCTATAAAGACTGCAGCAGTTGACAGCACTCCAAGGACGATTTTGACACAGCAATTTAGTCAAATAAGTGGAGTTTTACTGTAATCCAACGTTTCGCAGCAGGAGCCTTCACTGACAAGGGCTCCTGTGTGGACATATATGAACGGGATATATTGTATACAATATTAACTTAACCACATAGAGAAATATATTATTTAAGCAGCAGGTCTGCACCAATTAATACAACCCTCTGAGAAATAAAGACATTTTGTAGTTTTGTATCATGGTACATATGTATTTAGTGTTTATTTTCATTGATTTGGACCTGTCAGCATTTTTTTTTACCAATATGACAGCCAAAGTGGCTGACATCTACTTATCTGTTTATTATAATTAAAAAAGATTAATAAGCATCATCTTTGATATGGTGATAAAATGTACACAGGCTTTTTATTACAATTGTACTTAATTTGCATGTCTATGCTTGGTATTGGGCACCTGCCAAATAAAGTGCCTTTTTCCTTTGATATGTTGGAAAACAAATATTTTTTCGCATAGTGCAATACAGCAAGCATATTTTCCATTGTAATGAATGTCCCACAACATCTTGTAAGTTTAAAAGGGGAACTATAGTGAAAATTTAATATAAGCTTCAGCATACTGAAATTAGAAGTTTTCTAAATATAATTAGTGATGGGTGAATTCGCGAAACGGCATAAAATTTGCGAAACGCCCATTTTTGACGCCGGCGTCCGTTTCTTCAACGCCGGCGAATTTATGCTGGCAAATTTTAGCGGACGTTTCACGAATTTATTCGCTGGCAGCAAATCGCGCAAATTCGCCGCTAATTTGCACCAGGCGAATAAATTCACCCATCACTAAATATGATCAATTAAAAATTCTGTACCATTTCTAAATTAATCAAGCTTATTTTCTCTCTTTCAGCATCTGTTTCTCTTCATTTTCTCTTCATGTAGGAGTTAAGTGTCAGATATTCATTGACCGTTAGATCCAATATATCTTATTGGGGGGGGGGCTCCTTTTGCCTAGAAGATGTATTAGTGATCACCAAACATCATGTCTCTCTACATGCAAAATCTGTGCAAAAGACAGTTATTTTGTTAGATTTTGTTTGACCTGGAATCAGCTATTTAAGTGAGATCTTATTCATCTGCTAGGAAAGGAAGCCCCCCTATAAGATATTTTGGATCTATCAATGATTATCTGACACTCAACTGCTGCTTGAAGACAGAATGAAGAGAAATCAATGCTAAGAGATGGATAGGGAAGATAAACTTGATTATTTCAGAAACAATGCAGAATATTTAATTGATTGTATCTAGAAAGTTTTTTTTTATTTCAGTATGATGAAAATTATATTACATTTTCATTTACATGATAGTTGCCCTAGTGATAGTGATCATTTATCATATCAGTGTTTGAATAATATGATTTACATTGGCAATTAGTGAAACTGGTCAACTATGTGTCAAGCAATTTACCCATATCTCAACTAACACATATTTTCAGTTTGTGTTGGTTCCCTTACTGAACTGTTTGGCCATTTACACTACAGATAATTTTTTGAAAAAACAGGCCCATTGATTACTGTGTTTATTGGGCCATTTGTTAACTGTCAGCTGTCCAGATGAGCACTTCCAACACTGCAATCTGATTACTTGACTTATTATCATATTTTGGCAAACTATGCCAAGCCAAATGGCAATTGTGCCAGATGGTCAGTTAAAGTGACATTGAGTTGCCCCAGTTCATATTTGGATATAACCCATATTTTATAAGCTACACTCTCAGGGTAACTCATTGATGAATAAAAGAATGTTAGTAAATGGCATATATCAGCCCTGCTTTTTAAGGCCTCAGCTCATTTCAAAAGATTCAACTGCATTAAGATACTCTGGAATTCTTTAACACAATATTATCTGGTTGATTATTATCATTACATACAATTACTCCTCACTTTAAGATAATTATAACCGCGTGTGCTTTTAGGAAGTATGAGATGTTTCTAAAAAAAAGGAAAGTGGGTGGGTATCGTTCAAATGTAAAATGCAATTACTAAACAATATGTAAATAGTCTAGTCTAGTGATTTATAAGAATCTGTGATGTATTATGTTGAATTTATTTTCAGGGAACTGCTATGGTCAGTTAAAGGTGAGCATAAGCTTTGCTTTCCTTGTCAGAAAAAAGTCAAGCATGCCTCAACATTGCTGAAATATTATTTCTTGGGAAACTGTAAAAAAATTGATGAATAAAAAAAATGTATTATATACTGATGGAGCAGACTTTAATGGTTCATTTGGCAAATACAACAGCAGGAATAGTGATGGGCGAATTTGCGCCGTTTTGCTTAGTCGGAAAATTCACAAATTTTTCCTCAAAATTCGTGAAATGGCAAAACATTTGCGAAATGGCACCATCGTCTCGTTTTTGATGCCGGCGCCCATTTTTTCGACACCGGCGAAAATTTTATGTAGCCGGAATTCGTGCCTGGTGAATAAATTCGCCCATCACTGAGCAGGAATTCTAAAAAGGAAATGCAAATTCAAAATTTAATAGATCACCCTATATTCTAGCTTTTGCCCATTGAATTGAAAGCACCAAGGTAGCCTCTGATAAGATCTGGTCAGCATTTTATTATCTTTTATTAATAGCTACTGTGAGACTTTGGACATTTAATTCAACAGTTAAGTTGCAACCATAATGTAAGCCTTCTAAAATGGTGGTGCCCATGGCCACAAAGTGACGTTACTGTGGTTAATAATGTACCAGCATGATGATGTGGTTTAGCACCAAATAAAAGGATGCTAGAGTCCAATACCCATTTATAGGGCATTAAAGTTTCTGGGTGAATTTTAAATTGTGGATTTCTTTGGTTTTTTGACTCCTTTCCTTTTTTTAAACCCTCAAAATTAATCTAAAGAATATATGGCCCTGTAAAATGCTAACATTAAAAGTTTACTTTGACTTTTTCTCCTCTTTATTCAGAGTCTTGTTTTCCTCCATTCTGTGGCATATAGTAATAGGTTGTTTCCCGTGCCATGGCTTGTGTCTTGCATTGTTTTGGGAAAGTGTGTTCACAGACCACAGTTGTTGTAAAGACCAAGTATATTTTATATTCCTACCAAGCATTTTCACATTAGATCTGATGCTTCTAAGTGTAAAAAAAAGTGTAAAAAAAAGTCTTGCTTGTCAATAACTCTGTTTTCTACAGAAAAAATTTGGCTGCACATTTGTGCTACAGTGGGCCTACAAAGTGCAATGTCCCTTAGTTTCTAATCACCATTATATTGCTTTCTTTGAACTGGTAATGACCCTGTTGAATAGTAAAAGTTAACAATTTTCTTGTATTGTTCTGCAAATGTTAATAAGATTGCATAATGTGGTGAATTACAGACATCATCTCTTCTGAACTCCCTGTACTGTTTTCCCCTGAGGACTGTAATATCCATACTGGAATTAATGGCTTTTACTGTGAAGCTGGCATAAAAGAATAAGAGAAAATCATATACTGTTCTCAGTACTATTAAACTTCACCACTTGTATTCTGCCTGCGACAGGACATTCATTAGACTGGAATAGGAACAGACAGCAGGCGGTATATAGTGATTCGATTTGCAAAAAAAAAAAAATCGGTTTTGCAAAAAGATTCTGTAGCACAGAAGCCTACATAGAAGTTATTGGGCCCCAAGGTGAGATCTGCTTTTATATAGGTCATGGTAATCCAAAGTAACTTTGAAAACCCTTGTACTGTATTGAATAGGGATGTAGCGAACTGCCGTTTTGGTGTTCGCGAACGCCGTTCGCGAACACCGGCAAAAATGCGAACAGTTCGCGAACTTCGAACACCCGCAAAATCGTTCGATTCGAACGATCGAAGGATTTTCGTTCGAATCGAACGATCGAAGCCATTCGATCGAATGCTTTTCATTCGATCGAATGCTTACAATCGTTCGAACGAATGGAAATCGTTAGATTTTAGTGGTCGAAGGAATCAAATGGTCGAACGATTTTTATTCGAATCGAACGCGAACTCAAATTGGCGAACGTCGCGCGACGTTCGCGAACAGTCAAAGTTCGCACTAACTAGTTCGCCGAGCAATAGTTCGCTACATCCCTAGTATTGAAAAGAAAGGACACTATACTTCTTTGTTCTACGTTAATTTACCCAACAAAATATGGTCCTGAATGGTTCAGTCGATTTATTATTGCGTTGCAGCTTTTTGAGAAACCTAATTTTTATTTTCTATTATTTTCTATGAAAGTGCAGATTATTTGCTCTATAAATAATTTCCCCTGCAGGTGTTTGAATCAATATGAATCTGGAAATCACTACATAGATATAAGTGCCATTCTTATATAAATCTAATTTCCCCCCCCCTTTCTCATTTTGGAAAATTTATTAACAATGTATTTATTTTCTGTATAGCTATAGATATATAATGTACTCATGCTTTTTTTGGGTCTCCCTGATTATATGATGATAACAACAATTGTTGGGTCTTTTCCTCCTTTTAGGGTGTATAAGGGAGAATGCGCTACATTGTATGGGGAGAAGTGGCTAACGCTAGCAAAAAATTCACCAGCGTGACATCATTTTGCCAAGTGGACTGTCAGGACTGCCAGAAGTACCCAGTGGCGCAGTTTGCATTCCCGGCGGTCACAGTGAAAATCCAAGATGGCGGCGCCCATGCTGAACACATGGCTGCAGCGTCGCTGCATGATGATGTCATCACTGGTGCCAGGATCTCGTCATAAAAGGGCGCCCAAAACACTGTGATGGCGCCCAAGAATAGGATTCAAACCACTTTTGAACCTGGGTTCCTGTCCTGCTTTCTCCCATCCTGGATTCCTGCTCCCAGCCTGTGATTCCTGTTACCTGCCTGTGTTATTGAACTTTGCCTGGACTTTGGACTTCTGCATCTGATCTGCCTGTCCTCGTTACGCCTGTCTGTGACCACTACTACTGATTCTGCTTAACCCTTCGGATACCGCGTCCTTGCTCCCACTAGAGGGCTTCTTCCTTGATCCAGACTACCTTCCTGGAGGGAGCTCCTGGCTCCCTGACATGGACCTACTCTAGCGTAACTTTCGCACCCTTACGCAAGGCGAAGCTGCGCTCTAGTGAAGGCACGTAACTACGCTAATTCACTAAGTTGCGGATTTTCGTGAACGTTACCTCTTGCTCCAGACTTTAATTCGCCACCTCAGACCAAGCAAAGTGCAATAGAGTAGATAGGACTTGCTTCAAAAAAAGTTAAAATTTTTTGTAAGTCCCAAAAAACACTGGTGCTTTTATTTTTTAAGGGTGATAGGCTGAAAAAGATTATAAATGTTCCCCCTCCTTCCCCCTACATTTCCTAACATATGGCACCTAAACTATACAGTGGGCACATGTATAGGGCAAAATAAGAACTCTATTTTATTTTATGACGCTTTCCCAGGCTTGCGTAGTGTAATGTATTTGCTGCTACATATATGTCCATTGTAACTTGGCGCCGTATGCAAATTAGGCATCGCTAGCTTAACTTCAAACCACTGATCGTAACATCACTAGTGCAAATTCGCAAGCAATCGGTAACTTGTGCACAACTTTGGATCTTCGTGAATTTGCGCAGCCCTGACGAATCTACGCCTGTCAAAGTGTGGCGAAGTCAACGCTGGAGAAACTTCGGAGGTAAGTAAATTTGCCCCTATGTCACCTTGAAATCAAAAGGGGATCTAGATGAAATGTTAGACTATAAAGTACATTATTATTATTATTATACATTATTACTATACTAGAAACTATACTGTAAGCCCTGTGGTTGTGGTATGTTTTGGAGACTGGATTTATCTTTCTGCTTATCTGCACCCTGTCATTCCTAGTTATATATATATATATATATATATATATATATATATATATATATATATATATATATATATATATATATATATATATATAAATATAAAATGATCAAATCTGTCCTGTGGGGAAATCTAATTCATACCTAGTAGTGATGAGCAACATTTTTTGCCTAGTCCTGTTGCAAAAATTACCATAATAGACTCTAATGGGTTGAAAAAAATTGTTGCATGTCAAAAAATTTGTCACACAATTTGTCAAGCATCAAAAAATGTTGTCGCCCATGGGCTTCAGTGCATTTTGCCAAATTTTCAGAGTTTTGAGCATTTTTGTTGAAGCAAAACTGGTCAGATTCACCCATCACTAATCACTATAAGATACACATACATACTTAAATATGCAAACTAACAATATTGGGCGGAATTATATGTGGGTAATAGATAAAATACTGTGATATTTTGTATCATACATGCAATGGAACAAAATACTTTTTAACCCAAATGCCAATGTTCAAATTGACACAGGTTCAAACTAGAAACATAGAAATATATAAAATATATTATGGGCTTCAATATAGGAGAGGACATTTTGCCTTTGGGTACAACAGATCTACTCATTGGATATTTTAATAACACTGATCAAAATCTCCCTTGCTCCATTTTTTTTTATTTTGAAAGGGTATTATTGTAGCTCTAGAAAGAACATTCCCTCAGGACACAATAATTGGAAGAGATTTTCTGTGTACAGTATGTGTGTGTTTTTGTGCGTGCTTGTTTTCAACAAATACTAAAAGGTTATTTTTTGCACAGAAAGTTCATTTCTATTGTTACTATTCTTTTTTCTCTTAAATGTTTTTTCTTACACACAAATGTAATACATTTACTTATAGACTGACATTTAAAAATACATTTACTGTATTTATTTATGGATATATCTTGTAGGAGAAGCAAATTCAAAATACAATGTGAATTCTAGTGTGCTGTTTTCCTGTGATGCTCATGCTGACATTTCAGTATAAATATCATATCAAAATATTTAGAAAAAAAATAATATCTAACAAGACAATCAAAATAATAAATGAAGGCTAACCTTATGTCTATCAGCATTGCCTACAGTGCCAGATATTTTGGCAAAATAGCTATGCTTTTAGGAACAAGCAAAAATAGCTAGAAGTGGTGTGAGAATTGAAACCCCAGAAACAACTAAATAATCTGACAAAAAAACGGTCTGCTTTGCTTCTAAATCTCTAGTTTATTGAAATACAGCTGTGGTTTAAATTTTTTTATTGATACTGTAGGCAGTAGACTCATTGAAAATGATGTGTAAGATGTGATTGCGCTGCATTCAAGTTTTCTTTCTACATCTTTAAGTGAACAAGTTTTCAAGATTCGAGTCTTGCACTTACCGTATATACCCGAGTATAAGCCGAGTTTTTCAGCATCCAAAATGTGCTGAAAAAGTCTACCTCGGCTTATACTCGGGTCAGCGGTACCCGACCCGAGTAGCTGAGATTGCAGTCACTTTTAATCATTCCTATACCAACAGTTCACTTGGGGAAAGACTGCAATATCCCACAATGCCCTCTGTTGGTTATATGAAAGAATAACAATGACTGCAATATCACACAGCGCCATCTGTTGGTTATATGGAAGAATAACAGTGACTGCAATATCACACAGCACCCTCTGTTGGTTATATGAAAGAATAACAGTGACTGCAATATCACACAGCGCCATCTGTTGGTTATATGGAAGACTAAGTGACTGCAATATCACACAGTGCCCTCTGTTGGTTATATGAAAGATTAACAGTGACTGCAATATCACACAGTGCCCTCTGTTGGTCATATGAAAGAATAACAGTGCACCCTCTGTTGGTTATATGAAAGAATAACAGTGACTGCAATATCACACAGCAGCCTCTGTTGGTTATATGAAAGAATAACAGTGATTGCAATATCACACAGCACCATCTGTTGGTTATAAGGAAGAATAACAGTGACTGCAATATCACACAGCACCCTCTGTTGGTTATATGAAAGAATAACAGTGACTGCAATATCACACAGTGCCATCTGTTGGTTATATGGAAGAATAAAATGGAGACAAAAAGGAACACCAAGAGCCCCAATAGTGTAATATGTTTTTACAGGGAGTAATGGTAGAGTAAACAAGTTAATACTCACAAACCAGGGTTATCGATAGGCAACCACTGTATAGGCAGGTGGGGAGATTATCCTGACCCCACTCCGGAATAAAACGTCGCTCTCTGTAGAAAAAGAAAAAGGGGATGATACCCCTCCACTCGGGGTGGACTCAATATAGTAGTAAGACAAAACAGAGGCGCCAAAAGGATAAAAATAGCTAAAAGCACTTAAAAACCCAATGGGTAATTCAGAGGAGGTAGTAATGAACTTACCTCCTCCAAGCAGACACCAACGAAAGTGGTAATTTTCAATAATAGTTTATTCACCAAACAGTATTGCAACGCGTTTCGCAGGCATTTCCTGCTTCATCAGGCAATATGGAATGGGAGCAAAAACAACAGTGTCTTTGTATAAACACGCCAGGCGCATATGGAAGAATAACAGTGACTGCAATATCACACAGCACCCTCTGTTGGTTATATGAAAGAATAACAGTGACTGCAATATCACACAGCGCCCTCTGTTGGTTATACGAAAGATTAACAGTGATGGCAATATCAAACAGCACTCACTGCACATGGTAGTGGGACAGTGGGACAATGCACACAGTAATCCGTTTGGCAATTCTCTGTCACCATCAAATTTGCAAAGAAGTCCGGTTGATCGCTGGGGGGGTTGCTTTGGCAGAATGTGCGCTGCTGGGAGACAGGGCTGTAGTTGTGTCTAGGCTTATACTAGAGTCAATAAGTTTTCTCAGTTTTCGTAGGTAAAATTAGGTACCTTGGCTTATATTCGGGTCGGCTTATACTCGAGTATATACGGTAGTCATGTTTGTGAGTTTTCCATTTTTTTTTTCATATTAAAAATAAACTTGAGGATTCACAAATTTGAATTTTGATCACCGATTATTCAATTTTACATCATAAAATATTAAAATTAGTACATACTGACCCCATATGACACCACCTTTAGGTGGGTCATATGGGGTCAGTATGTACTAATTTTAATATGTTGTGATGTAAAATTTTATAAAACTTTGTATTTATAACAAATAATGGGTTTTGGGACATATACTTTGTTTGATTATGACATCACTGTTTCCAACTTCTGCCAGGTTCATAATTGCAGAATCAGCAATCAAACAATAATTCATGATCCCATAGTTGTATTTGGGTGCATTTAAGAGTGAAGTGATGCTCTACAGGTATAAACACAGCGCATGATTGTTGTGTCACACTTTTTAGAATTATTTTATATTTGTAAATTTGTATGCAATTACTAGGATTTACTATGCATTGCACAATTCTACAGATAAAATATGTGAATTATATTATCTATCTGTATAAATGACAAATAAAAAGAATGCAATATCCTTATTAGTTTGCATAAAACATAAATATTTTAAAATATTTGTGACATAGTATAATACAGTATAATTAACTCTCTAAAAAAACAAAAAGAGCCATAGCACATAATATTGATTAGTATTGAAAGTACACAAACAAACCTCTGACATAATGTGTGTTAAGTAGGAATGAGCAAACCTTTTGTTGTGCTGGGAAGAAAAATCCAGACATCATTATTATTGACCCTGGCTTTCCACATAAACCAATAGAATTTGAGCTTATCTCCCTCTATCTAATAATTGCCTGGGTGCAATGTTTGAAAGAAATTGCCATCATAATTGTAGCATAATGAAAAGTAGCTTTTCTAACAAGGTAGGGTTATGTATATATTAAAGCTAAAACATCTTAACCACAAAGTAATTTCACCTTCTCATTGACTAAAATATAACTCTACAAAGTGTTTTTGTTTCCAGAAATTTTTGCAATATATTACACAAAGAAAAATGGCAGATTGTTCATCACTAAATAAATAATAGTATAATCCATATAAAGGCAACACCAGGGGACAGATTTAAATAGGGTCGAATATCGAGGGTTAATTAACCCCAGATATTCGACTGCCGAATGTAAATCCTTCGACATCGAATATCGAAGGATTTACCGCAAATAGCTCAATTGAACAAAGGATTTTAATCCATCGATCGAAAGATTTTTCTTCAACCTAAAAATTGATTGAAAGCCTTTGGGGATCTTCCCCATAGGCTAACATGGCACCTCGGTAGGTTTTAGGTGGCAAAGTAGGGGGTCGAAGTTTTTTTTAAAGAGACAGTACTTCGACTATCGAATGGTCGAATAGTTGAACGATTTTTACTTCGAATCGTTGGATTCAAAGCCGAAGTCAAAGTCAATTCGATGGTCGAAGTAGCCAATTCGATGGTCGAAGTAGCCAAAAAAACATTCGAAAAGTTTTTTTTATTCTATTCCTTCACTCGAACTCGAGTAAATGTGCCCCTTAAATCCCATAGTACACCATGTAATGTTATGTATATTTAACATCATAATATTTTTATGCAAATGTATAGTCAACTGTAAACTCCTGCTGTAAAGTTAGATGATAGCCTAAAAAACTGCACACTAGAAATTAGTGCTGGCACTTTCTGCACAGAAATGTGCTCTATATTTCATGCAAATAAATTCATTGCTGTTGCTGAATGTAGCACTTAAAGGGATTATTCACAGTAATATTACTTTTTGTTAAAATGTAGAGCTTGATATTCTGAGACTATTTGCAATTGGTCTTCAATTTACTCTGGTTTTTTATTGGAATTATTTAGCTTTTTGTTCAGCAGCTCCCTAGTTTGAAATTTCAGATGGATAGAAAGATAAGTAATAAAAAGTGGCAAAAACAATAAATATGTAGCCTCACAGAGAAATAGTTTTTGGCTACTGGGGGTCAGTGACCATTTTGAAAACTGGAAAGAAGCAGACAAATAATTAAAACACTATAAGAAATAAAAAATGAAGATCAATTGAATAGTTGCTAAAAATGATCAATTCTATAACATTCTAAAAGTTCAATTGACAAACCACCCCTTTAAAGCCTTGTAAGATTTGTAACCGTTTGAGGTAACAGGGTCGTCGTCTCCTGGGGGTAGACGGGTGAACAGCAGTATTGGAGTCCACGCAAAACAACACAAAACTGGTTGCAACACAAAACTGGTTGGTAATGTGCAACTGGCCGCAACCAGTTTTATTTGTCTGGATGGCAGGAAGACAGGAATCAAAACAAATTAAAATGAAATTAAAACCTTGCCTGTCCGGCACTAACTAAACAATCAGCTCCTAACTAACTAGGTGAGGATCTAACACCCAGCACCGAACAGAAAACAGTATTTGTGGCACAGCATGTACTCACATGAATCTGGCTCTCTCACAGGCCTGCACTGCCTGCTCTTTTCCCCAGGATTGAGATACACACAATCCCTTCCCTACTTAAGGAGAGAGAACACCTGTTTCTCTCTCAGGTGTTGGGCAAAACCCGGACCGTCCATCTGGAATTGGATCCCACTCAACACTCTTGTAAACCGGGTCCTTTTTCCGGCTATTACAGCTAGCCACAGACCCGTGAAAAAATGTACATTTACTTGGTTGCTTAAAAATAGTATGATAGAAATCTGGATGATACATACACCCCTTCAACCAATTTCCCAGCATTTCTGTTACCGATTAGACATTAGGATGCCTATAACTGTTTTAGCCAATACCTGCATTTTTTTACTGTAGGTTGCTATATTCAATCATTTAACAAACAATATTTCTGAAGGTTGGATTAGTTATTTAAATAATTTGGAATATTATGGAAGGGAAAAGTCTTTAAAAAGGTTGCATTCCTAGTCATAACTTACCTTTTGTGATGTGTTTTGTAGTTTTGGAGTATAGAAGTTTATTTGAATTAACCCAGACCCTACTCAATGGCAAGAAATTACAATTGTGAGGGGTCAATGACATGATCACTTGCTTATAATATTTGCCAATTTACACATTAAACTGTATAAAAGGCATTAATTCTAAATAGTTTTGTGAGCCTGTTATTGATTTATCACCATTAAAGGAGAACAAAAGCTACAGTATACTACCAAAAGTAGGCTAGAAATGTTGTACATTATGGTTTGGGCTTCTGTACTAGCCTCACCAAAGGCAACCACAACACTTTAGCTGCAAAGATCTGCGTTTCTGAGGATGCCGCAGTAGCTCCCCATCTTCTTTTCTGCTGATTCAAACTGCACATGCTCTGTGCTGTTGTCACTTACTGAGCGTAGGGATCAACTCACAATATACAGTACACATAGAATATAAATGTCACAACATAAGCATGATTAATATTTAATACAGATAATTAGTACATGGCAGCACAGAAACCTGGCATCAGAATTTAATAATTAATACAAGCTGATGCTACAGGGCTAAAGTCTAACCTCGTTTTCTGCTTGATAATTTGCAACAACCCCTAAGCTTAACTTCTCAAAAGCTGCTCAGAGCCCACTGAGCATGTGAACATTCCAACATGGTGACCCCCTGTGACAAGTTTGAAGTCCTGAATTATTACTGCAATTGAGAAGCTCAAACTTTAGGCTGGTGCAATACTTTCAGTATATAAAATATGGCATTTTTAGCCATATTCATTTTAAGAGTTTAGTTATCCTTTAATCTGTTCATTTGTACTGTTCAGCTTCATGTACTGTAAGTCAAACACTTGTATAAGGATCGGAGGATGACTTGATTCACACTATGCTCTTTTTAAAAACATAATTTCCTCATGACTGGTGAGTGGTGAAAGATGAAAGCACTAACACTTAAATACTAAGAAGACATAATCCTGCTTGTCAAAAATACAATTTTTCACATTTGCATTATTACTAAATACATACTCATCCGACTATACACACACACACACACGTGGAATGCAATAGAATAACATATGTTAGCCCTAAAGAATAGTTTATGGTGTTGTTATGGACACAAGCAGTTTACCTAGAACTTGTTGTAACATTTAGCCCAAATATGGCTGACTTGTGTTGAGGAAAAAAAAACAGGAAAACAGGAAAGTCACAGTAATATTTTTTTAGAAAGCATCCTCTTTGAGAAGACAACTATATAACAGAAGATATCTGTCTTTTCAAACAGCGTTGTAATTTACCCTTTTATTTGTCATTCTAATTATTATTTTCATCATCCTTGGTGCTTTGGTGTCATTCATGCCTTCCCTTGGACCACTATCGTCCAAATGAAGGATAGTTTTACTCAACTTTATAGGTGAGAAACTCTGGCTAGTAACAGATTAGAGTTGATTTAAGCAGATTTAATACATTAGTTGGTTATTATAGGTATTGGATAGATTATTAGGAAACCGGGTTTTAAGAAATATCTGAATTATGGGAAGGTCACCTCTCATATTAAAGGAACAGTAACATCAAAAAATTAAAGTGTTTTAAATTACATTATAATATACTGTTTCCCTGCACTGGTAAAACTGGTGTGTTTGCTTCAGAAATACAACTATAGTTTATATAAACAAGCTGTTGTGTTGCCACCCATGGGGGCAGCCATTTAAGCACAGGATTCACAGTAGATTACAATGAGATTCTACAGAACGTATCTGTTTACAACAGGAGCTTAACGGTTACCTACTGCGTACCCTGTGCCTTTTTTTCTTTTTCAGCTTTGAATGACTGCCTCAATGGCTACACAACAGCTTGTTTACATAAACTATTTTATGGTTTCTGATGCAAACACACCAATTGTTATCTAAAGTCATCTTAACTCATTTAACCTTTTCATTAGCATACCAAAGCACCATTGTTCACAATGGTGAACGCTTTAATTAGATGGGATGCTGTGATGCAATTTTCTGTGTTAAATGGGATGAGTGGGTTAAATGTGTTTAGATATTCTGTGTTAAACACATAAACACACGAATCTTGATTGCTGGA
Organism: Xenopus petersii; assembly: GCA_038501925.1. Classification (NCBI taxonomy): domain Eukaryota; kingdom Metazoa; phylum Chordata; class Amphibia; order Anura; family Pipidae; genus Xenopus; species Xenopus petersii. The sequence continues at coordinate 31,993,249 of CM076676.1, read as the reverse complement.
AGTCTAGTAACATCTTCAAATGTGTCACTGGTCTAGTGGGGCGGCAGGGACACCCGCCACGCCGCCATCAGCATGGACGCCCACCGCATGGTCCTCTTCCTGCGCCATCTTGCCTTCCTTGTGGCGCGTCTGCGTGTTGTTTTTTAGGCGCAAATGTGCACGTTTTTGGCGCAAATTCTTTCCCCTCTAAAAGGCCCATTCTGACTGCAGACAGAGGCCCGTGATATAACTTGGTTTCTAGTGGTTTCCTGAGCCTTGTGCGTGCATCTGATTCTGAATCTGTTTGTCCTGATTATCCGGTTTGGACTCCTGCTTGTTTCCTGACTATTCTGCATTCTGTATCCTGGCCCTTGCCTGTCTATAACAACTCTTCCAGCTTAACCCCTTGCTTGACAACCCGGTTTTGACCCTTGCCTGCCTGACGATTCTGATATCCGCCTGCCTCGACCCAGCCTGCCTGACCATCCTTCTGCCTAATCTTTTTGTACCGTGACCTTCGGCCCAAAAGACTTTGCTAACAGCTGTGCCCCTTTGCGAGCCAGAACATCTCGCCTTGTACCCCTTGTTAAGTCCAGTTGGCACCCAAGTAAGCTGAGGGCTCCTCCCGAAGCCCAACGGTGGTCACACTACTGGTGAAGCCGAGGCGAGACCAGGGTGCTTGGCACTTGTTCTGGTATTGGGTGCTGGTCGTGACACTTGGATTTTTCCCAACTCAAATTTGTGAGTTTTGATCAAAAAATTCAACTCAAAAATTTGAATTCGAATTTGCCATTCACACCTTAAATCTGCCCCATACTTTTGAATATTAAACAAAAATTGAGCTTTATAGTAAATGAATCTTAAAAACTATAGCAGATTCACCTTCTTCCCAAACATTAACAAAATCATTCTTGAAGTAAATGTGTACAAAGATAGACTGGTAAAATATTGAGGAACAGCTGACAATATAAATGGATGTTTTGTTTTATAAAAGCAGCTTTTAATTATTATTACAGTTTTCAGCTGGGAGTGTGGAAGAGCAAATATTTTGTTTAACATTTGATAAATGCACCTGAGAAAATGTTACTTACAAGTTTAATTTTACATTACAGGAAATAAGTGGAAGTGCACCATTTCAATCAAAACATTTGTAAAAAAAAAAAGATACTTGCTCAATATGGCATGCAAAATAATTATACACTATTTATCCAGCGGTCAGGAAAAAAAAGCACTCAAAGCATTACACAAAAGAAATGCTTTTTCTAGACATTGCAATGGCAAAACTATTATTTTGCCCAATTTTAAGGGCAGATTTATCAGAAATTAATTAAAACATTCTTAGATGAAATCTTGACATTGTCATTATTTAGTATTGTCCATAGACTTCAGGGATTAGACATGTAAAATCCATAAAATACTGACCGGTCTGAGCCACAGAATTACATAGAAACACATGGAGAATTGTGTTTGTTGCTTTTTTTATTCTCTGTTTATTCAATGAGTATCGATATTGATAATATGAACTGAGCATTGCTTTCCTAGACAGTTGATCTGAATTAGATTGCGTTAGAACAAATCTAATTTTATCAGGACTGTTAAAAAGTTCTAAAAAATCAGAATTGATTGATTCTTAATGATCTTTAGTGAATGTGGCCTTATATGTGAAAGAGAAACAATAACATTACTTATGTACCATTTGATTTATAGAACTTGTTTCACAGCAATGTGCATACAAATAAAGTTAAACAACAGAAATCCAGACCTACAGTACTCTAATAACCTATAAGCATGTGTTTACTAACGTTATACAGATATAAGACCCTTTATCCGGAAATCTGAATTACAGGAAGGTCATCTCCCATAGACTCTATTTTAATCCAATAATTATTTTTTATTTATTTTCTTTTTCTCTCTAATAACAAACCAATGCCTGATCCCAATTAAGATATAATTAATCCTTATTGTATGCAAGACAACCCTATAGGATTGCTTTAATGATTTTTAGAAGACTTAAGGTCTGTACCATCTAAATTATAGAAAGATTTGGGTTCTAAGCATATCGGACAACCCTGCTTAAACTTATACTTTTCCTACATGAGATAGAATTTAAAAATGGCATTATGTTAATGTGGCAGCACCATTCTGAAATGGTTGGTGAAGTAATTGGCGAATAATAACGTATCAATTACATTGGAGACAGCTATGAGCTAAACTAGGAGTAGGGCTGTATTATAATTGGATATTGGCTGAGAAAGGGGGTTATTATAGAATTTTTTTTTTAATTGCTAAATTTATGGCACTGGCTGGTGGGGCTGGATAGAGGTGTGGTTTTAAGGACAGTAATACTGCATTCTGACGTTAATGTTGTTGCTTTTCACAATAATTAATAGCATGGGACTGAGCTACTGTGCTGTTGGGACATGTCATGAATTTTTTTTGGCTTGATTATATTTTATTAAGTTATTATATAATCCTATTATACAAAAAAATAGTAAGGACAATATGAAACTATAATACAAAAGAAAAATAAAACAACCAAGAAGAAAATGTACACCTGTAGTAGACATGTCGGTTGCCTTTGCACAATATCTAAAAAACTATTGTCTCTTCTTTGAATGTTCAGGCTAATTTTCTTATTTACAGAAGTTTAACAGATCCTTTATAAATCCTAATTAAAGCAAGTATCTACATTAGTTGCAAATGTATTTCATTAAAATTGAACAAATTTTAGCTCTTTTAGCAGGATTTTCATATACAGTAATCTCTTAACCTTTTACATTTTCTCAGTTTTTAATTTACAATAATGATTAAAATAAACACTGATATTAGTAACAATAAATAGTTGGTTCCTGGTGTGCTTCCATGTCTAGGAAGTAAATGGTCTGTTTAAACTTGAATAAAATTCCCTAGTTTTGCTCCTAGAAGCTAGCCTAGGCCCTGTTTTACTTTTGGCTCTATTTATTGAACTTTCAATTTGAAGATTAAACAGGCTGTTGTGTTTCCATTATACACTAAGGTGCAGATTTTGAACTATGTTTTGTGTACTTTGACTAGGGAATGATGCGAATTTTTAGCCTATGGGGGACCTCCTACAACCTATTTGGAGTCAATTGGTGGACTTTGTTTTTTTTGGAAAAACTTTGATTCAAATTTGATCGAATACGTTATTACTTCAATTCATACGATTCAAATTCAACTGAATAAGGCCCTATTCGGCCAAAAAAAACCTTCAACTTAATTTCGGTTGGTCTTTTTGAATTCGAATTTTGAAGTTTTCAAATTCGAAATTTGACCCTTGATAAATATGCCCCTTGATAAATATGCCCCTAACTCAATCATCAGATCAGTAATTTTCGCTGGTGAATTTTGGTGGCGGTTTCGGGAATTGTGGGAATTCACTGCAAATTCACGCCTGGCGAATAAATTCGCCCATCATTAACAAGGTCATTATGCAGTTAACCTATGAATTCACAATTGAATTTCATTAAGTGGTAATTATCTCATGCAAAAGGTTCATAGATGTATATTATCCAACTATGCTTTTATGAAAAACATTCTTCCATCTGCTTCAGCACACTGAAGCTTTGACAAAACTTTATTACTATTATGGTTAATGTGGGCATTGTGTCTAGATGTGAGAAGCACTGACATTAAGGGGCAGATTTATGAAGTGTCAAACTGAAAGTTAGAACTTTTAAATCTGAATTTCAAGTTTATTTCAGTGTAATTAGAATAGGGTATAAAATAACAAAAAAATTTAAAAAAACTTTTTTTTCTAGTGAAAAAAATTAACTCAAATTTGATTCAAGTTTGCAGGTCAATCCTATTCACCCAAATTTGAAAAAAAATTTAATTTTTTTAATGAATTTCAAATTTCAAGTTAATGGGAGTTTTTATAAACTCTGAAAAATTCTAAATTCGATCCTTGATAAATATGCCCCAAAGGGAATGATTTAACCCAAGTATACCAACAACCTAACGTATAATGGCACTATGTACATAATCATGCATTATGCCATCTTCTTGTGTACCTGATCGTGATTGCAAAAGCAGAGTTTAAAGTTAATGAAGAAGAGATTCAAATATCTGTGGTCGATTTCACCTATTCAGTCACTGCAACTGTGCTTTCTGGATATGCAGTCTTTACTGTGTTTAAAGTAGTTAATTCTGTATTTACTAAACAAATTATTATTATTGTTTTTATATTTACAAAACAACTTATTGTTTTCAATATGCATTAAAAAAAGGCCATTGACTTCAATGCCTTTCGCTTAAGGAAAAAAACGCCCCAAGTGTTTCAAGGATTTTGCGAATTGTTAGGCAAAATGGGAAGGATAAGCAATGCCAGTATATCCCATGTTCCAATTGTATTAAAATGTCAAAGGGTGTTTAGGTATTATTATTATTATATATTATTATTATTATTATTATTATTATTAAACAACTTATTATTGTTTTCAATATGCATTAAAAAAAGGCCATTGACTTCAATGCCTTTCGCTTAAGGAAAAAAACGCCCCAAGTGTTTCAAGAATTTTGCGAATTGTTAGGCAAAACGGGAAGGATAAGCAATGGCAGTATATCCCATGTTCCAATTGTATTAAAATGTCAAAGGGTGTTTAGGTATGGAGACAATTTTGCAGAGCCTTCAATGCAGAGCTGACAGGCAAGCGGGACTCATTAACAATGGGAATATTTGCAGTAAGCTATAGCAACTAACCAGGGATTTGAATGCTACCTGCTTAAACATGCTACATTTTTTTAAAAATACATACCTTATAACAGGTATTGTGGTAACAGGTAAGAAAGAGAAGGGGGCATTCAATAAATGTGTGCATAGTGCTATGTTCTTCCTCAGAATGCAACATTCTTGCAAACTATTCCAGTCCCTTACTGGCAGATTTATTTGTTTTGAAATTCAGGATTATTTGGTATTCAATAGCAAAAAAACTAAACTTAATTAAATTCTTTTTCACAGTTTTGATCTGATTTAATCTTGATCACTAGCATATTTATGAAAAAACTTGAAAAATATAAACTTGGTCATGTTCATTTGATTAGTGTTAGAAATGCACCTTCTATTGACGCTAGCCAGATCTTAGCTGCCAATTTTATTTTAATTTCAACTATCAAGATTTTTCCAATGAATTAATCTTAAACTTTGAGATGACATTTTTTTCACTTTGATTTTCTTGAATAGGAAAAAGAGGGCTCATTCACAACCTCAAGCACAGGGAGTTACTTTTGCTTTTTTCCCCCAAAGTGAGTGGTAGGTAAAATCATCTTCATTAAAGGTAGTTGCAACAAAATGAACTTGAGCCATTATTTTCAGTTTTAGAATTTGTGAGTTTAGTAGTAGTTTAAAAAAACCTCTAAAACCACTAAAATCTGACCTTTAATAAATAGGCCTCCAATTTAAAATGAATAAATATCTGTATAAATGGACACATACAATCTCCCAATTGTATAAAGAAAACTCAAGGCAGATGAAAGGAAAAGGAGTAGCACTATGCCATCTTATAAAATCAGAAGGACATGATAGTGCTGACTAGCTAAACCCCCTCATGGAACTTTTGTTTATCATCACAGCTGTAACCATAGTACATAGAAATATTAAATAGCATACAATCGTTAACCTACCCTGAAGTTTAGAAAAGTGATACTATGGTTATACAAACACTGGAAATATAGAATATTTCAGGAAGATTAGTATTGATCTATATGACATCTATGAACATAAAACCTTGGAAAGTTATCAGTGATGTAGAGCTGTAATAAATGAGGAATCTTTGAAGTTCAAGTAAAACATGTCATTCATTGGTCCACAAGACTCTGTAATTTGATTAATAAATAAAGCATTGGTTGCTGAAGAACCTGTCGTTTGAGTCTTGTTCTCTAATAAGGTTCTGGTCAGTTTAAAATTCACAACAGGTTATAAGAGGATGTAGGACTACACTGTAATCTACTGTAAATCTTCACCAAAATCGAAAGGTGTAACAGACACCAGATGTTCCTTGGAAAACTGGAAGTAGTGGAATGCCTAATTGATATAGAGAATTGAGGTTATAACTGCTTATTAATCTCCTCAACTAATGAACAGAAAAGTGAAAGGGCTACATCCTTTATGAAAGAGTTAGAGCAGCAGGCTCCTTAGCATCACAGCCTGGAATGGGTCCAGGAATTAAGATCTGTATAGATTAAATAAAAGCATTTTTAAATTTGTCTCAGCATTCATAGGCTAAACTTCATAGAATGTGCAAATATAACATATAATTAAACATTATTTGAGGATAACTGTTAATCATAGAAGTTTATGGTATAAAAAATATATGACATTTTTATTATGCAATAAAAACTGTATACGCGTGTTGCTTACACTACTACTATAAGAACATATATTGTTTGTTTAGCAATATATTGTGTGTATATATATATATATATATATTATATATTTAAGAATATACATTATATCGTAAATTATTAGTTTTACTAGCTGAACACATTAATTGAAGTTGCTTTTGTGTATGAGAAGTTATTTATTGCTGCATGACAACCCCTTTTATATAACCTAACAAGGATATAAAATTGTTATACAAGGGAGGTTACAACATATTTTCAACTATTAAAGCATCATTAAATCCATTTCTTTCAGCATTGTGAAGGAAAGAAGGAAATAACCATGCTAGACAAAAGTTCACAGGAATCCCTTGGCAAGACTATGAGCATGAGTTTCTACTTCACTTGGTCTTTTGCAGGACAAAGGGATTTTATCTTGCAATGTTCTCAATGTTGTCATGGCTTTGTTGCTTGGCATTGTGCCTGCTAGTTTAATGCTTTTAGATGATTCTATGAATTAAGCCAGTAATAAATTTCTTTAGGAACAACTATAGGTGTGCATTAATTTTTTTCCCCATTAACCAAAAGGAAAAACAAAATACAATAAAAAATAGAAATTGTAAAAAGACATTCTCTGTATGTTGTTATTACAGACTTTTTTAGAAGCAAAGTAAAAGTTTAGCTTTCTACTACCATTCAGGATTTTTATGCAGCAAAAAAAGTTTATAGGTTCAAAAAATGCAAACTTCTGTAATGTATTAAAAAGAAAAGCTGTTTCTGTAGAACTTAATGGGAGTTTTAGAAAAGTATTTGTAGTAGCAAAATTCAAGCTATTTTTCAATTTGAGTTTTCAAGATTAATTAAACAGTTTGCAAACTCATTAAACGTTTTGAAGTTTTATGTGATTTTATTGCATTCAAATTGCTTTTGTTCCAATTTTAAATTTACACATTTAATATTTTCATTAAAACTTGACTTGACTAATTTGACTTTTGATCAATCAGCCTCCCAGGGTCACCCATTATTTTAAGGTATTAAGGCAAATTATTATTTTTGTATATTTACACAGATTTTCTTATTAATTTCTATTAAAAAATATAGAAAAATCATTACTATATACAATGTATTGTATATTTATACAGAAAATGTTCTAACAAAACTGTGCTACCAAAAATAAACTAGTGGCTGATTTGTTCCCTCATAATCAAAAATTTATTTTAACAAACAGATCAGTGCATCGGTTCAAAATGTGTTGAATGGCTTTGAATTGTTAAGCCATATGCCCTAATGAGCAGTGCATTCAAATCTTTTTTTTTATCTGCCCTCTATATTTTTACATACAGTAGTAACACTTTTTCCCCTGAATATACAGATTTTATTTATATACATTATTTTATCTTAGTATCCATAACATTTAACTGGCATATCATAGATTAAGATTGTATTTTTTTTTCAGAAAACATAAAAATGCTGGCTGGAATGAAGTACATGGAAACCAGATAATTACTATTAAAGCACATTAAGGGGCAGATTTAACAGGGCCAAATTTCAAAGATAAAAATACTTCAAAATTCAACCATCGAATATCGAAGTAGAAGTTTTTTTCATCAGATTTGGGTATCTTGCAGTAGAAGTAAAAATCTTTGATCGAACGATTGAATCCTTCGATTCAAACAATTGGAAGGATTTCAGCGATCGATCGAACGATTTTACTTCGACTTTATTTCGACTGGGATAAACTTGCCCTATGTACTTTTGCATTTTCTTATGTTTTATTCATGTAAAACTAGAATTGAATAAAGTCTTTGTGAATGTGGATATTGCTTGATAAGGACAGACAGTGTAAAACAAACTTAATTGGTTGATTTAATTCTAAATGCATTTTAAAAAAACAAAAAAAAAACAGAATGTAACTAAGGCATTTATGTTTTAATGAAGATGTTTTGGTCCATTAAATTGACTGTTAAAACATGTTTACAAATCTCTCCATATAATTATATATTTAGCTTTTATTATTAAAATTTATGTTTTTAAATTAAAGAATCTGACATATCTGGTGATCTAGCTCAAAATTTTTTTTAACTCTACTATAGACCACTGCTCCTCAAACTGTTTATACTCTCTATTATGAGGCTTGATAAAATGCCTACCTGGCAAACCTTACTAAGGTGTCATTTCACTGCTTCAAAATTTCACCTTTTACGCTTAATTAAAAAATACTTTTTTATATACAAATATGTAGCAGTTGTTTGAAGATACATATATTTAAATAGGAAAAAAAAAAATATATATATATATATATATATATATATATGTATATTCTTTGCAAAGAATATGCAATATATATGTATATTCTTTGCAAAAATTCCCAGAATTGTATAACAGAACATGGTATACTGTATTCAACTCAGCACTTCCTAGATGTCACTGCTCTCCACACATTCCCATGTTCTCTTCACCATTTAATTCTGTAGCCAGGGCATGGGGATGGACATCGGGTCTCCCACTCTGGTGCACAAACAAGATTCTGAGATGATGCAAGGCTTTCCTTAAAAACAGTGTCCACAAATTGGCTGCTGCCTGCTTGCTAACATATTGAATTCCCAGACTGAAGGAAACAAGATTCAAATAAAGTATACAGTGTAATTACAGTTACTTTTGCTTGACTAATGTGATAAATTAGTATTTTTAAAATATTTTTTTGGTGACTGGTCCCCTTTAAGAGCATAGTTGCTGGTAAAGGCAGACTCAAATTTTAAGGCATGTTTGGCTCCAGAAAATGTTGAAACTATTAACACAAGAATACATACAAAAATACACATACAGGAAGAGAAAAGAAATCACTATGCCTAATTATCTTAAAGAATGATTCTTGTTTGACTACAATTCAATTGTTGCTACTGATTTGTAGCCACAACTTTCTTTGCTTCTCACTGGAAATTATATGCAATTTAAATTCCAAAGCTATATCAACATCTAAGTCAAAATATTTTGTGTTGAGTTATTGTCTCGGACAGATAGAAGATATGATGGCTAAAGATAACTTCGGAAACTTATGTAAGAGTCACCATGTTTAATTTTATTAGTTATAAGTATTTCCCTTGATAAAGTTGAATATACACACATCTACAACTTTCCATATTTAAAGAATGTCAGTTTTTACAGTTTTGTGTTTAAGTTTCTGAAATAAATCAGAATCATGTTTACGCCCAGCCTACAAAATTTTTGCAAATGTACTAGCATTTTACCATGCAATTTGTTTAGCAGGAAAAAAATAGTTTTTTTCACACACAAGAAAAAAAGTGTATACTAAAGTATACTATAGCAAGAAAAAAAAAGAATATGCCGATATATTGAGGCATAATGTTGGGAGGTTCACTTTTATGTCAAGCCAACATTTTGCTTTTTCATTTTTGGGAATGTGCTAGAATTTACCATGCAATTTGATTTGCTGGGAAACATTTGTTTTTTCCCCACACAGGAAAAAACTGAAAGCAAAAAACCATTGGTTTCAATGCATTTAGTGTGAGAAAAAAACACCCATTGAGTTCAATACATAGGTAAGGAAAAATAAAGGGTTTCTAGTTTGGGCTGGGTGAGCTGAGTTTTGATATTTTCTCTAAGGAACATTTCCCTTTGTTGTCTTGTGGACCTTGCGGATGCCTGTGGTTGGTAACTCAAATTGGATTGTGTAGAATAATAGTTACTGAAGGCCTCAGCAATTTCCTCAGGTGAATACACCATCTGGCCATTTCCCGTATCTATAGATGTAATAGCCGTTTGAGCTATCTGCTCTCTCAATTTCTTCGCCAACAAAGTGTGAGCTTTATCTCCACTTTCATAATATTTCTGCTTAAGCCATCGGAGAGCTTTTTCAGTGTTGGCTAAGAGTAGAGATTGGGAACCTTAGTATATCCCTAGAGACTAGAAAATAGTCTATTCTAGTGGAAAAGACTATGAGATAAAAGTGTATTCTTTCTCGTTGGGGTGATGTATCCTCCAGATATCCCTGAAATCCAACCTGCGTAATAATTAGCAGAACCTTTTCGAATGCTCAGCAGTATCCTTGTTGGTAGGTGGAAAAGAGCGGTCTCTCAACTCTGAGCACAACAAGTCCCCACCAATTATAGTGGGAGTTGAAAAATCTCCTCTCACTTTAGTCAGTCTGGAGCGGAGAAATTTCAACTGCCGTTTGTTTGGGGCATAGATATTCATAACATTTAGAGGCTTACCTCCCAGTGTTCCCATGAGAATCAGATACCTCCCTGCTGGGTCAATATCAGTATTAGTAATTTGATAGGGCCAATCTCTATGTATCGTGGTTAGTTGCCCTGCCTTTTTAGTATCCCCCGAGGCTTGATACACCCTGGGATAGAGATTGGATTTCAAAGCTGGACTGGGGGTATCAGACAATATGGCATAAATCAAAGATCAAAATGCATTAGAATCAATTGGCAACTTTTTGTGTGGCAAGATCAAATTCACCCAGCACTAAAAAGGTTAGAGAACTGCACTGCCCTATCTTAATATAAGACATTGATGATGTTTAGGCTGAAGAAAGATGTTTTACAAATTATGTTTAACGTAGAGGGTTATTTATTAATGTCTGAATGCAAAAACTAAAAAAAAATGAACGTTTTTTTACTATAAAATCCAAATTTTCACAGTCAGACATGACATTACATAAAAATATATTGAGGTATGCCAAATTAGTTGGCAAAACTTCCACCAATGAATAGTGGGATACATATACTAATCAATCACTATAATACAGTGAATTTACTGAACAATTGGTCAGAAATTGAATTCAATGTTAATCAGAATTTATTCACCATTGGAAGTGGAGCAAGCATGCCAACTTATGGCTAATACTAAGAGGCCCATGTACTAAAGGTCAAATTTTAGTGTTTTTTGAAGCAACAATTAAACTCTGTTTCTCAGAAAATTGTGAATGCCATAAAAGTTATTAAAATAAAAAAAGTACAAATAAAAAACTGTCGAAAAAATTTGTAAACCCAAATTTTTTTGTAAACAAACAAAAAATATATATGACAATGAACATTTTGATATCCGAAAACCTATGAAACCACAAACAAAAATCTGAATTTGAAAGGAAAGAAATGAGTCTTCGATTGACTTCAACAGTTTTTACTGTTTTTTTTTTTTACATTTGATAAATTACGAAACAATCATGGATTAAGTAACTACTGTATATAAAGAATGTACGATTCTGAGAAACAAATATTCTTTGAAGTTTCATAAATCTGTCCTTGAATGTTTCCACAGCTTTAAAGCTTCCTGGCGTTAAAACATAGCCCACAGCCTTACCAAATCTTTGTTAATTTTAAAGCAATTTGATTTTTAGAGTTAGTGAGTATAGATTATATTTAGGCATAATAAAGAAATACCACTTTACAATAATCTCTATGGAAAATTGGCTAAGTCACAATGTCCATTCTACACATTTGCCAATTGTCTCAGAGGAATTATTCTCTCTCTAAAAACAAATTGCTTCCATTGACATGCATTATAAACCTTATACCTAAAGAATGTGCGCTGCATTTCCAAAGACATTCTGCTTTTCAGAGTTTTGCTATGTAGAGCAAACCTAAATGAAAAACTGACCCTAATTACAAACTGAATATAACTTACCATAAATGAAGGTAAAAATGCAAAATGCATGCAGATTTATTATTTTCAGTTTTTTTCACAAATTCAGATATACATTCCATGGGCTGTGAATGTCACAATATTAACCTCTTTATTTTTCTTGATTCTAGAATACAGCGATACCCAAAGTAGTACTATATCTGCCTGGGATATTAGCGATAAACAATTGTGTTTCAAGGGGTGCTGCCTCCCCTCCCCCCTTCCCGCTCTATGCTTTCAATTTGTAGCTTTAGAGCAGGTCCAGGGGGGCGGCATTATTAGTTCAGTGAGTGCTATTGCACTCACTCACTAGTACAGACAAATTTCTGTGTTAAAAAATACAAATTTGTCTCTTAAAGGGATACTGGCATGGGAATTTTTATTTTCAAAATGAATCAGTTAATAGTGCTGCTCCAGCAGAATTCTGCACTGAAATCCATGTCTCAAAAGAGCAAAAACATTTTTTTACATTCAATTTTGAAATCTGACATGGGGCTAGACATTTTGTCAATTTCCCAGCTGCCCCTGGTCATGTGACTTGTGCCTGCACTTTAGGAGAGAAATGCTTTCTGGCAGGCTGCTGTTTTTCCTTCTCAGTGTAACTGAATGTGTATCAGTGAGACATGGGTTTTTACTATTGAGTGTTGTTCTTAGATCTACCAGGCAGTTGTTATCTTGTGTTAGGGAGCTGCTATCTGGTTACCTTCCCATTGTTCTTTTGTTTGGCTGCTGGGGGGAAGGAAGGGAGGGGGGTGATATCACTCCAACTTGCAGTACAGCAGTAAAGAGTGATTGAAGTTTATCAGAGCACAAGTCACATGACTTGGGGCAGCTGGGAAATTGACAATATGTATAGCCCCATTGAATATAAAAAAAATCTGTTTGCGCTTTTGAGAAATGGATTTTCAGTGCTATTGGAGCAGCACTATTAACAGATTCATTTTGGAAAAAAATATTTTTTTCCCATGACAGTATCCCTTTAAAGTTACCAGAAGTGGCTTATTGCTGTCTCTGATAACTGGCTACTCCATGTCGCCTGAGGCAAGTTTCTCAATTTGCCTCATGGCAGGAGCAGCCCTGGCGATACATCATCTCTAGGGTCTCGGGCAACACATTTTATTATGAGTTAGGAACTACATCTATAAAGATGCTTCTATGACTACCAGTTTTTATTTAGCAAGTGCGGGTCAAAGAGCCCATACCAAGTAAGTGCTCGTGTCTTAAAGAGGTAGTTTACCTTTAAGTAAACATTTAGCATGTTACAGAATGTGTTCATAACAACTTCATAATAGTGTTCTTTGTTTTTTTTTATATATTTTTCTTTTTATAATTTTCCTTTGTTTGCCTCTTTTTTAGCTTTCAGATGAAGGTTGGTGGCCCTGGCAGCTATTGGTCTGTGAGGCTACAATTTTATTTTATTGTTACTTTTTACTACTTATATCTCTATTCAGGAATCTTCCAATCTTTCATTCAAACCACTTCCTGGATGCTAGGATAAAATGGAGCCTACCAGCCAAGAAATATTAACCAAATGCTAAATTATTCAAAAACCATAAACAATGAGAATGAATTACAATACCACTGTCTACATCATACAGGTATAATAAAATCTTACCCTGGTGGTCTAGTGGGGGGGACGGCGGGGACGCCCGCCGCACCGAACTGCTTCCTTGCAGGTGCCGGTCCGTTAGGGCACGCACGCACACCTCTTCCTGGTTTTATGCGCATGCGCGCTGATGTGATGATGTCAGCGCGCAGTGGCAGGAAATTCAAACTGTATTTAAAGGGACTTCAGTTTGTATTCAGTGCCCATGATAGGTTTTGTTCCTGGTGCCTTGTACCTTGTACCTTGTGCTGAAAAGCTTCTTGTCTGTTTTGATTCCTGTGTTTGACCCTGCCTGGCTGTTTGACTACTCTGATCTCTGAACCTGACCTTTGCCTGAAACTGACCTAGATTCTGCTTAACCCTCCTGATTGACATTCTGGTTTGACCTCTGCCTGTTATTTGACTCTGATTCTGCCTCATTCCATCTGATTGATTACCCGGTTTTTTGACCCTTGCCTGCCTGACGATTCTAGCTATCTGCCTGCCATGACCCGGCCAGTCTGACCACAAATCTGTCTTATGCTGTTGTACCGTGACCTTCGGCCTAACTGACTTTTACAACTGTCGTGCCCCTTTGCTTGCCAGAACTCCTCGCCTTGCTCTTCTCGAAAAGTCCAAGTGGAATCCAAGTACGACGCTGAGGGCTCCTCCCGAAGCCGAAGGCGGTCACACTACTGGTGAAGCCGAGCCGAGACCAGGGAGCTTGGCACTAGTTCTGGTTTAGGGTGCCGACCGTGACAACAGGTATGGTATCTGTTATTCAGAATGCTTCAGACCTGGTGTTTTTCAGATAATGGATCTTACTATAATTTGAATCTTCATACTTTAAGTCTACTAAAAAATAATTTAAACATTGAATAAACCCAATAGGCTTGTTTTGCCTCCAATAATGATTAATTATATTATATTAATTATGATTAATTATATCTCAGTTTGGATGAAGTACAAGGTACTGTTTTATTATTACAGAGAAAAAGAAAATAATTTTTAAAAACTTGAATTATTTGAATAAAATTTAGTCTACGAGAGACTACCTTCCAGTAATTCAGAACTGGATAACCGGTCCACTTAAAGTTAATTTAAAAGTCAAGAGAGTCAAGAGTCAAAAGTGAGTTTATTGTCATTTCATCCATATACGTTTGTACAGTACACAGTAAAACAAAACAACGTTCCTCTAGGACCATGGTGCTACAAACAACATAGATGTACCGGACAACAGACAAAAAGTGCAAGTGCAAAAATATGCAATATGTTAAGTAAATAATGCTAAATGTCAGACATGATGGGTGTATCATTGTGATATGATAGTAGTAAGAACATGATAAAGAACATGATACAGAACATGATAAAGTGCAGATGTGCTCATAGACAACAATTGTATTATAATGTGATTTGTGCAGTGCGTGGCTGCACAGTCATGCGTCAGCAGAGTAAGCAGTAGAGGACTAAGCAGTGTGGTGGTTCTGGAGATAATGTTTCCAATCCTGACTGACTGAGGTCTGTCATTCAGGAAGTCCAGAATCCAACTGCAGAGGGAGGTGTTCTATCAGATGCTGAGGAATGATAATGTTGAATGCTGAACTGAAGTCTATGAGCAGCATACTAACATAGGTGTCTTTTTTTGTCCAGATAGTGTTGAATGCTGAACTGAAGTCTATGAACAGCATTCGAACATAGGTGTCTTTTTTGTCCAGATGAGAGAGGAACAGATGGAGGTGGTGGTGGTGGCTATTGCATTGTCTGTTGAGCGATTTTGACGGTATGCAAAATGTAGGAGGTCGAGTGCTGGTGGCAGCAGGGTTTTGATGTGTTTCTTGACAAGCTTTTCAAAACACTTCATGATGATGGGGGTGAGTGCTACAGGATGGTAGTCATTGAGGCAGGACACTGATGACAATGGTGGTGGTTTTGAAGCACTTTGGGATAGTGGAGGTGATCAGGGAGATGTCAGTGAAAACATCTGCAAATTTTTTTGCACTCTGCCAGGGATATTGTCTGGTCCTGCAGCCTTCCGTGGGTTTACTCTTTCTAGTGTTATCCTCACGTCAGCCACCATCAGACGCAGTGATGGTCTTCCTCATTCCTGTCTTGTTCTTTGCTTCAAACTGTGCATAGAAGTCATTCAGTGCATCTGCAACGGAGGCGTCACTGTCACAGGCAGATGGTGTTGACCTGTAGTTTGTGATAGCCTGGATGCCCTGCCACATACGCTGTGCATTGCCATTCTCCTGGAAGAAGCTGTGTATTCTCTGAGTGTATGCGCGCTTAGCTACTAGATGGCACGAGAAAGTTTGGCTCTCGCTGTTCTCAGGGCGACTTCGTCACCTTCCCTGAAGGAGTCTCGAGCTCTCAGTAACACACATACCTCTTCAGTGAACCATGGCTTCTGGTTTAGGTAAGTAGTGATGCACTTGGAGAAAGTGACATCATCAATGCACTTTGTGATGTAGCTGATTACAGATGATGTATACTCATCCAAGTTGATGTAGTCGCTGTAGGTTGCAGCCTCCCTAAACATGTTCCAGTCTTAAAACAGCACTTAAAACAGTCCTGAAGAGCAGTCATGGCTCCTGCTTTAGAACCGGTTTAGAGTGCCTGACGAGTATGCTGGAGTGGTCTGAGTATCTGAAGTGTGGATGGGGCTCTCCTCGGTACGCACTGGAAATGTTTGTGTACACCTGATCCAGAATGTTTGGCCCTCTCGTAGCAAATTCCACATGCTGATGGAATTTAGGGAGCACTGACCTGAGATTCGCAAGGTTAAAATCTCAGGTCCATGTGGGTGAGTGTTTTGTATGTCCGTGTTAGTGCTGTACAGTTCCCAGAGCGCTATCACGGACTACTCCTTTAAGAAAAAATATGTATGAAATGTTTACTGGCCTATATATGCAAATCGCAGGATGCAAATAGGACGTTTTTTCTTACTATAAATGACCATAACAATCTCTTCTCAGTCTTGCAGTATATGCAGTACAGTATCATAACTAGCCCTTCTATTACCTTGCAATTTTATGTTTTAAGTTAAGACATTGAATTTAACAGTGGAGGTAATCGAACAATTCTTTGCTTTACATTTTCAATCAACTTTATTAATCATCTTAATGGGTGTAATTTTATTGCAGTATCTGTGTGCGGTGACAAAGTTTAACATCATGAATATTATTTTTATTACAATGTGAAAGCCCTGTTTTAACTTCCAGTGAAGAAGGGTCATGACTGGACAAGGTTCACTACTGTTTTCATTTCATTATTTTTTTTCCCCTCTGAAGGTGACTGAAGTAATGGCTGTTTCTCAGCTAATAGCATGCTAACAGTGAACTTTTTAGAAGACTTTTCTTTAACCTTAAACATAGACAGAGTGTTCACAACACGACTTAAACCCTGGCATCCTTTCAATGCACTTCTAATATCTCTCAGAACAGATCTTTTTGATAACCAGGGCACTTTCAATATTTCATCCCTGTTCATCTTTCATCAGAAGTCATTGCACATAACACATTCCTCTGGAACTGGCCATAAAGACAAGGCTGTTCAATTAACAATATTTCAGAGGGGCTGAAATGCTTACTGGGGTGATGAAAATATTTTACATTTATTTAGAGAAAGTTATTGAGCATGCCTTTAAATCAGACAGTTAACTTTAAATAGCAAGGAGAAAAGCCTGCCTATTTTTAAAGGTAATTAGATAATGCAAACAGCATTAACATTTTCAGCAAAATGACCCCATTACCAGTCTATTTTATTGTATTAATACTATACATAAAAATGCATGCTAAGTGTAAAAACCCACATATTTTGGGTAAATAGGCATTTTTTTAAACACAGCAAGTGAATTTTTGCCAGTTCCAAATGCCACCCTCTATTCTGTGGGTTTCTGAATACATGTTAAGTGCAAGAAAATGCAGCATGTTACATCTAAAAAAAACATGAAATCATAGTTAATGCGATTAGCTGTGCTCAAACCTGTGTCTTAAATTGCACATTAGATGCTCTTAGGCTTCATGTGGTTGCTGGTGTGCTGAAACTAATAGGCAGATTCTCCCTGTCCTCAGAGGAACTGCTGGGCATGGCTTTCACAAGCATTAATGTCTTGTTCTATCGGTATGCTGGTATTGTTAATACTGTTACCTGTAATGGCCAGATAACCTTGAAGATGTCTGTTCCAGTTATTATATTTAGAGCTTGCAAACAAAATATTAAGATGAAGGAGAATGAAACCAAAAATCCCTTGGGTGCCAAATTCATAGTCAACTCTATTTACTATTTACTTGTTTTTTTCTCATATTTTACCAGAAACAAACTTGACCTAACTCCCACCCATGAATTTGCCTAATTTACTAATAGTTAAACTAAAATAAATTGGATAAAAAAAAACTAGAAAGATTTTTATGAATAACTCAAATTTTTTGAGTTTATAGGATTAAAAAAACTCAAATTGGGGGCACATGCGCGGCATGAACTAGAGCAGTCACACTTTTGCGGTGCTCTGTGTTCTGTAATAAGCACTCATAAGCACATTTATTTCCGCACCAGGCACAGTAATGGGTGTGAGATAATGCACAGTTACTAACTCAGCAGCTCACTCAATTACATGACAAAATTGCAGAGTCCATTACCAATTCTATCCACTCTGCCCTTAAAGACATACGCACAGATGTTACTAATTTGGGGGGAAAAACAGATAAACTCGATACCATATTAGATGACCTTATTGTGCAATATAATACTCTCGAGGACTGTAACTCTACCCTCCAGGAGGAGGTAGCTTCCCTCAAAAACTATGCTGAAGACCTGGAAAACAGGTTGTGGCTATCTGAGGATGTGGGCCCCCATGATATCAGATCGTTTCTGCGCTCTCTCTTTTCAAGCATTAGCCCTGACCTTCCGGCTGAAGCTTGGTGCATAGACCTAGAGATGTGGTGGTCTGTCTTCACTATTTTGAAAGCAAAGAAGCTAGCAAGATTCGCAACACTCCTCATATTGAGCATCAGAGGCATAAGCTTCAAATATTCAATGACATTTCCCCAATCGCATTACGAAAGAGAAGGGAACTGCGCTTGGTCACTCAGGCACTGTGTGCCCACAAGATTATCTACAGATGGGGATTCCCCTTTAAGCTGATCATCACAAAAGGCAACAGACAATATATACTTCAAGATCCGGGAAGATGTCGCCCAGTTCCTTAAAGATCTCGGCATCTCCCCCAAAGACCATCTAACAGAGACGGAAGATACTAGATGCCAGGACAGACTTACTCCGGTTTGGACCAAGGAGGGGAGGTCACCACCAAAGACTATCCCATCTACATCGGCTTCTGTATAAGCTCATGGATAAAGGAACACTCCCATTGTTGCATTAAGGATTCTACTCCACCACCACAGCAGCAATAGATCTCAGAGGCATGGAAACACTGTGAGTACTGAGACCCCCTTCTTAAATTTGAGTGCTCTGAATGCCTCCAGGATGCTCCCCCTCAAGATGCTCCCCCTATGTAATCGGTCTAACTCAACCCCACTGCCTATATTTGTAGGTTTTCTTTGCTCTTGCAGAAAGGGTTTGCTATAATTCTAAATGTTCTAATTGTCTTGTCTGTTTTTTATGCAGATCTGTTTTGATGTTATGCATTTAATGTTGTACTGGTTATATTATATAAGACTATTTTCATGGCAGAAGATCACTTATTTTTTAAGTTATGCAGACAGCTCCCCAGAAAGTTCGGTAGAATTAGCTCTGAGTTACAGACCTGGGAAATAGTAACCTGCCAAATACCGATACCACTCTATACCTCAATGGTTACGATTCTTACAATCAATGTAAATGGCTTAAATACTGTTATGAAGCGGTATCTAACTATATGGGAAGACCATAGGCTTAAACCTGATATAGCATTGATCCAAGAGACGCACATTAAGTGGTCTGATACCCCCAGTCCAGCTTTGAAATCCAATCTCTATCCCAGGGTGTATCAAGCCTCGGGGGATACTAAAAAGGCAGGGCAACTAACCACGATACATAGAGATTGGCCCTATCAAATTACTAATACTGATATTGACCCAGCAGGGAGGTATCTGATTCTCATGGGAACACTGGGAGGTAAGCCTCTAAATGTTATGAATATCTATGCCCCAAACAAACGGCAGTTGAAATTTCTCCGCTCCAGACTGACTAAAGTGAGAGGAGATTTTTCAACTCCCACTATAATTGGTGGGGACTTGTTGTGCTCAGAGTTGAGAGACCGCTCTTTTCCACCTACCAACAAGGATACTGCTGAGCATTCGAAAAGGTTTCGCCAATTATTATGCAGGTTGGATTTCAGGGATATCTGGAGGATACATCACCCCAACGAGAAAGAAAACACTTTTATCTCATAGTCTTTTCCACTAGAATGGACTATTTTCTAGTTTCTAGGGATATACTAAGGTTCCCAATCTCTATTCTTAGCCAACACTGAGAAAGTGCTCCGATGGATTAAGCAGAAATATTATGAAAGTGGAGATAAAGCTCACACTTTGTTGGCGAAGAAATTGAGAGAACAGATAGCTCAAACAGCTATTACATCTATAGGTACTGGAAATGGCCAGATGGTGTATTCACCTAAGGAAGTTGCAGAGGCCTTCAGTAACTATTATTCTATACTATACAATTTGAGCTCCCAACCGCAGGCATCTGCAAGGTCCACAAGACAACAAAGGGAAACGTTCCTTAGAGAAAATATCAAAACTCCCCTGACCCAGCCCGAACTAGAAACCCTTAACGCTCCCATAACTGAAGGGGAAGTCGCAGCAACAATAAAATCCTTTCCTTCGTTGAAAGCCCTAGGCCCTGACGGCTTTTCATACGTGTACTATAAGACATTTAATGCTACCCTTATCCCTTACTTAACGCAGCTATTTAACTCTTTCTTAACTGGTTCCCTCATCCCATCAACAATGTTAACATTGTTAACATAAAGAGGGTAAAGACCCCAACCAATGTGGGAGTTACCGTCCCATAGCATTGTTAAACTCAGACCTTAAATTATTTACAAAAATCTTAGCCATTAGATTAGCCACCATAATGCCTAGACTTATTCACCCAGATCAGGTAGGGTTCACACATAGCAGGCAGACGAGGGACAATACCCAGCAGGCCATAGATGTAATAGATCTCACCAATAAAACACAGACCCCAGCATTCATACTCAGTCTAGATGCTGAAAAAGCATTTGAACACTTGGACTGGAGTTTTATGTTCATTCTTTTACAGACTGTGGGGTTTGATGGCCCATTTATGACAGCAATAAAAGCATTATATTCTGCACCTACAGCCACTACCGGGAGCCTTCTGTACACCCATATCAATTTCGAATGGGACCAAGCAAGGTTGCCCGTTGTCTCCCCTTCTATATGCTCTCAGTATAGATCCCTTAGCTACTAGAAAACATAAAAATATCACAGGACCAGGCTTGGGGAAGGAAGAATTTTGGGTGGCTTTGTTCGTGGATGACATCATATTGTCCATCACCAATCCTTTGGTTTCGCTACCAAACCTACAGATGAAGCCACTTGGATTTGTGAGTTAAATGCGTCATGACTCAGGGGTAATTGAAGAAACTGTGTTATCTTAAGTCATCTTAACTCATTTAATGCATTTAACCTTTTCATTAGCATACCAACGCTCCATTGTTCACAATGGTGAATGCTTTAATTAGATGGGATGTTGTGACACAGTTTTCTGTGTTAAATGAGATAAATGGGATATCTGTGTTTAGTTATTCTGTGTCAAACAGACAAACCAAAGTGGCTGCATCTGTACATAGACTACTTACTCAGTATGGCAGCCATTCGGGATATAAATTTAATCTTCAAAAGTTAGAGGCCTTAGCTTGAGACATAGAACATCCAAAAAGATAATGACTATGAGCAAATCCCAAGGAGGATTAGAACAAACATTCGCAGATATTACGAGGCAGCACAACTACGCCAGGTGTTGGGCTGGACAACTCATTTCCCGACAACCCAGTGGGAACTGATTGAATCGACTATTTTGGCCCCAGTACATCTCAATGCCCTTCTTTGGCAAACACCCAAACTAGTCAAACTACCATCCAATGCCTTACAGGCCACTAAATTTACTTTTAAGGTTTGGGAACATTGCCGCAGTAAACCACCATTAATGTCCTCTCCATCCCCTATGCAATCAAGCTTAGCCAACCCACAGTTTCCATCAGGCTTGGCTACCCCTTTCCAGGGTCATTGGATGCTCCAACTTTAGGGGAAGTTACCTCCAGCATTCAGGATATGAAATTAATGGAGGAGATGACAGCTAAAAGGGATGATTCCACGTCACGAGGCAATATGGTCTAAATGGGACTATTATCTCTCAAACTACCAGATAGGTGATACATTCTCTAGCTGATGTACAGGCTCTTAACAACATGTTTTTTGGTTGTTATTCTTAATTTTATTCTCTATACTTAAGTATGCCATATGTTTGACAAACGTTGTTTATAAATGTCTGCAACAGTAAGCCTGTTTTCATATACATGTGTTTTGAGAAATACTGTGAAATACTTGGAAACTGAATAAAATTGTTAAGTTGGAAAAAAAAACCTAAAATGTATCAAGTTTTCCTGCAACAACCAGTGTTGAACACCCCAAAACACTCAAAAATTGTGAAGGCAAAAAAACATCTTCAAATTATTAAAGGGACCTCTGCCATTGACTTTTACATGAATTTGACAGATTTTAGCTGGAATATTTTCAGATTCTGATTTGTTGCTGCTTTGGGGCATAATAAAGCTCTAAAAATTTGAGTTTATTTACTGAAAAAAGTTAAAGTCATTCTAAACCCATAGTCATTCTAAACACTTACCTCCTATCTTGTGCTGAAGTTGCTTTTCTTCAAAAGATGCACCAGCACAGTATACTTTATACTGAGCACCACACCATCATCTCCTTCCATCTTCACCCACCCAGGGTGAGTGCATCTGCAGTACAGAACATTTCCTGAGTTTTCTGTACAATGCATGCACATATTTAGAAGCAGAGCAAGGGGATATCAAAAAGATCTTCAAAATATGACAGGGGATGTTTACCAAAAAGGCCCCTGTGCCACTGAATATTTTGAAGAAGTAGTCGGGGTGGGTGCCTTACAACTTGGGTGTCATTGTCCTTTACTATTTTGTGGTTTGGCAAAGCTCTAAATATATTTTGGCACAGACAGCCAATACAAAGACATCTGAACAATAGTGGCCATGTTATATTAGTACCTTCTAAGGCACAGAGCAGAACAAATATATATATATAATTAATTTAAAATTTTGGACCAATTTAAAATTTTAAGCAAAATCTGTTAGCCTGTGAGCAAAATTTTTCTCCAAGTTATGGTGCAAAAATGAAGCCCATAGACTCCAATGGGTGAAAAAATTTATCGCGCAACAAAGAAAAAAATTTTGCCCGCATACTTCAATGCATTTCGCCTAATTTTCTCAGAACCGAGATGGGTCAGATTAGCCCATCACTAATTATAATATATTTTCTTTGTATATTGATAAAAGGCAAATGTTAATCACTTACAGCTCGTTTATCAAATACATGAAAGCATGATAAGAAAATATGCCTTGCACCAGAGGAGTTAAAACGATTCACAGAAACATCAGTTTTCAAATAAATTCTGTAGTAGTTTTAATATTCTCTAAAACTTCCAATCATACTGCAATCAGCTAAAAGTCTCACAGATGTCAGTTGTAGTATTCCATGATTGGATAGGCCTAGGCACATTGTGTGACCCCTAAAAGAGACCCAGCAATACATACTGTAATCTTAAATTGTCACTGATGTTAATGTTCTAAATGATTAACAGAGCAGCTTCAGAAGAAAAATGATAAAATGTAAATAGCAAAAATAACCTTCATATACGATTCATCTTTGGCAATTTACTAGGGAAAATTCAATATTCCAGCCCACTGCATATCCTGAATACATTAAAACTGTTTGCTTTATATAAGGTTCCACATCAGTACACAATGTAGCACTTTAAAGGTGAATTCAACATGTTTTAAAAAAGGAATCTCATATTTAGCAATGTTTATTTTCCATATCTTATTTTCAATAAAAAAATGGCATCTAACAGCAATGATATAAATGGAGCAAATGTTATATAGACATATGACTCACAATGTTTGACCAGATCACTCAAAATGGCTGATGTTGCGCCACAATGCCCCATGTTTAAAAATATTAAAGGAACAGTTCAGTGTGAAAATAAAAACTGTGTAAATAGATAGCCTGTGCAAATAAAAAATGTTTCTAATATAGTTAGTTAGCCAAAAATGTAATGTATAAAGACTCGAGTGACTGGATGTAACATAATAGCCAGAACACTACTTCCTTCTTTTCAGCATATCCATTTTTTTATACATTACATTTTTGGCTAACTAACTATATTAGAAACATTTTTTATTTTGCACAGCCTATTTACCCAGTTTTTATTTTTATTTTAAGTCCTTTAAAGGCTTGCATAATAGCATAGGAAAGTTATTATTTCCTGATAGGCGGTTGAGTGAAATGTAAGAGATATCATATGAGATTTAAAACATTAAGCCATGAGTTGGAGTTACAATGATTGCAATCATTGCTTGAATACAGCTAGGAAATTCTGAAATTCAGGAAAATAGTGAATGTGCTTCTTTGATTAGACTGTTCTGTGGCAGCCACCCATCTGAAAAATCTTTAAGCCTTCAAGTCTTAAAAGAGCTTTAGCATCAAAATAAATGCATCAAAATAAGAATTGTATTAACATGAAAGTTAAGAAACTCTTGTTTCTATTTTGTAATGACAAAATAATTAGTGATGGGCGAATTTGCACCGTTTTGCTTCGCCGGAAAATTTGCGAAATTTGTGAAACTGCGCCAGCGTCTCGTTTTTGACGCCGGTGTCCGTTTTTTTGATGCTGGCGGCCGTTTTTTACGGCAAATTTTTTCGGGCGAATTTTCACGGGCGTTTCGCAAATTTATTCGCTGGCGGCGAATTGCTCAAATTCGCCCATCACTAAAAATAATGCCAATGCCTCAGGCATATGGAAATCAGTACTAATGATGGATGGAAAGACTATGGGATAAAATGGTTCCTTATGAAACACCTGTACTTTCACAAAAGAATCACTGGGATAGAATATCCACTTTACCATTTATAAGGCCACTTTATTTAAAGGGATACTGTCATGTGAAAATTTTTTTTTTTCAAAATGAATCAGTTAATAGTGCTGATCCAGTAGAATTCTGCACTGAAATCCATTTCTCAAAAGAGCAAACAGATTTTTTTATATTCAATTTTGAAATCTGACATGGGGCTAGACA
The DNA here is from genome assembly GCA_038501925.1 of Xenopus petersii. NCBI lineage: Eukaryota > Metazoa > Chordata > Amphibia > Anura > Pipidae > Xenopus > Xenopus petersii. The sequence continues at coordinate 31,968,341 of CM076676.1, read as the reverse complement.
TATTGTCAGTTTCCCAGCTGCCCCAAGTCATGTAAATTGTGCTCTGATAAACTTCAATCACTCTTTACTGCTGTACTGCAAGTTGGAGTGATATCACCCCCTTCCCTTTTCCCCCACAGCAGCCAAACAAAAGAACAATGGGAAGGTAACCAGATAGCAGCTCCCTAACACAAGATAACAGCTGCTTGATAGATCTAAGAACAACACTCAATATTAAAAACCCATGTCCCACTGAGACACATTCAGTTACATTGAGAAGGAAAAACAGCAGCCTACCAGAAAGCATTTCTCTCCTAAAGTGCAAGCACAAGTCACATGACCAGGGGCAGCTGGGAAATTGACAAAATGTTTAGCCCCATGTCAGATTTCAAAATTGAATATAAAAAAATCTGTTTGCTTTTTTGAGAAATGGATTTCAGTGCAGAATTCTACTGGATCAGCACTATTAACTGATTCATTTTGATTTTTTTTTTCTTCCCATGCCAGTATCCCTTTAATAAAGCCTGTGATAGTTAATACACTGTATGGACATTATAAGAACCACCTCCCAGAAGCTGGGAATGATAGGAGCTACTTAAAAAAGCTAATTGAGAAAGTTATGCTTGGCACTTCTTTGAACCATACCAGCAGAGGTACAATGATGGTGTTATTATGTTCACATTTATATGGTCATCTCCTAGTTGTAGCTTTCATTATGTATGGTCCAGTTTAAAGGGCAACCATTTGGTAGATTCAACCTTGGACATGCAAGTAGCAGGTAAAATTTAGTCCCTATAAAAATATATATGAGTAGTAATGGGCAAATTTGACCAGTTTAGTTTTGCCAAAAATTCTAAGCCAGCTAAATGTTGCGATGCCCATTGAAGTCTATGGGCGACACCATACAAGTCTATGGGCGTCATTTCTGCGCAAAACAAGGCGAAAAAAATTGCCCATCCCTATATATGAGGTAATAGAATGCTTAATTAACTCAATAGGACTGACCAGGGATAACTTTGACTAAGTTGGCCACTTTAAATGTGATCATACAGGGGCAGATATATTAAGGGTTGAATTAACATTTTGAATTCAAATTTTCATATTTTTTTGTGGTTGAAACTGCCAAATTTAACTAGGAAAATATCTAAATTTGATTCAAGTTTTTTGAAAAAATTTGAATCAGATTTTCGAGATTTATCATACTCTGGCCCTTTAAGAATTCAAATTCGACAAATTCGAGAAAAAAATCTAATCTAGTTTGATTGAATTCAAATTGAAATGTATTTGAGTTTTTGGGTTGTTTAAATTTGTTCAAGTTTGAATAATTCAATTTTATTATTCAATTTCAGCAAGTTGAATTTTGAATTTATTCGAATTTAAGGGAGTTTAAAAAACTCACATGAATTTGAAATTCAACCCTTAGAGGCACATTTATCAAAGGTCGAATTTCAAGTTCATGTGAGTTTTTAAAAACTCCCATAAACTCCCATGAGCTCAAAATTTGACCAATCAAAATTTAAGAATTAAATAGAATTATCAAAACTCAGGTGAATAGGATCAACTCGAAAACTTGAATCAAATTAAATTTGAATTTATAAAACTTGATTCGAGTTTTTTCTCCAAAAAAACCTTGAATGTCAAGAAGGCTGCAATTAACTCCAAATTGATCACTGAACATTTTCCATTGACTAAAACAAAAATTCGGCAGGTTTTAGGTGGTGAATAATCAAATTTAGTGATGGGCAAATTTATTCGTCAGGCGAGAATTTGCGCAGGAATTTGTGTGTTTTGCCCCGGCGAATAAACTTGCGGAATTGCTGCAAAAATTTGCCGGCGTCAAAGTTTTTTGATGCCAGCTACAATTCCAACCCGGAGACAATTAAACAGACCCCCATTGACTTTAATGTGCGTAAAAAGTCGATGGCATCAAAATTCCAATTTTGCGAATTTCGTGGGAAACGAGTGAGACAAATTTGCCCATCACTAGTCAAATTCGAGTTTTTAAAGGGCCAGTGTATGATAATTCTCAAAAATTAAATTTTTTCAAAAAACTGGAATCTAATTTAAGCAATTCCCTAGTAGAATTTGACAGTTTTGGCCATAAAATAACTTGAAAATTCTAATTTAAAGTTTGATTTTTCACTTTGACCCTTGATAAATCCGCCCCTTAATATATGTGTCTCTGTGATTAAAGGGAAGGGTTTTTTCTTAGCATTCTTTGCATAAAATGTTTTTCTCCTATCCTTGGTTGTTCCTATTGCCTTATAGTTTTACCTCTAAAAAAAAAACTGCTTGTTAGTCATTAATGATCAAGTTTCAAGACCATTGCTGTAAAATATTAATGCTGAATAAATTTGCGAAACAGCGTCTCATTTTTTACGATGGCATCCGTTTTTGGACGCCGGCGTCCATTCCGTAATTCGGAGCTTTCTGGATATCGGGTTTCCGGATAAGGGATCCTATACCTGTATATATATAAATGATGCATTTTTGGTATACTAGTATTCCATTAAGATGAGTAATGCTAAAGTGTAAAGTCAACCCAATATTATATATAATTAAAGAGCCTGGCCTTATTGCATACTTGTGGCAGTCCTATTTCTGTCCTGGGCAAGCAAAGACACTGCATGGTCTCGTTTCTGTGGTTCCACTCTAAAGGAAAAGTTTAGCATTTTATACACATTTGACTGGATCAGAAGTATAGAATGGAAATTTTCAAACCTTTAAATCATTCTTTTTTTTTTTTTTACTTTTTACAGCCCACATCTATTCACAGCATCCTCTGTTTCTCTATTGTTTACTGCTCCACTTATCCGTCTAGTGTTTCGCTCTGAGAACTCAGCAAACTAATCTCCGTGTAGTTTCCATTCAGCATTTCTTCCACCATGTAATAAAATGAGTTTAGAAGGCAGAAAAACATTTGGATGAAAGACAAACATTTAATCACAGACAACAAGTATCCCATGTAACGCTGCACTTATCCAACCGTGCACTGCCTAGAATCTTGGCTAACTTTCATTTAGAAACAGGCTACCAAACAGTGTTAAGAAACATCTTCAGCTTATGCAATGTTAAAGATATTAACACATATATTAGGGATGCACCGAATCCACTATTTTGGATTCGGCCGAACCCCCGAATCCTTCGTGAAAGATTCGGCCGAATACCGAACCGAATCCGAACCCTAATTTGCATATGTAAATTAGGGGTGGGAAGGGGAAAACATTTTTTACTTCCTTGTTTTCTGACAAAAAATTGCTCGTTTTCCCTCCCGCCCCTAATTTGCATGTGCAAATTAGGATTCGGATTCGGTTCGGCTGGGCAGAAGGATTCGGCCGAATCCGAATCCCGCTGAAAAAGGCCGAATCCAGGCCGAATCCCGAACCGAATCCTGGATTCGGTGCATCCCTAACATATATACATGCATTCAGATTTGTAAAGGAATCCTGTTTTATGCCCTTTCAACTTAAAGTGCAATGCTATTAAATTTATATTAAATGGGTTATTCACAGTTTATCATAGACATCTGGTTGCAGCTTCCTGAAATCGTGTGAAACTAAATCATGTGCATACTTGGGGTGCAAGGTTTTCATGCACAGTAGGGGATATATAGCACTGGTAGGGATACCAACCGGAGATATTAGAACCTAGAGTTATGTAATGGAAGGAATACGGGGCTGTAATGTTAATCAGGGTTCTACTCCAGCTTCCATCATATACCCGAGTCCAGGAAATGTACAAGGGATAATTATCAATCGTTATGCTCATGGAACTTTTAAGTGGTAACCCACACCATTTTGCATGACATGAATCCTTGTCAATTCACCTAAATTCAGTTGCCTACTGCTGCATAAACAGTTATCATATGGATATCAGCGCATTGCATTTCTCCTCTTAGCAAAAACTAATTCGTTTTTTATCTATTCTGCCTTTATTTTATACAAGGAAAAAGACGATCCACTTTATCTTTAAGGGCTCTTACTGATGAGCGGTTGAAGCTGCGCTCCCCTGCGTTCCGTTTTTCTGCGTTCAGCCGCAGGGGAGCGCAGGAATAAACGTATTTAGCTTTTTTCGATGGGGCTGTACTCACACAGGCGCATGTAGGCACAGAACGCAGGTAGAGACGTAACATGCTGCATTTTTCCTGCGTTCGGTGCCTACACGCGCCTGTGTGAATACATCCCCATTGAAAAAAGCTAAATGCGTCTATTCTTGCGCTCCCCTTCGGCTAAATGCAGAAAAACTAACACAGGGGAGTGCAGCTTCAACCGCTCGTCAGTAAGAGCCCTACATTTCTTTCTATGAAAAATATAATATATGCTTTGTGTAGCCAATATTGGCTTCAGATTCCAACATTAGCCGCTTATATAGAAATGATACATTAGGGTAAACAGCTGTATCTGCGTTAGGTCTGCGTTAGGTCATTTGATTTTGTTCCTACTTCATACAGATACAGTTTATTATGCCAGGTGAAGAAAATGTCATGCAACTCAGAGAATACAGATTTTTCCATCACTGTCAAGCTCATTCATTAAAGGAATTGTTCAGTGTAAAAATAAAAACTGGGTAAATAGATAGGCTGTGCAAAATAAAATATGTTTCTTATATAGTTAGTTGGGAAAATATGTAATGTATAAAGGCTGGAGTGATTTAATGTATAACAGGTCAGTCTGAAAACTACTTCCTGCTTTTCAGCTCTCTTGGTTTACACTGACTGGTTACCCTGGCTACCAGGCAGTAACCAATCAGAGACTTGAGGGGGGGCCACATGGGTCATATCTGTTGCTTTTGAATCTGAGCTGAATGCTGAGGATCAATTGCAAACTCACTGAACAGAAATGTACCATGTGGCCCCCCTTCAAGTCGCTGACTAGCTCAGAGTTATAGAGCTGAAAAGCAGGAAGTTGGATTCTGGCTTTTTTATTAGACATCTGTTCACTCCAGCCTTTATATATTACATTTTTGGCTAACTAACAATATTAGAAACATTTTTTATTTTGCACAGCCTGTCTATTTAACCAGTTTTTATTTTGACACTGAACTATTCCTTTAAGGATTCTTGTGGCAAGTGCCATTGCACTAGCCAGTCTGTTCTTTGGTATCATGTCTACATGAGTGATTGGAATGGTGCAACTCATACTCTTGAGTGCAATAGCACCCAGCTAGTCAAGATACATTGGACACAAACACACTGGAATTGTAGGAAATTCTGCCATATGGGTAATAAAATTGCCCTTTGCACTTGCATTCATAAATGAGTCCTACAGTCTACAGTCTTAAATGTGTGTATGCAGTCTGTGTAATGTTAAAAAGAACCACACGTGGTATAATTGTATTAACTGTAGAACACACACACTGGTTAGCATTACAATGTCACAATCTTGGATTTGATTACAATTAGTGCAATAGTTTGTGGCATTTGCAACTTTTCTTTGTGTCTTTTTTGTTTTCTTGCAGTTGCTTCAATCCAATATCCATACGGTTAGGTTACTAGGTGAGAAGAATGATGAATTCACTGCCAATGACAATGACCCTAGTTTCTGAGATAGAGAAATTTAATTGTAAGCTCCACTAAGGCAGGTGCTGATGTGAATGATTAAAAATATTTCTCTGTAAAGTATTATTTCATAAGTTGCCAATGCATTTTGATTGAATGATTTGCTGCAGTTAAGCTCACTGCCAGATGCTGGCAAGCATTTCTCTGGCTCAAGCACCATCAAGGGTTTATGGGCAAGAAAACAAACTAATACAATTCAATTGCCGGGGTTAATTCTGCAGATGTAAAAACTCCAATCATGTGATCAAAATTTGCATTCAGATCTTAGAAGCTTTTGAAGCCTGTGCAACCCCAGCTTTTGGAGACAGTCCACAAATGATAGTAGCAAATCCTTCTTCTTTAAATAAAAGTAAGCACAAATATATTGTGTATTTGTGCATTATTACTTGAATTTGCCATTGTTAAAGTTTATACACTCATTTACTCCTGCATCTTATATATATAGCTCTCTTCTGCTACTGCATGAGATCTAGAGTGCATTTACTTGCATGTGGCGCTACAGGAGTCCTATGCCTCAGTTTTATGGGAGAGCAGGTACACTATAAAATAGTGTGCCTCCGCCCAATGTCAATACAGGTTTAACTGTAATACTGTACCCCTCCCTTGGAACTTCTTTGATCCGCAGCCAAGTGCAACTTCACTCAAATACCATAGCTGGTGATCTCTGAGCTGCGAGCTGCTTAGGGGAGTCCCCACTCACATGGCAGTCCTGAGAAAGACTCCCTTTTCCGTGCCCTGATAAGAGCGTGCTTTACTTTTCAGGGCCCTTACCTTCCGCACAATAGAGAGAGAAACAAAGAGTGTGCACTTTTCTGCCACTGGGGTTCCCTACTAACTGCTTCTCCCTCCCAGCACTTCCTCTCTCCCTCTTCCTTCCTGTCAGCTCACAGAGGGTGGGTGGGTGCTCCTCCCCCTCCTCCCCCTCCTTGCAGGAGGGACAAGTATTCACAGCTCCCCTACATATACATGGCCACCCTAAATTAGCCAAATAAATGCAAAGCACATTGAAAGAGGATTCAGTAGGCTCCTGCATTAAGTTCTAGATGCTCTTCTTTTAGCAGCTTTAAAAACTGTTGCTGGCTACACAATTTAGCTTGTGCTCCAATTACTTCGATCTTCCCCTGCATACCTAAGATACCATAAATATTTTAGTTTGTGCATCTGCCACATTGAAAAAATATATAGTGCCACCTCACAACAACAAGTGTTGGATTCAAAAAAATATATCAATGAAAAATAATAATAAACATGAAAACACTCACAGTTCACCTCAGTCCCAAGGTGCAAGGAACCAAAAACACTGCATCACAAGGGTGTGAGGGTTTCCAAAAATAAAGAATCAAATGTAAAAAATTAGAAAATTTTATTAGGACATGAAGGCCTAACGCGTTTCGTGCCTGTGTGGGCACTTACTCATAGGCTAAATGGCACATCCCTGTACATGAGTTATATAGGGGCTGTAACCAATCACAAAGATGTTAACATATGTTGCCACTCTACACAATTAGTAAAGTTCCACCTAGTGGTGGGAGCATATATATATATATCTTAAACCATCAAAAGGACAAAAAATACTGAACAAAAAATATAGAGTATATGAGTTGGATATATACAATTTATTACACAAGTATATACGAAGGGCATATCTGGGATAGTTCATCTTATTGTAAATTTTAATACTTGTACTTTGTTTGCTTTTCTTCCTTTTTCTTTGTATAAATTCTTTTTGCTTTATAATTATTTTTCTTATGTATATTAGGTGTTCTTTTTTGTCTAGCATTTTTTGTTCAGTATTTTTTGTCCTTTTGATGGTTTAAGATATATATATATGCTCCCACCACTAGGTGGAACTTTACTAATTGTGTAGAGTGGCAACATATGTTAACATCTTTGTGATTGGTCACAGCCCCTATATAACTCATGTACAGGGATGTGCCATTTAGCCTATGAGTAAGTGCCCACACAGGCACAAAACGCGTTAGGCCTTCATGTCCTAATAAAATTTTCTAATTTTTTACATTTGATTCTTTATTTTTGGAAACCCTCACATCCTTGTGATGCAGTGTTTTTGGTACCTAAGATACCAGCCTACATTCTTCTCTACGCCAACTGTATTGCAAGTTATGTAAACAAATGTTATCATTCCCCTCTTCGTTGAATGGCAATGTATACCTGAACCTTCTAGTCTAACTGCTGAAAGTCTGTACCATAAGTGCCCTCTTCTGACCCTGTGACATCTAGAGGACATGGCCACCATACTAATGCAAAGGAGATGGAGGTGGAATGGACATGTACTAATGTGTAATACTAACTTAATCAACAACATTCCCTTCACTAGACACTAGGGGGCAAATTTACTAAAGGGCGAAGTGACTAACGCTAGCAAAAATTCGCCAGCGTGATGTCATTTCGGTACTTTGCTGATAAACTAACGGGCACAGGCATAACTTTGCTAGGGAAGGAGATAGACTCTATCGGTAATTCGCTCCTTTACGCTTGGCGAAGCTGCGTCCTGGCAAATGGACACAACTACGCAAATTCACTAAGATGTGGATTTTACTGAATGTTACCTCTTGTGCCAGACCAGGCAAAGTGCAAAAGAGTAGATAGGTCTTCCTCAAAAAATAGTTGAAACATTTTCTATGTCCCAAAAAACGCTGGTGACTTTTCATTTTTCAGGGTGATAGGCTGCAAAAGATGGTAAATTTTTTCTGGGGTACTCGGCTCCCCCCCTACATTTCCTAACATATGGCACATAAACTATACACTGGGCTCATGTGTAGAGCAATATAACAACTCTATTTTATTAAGGTTTCTCGGGTTTGCAACATATACGTCCATTCAACGTTAACTTCCCGGCGTTTGCAAATTAGGCAATGCTAGCACAACTTTGCTTTGCTTGCTGCAGTAATGCTAGCGCTACATCGCCAGCATTCAGCGCCTTGGATTTTAGTTAATTAGCGTTGTCCTGGCGAATCTATGCCTGGCGAAGTGTTGTGATGTGAGCGAAGCCATCGCTGGCAAATTTTAACTCGTGAACAGATTTATCAAAGGTCGAATTTCGAAGTTGAAAATACTTCGAAATTCGACCATCTAATTGAATTACTTAGACTTCAAATATCGAAGTATTTTTTCATTAAATTTGGCCATTTGCAGTCGAAGTAAGATCGTCGATCAAACAATTAAATCTTTTCGAGATCGAACTTCAGTGATCTAACGATTTTTCTTCGACTTCAAAAAACTTAGAAAACTGCTCTAGAAGGTCCCCATAGGCTAACTATTTTACTTCAAACTGAATTCGAAGTTGAAGTCGTAGTATCCTATTCGATGGTCGAAGTATCCAAAAAATTACTTTGAATTTCGAATATATTTCACTTCAAAAATTCCATCGAATTCACTTCGACCCTTGATAAATCTGCCCCTTGAAGTGGCTGTATTAATCATGTTTAAATCTGCTACAATATTCCTCATAAAACTGGTCAAGCCTGGATCCCATTTATAGAGTATTTTTTTACAATTTTAATTTGCATTATATATATTTTTTAAGTATTGGTCTCAATACTCAATTACCCTTGCTATTACATTAGGAATCTATAAAGATATCTACTAAACATGAGTCAGTGAATAGCAATGTACATGTTTTGGACAGGTTCTGTGCTTGTGCACATATGCTTCATCTTGAATTGTGTACAACTGGTGTGCCTGGCATAAGTTCCCTTTTCGATGGCTTCCTTTTCGGTGTTCAGCACATGAGAGATATCTACACCCTATTCTTTTAGTACAACTCAACTGTGGCAATTGACCAGGACACTGAGGGAATACTGGAGCTACCACTTGCTAAATCTCAGTGTTGCAGAAACACTACTTGTATTTATATAAATAAGCTGCTGTGTAGTAGCTGTGAGGGGAAAAGATTCAGGTTACACAGCAGATAGCCGATAAGCTCTGTAGAACATAATGTTATCTGTTATCCACTATTTAACCTGTGCCATATAGCCTTTTTTCAATTTCTGCCATTGCTAAATGGCAACATGCTTATATAAACTATAGTAGTGTTTCTGAAGCAAACAGATCAGTTTTACCAGTGCAGAACAACCATACATTATATTTGCATTATTTTAAAACACTTTCAGTTTTTGGTGTTACTGTTCCTTCAATCATCTCCCAACTCATCCCTAGTCTACTGATTACCCAACAGGACTCTAACAACAACAACATACCCTTACTGAGACTTAAAGCTGCCCACCTCACTAGCTCTCTTTAACTTTACTGTTCCTATAACATTTCCAGAGAACTAAGCTTTCAAATCATACATTTCATTCCCAGCAAGACTGTCTACCTGATTCTACACTACCCACCATGTCCCGGGAAAAGCTTTAAATATACAGTTGTCTCAATAAATGTTTAGAGCAGCGTAGCAGGATTGCTTTAAGTACTTACAGTACTCAACAAAAATTGTTAATATATAGCCGGGCCCCCAGAAGTAGCAAAATGGTATTGGGACTAAGATCTGTGAAAACTACAACTGTTTTTTTATAATGTAGGATTAAGTGACCTTTCTTTCAGGCAACGCTATAAGTCAGGTCATAGTTTTATAGCTGCATAATTAATTGAGGTTTGAAAAATGCAAAAGTGCATTAACTTCAACCCCAGTAAATAAACCCCAGTGTTTATGTACACATACATACAAAGTTAAGTATAAGTATCAGTAAATACAGTTAACTATGTGAGTATTATTGTGTTGGAATTGCTCAAAGCAATAGGTAGGGATCAGGCAAAGCAGTTCCATAGATGAGACAGGAGGCTCGGGTTGGCCTCAGGTTTATTTTCACCACAGAAAACATAAAAAGCACAAGTTCCATGCATAAAGGTGATAAAACAATAAATCAAAGTCTAACCAGATTGGAGTTTTCTAAGAACACAAAACAAAAGTACTCTCTTCCGTCATAAGGCAATCTTTCTCTGGAGTCCCAATGTCAGAGATAGTTTGCTTTCAAAACATACACTTTTCTCCCAACCTCTCCAATCTTACTGAACTCCCTCAGCACACACAGTCCCACCTGCAGACTAATTGGCTTGAGTACTTTCCAACCATGCTTCATGGTCCTAGCTTGTCTTACCCTGGAGATTTAAAGGAGCCAATACCTCAGCCTGGGTGCTATATACCTGCCCTCATATACACAATTCATTCCCACTGGAACAAACCTCTTTGTCAAAATATATAGGTCTAACTGTAGCGCTTAAGATCAGTATAACCTTGTATATTATGCTTGTTAAAGAAATCATCCAATTCAGTCTTAAAGCATTAATATAATCTGTCATCACAACATTACTCAGCATTCCATTCCACAACCTCACTGCCCTCAATGTGAAGAACCACCTACACTGCTTCAAATGAAAGTTAAATTCTTTAAGTGTAAAAGGTTGGCCTTGTTCTCTGATCTTTTCTAAAGGAGAAAATATCCCCCACTGTCTATCATGTCCTCTACTGTACTTGTAAAGAGTTATCATGCCCTCTTGCAAGTGCTTTTTCTCTCAAGTTAATTACATTTTTGAAGCCCCCAACACACTAGCATTTATTGTATAACTCACATGTAGGTTATTTCTCGTATGCACTTCTCCACTAACAATACTGGTGTAAGAAGCGCCGGGAGACTTGCGTGCGTTCTTACCTGCAGATGCGCCAGCTCCCGGGCTTCCTCTGTAGTGACGCATGCGCGATCTTACCCATGCCCACTTTCTCACAGCGCGTCCAGCTTGACGCAAGCTGCAGCAAGACGCAGACAGACATGATAACGTCACTTTGGCGCCAAATTCGAAAATAAAAGGTGCTTTTGAACGCCAAACCTTGCCCAGCTGGGTTTTCAGTATTCTGATCCTGCCTAAGCCTATTACCATTGTTCCTGCCTGGTTTTTGACCACTTGCCTGTTTGACTTCAAATCTTCGCAACCCGCCACTGACCTTTGCCTGAATTGACCACGAATTCTGCGGCCAGCCATTGACCTTGCCTGAAATTTGACTACACCTTCTGATACCACATTTGAAATACCTTGGCTGAAATTTGGATCCCTGCAGAAAGCCCGGGCCCCAAAAGGGCATCGGTGAATACCGGGGGTTGGTAGGGCTCTCCTACTCCATCTACAAGGTAGGCCCTGCTAGCCCAAAAGGGCATCGGTGAATACTGGGGGTTGGTAGGGCTCTCCTACTCCATCTACAAGATAGGCCCTGCTAGCTTTACAGGCTTCTAATCACTACAGTTCATAACAGATTAGCTTGGGCTGACATGGAGCCCGCTCAGGCTGCTGCACCAGTCACTTCTCTGGAGAATATGTTAGAAGAGCTTCTTAAATGCTTGGAAATCCAAGAAGCACAACAACATCATCTAGCTCAAACTCTTCAGCACTTCTCTACCTGCTTGTATGCACTTCAAGGCGCTCAGAGGGGTCACCCACCTGCTCCACCAACCCTAGCTGCAGCTCCTCCTACGACTGGGAAACCTTCCAAGGAACCGAAGATTTTGGCACCTGTTCATTTTTCTGGGGATCCCGAGGTTGGAAATTCAGTTTGGGATTGCTCCACAGAGGTTCCCTACTGAAAAAGCTAAGGTGGCGTATGTCATTTCCTTGTTACAGGGGAAAGCTCTGGCATGGGCTTCACCTTTATGGGAATGTGATGACCAGTCGTCCATAATTCCTTCGTCTACTTTTCGTGAAATTTTTGATGCTCCGGGTCGGAAAGTTAATGCCTCTGTTCATTTGATGAAGATGTCCCAGGGCAATATGTCTGCTGCGGAATACGCCATTGATTTTTGTACTCTGGCCGCTGAGGTCTCGTGGAACAACGATGCAGCCTTCTGGCAAGGCCTAAATGAGAACCTGAAAGATGAACTGGCTCCCAGTGATCTTCCTTCTGTGTTTGAAGACTTAGTTTCCCTTGTGATACGTATCGACACCCGAATGAAGTAGAGGGTCTCACAGAAATCCCATGCTTGAAGGGCCGTGCTCACTACAGTTTCCACAACAGAGGGTTCTTTGACCCATGCAGTTAGGGGCAACGCGATTGTTGTCTGAAGAAAGGACTCACTTTTTCAAGAGCTGTCCTATAAATGCTCCCTCCTAGGTAAGAGTGGGGAGTCTCCCCTAGGCAAAGTATTTTCACTTCCAGATAAATAATGTTCTAGAATTTTCGTTCCTGTTTCCCTATCCTATAGGAGGAGGTGCCAAGCACTTCTGGACTCCGGGGCGGCTGGTAATTTCATTGATGCCACCTTTATCAAGAAATGTTCCATTCCTTCTATGCTCCTCAAAGCTCCTTCTGCCCAAGCCGTGGATGGTCGTCCAGTCTCACCGGGACTCGTAACCTCCTCCACTGTACAGCTGCTCCTATGAGTGGGATGGCTATCCTCTGAAAGAATTTCCTTTCTAATCATTGAAAAATTATTGAAAAGTGGCACCACACAAGATTCTTGGCAATCACAGAACTAAACTCCTTAAGTAACTTTGCATGAATAATATTTGATTCAGGAACTTTTTTTCACTTTCACATGTTTAGGCTCTTCTGAATTTCCTCCCAAGTCATCCATCCATCAATAGTATGAAATAAGCATGCCCAGTGGTGAAATTTTAAATTTAAGGGCAGCCCATTCTCCCTTGCCCAGCACTAAAAAAGCCATTCCTAAATTGATATTTGACCTGTCTTTCCATAAAGAAAACTAACATGGTTTGAGCACAATTATGTGTGCTTGTATAGGGTGGGTGGGAAATATCAAACATAAAACACACAGTAACTATTTTCTGTATTAGGAAATCCAAAAGAGCTATAATACAAAACTTCCTTACACCCTTCCCACCACTTTATGCCTATTAAAACAATGTATCAAGGTTATGTCTCGGTGTCTCTAAAAGGTTTCTATGGTTCTCAGTATTAAGTGAAAATTGATTTACATTTTCTTTGTGCTGTATTGTTGCTGGAACATAATATGTTGTGGGAGTATGTTGATGCCTGTGTGCATTTTGATACTGGCACTCTCTGAAGCTATGCATGTATGGTGTGTTAGATGATTACAGAGAACGGGAATAAGCAAATAAAGATTCAAGCAATAACAGACACAAACATGATATGCTTCAAATTTCAATTCCTCTCCTTTAGAAATTAAAGATATTTCAATAGTTTAATTGCGCTGCAGTCGTCTATTTCTGCAACTGTAGTTTGCTTTTAAAAAAAAATTCAAATTGTTTAGTGAAAACTTCTGGACAGAGGCAAATGTAGATAGTGGATTCTATTTGCTTTTAAATATTTTAATTCAAAATTCAATGCAGCAAGAATATGAAATTCATACACATATATAAGCGGCAAACAGTGGCAGATAATCAGCATGAATTTTAGGGTGATGACCAGGGTCCAAGAGTCACAGGGTCACAATATGCAATACAGAAGCAACAGTGTTGTTCAAATGCAAATGTCTTTATTTATACATGTGTCTGTCCAGGCTGATACCTCTGAGTACTAATGTTAGTTTTGACAGCTTAGCACAATTAATGTGCATGGCAATGCACTCCTGGCGTACACCCCAACAAAACATTTTTCATCAAAAATTACAACTAAAGATTACATTAATAGCTGTTTTTGGAAATGTGGAGCTGAATATTCTTCTCTACAATTAGAGGTGAAGAAGAGAATACGCATTACTAAATCTGATTTGACTAGCAAGCAAGGCATGAAGTAACCATTCTAGTTACAGTCAAAATAGCTATTTTTTTAAGTGGGTGCTGACTTTGTAGATTTAAGATGTCAAAATTAACGTTTAGTTAATATTTTTATTCCCCATATTATGCTGATTAATATCATCCCCCTCTACTAACACATACATAAAAGTCTCTTACTATTAAGTTTATAATTTGTATTAGTCTGACTAAGCTAGAATCTAAGAAGGGATCCTGTCCCTCTATGGGATAATATTTATTTATGGGTTAACTAGAAATGCTACATTTAACACTCAAATATACTTATTTTCCTACAAATAACTTGTTCCACATATCAAGGAAAATAAAAAATGTTATTTCCCTTTGATGTCTTGGTTGTGCATTGAAAGCTCAGGTTTTCATCTTTATGGATTATTAGCTAACATGGAAAAGCCTTGCAGCCACGCTTCAATATGACTGTTAGGAAACAAAATTAAAAACTGTTATCATAAAAAGACTTATTTGCAGCTTCTTTTACAGCAGAAATGAACAATCATAATTAAAGCAGCATCCCAAACTAGTCATTTTCACAATTTAAGATGTTAGAATAAACATTACAATATTAATAAAATTTATTAGTTACTGTAATTCTCTGATAGTTCTTGTCTTAAATAATGAAAATTGGTAACTTACAGTTTCATTTTTATTTAGCTTGCTATAAACATTTATTTGTCACACTCCAATAACTTAGACTCATAAAGCAAAGTATGCTCACCAAGCACTTCTTATAAGGCAAACAATAAATATAGATATTTAGTAAGAGTAACATTTTGACTTTTTGATTTGCATTCTCTCTTACAAATGTATGTACTGTATAAATTAGGTTGGTCCAAAAACAAGGCTAAAACTGGCCAACAGCATGTGGGGTGCTATCCCAGAGACCATTTATTGAAAATTATTGCTGTTTTATTCTCCAGATACAATTAACTATTAATAGCAGGTCCAGACAATGACATACATATTGTACTATTTCATCTATGCTCTTGAAAACATCTTGTTTTGTGTCCTACATTTGTTGCACTCCAGAGTTTCACCGGCACATTGGCATCGCTTGACACTCTAGTTTGGCCCACAAAGTTCCAATTGGCCAGTTGTGAAACCATGATTCACAGCAACAGACCTATGTTGGTGTTACCTATGTTGATGTCACAGACTGATGAGATATGGGATAAGCATTAAGCAATGAGAGACCAGATGTGCTTGCAAAAAAGAGATGTATGTTTAGTTATCAAGAAACTCATGATTAAAGCAACTTCTTGTTCTTCTTCTTAGGGGACTGGCACCTGTTATGGTCTCTGATTTATCTGCTAAACAACTCTTTATTTGCTACTTGTTGATGCAGCAGACTAGCTGATTTCAAACTACCTTACATGACAAGGGGACCCCTCAACTGACCCTTTGCCTTTAGCCATTCCACTGAACCCCATTGTTACATACCTTAATGAAACACCAGGAGCCATAAATGGCATTTATTCACATTTTATCAAATAAATAGGACCTTGCCAGCCTAACAGAAGGCAATATTCTAAAGCAAGAATTCCATAAGAGACCATTTCTATTCTCTGCCGTTCCTCACTGAAGATTTGAGATCAGGATGAGGATGGCCCCAAACTCTGCTACCAGCAGGAACTAGAGCATCTCCCACCATGAGAGAAGTTGAATCTGCAGTGTCTCCATGATAGGATATCCAAGCAAGCTGTCACCTAGCACAAGCAATAGTAGCGTCAATATTAATCAATCCATCATGCAGTTACAGGAGAGAACCTCTTTTCTACCCTCTTTGAAAATTTAATGTGCAGTACTCTGGCAAGGTCCTATCGCTGCTGTGACAAATAAAACATAAAATACATTATTATATATCTGCTTTTATGATCCAGAGGAAGGCAAAAAAACAGCCTGAAGCCTATGTCAATTATGCTTCAAGAGGGAAAGAAATTCCTTCCTGACCCCAATGGCGATCAGAAACATTACCTGCACCGAGCTAACTGGTCAGATGTTTCTACCTACTCAGAAGATAAGGCAGTGAACTGCTTCTTCCCTTGACATCACATCCCTCTATTTCTCCATCCCAGATTTCCCCTGCCTTAACTCATTCCTTCCTTCCCAATTACAGCTGCATCTGCTTCTGCCAATCTTTAAACATAAATCAGTCTAATCTGACTGCTGGTCATTTGGATCCCTTATCATGCAGCCCCTACACTTATAGCTCAAGGGCTTGATTTATACATTTAGCACATAAGGGGTTGTTGCCAGCAAAAATACAATTAGAAAGTGCATCATCACATTGATGTCAGTTTCCTTAAATCACATGTCAAACAGTGACTATGACAGTTGCACACATTACATCACCATTAATTTATCATACTGACCTCAGTAGAAGTCAGAAAAGAATCATTGGTATCACATTGTCCCTGTTGGCCTCCAATACTACTAGGATTGATATGACAAGGCCCCTCTACTTCTGACCTTATTGCTATTCCTCTAAACAAGAACATTGAGCCTGATACTCAGATTCAAGTCTCAACACAAGGTCAACCTCCACCCTTCAACGATAGAAGCTCTCTTGTGCCTTTTTTATCTTTAAACCCTGACTCCTATTTTTTGTTTTCCCTCCTATTGTACCTCTCCTGTTACATTGTCCCTCTTTTATTGTCTATTCCTCTTCCTTTCTGTTCCTTTCTTGTTGCCTTTCTCTGCTACTATTTTTTGCTATCACTCCTTTTTACATTTAGCCCCTTCATCTTACCCTTTGTATAAATAATCATAATATTATTTCAAACAATGTTCTGGAGGAGTAGAACAAATTAATCTATCAAAGGGAACAGGCAGCACATTAGCTATAGGTTCCCATACATACTGCACATGTGACTAAATATCTTATTGATTATAATACACAAGAGCCATCAATATTCTGAAAATTATATCCTTGTCAGATCAGTTTCAGAACCCTTCACCCTTCTCAAAAATGGAGCATACTCTGTTCTGAATAGAAGCCTTTGGTTTAGAGGATAAACTAAATCTCAATCCAAATGAATCAAGGTAGCTTTTCTAAAATAAACAGACAACAATTTCAACTATGACCAGATGATACCATTTTATTATAATAACGTCAAAATCTACTTACTGTTCATACAATGTACAGTAACTAAGGAATACAATTCTTGTCCCAAACCCAATTGTGATTTTCTTTACTTTCTGCTTTGCTTTCTAGTGAAATGCAAATGAAATGATTCATTGCTCTGCAGGTGACTAGACATTTTGATAAAAAGTGGTATGACAGCATATCAGGTTCCCCACGGCATCCAGCAATAACGTTCTATAATGTGTGGGCACCATCTTTTCACCATAACATATGTAACAATGTGATGCCGTAAAACTTGTGACAGTTCAAACAACACCCCGTGCTTAATAGCTGTTGCGTTAGTAATCTTGTGGAGATTTGTAAAAAGTTGTCAAACACATGACAGTTTATGTTTTTATTGTATTTATATAAAGCATAGTCTCATACAGCATGTACGTTTACAGTTCTATGTTGGTTTCAGAAAGAAAGAAAGAAGAGCATTGTGAGTTTCTCATTAGCAAGATTGTAACCAAGTGTATTTTTTTTTGTTGCTGGCTAAACTAAAAGTGGGAAATTTAAATAATCTTGCTACCAACACACTTGGAAGATGAGCTTACACATACAGATTTTATGACCCTATTATAGCACTAATGTCATTGTATCTGAAGGTTCTAATCATTACACACAGTTATTTAGATGCATTATAAGGTAATTTAAATCCCTTCTCTAGTTGGCACTTGCTCTGGATCTTTGGTATGGAACGTGATATTGTGCTCAACACAATCATTTGTGTTCTGACTAGCCACTGAGGGTCAGCACATATTGCATGATGTTTATTTTTATACAAACAGAGTGAAAATGTAACTGAGAATTCGTACATGCAGAAAATGATTAACTCTTAACAGGTTCAGGGGAGCAGGTGTTTGCAAATAGTGATTGTGAGTGAACATTTTCACCAGGTTTCTACATAAAAAAAAAATATTGACTCTAATACATTTTATGATATTTCCCTTTTTGCAAAACAAAATGGGACAAATTCGCCCAACACTAAAGGCAAATATATATGAAAATATTTAAAACCTTGTTTAAGAAGGGCTAGGAGAAGTTGAGGAGCCCAATGAGCCACAAAATCACATGAGATCTAAACCTTAAAAATTAATATGGCTAGAAATGCCATATTTTATATACTGAACTTAAAGGGTTCAGCATCTCTATTAGTGATGGGTGAATTTGGGGTGTTTCGCTTGATGAAAAATTTGTGAATTTCCTTGGAAATACGCGAAAATGTGAAAAATTTGCGAAACATCGTTAGCGTCTCATTTTTTGACGCCGGCATCCATTTTTTTTGATGCTGGCACAAATTTGTAAGCAAAAATGCATCAGCATCCAAAAAAACGGATGCTGGTGTCCATTTTATTTTGATGGCGGCAAATTTTTGCAGTGGTTTCGCAAATTTATTCGCGGGCGGCAAATCGCTGGAATTCGCTACAAATTTGCACCTGGCGAATAAATTCAACCATCAATAATCTCTATAACAGTAATGATTTAGGCCTACAAAGCTGTGCACAGGAGCTCCCCCCATCTTGGATTTTGCAAGGAGTTCTTGTTACTGTAACTCTGCACATGCTCCGTGTGCTCTGGCCAGCTGTTGAGCAGCCAAGCTTGAGGTTCATTGCCAATGATTAAGCAGAAATCAAGGTTCATCTGTTATATAAACTAATGTTGCAGAGCTGATTTTTAAATTCTGAAACCAATTGCACTGCTTTGTGAGCTGCTATGTAATGTAAATCTTTGCCAGGCGTAGTTTCATCAACACTACGCAAATTCACTAAAATGCAAAGTTGTGCTCAGGGAGACGAATGGTAGTGAAGTTACCGTTACTATACCGTTTATATGTAGCAGCAACTACATTACACTACACAAGCCCAGGAAACCTTTAGAAAATAAAATAAAGGTGTTCTACTGCCCTACACATGTGCCCACTATATCGTTGAGTTGCCATATGTTAGGAAAGCTTTTTTTGAAGCAATCCCTATCTACTCTATTGCACTTTGCCTGGTCTGAGGTGGCGCAAGAGGTAACGTTCAGTAAAATGCGCAAGTTAGTGAATTAGCGTAGTAACGTCTCTTCAACAGAGTGCAACTTCTCCTGGCATAAGGGTGCAAAGTAGCGCTAGAGTAGATACACTTCGCTAGCAAATTGACACCAGCACCTGTTATAGATATCTTCCTTGTGTATTTTATTCAATATTTATAATTGTTTTTTCTGAGTTATGTTGACTTCATCTTTTGCAAGGTTAGAAACCTGTAGAACAATGCCATGTATCTGAAAGTGAACAGTTTTCTACTTGTCTGATATATCGATATTTGGTGTACTTGTCTCTCTTATTTTCTGTCAGGAAAACATTGAATCATTAGGTGTTTGTTAGCCTCTGCTCCTCCGACATCTGTATGAAGTGTAAAAAAATAGGTTAACAAGTTTCTATGGGTGCAAACCGATACAAATGAAACTGTTTTCTCTGTGTTACGGGGCAAACCAGGACAAGCTGATATGTTTAAACGTTTTGGTGTCACATTTTGATCTAGAAGCTAAAATAGCTCACTTACGTTCATAGGTCTTTTTCCACCAGGCAAGAAAGTGAATTTGTCAGAGATTTTATATTGTTAAATGGACAATTGAAAACTAAAAATAAAAACAGGACCGTATCCTATTAAATATTGAGCAATCCTAGGCAGCATGTTTATCGTGAGGAAGGGACAAGAAAACATTGTGACAAAAATAAAGGAGCTTTAGTTAAACAAGAGGAATAATAATTATAATTGTGTAGGTCAGTTCTGGGACACATTTAGGGGCAGGTTTATCAAGGGTCGAAGTAAAAAAAATTTGAAATTCAAAGTCTTTTTTTGGATACTTTGACATCGAATAGGATACTACGACTTCGAATTTACTTCGACTTTGATTCGAAGTAAAAATCGTTCGAATATTCGATAATCAAAGGACTGTCTCTTTAAAAAAAAACGTTGACTTCAATACTTCGCCAAATTAAACCTGCCAAAGTGCTATGTTAGCCTATGGGGACCTTCTAGACCATTTTTCTAAGTCTTCACACATCAAAGTAAAATCGTTCGATCGTACGCTAAAATCGTCCGAATTGTTCGATCGAACGATTTTACTTCAATCGTTCAAAGGCCAAATTCTGTGAAAAATACTTTGACTTCGATATTCGAAGTCGAAGTATGTCAATTCGATGGCCGATTTTCAAAGTATTTTTTACTTCGAAATTTGACCCTTGATAAATCTGCCCCTAAAAGTTATAATGTCACACACAAACATATTACCCCTATATTATTTTTAATTTACCATTTTAACATTATACAGCTAAGGAAATAGATGAGAATGCAGCACAGCTCTGTTCACTAATACCCCACAGCAAATCAATAGGGGTTATGTAATAAAAGGCACTAAGTTTGCCCTGTAGCAGTAATTCATAGGAACCAATTAGCAGGTCGAATAATTGCATATACAGTAATTCTTGACGCAACATAAAGTGGGAACCTTGGACTTATTGCCATGTTTATTTGGATGCAGCTCCAGGGTTCTCTGGGTCAATAGGTACACTTGTACATGATTCACAGACAAACTGGGAAGGCACAATAGTGTTGGTGTAAATGAATGGAAGCAACAGGAGCGTAATGTAGTCAATAGTGATGGGCGAATTTATTTGACAGGCGCAAATTCGCGGGGAATTCTTCCGGCATTAAAAAAAAATGGACGCCGGCTTCAAAAATGGATGCCGGTGTCAAAAACGGATGTTTTAAAAATTTTCCGCCGTTTTGCAATTTGGGCGGGAAATTCGCATCTTTTTTTGAAGCGAGAAGCCCCAAATTCGCCCATCGCTAGTAGTTAAATATACATAGCATTAATACCAACTCAAGTCAAAAAACATTCAAAAAATGTAAAAAATCCTGAATTGAAAAAATATTGCTTACAATGCTCATGTGCTGATAGCACATTTTTAAACTCTAGGTATTTTTTTTATACGTTTTTACAAACTCAAATTTTTTTTAAACTCTAATTTGAATTTGTGAGTTTTAGCTAAAAATTTGTGGCAAAAAAATTTGAATTCAATTGTTGATAAATCTACCCATAAGTGTAATACTATAGGAGTCATTTAATTGTTTGGGATAACATGCAGCTCACCCTGCTTAAATGGTTGAACTAGCTTACCAAGCTGGAAATCATTACAATAGCATACCAACAAAAAACACAACACGTCATCACAGGAAGTGTAAAAAACACTATACACTATCTTATTATAAAACACAGGCATGAGATTAAATTGTGATTTGTTGATAATTAATGGCAACACTGGTTCCCCTAGCCATATCAATAATGTTGTTTTTTTATGCCATTTTTTTATACCTACACCACAATGCAGTACCCAGTTTGATAAATACTACAGAATTTACTTTGCAGTGGTGTTTATACGGCATAATGTTGTTAAGCCTCCTTATAATAAACAGTAGTAAATAATCTCCTTATTGTACTCAATCAACCCCAGCAACTATATATTGTTTGAAATAGATTACTCAGCCCCATTAGACAAATGTGAATAGTAGCTGCTGCTGGAATATTTGTATTTAATTGCAGATAAATCAAGGGACACACGTGCCATTATTTAAATCAGTCCTCAATAAGCAACAATATCTGTCAAATTACAATTAATTGCAAGAAAATTGCTCTATTGAAATTCCTTCCTTTCTGTTTTCATACCCCCTCTCCCACTGATCAGATCAGAAGCATTTCAGTTCAGTGCAGAATGGCAAAATGATAGAAGAATGATAGACATAATGCAGTAAACCTTTGTCTTACACTGCTTTTAGAGGCTCCAAATTAAAGTCTAAATATACTAAGACAACATTTTGAATTGTTACATATGATGATTAAGTTCAGTCCAAATTGAAGAGAAGGGCAAGTTTTCACGATGCTGACGTTTTAACGTGGCAAACAATGCTTTTTGTAAGAAAGGAAGTGACAATTTCCATTGTGTAGATTAGAACACATTTTATTATGTACAATACATTGTTGTAGTATGATTGCAATTTCAGAGCTTTTCAAACCTGCATGAAACTAAAGACTACGGTGAAAAGAAAACACATAAAAAAAATATACAAGGAGTAACACGTGAACTGTAACTTCTGATAAGTACAATGCAATGAAGTCCCTGCCCTGAAAAACTGACAGCTTAAGCAAACATTTTCAGGCATAAAAACACCCTTTAAGTGAATAAAAAGGCCAAGTAGCATGTTGGGTACTTTTCTTCCAGCTCAAAAACAATGACAGGGAATATGGCCCATGTGCCATAGTCCTTGATTTTGTATTTTATCCTGATTAACAAATTATTCAGTATAAATTTTTACCCAAACAACTAACAAATTCACATTTTAAACTATTTTAATATTCTTTGTTCTAATGTTTTTTTTCCAATTTGATTCAGATTACTCAGATGCACCAAGAGCCACTTCAGTTAGTTGATGAGAGAATCAAGAATGCTTTTATTTTCATAAATATCTTGAGTGTTTATCAAGAGTTTGACTTTTTCATTTGTTTTCTAAAGATTTGTTTCTAAAAATCCTCTTTTCCACAATACAATCTAAAGAACAACGAGCAGTCACTGGCACATGTAACAAGCTCTTCATCTCACTTAAAGGGATTCTGTCACTGGGAAAAGATGTTTTTTACAAAATGCATCCGTTAATAATGTGGCTCCAACAGACTTCTGCACTGAAATCCATTTTTCAAAAGAGCAAACAGAATTTTTAATATTTCATTTTAAAATCTGACCTGGGGCTAAACATATTGTCAGTTTCCCAGGTGCCCCAAGTCAAATGACTTGTGCTTTGGTAAACGTCAGCCTCTCTTTACTTCTTCACTGCAATTTGGAGTGATGTCAACCCCCCCCCAGCAGAATAAGACTCAATAGTAAAAATCCAAGTCCCACTGCATATCCTTTAGTTACACTGAGATGGAGAAAAAATAGCAATTCCCTCATGAATGCTGGCTCTTTCTGAAAGCACAGGATCAGACAAAATAATATGAGATGGCTGCCACACCAATATTACAACTAAAAAAATATACTTGTTAGTTCAGGAATAAGATTTTATATGATAGAGTGAATTATTTGCAGTGTAAACATGTAATTTAGAAATAAAAACGACACCATAAAAGTCATGACAGCATCCCTTTAAAGTTAGACTTATTACATTTAAAGGAATTGTTCAGTATAAAAATAAAAATTAATTAATATCTAGTCTGTGCAAAATAAAAAAAGATATTTCCAATATAGTTAGTTAGCCAAAAATATAAGCTAGAAAGGCTGGAGTGACTGAACATAAAAGAACAGAACACTACTTCCTGCTTTTCAACACTACCAGGCAGTAACCAATCAAAGACTTGAGGGAGGGCCACATTAGTCATAACAGTTTGCTTTTGAATTTGAGCTGCATGCTGAGGATCAATTGCAAACTCACTCCCATGTGGCCCCACTTCAAGTAGTTGACTAAATTCAGCATTAGAGAGCTGCAAATCTAACTAACTAAATTAGAAACAATTTTTATTTTGCACAACCTATTTACCCAGTTTTTATTTTTACACTGAACTGTGTATACAGTATGCATATATTTATAATACCAAATAAACTTAAATGTATGGCCAGGAATATCCAAATGCAATCATCTCAAGATGTGGTATACAGGAAGCTTCATTCCTTCACATGTTTTGGAACTGCTGAATGAAAAGCAAATAATGGTCTGAAACGGTCATAGATCTGCCAAGACTACTTATGCAATCTCTCTTATTTGATGCCAAAATATGAATAGTGATGCAATAGATGAGACAAACAGCACCAACTATCTACCTAGGTATTCCCATTGACATATGATTGTACTATTTCTTTCTGAGAATCTACAAATATATCCTGCATATATACCTGGCCCATTTATCAGTTTTCATATTTGTGTGGTCTTAGTGGTTTTTTAATCCACAAAAAACACTTTAAAAAAAACGAATGTCACGTTATTTATTAAAAGATCCTAAAATGAAATTTTTTAACAAATAAAAATGCAGAATGAATTAGAATAATAAACTCCTAATTTTTGTAACAATTTTTGTACTATTACATATAAAAAACTGAAAACCTTGAAAAGCTAAAAGCAAAGATTTTACAAATCATAAAGGATATATTTATTTAAAAATATGTAATCCACCTTAATGTGTATGGAACTAGTGTTTGTTAATGAAAATGATTAAAATGCATTAACTATGGCATGAAACATGGTTGTCCCATTAAAGTCCTAGGGGCCGATTCACGAAGGGTCGAATATCGAGGGTTAATTAACCCTCGATATTCGACTGGGAACTAAAATCGTACGACTTCGAATATCGAAGTCGAACGATTTTGCGCAAATCCTGTGATAGATCGATCGAAGGATTTTTCGTTCGATCGAACGATTAAATCCTTCGAATCGAACGATTCGAAGGATTTTAATCCAAAGATCGAACGAAAATCCTTCGATCAAAAAATCACAGGCAAGCCTATGGGGACCTTCCCCATAGGCTAACATTGACTTCGGTAGCTTTTAGCTGCCGAAGTAGGGGGTCGAAGTTTTTTTTAAAGGGACAGTACTTCGACTATCGAATGGTCGAATAGTCGAACGATTTTTCGATCGAATTTAACCAATTCGATGGTCGAAGTACCCAAAAAATACTTCGAAATTCGATTTTTTTTTTTATTCGAATCCTTCACCCGAAATTCGTGAATCGGCCCCCTAATGTTATATGTTTTGTCTATTAAGTAAATTAACGTTTTGTCTTATTTCAGAAAAAACCCAAATGGAAAAACTTGATTCTGCGAGTTCAAGTTGTGAAATCCAATTGATTGAGTTTTCAGCGAAATAAACCTTGAATTGATTGAGTTTTTGTGTATACAAGTATATATTATGAATATCTTCTATCCTCAAATATATATTATATCCCTCTTGCTTTTCAGGTTTCAGAATGCTTTGGGGAGATTCCAGGTTGGGGTTTGACCTAGGGTCCAAATTCATGGTC
The DNA here is from genome assembly GCA_038501925.1 of Xenopus petersii. Lineage (NCBI taxonomy): Eukaryota > Metazoa > Chordata > Amphibia > Anura > Pipidae > Xenopus > Xenopus petersii. The sequence goes on along the minus strand of CM076676.1, from coordinate 31,942,893 downwards.
TGACATTTCTTTTCTTTTGCATAATAGTTCTATGTTTTGAAAATGTTTTGAGAATACCCCACAAACTTTTGAAATGTTCACTTAAGATAACAAATTATAATTATATTCAAGCATCATAATGGAAAAAACCAATAACATATCCAGTTTGACTCTCCAAAGAGGCTAAAAAGATTATGTGAAACTTCTGGCTAATTTAATTGTGTTAGTGGCAATCAAAGCAAAGGCTATTGAATACATACATACAGTACATACAGTACATACTGTCGTTAATTTGGCTTGAAAAAAGACAAAAGCCCCTCAGTTTTACCCCTCCAAATGAATCTCAATATTCACTCATGCAAATAAACTGTATATAACAATACCAATACTAAGGTAACTGTAGATTATAAGAACAAAAAGTAATCTAAACTATTAATAGAATCTGCCATCACAACATCACATAACAGGGCAATGTACAACCTCTCTGCCTTCAACGTGAAGAATCACCTACACGGCTTCAAAAAAATGTTAATTTCAAAAGTCTAAAGGGGTGGCCTATTATTCTTTGATCTTTTCTTAGAGAGAAAGATCTATCTCTAATGTCCTCTAATGTATTTGCAAAGAGTTATCATGTCCTCTTGTAAGCACCTTTTCTCCAGAGACAACACCAACCTTGACAGTCTTTCCTCATATTGTAATTCTTCTATCCTTTTACTAGTCTTTTGGCACGTCTCTGCACTCTCTCCCGCTGATTAATATACTTGTTAAGGACTGAGTCCCAAAACTGCACTGCATACTCTAGGTGAGGCCTTACCAGGGACCTATAAAAAGAGTTGTATATATTGCTATCTGCATCATTAACAGTAGAACATCCATCTACATAAAACATTTTCAAAAGGCTAGAAAAGACCTCTTTCTCTGGTAATCGTTGAGTTTTGTGCTCCTAAGATTGACAATATGCCCTTTTATTTTCTATATTAACAATACATTCACCATTCTAAGCAGCAATGAGAATATTTGCAATATTTTTGTCCTTTTTAATACAGCAAGGTCAACAAACAACTTACTAGCAGAGAAGGATGGATAACAGAGCAATCACCATCAAGAAGCTCAAAAGGCACTCAAATTTATTTTATTTTCCCTCACACATAACCTCAACAACACTCAAAGACACACAGTTTCAATGGTTTTCTTTCTTTTCCGACCTAAAACAATGTAATCGTTATGGGTTAACAAGAAGCTCAAATTGGTATGCTCCTGTGTGTTTTATACTTTTTAAGAAGCAAGGTCAACAAAGGACTTAGTAATAGGATATGAAGAAAACACTTCTGATGAGCAATGAGGGCAAATAGCAGACAAAGTTGATACACCGACTAACTCTCCATAACCCCTTTATATTTTTCTATCTTAATTTTCAGTTTTATGCTTGCAGATGGTAGGTGCTTTTATTAACCATTTACTCGGGAATAGGTTGATAAATGTTAATGCCTTTTTTTGTAATATTTATTTATGCAGATTTTAGCATTGGATAATTCGCTGCTTCTTTTTATATGTGCGTGGGAAATAGCAATACAAAGCAGATGTGCTTTTCTGATTACTAAGGAAGTTGGAGGAGGTGGTGAGCTCAGTGTATTATCATGGCCTGAGAGAAGAGGTCAAAGACACCTGCGCTAGTTACTGAATATGTAAAAAGAGAAAATCCGCACGCAGGAATATATTAATTATATTTTGCTTACTATGGAAACCTGAATAATAATGGAAAAAATCCAAGTTCCAACTGTCAAACCCTGGGTTACGCATGTTCCTCAAAGAAGCTGTGTAATCAGATGCCATATGTCTGAGGTAAAAATGTCCTACATTTCAGCTTAAATAAATGCTTGCTCTAATATTTAACTCTTACATGAAAGGGCCAATTTTCCCATTTTGTAGAAGATAGTTCAGTTCAAGGAAAGAATTTTAAATTGCCTATGAGGCTGGCAGTGTCATTAATCTACTGCCAAAACAAAGTAAGAATAAAGGAGGGCAGAATAAAATGTAAAGACACATAGTTAAGAAGTTAGTTCCTTAAAAATTCAAGAAACATATCAATGAATACAGTGCAAACTGTTTATAGGGGGTTTGATTTATGCCACACTGATCACAATGGAAGCAGGGTTGTGCAAATATCAATCTCCAAGACAAATTAGACTGCAGCTTTGTCGCTCTGGCCCAGATTAAGCAATTGGGACTGCGGACAATATTGCCTTTGAGTATAGTGTACAAAGTACAATCATACCTGTATATGCAGTCAGCCATGTTTTTACCCACAATGCTGCATTGTTTCCACTGGATCAATGTGCATGATTTGGAACAAGAGGCATACAAGGAGGTAAAATGTAATTTCCAAGTAATAATAGCTAAATACAATACACTGTTATTGTTTTTATGTGTAACTAATAAAGTTGGCTTTCAGGAGGAGATATTATTGGAGGAGGAGCAAGTGACAGTGAGTAGGTAGGGAAAGCAGCTAACATGAGGGATAGTTTAAATGGAGAAGTGAGAGCTACACATAGATGCTATAGACTACACTCTACACAATGTTTTGTGATTAAAAGCTGAAAGTGGTCTGCTAATAAACTGAGATTCCTGTTTAATGATGGAGTCTTCCATATTACATTTTAAACTTTTACAGGAGGGGCTGACAGACTGGTACCAAGTGCAACTATATGGAAGTGCAAGGAGCCTCTTTGGATGAAGGTACTGTTAATGAATGGCATCAATGTGTGCAACAGAACCTCTCCATCTCCCCTCATCTCATTTTTTTTTCAAGTTACAAAATAGTGATATTGGTTTTTAATCCACTAACCAGTTAGTCTACTATATTACTGTATAAAAAGACAGCATGGATAGGGTGACGTTATGCAAGGCATTAGTCCAAAGTAATGTGTATCTTAGCGACCTAATGACAATAGAATGAAGGAAAATTATATTTTGAATGAAATTATACAGTTGGGTAACTGTGTAGTTTTGAACCACTGTCCTTGTATGAACCCAGCTCATTTATGATGTGCTAGGTGAAAAAACTGGCATGAGGTTCAGAATGAAAGCTGGAGGGTCCAGGTCAGCTCTATTCTTATAGGTAAATACAGGGCCCCATTGTGACTGTGACACTCTCTATCTTGCATGAGTGAATGACTGCACATACATACAATACAGTTGACTCATTCAGATACATTTTATTATGTCTGGGTAAAGTGCCCTATGTTTGTTAAAACATCACAAGTAAAACATGCTGACATTTAAGCTGGGTATAAAACAGAGACATGTATAAGACTGATTAAAGTAGCAACACAACCAAAGCTAATAATCACCCACAGATTAGAAAAGAAAACAAATTTCTCACTTTGGTTCATTTCAGTACTAAATAAAATGTTGCTGCTTTGTCTTATAAATCATTTGCATGTGTTAAAATTCAAACTATATGTGCACTCATTTAATTTTGGCATGAGCTGTAATTCATAATGTAGCTCTGACAAATACTTCAATTAAGAAGCAAAGTCAATCTCTGAAATACTGATGGTTATTTTTCACATCAGGTTTTCTGGTATGTTTAAGTCTGTTCTTATTCTCTGTGGCTTATAAATATATGTATATTTTTAAACCAAAAGTGTGAAGCACCTAATTAATGAATCTTGCTTTGAACAGATGGTATGTTTTATTCATTGTGTACTTATTTAAAAAAAAAAAAAAAAAAAAAAGAATTCTACCCCTGTTCACTGTAACTACCAGTTAAAATCTTTGTAATTCAACTTTTTCTAAGCTCAGGGGTTCATACTTTAATGAGATGGTAAAGCAGGTCACTCCGCAATCACTACCAGTTGGGTGATGTTGGGAATCTTATAAGTGTGAACGATGAAATACTACGAAAAGGAAAACATGAAAGAGCGGAAGGGAGAGAAATGGTGTAAGAACAGATGGACAACATTCAAAGTTTCTCAAAGACTTAATTTAAATGATTTTCAGTATTAGTTGAAATATTATTATTACTATGGAGAGCAGACAGGGGACAGATAGATTTACATTTTTCCCAGACAAAGCCATTAAAGGGGAACTCAAATAATGCGGAAATAGCATATTGAAAATATCATTCTAAATAACTTTACACTGTACATTAATTCAACATGCATAGTGGTCATTAATTCAACATGTATAGTGGTGTTTAAGTTATTAGTAACTGTATTTGTTATTTCAAGGAGCATCTGTCCCTCTATTCTGCACCCTGGTCCTGATACTTGAATGTGGTTCTCCTCCAACCCAAGACTCCGGTTCTCAAAATGCCTTACACATTCTGTGAACAAAGCGGTTACGAAGAATTCAGTGCATTGTGAGAACTGGAATGTTGACTATAGGAGGGCCAACTTTATAGATAATGCACTCAGTAGCAATAACATTTACAAATAGTTTTAAAATGCTATTTTTTAGAGCACAAAAACCTGAGGCTGCTCAATAAATATAGCTCTGCCTGAGTTCAGCAGCGACATATTCCTGAGGGTTAGGAGGTGCATTGCCATCCCCCCAAGAGCCCCAAATTTGCTCAAATTAGGGAGCAGCAGATGCTGCAATGGGGCCCTTGTCTCCGGACACTTCTAATTGGCCTGGTTTGCAAGTACAGACCACAGCCAGACCAGGAAAAGAAGTACATGCTGAATGTGCACTAAGGGGCATACTCTTGTAATTCTTAGTTCTTTCGCACTTCTTCCTCCGTCTTCTACAGTAAATGCACCCTTTAAATGTGAACCCATGTCCCTTTACCTTTGATTTTAGTTCAGTTTTAAGGTTTCCAGTTCACTTTAACACCAGTAGCATTACACAAGCTTGTCTGTCTAGTTACTCAGCATTTCTCTGTACACTCCACCCCATATACATATGTGTGTATTTGTATGACTTTTAAGTCAACCCCACAAAAAATGCCACTGCATGTTGCAGCTATTCTATGTGATATTAAAAAGTGTGTGGGAGCTCCACATGCTGGTAGAAGCATGTGTTCATTGTTGCACAAAAATGAAAGGTTTTATGTAAGAATAAAGATCAAAATAATAATAGAGAAAGTGTTGGAATACATGCTGCCCCTTTCTGTGCATGAGTTATAATAGTCTATATTTGTCAAATAAGAATAAGAAAAAAAAATGGTTTGAAAGTTAAAAAAGAGACAACCAGCTGTCATGTGAATCCCTATACAATTCTTCCACTGTTCAACAATGGAAAGAAATTGTCAGTAATGTTATTCGTATGGAAGATAATTACACATTTTATTTGAAATCTGAAGATATACGGATGGAAAAGCCTTTATTGCTATATTAGGTGCAGACAATTTGCATGGCATACTAGTAAATTCAAAGGCAAAACTGATGTGAGTGGAATGAGGCAGCGTCATCCATACAGTCTATAGCAAACAATCAGCAATTAGCCTGATCCGTAAACTGAAGGTGGAAAAATAACAAAACTCTTCTCATTGGCTGGTGGAAGAAAATAAACACCATCAGGAGATTCATTCTCTGGTAATATTTTTATTATTGCTAAACATAAAGGCATATAATTACAAGAGTACTTATACATACTGTATATCAATACTGCAAAACTTTCAGATAAAATATAACATTTTATTCATCTTTATTTCATTTTTACAGATGCAAAAGGCATATATTCTCCAGGTTGCTGGGCTTCTATCAGAAGGATGCAAATTCAATTCTCCAGGAGAAATGGCACCAGCTGATGACAGTAAACAATGTAATCTCAGAAGCCACTCTATAATCTCACATAATTTTCCAATTGAGCTGAGATACAGAACACCATAACACGGTAGACAATCCAACTCTACCCACTCTACAGACTGATGTAGAGGAACACAAAAGGGCAAATCCCCAGCAGCCAATTCAGCTTTGTCGAATACATGCTTCATTATCCCAAAATGCCACCAAAAAACCTTAATTGTTCACATATTGTTCAACAAATGACCATAAACAACAAAATAGTATCTGCTAACTAGGATGACCCTGGCATATCATTTATAAGATAAAGGTGAAAATTCATATAGACTTTACCTTTCACTCTAAGGGGAAAATTCACTAACCCGCGGAAATTCACCAGCGTCGGCTTTGCTTACATCACAACACTTCGGTAGGAGTAGATTCACCAGGACAATGCTAATTCACTAAAATATGAAGTTGTGTCCAGGGCGCCAAACTCTAGCAAAGTTGCCCTAGCATTACTGCGCCAAGCGAAGCGAAGTTGCGCTAGCGTTGGCTAATTTGCATACGGCAAGAAGTTAAAGTTGAATGGACATATATGTTGCAGCAAATACATTACACTACACAAGCCAGGAAAACCTTAATTAAATAAAATAAAGCTGTTATATTGCCCTACACATGATCCCAGTATATAGTTTATGTGCCATATGTTAGGAAATGTATGGGGGAGCCCGGGTACCCAAAAAAAATTTACCAACTCTTGCAGCCTATCACCCTGAAAAAGTAAAATAAGCCAGTGTTTTTTGGGACTTAGAACATTTTTCAACTAAAAATTGAAGAAGCCCTATAAAATCCAATTGCACTTCAGCTGGTCTGAGTTGGCGAAGGCAAGTCTGGAGGAATAGGTAACGGTGAGTAAAAGGTGTATCTTAGTGAATTTGCAAAGTAACACTCTTTCTCCAGAGCAAAACTTCGTTAGCGAAGTTAGGCCTGCGCCCGTAAATCAGCGAAGTCCCGAAATGACGTCAAGTTGGCGAATTTTCGCTGACATTAGTCACTTCGCCCTTTAGTGAATTTCCCCCTAAGCCTTTAAGGGGATAAATGGACCTAAATCTTGACAAGTAAATACAACCCCCTCCACCATAATGTAAACATCCAAACCACTCACCTGAAAACAAAACTAGAAACAGTTATTGAAATCTATGGCCTTCTTTTTGCATGTGCCTTATATGTGTTAAATTGACAGTATTTACTTGCAAAGAACATGGAAAAGGATGCTACATAATTTCATACAACTTGGTAGACCACTGCCTGTGTTCTTTATACAACTTTACTAATAGACATACTGTACATACATAGGCATCATACAGGTGGGGCTTCAATTTAAGCAAAATGGTAATGGTATATGCAGATAATTACTAATTATTTGAATTAAAATTATTTAAATGTATTAATGACCTACCAAAAAAAAACAACACCCATATAGATCTAATTTCACATGAAGGTTTTAGCCAAGGGTAGAAATACTTGGATTCAGGATATGAACTTTTTATTTTTGGACCCAACATACTCACAGAATGATTCAATATATTATTTATGAACCAGCAGGTGCAAGCATTGATATCTGACACTATAAACAAAACATGGTGCTTTGCTCCTCGTCCCCAGTGGTAAATGTAACCACTTGTATCCATAGTACCCTAAATAATGCTTTCAAGTACAACTTCTAAATGACTATTTTTGCACTGTGCATAGTTGCTAATACAATGAAGATCAGTGAAGAAAAAGGGGGCAGGCTATTTTTGCCAGTTACAAGATGAATGATTCCTTAGGGCAGTGGTCCCCAAACGTGTTTTACCTATGAGCAATAGTGATGGGCGAATTTATTCGGCAGGCGCAAATTTGCTGCAAATTCCTGTTAATTTTTTGGTGAAGCGAAATTCCCCAAATTTGCCCATCACTAGTGAGCAACTTTCAGATGTAAAAAGAATTGGGGAGCAACACAAGTATGCAAAATACGTAAGTGCTGTAATTGGCCATTTGGTAGCTCCCATGTAAACTGGCAGACTACAGACGGCTATTTTTGGCAGTATCTGGTTTTATGAAACAAAAACTAGCAACCAAACCATAAAGTATTTGAGGCCACTGGGAGCAAGAGCCAAGTGGTTGGTTAGCAACATGTTGTTCATGAGCCAGTGGTCGGGGAGTACTGCGTTAGGGCAATGAGCCAAATATACTAGTTTGAAATGTTTTTCATGGGGTTTTGCATATGTGTACATCTGTATCCCTTTCATTGAAGTTCTTAGAGCAATTCAGCTGGAAGCCTATGAACCATATATGATTCTTCAAGAGATTTTAATGACCCCCCAGAATGCCAAGAACTTCATTGACTTTGTAAATCATCATTTATTTATAATAATCCTGTCCCAAAGGTGAAATAGTGGATAATTAGCCCACAACACTGCTATACAATGCCAGTTGTAATTAAACAATATATGGGTTTATGCAATAAAAAGTTTATTACAGACCTACAGCAACCAATCAGCAGGTAGGACTTACTGTTTAAAAGAAAACATCTGACTGGTTGCTATGGATTATTTCACCAGGGCAAATTTTTGTGCTTTTTTTTTTTTATTACACATGCAGATAGAGTGTCTCCTTTTTAGTTCTGTTGCATCAATGCTTGATTTTATGTAAAAACATGTAATTTTTATTTTCTAGTTTCTATATATGGAACACATCATGGTTCTGTATTATGTTGCACACTGGCTTTATTCAAACTAACAACATTACATTGTAATGCAGGAAAATGCCTGTAATTGCTGCTATAGCTGCCTCTGCTAATCATGTGGAAATGCTAACGCAGGCAATTTTTATGCCATTCTCCCCTGGCAATGAGCACGTGTGCATTTTTGGAAAAGAAATCAGTTAAAATCATCTGGGCTAAAGTTTTCATGCAAAAAAATATGCAGAGAAAACACTTGAAACCAATACAACTTTTGCTTCTTTGAGATACATTGTGCTGAGAATATTGACCTTTTCAATATTGCTGCAACAATACTTCGAGAAGCAGCTGTTTTATGTATAGCCTTTGTTATATCAAGAGTTCCTTGGGCAGTGGTGGATAAAACACATTTTGTGCCAAGAGCCTTATGTTTTGGCAGTTAATTATGTCTCTTCAAAAACAAGATATTTTTCATGCAAATCCAAGTTCTTGCATGGGTTGCCAAATAGCCAAGACTGTAGAATGTCTACCGCAAATGCAAGAACATGAAGGAGAGCAGAAATGTGCTCATTCGCATCCAACTTGTGGCAGGGACAGTCCTGCTCTCTCAGTTTGGCATTAGTTGCTCTTGTCTTAGGCATTGGTTTCAGTCAGAGGGCTTAGTTTTCCTCCACCATTAGCTTTTTATGGGAGATAGATTGCCAAGACCACAGCATTGGTTTCACAGGCTTAATCCTCCCCTGCTTGCATCTGTTAAACGAGAAGGGATTGCTCAATATACATTCCTTGATCCCATTTCTTATATAATTTAGTATATATGCAAGTGCATGTATTTTCAAAAACGGGAACAGATAGGGAGTGGAAGGAAGGACTCCTAGGAGCTACCCCCTTCTAACCCTTATGAATATAGAGCTGCCAACACAGGCATAGCTTTATTCACAGGGATGACCACAGGTCTCTGCTCCCCAAAACGGATCTCAGAGATCTGCAGCAGTTCAATTAGCCTGGAAGACAAAGAGCAAAAAAAAAAAAATGCACCATATTTATGGCAGTTTACACCTATACATTGTTATGGATGACTGCATATGTTGTGGCTACACTCAAACATTATATTTTGTAAAAAATATCTGAGGTCTGTAGAATGTGGTTTAAAATGTGATAAACAATAAGGGACAATTCTCCAGTACATCAGACAAATTGATTTATATCTAGTTCTGACAAGGTATAGAAATGTTTGCTCACATTCCACATTTCTCAAAGTTGAAACATGATATGTCTTATTAGTGTGACTGTTAGGGTTAGTGTACCTTTAACATCTCTGCTCTGTTGTTGAATGTGCCGTCCAGTTTTGGAAACACTGACTGATCTTATTGGAGGTCACTGTAATAAATCTCAGGAGCTTTGTCATGTTGCAGCTTTTATCAAGCTGAATTCCATGAAAGTAAAATGAGCCTCCAAATGCCAGTTTGAAACCTATTTCTTTTTTTATCTCCCTGAACAGTATTTTACTATAAGTGCAATGCATCACCGACTGGATGCGGGCCATCATGATGCACCTAAGTATACTAAGATTGTGTTTAACTGCAAATCCTGATGTGTTCAGTGACCCTCAAATGTTTTCCTAGGAATAAACAAGTTGAGGGAAGTAAAAAGAGCTAAAAAAAACTAATTTCTAAATGATGGATTGGTATGCAAACTGCAAATAAATGGACAATGCATGCTTGTTGTGCCCTAATGTGCAACTCTTTGTACTCCTAGAGAGCTGTGCCTCCCTCTGATTGCAGAGCTGGTAGTGCCACATCAGACTAGACATTGGCAGAACAATGCTAAAAAGCTCTGATCTTTGTATATGCCAAGTCTGCCATTGCTGGCAACAATTATAAAGATGATGACCACCTGCCCTGCTAAGAACTATCCCTGGTTTGTGTAATTTTTAAAGAAGTGGAGTAGAGTAGTCTCTTTATAGGTCCCTGGTAAGGCCTCATCTGGAGTATGCAGTGCAGTTTTGGGCTCCAGTCCTTAAGAGGGATATAAATGAGCTGGAGAGAGTGCAGAGACTAAGTGCAACTAAACTGATTAGAGGGATGGAAGACTTAAATTATGATGGTAGACTGTCAAGGTTAGGGTTTTTTCTGGAAAAAAAAGATGCTTGCAAGCAGACATGATTACACGCTACAAGTACATTAGAGAACATTATAAAGAAATAGTAGGGGACCATTTTAGCCATAAAGAGGATCACTGTACCAGAGGCCACCCCTTCAGACTAGAACAAAATAACTTTCATTTGAAGCAGCGTAAGTGGTTCTATATTTCTGGTGATTTCTGTTTATACCTCTGATACCCTGACTGTATGTTCTTTATATTCTTAACTACTTGGCTCTCGTTGCAGCTGTCTGTACCTCCCTTTTTTGTTTTAGCCTCTATCATACTGTTGGAAGTTGCTATTTCACCAGGGCATAATCAATACAGCAAGAGCTTGAGAAAGAAATATGGAGCTTAGAGACCTGGGAGACCTGAGTTGCCTCAACAAGCTGCTAAATCATAGGTATTTATACCCAGTGGATTGATAAAGAAGACGACGAGTCCATGGCCTGTTTAAAATCACTTGACCTGTAGACTTTATATGATTACAGACCTGATCAGGGGCTTATAAATTTATACTGTACAATAGAGGGTTCAGTATTTTCTTGCTCTTTAACATTCTGCCATCACATACTTTACTTCCTAAGTGTACAGGTATACTCAAAGTTTTCAGTGTGGATAGCCTATGCCATGCCTCAAATAGCCAGTTCATCCAAACATAGGGATGGGCGAATTTTTTCGCCTCGTTTTGCCAAAAAAATGACACCCATAGACTTGTATGGAGACGTGCGTCAAAAAAAAAAAGACGCGCAACAAAATAATTTCGCCGCACAACAAATTTTTTTTGACGCACATAGACTTTAATGGGTGTCTGCGACATTTTGCGAATTTTTGGCGAAACGAAATGGGTCAAATTCGCCCATCCCTGTCCAAACATGCATACTTAGGGGCAGATTTATTTAGGGTCAAAGTGAAAATTTGATTTTTCAAATTCAAATTTTGAATTCAAATTTTCAAGGTTTTTTTTGTGAAATTCAATTAGGGAACAGTTAAAATTTGATTCAAGTTTTTATATTTGAATTAGATTTTTGAAATGTATCATGTACTGGCCCTTTAAGAATTTGAATTTGACTATTCACCACCTTAAACCTGCCGAATTGCTGTTTTAGCCTTTGGGGGATGTCCTGGGATCAATTTGTAGTTGTATGCAGCCTTCCTGAAAATCACATTTTTTTCAGAGTTTGCGGGCCAATCCCATTCACCCAAATTTGAAAAGTTTTAATTTTTCAAAATTTTACTATTCAAATTTAGAGTTCATGGGAGTTTATGGGAGTTTTTATGAACTCTAAATTCGACCCTTGATAAATCTGCCCCATAGTGTCAATCTATTTACCTGGAATTAATCTAATGACTAAATTAATCCACCATGGCATTATTGCATATCATCGTAATACATTATTATTGCAACAAAAATGCTAGATGAGATGAAATACTAGGTTTGACCCATACTAGGTGTCAAGACAAACATCTTTTGGTAGGTACTAAGACATGTCTGTATAGAGCTATTTCATAGTAAATCAGCAAAAACAATTCAGACTCACCCTACTCCCCTTATTGAGTTTCTGGGAAGGACTGCAGAGGATTCAGTGTGCTTACAAATTACAGAACTCTTCAAACTGAAATAATCCAGATCAAGAAAAAAATTAAAAAATGTAGAGCACACTTCCTCAAAAAATAAAAACTTATTTGTGGAATGGACATGTAACGCTTTTGGGAATCATAATGACCCTATGATTAAAGGAGAAGGAAAGATACCAAAGCAGTTTATTGCCAATAGATTAGCCACAATAGTGCAAGCTATAACATTATATTTATTCTGCAGAATGCTTTACCATACCTGAGTAAACAGCGCCATAAACTCTCTTTGTTTGTTTAGGATAGCAGCTGCCATATTGGCTTGGTGTGACATCACTTCCTGCCTGAATCTCTCCCTGCTCACTCATAACTCTGGGTTCAGATTAGGGGAGGGAGGGGGAAAAGGGAGGAGGCGAGTTGAGCAAACTGAGCATGCTCAAGCCATAACAGAAGGTTTATGCTGAAAACAGGAAGTCTGACACAGAAGCCCATGTGTACACAATAGAAGGAAAGAAATGTGGTGTTTCTTTTGACAGAGGACTCAGAGCAACATTACTTTGAGGGTTTAATGGTGTATTTATATAGACCTTTCTGATAAAGCTTACTTAATTTAAGCCTTTCCTTCTCCTTTAAGGGGTGTACCTGAAACGCTATAGGTATCCATTTTTTATTATTTTTTTATAATAAGATTTAGAGGGATTTTTTTAGAATTTTAGAATGAGCAAGCTTAATAATAAAACCCTCAACAGGGATTGCTGGTATAAAATGTCAGGACAGTCTCTGAGCATCGATGGTATATTACAGCATGGCTCAGTGCCAGGCCTATGGTGGTGTGCACCCATTGCACCATAGGCTCGGTCATCTTTTGTCTACTCCTGGTTCCAGCACTGGTATGATATACCTGTCCCCAGCGTGGCCATCAGTAGCATTGGAATGTGTTCTGTATTCAGGTCTGTGAATCTAGCCTTTCCTAAAGAACAAATTAGGTAAAAGTTTGTTACTGGTATAGTAATACAAATCAATCAGCGGGAAACATTTACAGGCTAGTTGTTTCAAGACAAACATCTTAATGATTACTATGGTTTATCAGACCTGCCTTGTTTGTTACATTGAGCTACTAGTGTTGCACTCACATTTAAGTGTCTCATCTGCTTCAATGCTCACAAATATATTCAATTATATTCAAGCTGAATGTTCTGCTGCAATATATGCACATCCCCCTTCATCACCCCTGTGCCATGCTAATTTCTAATTTGTTGCCTCTTTCCCTTTAAAAGTACCTTTTATTCAAATCTTGTAAATTTCTGCAATTATTTTGACAGTGAGATCCCTAAGCAACTCGCTATTTCTTAAACAGAATGTCTTTAATGTTGGGGAAAAATAAAGTATTTTAGGAATGTTTCACACATCTCCAGTTTTAACACAAAACTTCAAATAACAGAGTTTTCATAGTCATATTCAAATAACAGAATTTTGCATGTGTGAAAAAGCAAACATTACATAGCAGGCAAAATCTTGTCAACCAAAAACATTTGCTTTCAGTATCATTAGGACTATTTTATTATTTTATTATTTTTGTATATAAATGTCTAGGATTTAATACAATATATAAATAGGACTGTGTGACATGGTTCTCAGCTTGCTTGGTAAAGAAAAATAGTTTTATTTCTTTGTGGCAGAAGAAGAAAGTGTTACACAGTTCAAAACAGCATGGCAGCATGCTTGCTTTCCTCAAGTCTTTCCCTTTAAAAAGAGCCAAAACAAGTGCAATAAAAAGTCTTTGGAGGAGGCACGGCAAACCCTAATCCCTCCCCTGCCTGCCTACCGCTCGCCCACTGCTTTCCCCTCTCCTGCCCTCCACTGACCCATTCTGATACCTCCCTGCATCCTCTCTCCTGGGTCCAAGAGTGTAACTATAGAGGAAGCAGACCCTGTGGCTGCAGGGGGCCCAGGAGGTATAGGTGCTCCATGAGGCCCTAATTCATATACAGTTTCAATAAATATTGGTAAAACAAGTCAACCTCTAAACATTTTGGGGGCCTGAAATATAATTTGCTGTGGGGCCCAGTAATATCTAGTTAAGCCACTGCCTAGGTGTCTGCTCAAAGGTAGACAAGAGTCTAGATGAAGTGGACCCTGTGGTCTCCCCCCCACCATGGAGTCTGCTTCATCTATAGTTATGCCACATGCCAAAACCAGACTGAACCAGCCTCTTATAACCAACGCCCCCAGCATGCTTTGCATCACACAGTTTAAAATTAAATAAAAAATAAGAATAATGACGTGTAATAATTATGTGTAAATAATCTGCACAAATTACAATAGAAAAGGGAAAAAAGAAAACTCTAATTTAAACAAAATTTAAGAATGAACCCTACAGAGATATAATCAATGATCAGAGAGTATATGGACCACTAATAGGGATGGGGAATTTGACCCGTTTCGTTTTGCCAAAGATTCGCCACCGGCGAAATGTCACCAAAGCCCATTAAAGTCTATGGGCGTCAAAATGTTTTTGTTACGTGGCAATTTTTTTTTGACGCACGTCCTTTTTTTTGACACACGTCTATGGGGGTCATTTCTGCAGCGAAACAAGGCGAAAAAATTCACCTGCCTAAACATGAGTCCATATAAAGAGTGTTTAGTGTTTTACATCCCTGCACATAAGTATGCATAAGGAGAGTCTGGTGGTATATATCTCAGTAGCGATGGGAAAATAAATTCGGTAGGAGTGAGACAAATTTCCATGTTTCACCTCTGGCGAATAAACTCATTTAACTGCCGCAAAAAATTGCCGGCGAAAAATTTACTGGCGTCAAAAAGTTTTGGACACTCGCGTCAAAACCATCGCTCGTCAACATTATTCGGACGCCCATTGACTTTAATGCCAGCGTCAAAGTTGACGTGAGCATCAGAATTGACGCAAGCATTAAAATTGTTCACCGTTTTGTGAATTTCGCCCATCACTATATCTCTATAAAATACACACTGTAAATAAAATGTGATCATTTACATTCCTGCACTACTGTGCACATAAGGGTTCAGTGCTAGTGCTCAAACCCAAAGCACAAAAACAAGCAGTTTGCCATGTTTTTTTTTTTTTTTTAACAAACAATTCAGCCTTTCCCTAGAATTCAAGCCTAAAAAGGGAAGAGCACTACAACTGGCAGATGATACCACCAATGTGAAGACAGATTAGTGTCCAACAAGCACCTGAAATGCACCTTAGATTTAACATGTTGATGCCAGTTCTGGCTCCCCGAGCATCACGGAGTTGGAAATGACTCAATAGACAGTAATGACAGCAAAATACAAATGTGACTTGCATTTGATGTACAAAGTTGAATGTTAGTAACTCACAAGCAGGTTATGGAACTCACTACTTGGCAGGCCTCTGAAATGACACACTTAGGGGCCGATTCACTAAGGGTCGAATATCGAGGGTTAATTAACCCTCGATATTCGACTAGGAACTAAAATCCTTCGACTTCGAATATCGAAGTCGAAGGATTTAGCGCAGATAGTTCGATCGACCGAAGGATAATTCCTTCGTTTGAACGATTAAATCCTTCGAATTGAACGATTCGAAGGATTTTAATCCAACGATCGAAGGAATATCCTTCGATCAAAAAAAGTTAGCCAAGCCTATGGGGGGCTAACATTGACTTCGGTAGCTTTTAGATGGCGAACTAGGGGGTCGAAGTTTTTTTTAAAGAGACAGTACTTCGACTATCAAATGGTCGACTAGTCGAACGTTTTTTACTTTGAATCCTTTGATAGTCGTAGTCGAAGGTTGAAGTAGCCCATTCGATGGTCAAAGTAGCCCAAAAAAACGTTGAAATTCAAAGTTTTTTAACTTCGAATCCTTAACTCGAAGTTAGTGAATCGGCCCCTTGGAGTAGAACACGTTAGTACTTGCTCTTGTTTTGAGAATGTTATATTGACTTTGCATTGTAAAAGAGTGAATCATAGCCATGCGTTGTAGATATATTTATATATGAGCTAAAAAGCTTAAGTGAGATTAAAAAAAATGGAATACAAAAATAAAGGCATTTCTGGTTATGTGCCTACAAGTAACAAGAGGAGACTGTACAATAAGAACTACATAAATGACTTCCACAAGCCATATTACTGCATTCGCTGTTGCTGATAATCTATAACACAGCAATCAAGCTTGTAATAAGCAAATGAGTTATGAGAATTTTCTGGTTTTTTTGGACTGTTAATACTGTATCACATCAGAGATGGCTGAGCCCTGCAGCTACTGAACACAGAACAGAGAAGAGAGTTGGGTGCGCCGCTGACATACATTATTTTAATGAGTTAAAGAGTGAGTTATGGATGCCAAGAAAAGTGCATTGTTTTTTGCCAGAATTCCCTGCTTAGGTGATTATGGATGGCAGCCCAGTAAGGGCAGTGTGCCATGTTATTTTACAAGGGAAGAGTTTAGCAGCAAAACAGTGGGTTATGTAAGAACTAATTCAAACAGCCTGAATCTCAGACAGGAAAATAGCACAAGCTCTCACCTAAATGCTGAAATAATATCTTATTTCTAGCTTTCTCAGTATTACTTTTGTCTTGTGAACCATTGGCTTCTTATCTGGTAGACAGATACAAGAGTTTATCCGCACTCAACCCACTATCAATATATAAAGGCATTTTTGGGGGAATGTAATAAAAGTTGCAAAGTGCAAAACAGTTTGCACAAATAAGAATAAAAAATTGCATTTTTGCAATGTAATACTCTTCCTTAAATTGTTATTGCATTGTGAATTCTAATTGGGCATTGTCCACTTTTAAGAAATGCTTGAAGGCCAATTTGTTCGCACAAAGGCATAACTTTTTGCATTGCAAATATTTTTATCATTACCAACTTTTAGTATATTCCGCCATTTGTGCCTTAAAGGGATACTGTCATGGGAAAGAATTTTTTTCTCAAAATGAATCGGTTAATAGTGCTGCTCCAGCTCCTTTCTGGCAGGCTGCTGTTTTTCCTTCTCAATGTAACTGAATGTGTCTCAGTGAGACATGGGTTTTTACTATTGAGTGCTGTTCTTAGATCTACCAGGCAGCTGTTATCTTGTGTTAGGGAGCTGTTATCTGGTTACCTTCCCATTGATCTTTTGTTTGGGTGCTGTGGGGGAAAAGGGAGGGGGTGATATCACTCCAACTTGCAGTACAGCAGTAAAGAGTGATTGAAGTTTATCAGAGCACAAGTCACATGACTTGGAGCAGCTGGGAAATTGACAATATGCCTAGACCCATGTCAGATTTCAAAATTGAATCTAAAAAAATCTGTTTGCTCTTTTGAGAAATGGATTTCAGTGCAAAATTCTGCTGGAGCAGCACTATTAACTGATTCATTTTAAAATATTTTTTTTTCATCATGACAGTATCCCTTTAAGCTACTGAAAAGGCCTTACCCTTTAAACAAAACAGGGATTGTTTGTCCATATATTGCAATATATTTAAACTGACCAACTACGTAAAAGTTATCCCTGTTCCAGCCAGTCCTACACTCCGTTTATCTGATTAATTAAGAATTCTATTGCTTTGTGATAATATTTTTTTAGAGACTTTAATTCTACTTGCAACTTGCTTGCTTTCAAGGTTAATACTCCATAATGGTCGCCCTGGAAGATCAGTGATGACTTTGACAAAGTTGGTCATCTTACATATATTGTAGTCCCTGTTTTCTTTAAAAATGGGGCATTTTAAAGGACCAGTAACATCAAAAAATTTTTTAAAAAAATTTGTTAGTACACAATGGAAAAAAACACCAACACAAATTATACTTTAAAAAAGCAAAGTCTTTATTAAGAAATAACTTACAGAAACTCTGCTTCCTGTCTTGTACAGAAACGGCGAAAGGGCGACCATCCATTGAGCGGCACTTGATTTCTCCTCCCTGGCTCTCTGCTGCTGGATCTTTTAGCTGTCACATTCTGTGCTGTCTATAGTACAGCATGAACTTTCTGCATCTCTGCGGTGCCTTGCTCATCGGTTCCAGCCGCGGTGCAATTACCAACATCCCAGAGGCGCCTTCTGCATTCGTTAATTATCCCAGATCTATGGGTACAGGATGGGAAGGTCCGGACATTAAAAGCCGGCTCTGGATGCCTCTTGAGCAGGTTGATCTCTTACTGCTGCCCCTGTGCACCGGCACCTTATCTTCCTGGTCCAGTCTCCCCTCTTGCTGGCTGCCCGGGAACAACTGCTGGCAAATTGCTTTGTTTGAATTCCATTTCCGACGCATTCCATTTCCCTGCGCACCGGAACACGCATTGAGTTGTGCACAGATATTATACACACGGTGGAAGACACAGTGCCGGTGCGCAGGGGCAGCAGTAAGAGATCAACCGGCTCAAGAGGCGAAGGGCAGCAGCAGCATCCAGAGCCATCTTTTAATGTCACAAAATAGCTGAATGTTCTATATATAATGATAATGGATGAATGCAGAAGCAAAATATGTTGCAAGAATTTCTACTTTGCAAACTGTTGTTCTTTCTTCTTCTTACTAAGAAAATTGTTTATTTATAAAGCACCTCCATATACCACAGCTTTGTTTAGTGGATTGAGGAGAACACAAACTGTATGATGGACAAACAATAACATATGATGGGACAAGCGTGGATTAAAACATCTACTCCATATTGTTACCTCTCTTGCTGGCAGCAGCCTTGGAACTTATTTCCAAAAATAATCACATTACTAACTTTTAGTATGCAAGGTCAAAATGTTAAATATGTTCCAACATACTGTGTGCATGGTACTGTACAGTTAATTCAAACAGAGTTCAGCTAAACAGAGTATGGTATATTACTTTTTTGAGGGCTGCTGGATTTCGAAAAGCATTTTCAAAGGTATTTTTATGATAAACCAGTCCCTAATTTACTGTAATTTTATGCAGGTTTGGAAAATGTGCCAAGCTCTGATGTAATGTATTTATAATAATTTGTGCAGCAGAAAGAAGCTTTATCTGTACCAAGACATACATATATACCAGCAATAAACCCTGTACCTCATCAACAAAGAGAAAAAAAAACTTTCAGTTCAGAATTCTACTAATTTATTTTGTTAATTCACAGCAAAATATTTTTCAAATAAGCAGCTGAAAGATTTTGTAAAACCTTCTGTAAATCATTTTGAGAAGAATCCCAGTTTTGGAATGCATTACCTTTTCTTATATTTACATAATGATTCCCTTCCTTCTGTGCCATTTGATATTGTACACTAGTACATGACAGAGAAAGGTGTTGCCTATGTCCTATCAGTTATAAGTACTGGGAAAGAAAGGAAAGATGGGATGGGGCCCTATTTTTAGGGAGAGCAGTAGAGATTTCTATGGCATCCATGATCCAATACAGTATATGCTCACCCAATATGGATTTACATAGTTTAGTTATGATTATGTTAAAGGCAATGTTGAATTATTAGAAAAAAAATTAAAATGATTACGTATTAAAGGGGAACGCTACACAAAAAGTAAACAAAATTTTGATCAACTTTGCAATATACATCATTTAAAAAATATTCAGATTTTATATGATTTTTAATGGTTTGGAACAGTTCCCTAAGCCTAGCCCCCTACTTTCCTGCTTATCTGTCTGACTACTTTGCTGAGCTGGCCGACTACTGTTACTTTGTATTAGCAGCAATCTATATGGAATACATTTAAGCACATCACTAGGAGAACACATGCTCCTGCTCCTACTCGCTTCTTATTATATTCAATAATCCCTAGAGGCTGCAGTCACATCTCTGTGCTGCCCACATATGCTGTTGAAATCTTGTCCCTCTTGGCTCATTCCTCAGCCCTCAGTACAAATGCTCTTCATCCTCAGCCCTCCCTCTTCAGCTCTCAGCCCTCCCACCTCAGACCTCAGCTCCTAAGCCAGGCTGACGGCAGAGGAGGGAGGGATGAGGATGGAGAGCATTTGTACTGAGGGCTGAGGAGGGAGGGATGAGGATGGAGAGCTTTTGTATGGAGGACCGAGGAGGGAGGACTGACGGCTGAAGGCTGAGGAGGGAGGACCCAGGACGGAGGTGTGACTGCAGCCTTTCCCCTGATGATGTCCTAAAATGCTTTCTGTAAATCTGTCCTTAGCTTGCATTCTCCAAACCCCACAATTCCCTGCACACGTAATTTCAATAAGGAAAGGAACAGTGCAATGCATCGTGGGTTATGTAGTTCCTGCATACTGTCTGTAAGCTGTGGAGAAGTTGTTACAATTTGTAACATCAGTGTTTTGTCCCATCTTCCCTGCCAGGATTTCAAATGATGCAGAAAAAGAAGAACTATTGAACAGCTGGATTTTAGCATAGAAAATTTCATATATTCATACTTTTTGAAGAAACAGGTAACTGTGTTGGGTATATAAGGGGTTTCTGTGTTATGTGGGTCTCTTTATCAAATTTTGGTTTGGAAGCCGGAGTTCCCCTTTAATTATAAAATATAATAAAATGTATTGTTTTCTTAAAATGGCCTCACTGGGAGATGTTCGACGCCACTATAAACCATCAAAATCTGCCAGCAAAGGTCTTTGTCTGCCCTAGACACATATTAAATCAATGCTCAAGTCTGATTGGAAATAAGCAGAATGAATAGCTCAGGGATCAGTTCTTAGAAATAACTCTTTTATGGTTTTTTGGAAAAACACTCAATTGTCCTAAGCCTCCAAGACTAAAAATTGAAAGCTGTATGAAACAAGAAATTGTAGTATATATATACAGTATATAGTCAATAGCAATATTTAATAATGATGCAGATAGCACTATCAAGTACACTACCCCTGCAAATCCCTCTTGGTTTATGTCTAGCTTATTTCTAACCATGTATTATCAGAGATACTTTATTATGTAGATCAATATAAGTGGCTGAGTTTGATAGATTGGATCAGCTAAGCACACAATCATATATTATTATTATTTATATGATATTATTAATAGGATAGAGTTTAGGAAGTAGTTTTTCTATGGGCTCCAATATTTTGCAATTAATATAAAACTGGTTTCCTTGCTTGGCTTATCATCCATACCATTACAATTTACATGGAGGGAGGAGGGGTGGCATTCACTTATTGGATTGATCGATTGATGTTTCACATATTGAGTTGAACAAACCAACTAAAATAATAGCTCCTGATTAGAAACATTATGAACTGATAGTCAGACAGTCGAGTTGGTATAGGCCAAATTACTCACCCATATTAAATCAGATAAAGCCACCTTCTGAAAACCTACACCCTACAAGTTTCACTTCACCAAAAAATTCGCGAAATTAGCGAAACAGTGAAAAATTCACGTAACGGCACCGGCATCTCGCTTTTGACGCTGGCGTCTGTTTATTTGGATGCCGCGTCCATTTTTTGGCAAAATTGCGCCAGCGTTCAAAAAAACGGACGCCGGCATCCATTTTTTTATGCCGGCAAATTTTCACGGAGTTTCGCGAATTTATTTGCCGGCGGCAAATTGCAGGAATTCACGCCTGCCTAATAAATATTCGCCCATCACTACCTACAAGGCACAATCAACAAACTCCTGTACTGTATATCAGTGTTGGAGTGGTATTAAGTCATGAACGGATTGTACTGGCTATGCTTTTAAGCATCAATTTATATATAAAGACAGCACCTTACATACAAAATTAGGTTGTATTTCTAATATTTGAGAGTTACATTTGCACATATGTGATTCAGGCAGGAAATGGAAAAGTGATTAACTCTGCAGACCGTCTTACTACCTGCAAGAAAACAATGAATGGACTAACTTCTAACTCTGCAGACCGTCTTACTACCTGCAAGAAAACAATGAATGGACTAACTTAGTTAGCACATTTTATTTATTTTATTAGCTATTACCAATGGTTAGATGCAGAATTGGAGTTTGCATGAATTCTACTGTTCCTTTGAATGCCATACGGATTAAACACATTACTACATTGCATTTGACTTTAATGGCAAGTCTGTCGTGCTGGAAAGTAGATACTTCTGTGCTATGTGAATGTGATAAGTGAGTCCAGATTGCTGTTTTATCTCAGCATCTCCCTCATACCCTTCTTTCCATCTTCTACAGGAACAACCCTATTATTCCATGTATTTCTCTCTCTACAACCAATTACGTTTCTATCACTTACTTCCCAAGTACATTTCTTTCCAGATCACTTCATCCTTAGCTGTTCTAATTTCTTCTTTTCACAGACCTCTTCTCTGTCCTGGCAGTTCCTAGGCCGATGGAAATGAAAGCTTCATCTCTCACTAACCAAGAAGTAAAGATGTTGAATGCTCCATTGACACCAATATCTTTGTTGCAAACCAATGATAATTTGGCCTTGAGAAATAAATGTTTGCAGGATGCCTAAAGTTTCATTACTTGACGGGGTCATGTATCTAACAATAGCCTGTGGCAATCTGAACATCTACCAAACTAACGTACTGTAAGAATAAAGGTAGAAAGTGTAGTTGTAGTAAAGAGAAAGTGTATGTTTACTGTGTTATATTGGAACTAGTGATGGACGAATCTCTGGTGTTTCGGTCTGTCTAAAAATTTGTCAAACTACTGAAAAATTCGCAAACGGTTAAAAGTTCACGAAACTGATTTGGCGCGAACAGTCAAAATTTTGCCACAAACACTTTGCAATTTTGTAGTGCATAAAGTCTATGGCTGTAATGTTTTTGTCACTTTTTACCTAACTTTAGTGATGGGCGAATTTGCGCCATTTCGCTTCGGCAAAAAATTTGCGAAATTAGTGAAACGGCAAAAAAATCGCGAAACGGCGCCGGCATCTCGTTTTTGACGCCGGCGCCCGTTTTTCCGACGCCGGCGCCCGTTTTTGACGCCGGCGCCCGTTTTTGACGCCGGCACCCGTTTTTCCGACGCCGGCGCCTGTTTTTGACGCCGGCGTCCATTTTTTTCGAAAAAATGTTTTTGACGCCGGCGAATTTTTGACGCGAATTTTCGCGGGAGTTTCGCGAATTTATTCGCTGGCGGCGAATCGCGCAAATTCGCCGTGAATTCGCGCCTGGCGAATAAATTCGCCCATCACTACCTAACTTCCAAGCTTTGCAGACTGAGTTAAGTGAATATGGAATGCTTCGCTTTGTGTCCAGATTTGCAAACTGTTGTAAAAATCAATGGGAAGAACAATTCACACACACATGTTTTGTTCTGTATACTGCCCTAGATTATTAGAGAACCTCATATCTGCAATGCTACAAGTGTTTTTTCAAAGGAAAAAAAAAGAACCCTTTTTGCCAGTTTCTTAAAAACATGTCTGTGATTTTCGACATTACCTCTGTTCAACTGGTAATAGTATCTACTACTACACTATGTTGCTGTGTATCCAAAAAGTACCATCTATACTTTATATATTATTACTACTAGCTTACTAACACACAACTAATAATTATTTTGCAGCTGCACTGCCAGAAGCTTTGCCAAGCAGGCATTGAGCCTCTGCACTTGGGGGTGGTTGGGGGAGAGAGGTGCCTTGCGGCCAAGGAACTGGAGGAGGGAAACCTGGCAGGACAGGGGCCACACATAAGATGGCAGTGAGGAGGAGACAGAGGGGGCTGCAGAAGTGGCAGAGCTTCACAGTGGTTGCCTTCAACTGTGAGCCTCAGAATCCCATTCACTTGCTACAGGGGATAGGGAGTTGGCACCTCTTCCATGAGGAATGGGAGGAGGTGCACCACTGACCCCTGGTGCCCTGCCACTTTGGTGCTGCTCCCACATCATTCTGTGATGACATTTCATGTGGGAACTTAAAGCCGACATTTCCATATTTGACCATGTCTGCCCCCTTCAAACTTTTAGCCAGCAGAGATGTACACTGCTACCGACTGATCCTCTGTCTGGCACGTGAAAAATTATGCTGAAGCGGGCCACCACCTTGCCTGCTGTAAAGGGCTGGGTCGAATTGGCTGCTGTGGAAGGAAAGGGGAAGGCAAAGGCACTCCCGTTTGTTGCATGTCTTTTTCAAAAAAAATTGCCGCACGACTAATTTTTGATGTGGTTTCACAAAACATTTTGCCCACAGCGAAACTCAAAAAATTCCCTTTAATCTAACTATGATGATATTTGTTCACCCATCCCTAATCCCTAGAGCACTGTATTTGCCTAATATTTTAAAGAGATTCATTTATTTGTTTTAAATAAAACACAAGTTTAAACAAGTCATGTGACAGGAGTGGCATCTGTAACCACAATAGCACTTTGCAGAAAAACTGTTGACCTCACTAAACAAAGGCTATTATAGATTGTTCTTGGTGCTGTGAAAGAATGTAATGTGAAAGAAAGTAAAAAGAATGAAAAAAAAATGGGCACCGTTCAATAGGAAGACAGAATGAACTTACTGAGATGGATAGGGTAGAAGTTTAGTCTCAACAACAGGATGTATACAACAGTGAAATGGATCTGATTCCTCTCAAAAGAAGCCTTTTATGTATAATAGAAGGAATTTCCAATAGTGGTACCTACTGTCATATTTAAATGATGGCACATATATATTTATAATATATATATATATATATATATATATATATATATATATATATATAATCGTATAAATATATTGTTATATATTGTCGCTCGTATACTCATATGATTCTCAACTAGGGATATATGATTCTCTTCCACAATGAGTAAGTCTCTCTTGGATTTAAATAAATACTCAAATCGAGTCTGGCCCCATAGTTCTCCCTGGGCCTGACTTGAACCATTCAGATTCCCGCAGGATATTAACCAGACAGCTTTATTTGAGGTATACATTAATACAGAGTAATATAATACAGAGTATTAAATAATAGCTCATACGTCCTGAAAGCTCGTGAGGACGTGGAGGGAACAATAAGCAATACAACATGTTACAATTTAACCACTTCTTTTGCCATGGGGCTGATCCAGTAGCATCCAATCATCATTCTTGTTTTAGCATAACTGTGTCACTATTTCCATCTTAGGGACAGACTCACAGTCTCAGTAGAATAACCAAATAAGGTGCATCTACTGTGTCCAGAATGGTATCTATGCTGTCGTTTCTGAAACTATATGTGCCTTTCTTGACCTTGCACTAGGAATACTCGTAACATGAGACAACAGATGTATTCCTTGTTTTGTGTAAACATTCTTCAACCCTAATAACAGAATGGTCGTTAACCTTGAGCTTCTTCTACAACGTTCTGTATTAGTGTCATGTTCTGTAATCTTCGTTCTTTGATAATAACCACTGAATATGGCTTAAAGCTAAAACCCTGATATCTACACCTACATTATATACTGTAATAACCCATGATATTTCTACATGGTGGAGCACAAGACTAGTTTTGATAACAATCCTATCACAAGAGCTAGTCTGTTACTTGCTAAGCCCTGTTCAAAGTATCTCTGTACCCCAGTTTCACTATGGGTTAGTTAGGCTGGAACGGGGACTCCTTGACTTACCTACACCTCAAGCCCCCTGGCAGATCCACATTCTACTATGATGGATCCAGAAAGAAATTAAGCATTCCCTCTTTTATACATTAGGGATATTGGTAAACTACCCTTGCCAGGGACATTCTGAGCAGTAGTACCTTACACATTCATGCCAAAGCTAACCAAAAGGCCAGATTTATAACAATTCCAACTGGAAAATCCTAAAGGATTCCCAGCAGTTTGTTTTTCAGCATAGCTATTAAAATCTTTCCTAATAGTCAGAAAAAAATCTTCTGACAGTCAGGAAAGTGTTTAATGATTTGACACATTTATCAAAACTGATGAATGTGAAAATTAGTCAGAATGTGTTAGACTGCTATTGTTCAATGTAATGTTGGATTTCAGCAGCAGAACACGAACACATCTCAAAACTTTTGGTCTATGATGCAAACTGCAAGTTAGATTAATAGTTCTGGCATGTTTTCTATTCAGGAACATAAAGAGATCTGTCAAGGTCAAAGTTTACTGTATGTGAGCAATATGCTACTATATGGTAATGTGGTTCCTTAATGTTATTTACAATGGCTTTTGGGACCATTACAATTACTAGAATTTCACATTAACCCTTTAACCGCCAAGCACGTACGGCGTACGTGCTGGCGGTTCAGGGCTCAGGCTGCCAAGAACGTACCTCGTACGTTCTTTTGCAGCTGAGCCCTTCTCTCTGCATCGGCGGCTTTTGCCGCCTCTGCAGAGAGTCAGGAGGGTAGACAGCCCCCTGGGCAACGTGGCTGGGGGGCTGTCAAGTCGGATCTGCGTCACGATTGTCGCAGATCCGACTTCAAAGTAGCAGAAGCGCAATGTAAGCGCTGCTGCTGCTGGCTTACCTCCTCCTCGTGGAACCACGCGCCCAGTCACTTCCTGCTGCGCAGTAACTCTGCAGACACGCTGCCAGGAGTTGTCCTTCGGTTCCAGCGATCCTCCTGCTACAAAAACGGTAAGTGCACTTTTTTTTACACACTTACCTGCACTTACACATACCTACAGTACATTTATACACTTACATGAACATTTTAGTAAAAATTTGTATTTTTTTATTTTTTATTTTTTTATTTTAGCACACTTGGTCGATTTTGTACACTTATTTACACTTAATTACATGTATTTGCACACTCAGACAACTTTTATTAGTGCACAAATATGTATACACAAAAACTCACAAACAGGGTTTTTTTTTTTTTTTACTTATTCATTGTACTGTTTGTTTTGCCTAAAAGCATGTTATTTTGACAGCGTGACTATTGGATAATCGATTTCGGCCACTAATTACGCTGCCGGATCAATTATTTTGTTATTTCATTGATTTACGCTATTTTTGTGGTTTTATTGCAATTTTATCCATGCATTATTGTTCCTTATGTATCTTTAGTATAGTTTTGCTGTTTGGTGCTTTGGTATAGAAAGATTTATTTTACTTAGTTTGATTCGCCAGAATATATGCTTTCCAAAAATATATGGGTTTCTGGGGGTCTTTTTACAGTTTTGGGGTCTTATGGCACATAACGCACAGTTGGGGCTCTCTTTTCTGCAGCGTAGTTGGCTAGCGTGAAAATTCATAGGCATGTTTTTCATTTGGGGTCCGTACACGCCACATACTTTGGTAAATCTATGCATATTGGGCATCAAACTATTTAGTAGACCTCTGACGTCCATATTTAGGGTGATTTTTCTTTATACGTAAAACATTGTGTGCGATAAATGCGGCAGCAACAATTTTAGGCGATTTTCAGAAATGTAAAAACCTCTGCGTTTAGAAAAGCTTTGCAGTTTGGTGTAGAAAGACGTCTTTATCTTTTTTGGATTCGTCAGAATGTGTACTTTCCAAAAATATATGGTTTTGGGGGGGTCTTTGCTGTTAGGAGGGTCTTGAGGCATATAATATGAAGTCAAGGGTCTATGTTCACAGAAGGCGAATCGGCAGCGGAGAAAAATCATATACACTATTTTCATTTTGGGTCCGCACATGCCAGCTGCCTTGGTATATCAATGCATATTGGGCATCAAACGGTTCAATTGACCCTTGGCATCAGTATTTATGGTGTTTTAGAATTGTATGTAAGAAATTGGGTGAGATAAATGCGGCCAATTGCAATATTTTTAGGCAATTTTCAAAAATGTAAAAACTGTTGCTTTTATCGCCAAATTTAGGAAAGGCTTGCGGCTTGGTACTTTGGAGTACAAGGACATGCATACCCAATTTGGATTCGTGGGAATGTGTACTTTCTGAAAATATATGGTTTTCTGGGGTGAATGCACTTTTTTTTACCTTTGCTCCCCCCAAAACTATGTATATGTGTTGATTTTGCAGTACCTGAAATGACAGACCATATGGGGGTCTTCCTTTTGGGGCCCCTATATGCCACGTGCTTGGGTACATCTATACATATTGGGCATCAAACTGTTCAGAGGACCCTAGGCTTTCATATTTGGGGTGATTTCTCTTGATACCTAAAAGTATGTGGGTAATACGATGCTGCAGAGTAGATATTTTGAGGTGATTTTTGGAAATGTCACCAAAATCACCAAATTTAGGAATGATTTGCGGCTTGGTACTTTGGCGGAGAAAGACATGCATACCCAATTTGGATTCGTTGGAATGTGTACTTTCCGAAAATATATGGTTTTCTGGGGTGAACTTACTGTTTTCTACTTTTGCCCCCCCCCAAAACGATGTAAATGTGTTGATTTTGCAGTACCTGAAATGACAGACTATATGGGGGTCTTCCTTTTGGGGCCCCTGTATGCCACGTGCTTGGGTACACCTATACATATCGGGCATCAAACTGTTCAGAGGACCCTAGGCTTTCATATTTGGGGTGATTTCTCTGGATACCTAAAAGTATGTGGGTAATACGATGCTGCAGGGTAGATATTTTGAGGTGATTTTTGGAAATGTCACCAAAATCACCAAATTTAGGAATGATTTGCGGCTTGGTACTTTGGCGTAGAAAGACATGCATACCCAATTTGAATTCGTGGGAATGTGTACTTTCCGAAAATATATGGTTTTCTGGGGTGAACTTACTTTTTTCTACTTTTGAACCCCCAAAACAATGTAAATGTGTTGATTTTGCAGTACCTGAAATGTCAGACTATATGGGGGTCTTCCTTTTCGGGCCCCTATATGTCACATGCTTGGGTACACCTATACATATTGGGCATCAAACTGTTCAGAGGACCCTAGGCTTTCATATTTGGGGTGATTTGTCTTGATACCTAAAAGTATGTGGGTAATACGATGCTGCAGGGTAGATATTTTGAGGTGATTTTTGGAAATGTCACCTAAATCACCAAATTTAGGATTGATTTGCGGCTTGGTACTTTGGCGTAGAAAGACATGCATACCCAATTTGGATTCGTTGGAATGTGTACTTTCCGAAAATATATGGTTTTCTGGGGTGAACTTACTGTTTTCTACATTTGCCCCCCCCCCAAAACGATGTAAATGTGTTGATTTTGCAGTACCTGAAATGACAGACTATATGGGGGTCTTCTTTTTGGGGCCCCTGTATGCCACGTGCTTGGGTACACCTATACATATCAGGCATCAAACTGTTCAGAGGACCCTAGGCTTTCATATTTGGGGTGATTTGTCTTGATACCTAAAAGTATGTGGGTAATACGATGCTGCAGGGTAGATATTTTGAGGTGATTTTTGGAAATGTCACCAAAATCACCAAATTTAGGAATGATTTGCGGCTTGGTACTTTGGTGTAGAAAGACATGCATACCCAATTTGGATTCGTTGGAATGTGTACTTTCCGAAAATATATGGTTTTCTGGGGTGAACTTGCTGTTTTCTACTTTTGCCCCCCCAAAACTATGTAAATGTGTTGATTTTGCAGTACCTGAAATGACAGACTATATGGGGTCTTCCTTTTGGGGCCCCTGTATGCCACGTGCTTGGGTACACCTATACATATCGGGCATCAAACTGTTCAGAGGACCCTAGGCTTTCATATTTGGGGTGATTTGTCTTGATACCTAAAAGTATGTGGGTAATACGATGCTGCAGGGTAGATATTTTGAGGTGATTTTTGGAAATGTCACCAAAATCACCAAATTTAGGAATGATTTGCGGCTTGGTACTTTGGAGTACAAAGACATGCATACCCAATTTAGATTCGTGGCAATGTGTACTTTCCGAAAATATATGGTTTTCTGGGGTGAACTTACTTTTTTCTACATTTGCCCCCCTCAAAACGATGTAAATGTGTTGATTTTGAAGTATCTGAAATGACAGACCATATGGGGGTCTTCCTTTTCAGGCCTCTATATGCCACTTGCTTGGGTACACCTATACATATTGGGCATCAAACTGTTCAGAGGACCCTAGGCTTTCATATTTGGGGTGATTTGTCTTGATACCTAAAAGTATGTGGGTAATACGATGCTGCAGGGTAGAAATTTTTAAGTGATTTTTGGAAATGTCGCCAAAATCACCAACTTTAGGAATGGTTTGCCGCTTGGTACTTTGGTGTAGAAAGACATGCATACCCAATTTGGATTCAGGGGAATGTGTACTTTCCGAAAATATATGGTTTTCTGGGGTGAACATACTTTTTTCTACCTTTGCCGCCCCCCAAAACGATGTAAATGTGTTGATTTTGCAGTATCTGAAATGACAGAACAAACGGGGGGTCTTCCTTTTGGGGCCTCCTATGCCACGTGCTTGGGTACATCTATTCATATTGGGCATCAAACTGTTCAGTGGACCCAGGATTTTATATTTGGGGTGTTTTACATTGATACCTAATGATGTGTGGGAGATATGTTGCTGTAGAGTGGAAGCTTTAAGGTCATTTTTCAAAAAATTCACCAATTTCTATAAAACATTATAACTTTAGGAAACAATTGCAACTTGGTGGTTTGGAGTACAAAGATATTTCTACCCATTTTTGATTCACCAGAATCTGTTCTTTCTAGTAATGGGTAGTTTTCTAGGGTAAACCTACTGTTAGCGGAATGTTTGGCCTTGAAATCAAAAGTATGCAGTTTGGGGAGTGTTGCTTTGGAAATTTGGTTGTGTACTGCTTGTAGATTTTGAGCTATACAAGTGAGAAATCTCCATAAAACTATATATATTTGGTATTGTCGCGTTCAGGAGACGTAGACCTTTCTAAATCGGCTGTGTTCTCGTACATAAAATGAATGATGTTTCTGATATATGTGATTGTTCTTCGTGCAACATGATTTTTTTTCATTTTATTTGACACTTAGAATCCAATATTTTATTAGAGAAGTAGAATTACACCAAAATTCTTGCATATTGTGAAAGTTCAGGTTGTCCTGAAAAAAACAATATATTGTTTTCCTGGGTTAACTAAAAGACCACCCCAGGAAAGGCCCTTAAAGTGAAAGAGTGCAAAATATCTAAAAACTGCTTGGCAGTAGATGTTCGCATCTAGGACAAAACGGCTGGCAGGGAAAGGGTTAATTGCTGCACATTCTGAGATGTTCACGTGTCACGCAAAGTTTAGCAATGTAACTGCATCCTGCTTTGGAGAAGACAGTTGTGAGAAGACCCCCCAGTTATATAAAATGTTCTATATAAGGAAAAGACTAAGAAACAGACCATTGTACCCCTTCATAAAGTGAAAGTTTTAGGGTTGGTTACATTCTGGGGGAAACTCACTGTTAGTGGGTGATTTATTCATTTTGAAGATTATGGGGCACATTTACTAAGGGTCGAATATCGAGGGTTAATAAACCCTTGAATTCGACCCTCGAGGTAAAATCCTACGAATTCGAATATCGACTTTGTAGGATTTACCGCAAATCCTACAATCGAACAATCAAAGGAAAAATCGTTCTATAGAACAATGAAATCCTTCGAATCGTTCGATTTATTTTAATCCATCGATCAAAGGATTTTCCTTCGATCAAAAAAACCTTAGAAAACTGATGGGGAAGGTCCCCATAGGCTAACATAGTTGCTCGGTAGGTTTAAAGTGGCAAAGTATGTGTTCGAAGTTTTTTTTTTTTAAAGAGACAGTACTTCGACTCTCGAATGTTCCTGTAATGGGCCCGAAGGCACAGTAATAGTGTAGACCAAAGAGGAGACCAAACCAGGTTCGAGGTACAAGAAGGTTTATCCAAAGAATCGTCAAAATACAGGCAAGAGGTCAGACCAGGCAGAAGACAAGCAGAATCGTAAGACAGGCAGGAATCGGTACACAAGTAATCAATATAGTAAATAACACCCAGGAACACAGTAACAGGAACCTATAGTTGGGCAAGGAGTGGAAGGGGAAGTGAGTTTAAATAGTCCCAGGGTTGGCGCCAATTTTTGACGCGCTTGCCTTGACGCCGGCGCCCGATTCTGACGCCGGCGTCCGTTCCGTCGCCGACAACCAATCCCGGAATGGGAGGGAGATGAGGTCATAGACCTGTGTCCAGCAAGAGCCATGTGGTGAGGCAGGCGGTCGCCATCTTGGACGCCATCTTGAGAAGCCGAGGTAGATTCCATTACAGTTCCAATAGTCGAACAATCTTTAGTTCAAATCGTTCTAATCAAATTCGAAGTTGTATTCGAAGGTCGTAGTAGCCTATTCAATGGTCTAAGTACCCAAAAAAAAAAATTTTAAGTTTTTTTTACTTTGAATCCTTCACTCGAGCTTAGTAAATGTGCCCCTATGTGTTTTCACATTCACAGCTTTTTGCAATGTGCTCTGTTTTTTCCCTGATATCATGATTTATTTTGTCGATTGCCATTTCTAAAATCTCAACAGATTTTAGGTTTTGAGTTTTTTTTAACTACTTGTAATTAAAAAATATTATAGAAATGTATGCAAATCGTGGCAAAAAAAGCCCACTATTCTAAGAATGAATAAATCAGCCCCTATGTTTTCATGTATATACTTACTCTATATGGTTTCCATGGGTATTCTTTTAATTTAAGCACATTCTTAATTTAAAAGACGGCAACTTAATTGCCAGGTTTCATAATAATGTGCCCCTTTTCTTGATTTGATTATTAGCAGGCATATTTAATTATTTCCTGGCAGAAATGTTATTATTGCAGCAGCAAAGATGTATAATTAAAGTAACATCCCAAACAGGTAATTTTACACATTCTAAGATGTTGGCATAAAATGTGTGCTAGAATACATAATAATATATTAATTAATGCTTTGGGGATAATATTCTTTAATTAATAAGAGATGTGAAGTAACGCAACCCTGCAGTATATTTAATTAACTACTTTTTAAAACCATTTAAAATATGTATATTTTG
The DNA here is from genome assembly GCA_038501925.1 of Xenopus petersii. Lineage (NCBI taxonomy): Eukaryota > Metazoa > Chordata > Amphibia > Anura > Pipidae > Xenopus > Xenopus petersii. The sequence goes on along the minus strand of CM076676.1, from coordinate 31,910,037 downwards.
TGTGGCGACCAAGAGACTCAGTAGAAAATTAGATTTCTTAAAGAAAGCATGGGTATTCTTATATGATTTATTGAAGTATGAAGTTCATATTATGGGGCAGGTTTACTAAAGGGTGAAGTGGCAGTCGCTTATGAAAATTCGCCAGAAATACAATCCGCAGGGAGATTGCCAATTTACTAACAGTTAAGAATCACAGGGCCCAGTTTATTGTGAGCTGTCTCACATCTGTATACATCATATTGCATGTGTGGCTAGGGATGCCATCTGACCAGTTTTGGCCCTGACATCAAAAGCCTATCCCAAAGGTCACCCTTTACAGCCCTTGACATCCGCCCGCCTATTGTCCAGAATTAGAACAAAAGAAAAGTGGCAACCCTTTGTTTGGCCTTGGTATCTCATGAGTTCTATGTTATCCTGACAAATGTACTTTCCACTTCTGTTTGGTAAAGAATGAGTGGGAAGTACCTCTGCAATTTATTGATATTTGAGACATGCTGAAATGGTCTGTAATAAGTACAAATAATTTCAATGGCACTCAGGTCAAACAACAGGGACAAGACCTTGCTGCAACGTTTTGGGGTAAGCCTCTTTGTAATAAGTCTAGGCAGTGCTCCTGGTGGCTGTGGTCTGTTGGGTACCTGATATGCCTACTTATTTATGAAGGTTAGAGAAAAGGCATAAGCTCCGAACAAGTCCTAGAGACATGTTTCAAAAAAACTAGTTGGGTCTACTTCTTTGGCTCTTTCTGGGAACCCCAAAACTCTTTTGGCTTCAGCAGCCACTAGTCTGCATTGAAGTTGCCAAAATCAGCCTGAAAGTGGATTGCATGTATCTTCAAGCTCATTGATCTGGTATTCCACCTCCTGTATTTGGTCTTTGACCTTCTAGAAGTTTTGTTTTAGAATCACACTTAGCATGGCATGACTGGATAGTGGTTTGAAGAATGGAGACTACCCCAGCTAGTGTTGTTAGCTAAAGCATATTATACAGATAACCCTAGTTAGATGTTTGCAGATAGGTAGGCAAGCTTAGCATAGGGCAAGGAGTACAATTTTATAGTATCAGAAAACTTTTCAACAACAAAATTGTTTCAAGGCAGAGACCATCAAAATAATATTCATAATATTCATAAATCTATTCTGCCTTCTCATTGTCACACTCAGTAAACCTGGTACAAAGAAAAAAGTTTTAAAAAAACACTGAATTTTTTCCCCTATCCATTTGTATTTAAATTTCTAGGTAAATCGTCACTTTAATCTAGGAATAATCCACCATGAATAATACACAATTTAGAGCGCAACTTCTAAAAAGTCAACTTTTCATACACAAAGCTCAAACATTTAGTCTTCATCCAGAAGGTTTCACCTCCTTACCTTGCAATGTTCTCACTTATGCATAAACATTGGCCCCACTTTCAAAACTGTTGCTAGGACACGGAAAGAGCACATCCAAATTAGTACGGAGTTCACTTAACATTGTGTTTCATATCAAAAAATGTAGCATTTTTTTTTCTCAAAATGCATGAATATTAGCAGATAAAAACATGCTGCATTTAGTGATTGAATTATAACATCCATTAACAATAGCTAATGGTCACTCACCTAGATGGCTTTTAACGACTGCTAATAGCTGCTGTTATGGAAGGAAATAACATCCTTAGGGAAGCATTTGGAACATGCATCTGTTGACATCAATGAATTGTGGGAATCTAACTATGTATGGAATAAAGCTTTTTCCCCTTAACAGCAATAATAGAGATGAGTGTCATTCTTTGCTGAAAGGACATGACCATCCATTTTTACAACAAGTCACCGCCCCCAAGTTAATTTTGTCGCCGCTTTCAACCGTTCTCTAATTATCTCACTTCAGATAGAGTTCTACTTCATCAAGGTGCATGGCAGCCAAGGTCACATCATTCAATTCAAAGTGACAACAGCACTTAAATCAGGGTTAACACTCTGGCATCCCAACTTACAGCCCTGCTGAGTAATATGCAAAGAATAGAATATTAGAGGCATTTTATCGGGATGACTAGTTATGCTCCAAATGCCATTTTTATTGGTTCTCATTATACAGCCTTATTTTCCCTTAAATGCAGTGTACAAGAACAAGGCATTATTTATGGCACTAAACAACTATAGTATAATTTGGTTTTAAAAGTGCAAATATGTACCAGGTGATCTGCAGTGTAGTAATATACATTTTTCTATAGTTTGTGGCATACAATCACATCCCTTAATCAATAGGAACTAATAACACATTGGAAGTTCAAGAAGCATATGTCTACACGAATGAGAATTTTCACACCACTGACTGTGGGGAAATTTTCTGCCCTGCAATTGCATTTGTGGTTGTAAATGACCTCAAATGGGTGGGCACTATCATATGAATGGACCTGACAATATCACTGATTTCATATTCCATGTCTAGATATTTCACAAATAAGTATGATGTCCGAAATAAGCACAGTAGCATCGGCCTTACATCCAAGCTCAGTTTAAGTGGTTGCACTGCTACTCTCAGTTCTCAGTTGATGAGAAATTCATTGTATTTCATAGCAAGCGCTTTTGTTTGCTAAGATATTTTTGTGTCTGTTGTGCCTACTTGTTCAATAAAAATCCCCCTCCTAGACAAAGGTTGATGTGTGTCCAGGGACTGTGGTGGGAAGACCCAAACAGGAGATGAAAACCAGTGAGTGTAGAATTGCCGGTACAGGTATGGATGGATCTGTTTTGGAACCTTTTAAAAAAATGATTCTTATTTTAAAATGGTTTCCTTTTAAGCTGCATGATTCCATATTGGTGACAGAACAATCCTATTGGGGTTATTTCATGTTTAAATGAGAGATTCAAGTTACAAGATCCCTTATCAAGAAAACCTCAAGTTCTAAGCATTCTAGATAATAGATCCCATACCTGTTTTAAGGATCAAATTAGCTAGGATCACAGCCTCAGCACAGTTTTACCACAACAACTTGAGTCTGATACTACCTTCAGTGCAGCTTGGCTGGCTTTTAAAGGAGAACTAAACCCCCAACAGCTAAAAGCCTCCATTTACCACTCTCCACTGGCCCCCCTCCCTGGTTCCTCCCCGTATAGTGTTCTACTAGAATAAGTGTCCTGTCCAGCAACATTGACCTATATATGCAGAGTATCCCAGCGGAGTGCAGGGACATCTGATTAGATCAGATCCCTTTAAATCTGATCTGAAACTTAGAAGCACCAGCTTCACAGCCATAAATTCCTTCCAATTGGATGACAATTTTAATCTGGGATGCTTACCATTTGCCCCAGGCTGTCTTTATTCCCAAATGGGCACAGGCATCTGTGGTCAGGTGAATCCAATCTGGCTGTTTTATGGATTTTCCCACATGGAGATTTTGTCCACCTTTTTCAAATTGTTCCTCAGAGGATGATCTGATGTTGATTTGCCTTCTACTTGTTCCACGGAGACAAGAATTGTGACTGCAGTGGTCTTATGTGGTGCATGGCCCAGTTTACTGCTTACATTGTCACCACCAGCTCCTCTATCAACTGTTGGCAACACAGGGCTGATGAGGCTGGAAAACTATACATTTTTATGCCTTGAAGTTTTAAGTGCACCAGCAGCGGTTCTAAAACTTTTGTTAAAGTCCTGGGAGAAGTCAAAAGGTCAACTGGAAGGATGTCTTCTATCCTTTTTGTCCAAGACTTCTGCTGGCAAAGACTTGGAGCAGAAGTCTTGGATATGATACTATCCAATCTGGAGCCAAGAAATAACCTGCCTTTGAATGGCAAGGAGCACAGATTATGTTTGGATGGGGTGTCCACCATCCAGTGGCTGAGCCAGACGGAGCGTCTAGTTCATACTTATCAGCCAACATCACATTATCCATTTATGCCTCAGCAATAAAAAAAAAGGTTGGAGAGCAACAGATGCATGAAAAATGTTCTTGGGGATACCAAATATGGGCTGGGATTGGTAACTGGTAGCACCTATGTAGAGTGGCAGCCTACAGGTACACATGTTTTTTGTGCAAGCCAGGAATTAAGAATTAAGCACCTGCTTTGAGGCCATTGGGAGCAGCACTCAAGGGATTGGTGAGCAACATGTTACTCACAAGCCACTGGTTGGGGATCTCTAAAGTTAGATCTAGTAGTCCTATGGAAGACCCATTAATGTATATGTAAGATGCCAGGGGTAATACCTGCTATACAAAGTAACAGCATTTAATAAAGAGGAAGTGGTGACATGTTTTGTTTGGGGAGACTTTCTTTGGTAAACTTATATTTAAATATATAGCAGTTGGTCTCTTTTTAAGGAGTTACTTAAATAAAACAAATACGAGTGTGTCGGAGTTATCAGATCAGGAACCAGTGCAGGAGGGGCATTCATTTTTTTAACCTTTAATTTTTAATTTAAAGAAAAACAATTTAGTAGAATCCAATCATACCTCTGTGAATAGTATAAAAAAGGGACAGAGGGAGAATGAAGGAAGGCAAAGAAAGGAATAAGAAGAAAGAGGGAAGTCAAGGTCAGTTTGCATTATTCAACCATCAAAATAAGGTTGGGGGGTTTGGGGACTGTTAGTATCAGAGTGCAGAACCCAGGAGGACATTCGTATAACTACTCACACAATACACCCTCTAAAGTGAACAGAGAGGAACTGGTGAAAGAAGGGTATGAGAGTCAAAATATTACTAGATAGGCTCATGCTCTACATCTTGTAAAGTATTCAGTGCTGGGTCAGACAGACCATAGGTCAGAGCCGGCAGCAGGCAGTGCAAACAGAAACAGGCAGAGGTCAAACCAGGAAGGCAGGCAGAAATCAGACAAAGTTCAGAGTGATTATACAGTATAATGATAAAAAGTATCTCATTTCTCGCGCACAGTAAATTATTTCAACTTTATAATTTATTAATAATTTATCATTTATTAATTGTTATTTGAGATTTCCAATTTATGTAGAGACACCACCTTAAATATTTCATATACAGTATATAGCAATATTAAATTCATATTTACCAATGAAATGTCATATAGACCACATTAATTAATTCCACCATATAGGCATTTTATTTTAACTATAAATCAATTGATCAAATTCATGCATTCAAAAAGTCAAAACAGTGTGTTCTGGCTATTATGTTAGACATCCAGTCGCTCCAGCCTTTATACATTACATTTTGGCCTAACTAACTTTATTAGAAACATTTTTTATTTTGCAAAGCCTTTTTACCCAGTTTTTATTTTTACACTGGACAATTCCTTTAAGAGTGTCTTGAAAGATTTCTTGGACAGACATAATATCAAAGGCTATTGTGATACTAAACTCTATAGTTAGTATAGATATGGGTATATATAATTTATGTGACAGTATGGAGGGGTCAGTGTGTGTATGGATGGTGGGTTTTCATCTGGAAGGTTTTTGTTCAACCTGATTTAACTATGTAACTATGTTTGAGTGTCAGTTTGTGGGTAGAGGGGATTTAATAAGCATCTCTCATGCATCTTAAGGCATGCAACTTCAAGATGCATTCTTGCTGCATCATGAGGCATATGGCTATGCAACACGGACCCATGGGCCCTGTCAATGTGCCGAGAAATGTCAGCTTGCAGATCAAGAGTAAAATAGCTGTTAAATAATATATATAATTTGGACAGTATCAATTCTACCTTATATCAAATCAAATGCATATAACAGAACCAAACAAAAGTATTAAAGTATAACCACTGGAATAAACTCGGCTCTGCTTCTTTAATAATCTCCATTCACTTTAAATATGAAGAACCTGTGCAATGAAATACAAATGTAATCATACAAAGCATATTTCTATGATTTGTATGTAATCATGTAGAATCATCAAAGATGCATAGATCCAGAGAGAATGAGATTGCTCTGCAAGAAGTGATAAAGTGCCAGTGTTAATCATTAAGCAGCAGCAGTGCAGAATGGGAGTTTCTATGCGACTGTCTTCTAACCAGCACTGTCACAGCTTAACAAACAAACAACTTATATTAATTAAAGCAAGCTTTTGGACATATGTCTCTATATAGTATATAAAGTCAGTGTAGAAATCAAATTGATAGCTTTACACAACAACGTTTGCTCTCAATCATTCACAAATTTTTTGTATGAAACCAAATTACATGGATGAAACTCAATTTCAGAACCATAACATTATTCCTCTATTGATTAAAATGGGTAATATTAGGAAGCGTAGTGTAAAATGGCACACAAAAACAAATATTTACATGGGTGTTCTACGCATAGGAAATAAACAATAACTACAAAAGTCACGTGGTCCATCCACCCTGTGCAAAATTCTGCTGAATTTATTTGTGGCAATGCAATTCTCCACAACCCAGCAAGGCAAGATCTAAACGGGAAAGCAATTGACACTAATTCAATTTGGTGTATTATAACTCAATAGCATCTTCTTAGCGGGATGGCCTCCAAAGTAGGGGTTGAGAAGCTGTTTGGCATCTGTTAGACTAATATTTCCCATTTTGAAAAATAAAATTGGTATTAACAATAATACCAATGTTTTTTCAAAAGGTGTTTAATCCCCACAAGAAGAGCATTTTGAGAGTTTACCTCCTCATCCACATACAAAGCAGAAGGAAGTTTTAGAAGAAATCCAGAATCACCTCTAAAATTTCAGCTTCCATGGAAGAACCTAGAGACTGAAGCTTCCCAACTCTGTTTTAAGGCACAGCCAGGGCAGTGAGCTGAACAAAGTGTCAGTTACAGACCAGGTTTGCCCTTGTTAGGGCTCATTAGTGCAGTGCAGGGGTTTTCCAATCAGTAAATATAGAGCCATATACTGACTGAAAAACTCTAAACTGGACTGATGAGCCCAAATATGGGCTAGTAAGCCTCTATTCTGTTCCATGTAAATAAAAATGTTAGGAGTGATCCAGAACTTTCTTCTCAGGATTCCTTTTGCTGTACCCCTTTAATAATTTTTAATAATAAAAAAAAAAAAACGAATGCTTCATTTTTTCATTTGGAATTATGATATGGAGCCATGTACTGTATTTTTTAAGGTAATAGTAATATTTGACTGTGTAAAAGTAAGAAAAAGGTCATTCCTAGTGCCCCCTGCTTAAAGGAACAGTTCAGTGTAAAAATAGAAACTGGGTAAATAGATATTTTGTGCAAAATAAAAAAATGTTTCTAATACAGTATAGTTAGCCAAAAATATAATCTATAGGCTGGAGTGAGCGAATGTCTTATATAAGAGAAAAGAACACAACTACCTGCTTTTCAGCTCTCTAACTCTTAGGGACAGATTTATTAAGGTTGAAATAGTAAATTCGAAATTGAATTTTCAAATTTCTTTTGTGTGTCAAAGCTCACAAATTCGAAGCACCCACTTTAATGTAATTTCAAATGTGAGCTTTATCACACCTCAACCATGGAAACAGTACTCATTTAAATATTCCAGGTTTTTTTTTAAGGAAAATTCTATTCGAGTTTCGTTTGTATTTGATTGGAATATGAATCAAATTTTCGTGTCATTCCGATTCAATCGTATTTTAGACGTTGTAATTTTTTCATAGATAACCTTACATTTAAAGGGATACTGTCATGGGAAAAAACATTTTTTTCAAAATGAATCGGTTAATAGTGCTGCTCCAGTAGAATTCTCTCAAAAGAGCAAACAGATTTTTTTATACTCATTTTTGAAATCTGACATGGGGCTAGACGTATTGTCAATTTCCCAGCTGCCCAAGTCATGTGACTTGTGCTCTGATAAACTTCAATCACTCTTTGCTGCTGTACTGCAAGTTGGAGTGATATCACCCCCTCCCCCCCAGCAGCCAAACAAAAGAACAATGGGAAGGTAACCAGATAACAGCTCCCTAACACAAGATAACAGCTGCCTGGTAGATCTACGAACAACACTCAATAGTAAAAACCCATGTCCCACTGAGACACATTCAGTTACATTGAGAAGGAAAAACAGCAGCCTGCCAGAAAGCATTTCTCTCCTAAAGTGCAGGCACAAGTCACATGACCAGGGGCAGTTGGGAAATTGACAAAATGTCTAGCCCCATGTCAGATTTCAAAATTAAATGTAAAAAAATCTTTTTGCTCTTTTGAGAAATGGATTTCAGTGCAGAATTCTGCTGGAGTAGCACTATTACCTGATGCGTTTTGAAAAAAACATGTTTTCCGATTACAGGATCCCTTAAGTTATGAGTACATTTGAATTTATTAGAGTAAATTTTTTTTACATTACTTCGAAATTCGACCTTTGAGAAATAACCCCCACAGTCAGCAAATTTAAGGGGGGCCATGAAGGACATAACTGTTCTGTGTGTTTCATTTTGAATCTGATCTGCATGCTGAGCTTCAATTGCAAACAATTATGATCCATTTGGCCCCCCTTCAAGTCACTGATTGGTTATTGCCTGGTAACCAATCAGTGGAAACCAAGAGAACTGGAAAGCAGGAAGTAGTATTCTAGCTATTATGTTAGATGTCCAGTCACTCCAGCCTGGTAACAAATCAGTGGAAACCAAGAGAACTGGAAAGCAGGAAGTAGTGTGCTAGCTATTATGCTAGATATCCAGTCACTCCAGCCTTTACAGATACAATTTTTGGCTAACTATATTGAAAACATTTTTTGCACAGCCTATCCATTTACCCAGTTTTTATTTTTATACTGAATTGTTTCTTTAAGCCAGTCATCTACATAAGGGAAAAGTTAACTACAGAACACTTCATGCTTAATTATCATATGACACAATTTATAGCAGGAAGAACGAGTATAAAGATTGTAAAATCTGAACCTTCATTATTAGTGATGGAGAAATTTATTGGTATATTGGTTACGATGCCAGCGCCTATTTTGACGTCGTCATCAAAAATCGGCGTTTCACAAATTTTCCGCCAGTTTCGCAAAATTTGCAGTGAAGCGAAACAGGACAAATTCACCAATCACTATTCATTATTTATATGTTAAGTGAGGGCTTAGGAATGCACAGCTTTTGCTTTCTTTACGTTGTATTTTTAGTGTGACGTACGATAGGCCAGTGCTTGGCATCTGGAATTTAGATGATCATGGAAAAAAACTCAAATGCAAGATTAAAAAAATGTATACAGGTATGGGATCTGTTATTTTTAACCAAATAATCCACATTTTCTAAAATGATTTCCTTTTTCACTGTAATAATAAAGCAGTATCTTGTACTTGATCCAAACTGAGATATATTGGAAGCAAAACCAGCTTATTGGTTTATTTACTGTTTACATGATTTCTTAGTAGACGTAACATATAAAGATCTAAATTATGGAAAGATCCATCATCCAGAAAACTCCATGTCCCGAGCATTCTGGATAACAGATCCCACACCTGTATATATTTTTATGTAAAGTTCATGAAATTAACTTGGAATTGCATGAGGATTTACTTCCTTTTTAAATACTTTCACAGATCGGGAGATGCACAAGGGCCCAGACATTTTTACCTTTTTCAAAATATAGATTTATTAATGTAAAAACAAGTTTCCTCCAGGTGCATCTCATCAAACATACTTATAAATGCTGCCTACTGATTGGTTGCTATGTGGTGCTACTTCAGGTCAGGGACTACATAATATATATTTCATGTTTTTTCTTTATAGGTATTTCTTGTAAAGTATGGGCAAAACATATGTCTGCACTTGGGCCTTCCATGGTCTTGTTTGCAACATACACATAGTTTAATTACAAAAAATAAAAAAACAAGAGTGGCACAGCTGTTTGGTACTGAAGCATTGCAAAGCAATCAGGGAGGTTGAAGTGCTTCCACATATTTCAATCCATTTTGCATATCCAATTTACTCATTCTGTTTAATAGTATGTCTGGACCATAAGAACACTACACATGCTTCATTTTATCCTTTCCAACATTGTTAATGCTTTTCCGCAATTATATTACAGGTGGCTCCTGCCTCAGTGAGCATATGTAACTCTGTAACTCCTGCTTCCGAGCTAAAATGTTTGCTGCGTGAAATATGTCAAGTACAAATATGAATTCATCATCTGATGAACTGCCTGACATCTTTGTTTTCATTTAGTGAGTATTACTTCTAGATTTTTTTTTACAAAAGACACAGATGTAATAAGGCAAATTTGAAGTAAATTTTATATATATATATATATATATATATATATATATATATATATATATATATATATATATTTTTTTTTTTTTTATTGCAGCAAAATACACCTCCTCTAATGTGATAGAAATGTCCGAAAGCACTCTTAAAGCATATGTGATAAATTAAATGGGAATATAAAAGGGTAAATATGTTGGGGGTTATTTATCAGAATCTGAAAATATCTCATTTATTTCTGAATTATACTCCTACCAAATCCGAACAGGTTACTTCCCATTATTAATCAAAGCATTTTCCCGAAAATTTCCTGTGCTGGAAAAAGACTCGAAAAAATTGTGAACATTTTGGATCAAACAAATTTTTCGGATTCAGAATTTTTCCATCCTTGGTGTATAATAATTGACAAAAAAATTTGTTTTTTTACAAAAATCTTGGATTTTAAAATAAAAAAACTCATTTTTTTGCATTTTTGGCATTCAGACTTTAATAAATAACCCCCGTTGTGTGTAGGACATAATTTTGAATATTCTATAGTGTCCTTGGAGCTTCTGTACTATCAGTATTATCCGTGATGATCCAGATGCAAATGGCCGGACACAATTGTATGGGTGTGAGTCCCAAGGAAAGTGTCACGGCCGGCACCCAATACCAGAACAGGTGCCAAGTACCCTGGTCTCGGCTCAGCTTCACCAGTAGTATGACCACCGTTGGGCTTCGGAAGGAGCCCTCAGCTTACTTGGGTGCCACATGGACTTAACGAGGGGTACAAGGCGAGATGTTCTGGCTAGCAGAGGGGCACGGCAGGTAGTCTTTTAGGCCGAAGGTCACGGTACAAATGGAGCAGGCAAGACAATCGTCAGACAGGCAGAGTCGAGGCAGGCAGATATCAAGAATCATCAGGCAGGCAAGGGTCAAACCGGGTAATCAAACAGATGGGGTCAGGCAGAAAGAGTAGTCGAGATGCAGGCTAAGGTCAGGATTCGGATATCAGAATAGTCAGGAACAGGCAGGGATCAAAACCGGAATAGCAGATACAAAATACACAGGAACAGACAGCACAAGGCTTCAGGAACCACCAGAATCAAGATTCTATCACGGGCACTGGCTGGGGATCAGAATGGGCTTTATATACATTCGAAATTGGCGCCAAAACGAACGTCAATACGCGCTGGCGCAATCACGCCAGAGCGCCTGTACCTTTAAGAGGCGCGCAAGCGCGCCGCACGCGCCGTAGAAGAATCAAGATGGCGCCGGACCAGGAGCGCGGCGGCCGTCCACGCCGCCGCACACCAGGTAATTTTATTACAGAAAGGAGGCCCTTCCGGATCAACAAAGGGATACCTGAAGCATTGAAATATATGAAATTTGATCTACGATTCACCCTAGCTTGATTTGACTCCCTTGCCTGACTGAGAAGAGATTAGCCTGATTGGCTGGGACTGTCCTTTGGGTGTGTCTGCCATACGAAAATGGTTGTATGGGTTATGCTTGGTTGAATGGTTCACCTTGTGTATATTAAGAGCAATACTTTGTTGGTGAAGCACTTTCTCACTTTGCCTCGTGGCAGGAACGTCCCTGGAGCAGATTTAACATTATGTTAATAGTAAATTACATTTAGAATAGCAACTGTTGTGGTGATCATGCAAAAATAGATCACAGGCAATGCAAGCTCCATTAATGAATGGAATGCACAAAACAAAGAAAAAAATGCACTTCCTTATAGTTGTGCTTGGCCTAATGCATCTGCCCTGTCTTCTTTTCCAAAATGATGCCTGTTGACACAAGGGAACCCAGGAGCTATCTCCACCTTCCAGCTTTACCATTGGTGGCTTAGTAAATAGTTACTTCAGACTTGCACCTAAAGAACCACACACACACAGACATTATTTTGATGCTAAACAGCCAAAATTGTGCAAACTCAACTTTAAAAATATTTTGTTATGGATACAAGTAAAAAAAACATCAAGGGGGTTGTGGTCGAATGCTCAAGTTTTTTATACGTTGAATGAACTCAAACTCGAAGGTTTCTTATCTAACAAAGAGTTTTCACTGAAAAAAAACTTGAAGTTTTCGGGCAAAACACTCCAAAAAAAGCCTAGAACATCATGAAGGCTATTAACATTTTCAAATGTTTAAAGGGGCCTCTGCCATTGACTTGTACATGACCTTGACAGGTTTTAGATGGTGTATTTCTGGATTCCAGCTATTTCCAGGTTCAGGGTATTATAATCTTGAAAAATTAGATTTAAAAAAAATATTGGAAAAAAAATGTTTTTTTTTTTTTTTTTAAAAGCTCGAAAAATTTGAGTTTTATTTTAACCCTAAAAATGTGAGTTTTGATAAAAAAAAACCCATAACTCAAACCTTAATAAATAAGTTACACACACAGCACTTGCATTTATAAATGAGCCTTAGTACTCTATCTCTTTAATGTCTACTGGTTAAAATAAGGAGTGCTATACATTTTGACATGTTTGATCATGAAAGAACCATATAAGAAGTCATTTCTGTCTGACAGATCATAAGATTTAACCTGCCGTTTCGCTGTAAACAGGAATCATGAAGAATTACTAATGAATTTAGCCCCAGCTTCCCTGGCCATCTTTAGGATGCATTGCCTTTTTTGCTATTTATCTTGCTTTAAATTATGCTGCTATTTTGATTGCCTTCACCATTCCCAGCAAGTGGCTCCTGTTGCGCAGACATTTCTAGAACTCCTTCAATTTCTTGCAAACTGCTGAGTTTTACATCTAGTCATCCTTTTTACTAAGCTAGTGCTACATGTTTTTCACAATAATACAGTTTCTAATTATTTCCTTGGCTAGATCTCTGAAGACAGAGTAAATTTTTCAAAAAGAGAAAAAAGAATGAAGTTGTATCTTAGATGTTTCATGTGCAAGAAGTGAAGTAAAAATTCTTAACTTCAAAATAATCGTACCTCTATGGCAATGTATACTATACAAAATAATACATAGAAGGATAAGCAACTCATACTTTCCAGGACTTATGAACATAAAAAGTGCTTTAATGCCAACAACCTTTATTTACTGTAAAAAGAAAAACATCTGGATACTAACTATTTGTTCTAGGTGCTAATGCTAAACATTTTCTCCAATGTATCCGGTGAAATATCAGTTAACACTTAAGGCCTTGCCTACCGAAACATAACTACTAAAATGACAGATGTCAAGCTTCTGTAGTAATTAATACAATGATAAAAACTGAATTTTATAAGATATGATGTGGGTAGCCAAATACAACTCCACCACACAAAAAAGCTGGACTCTTAAAGGAGAACTAAATCTTAACTAAAGAAGTAGGGCGGATATGTTGTACATTATACTATCTATACCAGCCAAAGCCAACCACAGCCTTTTAGCAGGGAAGATATGTGCCTCCTAAGATGCCCCAGTAGCTCCCCATCTTATTTTCTGCTGATTCACTGCACATGTTCTGTGCTGATGTCAGTTACTCACAATATACATTACACATATAATATAAATGTCACAATATAAGGCTGTTTAATATTTAATACAGATAATTATTATAGTTTAGAAACCAGTACAACTAGCATCAGAATTTAATAATCAGCCTTGAAGCATCAGAATATATTACATGCCAACCTAATATTCTGCTTGATAACTTGCGGCGGCCCCTTATCTTAGCTTCTCAACAGCTGCTTAGAGCCTACTGAGAATGTGAGTGTCGCATACACTTTCCAAGATGGTGACCCCCTGTGACAGGTTGAAGTTCTGGATCATTGCTGCTATTGAGAAGCTTTGGAAACTTTAGGCTTGTGCAATAAGTGCAGTATATAAAATATGGTGTTTTTGACCATATTCAATTTTAGGGTTTAGTTCTCCTTTAAAGTCCTTCTAGCTGGTGACTATGCATCCATTAGATGGGGGCTGGTTGGCATCCATCACTGCAAGGGCTAAGTTCCACCTGCAATCCTGCACAACCTGGATAACTAACCAGTTGAAAATGTAATGGCTAGCTGATGCTAGCAATGATTTTGCAGTAATTCTTATTAAAGCAGTGTGAAAAGCAACTTTTAAAGAAACATTTAGGGGCCCATTTTTAAACCTCAAATTTTTGTGCTCAATGTTTTGAGGGGGGAAAAAACAAACATTTTTAGACATTTATCATACCCAAAAGTGACTAAAAATCCAAATCCGAAAATATGCCGTCTCAAACCCATCAAGGTCATGTAGAAGTCAATAGCAGATGTCCCTGCAGTTTTTACTTACTTATCCTGATCTGTGCTGGATAATCCGAAATTCAGGGTTTTCAGAAAAAGTAGAGTTTCGCATTGAAAACTTGATAAAATCAAGTTTTCAAAGCATTAATAGTACGATACAAATTTTCGTGCAATTTTGTCATGACATTTTGTCTCTCTGATCTTTTCAAGAAAAAAATATTGGCAAATACGATAAAATTGTGGAAGGGAGTTAGGTCGATGAAAAAAATTAGATCAAGTTTTAGTAAATCAGTCCCTTATTCTTTTTTTCAGTTGTGTGATGTAGTCAGAAAAATGTGCTCTTAACCATATAAGAGCAAGTAGAATTTCGCATTTCATCTGCTTGACGTTTTTTTGAAAATTTTGTGCACTCTCATTTTAGGGGCATTTTCTGGAGGGAGGGGGTTTGGTTTTACCAAACATCAAAGCTTTACTGAAGTTAGTGTAAATGTGAATTCCAGGGGTCCACTGGACAGTTTGATGCCCATTGTGCATAGGATTACTAAAGTATCTGGTGTTTAGAGACTCTGATATGAAGTTAGAGCATACAACTTGTCCCTGAAGTCACTTCAGCTACCAAATAATCATCACATTTACTGCATTTTTTGCATGGTAAAAACACAAAAAGACATGTTGACCCCCAAAAAAACATATATTTTTGGAAAGTACACAAAATGGGTAACCTTGTCTTTCTACTCCAAACTACTGTGTGCCAATGCTTTCTCAAAAAGGTTGGTTTTGATTAAATACCTAAAAATCACTTGAAAGCTTCCAATTTCTAGCATATTATCTCCCTCATAGCAGAAGGCACCAAGAAAAATCACCCTAAATGTGAATGCCAGGGGTCCAGTTTGATGTCCATGGTGAAAACACAAAAAAAAAACGATATTCAAACGATTCCAAAATGGGTAACCATGGAAAAAAAAGCTGCTCCTCCAGCCCCCAACACGGAAGTGCTGAAGATCGTAGAATCTATGACACTTGAGTCATTTTATCCACAGATTGTAGATTCTACGATCTGTGGCACTAAAGTGGTTTAAACTAAGGATCTGATATATTAATGAAAGGACATATTACATATACATATTTTTTAGCCTTGGAGGATTTTTAAACTTGCAGTTTCTTTTTTAGACCCATATCAGTGTTATATGTTGACATTAAACTCTTAGCAAAAATCTTAGCTAGATTAGGCCCTATCATGCCCCACTTAATTCACAATGATCAGGTAGGATTTGTACAGGGCCGTCAGGCCTCTGATGCAGTACGACGGCTCATATTGCTGACATCTCGTGCTAAGTCAACATTGCAACAGGCTATGATTCTCAAGCTAGACTTTAGAAAAGCCTTTGATTCAATCTCTTGGGCCTTCCTCTGGACCTCTTTATTAAACAAGGGTTTCAGCCTCAATTTCCTTACGTGGCTGGCGGCCCTGTACAAGTCCCCGACTGCCCGACTTCGTATTGGTTGCAACATGTCTGAATCCTTCCCAATCTCAAGAGGCACCAGACAGGGTTGCCCCTTATCCCCGCTATTGTTTAACATAGCCATTGAACCCCTAGCAGAGACAATCAGGGCCAACATAGATGTTCGAGGCCTCAAAATCAATGATAGACAACACAAAATTAGCCTTTTTGCAGATGATGTGACCCTCTTTTTGACACAGCCTATGACATCCCTGCCTAATCTTTACAACATATTGACCAAATTTGGTAATCTCTCGGGATTAACTATTAATCCGGAAAAGACTGAGGCTTTTAATATAGGGCTCCCTCATGATGTAACCAATTTGCTCACCCTGAATTTCTCGTTTCAATGGCAGAAAACATCAGTCTCCTTTCTAGGCATCCATTTGACCAATTCCTATGATACATTGTATAAAATAAACTATTCCAACATATACTGTATCGCAAGATAGGCAAATGCCTGGAGGATTGGAGCGAATGCCACATTTCATGGATAGGTCGCATTTGGGCTATTAAGATGACACTATTCCCTAAATTATTATATTTCTGTAGAATGCTCCCCCTATCACTTAACCTCCAAGATTTAAAAAATTTTGAATCTAAGATACTCAAATTTGTATGGAACGATACATTTCCCAGGGTAAATAAGAATATACTGTATAGATCTTTATCTAATGGTGGCTTAGGCTTGCCTAATCTCAGATACTATCAATGGTTGGCACAGTTATGTCAACTCCCAACTTTACACTGCACCTCAGACCCCCCTCAGTGGGTTGCTATTGAGAATGCCTTTGTTGCCCCCTATGATGCCTTCTCATTTCTTTGGCTACCCAGGAAATCTCGACCTAAAACTATGAGCCCTTGCTTAGCTTGTTCTCTACATGTCTGGGATATAGTATCCCGTAAACGCCCATTTATTACCCCTCACACTCCTGCAGCAACTATATTGGGTAACCCAGCTTTCTCAGCTGGATTGCACAAGCACCTCTTTCACTGGTGGATAGGGATGTAGCGAACTGTTCGCCGGCGAACTAGTTCGCGCGAACTTCGACTGTTCGCGTCCGCCGAATGTTCGCGAACGTCGCGCGACGTTCGCCAATTGGTGTTCGCGTTCGATTCGAAGTAAAATTTCGTTCGACCATTCGACCATTCGACCGTTCGATCGCTAAAATCGAACGATTTCCATTCGTTCGAACGATTATAAGCATTCGATTGAATTAAAATCATTCGATCGAATAGCTTCGATCGTTCGATTCGAACGAAAATCGTTCGATCGTACGAATAAAATCCTTCGATCGTTCGATCGAACGATTTTATCGAGCGTTCGAAGTTCGCGAACTGTTCGCGAACTGTTCGCTTTTTTGCCGGTGTTCGCGAACGGCGTTCGCGAACATCAAATCGGCAGTTCGCTACATCACTACTGGTGGATCCTAAATGGGCTGGTTTCCGTTAAATCCCTCATAAACTCCAGAGGTCCCTACACTATCCAATATCTCTTAGATCATTATCAACATCCAGATTCGGAGAGATTCAGAGCTTATTAGGTTTTACATTTTATACAGAAATGTTGGAATTCCACCAAAACTCATGATCTCTCTAGCTCGTTCTATGGACGTTGGTGTAGAAAAGGTGCAGCCCCTAAAGGAGCCATTTCAATTTTATACTAACAAATTAACACGCCAGCCAGCTTACTAGATCTACCATATATTACTAAATGGGAAATGGATATAGGAAAATCGTTACCTGAACAGGACTGGTTACGGCTTTGGGACAATACACGCAAAAGTTCTATCAACACAGTTATGCTGGAAGCAGGTTATAAGGTGTTATTTCGCTGGTATTTAACCCCAGTAAGATTAGCTAAATTTTATCCAGATTGCAACAATACATGTTACAGGGGTTGTCCTTCGTCAGGATCCATGTTCCATATCTGGTGGACCTGTCCCATAGCTGTGAGATTCTGGATACGGATTTATACCCTTATTTTTTCTGTGTTACATCTCAACTTAAAAAGAGACCCATATGTTGCCTTATTGGGAGCTGTCCCCCATGACATCCCCTGGAAACAGGTTAGCTTGCTTAATCATATTTTCTTGGCCGCCAGACATGTTATTGCTAAGGCGTGGAAATCTCCTTCTCTACAATATAACATGGTAAAAGTGAAACTAGATTGGATTCTCATTAATGAAAAGCTAACCAGTATCCACCTGGATAAATATCAGACCTTTGTAGATATCTATAACTCAGACAGACAGACGGCACTTCTGGAATATGGTTTATTAGGGTTGCTGCTGTTAGACACCTAAAGCATTTCGGGAATGTATCCCTTAGTCATAGGCTTTTAGCCTATGACTAAGGGATACATTCCCAAATGTCAACTGAGCACCTGGAGGAAGGGAGGTCCGGTGAGCTGAAGCGGTCTTGATTTTTATTTTTGTAGATATCTGGCAACCTTGGATAGAGTACAGATTCCACAGTACTCTACCGGTCTCTACCCTTTCCTTATAAGATCTTTGGCAGACAACCCTTTTAACATGGGACCAACTATAGTATTTAATAGCATAATCTGACCATAATTGACATGGCTCCTTTATATTGAAACTGCCTAAAGTTACTATGCTGATATCTGATTCTGCTCGAACTCCCTATGTGTATGCTGTAACCCACATTTGATACACCTGACTGTTTGGCATGTGTGTTTACTTATTGGTCTAACCTTTTATTTTCCTTTTTTTTATTTCTTTTTTGTTAACACCTGTCTTCGATTTCTTTGTTTCATGTTAAATGAAATATGCAATGTAGTTTTGCTCTGTTTCAACACACACTGATAGACAGATGTTTGATCTATGCAAATCCTTTTGTTTTTCTATTTGTATCATCTTCTCGCTGTATTGTACTTCCGGTATCTGATTGTGAATACACAGCGGTGATGTCAATCCTTTTGATCTGTCTGTTGCACAATTTTCTTTTTTATTCCTGTCAATAAAAATATTGAAACAGAAAAATGTTGCATGGTTTGAGAAAGTGTTATGCAAAAAAAAAACACATTTGGCAAATTTTTTCCATTTTTTGGCAAATCAAAACAGGCCCAATTCGCCCATCACTAATTAATATATTTATATTATTATTTTAATAATCTTTCTCTCTCGCATATAGTAAAATGCCCCCAACCCACATAGAGGCCCATTTATCAACAGTCTCATTTAGTGGTTTTAGATGTTTTTGAAATTACAAATAAATTCATCTTCTCTAAAACCACGTGTCATGTTATTTATTAAAAGTTCTTAAGATTAAAAAGTTCAAATGAAAAAACGCTGAACGATGCCTTTAAAGCCTCATATTATTTTTTAGTTTTTTGGACCATTACTAGTAAAAAAAAAAAAAAAATCTCTTATATTGCCATTTTGCAAATCTTTTCTCAGTCTCACAAAGTTTTCAGCGAAAACTTGGCAAAATGCATTGAAGTTAAGAAGAGCCAAAATTTTTTTTATGCACAACAATTTCTTACGGCCACTTTTTTGTCCAAAAGTCAATGGGCGTTTTGTCTTATGGTGAATTTTTTCCACTTTTTCCTTTCCTGACCATAATTTACATATGCAAATTAGGATTCGGATTTGGTTCGGTATTTGACCGAATCTTTCACCAAGGATACGGGGATTTGGCCGAATCCCAAATAGTGGATTTGGTGCATCCCTAATAATTATATTGCCCCTTTAGAATTTGAATTGTATTTAATAGGCCACCTAGACTATTTACACTTCCTATGATGGAAAGCATACTTATTTTACAGTTCAATCTCCTCCTATAGAAATTAGAAACTGCTGTGGTTCTATCTTTGGCATTGAAATCATATGACTATGATGCTGCATGTGCATCTACTGTATACTGTATATACCATTTCTGCAGTAAATTATTACTACTATTATTACTTACCTCCTAGGTATGGCAGGCAGATGCTATTAAACATAGTTGTTGCCGCAAGTACATTCTAGCTGTTATGACGCCTCATCAATATCCAGTGAGTTAGATAAAACTAACTTATTACTATAAAGAGAATTATTTACTATAGAAAGAAAAATAATAACGTACTCCACGCTAACTAATTGATAATCAAACGGTCACTCCAAAATCTTTGGTTTCTCCCAACCAACTAAATTATCCAATTAACACGATTGGTATTGGACACTGAGTATCCCTCCTATATATAGGTCCACACCCCACCAATAACAATTACCAAGTTAATCCATATTAAATTTCTCAGTGATAGTAATGGGCAAATTTATTCCCGCGATTCGGTGCCGGCAAATAAATTTGCGAAACCACCGCGAAAATTCGCTGGCGTCAAAAAAAACGAAATGCCCCAAATTCACCCACCACTACTCAGTGACTTAAATACAAAATTATATAAAGCTTAAATGAATTATTGATGAAAACAATATCTAGGTTAATTGCCTTTTAAGTCCAAAGGTGATTTAATTTTATAAATATAAAGTGCAGTGCATAGGGTTAACAATAGATTGATAATGTGCTGAAGTACTCCAATATATAGTCAATTAATTACCAGCTCTCAAACTAACATGCAATGCAAATAAATGAATTCCAATTAATTACACTAATTCCTTTAGAAACCTAAATAAGAATCAAACAAACTTCTATTTTTCTATCCCCAAATTCATGAATTTAAAGTGCAGTGCTATAAATAGCGTTAAAATCGAGAATTAATTGTTGGTAGGTTTATAGATTACAAAATGATGTGACCAGTATTAAATTAGGATATAAAAATATATAAGACCATGCGCTCAATTCATAGGAAATTAGTAGGAAAAGGAAAAAAGAACAGTGGAGCTGTCCCAAAACAAAATGATTTCTTTCCCTGGGACACCACAAAGCAAAGGCAGGCACAGCGCCGGATTCGATGGGAGGGCACCCCTAGGCCGTGCGCTCAGCGCGGTCCTAGCGCCCGACCAAACTACCACACGCTGGCGCAAAAGCGCCAGCGTGCTAGCGCCGGTGCACTGGGGAGCACAGGCTCCCCACAGAGCGGCTGGGCGGCATGCCGCCCCCAAAAATGTGCCGCCCTAGGCCCGGGCCTATGTGGCCTTGCCACAAATCCGGGCCTGGGCAGGCAGGGTTACCAGGACTGTGGTCTCGTAGTTTAACTAATTCTGTCCTGGTTTAAAAGACTTAACCATTCTAAAAAAGCACAAATCATCAGCCCCATGGAAAGATAAGATAAAAGAAGAAGAAAATAGATAATGAATTGCGCAGCGGTTAGAACAACTCCAACCCTGCATGACCAATTCGGAGAAATGCTGATAAAATACCGCTATTAAGAGTAACAAAATAAACCATTTAAGAGCAATGAGAACGCCGACACGCATTTCGCATAGATGCTTTATCAAGGTGAAAAGTCTAACTAACTACTAACTACTAACTTATTACTGTAATAGCTCTACCCAGAAATGGAAGAAGAAGAGGTTTCTTCTCAATATAATCAAAAGCGAATTGAGGAAGTATCTTATTTTTTCTGTAAAAAAAGCTAAAAAAAAAAAACCTATAGTTTATTGTTAGAGGCATAAATATTTAGGTCATTTACATAAAAGCAATGACACAAAGGAAAGTACAATTTGCACATTTCAATGTGAATACTACATTTTGCAAAACAAGAGCAACTTGATAAGTCTCGTGCCTGTTCCAAAATAATGTTTTATTGCTTTAATTTACTGTATGTTGGCCTTTTGCCTGGTAAATATAAGCACAGCATTTTGCAGAAGTAACTAAGAGAAAAATAATAGCTCTTATCAGCTACAAGCATCAAGCGATAGACGTGCGTCCATTATATGTAACACAGTTTATCAGTGAACTATAGAAATGCTTAAATGACAACAGACTGAAATTGTCTCATACAATGAAGAGGAAGCCAAGATTATCTCTTGCAATGTAAGTGGAGATAAAGAAGTGGAAGTTGCCAGGAAAGGAACAAATTGTGACAGCTTAGATGAAAAGATACACAGAAACCCGTCTTTATATTGTTGCATTTGATGCAAATACATGCAAATTGTTTTAGTAAAATAAGATTGCTGCATAAGATGTTTCTTGATTCAAGGAATTTTAGTGTGCACAAGAGATGGCCCAGTCTTATGCAACAGGATATCAAAGAACCTACACTATACCTATTCCAGTCTCTTCTGAGACATTAAGGGAAATAAAAACAATGTTTCATATTCTTATCTGTGGAAAAAAAGAGAGATGGGATCAATAACAGCGACCCCATTGCCCCAGTCCAATTGAAGATTGGGTGCCCCCTGAGTTCCAAATATTAAGTATGGCAGGTCATGCTGGACCTTCGATATTTCATTTTGGAACCAGATCTATTCATTAGATGGAAACTTTGGTGTAAGCTGAATTTATGCGCCAGGCATGAATTTTTCTGCACCATCTGCTTATTTTTTTCTAAGGATGCACCAAATCCAGGATTGATTTGGGATTCATCCTTTTCCAGCAGGATTTAGATTCGACTGAATCCTTCTCCCAGGGTGCAAAAGTGGGATGCACCAAATCCAGGATTTGGTTCGGGATTCGGCCAGGATTCAGCCTGATTCAGCCTTTTTCAGCAAGATTCAGATTTGGCCGAATCCTTGTTCCAGGCTGAACGAAATTCGAATCCTAATTTGCATATGCAATTTAGGGGCGGGGGAGAAACCTGACTTTTTATCACAAAACAAGGAAGTAAAAAATGTTTTTCCTTCCCACCCCTAATTTGCATAATTTTGCAAATTAGGATTTGGTTCAGTATTCGGCCGAATCTTTCATGAAGGATTCGGGGGTTCAGCCGAATCCAAAATAGTGGATTCGGAGCATCCCTAATTTTTTAACAAAACTGCGGCAAAAATTTATGTAAAAAATTGATGCATGTAAAAATATGTTTGCTGCCCATTGACTTTAAGGCATTTGGACAAAAGAGTTGTGTAAAAAAATTGTACGCATAAAAATTGGCACTTGTCAAAATTATTTTGAGAATGTTTTGACATTTAGCAAATTGTTCTGGAGTTCTGCTAATTGTCGACAAAGCAAAACAGATTCACTCTCTCATTACTACAGGTATAGGATCCCTTATCCGGAAACCCGATATCCAGAAAGCTCCGAATTACGGAATGGCTGGCTCCATAGACTCCATTTTATCCAATTAATCCAAATTTTTAAAAATTATTTCCTTTTTCTCTGTAATAATAAAACAGTAGCTTGAACTTGATCCCAACTAAAATATAATTAATCCTTATTGGAAGCAAAACCAGCCTATTGGGTTTATTCAATGTTTAAATTAATTTCTAGTAGACTTAAGGCATGAAGACCCAAATACAGAAAGATCCATTATCCAGAAAACCCCAGGTCCCAAGCATTCTGGATAACAGGTCCCATACCTGTACTCCCTATTGATTTGCTATCTGGTTAACCCCCAGTTTGAACCAGCTTTGTCTCCGAATTACCTTTGGAGATGGATACATTCCCCTTTCTTGCATGAGATATGATTGACCAGATAACATCAAGTTCTTATCCCAAGAAACTATTAATGAGAAAATACCTGGCCTTTCACTACCGTGGTATGAATAATTCCTATGAAAACACTACTTCACTTATATTCTGGTGGCTAGAATATCCCCTCTTTCCTCCTTTATTATTATTATTATTATTAACATGTATTTATATAGCGCCAACATATTGCGCAGCACTGTAAAGTAAATGTGATTATACAACTACATCACACAAATTACATATATAGAATATATGGAGTAACAAACGTCACAATCGATACAGGTACAAAAAGGTGAGGAAGGCCCTATGCATATGCATACAGTCCACAAAATAAAGTTTTCAAGGAACGATCCAGACTGCAGGATTAACTGCTCAATTAGGTGTTTTATTTTTCAACACAACATGTTTCGAGTCTCAATGGACTCTTTGTCAAGTGTGGTCTAAAGGGGAGGGAGTTATACACAAGGTGTGGGAGTGGGCAAGATCGAAGTAAGTGGGTGAGAAATGTGGTATTGTATGTGGTGTTGCGTTTGGTAGTTAAGCGGAGTGAGGGTAGGCTTCTCGAAAGAAGTGCGTTTTCAGAGATTTTTTGAAAGTAGAAAGGGTGGGAGAAAGTCGGACAGACCGTGGGAGAGCGTTCCAGAGGAGGGGTGCAGCCCTTGCAAAGTCTTGAATGCGAGCATGTGAGGAGGTAATGAGAGAAGAGTTGAGTAGGAGGTCAGTAGAGGAGCGTAGTAAGCGAGTGGGTGAGTATATAGAGATGAGTTCAGAGATGTAGGGTGGAGCAGAGTTGTGAAGTGCTTTGAAAGTCAGTGTCATTAATTTGAATTTGATTCTGAAAGGTAACGGAAGCCAGTGCAGGGATTGACAGAATGGCGAGGCAGAGGAGGAGCGGTTGCTGAGGTGTATGAGCCTCGCAGCAGTGTTCATTATGGACTGGAGAGGTGACAGTCTCTGGAGGGGGAGGCCAATTAAAAGCGAGTTACAATAGTCTAGACGCGATATGATGAGAGAGTGAATAAGAATTTTGGCAGCGTCTTGGGTGATAAATGATCGTATTTTGGATATGTTCTTTAGGTGGAAGTGACATGATTTGATAAGTGACTGGATATGAGGAGTGAATGACAGGGCAGAATCTAGGATAACCCCAAGGCACCGGGCCTGGGGAGAGGGGGTGATAGTGGAATTGTTAACTATGATGGATACTTCGGGGATGCTACTGGTGTTATTTGGAGGAAAGAGAACCATTTCAGTTTTGGAGAGGTTTAATTTAAGGTAGCGTTGCGACATCCAGGTAGAGACAGCGGACAGGCAGGAGGAGACGCGAGTTAGGAGTTCTGGGTTGAGATCAGGAGATGAGAGATAGATCTGAGTATCGTCAGCATAGAGGTGGTAGTGGAAACCGTACGAATTTATTAATTTGCCAAGGGAGGAAGTGTAGAGGGAGAATAGTAATGGTCCTAGGACAGAGCCTTGAGGAACTCCAACAGAAAGAGGTAGGGGAGAAGATGATGCTCCATTGTAGGAGACACTGAAGGAACGATTGGTGATGTAAGAAGAGAACCAGGACAGGGCTGTGTCACGAAGGCCAAGCGACTGGAGGGACTGGAGGAGGAGAGGGTGATCTACAGTGTCAAATGCGGCTGAGAGATCAAGCAGTATTAGTAGTGAGAAATGATTGTTGGCTTTTGCGGTTAAAAGGTCATTAGTTAGTCGAGTCAGGGCAGTTTCCGTGGAGTGTTGTGGCTTAAAACCAGATTGTAGGGGGTCTAGCAGGTTATTGTCAGAGAGGAATGAGGTAAGTCGGTTGTAGACTAGGCGCTCAAGTAGTTTAGAGATGAAAGGTAGCAGAGAGATAGGTCGGAGGTTGTCAAGATTTGAGGGATCAAGAGAGGGTTTTTTCAGAATGGGGGTGACAAGAGCATGTTTTAGTTGAGAAGGAAACAGTCCAGTTGAGAGCGAAAGATTAAATAGGTGAGTTAAGGCTTTGATTAGACCAGGATTGGTATTGCGGAGAAGTTTTGAGGGAATTGGATCAAGCGGGCAGGTGGTAAGGTGAGAAGAGGCCAGAAGCTTTGAGACTTCCTCATCAGTGACAGGGGTGAAGGAGCACAGGAGAGACTGGGGAGTGTGGAGGGAGGGTGGTGGAAGTCTAGGGGGGTTGAGTAGTGTAATGTCCCTTCTAATAGTGTCAATTTTGTTTTTGAAGTGCTCAGCAATATCTTGAGCAGAGACAGATGTGCATGGAGGGGGTGGAGAAGGGGAAAGGAGAGTGTTAAAGGTGGAGAAAAGTTGTGCTGGTTTTTTAGAAAGGGAGTTAATGAGTGAAGTAAAGTATGTTTGTTTGGCTTGGAAGAGGCTGGTGTTAAAGGAGCGCAGGGCAGATTTGTAGCTCCAAAAGTCTGATTCTGAACGAGATTTGCGCCAGCGACGCTCAAGTGCACGTGAGTGTCTTTGGAGCGCTTTTGTATGAGCAGTATGCCAAGGTTGAAGTGGTTTGGGTCTAGAACGTTTCGTTTTTATAGGAGCAAGCTCATTTAGGGCAGTGGTGAGACTATTTTACTTTGACTATTTAACTTTTCATGGTCTTCATCCAGAAGGATTTAATATCTAGCATCTATAAGTTGCTAAATGATCCCTTCTTGACTACTGGCTACAATCATAAACATATGCAAAAGTGGGAAAATCACATTTGCAGGGAATGGATAAACAATAATTGGAGGCTATTTAGGAGAATACTAAATGGGGAATGATTAGGCAAAGGTAAAATATTTTTTAAATTCTTATGTTTCAATATCATATCACTGTCCAACTTCTTGCATTGACCCCTGAATATTGATGATAGACATTGCCCTGTTTTGCTTCACTGAAAAATAGCGAAATAATTTGCAAAATGGCAAAAAAAATCAAGAAATACAGTCAATAGGCGTTTTTTTCGGCAATATTTTGTACACATGCAACTTTTCTCTCACTCCAATTGAATTGCACAATTGAAGGGCTTTTTTCTCACTCGGACTAGTGATGGGTGAATCTGACTCTCTTTGCTGGGTCAATGGGTGGGGTTTTTTCTAACTGCAAGTCATTTTTTCACTATACATTCAAGTCTATGTGCGTTTTTTCATGGCAAAACAGCAAAATATTTTGGATTATCCCTTCAACTTTAAATGCATTGTCAATGAGAGTTTTTTCACACTCCAAAGTTATTAAATTCAATGGGCATTTTCCAAATACATTGAAATGAATGGGCATTTTTTTCTGGCAATTTAGAATTTTTGCCAATTGTCATAGAGGCTGGAGATCTACCTCAAAATGCTGCCTCATATATAGATGTTCTGGGACAAGATCTTGATCCTTTTATTAATAAAAATGTAACAGACTCTAGATAAATATATTATCACCCTCCTTCTGGGGAAGCCTTCAAAACAATTTTCAAAATATAACAATTTCTGAGT
The DNA here is from genome assembly GCA_038501925.1 of Xenopus petersii. Lineage (NCBI taxonomy): Eukaryota > Metazoa > Chordata > Amphibia > Anura > Pipidae > Xenopus > Xenopus petersii. The sequence continues at coordinate 31,883,254 of CM076676.1, read as the reverse complement.
GTATATAGTGCTTTACACAAAGCATATCTCCATCACAGCTCCCTCCCTCCTAGAAGCAAAATAGAGAGTTACATATATCACTCAGCTGCAGGCAGTGTAATATAGCATTTTGTAAAGAACATGTTGCAATATGGCTATAGGCTGCCCTATTTTGATAATATCTTGCAATCCAGTTGGTTGCACTGGATGAAAAATCATTATACTGCAATATGTAGTCACTGTTAGAAATGTGTATGACTTTATGAAGGAAGTGCAGCTGGGTGTAGATATATTATTAGGTCCTACATAGCAATAGTGTTGGAGTGTTGATTGCTTTGTTCAGATATAGATTTTTGCTGAGATGAAAGAGAGAGTCTCTGAATATAATTTAGCCTCGGGAGCTTTTAGTACTGTATATGTAGAGTGTCTATATTCTTTTATTATCCATAGAATAATCTTTAAACTTCCCTAAGGCTTTTCTTTTCTTTTTTTCTTGTTGAGTAAGTATACAAGGGCATGGGTGACATGTCTCCATTCAAGCAAACAGTTGTGTTTAAGTCTGCAGAAAAAAAAAGAAATCTTTCCACGGCAAAGAATGACTTTCCATATTCAGATCTGATCTCTGTAATGTAATATTCTGATTAGCTTGTGTCATAAGTCACTGGGTTTTTTTTTCTACATCGTCCGAGTATAAAAGATAAACTCTATTGCCTTTTAATGAGATATTTTTTTTTCTCCAACCTTGGAAAAAGTCACTTTGCCTGCTGTGCATCAGATCAACTGGTTGCAAGTGGTAAACAAAAACTCACCGGCCTAGTAATTCAGCCTTATAATTGGCAATTAAGGTAAACAATGTTACATACAGTATATAAGATGAAGAAAACTGGCATTGTTTGTTACTTGTAATCACTACTTAAGACTAGTAAAATAAGGACAGTGTTTTTTCTCCTGCTTTGATGTTCACGACATTGAATTCATTCATGTACAATGGTTTCCTTAAGAATCAATGTACATCTACAAATAATTGAATCATTTGATTACAATGGAGCCTAGTATAAAACATGGCCTTTTTAATCATTTGGAGCTTTCTGGATAATGGGTTTCTGAATAACAGATCCCATTCCTGTACTAACTGTGATTGCATGCAAGTATTCTGCTATATATCTAAATATTAAATATAAATGAATATTGGCAAATTAGATTTCAGATGTAAGTAAAAATTTAATGTTTGCACTGGTGGAAATATTTTTTTTATGAATAGTTGAGTTCATTCCAAAATGTTTGTTTAGTTTTAATAGTTATATCTATAGTTGTTGTTGTTTACTGTTTTTCATCTATTCATTAAATAATTTTGTGATTTTTCTCTAATTTTTTCACCTTTAACATTGGCCTCTCATGAAGTGGCAAAAGCCATAATAATGTAAAGAAACATTATAGCAAGTTCTGCAGTATTTTATTTAAATATTTAGTCTAAAATACACCATTTTTGCCTCAATGCAAGAATTGATCAAAGGTCTGTGGGTAAGTCACATTCAGGACAAAAAATATTAAGCATATTTTTTTCAAATTTGAACATTTCAATATTGTGGAATAAGTTAGTAAATATATTCCTATATATTTAGTACTTCCACATACTGTACCTCAGCTAAGGTTTGTATCTCTTTCACGCTCAGTGTAAAGTCAGAGCTGCAATTTTTAAAAAATTAGTCAAATAACTTAAAGGGGTTGTTCACCTTGAATTAACTTTTCTTATGATGTAGAGAGTGATATTCTAAAACAATTTGCAATTGGGGTTAATTTTTTTTTTTTTTGGCTTATTTAACTTTTTATTCAGCAGCTCTCCAGCCTGCAAGTTCAGCAATCTGGTTTCTATTCTCCAATATACTTTAATTAAAAAGTGTGTACCATTTTCATAAGAAACCAGACTGTTTGCAGTGAAATTCTCCCTTCATTTACTGCTGTGGATAGGAATTGTCAGATGGTCCCTAACTGCTCTGCAGGGAAACAATCATAGTTATGAACAGCAGGGGGAGCCCCCTCCTTACTTCCCAGCCAGCAACTCAAGCAGCTTTGTTTGTTTCCCTGTAGTCGGGCGACTGTGTAGAGATTTGTATTGGATTTTTACATCTCCTTTACTGTTTCCAACTCCAGCTGCAGGGACAAAGATCATGGAGCCAGATTTAAACAGATAAACTAGGATTCTATTTGGAGGATTATTTTGCTGCAGCCACTGGTTCTGGAGAGTTGGAGAAAGTTTATATTAAGCAGTACAAAAATTATAAAATTCACATTAGATTACATGACAGCAAAGGACCCAGTGCAGTCTGCATATTCTGATTAGTCAGTCTTGCTGCATCGGCTTCTGGCAGATATTATTTGACTTGTACTGTCTTGATAAATGAGGACGATCCCTAAGCAGCCCAGACCACACTGAGCATGTGCACAGTCTTGGTCTTGCAAAGTTACAAGATGGTGTCCCCATGTGGCCAACTTTCAAAGCATAAATTGTAATAATTTGATTAGGCTTGTGGTGCAGTTAAGATCATGTTTATGTTTAGTATACAAATTACAGCATTTTTAGCCTTATTCTATTTTAGACTTTAATTCCCCTTTAAAGTTAACTTAAAGATGAACCACCCCTTTAAGCTAAAATAAGTGGTGTGAAATAATTCCATGTGTGTGATTTAACAGCATGTCAGTACAGAAATCGTATATATTATCAGTTAGACACAGACGTGAGTGTATTTTATACCAGACAAATTTCCCTATTCTTTTATATCATTTCAAACCTGGTGATAGTTAATTGAACCATTTTATAGGGAATATTTTCAACCTCCAAATGCACAGATTACCCAAATAGTGGCTCATGAGCTTAATTTCCCCTTTTATTTTGCTGCCAATGTCCTTAAGAAGGTGTTCATTTTTGAATTCCTGGCTTGGAACCATGCTTGCAAGGCATGAAGATATAGGTTTTTCTGCCAAAAATAACCCACATGGGGTACCAAACAACCAATAACATCCCTTATGGGACTATTCCCAGTAAATATATTAGTCTTTGTGTGTTTTCCATCAGTTTTTCCATTTGAATATGGCTTATGAGTAAAAAAAGCAAAAAACTGATGACATATCTAAGCACTCTATTAAAGTCATATGTGACAATTACCTTTTTGGAGGTATTTTTTTTTTTTACTAACATAGCATTACGTCACACATACTGTTTACTAAAGTTAAAAAAGAGTAAAACCCCTCTCTGTCTAGTTGCCAACCAATTATTAACACCACATTGATTACCAATATCTATATTGTTCAGCTCTTCAATAAATATTTAAAAAAAAAAAAAACAGTTGTGATTCATTATTACGTGATGGTGTTTAACACCAGAAGGTGATTACCCTGTTAGGTACTTTGTGCCGTTAAGTAATAATTATAAATTGCTTATAGTATACTAAATTAAGTGAATATAAATTACTTAGATAGTATACTAAATTAAGTGAATATAAATTACTTAGACAATTTAAATTAATTAAGGTGCTAATATAGATTTTATTCTAAATTCATGATTAAAATAACAAAATAAATTGAAATAATAATAACAGTGCCTGCACAGATCCGGGTAATAAATTAATTCAGAATTACCACAGTTGAATTAAAAAAATGACTGAATTACAAAACACTTGCTGAACAAAAATTAATAAAAAACGGGGGAAAACCCCCCCACTAAAATGGTAGATTGTAATTGGTTTGCACACCTCAGCCTAGGTGAAAGAGTTAATTAAAAAAAGTCGTATCAATATGTCCACATGAAGACCAGCATTGGAGAAAAAGATGGAAAATGAAAGTAATAGAAGTGGAGAAGTCCCAAGAACTAACTGCCTAAAATGTTTTAAATATTTATTGAAATTATTCACAATCATTAGAAACTGAAGAGCTGAGCAATATAGATATTGGTAATCAATGTGGTGTTAATAATTGGTTGGCAACTAGACAGAGAGGGGTTTCACTCTTTTTTAACTTTAGTAAATACATAATCAGGTAATTATACCTCTCTCTCTCTCTCTAGAAAGTGATTTTGTAATTTAATTAGGGTGTACAAAACAAATCCCTTTTTTCAAATAAAGTCACACATACTGTTGTCAGGCCGAATTTAGCTATTTTTTCTGGGAACAGTATGAGTTTAAATTTGATGTATTTAATATATATATTTGATGTATTTTAATATATAGCAGGAACACGGTCTAATAGTATAGGGATGTAGAAATGATGTGAACCTTTTGTACATTTTTATGAATGATTAATTGTGTCTCTAACAAACTATAAAATACATCCCATTAGCACAATTGTATAAGGAGCGTAAATTAAATCCCAAACAACAGCAGTTTCTAATGCCCAGCTACACAGGTCAGCTTCACATCTCAACTCCGATTAGGGAAAACTAAAACAATAACAGGGATAATAATAGGCTTTAAGTACTTTGTACTGTACTCTTTGTTCATATTTTAATCTATGGCAGAAAAAAAAAACTTTGAACATTAAATTGCACAATTGCATGTGTATAATACCTCAGTACATTTAAAACTAAACTTTAATACATTTTTACTGTGTTTGAGTGCCTATTGTGATCTTAATTTTGTAATGGTATACCCATCATAAAAGTGGGCAGGTTGCCTACTTTCAACCTGTAACCAAGCAGAAAATTGAAATATTTTTTAAAACAAATTAAGAAAAGTATTGAAAAAGTAATGAGACAACAAACATACACATTTTTTGTTATCATGTCACAAAATTGTAAGAATCTTTTCTCCAGCGAAAACAACCCCCAACCTCAATACTCTTTCCTCTTATTTTAGGTCTTCCATTTCTTTTACCTATTGAGACAAGGACTAGAATGCAAACTGCACTTTCTACTCAAAGTGAGGCCTTACCAGAGACCTTTAAAGAGATAAAATCATGCTTTCATCCCTTGAGCTTTATGCAAGAAAGTACTTTACTTGATTTAGTAGCCACTGAGTTTATACAAGACAGTACTTTACTTGATTTAGTAGCCACTGAGTTACACTGCCTAGAGTTACAGTTTGTTATCCATAAAAATCCCCAAATCATTCCCAAATAAGGATACCCCTATCACATTTAGTGCATAACTCATGTATATTATTTCTATATGCTCTTATCAACACTGAACCTCGTTTGCTGCCCATTTATACAATTTTGTCAAATCACTCTGCGCAGTGGTAACATCCTACATAATTAAGTATCAGCAGCAGAAATAGAAACAGTACTTTCAATGCCCACCTCCAGGTCTTTAATAAACAAGCTGGAAAACAAAGACTAATTGAAGATAGCTTCCCCCCTTCGCTATATACATACCATACCATTCTATTAAAACATTTAATTACATACTGTACTTTGTTCAAGGGTGCAAGCAGAAAATGTACACACTTTGCCACACTTTTATAAAGTGAAAGCACATGCAAATGAAAAGGTATTTTCTTAAAGCAAAGATTGTTGCACAGCCTATATAATTATTATAAAATTCTCCTATTACTGTTTAGGAAGTTTTAGGTCAACCACAACAGAATCAGAACAAAAAATATATACGAAAGGGCTTTATATTTAATACAGTTTAGATAGCAGATCTGATGGTGAGGATTGTGTAATTTTCAGCATTCGGTGTGTAGTAGCATCCAATAAACTAGACATAAGGATGGAACCTGTCAGGGTTTCATATTTCACAACCTTCCATGCAAGCAATTATGACCAATTAATCACTGTATGATAAACTGGTGCAATTTTGCTTGCTTTTACTTCCCAGGAGTGTGTATGGGCATAAGTAGCCTTATAAATAGTGTCAATTTTGGCTAAATTCTGTATCCAACTAGCAGTTGCATTTGTAGTCATAACTAAACCTTAAGATCCTAGATCCATGTATGTTTTTTGTGGGACAGGAGGTGTTTGGGATGCCTGTACCCACAGCTTCTATTATTCTTGGGGTATCGGTACCACTGTCTTTAATGTATCAGGATGCCAGTACCCTCTGCATTAAATGTTCTTTGGGAGCCAGTACCCAGTGCCTCTCTCGCTTAGTGTACTGCCTCTTATCTTATGTTTGTGCCTACTGCCTCTCAATATATAATGAACTTATTATGCCAGTATCCACTGCAGTCAGTCAGGGTGTTGTATATGGAGTACCTGTCTTATAATGTAAAATTTGTGTAAGTGTCAGAAAGCCTCACTTTCTAACATGTGTTGTGCTCACTGCTTCTCACTAATGATTGTGTTTTGGGTGTCAGTGTCCAATGCTTTTCACTGTATACATTTCCTGCAATGCATGACACACTCCTCTCTAATGGTATAATAACTCCTCTCTAATTGTATAATATGATGCTATCACATATCTTTTATTGTATTAGGCGCTCCCTTTGTTTTTATGCTGGGTATGCTAATTCTATTACCCATAGCTTTCACTTTCTAGTGTGCCTTAGAGGAAATCATATTTCCCATTGTTATTACTGAATAATGTGCTGGGAATGCCACTTCCCATTGCTTTTGTGTACATGTTGTTAATATCAGCACAGTTCTTACAGTATAATTGACTGGAATTATGGTAATGTTACACTTCCTGGCAGTAAAATAAATAGATGAAAAACGGCATGCTATGGTTAGAGTAACTTTACAAATGAGAGTGTAACTTACAAGTGGGCCATAAATTGTCAGCAACATGCTGCACAAAACACATTATCTTTTGCTTTAGTTCATCCCCCTAACCTAAAATATAGCTAAATAGTTACATAGTTCATTTGGGTTGAGAAAAGTAGTGATGGGCGAATTAATTTTGCCAGGCATGGATTTCCAGCCAATTTAAGTGTTTAGCTGCCTGTGAATATTTTCCCGAAACTGCATTGAAAATTTGGCGACAGAAAATCTGCTACAGCAAAAAAAATTGTTGCGTGTCAAAATTGACGCACGCATAAAAATTTTCACTCACATAAAAATTGACCCGCGTCAAAATTATTGAGATGCCCATTGACTTTAATGCATTTGGACAAAATAGTCATGTGTATAAAAATTGTCAATCGCATCAAAAATAGTAGTACGTCAAAATAATTTTGACACCAATTGACTTCAATGTGTTTTGCAAATTTTTGCTGTTTCGAGAATTATTTGGCAGAGAAAAATGGCCCAAATTCGCACATCACTACAGAAAAGACAAAAGTCCATCAACTTCAACCCCTCCAACTGAACCCAAGTGCAAATGTAACACTCACACATAAATACACCTAACTGTATATACTGATACCTATACTAACTAAACTGTAGATCTTAAAAGGATTCTGTCATAATTTGTATAGTTTACTTTTCGTTTCTAAATTACAGTGTTTAAATTCCAAATAATTCACTCTACCATTTGAAATGTTATTCTTGAATAAACAAATGTATTTTTTAAGCTGTAATATTGGTGTGGAGGCAGCCATCTCAGTGCATTGAGCCTGATTCTGAGCTTTGCATTGTTTTTTTATTTTTATTTTTTTGCTTTTTTGCATTCCCAAGCAGGGGTGTTCCTGCTTTGGTGCTATTCTCATGTCTACTACTAGGTGGGAGCAAGTAATGCAAACAAATCCTTCAGCAGAGATGTCAGGTAGCTGCTATCTGGTTAGCTACCCATTGTTCTGTTGATAGGCTGTTGATGGGCTGCTGTGGAGGGAAGAAAGGGCTTAACATCACTCCAGCTTGCAGTGTAACAGTAAAAAGAGTGAATGAAGTTTTGCTGTCACATGACAGAAGGACACCTGGGAAACTGACAATATGTCTAGCCCCGTGCCAAATTTCAAAATGAAATATAAAAAAAAAACTTTGCCCTTTTAAAAAACAGATTTCAATGCAGAATTCTGCTGAAGCAACACTATTAACTGGTATATGTTTTGAAAAAAACAGTATCCACAACAATATCCCTTTAAGATTATTATAGCATTGGATGTTTTGGTTTTTTAAAACACCATCATAGCCTTTTATAATAGAATCTGCCATTACAATATCACCCATTACACAACCTCACTGCCCTCACTGTGAAGAACCACCATTGTTGCTTTAAATGGTGCATTGCCTCAGGTCGAAAGTGGTGGCCTTTTTTTCTTAGATCTCGTCTAAGGGAGAAATGATCTGTTTATGATATCCTCTAATGTATTTGCAAAGATCACAGCTTTGATCCACTTTGTAACAATGTCTCAAGATGCTATTTGCTCCTTGCAAGTGCATATTTTTAAGCCATTAAATACTTATGTACTGTATGAATTTAGAAAATATATTGCATGGTTTACCTTCACCAATTAAAAAAAAATCACTAAGATTGACAACTTGCTGGAAATATAAAATAAAGCTTCCAGAACTGAAAAAACTCTGCCAAAATTACCTCTTTCCCTCATAAGCCCACAAGGATTAACGGTACAGAGGAAGTCTGGAGGACATTTATATGATTTTCGCAAAGAAGGCTTAGCTAAGATACACTTCCACCAAATCCCTGGGCTTAGTGCATTATTTCAGGCAACCCCTGAAGGTTAGGTTAGCCACTGGTAACCACAGCCAGATATGTTGTGTTCTCATATTATTATTAAACTGAAAGTTGCTTTTTATTTGTAGATTAATAGGCATGTCAATATTTTCTATGAAGAACTTTAATTAACATATCCTTTTCTCTGATCATTTGACTTATTGCATTATCTAGAACTTTGGTTCTAAGCTTCTCTCTGAACTAAAATGTAAATACCTAAAACAGCTATCACTGGAAAAGTATAGTTTTGGGGCGTGCTCTTGCAATTTTTTAACCCTCAACCAGTTGAGAATTATAGCTGAATGCACCAACTGAGGGAAGTAATTGGGGTAGTACACAAGAAATGGAGCAAGCTATATATTATGTTTATAATTTCTCACAAAATTCAAGACCAGTTCTAGCACGATTACATAACACCTATTAAAATACAACCAGAAGTTAATAGAAAGAACCACCATATTAGGTTCACCTTTATATGGGGTGGTAGTTCAACAATTATAAATAGGTTTATAAATGTATATATAAAATATCCTGTAAATGTATGCACTTGCATTGAAGGTGTAGTGGCACATTCTCATTTTTATATATTGGTAGCCATTTTAACCAGATCAGTAGGTCTTCTTTTGTATTTTTATTTACCTTGGAGTCTATCCACAACCAAAATTGTATAAATTGTATATCCATATCTTTTCCAGTAAGGATCAGTTCAGTTTTTGTGAGTAGTATGTTTCCATATTAATGTTAAATTACCACTCAACACCTGCTTGTTGTTAAGGTGAAGTGGATTATATCAATGGAGGCCATCAGAGAGCAACTATAGGGGGAAAGCGATGCATGGCGTCCCTGGATGAAGTTAGACAGACAGGTCCAACATGAACCTCCCCCCCAAGGGCATTGGGAGTCATGTCACTCCTACCCCCATGCATTCCTGCTATATTTGGCTTTTCCCTAGCCCTCCACAGACTCAATACACACTAGCGGAAACCAACATCAATACTAGCCCACCTATTATATGGTAGCAAAAAAAAGGGGGGGGTTGCACATGTTATAAAGTAAAATACACTCTGGAGGAGCAAATTGCCACTGTTTTTGAACCTTTGTTTTGACATGAGTCAACTGAGAATAGTATGTATTCATTTGCTATCACTAACATGCTTTATTATATTTACAATTTGATTTGAAAAAAAAAACAAAAAACAATTAATATAAACAATAGAAAAAATTAAAGTGCTAAATTAGAAAAATGTCCTGATTTGTGTGGCAAATTGACGAATGTAATAAAAGTCAATGATGTGAAAATTCATGCCTCTGTGCGAACGGATTTTCCTTTGCCCACATTTAATATAGTTTTCCATGCTCTATTTCAACATAAAACTAGTTTTAAACTTCCAACCCCCCTGTCACACTGCATTTTATAATGCGTTTTAATTAACTAGCATTTTGACATTGCTTTATTGCTGGTTTATTACATTGCATGATATTTTAACTTCAGTCTGAATAATATTTTGTCTCATGTAATTGTATGTTTTGTGCTTCCAAATTCTTTATTTCATGGGTGATGTTGCTGGAAGGGTTCATTTATTAGTTTCCTATAGTAGAAGATAAAGCAAAAAATCTATGAGTAAATTGTGCCTAACTAGCTTCTGGGCATGGCAGACTATATGAAATCGGATATAGGGTTGTTTGCTAGGTACCCCCGTAATATTTTCTTTTTGGTCAGAAAAGAACCAGTTACTTGTCTTATTTAACTTTATTATCTAATACTTATACCTATATAGTATATAAGTTATAGTTTGCCATGGGTTTACGCAAAATGAATTTCAGATTTTTCTTTTAAAATATTTGGTAAACAGAAATTTTCAGTGACTATATTCCTCTGTTTTGTGCCAGTATATTGCAGCTCACTCACTGTTTGTTCTAATAGTTCTGCTTTTAATCACATATATATCTATATATATATATATATATATATATATATATATATATTATATATATATATATATATATATATATATAGAGCAGGAGATCCGGCACTCACGAAATAGAGGTCAAGCGTGCCTGGGTGCAGTCCAGAAGCCGTAGCGTTAATTAGGAGTAGAAAAGATCGCACCCGCAGGACTTATTCTTGAATAAAGAAAATTTATTGTGAAAAGATGCTGACGTTTCGGCTGAGACAACAGCCTTTCTCAAAGTGGCAAAATCAACACAAACACGGACATAAATACACAGTGTGGCGGGAATAAAATCAAATATCAAATAACACCTGTGACAGAGGAAATGACGTGTAAAAAAGGGGGAGTGGATATAATAAAGGGTTAAATGGATCGTGGGCAACTCAAAAAGGAAACATAGACATCACGTCCAAAAAACACCAATAAAATATAAAAAATATATAAAAAATATATATATGAACACATTCAGAAAATCACTGTTTCGAAGCCGTTTTTAAACACCCGTGAATATATATATATACATAAGAGTACACTGCGGTTCAAGACCTATTATATCAACAAACTATTGTTAGGGTGTTGCTAGAATAAAGCTGATTATAACTAAGTAACAAAAAATGTATGTGTACACAATGTTGCAGACTCTTACGGGATTGCTGGGGAATACATCCGTTGCAAAAATACGTATGGATACAATCAGGAACTACACGGAAGTCTAAAGGGCAGTATAGCGTAGCATAAAGTAAGAAAACACAAGCAGTAACAAAGTCGACGGAAAGATAATCACCAAAATACAAGTGGAGGAAGACTCATATTAAACAACAAGGGACAAATAAGACATAAGTCGAATGAAAATAGAAAAAACAGAAAACGAAATAGAACCATAAAATACGAAAACAATGGAAAATTGAAAAAGGAGAGAAATAAAAAAACAAAAAAAAAAAAAAAAAAAAAAAAAAAAAAAAAAAAAAAAAAAAATGAAAAATCAAATACAGGGAAAGAAATAACGCCAAAATTTCAACCTGGAGATCCGTACCACTCCTCAAGTAAAACGGATCGTGAAATGGTATATCAGTGTCGGGAGTAAAGTTATTTAGAACAAGATCCGATCCACATTCAAACTCAGGGAGATAGCCCACTCCTGTAGGGCCTGCAATGTCCATCAGTCGATGTTTGTCAGATCGGCGTCAAGGCCGTGGGCCGTAGTAACCGAGGTGTGGGTCTCAATGGAGGTGTGCATCCTTACTAGCGGTCGTATCAATAGTACAAGAACATATCCAGCATTATAGCTACTATGTAGCTCGTCTTGAGAAAACAGCGTGATACGGTTCACCTGGTTCGGGAGGCGTGCACCTCAAACCAATCTAGTCATTCACGATTGTTGCCGATCGCTATCAGGGAAGCCGTCGAACCATACCAGGATGGATCTCGAGCTTGAACCTGCCAGCCTCAGGCATCCGATCAGTTGTAGTCACAACCAGTTAACGCTGTAGCTGTCAAGCCCACCCGGTTGGATATCCAGCTGAATAAAGTCCTCTGTATCACCATGGTAATCGTCTACTGTATCACGTTCGTCCTGTTTTATGTACCTAAACACCAAGTTGAATATTTGCAGGCTCGTCACACATCGGTGCGTCTGTAAGCTCATCGTCTGGTTGGGGCGCTCGAGGGTTCCATCATCGATGGAACATCGCCGGAGCACCAAATTAAATAACCAGGTGTCGCAAAACTTAGGGGCCACTGCCCTCATCGTCGGTTAATATTGGGAGATCATCCGTCAGGGCTCAGGACTGGGATCAGGGAGCAAGGGCTATGCAAGATGAAAAAAGAAAAACGGAAGAGTAAAAAATCCAGCTACAACAAAAAGAAAAAAAAAAAAAAAAAAAAAAAAAAAAAAAAAAAAAAAAAAAAAAAATAAATAAATAAAATAAAGTAAAAATAAAAATAAAAATAAAAAATAAAAAATGAAAGTAAAAATAAAAATAAAAATAAAAGATGTAAAAAATAAAAAATAGGAAAAAAGAAAAATAGTATAAAGACAAAGAGTAAAAAAGGAATCGTATAAAGACAGAGAATAAAGAATAAAGACAAAGAATAAAGAGGGATGATACCCGACTCAAAAGTACAAATCATAATGACAAAAAACAAAAAAGTATGGTGATAGGACCCAGAAGGACAGGTACCAAGAGTGTGAAACAGCAACAGACAGGGGAGTATGTTAGCAAAATTAGCAAAATTATTAATTCGCCATCCGCAACTCTGCCAAATTGGTGAATAAAGGACCACTCACTAAGATAGTAGAAAAGTAGCAAAGTCAGGAACACAGGACAATACATCAGGACCAGCATTGGGTTATAATCAACATTGGGTTATAATCAGCATTGGGTCATAATCAGGGCTATTATAGAGCCAGGCTCTCCTTTATTAATACGTTACTCATACCTAAGCTGGATCAGAGATTCACCGATTGGCAAAAGTCTAAAGGAGAGATACAAAGCCACTAGATATATAAAAAAGGATTACAATTAGCTGTAGATGAAAGGAGCGTATGATATGAGTTCATTTAATCCATAAGGATTGATCGTATTGAGTCTGTGTATCCACCTTAGTTCACACTGGAGTAGCATCTTCTCACGATTGCCCCCACGTGCTGGTTGAGGTACATGGTCAATCATCATGCAGCGTAAACTTGCCAGTGTGTGTCTGTGGTGCAGAAAGTGGGCAGCCACCGGTGTGTCCGCTTTGCCTGAGGAAAGAGCTGCCCTTATCGCGGACCGGTGGTTAGCCATCCGCTCCCGGAATGTGGTTATTGTCTTGCCCACATAGAACCGTCCACAAGGGCATTTAATAAAATAGACAAGGAATTTAGAAGTGCAGGTCAGTTTGTAGTTGATGGCAATCGGTTTGCCAGAGTGTGGGTGATTGAAAGAAGAGCCAGTGATGAGGGAATTGCAAGTGATGCATGATGGACAGCGAAAGCAGCCCTTCCTCTCGGCGTGGAGCCATGTATCAGTGGTACTTTGTTGATAACAGTGGGTAGGGTCCGTTTTTACCAGGATATCCCTAAGATTTCTTCCTCTCCTGTATGCAATCCGGGGCCTAGCACGAAAGATGGGAGGAAGTGTGGTATCTCTTTCCAATACCGTCCAATGATTCTGTATAGCTAGAGTCAGAGGTTTTATATCAGGGGTATAGGTAGTCAAAAACACCAAAGATTCTCTATCGTTGTTGGTTGATGTAGGTGTGTCACATGCCCCATAAAGTAAATTGTACTGTGTATGCAGTAAGGCTCGCTCTCTGCAGGCAAGAAGTTCGTGTAGCGGGTACCCTCTCTGGGATAATCTCAATGTCAAGTCATCAAGCTGTATATGTAGTTGCCTCGGGTCAGAATTGTTCCTCACCATCCGTATCATCTGTGAGTAGGGAACACTTTTCTTGATATGTGGTGGGTGACAGGACGTATGGTGTAACAGGGTATTACGGTCCGTGGGTTTACGGTATGTGGTAGTATTGTACCCACTGTCGGTCAGCGTCACCGTTAGGTCCAAAAAGGAAATCTGCTTGTCATCGATGGTGGCCGTAAACCGTATAGTCGTTGGTAGGGTATTGAGTTCATCAACCATGGCCATAAATTGTTCCGTGGAACCAGTCCATAACAGGAACAGATCGTCAATAAAGCGATATAACTTGTGAATATAGGCACCGTACTTAGACAAAATGTGTGTTTCTTCATATTTGTCCATGAACAGGTTCGCAAATGATGGTGCGACATTTGAACCCATACTCGTCCCACTAATCTGTAGAAAGTAGGTGAGTTCGAATTTGAAGTAGTTACAAGTAAGGCAAATTCGAAGGAGTTGTATCAGGAACTCAGTCGGGGGTCTCCCTTGTTCAGGGTATTTAACTAGGAAGTCCATGATGTTTTCGATGCCCTCCTCTGTGGGAATAACAGTATACAAGGATGATACATCCATAGTTGCTAGTTTCGTGCCACTTGGAAACGGTAATGCCGAGTATAGTTTAGTGAGGAAGTCACCAGAATCTTGGATGTAGGTAGACGTCCTTTTCACAATCGGTTGTAGAAAGTGGTCAACAAAAATGGCAAGAGGTTGCAAGAGCGAATCCCTTGCGCTTACAATAGGGCGCCCAGGAGGTGATGTCAGGCATTTGTGGATCTTCGGGAGAGTGTAAATTATCGGGCAGATAGGGAATTCCTGTATCAGGAAATCTCTGATGTCTGTGGTAAGTATTCCCCCGTTGTGACCAGCTTGTATAATGACATCTATTTGACGTTTAAATACAGAAGTGGGATCATTGGGGAGTCGTTTGTAGACTGCTGTATCAGATAGTTGTCGTATGATCTCCATACGATAATCCTTGTAGTCCTGTACCACTACCGCCCCACCCTTGTCAGCCGGTCTGATGACAATATTGGGGTTCTTGGATAAATTCTGTAATGCTTCATTTTCAGCTTTCGTCAGGTTAGGATATGCGCCTTGGGACCTCTTTAATTTGTGTGTTTCATCAATCAGTAGCCTAGTATAGGCTTCAATTGATTTAGGTGTATTCAATGGCTCAAAACGACTTGGTCTCTTGAACAAGGCCGACTGTGCACATGTGCTCCTGAAATACTCTTTAAGCTTCAAAGTCCTTTGGAATCGATGAATATCGGTCAATATCTCCAGTGGTTGTGTGTGATTAGTCGGTACAAAGGATAATCCTTTAGAAAGCAGGCACATTTCAGTTGTTGATAATGGATAAGTGCTGAGGTTAAACACTACTTCCTCGGGGGTCTGTGTTGTTTTGTGGAACGGGTGCCGCCTGCCACCCCTTCTTTTGTGCGGGCGTCCCGATCCCTGGAGTGAGGGCCTGATCCTAAAAAAGGAGAACTGCTTGAAAGAGGGGTGGTGATCGTAGAATGTGCGTCAATATTAGTGCTGTGGTGTGCGTACTGGCGACCCCGGCGCCCTCTACTGTAGCCACGTCCTCTGTTTGGAGTGTCAATATCAGAAGAATTACTGGTATACGGTGAAGAATCAACTTGTGTTGCAAAGAAGGCTCCCCTCTGTCTAGCCGGTCTGTTGTAATTAGTGTCTCCCCCAGTCAACCACCTGTACACCTTCCTGTTCTGATAATCAGCACTGACGATGGTTACCTTATGTTGCTTGAATTTATGCAGCTCAGCCGTGTATCGAGTGAGTTGTTGTTGTAGCTTGTCCAGCCAGTTGGTGTCACTGTCCAACCTCAAATTGGAGAGATGTGCACTTTCAAAGGCCGCAATTTCGTTCCTGGTGGTAGAAAGATTCTTTGTGACCTCCTCAATGACCAAGAGCATTAAGTCCATAGAACACTTATTGAGGATCTGGCACCACCGTTTGCAAAATTCGATGTTATTACGACCAATAGTGGGGATGTTGCGAATGCGAAAGCCCCTAGGGATGTGCTGTTTCTTGTAAAAATCCGAAAGATAGATGCCGTGCAGTTTCAAATCAGTTTCACGTTCCCGCAATCTCAATAGTTCATGAAAAAGGTCTGTATGAGTAGCTGTAGGGGTGATGGTATCAGCTGTTTCAGTAAACAGTTTGCAACGGATGTATTCCCCAGCAATCCCGTAAGAGTCTGCAACATTGTGTACACATACATTTTTTGTTACTTAGTTATAATCAGCTTTATTCTAGCAACACCCTAACAATAGTTTGTTGATATAATAGGTCTTGAACCGCAGTGTACTCTTATGTATATATATATATTCACGGGTGTTTAAAAACGGCTTCGAAACAGTGATTTTCTGAATGTGTTCATATATATATTTTTTATATATTTTTTATATTTTATTGGTGTTTTTTGGACGTGATGTCTATGTTTCCTTTTTGAGTTGCCCACGATCCATTTAACCCTTTATTATATCCACTCCCCCTTTTTTACACGTCATTTCCTCTGTCACAGGTGTTATTTGATATTTGATTTTATTCCCGCCACACTGTGTATTTATGTCCGTGTTTGTGTTGATTTTGCCACTTTGAGAAAGGCTGTTGTCTCAGCCGAAACGTCAGCATCTTTTCACAATAAATTTTCTTTATTCAAGAATAAGTCCTGCGGGTGCGATCTTTTCTACTCCTAATTAACGCTACGGCTTCTGGACTGCACCCAGGCACGCTTGACCTCTATTTCGTGAGTGCCGGATCTCCTGCTCTACATCATTATATATTGTCCTGGCACCCGTGTGTATTTCTACATCTACTATTACTGATCTTACTAACGGATGAATTATCAGTATGGCTAGCGCCGATGGCAGAGAAGTAATTGATATCCCCTTGTCCGGTTACCAATTTTCGGACGCAGAAGCTGCGGATATACTGTTTACTGAAACAGCTGATACCATCACCCCTACAGCTACTCATACAGACCTTTTTCATGAACTATTGAGATTGCGGGAACGTGAAACTGATTTGAAACTGCACGGCATCTATCTTTCGGATTTTTACAAGAAACAGCACATCCCTAGGGGCTTTCGCATTCGCAACATCCCCACTATTGGTCGTAATAACATCGAATTTTGCAAACGGTGGTGCCAGATCCTCAATAAGTGTTCTATGGACTTAATGCTCTTGGTCATTGAGGAGGTCACAAAGAATCTTTCTACCACCAGGAACGAAATTGCGGCCTTTGAAAGTGCACATCTCTCCAATTTGAGGTTGGACAGTGACACCAACTGGCTGGACAAGCTACAACAACAACTCACTCGATACACGGCTGAGCTGCATAAATTCAAGCAACATAAGGTAACCATCGTCAGTGCTGATTATCAGAACAGGAAGGTGTACAGGTGGTTGACAGGGGGAGACACTAATTACAACAGACCGGCTAGACAGAGGGGAGCCTTCTTTGCAACACAAGTTGATTCTTCACCGTATACCAGTAATTCTTCTGATATTGACACTCCAAACAGAGGACGTGGCTACAGTAGAGGGCGCCGGGGTCGCCAGTACGCACACCACAGCACTAATATTGACGCACATTCTACGATCACCACCCCTCTTTCAAGCAGTTCTCCTTTTTTAGGATCAGGCCCTCACTCCAGGGATCGGGACGCCCGCACAAAAGAAGGGGTGGCAGGCGGCACCCGTTCCACAAAACAACACAGACCCCCGAGGAAGTAGTGTTTAACCTCAGCACTTATCCATTATCAACAACTGAAATGTGCCTGCTTTCTAAAGGATTATCCTTTGTACCGACTAATCACACACAACCACTGGAGATATTGACCGATATTCATCGATTCCAAAGGACTTTGAAGCTTAAAGAGTATTTCAGGAGCACATGTGCACAGTCGGCCTTGTTCAAGAGACCAAGTCGTTTTGAGCCATTGAATACACCTAAATCAATTGAAGCCTATACTAGGCTACTGATTGATGAAACACACAAATTAAAGAGGTCCCAAGGCGCATATCCTAACCTGACGAAAGCTGAAAATGAAGCATTACAGAATTTATCCAAGAACCCCAATATTGTCATCAGACCGGCTGACAAGGGTGGGGCGGTAGTGGTACAGGACTACAAGGATTATCGTATGGAGATCATACGACAACTATCTGATACAGCAGTCTACAAACGACTCCCCAATGATCCCACTTCTGTATTTAAACGTCAAATAGATGTCATTATACAAGCTGGTCACAACGGGGGAATACTTACCACAGACATCAGAGATTTCCTGATACAGGAATTCCCTATCTGCCCGATAATTTACACTCTCCCGAAGATCCACAAATGCCTGACATCACCTCCTGGGCGCCCTATTGTAAGCGCAAGGGATTCGCTCTTGCAACCTCTTGCCATTTTTGTTGACCACTTTCTACAACCGATTGTGAAAAGGACGTCTACCTACATCCAAGATTCTGGTGACTTCCTCACTAAACTATACTCGGCATTACCGTTTCCAAGTGGCACGAAACTAGCAACTATGGATGTATCATCCTTGTATACTGTTATTCCCACAGAGGAGGGCATCGAAAACATCATGGACTTCCTAGTTAAATACCCTGAACAAGGGAGACCCCCGACTGAGTTCCTGATACAACTCCTTCGAATTTGCCTTACTTGTAACTACTTCAAATTCGAACTCACCTACTTTCTACAGATTAGTGGGACGAGTATGGGTTCAAATGTCGCACCATCATTTGCGAACCTGTTCATGGACAAATATGAAGAAACACACATTTTGTCTAAGTACGGTGCCTATATTCACAAGTTATATCGCTTTATTGACGATCTGTTCCTGTTATGGACTGGTTCCACGGAACAATTTATGGCCATGGTTGATGAACTCAATACCCTACCAACGACTATACGGTTTACGGCCACCATCGATGACAAGCAGATTTCCTTTTTGGACCTAACGGTGACGCTGACCGACAGTGGGTACAATACTACCACATACCGTAAACCCACGGACCGTAATACCCTGTTACACCATACGTCCTGTCACCCACCACATATCAAGAAAAGTGTTCCCTACTCACAGATGATACGGATGGTGAGGAACAATTCTGACCCGAGGCAACTACATATACAGCTTGATGACTTGACATTGAGATTATCCCAGAGAGGGTACCCGCTACACGAACTTCTTGCCTGCAGAGAGCGAGCCTTACTGCATACACAGTACAATTTACTTTATGGGGCATGTGACACACCTACATCAACCAACAATGATAGAGAATCTTTGGTGTTTTTGACTACCTATACCCCTGATATAAAACCTCTGACTCTAGCTATACAGAATCATTGGACGGTATTGGAAAGAGATACCACACTTCCTCCCATCTTTCGTGCTAGGCCCCGGATTGCATACAGGAGAGGAAGAAATCTTAGGGATATCCTGGTAAAAACGGACCCTACCCACTGTTATCAACAAAGTACCACTGATACATGGCTCCACGCCGAGAGGAAGGGCTGCTTTCGCTGTCCATCATGCATCACTTGCAATTCCCTCATCACTGGCTCTTCTTTCAATCACCCACACTCTGGCAAACCGATTGCCATCAACTACAAACTGACCTGCACTTCTAAATTCCTTGTCTATTTTATTAAATGCCCTTGTGGACGGTTCTATGTGGGCAAGACAATAACCACATTCCGGGAGCGGATGGCTAACCACCGGTCCGCGATAAGGGCAGCTCTTTCCTCAGGCAAAGCGGACACACCGGTGGCTGCCCACTTTCTGCACCACAGACACACACTGGCAAGTTTACGCTGCATGATGATTGACCATGTACCTCAACCAGCACGTGGGGGCAATCGTGAGAAGATGCTACTCCAGTGTGAACTAAGGTGGATACACAGACTCAATACGATCAATCCTTATGGATTAAATGAACTCATATCATACGCTCCTTTCATCTACAGCTAATTGTAATCCTTTTTTATATATCTAGTGGCTTTGTATCTCTCCTTTAGACTTTTGCCAATCGGTGAATCTCTGATCCAGCTTAGGTATGAGTAACGTATTAATAAAGGAGAGCCTGGCTCTATAATAGCCCTGATTATGACCCAATGCTGATTATAACCCAATGTTGATTATAACCCAATGCTGGTCCTGATGTATTGTCCTGTGTTCCTGACTTTGCTACTTTTCTACTATCTTAGTGAGTGGTCCTTTATTCACCAATTTGGCAGAGTTGCGGATGGCGAATTAATAATTTTGCTAATTTTGCTAACATACTCCCCTGTCTGTTGCTGTTTCACACTCTTGGTACCTGTCCTTCTGGGTCCTATCACCATACTTTTTTGTTTTTTGTCATTATGATTTGTACTTTTGAGTCGGGTATCATCCCTCTTTATTCTTTGTCTTTATTCTTTATTCTCTGTCTTTATACGATTCCTTTTTTACTCTTTGTCTTTATACTATTTTTCTTTTTTCCTATTTTTTATTTTTTACATCTTTTATTTTTATTTTTATTTTTACTTTCATTTTTTATTTTTTATTTTTATTTTTATTTTTACTTTATTTTATTTATTTATTTATTTTTTTTTTTTTTTTTTTTTTTTTTTTTTTTTTTTTTTCTTTTTGTTGTAGCTGGATTTTTTACTCTTCCGTTTTTCTTTTTTCATCTTGCATAGCCCTTGCTCCCTGATCCCAGTCCTGAGCCCTGACGGATGATCTCCCAATATTAACCGACGATGAGGGCAGTGGCCCCTAAGTTTTGCGACACCTGGTTATTTAATTTGGTGCTCCGGCGATGTTCCATCGATGATGGAACCCTCGAGCGCCCCAACCAGACGATGAGCTTACAGACGCACCGATGTGTGACGAGCCTGCAAATATTCAACTTGGTGTTTAGGTACATAAAACAGGACGAACGTGATACAGTAGACGATTACCATGGTGATACAGAGGACTTTATTCAGCTGGATATCCAACCGGGTGGGCTTGACAGCTACAGCGTTAACTGGTTGTGACTACAACTGATCGGATGCCTGAGGCTGGCAGGTTCAAGCTCGAGATCCATCCTGGTATGGTTCGACGGCTTCCCTGATAGCGATCGGCAACAATCGTGAATGACTAGATTGGTTTGAGGTGCACGCCTCCCGAACCAGGTGAACCGTATCACGCTGTTTTCTCAAGACGAGCTACATAGTAGCTATAATGCTGGATATGTTCTTGTACTATTGATACGACCGCTAGTAAGGATGCACACCTCCATTGAGACCCACACCTCGGTTACTACGGCCCACGGCCTTGACGCCGATCTGACAAACATCGACTGATGGACATTGCAGGCCCTACAGGAGTGGGCTATCTCCCTGAGTTTGAATGTGGATCGGATCTTGTTCTAAATAACTTTACTCCCGACACTGATATACCATTTCACGATCCGTTTTACTTGAGGAGTGGTACGGATCTCCAGGTTGAAATTTTGGCGTTATTTCTTTCCCTGTATTTGATTTTTCATTTTTTTTTTTTTTTTTTTTTTGTTTTTTTATTTCTCTCCTTTTTCAATTTTCCATTGTTTTCGTATTTTATGGTTCTATTTCGTTTTCTGTTTTTTCTATTTTCATTCGACTTATGTCTTATTTGTCCCTTGTTGTTTAATATGAGTCTTCCTCCACTTGTATTTTGGTGATTATCTTTCCGTCGACTTTGTTACTGCTTGTGTTTTCTTACTTTATGCTACGCTATACTGCCCTTTAGACTTCCGTGTAGTTCCTGATTGTATCCATACGTATTTTTGCAACGGATGTATTCCCCAGCAATCCCGTAAGAGTCTGCAACATTGTGTACACATACATTTTTTGTTACTTAGTTATAATCAGCTTTATTCTAGCAACACCCTAACAATAGTTTGTTGATATAATAGGTCTTGAACCGCAGTGTACTCTTATGTATATATATATATTCACGGGTGTTTAAAAACGGCTTCGAAACAGTGATTTTCTGAATGTGTTCATATATATATTTTTTATATATTTTTTATATTTTATTGGTGTTTTTTGGACGTGATGTCTATGTTTCCTTTTTGAGTTGCCCACGATCCATTTAACCCTTTATTATATCCACTCCCCCTTTTTTACACGTCATTTCCTCTGTCACAGGTGTTATTTGATATTTGATTTTATTCCCGCCACACTGTGTATTTATGTCCGTGTTTGTGTTGATTTTGCCACTTTGAGAAAGGCTGTTGTCTCAGCCGAAACGTCAGCATCTTTTCACAATAAATTTTCTTTATTCAAGAATAAGTCCTGCGGGTGCGATCTTTTCTACTCCTATATATATATATATATATATCTGTAATTATAAAGAACTTACTATTGTAGCAAGATAACAAAGAACCTATTTATTATAAAACAAATATATACTGTATGAAAGCTTATATTATTGCCTCATCAACTGCTCTGTTTAAAACATCTTTTAATTTCCATTTTCCAATACAATGCCTGTTTAAGGGGAACTGGAAGCATATGTAAAGGGCCATATAATAAACTTAAATTAATAGGCATTTGTGGTTTGATTGCTTTCACCATATGTGCAGATGGTAAATGTACGTCTTGTGAAAGAACATAAAAAGATTATGCAGTATTAATGGATTTATTTGATTTACATTTTTTTTATTTCAGAACACATCCCTGCTGAATACTAGAGAATAATTTAAGCCTTGAGGTGCTCCGGTCCTGAAAGATTTTGTGTTTAATCAATTAAAATGTTTTACACAAGTATATTGCCAGTAAACAATTAGCTATTGCAGTTGCTACATGTAGATAGTTATCTGCTCTCATATTAAAAACTACATGAAGGAGGTTAGCTATAATGTCTAGTGATGGGCACAAATGAAAATTCGCAAAAACTTTTCCAAATGCATTGAAATTAGTCATGGGCGAATTTGTGGCATTTCGCTTTGCCGAAAAATTTGCGAATTTCCCGCAAAATTCGCAAAATGACGAAAAATTGCCGAAATGGTGCCGGTGTCTCGTTTTTGATGCCGGCATCTGTTTTTTTGACACCAGCAAATTTTAGCTGGTGAATTTTCGCTGGGGTTTCGCAAATTTATTTGCCGGCGGTGAATCACGCAAATAAATTCACCCATCACTAATTGAAATCAATTGACGTTTTTTTCTGCAACATTTTTTCTATAGGGGTTTTTTTCACGGCAAAAAGTGGCAAAATATTTCGCTCATCTGTTATTATGTTTCATGTGATGCAGCAGACCAATGTGATTCAATAATAAGGTATTGTCTTTCGTAGAAATACCACAACAGGAGCACAAGTTACCCAGAGCATAAATCACACAGGCATCTATTTCTAAACAGAATTCCACCTGACCATGACAAATAGATATAACTACCAGGGACATGCCTGTGTGGTTCTAACCCACACAGCTCTTCTGTGTTTGCAGTGGTTAAGGGGGTGGCATTACTAGTATGGAGAGCATAACTGCACTCTCTTAAATGAAAAGAGCAGAAATCCTAAGAAGTTTAACATAATAAAGCTACCAATGGTTGCCTTTTCCATTATGGCACCCTCAAGCACCCCTGAAGAATACTGGGTAAAATAAAGGCATGACAGAAAAAAATAATAGGAAGAACACTACCATATGTGAATAACCAAGCCTAGGTACAGAATATATTGCGTATTTTGGCCAAAGAAAGAGATTTCTGGACCTCAGTTGGCTGAATTTAACAACATCTGTTCAGTCTGTTGATAGGCCCAAATGACAGTTGCTAGAAAGTCCACATGTTTTCTTTAAAATGTATAAATGTTAACATTTCAGTGGCAGTATTGGTTTCTTCTCCCATATCTATATGTTGGCTCCTTATTCTACTTGGTTCTATTGTGGAAAGATTAAGAAATGAGTAAACCACTTTCACCAAATCTTTTTGGGTTTTCTTTTTACCACACCCATTTTAGGATGAAATAATTCATTTTATTTGTCTAAATTGATGTGCACGTTGTTTTAAATCATGAAGGTTGCATAGTACTAAGTGACCCTTAAATGGCATATCTATATTGATACTTTCAAGATCTTTTGACACTGTTTAGGCATTTTATGGATCTTTTTACCTCACCTGGTGATAGCATACTTTGATCGCAAGTCTGCGTTAACATACCACTCCACGTTGAGATTGTTGAACCTTATTTCTGCCTGATTTATCACTTGAAGATCCTTTTGCCTGCTTAATCTGTGTGTCTTCTAGTTTCTGATCCCTTGGCCTGTTATTGGACTTCAACTAACTTCTGCCTGTTTTCTGATTACGTGAATGGTGCCTGCACAGACTTCTGCCTGAATTTGACCATGTCTCTATTAGTTCATGTTTACAGTATTCCTGCCATTCCTCCACGCAGCCCAGACCTGTTTCCAATCTCAGGCTCTGGTTACCTTGTGGGATTTGTAGGGGAGGTTTACTACATTACTCCTGACTCCATAACCATGTCTGTGACACCTGGCTTCCCTGATTTTGCTCTTAAAATTTTCACAAGGTTCCATGTGTGATATCAAACTGTGAAAGACTGGTTGTTCTTGTGAACTTGATTTGACTTAAATTTGAAATTTCCCCTAAAACTGTATTTCCTTAAAGGACAAAGCAAGACAAATTCACTGCAGATGAAGATACAGTATATTAGGCATAGTTATGAGAGAAAATTTTCAGCAAGTTTCACAGCGCAAATGACACCCATAGATTTCCAATGGGAGAAAAAATGAACCATGTTAAAATTTGTCTTTAATGACTTTAATGCATTTCGGCGACTTTTCGCCTTTTCGCATATTTTATGCAAAGCAAAGCGGTACAGATTCAACTGTAACTATAAGGCACCCCAAGTGAGTCAATCGCTAAGTTTTCGCTAAGGTCAGTGCTTCTGTTAGCTAAAAAAAAATCACTGGTCCAGGGAAAAAAGTAGTGCAGTACTGCTCTAATATCTTACCTTTCCAAGATGCCCCTAGTGCTCACTTAAAGGGGTTGTTCACAGATATCCAATCACAATGGTTCCATTGAATATTGAATATCAGTAAGGTGGTGGCTGAAACTCACAGATGTGTGAAAGTGTGATCCAATCACAATGGTACCATGATTTTCATTGAGACAGGTTTTGATCTTTCATTGTACATGACTGGAAGTGTGAATAGGGTAAGAACGTCAAAGCGGCGAATGTTCATGCCAAGCTGTGTCACAGGCCCCCTCCTCTGTTCAAGGATGGTGTCATGATACAGGCCTGTAATAGTTAATAAAACAGGCCAAGGTATCATGAGAAATATTTCTGCCAACATCTAAATCAGACACATGACAGGCCTCTTTTCACTATGGTCAGAGGGGTCAGAGCTGTAATGCCCTCCTCCATACCCTGGCTGATAAGAGCCATTCCATGGGGAGGGGGGAAGCCCAAGGAGTGAGAACTTAAAGTTCCCAGCAAGACCCTCAAAGGTGAAGTAAAGGTTACATATAATGTATACTCCAATATATTTATCCTTACAGAACCCATACCTGTTGTACGAACAGTATAAAAAACTGATGATGGGTTCAAGGCAATTTCATCTTTCCAACGAGTCCAAACATGACTAGGTTTGGTACTCTGTGTATTAGATATGGATATCTGGGCAGGGGCAGGTCACACAGTATTGATGTTTAGTAGGGATGTAGCGAACGTCGGAAAAAAAGTTCGCGAACATATTCGCGAACTTGCGCAAAAATGCGAGCGGTTCGCGAACGGTTCGCGAACCCCATAGACTTCAATGGGAAGGCGAACTTTAACATCTAAAAAAGACATTTCTGGCCAGAAAAATGATTTTAAAGTTGTTTAAAGGGTGCAACGACCTGGACAGTGGCATGCCAGAGGGGGATCAAGGGCAAAAATGTATCTGAAAAATCTGCCTGTGTGTGCTTGGAAGAGATAGTGTAGGGGGAGAGCTGTTAGTGATTTCAGGGACAGATGATAGTAAGTTTGCTGGCTAGTAATCTGCTTGATACTGCTCTGTATTGGAACAAAAAAATAAATAAAAGCAGTCCTTACAAGGACTACTGTTATTGCAGCAGTCAGCAGATGAGATCAGAAGCAGGACAGCTGCCCACTGCAGCTACATACAGAGCACTGCAGTAGAAGGTAGATTACTAGCCAGCAAAGCTACCTAAGCTTAAATGTCCCTCAAACCCCTGCAGACTTCTGTCCCTCCAATAACAGAGCAGTATCAAAACGATTACTAGCCAGCAAACTTTCAACTGTCCCTGAAATCACTAACAGGCAGCAGCTCTCTCCCTACACTATCTCTTCAGCACACACAGGCAGAGTGAAAAAAACGCTGCAGGGCTTCGGTTTTTATAGGGAAGGGGAGTGGTCCAGGGGAGAGCTTCCTGATTGGCTGCCATGTACCTGCTGGTCTGGGGTGAGAGGGCAAAAAAAAGCGCCAACAATGGCGAACCCAAAATGGCGAACGTCGCGCGACGTTCGCGAACTTCCGGCGAGCGCGAACACCCGATGTTCGCGCGAACAAGTTCGCCGGCGAACAGTTCGCGCCATCTCTAATGTTTAGTATTTATGGAATCCCTGAGAGAATTAATAACCAATGAATATAATATCATCTCTGTCCTATGTTCCCATAGGGAGTTATGGTCATTATATTCTTGGTCCAGTTCCTACTCACAGGAGGTCATAAAAAACTCAATCTGTGTCCTGCTAGGCCACGCCCCCTTACATTCCTGAGGGAGGGGGGAATGTGCAGTTACCTGATGCCCTGAAATCACTAATAAATAGTCAGCTCTTCTGACTAAACTTTGGATTTACTTTGGAGGACCAATTGCGATTGGAAGTTATCCCGTTTGTTTCCCCTTGCCTCCAGGACCAGGAATTCTATATCTTTGAAGTTAAGTATAGGTTTTCCATGTTTTCCCTTTTATTTTACAACTGTTTGTAATTGTATTATTGAATGTATGTCTCTTTTTGTAACATCTTTTTGTATTTTGCACTGTTATACCTTTTATAATATTAAAGAGAATTTAATAAGATTGTCTTTGATGCTCTAAACGAACCTAGCCTGAAAGAGTTAACTGTGAGCCTTAACCCTCTGCATACTGAAGTACTTGTTGAGTCAGTAGGAACTAACTGACTATAGTGAGAGAGTGTTTAACGAATTGGTGTATTGTGAATTATTACCTGTTAGAGAGAACAGGGGAATAGTCACATTAGGTTTCTATCGCCTGTGAATGATAGATGGTGGCAGCGAATGAGTTTTGTGGGTGTTGGTTGGTGTTTGGGGTGCTTTTGTGTTAGTCTAACCTGTGTGCAAGGTGGGTGAGAGACTGAGTGAGTGACCCCTGATAGCCACACCTAAAATCACGTGCGGTTGGAAGTACCGTGTTCGTGACAGATGGTTTCTCCACTTTGACATAAATGGCCTCTTTCACACCTCTTTCAAACATCTGTCATCTTTATCCAAAATGTGCACATTGTTATCCTCAATGGAGTGTCCCTGTTGTCCTCAATGGAATGTCCCTTTTCCTTGAGATGTAGATAGAAAGTAGTAGCTTGACATAAATGACCTTGTTCACACATCTTTCAAACTACCACTGTACAGTATATCTATATCTCTGGAAAAGGGACACTCCATTGAGGACAACAGTGTACACATTTTGGATGCATTGATTTGAATAAGATTAAAAACTATAAACAATAAATAATGAAGACCAGTTAAAAAGTTGCTAAGATTTGAGTATTTTATAACAGACTAAAAATTAACTTAAAGATGAACCAACCCTTTAACTCCTGCATGTGTAGTAGAGTAGAATCCAACTGTTTTACTGTAATTGCTTGGTTCAAGTTTGTCTATATCTGCCAAGGGAATGCCTGGAAAGGTTAGAAACATGGTGGCGCAGTACTGTGCACATTCATTTTTCAATGAGGATAAAAATGATCAATGTTTTAATAAACTAGGAATGTGGACAGAAAAATGCAGACATCATTATCCACCCTTGCCCTCCACTTCAAACAGTGGGGTGGGAACCCGGGAACCCTCCCCAGCCCTGTTTATCTAATTTGCTGCCTGGGCGGGTTTGGAAGAATTTGGCAACACGGAAGCTTTTTTTTTTCTACAAAGAACAGTTGTAGAATAGTGGAAAGGAGCTTATTTGACAAGATAAGAAATGTTTATGCTATTGCAGAGCTAAAAACTCCTTAAGGG
Organism: Xenopus petersii; assembly: GCA_038501925.1. Taxonomy (NCBI): domain Eukaryota; kingdom Metazoa; phylum Chordata; class Amphibia; order Anura; family Pipidae; genus Xenopus; species Xenopus petersii. Next base: position 31,855,121 of record CM076676.1, on the reverse strand, counting down.
TAATTAATTTGACTCCGGTGACAATAACGACGTTGAATTTTCGCCAGAGTCAGAATTGTCCCATCATTAAAATTTGTGAATTTATTCGCCTGCGGCAAAACTCTGAGATTCACTGCTTGTTCGCGCCTGACGAATAAATTCGCCCATCACAACATTTCAGTAACATTTTTGGCGAAGTGAAACATATAGATTATCACTAGTGATGAATAAACCTGGAATAATAGGTTATTTTCCAGATCCTGGGAAGCTCGTTCTTTACAAACAGAGTATCAAAGGATATGCATATCATTTTAAATGTGGTACAAAATGGTCCATTTTATGTTTAAGACATTGTTAGCAATAATAAATTGAGTATAAATGACATGGTATTCTTTTAAACTGCATCTATTCTGTGCCCTTTGTAGCTAGATATCTGAACACAGCAAAACTGTTTCCTTTGTATCTGTCTTCCTTTTAGATTAAAAGACCTTTGTCCCTCTAGATTCCATTAGTAGCTTGATCTAACAGCCCTACAGGTTCAGTCCTACAAGCTCCTATGAGACAATGCCTTAGTAATTGAGAATGCCATTGGGATCATGCATGACTTCAAGGTTTTATATACAATACAATTTACTTTTGTCTATTTTTATTATATCATTTTAATTGCTGTGTGCTCTGTCTTTTGTACTCAGCTTTTCTTCTCCATGTTCTCTCTTGTATCTTTATTGTAAAATTAAACTCTTTTTAGGTTATTTTTTTTTTTCTTAATGTAAATGTGGGTCCCAGAGATAGCTATGTTCAGGATTCGTATGCTGTGGTCTATTGTGTAGTATTTTCAAATGTTAACATGTTGTGAGCTTTTGTTTAATAGTGCAACTGCCCATTCATTGTTTTGAATGTTTTGAAAGTCCTAAAAATAGTTGGCAACACAGAAACTTGAAATAAAGTGGGTTCCTAAGCTGGCTGAAACAAAAGCCGAGAATGCTACAAATTGTTAGTATATAGTAAATAGTTATCATGGCCTTGGGGGTTTTTGAGGAAGAACATCAAGCTTTTCGGGAAAAGACCCCAAAAAAATCAAATGATTCGTGTTTGACTCGATTTTCTTCATAAATAGGACAAAATTGTGTGTGGGAGTTTAGTCAAAGTTTTTTTTATTGGGACAATTTGATAAATTTTAGTAAATGGGTTTTTCTGAAATTTGAATCTCCACACCTTGTCTTTTAAATAAAAATGTAAACATTGAATAAACCCAAATATAATTGTTTTTGCATCAATATGGATTCACACAGTTACTCAAGTACAACATGCTGCTTCCTCAAAGATAAAGGGATAATGCATACATCTAAGCATAAAACAATTATTTAAGCATTTTTCAATTAAAGGGATCCATTATCCGGAAACCAGTTATCCAGAAAGCTTCAAAGTACAAAAAGGCCATCTCCCATAGACTCCATTTTTATAAAATAATATTTCTTTCTCTGTAAAAACAGAGTTAGGACGTGATCCCAACTAAGATATAATTAATCTTATTAGAGGCAGAACAATCCCAATGATTTTAGGTAGACTACGGAGGTTATTTACCAAAACTATTTTTTTCTCATATTTTACCAGAAACAAACTCGACCTAACTCCCATTCATTTATTTGGTTCATTTACTTATAATTAAAATCGAAAAGATTGGATCGGGAAAAAAACTCAAAAAATTTAATTTTTTATGAATACCTGTACCTCAAATTTTTTGACTTTATAGGCTTAAAACCACAAATTTATGGACCAAAATCCAGCATAAAACATCCCAAAACACCCAAAAATTGTGAAGGCAAAAAACATCTCACATCGCAACACTTCGTCTGGCGTAAATTTGCCAGGAGAAACACTAATTCACTTAAGAGGTAGATTTACTAAAGGGCGAAGTGACTAACGTTAGTGTGACGTCATTTAGTTACTTCGCCAATTTACTAACATGCGCAGTCATAACTTCGCTAGACTCTAGCAGTAATTTTCCTGGCGAAGTTGCGCTCTGGCAAAGGGACGTAACTATGCAAATTCACTAAGATGGGGATTTTACTAAACGTTACCTCTTGCACCAGACTTGCCTTCGCCACCTCAGACCAGGCGAAGTGCAATAGAGTAGATAGGACTTCCTCAAAAAATAGTTGAAAAATCCCAAAAATCGCTGGCGATTTTTATTTTTCAGGGTGATAGGCTGCAAAAGATCGTAAATTGTTTCTGAGGTACCCCGGCTTCCCCCCTACATTTCCTATCCTAACATATCGCACATAAACTATAAACTGGAATCATGTGTAGGGCAATATAACAACTCTATTTTATTTTATTAAGGTTTCCCGGGCTTGTGTAATGTATTGTATTGGCTGCAACATATATGTCCATTGTACTTCCCGCCTTATGCAAATTAGCTTCGATTGCTGCAGTAATGCTAGCGCTACTTCAGCGAACGTTCATCACCCTGGACACAGCTTCGGATTTTAGTGAATTAGCGTTGTCCTGGCGGATCTATGCCTGGCGAAGTTTTGCGATGTGAGCAAAGCCGTTGCTGGCAAATTTCCGGAGGTCAGTGAATTTGCCCCAAAATCCGAAGTTGCATCCAGGGTGCCGAACGATGGCAAAGTACTCTATTGCACTTCGCCTGGTCTGAGTCTGGCACAAGAGGTAACATTCAGTAAAATCCGCATCTAGTGAATTTGCTTAGTTACGTCCCTTCACAGAGCGCAACTTCGCCATGCATAAGAGAGCGAATTACCGCTAGAGTCTATCTCCTTTGCTAGCGAAGTTACGCCTGCGCCCCATTAGTAAATCGGCAAAGTACTAAAATTATGTCTTTAGTCACTTCCCCTTTAGTAAAAATCTGCCCCTTTGACTTCTACATGAATTGATTTTTAGTTTAGGAATATTTTCGGATTCAGATATTTTGTTGCTTTGGGGCATAATAAGTAGGGATAGGCGAATTTGACCCGTTTCGCTTTGCCAAAAAATTGCCGCGCCAAAAATTTTTTGTCGCGCAGTGAAATTGTTTTGACGCGCATCTTTTTTTTTGCCACACGCCGCCATACAAGTCTATGGGTGTCATTTTTTCGGCGAAACGAGGTGAAAAAATTCGCCCATCCCTAATAATAAGGGGTAGATTTATCAAAAATGTTGTTTAAATCTTAATAAATAAAAACTCCCCCATATCTTATTCATTCAAATGAGATATTTAGACTTGTATTAATGGTTGAATATTAGAACTATTTCATAAATATGATTCTAAAAGACCCATAGGAATAAATAGAATCTACCCCTTTAAATCTCTAAAATTTTAGTTCTTTTCTCTAAAAAACTCAAAGCTTTAGAGAAAACAAAACTCAACCTTTAATAAAGAGACCCCTAAATGTAAGGAAATCAAAGTTACAGAAATATCCCTTATTCAGAAAATCATAGGTTTCCTAACTGTGCGGTGTTAGGGAACAAATTTGGAATGATATTTTGTATAACTGATGCATGCATTAAAGGAGAACTAAAGCATAACTAAAGAAGTAGGCGGGAAATTTGTACATTATGTTTTAGGCTTCTGTATCAGCCCAAGGCAACCCCAGCCCTTTATCAGGGAGATCTGTGCCTCCAAAGATGCCCCAGTAGCTCCCCATATTCTTTTCTGCTGATTCACTGCCAATGCTCATGCGCTGCTGTTACTTACTGAGCGTAGGGACTCACTCACAATATACAGTACACATAGAATATAAATGTCACAATATAAGGCTGATTAATAATTATTACAGATAATTACTGTCGGATTTATGCTCCTATAGTCCTCCAGGGATATAAGATTCTCAGCCACGATGAGTAAGTCCCTCTTGGATTTAAATAAATACTTACTCAAATCGAGCCTGGCCCCGAAGTTCCCCCTGGGCCTGACTTGAACCAAACAGATTCTCTCAGGAAATTAACCAGACAGCTTTATTTGAGGTATACATTAATACAGAGTATTACAATACAGAGTATTAAATAATAGCTCACACATCCTGAAAGCTCGTGAGGACGTTGGGGGACAATAAGCAATACAACAGATGACTATTTAACCATTTCTTCTTCCATGGGGCTGATCCAGAGGCATCCAATCATCATTCTTGTTTTAGCATAACTGTGTCACTATTTCCATCTTAGGGACAGACTCACAGTCTAAGTACAATAGCCAAATAAGGTATAACTGCTGTGTCAGCTCAGTGTCCAGAATGGTATCTATGCTGTAGTTTCTGAGACAATGTGTCTTGCTTGACCTTGCACTATACTTGTGACATGAGACAACAGATGTATTTCTTGTTCTGTGCAAACATTCTACATTCTAATAACAGAATGGCCTTTAACCTTCAGCTTCTTCTACAACACAGCAATTCTGTATTTAGTGTCATATTCTATAATCTTTGTTCTTTGATGATAACCACATATGGCTTAAATCTAAAACTCCTGATATCTACAATTACTACATGGCAGCACAGAAACCATTGCAACTAGAATCAAAATTTAATAATCAGCCATGTACCATCAGCTTGTATTGCAGACCAACCTCATTTTCTGCTTGATAATTTGCAACAACCCCTAAGCTTAGCTTCTCAACAGCTGCTCAGAGCCCACTGAGCATGTGAGTGTCGTAGAAACTTTCCAAGATGCTGACCCCCTGTGATAAGTTTGAAGTCCTGGATCATTTCTGCTATTGAGAAGCTGAAACTTTAGGAGGGTACTATAATTTCAGTATATAAAATGTGGCATTTTTAGCCACATTAATTTTTAGGGTTTAGTTCTCTGTTAAGCCCAAAACGTTCATTCTCAAATGGAAACAACACTTTCAATAAACACTGAGGGTTATTTACAGGACGTGCAAGAATAAGTGGAATAGTCAATAATATGGGAATTTAGAAGGCAAATTAAAGGAAAACTATACCCCCAAAATGAATACTTAAGCAACAGATAGTTTATATCAAATTGAATGACATATTAAAGAATCTTACCAAACTGGAATATATATTTACATAAATATTGCCCTTTAACATCTCTTGCCTTGAACCACCATTTCATGACTCTATCTGTGCCGCCTCAGAGATCACCTGACCAGAAAAACTACAACACTAACTGTAACAGGAAGAAGTGAGGAAGCAAAAGGCAGAACTCTGTCTGTTATTTGGTTCATGTGACCGTACATGTGGTTTGTATGTGTGCACAGTGAATCTTACGATCTCAGGGGGCGGCCCTTATTTTTTAAAATGGCAATTTTCTATTTATGATTACCCAATGGCACATACTACTAAAAAAGTATATTATTATGATAATGGTTCATTTACATAAAGCAGGGTTTTACACATGAGCTGTTTTACTCAGTATCTTTTAATAGAGACCTACATAGTTTGGGGGGTATAGTTTTCCTTTAATCTTGAACTGCTCCTGATGTTAATTGCCCATATACTTAAAAGTGGATAATCGGTATGCAGTATTATAAGATATGGAGCACCCGATCATCCACCCAGAATAACACAAAATTATATTGTTTAAAAACGACAGTAATTATCTCCTTATAGCAGTTTAGTTGTAAAATAAGGCCTTTCTATATTTATGCTAATCAACCAATTATCTGTTTAAAACATTATCTTAACCTTAAATAATTGTCCGTTTCCTTAATATGTTCCAGAAACCTATATTGTAGTAGGCATAATACCTTAATTGCATTGTAATTACAATTAGAAACCTATGCTGTTGAAGTACCGTATGTGAGCTGAAAAAGACTAACAGTCTAGATAGACTGTCAGTTATGCCTTTTGTTATTTCTTAAAATGCCTGCATGTTTAAATGCACTAGACCTTTATCCAGTACATAAACTATGTATTATATACACATATCTTGTGAATACATTTTGAAAAAAAAAAAAATTATTGCATGAAGTGTGTCTTGGATTTCATTTGCTTTTGGAGCGTAATGGGATAATTTAATAATATAATGGTTATTCTTAATTGTAGAGAGTGCATCATGCAATACTCTGTACAACTGTGCCCTGTTTAGTCAATTGAGAGTGTTGTCCTCTTGTCCATGAGCAGGTGATAATTGCACAGCTTCCTTAGATTCCTACAGCTTATACATTCTGGCCTTTTATGGTGCATAAAGGCTATTTTTTAGCTAGTCCATCATCAGAATGGTATTGTATTTATGGCTGTATTTACATTTTTTTGGTGTTGTTAGGGCAAGTGCCATGGGGATACATCTGATATTTAAGGAGTATCTGGATATTTTGTTCTCCCGGTTACTCTTTCCCTAACCCACAGTAAGGAATCAGTAGCCTTTGATGTATCCTAATGAAAAGTATGTATATATGTAAAGCCATTTACAACAACAATGTGGGGAACAGGTCACCATATCTCTGATCTGAATAGTTTCAGATGAATATAGACTGACACAACATTTCATTGGGATGACTCTCAAGTTTTTATAAAGAGGATACCTACAGACTGAAAAATGCATTAAACAGGGTGGAGAGTCTTGATTGTAAGTCAGTTATTTATATATGCATCTTGTCCATACATGCCCTACCGGTATGCAGAAGGTATGCCATATCGTATTCCCATTGGCCCATGGTTGTTACTAATGATGGGTGAATCTGACACATTTCTCTTATAAAAATGGCAAAAAAGTCACCAAAAATATTGACGTCAATGGGCATTTTTTCATGGAACAATTTTTCAAACCATGCAACATTTTTTCGACTATACATTAGTCTATGGGCATGATTTTCTCAGAGAAACAAGGCAAACTATTTCCTTTCTCCCTAGTTATTACCTAAGATACTGTAGTTCTTCTTTTTAAATATTGGCATATATGCTTGTGGCAGATGTATGTCTGTTACATGCTTAAGAATCTTACTTAACTGGCTTACATTGGAGAAACCATTCAATCTATTTTGGATATGATTAGGCAACATAGGTCCCTGGCTTTTGCCAACAAATTTAGAAGCAGCTGGTCATGAAGTTGCTTCCCTTATTTTCCCTGTTCTGTGTGATGGGCGAATCTATTCGGCAGGTGCAAATCCACAGCTAATTTCCACGTTTCGCCGACGGCGAATAAATTCTCAAATTTGCTGCGAAAATTCACTGGCATCAAAGTTTTTGTAACAATTTAGACGCTGGCGCCGATTAATGGACAAATTGTCACCGGTGTCAAACTTGGCCTTTGCAGAATTTTTCACCCATTTTGTGAATTTCGCAGCAAATTTGCGAAATTCGTGCCAAAATGAGACAGGACAAATTCGCCCCTGTCACTAGTTCTAAAGTCTGTTGCAGCCTCCATGCCTCCTTCCAGAGAAGACAGAAGTATTGATTACATGCAGACACTGTACCCAAAAGAGTTGAATCATAAACATGGTTTATACAGGCCGTTGACTTGACAAAGTAGGCAGGAACCTCAAAAATAGCAAGTATACTGTCAGCTAAGCAAGCTAGATTCATCATTTATCAATTAACTTGACAAAATGGAATTGAAAAAATTTGATACAATAAAAGAGATATTAAAATTCAAACATATTGGTAGACCATTTGATTAACCAAAAGGATACTACTTGGACACCCAGTTTACAAGAACCTGGACTATATATTTATCTACAGTATTGTTCCATTGTCTATCAATACATCTATCTATATATTTATCTATAATTTTTTTAAACTAGATACAGTAAAATCCTGTTTTTTGCCATCAAGCACATTCAGCGAGGACCAGTGATGAAATGGTAATAGAGCATTCTGCAGCCCTCCCTTACTCTAATCTTTCTCCAACCTAAATCTTCCCTTCTCTAACAATGTTATTTATTTTCCTGCACAAAGGCTTTTTTCCTGCTTGTATCCACTCACAAACTTATCATTTTTCACTATATTTTCTTCGCTGTGTGTCATGTTGAAATAATTGATTCATGTCAGCTATTGTGCGCTGTAAACTTTTAGCTACAGTCTTACACAGAAAGAAGAGGGGAAAAGCTATAAATTATATATTTTGAAAAACCCACATTTTTACTAGGGGGAGGTAGGAGAGAGGGAAAAAAATCACCTCATATAATACCTAATTTATGGAGCTTCTATTTTAGATAGTGCTCATAGATCAGCCTTAGATGCAGAAAATAAAGCCTTTTAAAGGAGGTGAGAAAGAGAAACTGTTAAGAGAAACTGTTAAGCTGAAATGTTCACAGGGAGTAGATTGTTTAAATGTAGCTGCAAGAAAAGAAAACGGCATTGGTTGCAACTAAAGGTTTATGTGGCAGGTGGGATAAGTTGACTTTTGAAAAATCCTGTTTTTTTTATAATCTGTGTTCTAAAACTTAATGACATGCTGTCCTCCATGGACCTATAAAATTTGTTGTCCATCATGTTAATGTTCTTTATAAAGTTACAGAGTCAGACAACTCTGGAGGCTAGGGCTGAGCTGACTGTGGTATTATTATTATTATGTAGACATGGGTGCCACTGCTATCAATTCTCTTTAGACTTCATTCTCAAGTTTATGAGGGACCAGTTCTTTGGTTTGGAAACATTGCTTTAAGGTTTCGAGGCACTTAATTCATTCCTATTAATCTTGAAGTGGAAATGGTGATCCCCAATGACTAGCACATCACTAATTTGGATTGATATTTTGCTAACTTTTAAATCTTACCCTTAGAAAAAACTCAGATGAGAAGCTGGTAGCGATATTGATCATCAAAAATATAACCAACAACTAACCCTAAACAATTACCTACATTCAACACATGAGCCAACTCAAGTCAGGTAGTGTTTGACTTGGGTCCAACCAAGCCTGCTTGTGACATAAAGGAGACCAAATGTTAGAGATTAGTGTCAGAAGTGTATCTATTCCTAAACCTGCTTGAGGTTGGCCATTCTATTTTCTGTAATCTGAACAGGCTTTATTGAGGCTTGGACCTGCCTATCTGTTCGAAGTTGGACTAACCCATTCATAACTCAATCTATATATGGCCCACATGTAAACAACTTTGAGTTGGACAATTAGAACCTACAGAGGCAATTCCACAAAGGACAGCTACAAATAAGCATACATCATGTATTAAACATATTAACACTACAATGCAATTAGATTTATTTTGATAAAAAATCAATGGAGGCCACTGTGTAAATAAATCAGAATTATTATTGTGTTCCTGAGAATATGGGGAACAAAAGTCCCAAGATAGAGAGACTTTCAGATGTTGTTTTGTTCTGTCAGTAGGATCATTTGATTGCTGTGGAGTTAATACTGCAGTACTTTGATAGAATGCATCATGCAGGCCAAATTGATAATAAATACAAGGGATATTGAAGAAAGAGACACAGAATGATTAAAGAACATTGATTAGAGAAGGCAGGCGGGGGGATGCTGACAAGGAGATGGTGGTTAAATTGAATGGAGAAAAACAAGAGATTGAAGGGTGTTGGTCTATAAAAGTGGTGTTAAACATGTATCGTATTGAAAAAACAAAGAGACAATCCAGAAAAGGTCAATGCTGAGACAGAGCAAGAAGGAGTGCAAGACTTCAGAATCGAAACAGATTTATATGTACATGTTTTATGCTTTTACACATCAATAATATTTGAAGCTGTGAAGGTAGAGGCAGGTTAGGATATTAGTTCTGGTAATTGCATTATTATATCATGAATCATTCACTACATGTAGAATAATTAACAGGCAAAATAAAAAGCTATTGATCAAAGACTTCATGTCTCTCAGGTCCAAAGTATATTAATGGTAATGAAATGTCAGCATCTACAGTATGTCTAGAATATTTTATTGTTAATATGAATTAGAATATGAGTTAGAATATACTATATTAAAGTAGGTTTATATCAGGGACATAGGCAGTCATGTTGTTTTTACTGGTACACTGTGGGTCTGTGTGCCTGCATCCCTCCGCCCTCATTAGGTATGCATGTATGCCTTTTCATGTTTGTAACTTGGTGCCTAGTGTTACATGTAATTTTTGACACCAAATCCTCTTCTGAAGCAATATTTTTATTACTTCTCTTACCCAAGTTGGCTTTTCTTTTAAAGCAGAACCTGATGAAGCTTTTGACTATTGACTCAGAATCTTGCTATGCCCTCTGATCTCTTGTCCTAGATATATAGCACTTTTTACTGTTTGCTTAGTTTCTTGCCTGGTCATCTGCATCACGTTTTTTTTGGTTTACTGTCATCTAGTTCTGCAGGTGTGGCAACACAAAGTCCAGGGCCCTGTAAAACACTTGTCTTTTCTGACTGAACCTAATTCACAATAATGATTATACTCTATTCTGGGTGCTATCCTACCAATGAGTTATAGTTAAATCACATGTGATACCTCTTTTACATGTTTACCTACAAAATGGATTATGCAATATCACAAAATGCAGGCCACTGGGAAAACATTATTTAAGGGTATCACAGCTTATATACATAAATAATTTGTATAGTGCTTCAAGCTCCAAATTGTAAATTTTTTGAGGGTTTAACTTACCCAATGCATTGGGGGATCCAGGTGCTCACACCTTAAGCCTTCAGCTCAGGAAGGCACTGTGACAAAATATCAAATGAAAAAGGTTGGTACAAACGTGATTACTCTCCATGATATAGTTAAAAAATGTATTTATTTAGAACAGCAACATCCCAAATGCCTTACGCGTTTCGTGCATTTTGGGCACTTAATCATAGGCTAGACAAACAACTGGACACATGGATATTTATATTAACACTAACTTGGTTCATTCCTTACCCTTTACCCGCTTACATCTAGGAAGTTTATTTATGCAGAAAAAAATATTTTGTAATTGGGTAAGCTTTAGTGGTAATAACGGCAATAATAGATCATCACCATGGGGTGCAAATGCCTTGCCTACCCTTTAGATATAGAAATTGCAGTGTTTCATTCATGCAAGGCTTTACTATCCTATTATATTAAGGGGATTATTTACTAAAACTCAAATGTATCTCATCTTTCTATCAAACCTAGTGATGGGCGAATTTGTGGTGAATTTCTGCTTTCACCACCGGCGAATAAATTTGTGAAATTGCCGCGGAAATTCACCAAGTTTTCGCCGGCATCTAAATGTGGATGCCGGCGCTAGCAACAATTCTAGGTGCTCATTGACTTTAATGGGTGGAACGCAAAAATTGTGAAATGCTAATTTTGACACTGGTGTTTCGCAAATTTTTAGCAGTTTCACAGATTTCAATGCGGCGAAGCGAAACTGGAGGAATTTGCGCATCACTAATTAAACCAAACTTGACCAAACTCCCATCCACAATTTTAACTTATTTACAAATAACATACTCTAAAACTTCAGTGCGGGAAAATTTTATGGATGACAACAAATTTGGGTTTTCATCTGATGGGTTTTCAGATTTTTCGGATTATCTCTATAAATTTGAGTATACAGGTTTTTCAGCGAATTACACTGATACAAGTTTTTTACATTCAAGTTTTTTCATTAATAAGAATAGATTCGAGTTGTGAGTTTATTCAAGGTATAAAAAATCTTGTAAACCCCACAAACCCAATCTTTTATAAATAACACCCCATGAGTATTGCTAGAAGTATGTACCTTTGTCAATAGCATCAATGCATACTCAATAACAAGCAAAAAAATATCTAAAAGTCTGAACGGTTAAAAAAAAAAATGTCCAATAGCATCAACACAGCCCTCATTGACTTCTATGGGACCACAACTACTTTTACTTGGAGAAGTTTTGTGGTTTTTACACTTAATAAATCTTGAATTTTTAGGGGCACATTTATTACATTCAAATTTCAAATTCATGTGAGTTTTTTTTAACTCTATTAAATTTAAATATACTCGAAATTCAATTGGGGGGTTATTTATTAAAAAATGTAATATCTAAAACTGCACAAATATTACCAACTCGAAAACTCAAATCAAATTTGAATCAAATTAGACTAAACTCGATTTGAGTTTTTTTCTTTGGGAAAAACTTGAATGTCAGCAAGGTTAGTAACATGTCCAAATTGATGCCTGGATCTCTCCCATTGACGTATACATGAATTCGGCAGGTTTTAGGTCATGAATAGTCAAATTCAAATTTTTAAAAGGCCAGCATTTGATAAATCTTGAAATTTGAATTCAAATTAAAACTTGAATCGAGTTTGGATCATTTACAATTCAAGTTGTTCAAATTCGAATTCGAATTTGAATTTTCAATTCGACCCTTAATAAATCTGCCCCTTAGAGTTTTAGAAGAATAAAAAAAACTGCACAAATAAGATTCATGAAAAAGGAAATCTGAATAGGCCCCTTTATTTTTATCTACCATGCCCTCTAATATTTGTGAACTATGGCATACTTAATTGGAATTGATGATGATTGTGCAATAATTATACCCGGTTTTGGTGAAAATTTGGTAAACCATAATTTTTTAAATTACCAAACCTAGCATTAACCAGTAACAGATACAGAAAAATGTTCACAGGAAAAAAAATGTAAAAATGTAATTTGATTTCACTTAATGAAATTCAAGGCCCCATATGTTCCTAAGCTTATAAATTGACTTGCTTTATGAGTCATAACAGATAATTTTTCAAATTCTTCTTATCTCACTTCATTTCACTATTGTACATGTGAAAGCCTCAGCTGTAGGGATTTATTTTCTGAACTATGGTTTAATTACACAATTAACCTTTGTTGTATGATATGAGTTTTAAACAGCCCCTTCCCTACTTCACTGCAATTTTGAGATAAATTAAACAGAGCATCTAAGAATGTGAAATGAAAGCTCTATGCTCCCACAAGCTTGAGAAGGGTCATCAGGGTGGGGTTCCTGTATTCTGGGATGTCACGAGTAGCATGACAGCACTGTCACCTGCCTTGCTTGTGGCTTTCTCTTGATCCTCCTGCATAATTTCTTAGCTTTCACCTGGTGACATAGTTGATAAATGGTTGTAATTAGTCTAAAATATTTTCTAAAACATCAAACACAATACATTGTTTTCTTTCTATGTTAATGTACTGAATCGCTGACCTATTCAGAAAAAAACCCACAAATGTGGAAAAGAAATACAATTCTTAAACCTTTCTTGGTCCTTGCATAGAGTTATTTTAGCTAAAACATATTTTTTTATGTTCTGCAGAGTGACAGCAAGTGTCATGCTCCGTTCTCCAAAGTGCCGTGTTCAAAAAAGTAAATTATCGGTTGCCCTTTCTGAAACAGTGAGCAATTTACAGTTAAAATGAGCAAGCACTTGAGATTACATTATAGCAAAACAAGGGGTGTGTAGTGACTTGAGCATTTTTCGCCCGGAGCAGTAATTCGATTTTTCAATTTGGGTGTTGGTTAAAATGATAGATATTACAGAGATGCAGCCACAATTAAATAACATTAAAAGTTGTAAATATAAACAGGGATATTTGTAAAGATTACAAATTCACAGCGAATTCGCAAAACTTCGGTGAAAATTCGCTTTTGAAAAATCTGGCGCGTCAAAAAAAATTTGGGCCTGCGTCAGAATAGTCTCCCGCATAAAAATGGTTGCACATCAAAATTATTCGGACGCCCATTAACTTTAATGCATTTTGACAAAATAGGCATGCATATGAAAATTGTCGCAGGTGTCTAAATTGACGCGAGTCAAAATAATTGTGACCCCCATTAACTTCAATACGTTATGCAAATTTTTCACTGTTTCACAAATTTTGCAAGAAATTCTCACATTCTTCTGCAAAGCGGGATAAATTTGCCCATCACTAGTAAAGACATAACTTACTATCCAATAAAATAGTAATTATAATAACGTACTGTATTGTGTACAATATTGTATAGTAAACACTATTTAGAGTGTTGAATATTATTCACATTTATTACATTAAGGTGCATATGGTGTAGTTTTCAATTCTAAATTGCGCTGTTTATACTGCAAATAAGTCACTCTACAATATATTTTCATTCCTGAACCAGCAAATGGTTAGATGACAGCAACAATGAAACAATTGCATCCACCTTCCTGAACTACCAGCAGCTCTGTTTCATCTTTATTACAGCATGCCTTATTTGCTTTCATTGACCTGCAGCAAACTCGTGTGCAGGGGTTAAACTGGCAATCATAAATATGACCCTGTATATCAACATTACATTAATACACTGCATACATTTACATTCTACAACACGTTTGTGTACATACAACTTAACTGCACAAATGATGGATGAAAATGTATGTTTCCAATGAGTTAATATGCAGCATTCTTCGAAACATTAATGTTAAAACTAGCCGGGTTGAAGCATTAAATAACTTTTCATTTAGCATATGAAACGACACATTACTTTCCTTTCTCAGTAACACGCCCACATATTCTGACAATCATGTCAATTTATGGCTGAGTGAATTAACATCATTTCAGCATAGAACACAGGCAACCTACAGAAATTGCAGATGTATAAAAGAAAGCTACTGGTGTTGCAGTCCAATGCATTCAAATCAAGCTTAATATGCTGAAATTAGGACATTTCTTACACATAGAGGTACATTTCACAAATATATAGTTTGTTGTTATTACTGTTACTGGTGGCTCTTTTAACCACGTACCTGTAATGATAGGATAATCTACAATCTTGATTATCAAGGCCATGACTGCCAAGGTCTACATGTTTAGGTTCAGTTATAGGCTACAGGAAACACCTATTGCCAATGAAAAGGGTGTGACGGTGGCCAATTGAATTGGGATATTGATACTTTCCTGTTAGCTTTGCTACTCCAGCTGCTTATTGACAGGTTGGAATAATAATAATCAGTTCCCAAACCTAGTAGATCTAAAAGCAACTTCTGGAGCTATAAATGCTGACTGCTTATTTTAGCAAAGGTAGGTTCAAGAAAGCTGGAGGAACAAAAAGTACAATGATGTAAACTTTGTTTTGGCATCACACAATGCACCACAGAGCAGCATTTAATCAATGGACATAGGTGCCCTGAAGGATAGAGTGAGGCATTTGAATCTACACTATTCATTGTCCACAGGTATGTTAATCTTGATATCTCCAACACTGCCTGCTGCAATAAGACCTACAGCAACGTTGTTCCAAGCCCAGACCATAACACGCAGGTACGGGAAATGGTATTACCATAAGAAATAAAAAAAAATGTATGATCGTCCTTGAATAATATAATGGAAACCTGTTTTGGGGTTAAACATCCATAACATCAAAAATATCAAAATGTGGGACCCATAAACCACAATATTCCTAAGTATACATTTAGGGAACTCCAGTAGAGCGTAAGGGTAATTTATGAATGAAGCTGTTAGTGCAGTAATGATAAAACAGAAACAAGTGTTGCATTTTTGATGGAATTCACAAATGGTATTTCAATTAAACACACTGCTTTCTGTATAGTTGCACTAAAAGCATCAGTGGGTCCGTCCTGTATCTTCTATTAAATCATGCACAGGTGCCGCCATTTACCCTGGGGATCAGTGGGGCTATGGTCACCCTGAACATGGCAGTTATTTCATTCTTCCCACAGCTGGGTGCATCAATGAATGCAGCAGATTTGCATCATAAGAATCACATGCAAATGCTGCTATAACACCGCATGATGGAAGTGATACAACTTGCATCCAACAATGCATTTGTTCTGATGCATTAATTGCTCCCTTGTTAGTGCTCTTTACTGGGTTGGTAAATTATCTTTTGTGTTTGGTATTTCTTTCAGCAATAAAAAAATGCTATTTTTGGAATAAGAATAACTTTTAAGAAAAACAAACTAGTCTAAACATGGGTTTAAAATCTATTTTCTTCAATTGAAATACAATTTTAAAAACAAAAGCTGGATTTTGTGTTTTGGTTTCCAAAGAACATACATCATTTTAGTAGTTATTTGCTTCCTTTGCTTCTATTGTCTTTCCAGTGTGCTGTGCTACCTTCTTACTTTACTCATTTTGATTGATTATGCTGTCTCAGAACTGGCTGCACAAAGGTATACTTTTGCAATGTGCTTATAGAAAAACCCTACCTAAAAAGTCAATAAGTACAAACCAGACCTCAGTGAGAAAGGGTCAGGATGGGTGAGTTAAAGGGTTGATGCTGAAGGCAAGCTGTTACCGGTTGTCCCTCCACATCCATAGCGATGAAAAATAGCCCTTCTTTTGTCATGAAAGAGCTTTCAAGAAAGTGGGAAAGGAAACTAAAAATGCCTTGAATGATGTACAGCCATATATATAGTGCTCTTTTATTCAGCTACTGGTATTGTGTATCCTACATACTCTGTTTGTTCTACATGAATGGATCTATTGAAGTAGTCTGAACTGATAAAAGAAGGTGTTTATTAGGGGTTGCATTTGCTGGCAGTCACATGCTGAGTTGGATAGTAGGTAAAAAAAATTTAATGTAGCAAAATAAATATTTGTACAATATCTAGGCCACTTCTGTTAATGCATAATCTCCTAGCACCCACTTTATCTTTCAACAGTACAATCTACATGTAAGAACATATAAAATGTTTTTTGGAATAGTTTCACAATTGAAGCATTTATAAAACACTGATTGCTTGGAAGCATCACAAGGAAAGTTGACCGTTGGAAAATGTGGGGTACAATATTTAGCACAAAATAGAAATTCTGCTTTTGGGGAATGTCCCAACATTCTATAAATTAAATTATGCCTTGGAGCTAAAGAAGGTAGAAAGAGATATAGATATATCAGGCCCCTCTCTACCACTGCCACCCAGAGCAAGTAGAGTAACTTTTCTGACACTGACATTGTATTTGCCTTTATGCCTTTGAGAGAGAATAAAATTGTTTGTATGCAGATTCCTCTGGCAGACCCCTAACTTGGATGGATTCTGTTCTCAAGCTAGCTTGGGTTACTAGTTCCCTAGCCTTGAGGGCATAGCCACCTGCTTGGCAGTAAGAGCAGTTCTGTTTTTCTGTGCTGTAGAGCAATATCCCCCACCAGTAGCTCCCCATTTGAAAGTCTATAAAAACTCTGTGATTCCTTTGTTTGGGATTCTGACATTTTGTAAGTTCAGAATCCACAGAGCTTGTGTCAAATAGACATTGGGGCCTATTTATCATGCATGTAAAAAGTAGAGTGAAGCATTGCCAGAGAAACCAATTAGCAATTAGATTTCAACAGTTACAAAACAAAAGCAAATATCTGATTGGTTGTTATGAATAGACCCCTTAGTCTTTCACATCAAGTGATCTTCAGTAATTAAATTTTGCCAACACCTTTGCCCTATAAGTCATTCTATCCAAAAGAACCATTTCGGTCTAGACAATAGGAAACCAAATACATATTATGTGGTGTAGGTGTATATGAGAGCCATAATTAAAATAGTATTGACAGTAAAGTTCAGATACAAGTTAAAAGTTTAATTTTTTTTCATGTCAAAGGGGCAGATTTACTAAAGGGTAAAGTGACTAACGTTGGCAAAAATTCATCAGCGTGACGTCATTCAGGCACTTCGCCGATTTACTAATGGGTGCAGGTGTAACCACTAGTGAAAGACAGACGCTGGTGAATGGATGTAACGCAATTTCACTAAGATGTGGATTTTACTGAACGTTAACGCTTTCTCCAGACTTGCCTTCACCAGCTCAGACCAGGCGAAGTGCAATGGAGTGCATAGGACTCAATGTTTAGTGGGGGAAAAAAAAAACTCTGGCGTTTTTCCTTTTTTCAGAGTTATAGCCTGCAAATTTTTTTTTTTGGGGTAACCGGGTTCCACCATCTAAAATATGGAACATAAACTATACACTGGGCTCATGTGTAGGGCATTATAACAACTATATTTTCTTGTATTAAGGTTCCCTGGACTTAATGTAATGCAATGTATTTGCTGCAACATATATATCCATGCAGCTTTATAATTTCCTGCCGTATGCAAATTAGCCAACGCTAGTGCAACTTCGCCAGCGTTCAGCGCCCTGGATTCAACTTCGCCTTTAGGCAATTAGTGTTGTCCTAGCGAATTTACACCTGGCGAAGTGTGGCGATCGATGTGAAGCCGTGAATTTTCACCAGGTAGTAAATTTGCCCCAAAGAATGAAAAGATTCTTAAAAAAATGCAGTTTGTGTATTTCACGTGCCCACTGGAAATGTCATCAGTATAGTCGCAGGGACTATATACATGGGCTATGCATGCACATTGACTTTAAAAATGCTGTCACATTCAATCAACTCACTACATCAAACATTAGGTGCAAACAATCCCTTCCCATAAAATATTCATAAGACTGCTTTCACCGTTTGTCACAGTCACAGCTTTACTAGACCTTTTTATATTGTATCTTACCACTATAAATATGGATTATTGTACACACTACAGTAGAAAATAAACTCCCTTAAACAATGTACAATAGTGTGTTTTTATTTTTATAGAATATTTTTTTAAAATCTTGTGTCCGCAAAGCTTACAAGTTAGCAAACTGCATTTCAGCCTGCTTTGCCTTGAATTTTTTGCATTTTTGGATTGGGCCAAATACTGAAATGTCCAGTTCATTCACAAAGTTTTAGCTTGTTAGTGAGGCTATGGCCAAATCCAAGTGCCATAAAATGTGTTGGGATATGCCAGAATCCTGAAACGAATGGAATTGGTGCATCCAAGGTTAATGGACTGGCACCCAGTACCCCATAGCTACTGGTATACACTTGGTTCCCTGTTGGTGGCAACAACTTTCAAGTCTCAGTATTGAACCTTTTAACGTATTGCTGAATACAGAACTACATTTGACCCAATGATGATGATAGATGACAGCATCTGTTACTGTAGTTATGGGGATTTGTTTATCATTTCTACTGTTACAGGTCTGCAATAGTGAGGGGTGAATAAATTCGCCAGAAGCTAATTTTTGTGTTGCAAAACTGTGCGAAAATTCATCAGCAAAAAATCCGGCATGTCAAAAAAATATTGTCGTATAAAAATTGACACACATCAAAATTATTTTGACACCCATTGACTTCAATGCATTTCAAGAATTTCAAGAGTTTAGTGAATTTTGCGGTAAATTCGTGAATTTTCCTGCAAAGCAAAAAGGCACAGATTCGCCCATCACTAGTATGCACGACCTGTTATTCAGAATGTTCAGGACCTGAGGTTTTCTGGATAAGGGATCTTTTGCTCAAGTATGCTAAACATAATTTAAACATAATTTAAACCAAATAAGGTTGTTTTGCCTCCAAATAGGATTAATTATATCTTAAGTACAAGATATTGTTAAGCTATAACAGTAAAAAAGGAGATCATATTAAAAAATTTTAATTAATGGAATCTATGGGTGACTGCCCTTCAATAATTCGGTGCTTTCTGGATAACGGATCCCATATCTGTATACTGTATGTAGAAAAAGTGGTCCTAATTCTTGTAAATACTATTATTGTAGCAGTGTTTTAAAAACAGAATCCATAATACCCATTAAAGAACAAGGAAAATGAATAAACAAGAATGGCCATCCATGAAGAACCCTTAAAATATAATTTGAACTGGTTTAATGCTGATGAAAAGTCTAAAAAATGTATTGCTATTCCTTTCCTTCATCTTCAGTAATGTCAGTGTCTTCTTCTTCTTCACCCTCCACAACACTTTGGGTTTCAGACATGCATGGTTGTACAGCTGAAAGACTAAGTAGCTCCCCGCCATAACCCAAGTTAAGTCATTATGCATGGGTCATGTGGGAAATCTATGCATCCTCACTAACCTCACTGACTGTTGGGTCTATGGTATCCAAGATGCCAGCATGAGTAGGGCTAAACTTTCAAACCACCCCTAAACTTACAGTATTTAGCACCAGTTTTCTAGGCGCATGGGGGAAAAATACCAAAACAACGTGAAAATACTTTCCTTCTACTTTAATGGTTTAACTTAACTGTAGGAAACATGAATATAAATAAAGAACTAAACCTTACATTTATTATCCTTCCTTTCCAATGGGAGCAACAATTTTCTCCCTTCAGGCTATGCTAATTTATCAAATGGACAGAAACAGTGCCTGAGAGGATATTTTTACTTGGAGGGAGTCAAGTACACTTTAGACACTCTCTTTGCATATGTTTGTATGTTTCATATTCTATAAAATATTTATTTTTCACATAGAGTACATGGTGATATGTTTGTACATTACTAAGCTATAAATTATACATATTATGTCAGCTTCAATTTAACATTTTAACTCTGAATTAAATGCAGCTGAAGGTGCAAAATGGCAAGAATAAGATTTTTCTAAAAATGGGCCAACCACTCGCAGGAAGTGATAATACATTTTGATTCCATTTTAATAGGTAATAAAATACACTTGAAAATATATGTGGATTCAAAATAAGTTCATCCTATGAGTTCAATGATAGCAATTGATCATAGTACAATACAAAAGTAGCCAAATGTCTCACTCAACAAAGTTAAAAGGAAATGTCACTAGGTCTCTAGAAAGTTCCAACCATATGCAAACATGTGACGAAGACTGACTCACTTCCTCTATTCTATACTACAAAATTGTACTGAGATATCATAAACAAAACCATACCATTATTAGTAAACTTTGATTTGCACCACAAAAACACTTCATGCAGTCATAAACACTCCATAAACTATCAGTTCTTAAGAGGCATCCTGTCCCTGCTGTGTACCTCTGACATCATCATGTAACATACAATATTGTGACATAATTAATATACACCAT
This sequence comes from Xenopus petersii, assembly GCA_038501925.1. Classification (NCBI taxonomy): domain Eukaryota; kingdom Metazoa; phylum Chordata; class Amphibia; order Anura; family Pipidae; genus Xenopus; species Xenopus petersii. The sequence goes on along the minus strand of CM076676.1, from coordinate 31,834,476 downwards.
GGCATGAAATTCCAAATAAAAGTGCACCAGGGATCAGGCTAAAATGCACACTAGTTGGACTTACTAGTCTTTTTCCTGGTTCCAGGATTACTGCTGATTTATTGGTCTCAGACTCTCGGCTTTGGGGCAGATTCCCTAAAGCGCGAAGTCACTTACGTAAGCAAAAATTCGCCAGTGTGATGTCATTTTGGAATTTGCCAATTCCCTAACTGGTGCAGATGTCACTTCGCTAGCGAAGGAGATAGACACTAGCATTGTTTCACACTCTCTAACGCCAGGCACATTTTCACATTGTTGAATGGACGTAACTCCGAAAAGATGCAGATTTTACTGAACGTTACCTCATTTACCAGACTTGCCTTCGCCAGCTCAGACCAGGTGAAGTGCGATGGAGTGCATAGGACTTCCTCAATTTTTAGTGCAAAATTTTTCTAACTCCCAAAAAACGCTAGCGTCTTCCTTTTTTCTTAGTGATAGCCTGCAAAGGTCCGTGACATTTTTTTTGGGTAACCAAGTTCCCTCCTCCATTTTCTAAAATATGGAACACAACCTATACACTGGGCTCACATGTAGGGCATTATAACAACTCTATTTTATTTATTAAGGTTCCCAGGGCTTGTGTAATGTGATGTATTTGATGCAACATATATGTCCATTTAACTTTATAATTTCCCACGGTATGCAAATTAGGCAACGCTAGCTCATCTTCTCTTTGATTGCTTAAGTAACGCTAGTGACTATTCGCCAATGTTTGGCACCCTGGATGCAATTTTGCAATTGGCGTTGTCCTAATGAATTTACGCCTGACAAAGTGCTGCTATGGCTATGAAGCCGTCGCTGGCGAATTTCGCCAGTTAGGGAATTTGACCCTTTGTTTGCCACTATCAGGATCACTGCTTGCTCTGCTCTTTGCCTGTATCTGACTATAAACCTAATTCACCCATTGGATACCTCACTATTGGACTTTGTCTTGTTCTTCAGTATCAAGCTTCCTCTTAAGTCCTGTATTCCAGGCGGTGTGGCTCTGACATTACACGAGACCACTGAAAAGGTTCACACATACCCCCACTTATCAAAAATGATAAGTGAATTTTTCAGAATAGCCTGACATGAGGTCCTGTATCCCCTCATTGGGGTAAAGGGTACTGTATGGTCCATAGGATCATCATGGCCCAGCTATGTCATTACATATATTTTCCTAGGTAAGCTTTATTTACCATCATTACTGAGTTAATGGTTTCTGACTCAAGTTTATTTCTTTTCTGAATGTGGCCTATCTTGACCTATTCCTGAATCTGAGTATGAACCATTTGGATTCCTCATTTCATGATTTGATACTGTCTGCAAAGTCATTAAAACATATGCATATCATTTATTCTTCCTGCACACATTAAATTCACCCATTGCACTACCCAATTCTTGAAACCAGGTATCCCAGATGTAATTACAGATACAAGAGAATTCTTCAGTAAGGATTCTAACGATACTGCTACAATGGTGATCTTATTGTTATCTAACATGGGAAGATTATTAGACAATGATGACCTGTTGAAATTACACTATAAGAAGGGCAGATAATGTGGTGTGGAGATCTTCAGTGCTGCCAAAAGTATAGCTTTGTCCAGCCAGCTACTTTTACCAGCCTCAAAAGTATGGTATAGCCTATTGGGAGTTATTCCAGTTAAGCACATTTTTGGTAAGGCAAACATCATTTTACATTATATATAACTTGTATTAATTTAGTTGTCATTTAAAGCACATTTAGGGGGGTTGTGAGTTTTTTCTACCTCAAATAAACTCACAACTCAAATGTTTGCTTGTTTATGAAATAACCTCAACTTAACGCAATTGGAGGAAAAAACTTGAATACTTCAAATTGATAGAGTGATAGGCTAAAAAACTTCTACCCGTTGATCGAGTTTTCTAGCACAAAGCACCTTTAAAAAATGGAAAATAATGACGGCAAAAAACATCTTCAAATGGTTCATTGTACCTCTACCATTGACATCGACATAACCTCAACAGATTTTAGCTGGAGTATTTTCAAATCTGGATTTTTAGCAGCTTTGAGACATAATAAAGAAAAATTCAAGTTTGTAGTGAAACTACCCTCAAAAAACGAAATTTTTTGGGAAAACATAACTCAATCTTTAATAAATAAACCCCTTGATATAGAGACTGTATACTTAAGGGGTTATTTATCAAAGGTCAAGTTTTGTGAGGTTTCTGGTTTTTTTCTACCTCAAGTAAACTCACAACTCAAATGTTTGCTTATTTCTAAAAAACCTGAAAGTAATAAACTTGATTGAACAAAATCGGGGATCAAGTTATAGGCTAAAAAGTTTGAATTAATTGTATTGACTGGTAAGTGTGATACATCTGTGACTTGTTTTCAAGATAAAGTTTGTAACTCTTCCTTCTTTGTTTTATTGCTTATTCTCTAGTAATAGTTTCTAGAGAGCAACACAAAGACAAAGGAACTGAGACAAGAGACTTATGGTCCATTCAGTTAGATCTTTATAACATTTGCAATCTGTGGGAAGTGAGAGATAATTAAATCTTTTTTATGTCAGCTACCAAAAGCACGAGAATATACCCTTTGGAGGTGGCACGTTATAACACCCACACTGTTTAATGGATTCAATTACCATTCCTATGGCTCAAAACCTTTACTAAAATCTGGCACGGAAATTAGGAGCACTGCTACTAGGACATTGTTTTGTTTTATTTTGTTAACCTATTTTTTTAAATTGTATATTTTTAAAAAAGGTTTTTGTGCCTGGTTCTGTGAATTCCAACCATTATCTTTCTAAGACAGCAAAAGTTGTATTCAATTTAACTTTCTAAATACCCATTTAAAACTTTTTTAAAATACAGGATATGGTACAGGTATAGGATCTTTTTTTACTGAGTGGTTAAAAAAAGGAGCTTTATTTAAAGGAAAATTAAAATATTGTACTTATTCCTTTGCATATATTCAGTCATAATTATACCACAGTCACAACATCATACATCCTAAAAGGAACATGGGGGCAGATTTACTAAAGGGCAAAGTGGCCATCGCTAGCGTAAATTTGCCAGAAATCCCATCCACAAGCACATTGCCAATTAACAGGCGTAGAGGACAGTTCACTGGAGAAAAAGACATTTGCTATCGCAGTTTCACGTCCTATTGCCAGGCAAATTTTACACAATGTTACCTCTTTCACCACAGTTTCCTTTGCCACCTTAGACCTGGCAAACTGATAAAATGTCTTATGTCAGTGACATCAAATCCTGTATACTAAAAAGTCATAAAAGTTCTATAAAAAAAACACTGGTGTTTTTTCATATTTTAAAGCAGGATTGCCTTAAAAAGTCGCCTGGCGCGCCGATCCATGTTTCCTTAAGGCGCACGCACGCCTCTGTGTTCTTTAAAGTTGCAGGCGCGCTGGCGTGATGACGCCAGTGTGCAATGTCACCAAATTTGAAAGTATAAATGCCCGGTTTAAACCACAGGACCTTGCCCGTGATAGGATTTGTTTCCTAATGCTGTTAGCTGTTGCTATTCTGTTTGAACCTGATTCTGATTACCTGTTTTGACCCTGCCTGGCTGTTTCACTACTCTGATCTCTGGAACCTGACCCTTGCCTAAAACCGACCGATTCTGCTTAAAGGAGAAGGAAAGGTTAAAACTAAGTAAGCCTTATCAGAAAGGTCCATCTAAATACAGTATACCAGTAAACCCGCAAAGTAGTGCTGCTCTGAGTCCCCTGTCAAAAGAAACACTGCATTTCTTTCCTTCTATTGTGTACATATGGGCTTCTGTATCAGACTTCCTGCCTTCAGCTTACACCTCATTGCCCTGGGCAAGAGCATGCTCAGTTTGCACCTCTTCCCCCCTCCCTCCCTTCTCTACTGTAATCTGAGCCCAGAGCTATAAGTGAGCAGGGAGAGACTCAGGCAGGAAGTGATGTCACACCATGTTAATACTGCAGCTCCTATCCTAAACAAACAGAGAGTTTCTAGAGCTTTTTACTCAGGTATGGTAAAACATTCTACAGAATAAATATAGCATTCTAGCTTGCACTATTGCAGCTAATCTATTGGCAATAAAATGCCTCTGTAGCTTTCCTTCTCCTTTAACTCACCTGTTTGACCTCTGCCTGTTATTTGACTCCGATTCTGCCCCTATCATCTGATTGATTACCCGGTTTTGACCCTTTGCCTTCCTGATGAACCTAGTTATCCGCCTGCCTCGACCCTGCCTGCCTGACTACGATTCTGCCTTATCCTGTTGTACCGCGACCTTCGGCCTAACTGACTTTTACAACTGTCATGCCCCTTTGCTTGCCAGAACTCCTCGCCTTGCTCCTCTCGAAAAGTCCAGGTGGCATCTGAGTACGCTGAGGGCTTCTCCCGAAGCCAAAGGCGGTCACACTACTGGTGAAGCCGAGCCGAGACCAGGGAGCTTGGCACTAGTTCTGGTTTAGGGTGCCGACCGTGACACTCGCGCTGACGAAACTTTGCCAGCGTTCGGCTACTGAGACACATCTCTGCATTTTAGTGAATTAATGTAGTGGTAACGAATTTGTGGTGACAAATTAGAGAGAAGTGTGGCGGATCGTTTGCTGGCAAAATATTTGCCCTTTAGTGAATTTGTCCCATAGAGAGAAGAGAGTGCAGCAAGGTATGTGAAGGCGATCAGGGGGATGGCTCCCACTTACTTATTACAATTGAATAAAAGTTTTTTAGACATAATAATCAAAAGATGAAGTTGTGGGCTAAAAAAATCATGTCATACAGTAATTGCAAATTTTGGCATGGGGTCAACCTTGTTTTCAATTATTATTATATACATTTTTTTTATTTTTAGTAGAGCAGACTTCTCAGTTGAGAGAAGTATTCCACTTTGCATTTTAGGGATTACAGTGGCACCAGCAGATTTTAATTTGAACCTGTTGTTTGCTTTGCTTGATTGTGAGGTTAAGGGGCCTGATATCAAAAAGCTATTGAAAGTTTCAATGGATTGTCTCATCCCAATTTAATTTTGAGAGAAGGCATCCTTACATTGATTTTTGGCATTGGAGCAAGTCAATCTAATGTGTACCTTAATCCATTTTAGCCATTTCAAAATAATATACACTACATAGGGTTAGTTAAAAAATGTTTTATTTTTTTAGTAAGAAGGAATATTTTTGTTTGTTTTTTACATTTTTGTTTTGTTATTTTCTGTTGTGCAGCACTCAGGCTTAGATTATGATTTTCAGGTTCCATCAAGTGCCACCTCAACTTTATTTGTAAGGGCTGATACAGTGCTGGTAAGAGAAAAAAGGTGTTCAGTTCCTCCAGCTATAATAATATGAACAGTGGCCTCATAAGTGGCGTACTAGGCCTGAAGAGCTGTGCAAAAGTTTCATTAAACAGTGCTGCTTTAGGAATTCACAATTTGATATTCTTTAGCTATTGAGACTATTGAGACTGTTGGAAAGTGGTAGACATCGTAGTTTGACGGCACTGGAGTAACCCAAGATTATGGAAGTTTTTGTTCTCTTCTCATCATAGTGAAAGACTCTAGAGTGTCCACTGATTGTAAAGTTAGATTTTTACTGTCTTGGCAGGTTCTCATAGTTGCCTGGTGATACATCCTAAGGTGCACTGAGGCTTGAAAACACGAGGATGGTCTAATTTTTCACCCAAACTTTGTATGGAATTAGTAAAGATATTTTTCTAATGCACAAGAACTCACAAGGCAGATTCAAGTGATTATGCAATGTATATGTTTTACACTGTGTCATAGGAGATTAAGTGCGCTCAATAAAATGTTGCATCTGCCATTACCCTTAATGGGCCCCTTTCATAAAAAAATAAAAATATTTCCTCCACTGAACCTGCACTCATAGGAGTTTTTTCCACAATAGCTAGCAAGAATCATTATTTTCCCAACCTCCTATTGTGTTATAATTTTTTACAAGATGCGGGAAGAAGGCAAAAATCGAAATGATCAGAGAATGTGGCATAGCATAATTGGGTATAAAGATATACAAGATTGTAAATTAATATTTTGATGGCAGGAAGCCTCTTTTTGTTTTAAAAGTATATCTTAATTGTCAGTACAGGTATGGGATCCTTTACCTGTAAAACTGTTATCCAGAAAGCTCTGAAATATGGGATGGTCATCTCACACAGTGGGACATTCAGTAAGATTCGTAGTTGCGCCAGGCGTAACTTCGCAGCACTTCGCCAGGTGTAGTTTCACCAGCACTTCGCAAATTCACTAAAATCCGAAGTTGCACTCAGGGGTAGCGTAAGGTTGCGAAATTACGCTAGCGTTGATTCGCTAAGTGAAGTGAAGTTACGCTAGCGATGGTTAATTTGCATACGGCGCCAAATTCAAATTTCAATGGAGGAATATGTAGCAGCACTACAAATGCCTGGGAAACCTTCAAAACATCAAATAACATTTTTATTTTGCCCTACACATGTGCCCATTGTATAGTTAAGTTGCCATGAGTTAGGAAATGTAGGGGGGAAGGAGGGGAAGATTTTTCGATCTTTTTCAGCCTATCACCCATAATATAGAAAAAAACTGCAGCGTTTTTTGGGACTTAGAAAAAATTTTAACTTTTTTTGAAGAAATCCCTATCTAGTCTATTGCGCTTTGCCTGGTCTGAGGTGGTGAAGGAAGTCTAGCGTAAAAGGTAGCGTTCAGCACAATGCACGCGTTAGTGAATTTGCATAGTTACGTCCGTTGCGCAAATTCGCCAGGCGTAAGGGTGCGAAGTTACACTAGCGAAGTTACACCCGTTAGTGAATTTGCGAAGTAATGAAAATGGCCAACGCTAGCGAATTGACGCTAGCGTTAGGCGCTTCGGTGCATAGTGAATTTGCCCCATAGACTCCATTTTAATCAAATATTTAGAAATGTTAAAAAGTATTTCATTTTTCTTTGTAATAAAAAAAATCAGTACATTGTACTTCATCCCAGCTAAGATATACATGTAATTAATCTTTATTGGAGAAAAATTTATTTAATGTTTAAATACATTTTAGTATACTTAATATATAAATTACAGAAAGACTTATCCAGAAAAACCCAGGTCTTGAGCATTCTAGATAATAAGTTCCATATCTGTACTTGTATTATTAGTGCCATTATCAAGTACAATTCAGAACAAAAATGTAAGGATACAGTTGCCCTTTAAAGTGGCATACTTTTCTGATAATATACCTGGATCACTGAAAATTGAAAATACGGCATTGTTTTTTCATGAGTTAATAATAATAATAAAACACCCCTTTCGCTACAGAAACAATATCAGTAATACAAAACAATATGTATGCACAGAGGTGCAGAAGATTTATATAACATCAAATGATATAGTTCAAACTCTTAATGGGAAACAAACTCTATACTGAAACAAGCAAAACTAATGGACCATGTTAACTTTGTTATTCTGTCTTAACTGAAACAGATTTGTAATGAAAATGGCTGAGTTATGAAGTAAGGCTGAGCGAGTAACACATTAAAAATAAATAATAAAAATAAATAAAATAAATAATCTGCTTTTAAGGTTGTGCTTTACAGCATTAAATTGATTTTAGCAAAAAAAAAATCCTGAAACAAAATATATCCCTTGAAACAGAGGGTCACGTTAAAACACAGGGTCACATTAAAACACAGGGTCATATTCAGTGAGAAAAAGGTTCATTACATTGAGAGGCCCATATATCAAAGGCCGAATTTCCAATTCATGTAAAAAAAAAAAAAATTATTTGAATATATCCACAATTCGACTGGGAGGTTATTTAAGAAAAAATTAGAATGTCTAATATTCGATCTAATGGTTCCGACCTAAAAATCGGAACCATATTCAATTCCTAATCCATTCACACAAATCAAGTTTTTCTTTATTTGAATTAGGACTGTGTCAAGGTGTCATACATCTCACATTCAAAATTAGATTCAAAAAGGGGGATTAACATTTGAATCTATGAATTTTGAAACTCGAATTTGAATTTACTATTCAACCCTTCATAAATCTGCACCTAAAAGTCATGAACATGATTCAATAAAAGTCATGAACATGATTCAATTTGAGATGCATTTCAATTCAGAAAAAACGTATATTACTGTTTATCACTTGAAAACTCCACTGAAGTCTAAGGGGCTAAACCCTTCTGAAACCCTCCACAGATGTGGTCAATACAGTATATGGAGGAACCAGTCTGAACAGCAATGAGAATAAGACCTGGTGTGAATGCAAAATGTATTCTCTAGAAACCTGTCACGGTCGGCAGTCGGCACCCAGCACCAGATCAAATGCCAAGCACCCTGGTCTCGGCTCGTGCTTCACCTGCAATGTGACTGCCTTTGGCTTCGGGAGGAGCCCTCAGCTACTTGGATGCCACCAAGACTTAAACGAGAGGTGCAAGGCTAGAGGTTCTGGATAAGCAGAGGGGCACGACTGTTAGCAAAGTCTTTGGGCAGAAGGTTGTGGTACAAGGTGTTAGATGGAATCGTAGTTGGAACAGGCTGGGTCGAGGCAGGCAGAAAGAAAGCGTAAACAAATCAGGCCGGGTCTGGGCAGGCAGCGTTCAAGGCGAGGTCAGGCAGGCAAGGGTCAAAACAGAGAGATCAATCAGAAGGATTACGCAGAAGGGATAGTCGAATTCAAGCAAAGGATCAGGATACAGAGGTCAGAATCGTCAGGAACAGGCAGGGGTCACAACAGGTAGTCAGAATCAACTCAGAATTAGGGATGTAGCAAACCGCCGACAATGTGTTCGTGAACGCCGTTCGGCGGACGCGAACAGTCGAAGTTCGCGTGAACAGTTCGCTACATCCCTACTCAGAATCAGAATAGCGGAAAGCTAACGGCACCAGGAACAAACCTATAACGGGCAATGAGAACCAGTGTGATGGCCCTTTAAATATTTGAATTTTTGTGCCATTGCGCGCTGGCGTCATCATGCCATCGCGCATGCACCTATAATGCAGCACCCACGCGCGTGCCCTTAACAAACCGAAGCAGGGGCAGCGGGCATCCCCGCTGAGGGGGCAGCAGGCGTCCCTGCCGTCCCCCCACTAGACCACCAGGGTAAGCCGTTACAAAACCATTACAGACATTTTTTTGTTAGTTATGTTTTTGTTAATAGTTAAGGGTGGACGCAAACCTGATTTTGGATTCTTAATGAGTGTTATTGTTATAAAGTCAGGAGACCTCTGTCAGGAAATTATCTATTAGAGGCTCATAATTTATCAACTGATCCAATGATTGATGCAATATTGATTCATTTGGGAGTCAATTAATGTATTTGCCAAAAGGACCAGATTCTACAATGAATTTTTATTTATTCTTATGAATTTTTGATAAAGTATCTTGAGAGATTACCACTTGGGTTATTAAGGAAACAGTGTTTTGTGCTTCTTTTACCTAAAATATGCCGCTTCAGAACTCAATATATTTACTCCTCTAAGGTTCACGCTATGACTCCATCTTTTCCGCTGCACTGTGCTGGTGATGTAACTGGAGGATAAGAAATAGGGTGAAGTTCCCACAGACACAGAGTTCTTTTAATGATAAATAAGGCAAAATCGGGGAAGGGCATTTGGTCGAGCTTTTTTTTTATTGAAACAATGAGAATAAATTTGATTTTAGTAAATAACCCCCTTAGTATCTGGTGGAGGTCAAAACCATCCCTAGCATTTAGCTATCTACCCATTTTTCATTCAGTTTTTTTTTCAAAGTGTGAATTCACAAATGATTTGTAAAAATTGAACACTAATTTGCATGTTTAAGTGTGAGATAAAGAATACCATTGCATCATATGTGTGTTACATGATGTTCAAATACTTAACACTAAAGTTTGTTGCAAACCAAAGCCTTTTATGCCTTAAAGCTAACGCCCCTTTGCTGGCTGCCAGGTGTCCTGCCTGCACCTGGAACAACCATGTCGGCCCGGGTGCAGACACACACAACTGATATGGTATGAGAATGAAAACGGAAGGCCGCAATTAGGCCTGTAGTGAACATGGGGAAAGCAGCTGGGGAAGCCAGTCAGCCTATTTACAGGTGCCTCAAATTAAGCACATTAGGCAACAGCTGCGGGCCTAACAGGTAAATACAATGTTGGTCAGAGGGAGTCACATGGTGATATGGCACAGTATAAAAGGCAAGCCTGCAGGGCAAGGGGCTCACCTGCAAAGGAACGGTCTTAAGACGCTCCCACCATGCTGTCCAGATTCGCATCCGCCGCCTCAGCAAGAGAGCTGTCCCCAGATGAACTGCTGCGATGGATCAACAGTGAGAAAGGACGCGGAGCCATCCTGGAAGCATTCAATCAGCACCAGAGGCAAGAAGTGAACGTGGATGCCTGCCCCTCTGAGGAATCTGAGGATCCCGCCGAGACAACGCTTCCTCCCCAACCAACGCTGAATCCTCCAACGTCTGCTGCATCAGCCAGCCTACGCGTCACGACTAGGGGAAAGAAGAGGAAGCCACCTCCCAAGTCACGTAGGAACGTCGGCGCGCAGGCTAAGAGGCAAGCTACGCCCACTGCAGTGCCTGCGCGCACAACAGAAGCGTCACCGGCGCTCCCCAGCTCCGCCCACAGCTCCCATTGGCCAGACCCTCCACACCCACCTGCTACGGATCAGCTCCAGGCACCGGCGCATCACAGCGCACTCAACTCCCCATGGGCCATCAGCATGCCTGCACAGGGGGAAGGATCATCCACAGCGCCCCAGGAACCCTGCACCAGCAGAGCAGTTACACTTAGTGCAGCTGCGAGAGCGGCCCCCGCTCGTTCTACACCTCCAGCTCCCACCTGCGCTCCCCAGCTTCACCTACCAGCTAACTCTGCTCCTCAGCCTACAAGCACTAGTATCCAGTCTGAATCACATGTGCTGCAAGACCTGGGTAAGTTGGACGACATATTGCCAGGTCTAAAAGACCTTATTCAAAAGCATTTAGTCGCATGTTCCCCTGGTGCGGCCACAAGGCAAATAGGCACAGGGGTGTCTGAATCTTGCTTTAGGGATGCTTTTTCGTGTGAAGTTACACCAATAGGGCTGCATCTGTCTAGTGAGATAAAATTGTCTAGGGATAAAATTGTTAGGGGTGATTATATCGACCTCTTATCATTGTTGCCATCTTCTAAGGAATTTTTAAAAAATGACAAAAGAGGCGACAATGAGGAGGACCGCAGAAGGCCAGTGGCCAGAACATTTTCGAATTGGCTACAAGCATTCTGCATTTATGCTAATATTTTGACGGAAAAACACCCCGAAATAGCACCAGGTTTATTCAAACATGTCGACATGATTTTGGAAGCTTACAAAAGTTATGGGGGGGTGGCCTGGTTTATTTATGATGACAGATTTCGCCAGAAAATGGCTATAAAGTGGGGGGTTAAGGATATAGACTTATGGATGGGCATGTTGCTACCTAAGCCCCAGCCCTCTCAGTTTGTAAACAAAACGCAAACTAGCCAACAAAGGTACAATTGTTGCTGGGCTTTCAACGAGAGCATTTGTAAATTCCAAACTAGCTGCAGATTCAAACATGAGTGTGCGGTCTGCAACGGTTCACACCCTGCTTTTCGATGCCTTAAGCGATTTCTCCCCAATGCAGGAAGAGGCAAAGAACAGCATAATAAAGCTGACAACACCAGTGAAGTTGGAAAAAATGGTACCATTTTTAAAACTGTACCCAAACCAGCAGAAAGCACAACTCATATTTGAAGGTTTTTCAAAGGGTTTCTGGATCCCGTCAGATGATGATAAATTCACTCCCATAATTTTTGATAATTTTAAATCGGCAAAAGAACATCCTGATGTGGTTAACAATAAAATTCTAAAGGAAGTCAAGCTTCATAGGATAGAAGGTCCATTTACAAACCCTCCTTTCCCGAAATTTAGGGTTTCTCCTCTAGGTTTGGTCCCCAAAAAGAAGCCGGGGTCATTTCGATTAATTCATCACTTATCTTACCCTCATGGCTTATCCATTAATGACGGAATAGATCCTGAATTATGTACAGTGTCGTACACATCCTTTGATAGAGCAATACAGATTATAAGGGAGTGCGGCTCAGGGGCCTGGATGGCAAAAACTGACATTGAGGCTGCTTTTAGACTATTACCAATACACCCAGAATGTTATCACCTGTTGGGTTTTCATTTTCTAGAGCAATATTATTATGATAAGTGCCTCCCAATGGGATGCTCATTGTCATGCTACTATTTTGAAACATTTGCTACATTCTTACAGTGGACGGTTCAGTTTATTACGAAGTCTGAGTATATCACTCATTACCTAGATGACTTCTTATTTGTTGGCCCAAATCGTACAAAGACATGCCAGATATTATTAGATACTTTCATGAACTTAGCACATGATTTTGGCATTCCTTTAGCAAAGGAAAAAACCTTTCTCCCTACACAAGTCATTCAATACCTAGGCATAGAAATTGACACAACCAGAATGACATTCCGTTTGCCTGAAGACAAATTAGTAAAATTAAGGAGTCTTATAGATTCAACATTAACAATCAAAAAGTTGAAACTTAAACATTTGCAATCTCTTATTGGCCACTTAAATTTTGCTACTAAAATAATTCAGATGGGCAGAATTTTTAACAAGAGGTTAACGGCATTAACGTCAGGAGTTAAAAACCCAAACTGGCATATAAGAATTCCAAATATTGTAAAAGAAGATTTGAGGGTTTGGAAAACGTTCCTGCACAGGTTTAATGGTAGAACGTGCTGGCAGGAAGAATTTATAGACAATTCGGCCATTGATCTTGAAGGGATTTGGTGCCTTTTTTAAAGGCCAATGGTGTGCTCAACCGTGGTCTGAAAAATGGGTTCAATTAGGTTTAACGAAAAATATGGTGTTGCTAGAGATTTTCCCAATTCTGGTTGCCCTTGAGGTATGGGGTCAATATCTAGTGAACAAAAGAATTCTGTTCTATTGTGATAATATGGGGGTAGTGGAAGTGATAAATAAATTGTCAGCAAAATCCCCCCAGGTCATATCAATACTGAGACAAATCGTTCTGAAAGCTTTGGAATTGAATATATGGCTGAAAGCAAAACACATACCAGGATGTAAAAATAAGATTGCTGACTAGGGATGTAGCGAACTGTTCGCCTGCGAACTAGTTCGCGCGAACTTCGACCGTTCGCGTCCGCCGAATGTTCGCGAACGTTTGGGAATGTTCGCATTTTGAGTTCGCGTTCGATTCGAATAAAAATCGTTCGACCATTCGAATTCCTTCGACCGCTAAAAATCAAACGATTTTCGTTCGAACGATTGTAAGCATTCGATCGAATGATTTTCATTCAATCGAACGATTTTAAAACGTTCGATTCGAATGAAAATCCTTCGATCGAATGATTAAAATCCTTCGATCGTTTGGATCGAACAATTTTAGCGGGTGTTCGAAGTTCGCGAACTGTCCGAACGTTCTCATTTTTTGCCGGCGTTCGCGAACACCAAATCGGCAGTTCGCTACATCCCTATTGCTGACGCACTCTCACGTTTTCAGCTAGATATCTTCATGCACCTGGTACCTCAAGCAGAGGAAAAGGGAATCAGTTGCCCACCTCATCTATGGGAATTGATCTAGAAAACCTTAAAACCACCATTTCCAATTCAATAGCAAAAAAGTCTTGGTCATCTTATATCAACAGCTGGTCGTTATGGTCAAGGCATGTGATTGTCAACAATAATAATTCGGATTTAGACAACCTCATTCACCTATTAAATCAGATGCAAGCACATGGCAAATCCCCGAATACTATGAAAAAGCATATCGCAGGGATTTCATTCTTCCTGAAACTTTTTGATAGGCCAGATATTACCAAAAAGCCAATTGTTAAGCAACTTCTGAAAGGCTATCAAAAAGAAAAACCCACAGCAGACAAAAGAAAGCCCATAACTTTGGCAATATTGTTGCACTTGGTTCGTAATTTGAGACAAATGTGTACTTCAGAATACGAATATGTAATGTTCAAATTGTTATACATTGTGTCATTTTTTGGAGCTTTAAGAGTAGAGATGGCGCGAACTGTTCGCCGGCGAACTTGTTCGCGCGAACTGTTCGCCGGCGAACTTGTTCGCGCGAACATCGGGTGTTCGCGCTCGCCGGAAGTTCGCGAACGTCGCGCGACGTTCGCCATTTTGGGTTCGCCATTGTTGGCGCTTTTTTTTGCCCTCTCACCCCAGACCAGCAGGTACATGGCAGCCAATCAGGAAGCTCTCCCCTGGACCACTCCCCTTCCCTATAAAAACCGAAGCCCTGCAGCGTTTTTTCACTCTGCCTGTGTGTGCTGAAGAGATAGTGTAGGGAGAGAGCTGCTGCCTGTTAATGATTTCAGGGACAGTTGAAAGTTTGCTGGCTAGTAATCGTTTTGATACTGCTCTGTTATTGGAGGGACAGAAGTCTGCAGGGGTTTGAGGGACATTTAAGCTTAGGTAGCTTTGCTGGCTAGTAATCTACCTTCTACTGCAGTGCTCTGTATGTAGCTGCAGTGGGCAGCTGTCCTGCTTCTGATCTCATCTGCTGACTGCTGCAATAACAGTAGTCCTTGTAAGGACTGCTTTTATTTATTTTTTTGTTGTTTTACTACTGCTACTACTACTACTACTACTATAAGAGCCCAGTGCTATTAGTCTAGCAGTGTTGGGGAGTGGGACTGGTGTGCTAATCTGCTGCTCCTAGTAGTTCAGCAGCACCAACTTTAATTTTTTTTTTTTTTAATATTCATTTTTTTTTTATTTTACTTTTTTTTATTTTACTACCGCTGTAGTAGTGTATAAGTTGACCTTTTAGGCATTATTTGCCCTGTAGGCATTTTTTGCCCAGTGTGTTATTCAACCAACTGCCATCTAGCTGTGTGACCTTGTTCACATTCTGTCTAAATATCCATAATATTACCGTCTCCAGAAAAAACACCGGAGTGACTTTTTTCAAGCAGCCATAATATATTTTACGTAATCCGTATCCATCGCTGTAGTAGTGTATAAGTTGACCTTTTAGGCATCATTTGCCCTGTAGGCATTTTTTGCCCAGTGTGTTATTCAACCAACTGCCATCTAGCTGTGTGACCTTGTTCACATTCTGTCTAAATATCCATAATATTACCGTCTCCAGAAAAAACACCGGAGTGACTTTTTTCAAGCAGCCATAATATATTTTACGTAATCCGTATCCATCGCTGTAGTAGTGTATAAGTTGACCTTTTAGGCATTATTTGCCCTGTAGGCATTTTTTGCCCAGTGTGTTATTCAACCAACTGCCATCTAGCTGTGTGACCTTGTTCACATTCTGTCTAAATATCCATAATATTACCGTCTCCAGAAAAAACACCGGAGTGACTTTTTTCAAGCAGCCATAATAAATTTTACGAGATCCGTATCCACCGCTGTAGTAGTGTATACGTTGATCTTGTGGGCAGTATTTGCACAGTGTTTTCTTCAAACCGCCATCTAGCTGTGTGAGCTTGTTCACATTTTGTCTAAATATTGATAATATTATCGTCTCTAGAAAAACCACTTGAGTTACTTTTTTTCAAGCAGCATTCATATATTTTACGTAATCCGTATCCACCGCTGTGTATACGTTGACCTTGTAGGCATTATTTGCACAGTGTTTTCTTCAAACCGCCATCTAGCTGTGTGAGCTTGTTCACATTTTGTCTAAATATTGATAATATTATTGTCTCTAGAAAAACCACTTGAGTTACTTTTTTTCAAGCAGCATTCATATATTTTACGTAATCCGTATCCACCGCTGTGTATACGTTGACCTTGTAGGCATTATTTGCACAGTGTTTTCTTCAAACCGCCATCTAGCTGTGTGAGCTTGTTCACATTTTGTCTAAATATTGATAATATTATCGTCTCTAGAAAAACCACTTGAGTTACTTTTTTTCAAGCAGCATTCATATATTTTACGTAATCCGTATCCACCGCTGTGTATACGTTGACCTTGTAGGCATTATTTGCACAGTGTTTTCTTCAAACCGCCATCTAGCTGTGTGAGCTTGTTCACATTTTGTCTAAATATTGATAATATTATCGTCTCTAGAAAAACCACTTGAGTTACTTTTTTTCAAGCAGCATTCATATATTTTACGTAATCCGTATCCACCGCTGTGTATACGTTGACCTTGTAGGCATTATTTGCACAGTGTTTTCTTCAAACCGCCATCTAGCTGTGTGAGCTTGTTCACATTTTGTCTAAATATTGATAATATTATCGTCTCTAGAAAAACCACTTGAGTTACTTTTTTTCAAGCAGCATTCATATATTTTACGTAATCCGTATCCACCGCTGTGTATACGTTGACCTTGTAGGCATTATTTGCACAGTGTTTTCTTCAAACCGCCATCTAGCTGTGTGAGCTTGTTCACATTTTGTCTAAATATTGATAATATTATCGTCTCTAGAAAAACCACTTGAGTTACTTTTTTTCAAGCAGCATTCATATATTTTACGTAATCCGTATCCACCGCTGTAGTAGTGTATACGTTGATCTTGTAGGCATTATTTGCACACTGTTTTCTTCAAACTGCCATCTAGCTGTGTGTATTATCGTTTCCAGAAAAACCAACTGAGTTTTTGTTGTTGTTGTTTTTTTAAAAATAATGCCAGGCAAAGGCAGGCCGCCACGCAGAGGCCGTGCTAGGGGCCGTGCTGCTATGCAATCCTGTGGCCCTAGCAAATTGCCCAGTTTTAAAAAGCCAATGACCCTGAACTCCCAAAATGCTGAAGAGGTAGTTGACTGGCTTACACAGCACACCCCATCCTCTACCGTTTCTAACTTTACCACAACATCCTCCTCATCCTCCACTGCTATGGCCACCCCACGTAACACTTCCTCCACCACCGGTGCCCCTTCTTCACTGGAGTCAGAGGAGTTATTTTCCCATGAGTTTCTTGAACTGAGTAATGCGCAACCATTATTGCCAGAAGAAGATGAAGGAGATGAGGACGTTACACCAGATTTAATTCTGGCAGAGAACACGACAGAGATGGACATAATGATGAGTGATGAGGAGGAGGTCCCCGCTGCTGCTTCCTTCTGTGATGTGTCAGAAGAAATTGATGCATCTGAGGAGAATGATGATGAGGAGATTGATGTTTTGTGGGTGCCTAGTAGAAGAGAGCAAGAGGAGGGTAGTTCAGATGGAGAGACGGAGAGTCAGAGAGGCAGTAGGAGAATAAGACTTAGAAGAAGCAGGGAGGACAGCCCGCAGGGATCAGTAGGGCAACAACATGTATCGGCACCTGTGTTCAGCCGGCCAACGCACCCGCCATTGCCGACAATGCCGCCAACTTCTACTGTTACCGCCAGATCGCACACTTCCAAAAAGTCAGCAGTGTGGGATTTTTTTAATGTGTGTGCCTCTGACAAAAGCATTGTAATTTGCAATGAGTGCAGTCAGAAACTGAGCCTTGGTAAGCCCAACAGCCACATAGGTACAACTTCTATGCGAAGGCACATGAGCGGCAAGCACAAAGCACTTTGGGAGCAACACCTCAAAGGCAACAGGCAAACTAAAAGCCACACTCCTTTTGGTCCAGCATCTTACTGCTCTACCTCTGCTCTCCTTGACCCGTCTGAACCACCCTCCACTCCGCCTTCCACCTTGACCACCTGTTCCCATTCCCAGTCATCTGCCACCAGCCAAGTTTCTGTGAAGGCCATGTTTGAGCGTAGGAAGCCAATGTCTGACTGTCACCCCCTTGCCCGGCGTCTGACAGCTGGCTTGTCTGCACTCTTAGCCCGCCAGCTTTTACCATACCAGCTGGTGGACTCTGAGGCCTTCCGCAAATTTGTAGCAATTGGGACACCGCAGTGGAAGGTACCCAGCCGCAATTTTTTTTCTAAAAAGGGAATACCACACCTGTACCAACATGTGCAGAGCCAAGTTACCGCATCTCTGTCACTTAGTGTTGGGCCAAAGGTCCATATGACTACTGACGCATGGTCCTCCAAGCATGGTCAGGGCAGGTATGTCACCTACACTGCCCACTGGGTGAACTTGGTAATGGCTGGGAAGCAGGGAATGGGTAGCTCAACAACAACAACAGTGGAGTTGGTGTCACCGCCACGGATTGCACGCGGTTCTGCCACCACCTCTACTCCTCCATCGCTCTCTACCTCGTCTTCTTCCTCTTCTTCTTCTTACTCTGCTGCTGGGTCCTCCTTCTCCTCCTCCACACCTGTGCACCCCCAGCTCCCCCTAGGCTATTCGACGTGCCAGGTACGCCGTTGTCACGCTGTCTTGGGGATGACGTGCCTGGAAAGCAAAAACCATACCGGATCTGTACTCCTGTCATCTCTGCAGTCACAGGCCGATCGGTGGCTGACCCCACACCAACTGCAGATCGGAAAAGTGGTGTGTGACAATGGAAGCAATCTGTTGGCAGCGTTGAGACTGGGCAATTTAACACATGTGCCCTGCATGGCACATGTGTTAAATTTAATAGTCCAACGTTTTGTCTCCAAGTACCCAGGATTCCAGGACGTTCTCACCCAGTCCAGAAAGGTGTCGGCCCATTTCAGACGTTCCTACCTTGCTGACATTCAGCAGCGCTACAACATGCCAGTCAGGCGTTTGATTTCTGACAGCCAGACTCGCTGGAATTCAACGCTCCTTATGTTGGAACGTCTGCTGCAACAACAAAGGGCCGTCAACGAGTACCTTTTTGAACTGGGTGGTAGGACTGGATCTGCAGAGCTGGGGATTTTTTTCCCCCGTTACTGGGTGCTTATGCGCGATGCCTGCAGGCTCATGCGACCTTTTGAAGAGGTGACAAATATGGTCAGTCGCACCGAAGGCACCATCAGCGACCTAATACCCTTCGCTTTCTTCCTGGAGCGTGCCGTGCGACGAGTGACAGATGAGGCTGTAGACCAGCGTGACGAGGAGCTGGAAGCGCACGATTTCTGGTCGGAATCACCAGAACGAACCCAGGCACCTGCTGCAACGCAGGGAGAGGTGCCAGAAGTGGAGTCAGAGGAGGAAGGTGGCTTTGTGGAGGAGGAGGAGGACCAACAGGAGCAGGCTTCCCAGGGGGCTAGTGGTGACCTTTTGGGGACCCCTGGTCTTGTACGTGGCTGGGGGGAGGAGACCGTGGATGATGCAGTCCTTGATAATGAGGAAGCGGAGATGGATAGCTCTGCATCCAACCTTGTGAGAATGGGGTCTTTCATGCTGTCATGCCTGTTGAAGGACCCCCGTATCAAGAGGCTTAAGGAGAAGGACCTGTACTGGGTCGCAACGCTACTAGACCCTCGGTACAAGCATAAAGTGTCAGAAATGTTACCAACATACCACAAGTCCGAAAAGATGCGGCATTTACAAACCAGCCTGCAAAACATGTTGTACAATGCTTTTAAGGGTGATGTCACTTCAGGAACTCATCAACATTCCAGGGGCAGAGGTGCCAGTAATCCTGCCACGAGCACACCTGCAAGGACAAAGCCCTTTGGCCAGTCTGTAACGTCAGACATGCAAATGTTTTTCTGTCCAAGGCAGCGCCACAACCCTTCTGGATCCACCCTCAAAGAACGCCTCGACCGGCAGGTAGCGGACTACCTGGCATTAACTGCAGATATCGACACTCTGAGGAGCGATGAACCCCTGGACTACTGGGTGCGCAGGCTTGATCTGTGGCCAGAGCTGTCACAATTTGCCATGAACCTCTTGTCTTGCCCAGCCTCAAGTGTGCTCTCAGAAAGGACCTTCAGTGCAGCAGGAGGGATTGTAACTGAGAAGAGAACTCGCCTAGGTCACAAAAGTGTCGATTACCTGACCTTTATTAAAATGAATGAGGGGTGGATCTCGGAGGGTTACTGCACGCCGGAAGACTTGTTCTGACTTCTATGCAGCTGTCCTTCTCTTCAAGCCTCATGACTCCACACACAGCTGTCCTTTAGCGTCCTCCTCCCTCCGCCACCGTTACAAACTAGGGTGCAAACCCTACTGGTTTAATTTTTTCTGGCCTCTGTGCTTCAGTGGCTGCAACCAAAAAAACTGGGCAAACAATGTCTACAAGGTCAACGTATGGCGAAAAATGACTATTTTCAGCATTTATATAGCATATTTTTTCTGGCAACTGTGCTTCAGTGGCTGCGTCCAAAAAAATGCATATTTTCTGCATTTATATGGCATAATTTTTCTGGCCTCTGTGCTTCAGTGGCTGCAACCAAAAAAATGCATATTTTCTGCATTTATATGGCATAATTTTTCTGGCCTCTGTGCTTCAGTGGCTGCAACCAAAAAAATGCATATTTTCTGCATTTATATGGCATAATTTTTCTGGCCTCTGTGCTTCAGTGGCTGCAACCAAAAAAATTTATATTTTCAGCATTTATATGGCATAATTTTTCTGTCAACTGTGCTTCAGTGGCTGCGACCAAAAAAATGCATATTTTCTGCATTTATATGGGATAATTTTTCTGGCCTCTGTGCTTCAGTGGCTGCAACCAAAAAAATTTATATTTTCAGCATTTATATGGCATAATTTTTCTGGCAACTGTGCTTCAGTGGCTGCGACCAAAAAAATGACTATTTTCAGCATTTATATGGCATATTTTTTCTGGCCTCTGTGCTTCAGTGGCTGCGGCCAAAAAAACTGGGCAAACAATGCCTACAAGGTCAACGTCGTTGACCTTGTAGGCATTGTTTGCCCAGTTTTTTTGGCCGCAGCCACTGAAGCACAGAGGCCAGAAAAAATATGCAATAAATGCTGAAAATAGTCATTTTTTGCCATACGTTGACTCAACGTATATGGCAAAAAATGACTATTTTCAGCATTTATATGGCATATTTTTTCTGGCAACTGTGCTTCAGTGGCTGCGACCAAAAAAACTGGGCAAACAATGCCTACAAGGTCAACGTATGGCAAAAAATGACTATTTTCAGCATTTATATGGCATATTTTTTCTGGCAACTGTGCTTCAGTGGCTGCAACCAAAAAAACTGGGCAAACAATGTCTACAAGGTCAACGTATGGCGAAAAATTACTATTTTCAGCATTTATATGGCATATTTTTTCTGGCAACTGTGCTTCAGTGGCTGCGTCCAAAAAAACTGGGCAAACAATGCCTACAAGGTCAACGTATGGCAGTTGTTTAAAGAGAACAGTAGATTACTAGCCAGCAAAGCTACCTAAGCTAAAATGTCCCTCAAATCCCTGCAGACTTCTGTCCCTCCAATACAGAGCAGTATCAAGCAGATTACTAGCCAGCAAACTTACTATCATCTGTCCCTGAAATCACTAACAGCTCTCCCCCTACACTATCTCTTCCAAGCACACACAGGCAGATTTTTCAGATACATTTTTGCCCTTGATCCCCCTCTGGCATGCCACTGTCCAGGTCGTTGCACCCTTTAAACAACTTTAAAATCATTTTTCTGGCCAGAAATGTCTTTTTTAGATGTTAAAGTTCGCCTTCCCATTGAAGTCTATGGGGTTCGCGAACCGTTCGCGAACCGCTCGCATTTTTGCGCAAGTTCGCGAATATGTTCGCGAACTTTTTTTCCGACGTTCGCTACATCCCTATTTAAGAGTGGGCGAAACTGTTTCCTCCAGTAAATCCATGCCAGGGGGCTTAAACATTAATGATGTTGGTTTAAAAAACAACAGGCTACAAATGGTTATCAGACAATCGAAAACTGATACTGAAGGCAAAGGTGACAGCATTTGGCTGAGCACATTTAATCAGATAATACTTTGCCCTATAAAAGCCTATTCGGATTACATAGAATTGAGAGGCAGCAAACCTGGTCCACTCTTCATGCACCAAAATGGTGAGTTCTTATTTAGATTTCAATTTTCCCAAGTTTTAAAAAGTACAATTTGCAGTGCTGGCTTAGATCCTAAGTTCTATGGAACACATTCATTCAGAATTGGATCTGCCACACAGTTAGCGCTATACGGAGCTAAGGCAGAGGACATCAAAAAAGTGGGAAGATGGAAATCAGATAGATTTAAGATTTATATACGTCCCACTTTAGTGGATAATTGTTGATTTCTTTTGCAGAGCCAAAAACGATAGCAGTCTTCATTATAGGACATTCCTACATATACAGGGCAGTAAGAAGAGCCGCAAAACAGGAATATGGGACTAATTTAAATTTGGATAAGCAACAGGTAAAAGTCACCTGGTTGGGTTTAAGAGGTGCCATTTGGCACGATTTGCTGGCAATGCTATCGCAAATGATATCTCGTTGGGGCCAAGCAGATATTGTACTCATTCACCTGGGTGGTAATGACATTGGCAAAGAAAAGTCAATAGAGATTATCCGTTTCATAAGAAGAGATTTGGCTCAACTTCATTTTTCATTTCCAAAAGTTTTGTTTGTTTGGTCTGAAATAGTTTCCCGCATTATTTGGTTTCAGTCCCCTGAAACTAAAGCATTAGATAGATGCCGCAAAAAGATCAACTCGGCTATCGCAAAATTCGCAAAAGGGCTGAATTTTTTCACTTATAGACATACAGACCTAGAGCTTACTGGCAGTGGCCTTTACTGGGATGACGGTGTTCACCTATCTGACATAGGGCTAGATATTTTCAATAATGGTCTAAGAAATGCAATTGAATTAGCCATTAGCAAATGGAAAGGTGCCAAAGCAGGGCGCTAATGCACCGCTTTGCCATGGAGAGGTTTGTTTAAGTTTATATGTTTTGAGAAGGAATCCTCCTGGCTAAGCAACAAGGCGGAGATAAGAGAGAAAAAGATATAGGCGGCGGGAAGAGTTTAGTATTCCTTGCTGGCTAGGTTCATAGTTATGTTTTATATATATATATATATATATATATATATATATATATATATATATATATATATATAAAAATATATAGAGGTTTGGTAAAAATAATAATAAATCAAGCTGCGGCCACATTCTCCACTAAGCTCTGGTCTCTGTGTGTTTATTATTGTATGTTTATTTAATGCAGTTTGTTTGCTCATCCAGCTTGCTGACCCCATGCATTTGCATGTACCTTCTAATGATTGACTTGTCCATTGGTTTGCAGATCATCAGCTTTGAAGAAGGAACTGCAATGTTCTGAAAGCTTGCTGTGATTATCATCTTGGTTAGCCAATAAAGTTATCACCTTTAGGGCTCTTACACATGAGCGCTCCAACCTGCGCTCCCCTGCGTTCCGTTTTTTGGCATTCAGCCGCAGGGGTGCGCAGGAATAGACGCAAGTCATTATTTGAAATGGGGCTGTACTCACTCAGGCGCGTGTAGGCGCCGAACGCAGGAAAAATGCAGCATGTTGCGTCTGAACCTGCGTTCGGCGCCTACACGCAACTGAGTGAGTACAGCCCCATTTCAAATGGGGCACCACTTTTGTTATGTTTCATATCAAAGCTCTTCCCTATAACTTTCTCAACGGGCTAACACAGTGCAAAAAACGTTACCCAGATCATCTATGAAATAGAAACATTTGCAAAATGCATTGGAGTCTAAGGACATTTTTTCCCAGAAAAAAAAAAATTCAGAGAGAGATACATGCAGTGCAATACATGCAGAAATAATAGCGGCAGCCAGCAGAAATTTTCTAACCTGTCCGATCGACTGAATGACCCATCGCCATGGCACGAAAAATGTTGGGACACTCCACACACTGCCCAAAAATCGTACGAAACAAAGATTCGTACGATCATATCTGCACGTCTGTGGCCAGCTTACCTGGCTCAGACTGCAGTAGACGAAAAACTCTAGTTGGACATTTTGTTCTAAAAACACTAGTGGATTTCTTCTTTTCTCATTCAAATATGACTAGGGGCTTATTGTGAGCTTCAGACTAAGGGGCAAATTCACTAAGATGCGAAGCGCCGAACGCTAGCGTTAATTCGCTAGCATCTGGCATTTTCGAACGAACGCTGGCGTAGTTTCGCTAGTGTTACTTCGCACCCTTACGCCAGGCGAATTTTCGCTAGCGACGAAACTACGCAAATTCACTAACTTGCGCAGTGTACTGAACGCTACCTTTTACGCTAGACTTCCTTCGCACCTCAGACCTGGCGAAGCGCAGTAGAGTAGATAGGGATTGTTTCCAAAAAAGTCAAAATTTTCATGTGTTTTCTACATGATGGGTGATCGAAAAATGTTTTGGGGCTCCCCTCCTTCCCCCTACATTTCCTGACTCATGGCAACTTACCTAGACAGTGGGCACATGTGTAGGGCAAAATAAAACTTATATTTGCAGATTTGAAGGTTTTCTTGGCATTTGTAGTGCTGATACATATTACTCCATTGAAATTTGAATTTCGCGCCGTATACAAATTAGCCTTCGCTAGCGTAACTTCGCTTTACATAGCGAATCAACGCTAGCGCAACTTCGCAACCTTACGCTACCCCTGAGCGCAACTTCGGATTTTAGTGAATTTGTGGAGCGCTGGCGAAACTACGCCTGGTGAAGTGCGGTGAAGCTGGCGCAACTTTGCATCTTAGTGAATTTGCCCCTAAACATCCCAAAATATGTTACGGAACTTCTATTATAGAGTCTATGGAAGATGGCCTCTGCATAATTCAGAGTTTAACCTCTGGCTAATGGATTTCCAGATAACAGATCTCATACCTGTAAAAGCAAAAACAATAAATAAATAAACGCATGGCAGAAGTGTCTCAATCAGTGCTATGTTTAGTGCACTAGTCCCTGTGAGTGAGATAAGTAAGGCAAATCATATGCTCTTTGTGACTGAGCTGAATGTGTTATATTGCTTTGTTATGGTTTTGGACCTTCCTTCTCTTATCTCTTGCTGTATACAATACGTCTGATAGATATTCCAATGTTTCATTCCTTTTTTTACGTGGAAAGATTGTGAATTCCAGTCTTCTACTTTCTGTCCATAAATATTTTAGTGCAATAGAATTTCTCAAATATGTACCTCACCTCTATCGCTGTCTCTTTTCATACTTTATTTGGCTGCTGGGTGCTTTTGTTTTTGATACTGAAATAACTTTCAGTGTCTCAAACACATTCTGCAATCTCTCAGAACTAACTTTAGCATGTTCATAGCATCTAACATACTGCTCATCCAATAATTTATTACCATAGTATTTATTATTTTAGCTACTAACAATGCGCTGTGCATGTTAGATTAATTAGATACAGTACTCGTGATTAATTAGATACAGTACTCGTGATTCAACTCTTGGACATAAAGGTCCTCATAAGCTTAATCAAATCCCTACATGAGTGTCTTCTCCATAAAGATGGCTGCAGAGGGTGCTTAATATTGTTTATTGAGCTAAATGTCCCCAGCTTGATATTATCAACACATATATACCATCCTCTTCTATAATACTACTTTTCTATATTATTTTCTTTCTTTGTTAACACTATCTGTGCAGTTTAAACAGGCATTGCAATTTCTTGTTATAGTGTATATATGGTTTGATCGTGATTCTTAAAGGGATCCTGTCGTCGGAAAACCACTGTCTTGCTTTATAACAATATTCTCATTTATGGAATGGAATAAAATTCTAATTTAAATTTAGGGCACTGGTATCCTGAAAATCATGCAAATTATTTATTTAAAGGGATACTGAATAGGTTAATAGTGCTGCTCCAGCAGAATTCTGCACTGAAATCCATTTCTCAAAAGAGCAAACAGATTTTTTTATATTCAATTTTGAAATCTGACATGCGGCTAGACATTTTGTCAATTTCCCAGCTGCCCCTGGTCATGTGACTTGTGCTCTGATAAACTTCAATCACTCTTTACTGCTGTACTGCAAGTTGGAGTGATATCACACCCTCCCCTTTCCCCCCCTGGTCCTGCCTGCACTTTAGGAGAGAAATTCTTTCTGGCAGGCTGCTGTTTTTCCTTCTCAATGTAACTGAATGTATATCAGTGGGACATGGGTTTTTACTATTGAGTGTTGTTCTTAAATCTACCAGGCAGCTGTTATCTTGTGTTAGGAAACTGTTATCTGGTCACCTTCCCATTGTTCTTTTGTTTGGCTGCTGGGGGGGAAAGGGGAGGGTGTGATATCACTCCAACTTGCAGTACAGCAGTAAAGAGTGATTGAAGTTTATCAGAGCACAAGTCACATGACCAGGGGCAGCTGGGAAATTGACAATATGTCTAGCCCCATGTCAGATTTCAAAATTGAATATAAAAAAATCTGTTTTTAGACAATAAGGTTGAGTGCTAGTCCATATTGGTTCAAAAGTATGCTCCTTAACTTGTTTGTATGCTTATAAACGTAGTGGAACCCAGGTACCTGAGTCCCTATATCCTGTAGTAAGACTGACCATTGTTTTGAAAATTACTTTAATGTAAATGTTAGCTACCAGCTCATTGTGAAAGTCCACCGCTATACTGAAAAGCATTGAAATAAAGGAACTTCATGCTGAGTTGACAGCAAGGATCTTTTCAGAAGCCTGCAGGTGCAGACCAGCCCTCAAACTCTCTCATAGCTCTTTCTGTTGATTACACAGTAATGGAGACTTCACTGTACAATTTTCCTACCAAGTTGAATGAAAACCAGTAATTTGCACCAAATAGGATGCAATTGCTTAAGTATGCAAACTGCACACTTTAGCACCTGGGCTACAGAGATTAAAAAGGATTCCCTTTTCTAAAGAACACAGATTTCTAATCCCGGCACTGTGACATTCTTGCAATGTCAGATGCTAATATTCTGTGTATGTAGGAGACGGTAAAGAAAAGAAGTGTTAAATCCCATTTAGTTAAAAATATTGTTTTGTGATTAAGAACCTATGCTATCTATTTATACTCATTTTGTTTAATTTACATGGGGAAGGCTGATCAATTCCAGTAAGCTTTTGGCAAAAATATGTACCAAGGCAGCATGCCATAATCTTCATTAAGAAAAATATGAAGGCTATGTTCAAGTTATGGGCAGAGCTACAGTAATATAAATGAGCTGCAAAAAGGCCACTAATAGTAATGCTAATCCCACATATACTATTTTCCTACAAACCCCCCCCCCCATCACTAGTCAGTTTAGCAGCACATATTAAAAGCCACTTTTTCAATTGCTTTCACTAATTTAATCAATTCAATACTTTCAGCCACACATATATGGATGGGATCAGAAAGCACCTGTCCAAAACCTTAACTCCAGGCCAGTGGGAGAAAGAAAGGATACTGGGCTTCAATCTTCAGTTGGGGAGTAAGGGCTGGGGGATGCAGCAAGTCTGAAGTCCAGTTAGGGTGATTTTGCTGAAATGCCTATTTGCTCTTGTAGATATTCCAGGAAGATTAACAGGTGGGATTTGGGGTTGAATATTTATTTGCTGTTCTATATATTGACATTACTATGCATGTTTATATCTCTGCAACATTATTATGAGCTAAGAAAGGTCATCAGTAGGTCTGCAACCATCAAAGAGGAGACAAGCAGGTGGTACAATTTGCAGTTATGTTTGCATATTAAATGCACCAATCTTGCCCAGCTTTATAAATATAACAGGGCAAAATATGTTCACTGTGAACATCATCTTGTGCTGAGAGAAGTTGAGCCCCAATATATTAAATATATTCCTGCCATTTTTCTTACTCTTTAGAATTTAGAGGGTTATTAAGTTAAGGTCGAGCTGTGTTTTTCCCCAAAAAAATAGTTTTTCGATGGTAGTTTCAGTAAAAACTTGAATTTTTCTGAATAAAAAATATTCACCATTATTTGCAACGAAGCTGCAAAAAGGTTGAATATGAAAATACTACAACTAAAACCCGATGAGGTCATGTAGAAGTCAATTGCAGAGGTCCCTTGAAACATTTGAAGATGTTTTTAGCTTTTTGCGCACAAAAACAAATCAATTCGTGCTATTCAAGGTTTTTTTGCCAATAACTTGATCAATTGGAGTTTTTCACCTTGATTGCATTCAATCGGGTTTTTCACATTTGGGGTTTTTCATAAATAAGCAAACATTTGAGTTGTGTGTTTATTCAACGTAGAAAAAAACCTCACAAACTTGACTTTTGACAATAACCCCCTAAATCTTTGCCTCAACTCTGGCCCTGATTATGGCATCCCTTCTTCCGCCTTCTTCCCTGAACATGCAGGTAAGAATTCAGACTTGGGGGCGGTGGAAACATCCAATCAACAGTGCTTCTAGCCTATTGGGAGTGTGCACCAATTTAGTGATGGGTTAATCTGACCCATTTTACTTCACCAAAATTTGCCGAAATGCATTGAAGTCTATAAGTGCCAAAATTTTTTGATGCACAACACATTTTTTCACCTTTTTGAATTTCTGGCTTTCATTTTCACAGCAAACTTTATGGGCATCATTTTCTTGGCAAAATGTGGCAACAAATTTAGCACAACACTCTGCTCTGTCCAATGCCCAATGTTACAGTTTCATTGGCTGCTTCTGGCAAAACTGTAAGACAATTGGTGATACTAAGTTTAGTTCCTAAATGTATATTCACTTAGACAAATATAAGAGGTTCTCTGCAATCAACCCATTGCCAATATATTAAAGGAGAACTAATGCTTAAGCAAAGAAGTAGGCTATAAATGTTGTACATTATGTTTTGGGCTTCTATACCAGCCCTACACAACCACATTGAATATAAATGTATAAAGCTGGTTAGTAATTAATTCATGGCAACACAGAAACCAGTGCAACTAGCACCAGCATTTAGTATTGTCCCAGTAGCATCAGTTTATATTACAGACCAAGCTAATTTTTTGCTTCATACATTTTAAACGCTGCATTAGCTTCTCAACAGCTACTCAGAGCACACTGAGCATGTGAGAGTTGTAGACACTCCTTGTGGTGACTCCCTGTGACAAGTTTGACATCCTGGATCAATGCTGCTATTGAGAAGCTGAAACTTTAGGCTGGTGCAATACATTCAGCATATAAAATATGGCATTTGTAGCCATATTCATTTTTAGGGTTTAGTTCTTCTTTAAGGACATTGAGACATGTGTGCCATAAGCTACCAAAAAATGCCTTTCCCTTTAAACAAAACAGGGAATGTTTGACCATATATTACAATGTATTCAATCTGGACAACTACTCCAAAGTCATCCCTGGTCTGGCCATTCCAACACCCATTTTTATCTGATTCATTAAGAATTCTACTGTTTCATTTACTTGCACCATGATTGTTTCAAGGTTAAAACTCCCAAACATGGATGCTCTTTTATTAACCACCACTGGGATCAGCATCTGTATAATGAAGAAATAGAATTCTTAATGAATCAGTTGAGTGTAGGACTGGCCAGGGGAAGGCATTTTTAGTAACATAAAGCACAATCTTAAAGCACTGTCTCAATTCCCTTAATATATTGACAATAAGTGCAGAGGACCTTTGTATTTATATGAATTTTGTGGTCACAGCCTCATTGCACCTCCACTTAATGGTTAAAAATTAGTGGTGAGCACAATTTTTCCTTTTTTGTTATAGTAGAAAGGTGGCGTGTTCATGTAAATAATAAAATCCATACAATTGCTTGTTGATTTTTGAGTTTAAACATACAAGAATGTGTCAGCCAAGCATATTGAAGATTTGTCACTGGTGCTAAATAACAAGCTGACTATTATAAGGATTTACAGAATTGTCAGTTTTCCCTAGTTTCCGTGAATATAAAATAGAGCTGATGTACATATGCTCAGCATATAGTCCGGCCCCTGTATACTGTGTACCTATGCCACATATATATTTGTTTGTCCAGTGAAGGGAAATACTCAAAAAAAACCAAGGCGGCCATGCTATTGTTGAGGCTCATTAAGATCAGTGGCATCCAAATGTTAAAATTCAACATGTAACTTACTTGTCTTCTTCAAAACATTTACAGCATAGAGGTATCATTTTTTTTTTATTATTCATTTTGGGGCCACAGCCTTGGAAACATTACCATGAAACACATTGAACTCTCAGTATCTGCTTGTTGTATAACATTTTCAAGGTGACAAATTGTAGTTGAACATCTAGAGGTCAATGGGCTTCATTTGCTTTGAAAATTCCATGATCCCTTTTTGAGTACTTTCTTTCATTGCATTTTTAACTGGATTTTTCCGATGAGCGGAAACAAAATAAACTTTAAAAAATAAAAGCAGTATTAAAGAAGAAAACAACTGAAAATAATGTACAGAGACTCATATTATGTGAAATAAAACATTATTGTACAGCTGCTCTGTTTGTTTGCTCTGTAGAACCAGCTGGAGTCCATGGTGCTTTGGAAGCCTCAGACTCATTGATTTGCTGCGATATGTGTTATTTTGTGTTTTGTTGTGCAGCCTGCTCTCAGCCTGGGGGGGTCCCAGTTTTCCAGGGATATAAAGGACAGAATGCCAACTACCGTTGTTTCTGTCTCTCACTCCTTTCTGTAATGTGGCAACAGGGACACTGAAGCTGCAAGAAACATAGAACGGAATAGAGGATTTGGAAATAATGTTGTCAAGTGAGAGGACTGTGACTGCCTTTTCCCTTTGAAATGTCTGTAGAGATGGGAATTTTTAATCTCTCTCCTTGTGAGTAGGTCCTTCTGAATGTTGCTGGGACTGACACTACAAGGGTTTCAGCTGTTCAACCAGGAGATTGTGAGAGGCCAATGCTGCGTGCTCTTGCACTAGCAGAGATTTTGGTGTCTATCCAAATCAAACACCATCTCCTTTCTCCCTTAGCCCTTAATATCATTGTCCTCCCTTGACAGGGTTTAAACTTTTTTTGTGACCTGATAGCAGCAGGACACAAGCTACTGTGGCAAAGCCAGAAAAGCATAAATAGCAGCTGTGCCTGGGATCTTGGTGTTTTAGACTGCAATAATCGAGTTTTACAGACAGTACATGTGTAATTATGCAATCAACTCTATACTGATTGTACAGGGTTTTATGATGCTGCCAGTTTAATCTCAGAAGCAAATCTTTTGCAGCTGTATAGTGAAACGAGACAGTTACTCACATAGCACAGTTAAACAAATGTTTTGCATATGTCCCATGAATAACCCAATGATTTACTCTAAACTGTAGGTGCTGAGTTACTCATCAATCAGATCTTTACTTTAATTTTTAAATTCATAGCAAGCTGTTCAAAGCTAATTATTGATTGCATGCTACTATTATAATTTAGAGCAAACTGTGTATTAGTAAATATCAGATAGAAGAAATAAGTTGTATAGGCTTAGTACCAGGGGAGGCTACACTGTACAAGTATGGGATGTTTTATCCAGAATGCTCAGGAACTGGGTTTTATTGGATAATGGATCTTCATATCTTAAGTCTACTAGAAAATCATTAAGTATTAAATAAATTAGGCTGGTTTTGCATCCAAAATGGATTAATTATATCTTAGTTTAGATCAAATATAAGGTACTGTTTTATTATTATAGAGAAAAAGGAAATCACTTTTTAAAAATCTGGATTATTTCAATAAAATAAAGTGAATGTGGCCTATCTGTAATTCGGAGCTTTCTGCATAATGGGTTTCCGGATAACATATCCTATACATGTACATAAAAACATACTCAGTGTGCCGAGGTTAAATAGTAGCATGAACTTGCTCACAAGTTGTGCATAAAATTGGTATAAGTACTTTTACTTGTAAATTGTAAATGTTGGCACAGTTCTGCAAAAAAGAGGCACAAGGAGCATATAGATCAAATATCACTGGATTACAGGCCCAACCTAAAAGCCAGTTAGGATGACATTTGAATTAGATGATCATTTTATGGTACAGAGGTTCCTTGATCTACAGCAGAGTTCAGTTTCAAAGGGCTGTTTCAAAGGACTTTGAACCCAAATCTAAAAATCACTGCTACAGAGAATTTGAAAACCTTATTTATTATGCCCTGTATGCTGACTTACTACTTAATTATGGAAGATGGTTTATTAACATAAGGCCTCTGTATACCACCCACAGCTTTCTAGTTTAGCTACCAAAGAGAATAAGTATTCCCCACTAATTGTTTTCTCTGGAAAAAAGGCGCTTGCGAGGGGACATGATTACACTTTACAAGTACATTAGAGGACATTATAGACAAATGGCAGGGGACCTTTTTACCCATAAAGAGGATCACTGTACCAGAGGCCACACCTTTAGACTAGAAGAAAAGACATTTCTTCACAGTGAGGTCAGTGAGGTTGTGGAATGCACTGCTGGGTGATGTTGTGATGGCTGATTCAGTTAATGGCTTGGATGTTTTCTTGGACACACATAATACTAAACTCTATAGTTAGTATAGATATGGATATTTTTCAACGCAATTTAACTATGTAACTATGTAGCAGTGGGATCACTTAATTACTGCTTATACTAAGATCCCATATTCATCTTAATCTCTAAGGGAAAAGTAATACTGCCATTGGATGTAAATAATAATTTGCAAAAAAATAAATAAAAGAAAATCATATTTGATAGAAAAGCTGAAGCCCATATCTTGGTAATAGCATTTTTTGAGAGAAGACAAGCTGTTATACAATAAAATTATTCAGTGTGGTGTGTAAAATCATGAAATTGAAAAGCTCCATTAAGAAAGATTTCATCATCTTTGAAAATATTTTTATGTTGTTACACTCGCTTGCATATAGTCTTTCCTATTACATATAGACTCAAAAGTTCTGGATCGCAATCTTGCGATCAACAGGTAGCTCTGTGCCTGCTGAGATTAGCCAAAAGTAAAAGAGTTCTTTCTATGCCTTGCATGGGAAGTCTCACCTAAAACATGTCCTAAGTACTTATTTTCTGATTTCATGACCTTGTGTAGATTTTCAGGATGTCGTTTTATTTTCCCTGTTAAAATAGTTTGCTTCATGTGGTATTTGCTTATTTCTTTTCTTTATTTAAGTTTTAAAAACAAGCAATAAACTAACATTTTTAGAAAGCAAATTGCTATCTTTTTAGAACAGTTATTATACAAGGAACTAAAACTTATGGGTTGTGGTTCTTAAGTTCTTAGGATTTATTTCCAAAGATAAGGGCAAAGGAAAGTATAAAAGATTAATGTATATAATGTCCTTTTTTCTGAATATTTGCTATGGCATATATGAATAGGGTCGCCATGATGTATATGTAGAATATTTGTATCTATGTAGAATATTTAGGCTACAATCTTGATGATCCCAAAGTGTGTCATTGTTATTGCACATAGTAATGGGTGAATTTGGGGCATTTTGGTTTGCCGAAAAAAAAATAAATTCACCCATCACTAATTGCAGACTATGGAGCAGATTCACTAAAGGACGAAGTACCTAACGTTAGGGACAATTCACCAGCAGGCGCAGGGGCAAATTTGCTAGCAAAAGAGACTATCACTAGTGATCGTTCTCTATCTCCAGGCAACTTTTTGCTCTGGCGAAAGGTCGGTACTTCACAAATTCAGTAAAGTGCGGATTTTACTGAACGTTACCTCTTTTGCCACAGTTGACTTTGCCACCTCATACCAGGCAAAGTGCTAAGATGGCGCTAGATCTTCCTCAATCTTCTGTCACATCATATCCTGTGTGCCAAAAATGCGTTAACGTTCCAAAAACGCTGGCGATTTTTCCTTTTTTGAAGCGGTATTGCCTGCAAAAGACCTAAACTTTTTTTGGTACCCGGTTTTCTCTAGACATTTCATAACACATGGAACATATTTTAACATCATTTTACAGTAGGCTCATGTGTAGGGCATTATATTAACTCTCTTGTCTTTATTAAGGTTCCCTGGACATTTGTAATAAAACGTGGTAAATTCAAGCATTTGCACCAACATTTATAATAAAGACCTCCATACAACTTTAAATTACCCGCCCTATGCAAATTGACCTAAGCGCAAGATCACTAGCGAAATGCTCACACTAACGAAGTAACGCTAGCAAAAAGTTGCAAGCGTTCGGCACCCAGGACAAAACTCTGCTTATTAATGAATTGGCGTACCTGTAGCGAATTTCTGCCTGGCAAATTTGTGAGAGGTATGGCAAAGTGGTCTCTGGTGACAGTTTGCCCTTTAATGAATGTGCCCCTATGTGAAGTACCTACAGAACTAGCAATGTGGCAACTCTTATCCATACATGTAAGGAATATATAGGGGAATGTAATAAAAGTCACAAAGAGCAAAACAATTTGCACAAATCGCAATGTAATACTCTTCCTTAAACTTTTATTGTATTGCGAATTTTAATTGTGCATTGCAAATTTTAATTGCACATTGCCCACTTTTAAGAACTGCTTGAAGGTGTCAATCTTTTGGAGCAAATGTAACAACTTTTCAGGAAGAAGTTTTATTACATTCACTGTGCACTGGCGCAAACTATAACATTCACAAACCTTCTTCCACTGTCAGAAGTGGTCGCTAAACAGTTTCTAGGTTTGCAAAAGCTATATTAAATTTGCAAGAAGCCAAATTTGTTCACACAAAGGCATTACTTTTGGCATTGCGAATTTTTTTTCCATTACCGACTTTTATTACATTCCCCCGATAGACGTTAACTTCTGGTCTCCAGTGATCTAAAAAAATGGAAGGTCTTGCTTTTATAGAAAATTTGCAAGTTGGAAATATATTCACTAGAGAATAGATGCTAAGGGGGTATGGTAGCAGAATATACATTTAAAAATGGACCATAATAGTCTTTTATTCAGCAGTTGATCATTTTAGAGGAGACAAGTACATTTCCCCATATTAGATGGGAAGGTAGGGAAGGCCTGTTTTATATCCCATCCTGGACATCATCATTGTCTCTAATAGTAGGCGTGCTGAAAGGAAATGGATGGGGAGTCTGGAAAAGGAGGTATCTGGGGAAGGGAGCTGAGTATGGAATCTGC
This sequence comes from Xenopus petersii, assembly GCA_038501925.1. Taxonomy (NCBI): domain Eukaryota; kingdom Metazoa; phylum Chordata; class Amphibia; order Anura; family Pipidae; genus Xenopus; species Xenopus petersii. The sequence goes on along the minus strand of CM076676.1, from coordinate 31,799,731 downwards.
CATATTGACGCTGAACTGTTAAGAGTTTTTGCACTGTAAAGCTGTGAAGTTGCATGTGGTTCCTGAATGAACTGGAAGATAGATTAGATGGATTTTAAAAAAAAAAAAATGTTTTAATCAGTGAAATGATAAAGGGACGGGTCCAATTGCCCCTTTAAAGCCATGAAGCGAAATTGAAGGAAATTTACATTGAGTTTTTGCCATATGATCAAGATTGTGCAGAATGAGTCAATAATACCAGTAGCCTTTCTGATAAGTATATGTTATTTGTCAGAAAAGATATGCTCTATCAGTTCAGGAAACGCTGTCCTCATTTAAAAATTTAGTATCCATTTAAAAGGCAATGATGGAAGATAAACCTTATTTGAATTAATGTTATAGACAAGACCATTTTAGCATGCATGTGTTCAAATTTGAGTACAATAGATACATTATATCAAATGACTAATAATTAATGACCTACAACTGATTCATAATATAATTCCTGCCAATGGTTGCAGAGAATGCTGGCTATTGAACATAAACTATCTTAAAGAACATAAATTAACATCTTCATTGGAAAGCTTTATAGACTCAGACCTCATTGTTTATTGCCCATGAGGGAGTTTACACATCTCGTTTTGATTAATTGTGGCTGTTAATAATCAGGTATGTATTTAACACCCTTAAAATTAGATTAGCATTGATCATTTATTGTAAATTGTATGATTAATTAGTCTCTGTTTCTGCTATATAGCGCTTATGAATAGAGTCACTTAAGTCATTGATTATTTCACAGAAGAAGCATTTAAATTGATTTTTTTTAAAATACATACCAGTTTTATCCACTCTAGATTAAGAAAAAATCCTAAAACAATGAGAATATTTTGGTTGATAAGTATGTATTATCCTGAGGTAGTTTAGATATTCACTGTTCAATCTACTTTATAACTTAGTAATGGAGAAGACAAGGTCAGTGTGTTTGGTTTAGTCTCTCAACAGAAATAATTAAGGGCATAACTCTCTCTTTCATATATTCTTTACTATTTGATTGCAAGATGCAAGAATCAAGGAAGACCTTGTGTTGAGATTCCCTTCATGCAAGGCCAAATGCCTCTTTACAAACAAAAGAATAACCATAGTCCACAAATGAAATATTTTGCAAATAAAAAATTTCTGGGAGTTTAATTGTGTAACTAAACAATAAATAACATTATATTCCCATATAAATACTATATATATCATATTTCTAGAAAGATTATTGCTTAGTTTATGCAATAAAAGGATAAATAAATTGCCAATTAAACTAAAACAGGAAACATTCTGTTCATTCTTATTGGCTGGACTCTTTTAGAACATAGGGGCAAATTCACTAAGATTCATAGTTGCGCCAGGAGTAACTTCGCCACACTTCGCCAGGCGTAGTTTCACCAGCGCTCCGCAAATTCACTAAAATCCGAAATTGCGCTCAGGGGTAGCATAAGTGTCAGGAATCATGATGGAATCAAACCCTGGTCTTTGTATTTGGACAATCCTGCATTATACTGGTGAGCCACTGGGGAATCCTAGTGCTTATACTGGACACTGCCCTGAACAGACTTATTATATTCTTGCAACACGCTTACCTTGTCTTGCCTCATTAACAACATGTGTTGTCAGTCAAGCAATCAAGGCCCTTTATAAGCCTGTGCCATCAAACTTCCGGTTGCATGATCATCTGAGCTCCTGAGCCCATTCTACCTGTGTTTATGCTGATTCCTGCCTCGCTCCTTGTTCGCCTTCCTGTGTTCCTCGCTCCTACCTTCCTGTTCTCACCTGGTTCCCGTCTTCTACTACTCTGGATTCCTTTGGTTCTGACCTCCGGCCTGTTTCTCGACCTTGCTCGTCTGCTGCCTGCCATTTGACCTCAGCCTGCCATTTGGACTTCGCCTGCCTGCCGCCAGCCCTGACCATTTTGTTTGTTTCTGGACTTGCCTCTCTCCATTGCCAGCTTCATTCTAGGCCTGTATTTTTCAACTTCTGTGTGTTTGATTATTTTCTCATTTTGTTATTAAATAATTCCTTTTTGCCTTACTATGGCTTCTACTAATTATCCATCCATTCAGGGGTATTACTTTGCAAATAGGCTCCAGCCCGGTGGTCACTCACCTGTGGCCAGACCTGACACATAAGGTTGCGAAGTTGCGCTAGCGTTGATTCGCTAAGCGAAGCAAAGTTACGATAGCGATGGTTAATTTGCATACGGCGCCAAATTCAAATTTCAATGGAGGAATACGTAGAATCACTAAAAATGCCATGGAAACCTTCAAAACATCAAATAAATTTTTTATTATGCCCTACACATGTGCCCACTGTATAGTTAAGTTGCCATGAGTTAGGAAATGTAGGGGGGAAGGAGGGGAGCCCCAAAAAACTTTCTAATCTTTTTCCGCCTATCACCCATAATATAGAAAAAACACCAGCGTTTTTTGGGACTTAGAAAAAATGTGAACTTTTTTTGAAGCAATCCCTATCTACTCTATTGCGCTTCGCCTGGTCTGAGGTGTGTTCAGTACAATGTGCGCATTAGTGAATTTGCGTAGTTACGTCCGTTGCGCAAATTCGGCAGGCGCAAGGGTGTGAAGTAACACTAGCGAATTTACACCAGCGTTCATTAGTGAATTTGCGAATTAACGAAAATGACCAACGCTAGCGAATTGACGCTGGCGTTAGGCGATTCGGCGCATAGTGAATTTGCCCCATAATTGGGTCTAAACAAAAAATGGGGTTTAACCTGGCACATGTCAATTTCTACTTTAGTAACCCACTTCAGCCAATCAGACATATATTTTCAATATTAAAATGTAAACTTGTTAAAGTTTATAGCGATTTTGAATGGAGGTTGGTTTTTCATCACGTTTCATGATGTTATGATCAAAGCAAACTGCTGATTGCTATGGGGCTCTGGACAAGGAACATACAAGGCAGACTTAATGGTGCACTCATCTAAATGCATTGCAACTCGACACACCTTCTTTTCCATTGTACTGAATGATGTCCCTCTGTAAAATGTTTCTATTTATGAGATGTAATGCAACATCAAAGTCTCCTTCATCTATAATAACACAAACGCTAACCATGAAAATAAATAATTAAATACTGTGTGGAAGGAAATATAATACTTTTCTGGAACACAATCTGCTTTTTTAAATTTTATTCTTGTCTTCGTGACATTGCTAAACCTTGACCATCAAACTATTTTTACCATTTAAATATAACTGGCCTAAATAAAATTATTAATGCTCCAAAAAATCTGATGGATTCTGATGAATGCCTATATCTTCATGCAAGATTTAACTGAATACTGAACCAAATCTGAAAGCTAAAAGTGTTAGTATAGTATATTTTTTTGCACAAAAATGTACAAATTCAAATTATATTTTCAAAAAACTGTTTGGTATTTATTAAACATTTTAAAATAACAATGCATGTAAAGCTTCTGCATCTAAAAGCTTACGAATTCATGTAGCAGTCAATGGAAGTTATCCTAAGCAAAACGCAAGACATTTTTCAAAATCAAGTTTTACAAGTTTTTTTGATCTACTAAACTCATGAATATACGTGGTTGTGAGCTTGTAAACTCACCAATCTGTGTATTTTTTAATACATATTAACATTGTGAGTTTTATTGATGAAGAAAAACCTCTGAAACTGCACAAATTGGATTTGATTAAAAAACCCATAAGTGTTGCCTCTGAATGTACAAAGAAGTCACATATGAATCCAATAAAGTCCTTAGAAAAAAACTGCAGTATTCAGCCTAATATTAAAACAAGGTTTCTGACAGAACCAAAATAAATAAATGTTTGAATTGCAATTCGATCATCAAAGGGAACTGTATCACACACTTCACAAAGTATATACTGTAAGATTTCGATTATACATATTATGCATGCAATTCAGATTCTGTAACCTATGCATTGAAATGTCCCTTCAGCTATTTCTATGAAGGACAGACTTCCTGCCCTATGAAAACCAAGACTGGAAAATATAAACAATCTTTTACATTATCTGAGCTATACAGTTAAAAAAAACACATATGCAAGTTGGAATACATATTTGTATGTTGGCCCTCCAGCAAATTCCCCCACCATAGCAGGTGATAGGAAACTAGTACTACTATTAAGTGGATTGAATCTTTGAACACAGTTGAACCCCTTGAAGCAAGAAGCTTGAACCATTTATCTTATGAAACGTATCATAATATCTACTAAATTAATTTTACTCAGGTTTTATTTAATCATCTGTTTACACCCTAACATTGGGGAGGTTATTTACTAATCTCCAGCTGGGCTTTTTGGAGCAAAACATACATTTTTTTTAGATTTATTAAAGCCTGATGCAGCAAAAAGCCAGAATCTAAAAATTTGCCATCTCAGACCCGCCAATGTTGTGTATAAGTCAATGGCAGAGGTCCCTATGCTGTGTTGAAGGTTCTGCGGTCCAAATTGAAAATAGACCAAAAATCTGACCAATCTGAAAAATTTCGACTTGTGGGGAAAGAGGCCAAAAAAATTTAGCAATTCGGGAAATAATCATATGATTCATTTTTTCACTTGATTTTATTGAGTTTTACCAAAATGTGGTATTATTAACATGTATTTATATAGCGCCAACATATTGCATAGCACTGAATGGGGGTTTGGTTGTGGTTTGTGGTGAGATAAATTTGGATTTTAGTAAATAACCCTCCCCATAAACTATGTTGCGAAAATGCTGAAGGTCTTAACAAGATGGACGAAAAGCATGTTTATTGTCATACAGTATATGCATGGATGTGGTGCTTTCCCATATATACAGTATACATACAGTATACATCTATGGTATTATCCAGTCATAATCAGTCATGTAATTGGTGTACCTAGCTGGCATTTTTGGCCTCATGGTTTGGTCTGGATTGGGGGTAGATGGACTTAAAAGATCATTTACATGTTCTGTAAATTGCACCAGAAATTGCACCTTGTGGTCCAAAATCTGTAGTGCTATGCTAACATTAAATTGCATTGGCACAACTCTCCAGTGCATTTTATTGTAGTCATGTTACAACATTATGCTAGATTTAGGTGAGTCTTTGGTGCATTGTGAGGCCTACATTTATATTCAGTTCTAGATTCTGAAATGATCTACTCCTCATACAAACAGGTCAGTGTTAGTCTTATTCTTACATACATAGTAAATTAGGTTAAAAAAAGACACATGTCTATCAAGTTCATTATCAAGTTCAACCTTTCAACTTTTTTTTCACCTGCCAAACTGCCAGTTGATCCAGAGGAAGGCAAAAAAAACCCATCTGAATCCTCTCCAATTTGCTTTAGAGGGGGGGGACTTCTTCCTGACTCCAAAATGGACAAGTCCCTGGATCAACATGTACTATGAGCTATCTTCCATAACCCTGTATTCCCTCACTTGCTAAAAAGCCATCCAACCCCTTCTTAAAGCTATCTAATGTATCAGCCTGTACAACTGATTCTTAGAGGTAGTGATGAGTGAATTTCAATGCCAATTTCAATGCCATTTTTCAAAAAAAAAAAAAAGTTTTCTTTCATTTCTTACTTCAGAGATCCAACAAAGGTGAGTATTTGTCTATGTTGCAAATCACTGTGATGGAACCATTACACATTGAAGGAGGTTCAGCACCAAACTTGTTCCTATTTTGTCTTGCTAAAGAGAGCTCTAAGTTGTTCCAGTTATTGCTGCCTGGATTGCTTAGGAATGAATCAGCGTGTCAGAGATGTTCTGTGCTTCCGAAAAAGTTGGTGATTACTGTTATCCTATCTGTGCCCTGCTGCAGCAGAACCTGTGCCTGTCTGTGACTTATAATATTGTGGACAACAATAATAATACATTGAGTTGTAATGATAATCATAATAATAAAAGTTTGGGGGCTCTCCATGTTTTATCAGCTTGAGAATATTGCAGAATGAGTGTTCTTCTAAGTCACACTAAACATTTCCCCTGCTGAACCACGTAAATAGCTTGTTATCTGCTGATGCACAATGGCTTTTTTAGCTCTGGTTCCTTATCTTGTTCTGCTGCTCAGTTATTGTTCGTAAATAAATTGCATTTTTCTTTTGTGAGCACTTGGCCATCTTTTCCTTCTCCCCTCTTCCTTGGTTCTTCCTCTTCTCCACCTAAATTTATTTAACTCCTACTTTGCTTAGGTGGCTTTATGTAAGTTAAAATCAAACATGGAAATATTTCTTCTTTAATGGCACTTTCCATCTTTCTCATTTTCAAATCAATGCAACGTCCCTATCTGTTTTGTGACCAGCTCTGATACATCACATACGGGATCATTATTAAGTGCCCTTCAGTTTGGTCATAATAATATGTTGAGCTTACTTATCAGACAGTCGGTCTACAGCTCTCAACCTATTTTGCTCACCTCTTGTTGAAATGTGTGACTGATTGAACCCTTTCAGGGAATCTGACATTACTAGAGAGATATTGATTTGTTTGGAGCCTGATTCCATTAAAGTATATACGGAATGATGAAAATTAACAAAGCTGTCATGTTTTGTGGATAAATGGAGGTGCATTTGCATATGAATAGTCTATTATTTTATTTTTTAACATATATTGAATACACATATTAGACTCTCGCCGTTTGTTCTATTGTTTTCAAGAGTTGGTAAAGCATTAAATAGGCTTCATTTGCTACAGTCAGATGTATAATGGCAATAAAATTCTAGTGAAAACAGACAAGGAAAGTCTTAGTTACCAGGGGTGCCAAAATGTTACACACCCCCATTGAATTAAATAGCTAAGCTTTTCCCTGGGACAATGATGTTAAGGTACCTGTTGGTCCAGTGGGGTGGTGGGGAAGCCCACCGTCCTCTTCTTTGGCTCGAGCTCGCACACACGTTATTCCCAGTAGATGCATCTATGTGCACTTGTGCGTCCTTTTATTTGGCGCATCACATCTAGAATCATTGTGCTTGGCGCAAAATTCAAATATTTAAAGGGGCCTCTATCAAACACTGCCCAATATAAGTCTTTTTTTAATAGTTCCTGGGTATGTTTCTAGTCTGTGTTGCCTGTTCCTGACCTAACCTGTCCTTGATCTTCTCTAGTTTGCCACCTGTCCTGACCCATGGCTGTTGCTGACCATTCTTTTGGATCCTGATTTTGTACTGTACTACTGTTGGTTTTGACCCTGGCCTGTGACCTCAACTACGGTGCTGAATCCTTCTTTTGTACTGTTTTGCCTGATTGGTATCTATTCGGTCTGTCCCTTGACCACGCTCCTTCTCCTTTCTTCCCATACATGTTTGGTTCCCTTGTCTACCCAGAACTCTCTCATTGGTCCTCTCACTATAAGACCTAGTGGCATCTGAGCAGATCCTCCCAAGGAGGGCTCCTCCCGAAGAGAAAGGTGGTTGTTATACAGTAAGTGGTAGCATGAGTCAAGGCTGGGACCTTGGGGTTTGTTCTGGGTTACATGTGCATCTCCAGAGCTATTGCCCCGTGCAATTTTCTTTGAGTACCAATAAACTGCCAGAGTTGTATCCCTTTTATTGATGAGCGAACAAATCCTATTTGCTGAAAAATGTGCAAAATGCATTGGTATCAATGAACCAAAAATTAATTGTAGTGAATGGGCATTTTTTTTTTGCAAAAAAACATAAAATTTGGCAGCAAGTTTATGCCTGGCAAACATGTTTGCTCATCACTAATTTTTCCTGTATGCATTGCATTTCAGCTGGTTCAAGAACCTACTAGGAATGATTCTCTTTTGGATCTTGTAATAACTAATAATACCAAACTTATCTCTAGCATTTAGGGAATAGAGTGGTCATACTACAGAGCCAACAGTATAAGGGAGTAACTAAACACAAATTTTAGATGTGCAAACTTTGACAGTATAAGGGCATCTCTGCAACATATTAACTGGGAAAGGCTTTTCACAGGGTTCAACATAGAACAAAAATGGGAAGTCTTTAATGCTGCTTAAAAAAATAAATGCTGCTTAACAGATTAAATGTTCAGACTGCCACTACCCAATTAAATTGAGACATGGTGGCACATGAATAAAATGGCATGGGATTGAGGAGGCTGATCAATAAGATTTTGTAGCACAGAAATTAAAGTTTGCAATGGATACAGTCAACAAGGTGAGAGAAGCATTCCTCCCACTTTCCCTGAGAGTGTGTACATTTTTTAAGTCACAACATGGTAACTGAAAAGGGTAAACTCCTTTCATTTTTGGAAAAAGTTTTGGAAAACAAGGCAAATTGATGGGATATGAAGGGGTTGCAGTGGGTCGCGGGCAGCAAGGGAATCAAGGCTGACATGAGATGATTGATGATAAAATAATTTGCCTACAATGCAATTCCTGATTTGTATTTTTGTAATGTTGCATAATCCTTTGGCTTTATGTAGGATCCACTGTGCACCCACCAAGGGGCTAATTCACTAAGATCCGAAGTTGCCGCACTTCGCCAGGCGTATTTTCATCTGCGAGACGCAAATTCACTAAAATGGGAATTTGCACTCAGGGAGGCGAATGGTAGCGAAGTTACGCTACCGATGCCTAATTAGCATATGGCGCCAAGTTAAAGTACAATGGACGTATATGTTGCAGCAAATACATTACACTACACAAGCTGGGAAAGCTTCATAAAATAGAGTTGTTATTTTGCCCTATACATGTGCCCACTGTATAGTTTAGGTGCCATATGTTAGGAAATGTAGGGGGGAAAGAGGGTACCTCCAAAAAAATGAACAATCTTTTTCAGCCTATCACCCTTAAAAAAGGAAAAGACGCCAGTGTTTTTTGGGACTTAGAAAAAATGTCAGCTTTTTTTGAAGCAATCCCTATCTACTCTATTGCACTTCGCCTGGTCTGAGGTGAAGAAGGCAAGTCTGGTGCAAGAGGTAACGTTCAGTAAAATGTGCAAGTTAGTGAATTAGCGTAGCTACGTCCCATTCGTCAAAGCACAACTTCGCCTGGCGTAAGGGTGCGAAGTAGGTCCACTTCGCTAGCGAATTTACGCCAGCGCCCGTTAGTGAATTGGCGATGTTACTAAATGACGTCACGCTGGCGAATTTGTGCCAGCGTTAGTCACTTCGCCCTTTAGTGAATCTGCCCCCAAGTCGGGTTGGCTTGCTGTTGCTATTGGGTGTGGGTCCTTTGGAAGTATTGTTCAGAAACAATTGGGGTTAATCTGTTTAGGTAAACTTTTCTTGATTTGTTTATCTGCAGTACAAACTGTACATGTTAACATTGTATAAAATGTCAAAAAAAAAATTAAAAAAATGCTGTGGCCAGTTCAGTTCCATGCCTTGTGTCATGTGGTTTATTTGATGTTAAGGGGCAGATTTATCAAGGGTCGCATTTCGAAGTGGAAAATACTTCGAAATTCGACCATCAAATAGAATCCTCCGACATCATACGATCGTATTCCGATCGCTGTACGATCGTATACTGATCGTACTTCGAATCGCACGATTCAAACGATTTTATTGAATACAAAAAACTTGCTCTTGAAGGTCCCCATAGGCTAACATAGCACTTCGGCAGGTTTAAGTTGGCAAATTATTGAAGTCAAAGTTTTTTTTGAAGAGACAGTACTTCGATTATCAAATGGTAGAATATTCAAACGATTTTTACTTAGAGTCAAAGTCGAAGTAAATTCGAAGTGATAGTATCCTATTCGATGGTCGAAGTATCCAAAAAATTTATTCGAAATTCGTACGTTTTGTACTTTGAAAATTCACTCAAACCTAAGTAATCTGCCACCAAGTGTACAGCCATTCCTTGGTCATGTACTGGCAAAGGCTAATAAATTTACAAGCAAGAGAAAAAATGATTCATTTTGTAGACAAAGTAACTAATTGGAAGATACTGTACAGTACTTGGTAGAATAAATACACCTCATATTAAAGCACTGAGAGATTCGCGTACAAGTTGCCTGCTTATCCTTTGTCATTTAATGAAGTGTAATAACATCCATTCACATCCATTAAAATGTAGTTTCAGATCCCTTTAAATGCATTTATCTTATTCTATCATTAATGCAATAACATTTGTATGCGTTATTTCTGAAATCTACACATTCCATGTACATGTTTTGTAAAATATACATTAATTTACTTATTTTAAATGTGATGTCAGCTTACTCAAGACTGGCTAAAATATTTAAAACTAAGAATTAGCTGTTTTCCTGAGAATGAGATGAGGCTAATGAATAAGAATTTGCTAAAAAAAAAAAAAAAAAAAAAAAAGCTGCACAATGGGCAATTTAACTGTAGGCCCCATAATAAATCAAGGCTTCTGTCATCTCCTTCTTTCCCCAACATAATAGGACTGTTTAATACAGACTGGACGGTATCTCGGCACTGCAGCTGCAGTCTTCTCTCTCACCTGGGCATATTTAATCAAACTTTGGCCTGTTCTCTCATTGATTTCATTTTTTTCATATCAAAATTCATATTAATTCTACAATGGACCTATTCATAAGATTCTTTTGAGTATGCTCTGGGAGCTGCTGCTGTAGACAGGGTGCTACAGTAGAGTGAAAAAAAAGGGGAGAAGACTTTGTAAGTAGCTACATTGTCACACTGCATCATAAATCTACTGTTCTTCATCTGCTGCTCTGCTCATCTTCACTTCTTTTCCTAGACACACATGAATGCACTGGAGTTACTCATTTATTTTGGGGAAAACTGTATGAACTCCATTTAAGTTAAATTAATGCCACAGTTTGAAATACAGGGAAGAGAATGCAAATAAGCATCGAGTATTGTTCTTTAATACAACTACAATTAAAGACGTATAATTTGTTATTTAGTTAATAATTTAACAATTATTATTTCTGAGATACTTATGCTTTTTTTCATTGTCACAACCAGCAGTGGAAGCAGAGAATAGAGAGTCAGACATATACTTTTGAATAGCTAATATATGCAAATAAGCTTAAAAATAATGTAATGAATGGGTATTGTAAACTTGATTTATATTATAATATTTTTCATTAGGTAAAATTTATTTTTTTGAAGTTACAAACCACTTCAAGTGATTGTCTTGGTTTTTATGATGTAGTTTTTATTACTAATTTGCAGTACATTGCAAATAATTAATTTACTATTTAAAATTTCTTCTTTAAGCAATATAATGTATTATTAGGTCATTATTTAGGTCAGTATGCCTGATCCTGTATTTTCAGAGAGAGCCAGCACTTTGTAATGCAAGTGCTTTCAGGTAAGCTATTGTTTCTACTAATAAATGTATCTGGAGGAGTCATGGCTGGCGTTTTACTATTGAGTGTTATTTCCAAATCTACTACTAGGTGGGACATGGGAGCATTTTTTAGCAATGCAGGTGTCAGAGAGTTATCTTTATACCTTCCCATTATTCTGTTGATGGCTGCTGGGGGGGGTGGGGGTGGATTGATATCACGTCAACTTCCAGTACAGCAGTATATAGTGACTAAAGTTTTACAGAGCACAAGTCACATGGATGAGGACACCTGGGAAACTAAGAATATATCTAGCCCCAATTAAAATTTTAAATAAATCTGTTTGGTCTTATGCAAAATGAATATCAATGCAAGATTCTGATGGAGGAAGTCTATTAACTGATGCAGTTTGTTAAAAAAAAAAACAGTAAAATGCAAAAACTAAATATGAAAGGGACATTGTCAAAATAATTTTTCCAATTTTTTTTCCATATTTAAACTGCTAAAAATACAAAATGTGCAGGATATTTGGACTGTTTATACAATTTAAGGAGAAAGGAAGGGCTAAAGTGCAAAGATTTTCTTAGGGTCTGTCCTCCTTTTCAGATGCTCCAGTGCATATGAAATATTTATATTTAAATTCGCTCATATTCTTACATTTCTTTTCTCATTCAATCAAAACTATAGATAGGGTGAGTTTTTAGTATTACAGTTATGAAATCTATTATCTGGAATGCTTCAAACCTGGGGTTTTCCAAAAAAAAATTTCATAATTTGAATCACCGTTCTTTAAAGTGTACTAAAAACATTTAAGGAGGGAGTGTTTAAATATTGACCCCGGTGGCTTGTAGGGTTGCCACTTGGCAAATATTTACATAAGGTTTTCTACCATTCTCAAATGTCTGCCTGAAAGGCACTGTTTTTTACTTGGCAATTTACAATGTGTGGATAAATTGAATATTTTATAGACCACTGCTATTAGAGAGTTAATGGTGTCCCATAATGAGCTTATAAAATCAGATAATCTTACATTTTTATTTAGGATTTCTGTACCTCAACTATAATTCATGTGTTTCCAAGAGGCATCTAGAGCGTAAAACAAAAAAATATTGCATATTGTAAATCTGGGACTACACTGCAGGTTGCACTACTTTCTAAGGAGTAGTAATCGTAGGAATCATCTAGGACTGGAGCATGGTGGAACGCTGCATTACCCTACATTTCGCTCTTATTTTCTCTTCTTCTTGTCTTTTGCCATTCACAGTTGGTGATGAGTGAAACTGGACCATTTGCTTTGCTGAAATTTTTTTTGAAACTGCTGAAAAATTTGTGAAATTGCAAAGTTTCGGCAAGATGCCACCAAATACATAAATGGGCATTTTCTCTATGTTTTTAAACTGTGCAAATGCATTGGAGTCAATGAGCATTTCTCCATGTTTTGTTTCTTGATGCAAATGCATAGGAATCAATGGACATTTTTTCCTGTGTTTTTACAATACCTGTGCAAAAAAAAATCCTGGTGGAAAAAAATGCATGGTGTTATTCTAGCACAGATTCTCAAACATTTTCACCACTGGCAAAACTGCACATTTTGCAATGAAACTTTTCAAGATGGAAAAAATGTGCTCATCACTATTCTCAGTAAGACATTGCCGTTATTTGTATATTTCAGACACTGGACCCAATTGTTTGGATGGAATTTAATGTAACAATGTGGTGAATCCTGTACTGAAGCAGCAAGAAAATATATATACCTGAGGATTGATAGAGTCTCTGGTCTTCAGGTACTGGTAACATAAGATTCCTTACGGATCCCAGGAGAAGCTGACCAACACGCTGACAGAAGAGTGGCCTGAGCTTCCAGGAAAGTAAAGCTGTAGCGGGAAGATAATTCCAACTGGAGTTATGTGGTCTTAATGATGACCTCTTCCTACAGATACTTGGAGAAATGGGTCCTTCACAAGGTGAACCTCCTTATGGGAAGGGATGGGGTTAATCCAGACAGCTGAGAAGAACACCGATTCTCACAGAGGTATGTAAGTAATCATGGACCGTTCGAAACTTGGGGAAGTATTCAGTCTCAGATTTAGGAGCTAATCAGTGATGTAAGCCCCCACTTAGGTAGATAACCATGCAGTCAATATAGAGTAATGCAGTAATAAGCTAAGCCAGGCAACATAGACAAGCAAGGGTTAACAGCACAGTCTTTAGCGGGAATAAGTTGCTTTGCAGGGAAAAAACAAGCGTAGCACAGCTGACAAGGGTTAATGACACTGTCTTGACTAAGCTGATAAGGCTTGAAACCGTTAATCACAGTCTTGCACTATAAACAATAAACAATGTTTGTTTGGGCTTGCAAGGGTTAATAGACAGTCTAGGAGTGAATCCATAGTGCTATCCTTTGCTTTGAAAATGAACGTTTCAGGCAAAAAGTAAATGCATATTGGTGCTGCAATTGTCACTGACGGAAATGAAGAATCAAGGCGGAGCCATTGCTAAGGAGCACTATCCAGAGCCGGTGAGGAATGAGCATAGCCAAAGTCAGGAACATGCCGGGTGAAGTCAGAAGATCCGTCCCACCAATGCGGAGATGCCAAGGGAGAAGAACTGAGCCAAATCCAGAAACAAGCCAAAGTCAGGAATCAGAGAATAAGAGATCATGCAGACGGTGAAGTTACCTCCGGGTTGACATTAGTATAAACTGCGCATGCGCCGCCCCTTAAATAGCCGGAGGAAGGCAACCGCAAGCTCCGACATGGAGCTGCAGTGCCTTACAGGAAAAGGCAGTTTTGGATTTTGATGTTTCAAAATTAGATGCCATTTTTTAAGAGCAGTTATGTTTTTGATAGAGGTGATTAAGTAAATTCATGATCATTTACAATCAACCACCCTATCTGTAAGTCTGATATTACCCAACACACTTACTCTTTTATTTAGCATGGTAGCAGTGAAAGAGGAGAATTATATAGATATTCCTTGTGCAGACAGCCTTGTTGATATGTCCCACCTCATTCCTAGTGCAATGTATATATACACAACAACGACAGAGGGATCCTTTTGCAATCAAGTTCACTAACAAAGATAGTATGCCTGCTATTCTTAGTTATACCCATTTTGGTGGAGGGAATTAGAAAGATATAATTTGGCAATCAACCTTGAGACCAGTTTCTATACAACTGCAAGTGACCTTCCACAGCAATTCGGCAGAAAACATCATGCGTAATTGGATTTCATTTATTTTCTTTAATTGTATCTTATAAATAGCCCTGATAGCCTCAAGGTTTGCATTTTTCAATAAGCTTTATAAAGCTATGATTTGCTTCTTTGATGTTTCTGAGTTGTATATATGCCTGCAGGATTCTAAGAGATATTTGGATTAGGGATGCAAAGAATCCACTATTTTGGATTCGGCCGAACCCCCGAATCCTTTGCGAGAGATTTGGCCGGATACCGAACCGAATCTGAACACAGGGGAAAACATTTTTTACTTCCTTGTTTTGTGACAAAAAGTCATGTTCTTTTCCTCCCTGCCCCTAATTTACATATGCAAATTAGGATTCGGATTCGCTTCGGCCGGGTAGAAGGATTTGGCCGAATCCGAATCCTGCTGAAAAAGGCCGAATCCTGGCCAAATCCCAAACCGAATCCTGGATTTGGTGCATCCCTAATTTGGATAGGGCTACTAACAATTGTTCCACTGCTTTGGACTAAACTATGAAACCAATGTTATCTCACAGGAATACCTTGCTTTGATGTTCACAGGGTATTTTTAGAATTGTAAGTGTGCCTTAACATGCATTAGCATATCACTGCTGAACCTCGCATTAACAGGAAAATCTTCCCAGTTAAGGTTTCTGTGGTATATAGAGCAGAAGAGGCAGGTATGCAGTGAATGCTACATGCAATCCAATCAAGGTACATGGATTGACTAGTGATGGGCGAATTTCTCCATTTTCGCTTTGCTGAAGAAAAATTAACAAATTTCCCACAAAATTCACGAAACGCGAAAATTTTTTGAAAAATCGTGAAATCTGAGAGTTTACGAAAAAAAAAACGTGAAATTCAAACGTCTTCATGGAAAAATCGAGCAATTCGAATGGTTTCACTAAAAAATAGAGCAATACGAACGTTTTGACAGGAAAATCGAGCAATTAGAACGTTTCACTAAAATCGAGCAATTCGAATGTTTCACGAAAAAAATTAGCAATTCGAACATTTTCACAAAAAAATTAAGCAATTGTAACGTTTTCATGAAAAAATCGAGCAATTCGAACATTTTCACAAAAAAAATCAGAAATTGATGCCAGTGAATTTTCGCTGGAAATCCGTGAATTTATTCGCTGGAATTGCAGAAATTCGGTGCAAATCCGTTCCAGGCTAATTTATTCGCCCATCACTAGGATTGATCACATACAGCACCAGTTCTATGCTTTATGTGGTCAAAAAGTGCCTGTTTTTTAATTCCATTTGTTTTCCTGATATTTGCAGTATTCAATGATAACCTAAAATGTACTGTAACTGATGATCTGTAGAACAAGTCATTTCGGGGGTAGCACATGTGAAGAACCCATTTCTGCCCAATATTATTAAACCTAAAGAAGCAGTTCTGCCACTCTTATCTTGGCACCCTGACAATACTGTGTGTGGATCACGAGAAAGCAAAAGGAATCCATCTGTAACACCTCTGTCAGAACAACCCATCCACAACAACCCATGAGAAGATGCATGGCTAAGGTCAGTTATGAATTACCACAAATTTGCATTTGTGTATTAAAGCCTGGCTTTCTACCAATTGCTGCCAATTAAGAATCCTGGTGGTATTGTATCTGGCAAAGATTTATAAGTTACCTGCAAGTGGTTTAGACTTGGTATTAAAAAACGTTTTAATATTTTAAAAATTAATGGGTAATCATATGTAGGAGGGCAACATATGTCATTACCTTTATTTTAAAAAACCTTAAAGGTTAATCCAGCACTGAACTCCAGGTTAAAAGTTCCTTGGTAATTCTCTATTGGCAACAGGTTTAGCACAGGTTGCTAAGCTTTTAAAGGGGATGCATCATGTAGTTCATTCTCTTTGGGCTCCACATTCTGGAGGGAGTGGATAGTGCTGGCGAGCCTGAGGTTGGATGACTTGTAACATGCCAGTACAAAGTGTCCTTTGCTTAATTTAGGAAGAGTAGCCATACATGCATTATTATAAATATATTGTATGTATAGTGTTGTACTACTCCTTAGTACAAAGTTCTTAACAAAAGGTGTATTGCTAGAGCTAAACAGGCATCCTATCACTTTGCCATTGGCTGGTAGCTAGGAGTAGGTAGATGATGCATGTGCCTAGGGAGCAGCGAATGGTAGATGGGTGCTATGTACATACTCCTCCCATCTGCCTTCCCCTAGTCTGGGCCCTCAAGTACCATGCAAACCAAATACTGCTGTCTGCTTCACTCATGTCACTCCTGACCCCTCATTGGTTGTCTTGGGGGAGCAAGGTGGCTGGCGGGGTTTCCTAGGGTGCCCGACTTGCACACCACTGTTTTACATCAGCAGAACAAACAATATGACAAAAGAGAGCTCACTGTGTGGTATAAACCTACTGGATATCCATATAGTTCACTTAATATATTCAGAATCATGATATTAAATTAACCTTGGGCATAAAGAGTAAAATATTTGTTGAACAGACTTTTTCAAAAGGATCTTGCCTCTAAATGGAATGTAATGCAGCTTTAGATATTATTCACATTGCAGAAAACTTCCACTGTTATGATGTTTAAAATTATTTTTAAAATATGTCATTTTTGGAACACCAAATTGATGATAACTAATGCATAGACTTGCTTTTATGCATACTGCTAAGTGGTAAATGAAATATATGCAGGAACACACCCTGTGATGTCTGTCAGGAGAGTGTGCGGGTGAAAAAGTTTAAAGAGTATTAACATTTTACTTGACAAAGTGTGAGTCACTTGTAACTGAGAATGTGAAAATAATGATAAATGGAAGTGAACTGGATAGCTAGTGGTCATAAATGGAGGACAGAGTTATTTAAAAGTATGCTAGGCATTTTTTTTTTGTTTCCAGCTACTTTCTATACCTCAGTTTAAAGATATGGGCAATGGTTGATTATAAAAATGGTAAATGTTGCATACATTCAAAATAAAAGTGTATTATTGTCACTAAGTAGTATGTACAGTAAAAGGGCTATACCAATGTCCATTCTACCCTACCCAGGGCTCAATCTAATGTCTACATGTGCTCACTAACACGCTGGATAATGTATTTTTCTGTAATTTGGATCTACTAGAAAATCATGTAAACATGCTTCCAATAAGGATTAATTATATCTTAGTTTAGATAAAATACAAGGTCCTGTTTTATTATTACAGGGGAAAAAAAAAATAAAAAATGTAGGTTATTTGGATAAAACAGTGTCTACGGCCTTTGCATAATTTGAAGATTTCTGGATAATGGGTTTCTGGATAATAGATCCCATACCTGTACTACCTTAACCAAACTAAGGTTGACAGACATTTCAAAGTGAAAACTGGGGACAGGTAGAAAAGTACAGTGCACAGAGAGCAGTTTCTTTCTTCTGATTTGACTGAATGGTTCAATTCTTTGTCTGTATTGCTACTTAATCTCCCACAAATCCCACAAAAGTTTAACCTTTGTGGCAGTAGTCAGCTAAAGCAGCTGAAGAGGCTACACTCTATATAGTTAAAGCAGGATGCTTTCCAAACTACCGACAGCTGATTACTAACAAGTAAAGAACATTTATCCATTCTTTCCCACTGGCCCAGGCCTCTCATGGCAGGACTTCTCTTGCTTCACTCAAAAAACATTCTTCAGTATGAGTAACCTCCTTTTTGCCAGCACAGCCAATTAGAGAATATTAAAACATGTACAGCTGTCCTAATTGGATAGTGTTGTGTCTCTCAGACATAATAAGAGCAGGGTTCACTAAAGACCAAGGTCCTCAAATTGGACCAGCCTCTGTAAATCAAGGACCAAACAGTAAGGGCAGGACTCCGCGATCCGCCGCGCAAAAATGCAGGCATCATGTCGGATGCGATGGAAATAAGGTACGTAATTCTACTGTCGGATCGTGTTGCTACATGACTGTGGGATGCAGACGCAGCATGCAACACCTGCATCCGACAGTCATGTTGCGTTGCAACAATGCTGCAACATGATCCGACAATAGAATCTTACCTTATTTCCGTCGCATCCGACGTGACGCCTGCATTTTTGTGCAGCACGGCGGATCACGGCGGAATTGTGGAGATAATGGAAGCCAGTGTTGACCACACCCACTTTAAACCACACCCATGTTACCACAAGACCATGTCCACTTTAATGGTGGTAGCACATCAAAAAAACAAATGGTTGGTGCTTACTGCAGGGATATCAGTCATCACTTATATGTGAAAAAAAGTTGTCATATTAAGACATACCCTTAAGCATAGGGGCCCCTAAAAATAATTTTCAAATGCTAACAAATCCCCAGAACAAACCCCTACCAGGCTTATTTTCCACAGGTGGAGCAGGGCATACACAGGCAGAGTATAGCACACACAGGCAGAGTAGGACAGACAAAGTATGACACAAACACACAGGTAGCATAGGGAAAATACACATACAGGGGGCATAGGGCAGGCAGAGTATGGCACATACAGGGCGCATAGGGCAGGTAGAGTATGGCACATACAGGGAGCATAGGGCAGGCAGAACATAGCAGAATTTATTCCATGGTGCTCTGGAACACTTCACAATGATCAAATGTTTCGGGACCGCATGGCCCTTCCTCAGTGATAATAAACCAGAGAGACTGTGCATATTTATTGGCAAACAAATTTTGACCCCTAGTGGCGGTCAGCAAGAATATATAGAAAAAAGTTTTTTTAAAATAAATAAATAAATAAATAAATATATATATATATATATATATATATATATATATATATATATATTGTCTATTTCATATTGTCCATATTCATACTAATAAAATCATATATTATTCTATGACAACAATGTCCTTTGTACTTTTATAATGCCAGTAAATAATGTTTTTAGTGAATAATTATCATCCCAAAGGTTATGTATATGTGTACATCTTATCCCACCTGTAATAGATATCAATAAAAGATAAAATCAATAAAATTCACTTATAATTACTCACTGACTAGACTCGAGTACGAGAAGGATGCCTCTACCTCACTTGTAAACTGTAGGGTTAGATCTTAAAGCTTCAAAAGAAATATTTTAATTAATATATTATCATAATTATGATTTATTATTTATAAAAAACAGTTCAAGCCCCAATTTTCATTCAATCTAGCTTCCAGATCCAGAAACAATATCAATATTCACATAATTAGTTTTAATTTCTTCTAGGACCTGCCATCGTAGCTACATTGTGTTTACAATCTGCCCAATCTTGACTTATAGAGGTAATCTTTGTCTGTGAATTACGGATAGAGCTGCGATGCTCATTTAATTGCACCCTTACTAGGGATGGGCAAATTTTTTCGCCTTGTTCCGCCGCAAAAATGACGCTCATAGACTTGTATGACGTTGTGCGACAAAAACTTTTTTTGATGCCCATAGACTTTAATGGCCGGTTGGGGAATTTTTGGTGAAAGAAACAGGTCAAATTCGCTCATCCCTAACCCTTACCATTCTGTTAGTTTTTCCTACATAACACTATCTGCTTGGCGATTTTAAATAGTAAATTACGATTTTAGACATACATGTTAAATACCCCTGTAGTTTTATTTTGGTACCCTGTGTTGGTAGTGACAAAAGGTATCCTTTCACCTGTATTTTTACTTTTATTATTGGTCAATAAAAATTTTTGTGGTAATTCATCTACCTCTTTCTCTGCCATCTGTAACTTCACTCGAGGATAACCCTTGTTCTTAAACAAATTTAACATTTTTCTTTTGCTATCCTGGTAGTTGCTTTGTGTCGAAGTAATGCATTTACATCGCATTAGTTGACTTTTGGGGAGGCCTGCCATTGTATTAGGTGGATAAAAACGGAGCATGCTGTTTTTATCCACAGTTTTTCTTTATAAATTGGTTGATAAATTTCCCCTCTCCCTCTTAACTGGTAAGTTCCAAAAATTCTATTTGTGTTTATGAAAATGGAGTACAAATTTTATAATGTTATGTGTGTTGTTATGTGTCCTATCTACATATTCTGCAAACAGCAATAGTTTCTCCTTTGGCCCTTTCCATACAAAAAATATGTCATCCACATAACAAAAGTACCAAAAAAATATATTGAGAAAATAGTGTGTTTTGCAAAATTATCTGTTCCTCAAGGTCATACATAAAGATATTAGCCTAACTGGGTGCCATGTAAGCACCCATACTGGTCTCTTGTTTCTGTAAATAAAAGTGGGTATCAAACCTAAAGTAATTTCTGGTTAATACAATCTGTAGGAGGGAGCAGATAAATGATAATAGATAGAAATCTTGTGTGCATTTTCTATGTAGATGTCGATTAACTGCCTCTAATCCTTCTTTGTGTGGTATATATGTGTAGAGACTTGAAACATCCATAGTGCAAAGAAATATTTCTTTCTTTTCTACCAAAGTAATGTTGGTAGTTCTTGCACCATGGGATTCAAGTAACGATCTATGAAAACAGCCAAAAGTTGTAACAGCGAATCATTCCCAGACATAATGGGTCTATCTGGGGGATTAGATGGTTGCTTGTGGAGTTTTGCCAGAAAGTAAAAAATTGGGACCCTCAGATGTGTTACCATTAATGTTGTCTTAATTTCTGGAGTTAATATACCTTCAACTTTTGCATCATTAAGCATGTTATCTATTTCTTTTTTATATGTATGTGTCGGTCATCTACTTAACTGTTTCTCTGCTTCCTGTATGTATCGTGTTTTATCCATTATCACCGTCACCCCTCCTTTATCTTCTCTTTTTGGAACAATGTTCTGGTCCTTGCTTAAGGCAATGAGAGTGCATACAGTGACACAATGCTGGTGCCCCTCCAGCAGTTTGTATGAGTGTGAACAGGTGAACAATGTGGGCAGTTTCAGTCTGGGTCTGGAGCCTAAATTCCTCTACTTGGGTTGGTAAATCTCAACTGTGGTTTTTCTTTTTAAAAAGATTGAGGTAGTAAATCTCCATAAATCTGTACTTGTGTCCTTTTACAGAGGATGTATTGAGAGTGTAGTGACATATTCTATTATGGTGTGGTATGGCAACTGTATTTCTAGTGACCGCAAGAGGCTGCAAAAAATTGTGAGGGTGGCAAGTGTAATTATTGGAGAGTTTTACCTTTAATTCAATAGATTTTTAACAAGAGATGTTTATGTAAGGTATCCAGTATAGTGGATGATCCTTTACACTCTTTTAATCATTTTTGATCTGCTGCCATCTAGAAGGAGATATGGTAGCATTTGTGCACATTCAACCAGGTTTTGCAAAAGTTTTATCCCTTTTAGGCTTCTGTTTTTAATCCTGTCCCTCATAGACTAGATATAAAGAGGATACACATGCGAGTTGAAGGTAAAGGAGGGTTGTTAGGAATGAGGTTGCTTAGATTGCATATACTAAGGATTATGCACAATAAATGCACTTTATTATTGTTTGAGAAGGGAGGTAACAGATATGCACTTTATTGCACAACATAGTAATGGAAATAAAAAATAGGTAATATGAATTATGGTTATACGCACAAAAATAGTACCTTATATTAGGTACAATCAGGCACGATTATTGCACTTTGTAGTAAGGTTGATAGTACAGATAAGGTGTAATTGCACAAATAAATGGCGCAAAAAATAAAGAAAAAACTCTTGTGTCAACAATGAAGGAGTGGGAGTTAGAAAATGGGGTTTCTTCTATTTTTGTATTTTATTTATATATTCTTGACTTGAAAGTTTATACTGAAATATGTTTTGGATTTTTAGTTTGGAGTATGTGTAATATGTATGTGGTCTGGGGCAGGATAGGGACATTGCAATTTCATCTCATTATGTTTGTATTTCTCTTTTGTATGCAGAAGAGATGACATTAAATATGACTATGACTATAACTAAATATAAATAAATGTTCTCAAAAAATTATATTCAAGATGAAAACAATTGGGATGTCAGTTTGCTTCTAGTGTTCTAGTGCTTTAATGATGGAATTAGCCTTATAAAACATAACTCAAAGGAACATTGATCAATTGTCAGCAAAGGCCATGACTCTTGGGAAAGAAAAAAACGTGATGCAGGTGAACATTTGATTAACAGGAGTTGTGAAAATGTGATCTTACTACATGTGCTAGCACCAATTATCTGGTAAATTATGGGCATATTTCATTTTCATCTGTGAAAGGGTTTTACAAACATAGCTGTAGTGATATGAAATACATTTATAGGAGTTAAAAATGCAGATAAGTACCGGTATGGGATCTATTATCTGGAATAATTGGGACATGGTAGATAAGGGATCCTTCCCTGTATAAATACATTATAGGGCAGATTTATCAAGGGTCGAATGGAAAATTTTAATTAAATTTAAATGTCTAATTCGATGTTCAAGATTTATCATTCTCTGGCCATTTAAGAATTCGAATTTGACTATTCACCACTAGGGATGTAGCGAACAGTTCGCGCGAACTTCGACTGTTCGCGTCCGCCGCAAGTTCGCGAACGTCGCGCGACGTTCGCCAATAAGCGTTCGCGTCAAAATCGTTCGACCATTCGACCATTCGATCGCTAAAATCGAACGATTTTCTTTCGAATCGAACGATCGAAGCCATTGGATTGAATGAAATCATTCGATCCAATGGCTTTGATCGTTCGATTCGAACGAAAATCGTTCGATCGAACGATTAAAATCCTTCGATCGTTCGAATCGAAAGATTTTCGGATGTTCGAAGTTCGCAAACTGTTCGCATTTTTTGGCGGTGTTCGCGAACGGCGTTCGCGAACACATTGTCGGCGGTTCGCTACATCCCTATTCACCACCTAAAACCCGCTAATTCAATGGCAGAGGTGCAGGGATCAATTTGGAGATGCTTACAGCCTTCATTACATTACAGTTTGTTTTTTTTAAAGAAAAAACTAATATGGAGTTTGATCAAATTCGATTTGAATTCGATTCAAATTTTCAGGTCATTTAAATTCGTCCAAGTTAAAAAAATTAATTTTCAGAATAAACTTTGATTGGTTGAATTTATGGGAGTTTAAAAAAAACTCACATGAATTCAAAATTCGACCCTTGATAAATGTGCTTTTATGTCTACTGAAAATCACTACCCAATTGGATCATTTTGCCACCAATATGGATTCATGCAGTTTATTTACCATCAAGTACAATCTACTGTTTTATTATTAAAGAAAAAAGGGAAATTACAAATTTAGAATTATTTGCTTGAAATCGATATTAAATGGACATTGCTTTTGTAATTTAGAATTTTCTGGATAATGGGTTTCTGAATAACGGATCATATATACCAGTACTGTATTTTGTTTTAGGCTAGGGCAAGACATTGCAGATCTCGGCCTGTGGAGAAATGCAGGCAGAGAATCCACTCTTCAATTTGCCTGCACTCAAATACATTGGGGTATATTTTTCAAAGAGTGAAGTTAATAGTGAAGTTCCGGCACTAGAGTGAAATGCCGCCACTCCCCATTCATTTCTATGGGGTTTTTTAAAGGCATATTCATCAAAGGGTGAACTTTCACCCATTGATAAATACGACTTTCAAAATCCCATATATAAATGTACGGAATTTTACTCTAGTGGCGGAACTTCACTCTTTGATAAATTTACCCCATTGCTTCAGCTTAGATGTAGACAGACGTGGCAGATTTTTGTGCAAAATGCTGAGATCTGCATTGTCTGTATGGTCTGGCCCTAGCCCAAGCATTGATTGTTACAGTGGAGTCCAAAGAAGTGAATAGAAAACATGCATCATAGCATGGATCTTACAATGGAAAGAACACTGTAAGGATTAGACTTTACCCTGGTGGTCTAGTGGCTCTCCGTGGTAGTCTAGTAGGCGGCGGGGTCCCCCGCCATCTCTGTGGCGAGGACGCCCACCACATGTGTCCTTTGAAAAGACTCCTTTCTTTCTCTTTTCTTCTTCAGTGCCAGTTCCTCTATGGTGTGCACGGCCGCACGCTCCCTTGGTTATGCACAGGCATGATGACGTCATTGCACAATGTCACGAAATTCAAACTATTTAAAGGGGCTTGACAAAGGGGCCGAGCCCCGAAACGTTGCATCACCGCAACGTCTGTCTGACGATTCTCTGCTTGTGCTGGCCCAGCTCACCTGTTCCTGGTGGTGTTCTTTCTTCCAGTATCCTGGTGTGACGATTGTGCCCCTTTGCCCTTCCAGAACCGTTAGCTTAGCTCCTCTCTCAAATAAGACCTGGTGGCATCCGATTAACCAAGGGTTCCTCCCGAGGTGAAAGGCAGCGGTTAGAGGCAGAAGTGAGAGCCGAGACCAGGGAGCTTAGCTTGGGTTCCGGATATAGAGTGCCAAAAGTGACAAACACCTCGGATTTCGGGGGAAATGTAAGAGAAAAATAATTTGCAATAATAATATAGCAATTGTAATATTCTTCATTAGACTTATTGCATTGCAAATTTGAATTGTGTATTCTACATTTTAGGAGGCATGCTTGAAGGTTGCATAATCTTTTGGCCCAAACATAACCTTCTCAGTCAGAAGTTTTATTACATACACTGCAGACTGGCGCAAACTATAACATTTTATTACACCCCTCCCCCTCTAAAATCTTATTTGGCATTTGGAGTAAATGTTATCTTCACCTTACTAAAAAATAAATAAAGGTAATTTGCTCTAATTCCTTAATTAAACTTGTAGATCATGAACATTTTCATTTCAAATCTCAACCAAATTTGCCATCGGGTTAAAGTCTCTTTTTACTGCTTTCAACTCAAGAGTTTGGAAACCCATGAATTAAGTAGTAACACATAAGCAGTAACTTAGACACTTCATGTTGTTCCTCCATAGAAGATTTTGACAATGATTACAGCACTCAATGGACAGTATTGCACATAAACTGCTGAATGGTGTACTTGCACTCATATCAGCCTGTAAAACTGGTGCAAAGGCATTTTCATTTCAATAAATAAAAGTTAATTTGTACCTGAATAAATATAAATTGCAAGTCAGTGCTTAGACAATGGATAGCAATGTTTTCCATGTTACAATAAGAGCTTACATTCCAGGTAGTATACCGAAAAATGCAACACAAAGGGGCAGATTTATCAAGGGTCGAATTTCAAAGTAATGGGAGTTTTTTTTGAACTTCCATTACTTCAAAATTCGAATAAAAAAATACCAATCAAAATTTATTTAAAAAATCAAAGTTTTTAACTTTGAGTGACTAGGCTATATTCAAATTGTTTGTATCAAAGTTTTATCGCATTCAATTGAATTCAAATCGAAGGATTTGCCCCAAAAAACTTATATTTTTCAAAGTTTACCAAATGAGTCGAGGAGGTCTCCCGTAGTCTAAAACAGCAATTTGGCAGGTTTTAGATGGCGAAGTCAAAGTTTTAAAGAGACAGTACATGATAAATTTCAATATTGGATAGTCATATTTTTTAAATTCTAATTGAATTTTGGCCTCTTCCATAGTCGAAATACAAAAAATTACTCAAAATTCAATTTTTTTTTATTTCAAATTTTCACTTTGAGCAAATTGTATGAACCTGTAAATTATGTTTTGATTTGTATATAAAAAAAAAAAGATTTTCTCCAATATATATATATATATATATATATATATATATATATATATATATATAGAAAAATCCAGGACATTCTTATGTAATGTCACTGCTTGATTATGAAGCAGTGAATGATGTCACTTAAGCAAAGAAAAGCAACCTTTCTACTGTTGTGTGGGAGATAATTTGCCACTCAGGAGTTATAATGTTATTGGATCAATGCTATATCTCCTTGCTTAAAGCAGAAGAGCTGTATAATGTATAACATCGGTCCTGTCATTCCATGAGGACACCCTGCCGACAATGCTCTGCTTTAATTACTGCACAATTAAATAAATATCCTGTAGTTCTACCAATTATCCCACATTGCAACTTGTGACAAATTGTTTGTCATAGAAATCCTAGTCCAATTAGGACCAAAGAAGAATTAACTTGAATAATCAACCTAGAAATGCTGAATACCTATCGAAATACTACTAATAAAGATAAAGTTAGATTTGTGCAGCAGCTTTTGTGTTAAATGCTTAAGGCATTTTTGTCCCGATACCAATGCTGACCTCCAACAATTTTTTCTGTCTTTTCAAATATTTGCCATTCTTTTTAGTTGTGGCTGCAGATCGACAATTTCCAGATGTCTCTTTGTGGAAAATTTTTATATTGTAGACGAAAAGCAGTTCATTTTCATTAGAAGGTATACCTGCTGTATCTTCTCTACAATGGGCATCTATGGCAGAAGCAGTTTAGAAGCTGCAATGCAAATTGATAGTTGGAAAATGACCAATAATGGACTTTTTATCAAAATTTGGAGTTTGTGTAATGTTTTACATGTTGTAATAAAAAATCAAATGCTTGTTTATTTATTAAAAATGTATTGGAAAATATGTTAAAAAAATAGAATTCCTCAAATTTTATCTATTTATCATTTTCAAAGGGTCAAAGTTTGTAATGCTTGTTTGCATTGGCTTCTACTACATGAACTTGGCAGCTAAAAGCTGCTGAAGTTTTACATTTAAGCTTTACAAATGTTTAAATACATTTTAATAATTATTGTACATACAAGTTTTTAAAAGCACCATAAGAATTAATGAGTTTTAGCGCAAAAATATTTTATTTGTTGCCAGAATTCTAATTGGAGCATTGTGAAATTAAAACCAACACTGCCTAAAATAATAAAGGTTAGTGTTGACTGCTTACATGTTCTTTTCTGTAAGGGTCAAAACATATGTTTAGTGATGGGCGAATTTGGGGAGTTTCGCTTCGCCAAAAAAATTGTGATTTTCTGGCGAAATTCGTGAAACGGCAAAAAATTCACGAAACGACGTCCGTTTTTTTGACACCGGTGTCCCTTTTTTTATGCCGGTGAATTTTCGTATCGGTTTCGTGAATTTATTCGCCAGCGGGGAATCGCGGGAACTCGCTGTGAATTTGTGCCTGCCAAATAAATGAGCCCATCACTATATATGTTTACTTATTACCCTTAGATATTCACAGATCTTATTAAAACAAATGCTGCATGAAGTGGTTGTAACTATGTCATCTCATATTTTTTATATGTTGGTGACTCCCTGTCTGGTTGAATTATTATGGGAAATGCATTGGTCTTAAGCTGGTAATAGACGCAAAGATCCGATCGGATGTCCCCATCTCCCGACCTGCCACTAAACATTTTGATCAAATAAAGTAGAAAAGAACAGATCAGCCGATGTTCTGCCCCTGACAACAATCGTACGAAAGTTATGTCCAACAAAATCTAGTGACAGTCTCTCTCTGAAAATCGTATGATCGGCAATACATGCAGAAATATTACCTGCAGTAGACAGAAATCTTTTAACCTGTCCGATCGACCAAACGAGCGATCTCCGCCGGACGAAAAATGTCAGGGCTCTCCACACACGATCCGAAAATCGTATGAATCCTCGATTCGTACAATCTGATCTTTGCATCTATGGCCAGCTTTAGAAGCAGGTCTTTCACTTGACAGAAATATTTAAAAAATTTCAACTTTTTTTTTTTTTTTTTACAAGGCTTTGCTCCAAGATGGTCCTCAATCTAAATAGCATGGAAGACATCATCAAAACAGATAATTTATAGCAAAATAAGTTAGAATTAATTAAATTATCCAATTTTATTTCTTAAATGTCATTATTTAATTATGTTGTTAGAATAATGCAATGCCATTATACTACAAAACTCCATTATTACCTTGACTGAAAATTAAAAACTACAGTAGAAATAAGGCCCATCATGTCACCTACTCTTCCTCGTAGCTTTTTGACTGGTTGACTGAGCACGTGTTCATTAACATAAACACTAACAATAATCATTTCATGGGGTGTTGGAAAATTCTTTCACAATAAATTAGTGAGACTATCATTTTTGTATTCATTTAAATTTCTGTACAAAAAGCAGCAGAGTTTATAGGCTGATTCCAATGTGCTTCTTCACTATGCTGTATATTTCAGATATTTTTAAAGGTTATCACCAGTTCAGTTAGAAAGTTCACTGTTAATTTATCATAGCCTTCTTTCATACGCCACCAAATTGTACCTCAGTGTCTCTGAATAATGAAACAGATGGCCACAAACACACCAACTCAAATTTACGTTTGTCTATTAGATCTTTGAAATTTGCTGTAGGAGGAGATGAGAGAGAAAGCCCAGCCTAGATTTTCCTTAATATAAAGATCTCTGAAAGGCACGTTGAAGATACAGAGCATATAATTAACTACAGCCTTGCATTTTTGATCTTCTCTTTCTGTGACAGTAACGGCTCATTAAAATAAAGAGCAACAGCTACACACAGCATTTTCCCATTATTGCAATGCAAAGGTTTAGTGGCAGCAAGCATGTCATTGCTTGCTTGATGGAACATGGTAAAAACCTAATAATTATCCCTGCTTTCCACGTGTTTTAAACAAAACAGACCAAACAAAAAATGAATTAAAGGAGACTTTGTTCATATGTTCAAGAAATGAGCTTGAACATACGATGTGTAATAATATTTAAAAAATGGTATATATTTAACAAAACCATGTTATTAAAAGAGAAGTTCATTAATATTTAGGGGGTTATTTATCAAAGGTCGACAGATTTTTTTTTTTTTTTTTTACTTTAAATTAACTCAAATTACCTCAAAACTCAAATGGTATCTTATTTAAGAAAAAACTTGAATGGCAAAAACACAATTCTGTAAGTTCGAGTCCCGCAACCCAAAAACTTGAATTGATCAAGTTTCAGTGGAAAAAACTTGAATCAATCAAATCGAATTCACAATTTGAGTATTTGGGCAAAACGCTCAAAAAAACTTGAACAACAAGCAGGCTGTTAACCTCTTCCAATGGTTCAAGGGACCTCTGTCATTGACTCCTACAGAACTTCGGCAGGTTTTAGGTGGTGCATTTTCAGATTCAAGCTACTTCCAGGGTTGGGGTATAATAAATCACTAATATTTCAGTTTTTTGAAAAAAAAAAAAAAAAAAAACTCTATTGATTTGATTTTTTTTAACCCACACATGTGAGTTTTGACCAAAATATACAACTGAAAAACTCGAACGTTCAAGGAAAAACAACTTGATCCTTAATAAATCAGCCCCTTAGGGTCCAATTCAAGAATGATTAAGCCTTCTTCTCAGCCACATTTTTAATTTTTTTATTGGGGGAAAATATCTAATTCTTAAATTAGCTCCTTACTATATGACTGATAAGAATGAGCATTTTTTCTCTTCTGATACACAGAGTCCATGCTTGAATTTTAGCTTGCATTTTGTTTCTCACAAAATGTTTTCCAGAGGGGAAAAAATCCACCCTTTGACTTCAATGCATTTGGAGCAATAAAAAACACCTATTGGTAAATTTCTGTGGTTTTGCTATTTTTTTATTGCAAAACAAAAAGGAACAATTTCATCACTAGCTGTAGATTTAATAGTTTAAAGTCTGAGAGCTGCAGAACAGAAAAAAATAATATAAAAAAAACATACAAAGAAAGGCCAACTTCACATTGTCTTTAAATTCTTAAGTCTCATCCATATTAAAAGGGCAAGTAATACAAAAAAACACCTGAAAAACAGAACCTGATTATTATTTAACCACTTTTCCAGGCTGAACGTTATTGACTTGTGTATTTTTTCTTCATGCGGCATATTATATTCACACACCATAAAAGAAAAAAGTTACAGTATTTCTATTGTTTTTTTTTTTTAATTTTGCCTGTATATTTGTTTAATTGGAATATTATTTTCCCCACAGCTTTCATGATTGTGTTGCTCACTTATCTTCCCAAAGATGCCATTGTGTCTCCGTAAGATTTTTTATAATATCTCATAGGTTATAAACCCCTGACAAGAAACTAGATGAGGGCATTGCTTATGGACACAGATGGTACCCTGTTATAGGAAACTTGGTTAGCTGTACAGAACCATAGGGGATAACCCAGGGTAATTCCTTTACAGGTAATTTACTTTACAGTGCTACGCAATATGTTGGCGCTATATATATATACATAATAATAATAAAAATCCTAGGCTTATTGCTTTTAAATAGAAATAGTGTACAAGATATCCCTCAATAGGAAACACAACCCCTCCAGGGAGTTTGTATTTGGTGTGACACATCTTTAACAGAACCTGCTGCTTTATTTCTTCATAAAAGCACTGCGTATCTTGACAGCGCTATATAAATAAATGATGATGATAAATTGTAATATAATTATAAATATATTTTGAAGCAAGGTAACAGTTTTCTTGATTTATATTTTATTTATTTAATTTGTTTTATTTATATTCCTCCTTTGAGGGCCTATATTGCCATTAGTGGCTAGTGTCCAACTGTGCCCATTCTTTGTTATTTTGGTGTTAAAATTATTCCAATATATAGAGCTGCAGCACTAAAATAAAGTTTTGTGCCTAATTGGTTTTCTGAGATAACTTTAATAATTAATTTTATATTCTTTATAGTGTTTAATTTTTGAACTTCACTTCTCCTATTTTAATAATCCATTATGCCTTATTATTTGCATCTCTTATTTGTGTAATGAATATTTT
Organism: Xenopus petersii; assembly: GCA_038501925.1. NCBI lineage: Eukaryota > Metazoa > Chordata > Amphibia > Anura > Pipidae > Xenopus > Xenopus petersii. The sequence goes on along the minus strand of CM076676.1, from coordinate 31,768,764 downwards.
AAATAGTTACTATCAATAGTTACTATGATAATAATACAGGTATGAGATACATTATTCAGTTAAAGGGGGCCCAACACTCCCCAAGATTAACTGTTTTGTTATGCCATACCAAATGTAAACAAATTTAGGGGGTAAGCCACTCCCACCTCCCTGATGAAGGAAGTTGCTAACCCCCCAAAACATTGAACCATTTGGTATGGCACAATAAAGCTAAAACAGCAGTTAATCTTGGGCCCCCTTTATCTACATGACTACGCTCATCAACGTGGCCATACGCCAGTGGATCGCCACCAGAAAGTAAAGCAATTTGTATACATAGGACGTGCTCCCAATTCCAAAATCTTGTTGCATATATTATCTGGAAGCACATAATCCAGAAAGCTCTCCCATAGAGTCCATTTTAAGAACAAATTACATTTTTTAAAAATGGTTTCCTTTCTTCCCAAGTACATTGTAATACCTCCTAACTAAATTGCATTAATCTGACAAAAAAAATTCTATTGGGTTTATTTAATATTTAAACTTTTTTTAGAAGTTTAATTAGGGTATGGTGAGCCAAATTACACAAAATCCCTTATCTAGAAAACCTCAGACCCTAAGATTTCAGAATAATAGATCCCATACTTGTAATAAAAAGATTATTTTGTATTTTGCCATTAGTTTCTATGAAGGAGTTACAGTATTGCAATTTTATATCTGAATTATCAAAATCAGATATAATATGTATATATATATATATATATATATAGTAAGAGTTTTGGTAGCTGGGATCAGTTTTCCTGGGGTAACACAGCACACGACACAAGCACAACTCATGAGAGTATAGTCTCTTTTTGGCAGTTTATTGTCTCTTATATATATATATATATATATATATATATATATATATATATATATATATATATATATATATATATATATATATATATATATATATATATATAATTATCTCTCAGCTAAAACACTATAATGCACCTGGTAAGTAGAGCTCAGTTAGCTCATTATACTTTTCTACAACTTCTACTCGATCAAAGCAAAACCTCTCATCAGCTATATCTTGCCACCTTTAGTGACTTCAGTGATTACACTGTATTTTTTCCTTTTTAACTTTGCTTTGAAATATCTTTATAGCTTCTTATTTTAGGTTTACTTAGAACCCTTGTTTCTATTCTAATTCCTGGTCACAAACTTTTTTGTTACCATGATCCCTGTCAGAATAATTCTTTATTTTCATTCTGATGCAATGTTTTAGAACATGCCTGGTACCTCCCTTCCTTGATTTGATTTATTCAATCAAATTTGCCCTAGAAAAAATATAGGGAGTTACTGAGAGCATATTGGGAGGCACAGATCTTAACCAGTACACCACAGTTCTTAGAAGTAAAGAAACCCTAAACATAATGTACAACATTTCTGCCTTATTTCTTTATTAATCTTAATTCTTTATTGATTCTTCATTATCTCATCATCTCATGTTTTTCTTTACAGTAATATTGACTGCTTTTTGGCAAGTTGTGACCTGCCAAGTTAAGTTTTTGTCCATGTATTAAATCTACCACCTGAATATTGATTGCTTCGAACTTTGGGACTAAATAACCTCTATGAGTGCCAGATGCCCATGTCTGTGAGTGGGGATGTGGACATGGAGGAGACCCCTGTCTTATCTTGAAAAATCACTCTACTCCAAAGGCACATAACCACATCCTTTATTCCATCAAATTATATGTTTTGATGTATGTTTCACATGACCCAACAACTCCAAAAAAAAAAAAATATCAAAAAAGACTTCTTTGTGCAATAAAAGGTCTTGTGTTGTAAATGTATCATGGAGCTTTAAAGCAGTGTGTTTATTATGGTAATTATGTAAATATGATAAAATGTAAACTACACTATGCTTTTATTCTAAAGTATCAGGAGAAATCGGTATATTTGCAAGATGTTTCACAATAATGTTCTTGTTCCTTCTTTATATCACACTAATTAAAATCTCACAGACACATAACACTCCCAAAGTAATATCTAAACCATTTACTCACAGTTTTTTTCTGTATTGACATGAATAGTGTGTTGCATTTCTCATCATAATAATTAACATCGGAAGAACTAGTGTTAATGTGATTGAATGTTTCCTTCTAGAATACACCTGTGTGGTCCCATAAATGTGCAAAATGCTACAATTTACACAAGATGCTAATTTGCTTTAGGAATGCCCTGTTTTCAATAAAGCACAACATATTACTAAACCTGCTTGATGTAAGCAATGATTGCTTGAAGAAACATGTTGTAGAAACAGACAGCTGTTTAAAAACACAGTGGGAGATGTAATCTCCAGGGAAGGTGCTGCTAAACAGGGAATACAGTATATTGTCTGGTTCAGTAGTATTTTCCACTAGAAGGTTGTCCTGTTGAAAGGTTTTTATTTGTGATTAGAACATGAGGTCTCTCTAAGAAGGACACAGGTATGTGTTTTGAAGGCAAATAAATGTCCACAACCCTCCTTTGAGGTGATAAGTAGCATGGGCCACTCTGCATTACAAAAGCGCCAGAAGGAAGGGGGGTAGGAGGACAGGAGAGGTACTTGCCAAGTGCCCCCCCCCGTCATTGCTCCCTAGACACAGGACTCTTCTGCCTACCCCTAGTTCTGGACCTGTCTGCCTGTGGAATGAACTGCAACTGGGGCTTGGGGTATTGTTCTTACCGAGGGAGGAAATTATTGAGCAACTGAAGGTAAGAAGTAGGGATGTAGCGAACCGCCGCCGATGTGTTCGCGAACGCCGTTCGCGAACACCGGCAAAAAATGCGGACAGTTCGCGAACAGTTCGCGAACTTCGAACATCCGAAAATCGTTCGATTCGAACGATCGAAGGATTTTAATCGTTCGATCGAAGGATTTTCGTTCGACTCGAACGATCGAAGCCATTCGATCGAATGATTTCATTCGATCCAATGGCTTTGATCGTTCGATTCGAACGAAAATCCTTCGATTTTAGCGGTCGAAGGAATCGAATGGTCGAATGGTCAAACGATTTTTGTTCGAATCGAACGCGAACTCGTATTGGCGAACGTCGCGCGACGTTCGCGAACATTCGGCGGACGCGAACAGTCGAAGTTCGCGCAAACTGTTCGCTACATCCCTAGTAAGAAGCACTCCGGAGAGTGCTCATCTTCGTGCTAGAATCCAAAATGGCAATGCCCATACTAATGAAGTCACAACACATTGCATAGCATCATCATGTCACAGTTTGGGGTGTTGTGGTTTGAAATAAAAGGAAACCAAAGACCCGGGTTCAATACCAGAATATAGGTACTTCCTGAGTGAGTTTCTGGGTGAGCTATAATTGTTGTATTGACTGTTCCTTGGTTCTTCGCCCTTCTGCTTAAATCCTGACCACACTTATTGCTGCCTGCCTCTTACTATTTGCCTGGATTAAAACTTTCAGCATTTTAACCCCCTGTCTACTGCGACCTGGACTGTTTCAGCCTTTCTGCATTGCAGCTTCCAAATTCAACATGTTATGTGCTGTTGGGCCTTGACACTACTAAACACTGGGGAATATGAGCGCAGGCCAGGAGACTGAGCAGTTCCCTGAAGAATTTGTAACTACCTTTTTACTGGTAGTTCACAAGGGCCGTATGTAGTGAGGAAACTTACCAAGTGTGTAGGTAGCACCCAGGCAGCTGGATTTTTTTTTATGACTTATGTTTTGTTTGTATGTTAATGGCACCCATCTTTAAAGGGGACCAAAAAAAATATTCAAAATCCTATTTTATCACATTAGTCAAGCAAAATTAACTTTAATTACACTATATAAATTATTTGAATCTTTCTTCCTTCAGTCTGGGATTTCAAAATTATATCAAGCAGGCAGGAGCCATTTTGTGCACACTGTTATTAAGACAAGCCTTCCATCATCTCAGAATCTTGTTTGTGCACCAGAATGGGGGACCTGATGTCCATCCCCATGCCCTGGTTACACAATTAAATGGTGAAGAGAATGGGTAGAATGTGTGGAGAGCAGTGACATCTAGGAAGTGCTGAATGGAAAGTGAAAGTAATTGCCTGCCCCGCCTCTATGCCCAGGGCATAGAGGAGTGGCAGACAATATTTGATTGACAGCTGAGATTTTAAATGAGCTTACAACAGCTATGAATGCTTTAATAAAAAATAGAAATTGGATTACATGTTTAATTTGAAAAGGACTTTTATTATACAGATTTGTGTGTCTGGGTGACAGGTCTACTTTAACTGGTTTAAAATTTAAGAAGATGCTTGTTGTGGATGCATGCTTACAAGAACTAAATCAGGAACAAGAAACGAGCATAGTCAAATTCTGATATTTACGCTAAACCTAAAACCAAGACACAGATGGGTATTCTGTACTTCAAGTAATTTCTTAACAGTGATTGATAGGGTTTAGTTCGACTGAGGGATCTAGGCATATGTTGGAGTTTTTTAGGAGCAGGTATTTCAAATGAGTGGTAGTTTACACACGTCTTAATTAGAAAAAAACCTAGCATTGTTGCCCTGAAAATGCAACTCCATATCCTTTTACGTATAAGACACAAGACAGAGTATTGATCAGATGATTTAACAGTATGTCCACATGTTTACTGGCAATATGTGAAATGGCAAGAGGATTAAAAAATGTATTGATATACACCAATCATCAATGAGATTTGAAAAATGTAGGTTTCCATTGGTATTAGAAAATATAAAAGACAAGTTTATTTTGATGTCTAAAGGTAAAACCAGGTTATTCCTCTGTTTATAGAAATGGAAAAATATTTAAATAAATGTAAGCAGAGTCATTTAAGCCTTTGACCTTGACAGCAAAACAAATACATCAAACAATTACAGAATATGACATAAAAGTTAGATGATGAAATAATAATAATATTGCCAGAGTTGATGCATTTGTAGAGACAGCCTGGGTGCCTTATAGTTTCAAAATGATGAGAAATTAAGACATGACTTTGTGTGATTTATTTATTTTATTTTTCTTATTTCATGTGCTGATTTTCCTTCTTTGACAGGGTTAAGCATTGGAATGAAAGTACAGTGAATAATATATTGGAGTAAACCTGTTAGTCATGTAAAGGGTACAAATCAGAACACTTTAGTTGCTTTTCCCCCTGTTAGATGCCTGTGATCCTCACAGATTCGCTCTCACATTGGAAATAATCATCTAGGATCAGAACAAAGCACGTTGTTCTTGAAAATGAGACTCAGATTCTACCTGTCCTAAGGGCAGATGAGCAGATACATTGCGCAGAGGGAATGCTCCGTCTCCTATCTTTAAGCTCTTTCATTTGTTAAAACTGTTCTGTACGACTACAAACTAGCAAATATCATTAAAATGATTACATCACTCTGACAGACTGGAAAGAATGGTTGTTGGAGTAAGCAAGATGAATAGAATTGTAGAAGAGAAAGAACAAAAAAATTGAAAGCATGATTAAAAAAATCAATTAGAATGCTGGAGTGATATATATATATATATATATATATATATATATATATATATATATATATATATATATATATATATATCTGTACAAAATGGCAAAATGGAGTGAAGCGGTATCCCAATCAGTGACTTAGTCCACACCGTGGACAAATCATATATTTAAACAAAAAAAGTCCAGATTTACAAATTGCGTGAAAGTAAAGATTCCTTTATCAGAAAATTTGCTGCAATGTTTCAAAGCTCCCACTTCTTTGTCAAGCATCACAATGCATAATGACATCACTTTCTATATAAAGGTTACAAATAAATTCGGCAGGCATGATTTTGCGGCAAATTTCCGTGTTTCACCACCATCAAAAAATTCCGGACGCGTTGGAAAAGTCGTTTGTGTTAAAACTGTCGCGTCAACATTTGGACGCCCATTTACTTTAACGCCGGAGTCAAAATTGACGCATACATCAGAATTGACGCGGGCATCAAAATTCGCATTTTGCAAATTTTTCGCCGTTTTGCAAATTTCACAAATTTGCCCATCAATAGTTACTAATTAACACACTTAACAGGTGAAAAGGTATCTAACAAGGTTTAACTCACAATATAGTCAATATGGTTTATCGATACAATAAGTGAGATCCAGCCTGTGTATCTGTAATAATATTACCTGTGCAGCGGGGTCCCGTCGTGTGGTTCTGTGGCGCTGGATCCAGCGCCATCTTGATCTCTAGGGCACGCGGCGTGCCTGCGCGCCTCTTAAAGGTGCTGGCGCGATTACGCCAGCGTGCATTGGCGCACGTTATGGCGCGAAATTTGAATGTATTTAAGGCCCATTCATACTCCTAGCCAGTGCCCATGATAGAACTTGTTTCTAGTGGTTCCTGAGCCTTGTGCGTTTGATCTGTTCTGAATCTAGTCTGTTTGATTACCCGTGTTTGACCCAGCCTGTTCCTGACTATTCTGCATTCTGTATCCTGAACCTGCCTGCCTACGACAACTCTTCCTGCTTAACCCCTTGATTGACAACCCGGTTTGACCCTAGCCTGCCTGACGATTCTTGATATCTGCCTGCCTCGACCTTGCCTGTCTGACAATTCTCTTGCCTGCTCCATTTGTACCGTGACCTTAGGCCCAAAATACTCTGCTAACAGCCGTGCCCCTTCGCCAGCCAGAACATCTTGCCTTGCACCCCTCGTTAAGTCCAGGTGGCACCCAAGTAAGCTGAGGGCTCCTCCCAAAGCCCAACGGAGGTCACACTACTGGTGAAGCCGAGACCAGGGTGCTTGACAATTGTTCTGGTATCAGGTGCCGGCCGTGACAGTATCCCATGTTACATTACCTCATATAACATTTATATGTCAAACCTTAATGAGCTAAACAGAGGATGCTCAGAGAAGCAGAAGATGATTGTGGTGCCATGCTCAGCAAGCAATACCCTGGCTAGAATGTTTTTCAAAAAAGATTATCACCACCCTGGGTAACAGGTAAGGGACTAGAATTACTAGGGAGTACTTAACAACTTGGAAACCCAGCCCCCATTTTCTTTTACTGCAATTTATCTAATGTTTTGTCAGTAAAGGTGAACATAGACGCAAAGATCCTATCATTCGAATTGAGGATTTGTACGATTTTCGGACGGTGTGTGGAGAGTCCCGACATTTTTCATCCAGCCGAGATTGGTCGTTTGGTCGATCGGACAGGTTTGATTTTGTTCCGACTTTCCCGCTGGAGCCTATTGCGCTCTCATCGCAATCCGATAGTTCGGCCAAACGTTCAGATTACCCCTGATATAGCCAAGCCCGTTAGTGGCATATCGGGAAAGATCGGCTTGTTTAGCGATGTCGCCAAACGAGCGGATCTTTGCGTCTATGGCCACCTTAAGGCACAAACTGACAAAAATCAGCTCCCTTGTTGAAGGAATAACATGAGTAAACAAAAACAAAGAGAAGAAGATAGCTTTAAGTTGGAGATGCACATAGAAAAAAAGAACATAAGAGCCAACTGCTTGCATAACCCAAGGGAAAAAATGAGAAACAGGTATGCTTTTAAACACACTGTGTTGATCAGCTGTTCATTACTTCAGATTCAGAATGTTACCATACTGCCTAGACCGGAATAACAGAGGAATGAAGCAGCCTGTTGCTTTTTTCCCCATTAAGATCTAGAAGAGAAAAGTATCAAGTCAGAAGACAGTCAATATCTTTAGCTAAAAGAAGATTGCTTTACTCTTGCACTCTAAAAGTTCAACATATTTATATGGAATGTCACAGAAAGAAAGAATGGCATTAAGTATAGCAGCATTTGGGGCACAATACATTACCTACCAATGTCATTCTATTCCCTTTGGCAGCACAGAAGCGAAATATGGCATTTAAATTAAGTGGCAAATAGATTTAGTGCTATTCGGTTAGGGAGCGAGCAGCAAGATCACATAGTACTGTAAAATGTGACTTATAAGTACTGGTTGGTATAAAAACACTGTTGAGTGCTTGCAATTTATTTCAATCTCAATGGAGAAGAAGTAAACAAATATAACATTTCTTTTTACAGTAAAGATACAAACAGAATAAGCGACTGATTTATCAATAATTGAACTGGTCAATTGTGTGTCAAAAGTGTCAGTCAGACTGCGTTTGACTTTTTTTTTGACTAGGTTCAACACCATTATGTTTAATTGTATCTCAACACTTGCTAAGCACTAATCCAAATCTTTACCCTCTGAATCAAAGTGCACGTGAAGAAGAAAAACTGAACAGAACCTTCAGTATTACAGGTATGGGACCTGTTATTTAGAATGCTTGGGACCTGGGGATTTTCTGGATAATGGGTCTTTCTGTAATTTGGATCTCCATGCCTTAAGTCTACTAACAAATCATATAAACATTAAATAAATCCAATAGGATAATTTTGCCTCCAAAACAGATTAATCATATCTATATTATATCTATCATCTATCTATCTATCTATCTATCTATCTATCTATCTATCTATCTATCTATCTATCTATCTATCTATCTATCTATCATCTATCTATCTACCAATTGTGGAATTGGTGGGGCTGTGAGACTTGGCTGGCCAGCAAAGCAGATTAAAATAATGTTTTCCGCCACATATATCTTGTCATCAGTCGTAGTTACATTTTGTAGAGAAAAGGCTTTTCTTTCAGTACAAATAAAATCTTTTTGGCAGCGATCAGTTGTAATGAATTATCATTTCAAGATTCATGTATATTACTTTTTTCTAACCAAATTAAGTCATGAAGCCTCCTGGAATAAATGAGCACACCTAATAAAAGTTGGTTCATTGTGATTCATTTACTGCTTTATGAAAATATCTTAATCTCAGTGCTATCCACGTTCTATCAGCTTTGAGATGTCATTTAAGAAGAAGATAGAAGTCTAAATATCTATTGTACAGCTACTGTATAATCCTGTACAATAAAACCTACTGCTACTTTTATAGTTAAGATGTGGAATTTCTCTGACCCAGCTCTGGTTGAGAAGCATATCCCGACATTAATTCTTAAATAACTAGCGCAATTGGGTTTTTTTTTTTGCATTCTGTTCACGCATTTTTTCTGCAGCTCTGAACCTATTTGATCAAATAAGAGCGTTAGATGGATTGTAATGTTATGCATATGTGTCTTGTTTCTTGAAAGATGACCTTGTGGAAGACATTGGCACCGAGCCCTTTACTGAACCAGTAAATCTAATCGACATTACCCAAAAGTGAAAAGCTAATCTGATACAGATTGTTTATATGATATTTGACACATTTTTATTGACTATTGTAAACTATAAAAATATGTTTATTGCCATATGTTCTCGGGGGCTGTAGGAAGGACAACTCTTTCAAAGATGACATAAAACATCTATAAATGCTGGAGGACCCAAATAAAAATAAATTTATAGGTTTTCCAAGACAGGGGAGTTTTATAGACTAAAGCAAACTGAGAGGTAAAATTTCCTTTGATTAAAATAAATGCCATTGTATGCAATAAGTGCATAACTAAAAAGCTTTGTAATACATTCCCCATTGTTGTTGCACTATTTATTATAGCCAATATTTATAATATGTACTATAATAAATGATAGTTTGGTATTAAAACAGTTTTGCCAAGATCTTTGTCTATGAGGATGAATAATGAATTAGGTGTTGCTTAAAGGAACAGTAACGTCAAAAAATAGAAGTGTTTTAAATTAATGAAAATATAATGCAGTGTTGCCCTACACTGGTAAAACTGCTGTGTTTGCATAAGAAACACTACTATTGTTCATATAAATAAGCTGCTTGTATAGCAATGGGGGCAGCCATTCAAAGTAGAAAAAGCTCAAGTTACACAGCAGATAGCAGATAAGCTCTGTCTGTCTAATGGTATTATCTGTTATCCATTAGTTAACCTGTGCCATATAGCTGTTTTTCAATTTCCGCCATCGCTTCACAGCAGCTTGTTTATATGAACTATAGTAATGTTTCTGAAGCAAACAGATCAGTTTTACCACTGCAGGGCAACAGTACATTATATTTTTATTACTTTAAAACACTTACATTTTTTGGTGTTACTGTTCCTTTAAGGGGCAGATTTATCAAGGGTCGAAATGAATTCGAGGGAATTTTCAAAGTAAAAAATTCGAGATTCAAGTAATTTTGCGGGTACTTCAACCATCAAATAGGATACTACGACTTTGAATTTACTTCAAATTCGATTCAAAGTAAAAATAGTTTAAATATTCGACCATTCGATAATCAAAGTACTGTCTCTTTAAAAAAAACTTTGACTTCAATACTTCACCAAATTAAACCTGGCGAATTGCTATGTTAGCCTATGAGGACCTTCTACAAACTTTTTCCAACATTGAATTAAAATCGTTCCATCGATCGCTGAAATCCTTAGAATCCTTTGATTCAAAGAATTTAATCGTTCAATCGAACGATTTTAATTAGATCGAACGATTGCCAAATTCGCTGAAAAAATTTGGAATTCGATATTCGAATTCAAAGTATTTAAATTCGATGGTCGAATTTCGAAGTATTTTCAACTTCGAAATTTGACCCTTGATAAATCTGCCCCAAGTGTTATTCTGTTAAGTGTCACCTAATTTAAGTATCTTCGTAATCAGTGTTAAAGAATTTGTATGTATAGGCTTACATAGTATCAGGTGACTAAATGTGACCTGAGAACCCTAAACTGAAAAAAAAGCTGACTAAATAAGTGTATTATACTAGGAGAGGTCAATCTATCCATAAATCCATTACATAAACAGCTTTACTGCAACACAGGGGAGTAAGGGTAAAAAAAGAAAGCAGTTTCATGAAGATAGCAGGTTCAGATTGTGATTGATTACATGTACAGCAGCAGATGTTGGTACTACTTAAATATACTGTGAAGTGCTTCTATAGTAATAGAAATAATCTTTAAATGAAGTTGACTGCCATGTTCTCCCTATAGTAGATGTTATATACAACAGGGATATCACTACCAAACCACAGGAAGATCACTACCAAAGCCCTGCAATAGAAGAAAACAGAAGCATAAATATCTACTATCAGTGCCAGTAATGATTAAAGTGTTATATTTACAAATATTTCCACTTACATTCTATAATAACTGAGGAGCCTAAAATTTTCGCCAGCGTCCGCTTCACCACAATTTGTGCTAATTCACCAGGTGCTAATTCATTCACTACGATAATTCATTAAAATGCCAAGTTGCATCCCAGCAGCTGGACGCTGGAAAATTTTGCTAGCGTTACTACAGCAGTGCGGGTACCTAAAAGTTGTATGGACGCCTTTATTAGTGATGTTGTTGCAAATGTTTGAAGTGGTCACTTTTTAAAACAAATGTCCAATGAGCAATAATAAAGACAGAAGAGATCCTCTTATGCTCTAGACATGAGCCCACCCTTATATAAATGTGGCATGCCACATTTCTTTAATAGTCTGTAATAGTTTGGACTTTTGAAGGCAATCCGCTTTAAAAAAAGAAAAGTCGCCAGCGTTTTTGACAACTTTAATGCATTTCCGGCGTACAGGATATAATGTCATTGACAAAAGATTGAGATAAGATAGATGTTGCTTTGTTTTATCAGTTCAAAAACGAGGTAAACTCTGGCAAAAGAGGTCACGTTCAGTAAAATTCACACTTTGCTGAATTTGCAGAGTAATGACCATTTGCCAGAGCAAAAAGTTGCTTGGCGATATAGTGCGAACGTACGCTAGCGAAGGTCTTGTTTGCTAGCAAATTCTCCTATATGCCTGTTAGTAGTGATGGGCGAATAAATTTGCCTGGCACAAATTCGCTGTGAATTTCTGCGGTTCGCCAACAGTGAATAAATTTGCGAATCTCCCATGAAAATTTGCCGGTGAAAATTCAGCGGCGTCAATTTCCGATTTTCACAATTTTTCCTTCACAAATTTTCACTATTTTTTGTGAAAACCTTCACATTGCATGATTTTTGAGTGAAATCCTTCAAATTTCATGATTTTTTGTGAAAACCTTCAAATTTCACAATTTTTGAGTGGAATCCTTCTAATTTCACAATTTTTGCTGAAAACGTCCAATTTTTACGTGAAAACGTTCGAATTTCACGATTTTTCGGGAACTTTCAGGTTTCCTAGATTTCACAGTTTCTCTAATTTTGCTGGAAATTTGTGAATTTTTCGGTGAAGCAAAATGGGAGAAATTCGGCCATCACTACCTGTTATTGTGAATAGGTGATGTCTCTGCCGATGAGCTTTCTGGCAAATTGTCTCCATCTTCACCTTTTAGTGAATCTGTCGCTCAGTGTTTGTCCATGGGATACATCTTCTAGGACTCTGAGATCAACAATATGCACTAGTACCAGGAAAGAACTAATATAGGTGTCTTGATGATAGGTGTATAGCTGATGCTTTAGAACATTTCAGTATGCTGCATCAGTGGTAAGATCAGCGTTGAATGGTTGATATACACAACAGGGATCGACCATTTCTAATAATGTTTCTGCACAAACAAAATAGTTCAAGACAGTATAGTACTTCACATTATGGTAGCTGTTCAGTACCAGGTAATATACTTTTCATATTTTTCACCAAGGGCAGATCCTATTTTACGTATGTTACATCCTATTTATAAAGCACTGTGGCAGTACAACTGGTGGAACAATTTTTTCATGTTCACTTATTTATTCAATGTCATCTTTGACTGAGAGAGATCAAAAGTTTTTTGCATATGCGACAGTTTAGGAAAATCTTTAATGCCGGCTTTATCACTGAAATGTCTTTGTCCAATCAGTCTTGTGGAATCTTGTTATTTACTAAAGGAGGATGAAGGACATAGTTTGGGAAACATGGAAGAAGAAATACTATTCCTATCAATCATTTTGTCTAAGTTGTGAAAATTATATTTACATAATGGAGTTTTAGTAATATTTCATTTAATTTCTATTACTATATCACCAACATCTTTAAAAGCCTCCAAATTCAATGGAACTTGTTAAAGCTTGATAGGCATATAACTTTGACAAAAGTCTGCTGCTCCAGTGCTTATAAATAGGGCCCTTTGTCACAATTATTGCTCATATGTGACCAAGAAAGAAATATGACCTTTGTGCAGCCATAGAGGCTTGGGTGCAAATTCACTAACCTCTGAAAATTCGCCAGCAACAGCTTAGATCACAGGGCAACACTTCGCCAGGTGTAGGATTCAAAATTTCAAAGGAAAAAGACTTAAGGCAAGGATTCAAAATTTCAAAGGAAACTTCGCCAGATGTAGCTTCGCCAGGACAATGCTGACAAAGTTGCACTAGCGTTACTGTGCCAAGCAAAGCGAAGTTGCGCTAGCGTTGGCTAATTTGCACATGGCGAGAAGTTCAATGGACGTATATGTTGCAGCAAATACATTACACTACACAAGCCTGGGAAACCTTAATAAAATAAAGTTGTTATATTGCCCTACACATAAGCCCAGTGTGTAGTTTATGTGCCATATGTTAGGAAATGTAGGGATTTGCCAAAGCACAAATTCGCCAGGGCATTAGGGATCGAAGTACCGCTAGAGTCTATCTCCTTCGCTAGCGAAGTTACGGCAGCGACTGTTAGTAAATCAGTGAAGTACCGAAATGATGTCACGCTGGCAAATTTTTAACCGTGTTAATCACTTCGCCCTTTAGTAAATTTGCACCTTGCATTGTGTTATAAGCTTTTAACACAATGCTTTTCAAAGCATTCAAAAAGGACTTTATGGTGGATTTTTTTAATGTTGCTCTGAGTGAATAATTGGTTTCTTGGAAGGCACCAAAGGGTGTAGCGAGGGTGCCATTGACTGGGAGGAGGGATGGAAGGCCAGGGGATTGGACCTTAAGGGTGCAGGTTAAAGACCATTGGTGGGAGCAGAAGGGGAGGGCAGTTATATAACCAAGGAATCCCTTACCTGCTTCCTCTTCCCTCAGGATCCTGGAACGCTGGTGGAGCTGCTGCCATCAGTGTGTCTGGTTCTCCCCAATGGCTGACTCATTAGAGGCACAGGTGAGGGAAAGAGTTAGGCAGCAGGGTTCGGGTTGGGTGAATCAGCTTTTAGCAGAGCTGATTCCCCCTCCAGCCGCAGCTACGAACGTTCGCAGCAGGACTGCTGCGCATGTCAATGCAGCGAGTTCATCTAGGCGTTCCCACCCCCCGTCCCAGCTTAGTCCCAGCCCCCCTAGACGGCAGATCCGGAATGCGGCTCGCAAAGCGACCGCTACTTCTGCTACCCGCGCGGCTTCTGCGGCTATCCCTGCACAAGCTATCGCCAGCACCCTGTTACAAGAGCGCGAGCTGCTGCACGTGCAGCAGGGCACGCTCCTCCTACCATGGCCACTCCTATTCAGCCAGAGAGACTGACTGCTGCTCGGTCTGAGTCGCGCAGCTCCCCTCCTCCACCTGTTTCTGTCTCTACACGCAGGCTGCATTTGGCAGCTAAGTCTCCCCCTATACCCGCAGTTCCACCTAAGCACACTGGGGTACATAATAAAGGTGTTACATCTGGGGTGCATACACACGTTGCCCCAATTTTTTCCTCTGAGGATAGTACTCCATCCCTTGATTCAGAGTGTTCTGACTCTGCCTTAGGGGGGTTTCCGCAGGGTCAGCAGTCTCTCCACCACAAAGCTGATATTTTACCCACCACTCATAGCACCCCCATTCAAGCGCTACTGTAGATAGGCATGGTTGTACGTCTCGGGGAGCTGACAGGTGTATTGGCCGTAGCTCCACTGGTAGATATCAGAACATAGCTGATTCCCCCCTTAGGAATAACAGTGGTAGACGAGGGTCACGGGTCCAATCCCCAGTACCCTCCTGTTCTTCGGCTTGGGAGTCGCCACGGTCATACTCCCCCTCCTCTTCCTCAAATGGGAGTTCAGAGGATCGGCAGGGGAGCAAGCGTCGCAGAACACATCGGGGTTCCCACCGGTTTCACAGTTCGTGCCGGGATGACACCACCTCTCATCAGCGGAGTCATGCTGCTACTACACCCCTGCCCTCAAGATCTGGTGGGTATGACTGTACAGGGGCATGGGTGGGTACTGGTGAACCTAATAATGAAGTTCTTGTTGCACTTAAACAAATTTTGGGCAAGTTAGTTGCCCATAGTCCTACTCCACAGACTGAACCCCCATCGGCTGGTACATACGAAGATGTCTATTTTTGTGGGGTTAGCCCGCTGGGCTCTCATTTATCAGCTGAGACCAGGGAAAAAAATTGGAATAATGAATATATTGATATTTGGTCCCTTATCTCGCCTGATCAAGTGACGGTTGATAAGGAACGGCGTTTTGACAAAAGCGAGGACAGAAAGCCTAGAGTCGCTAAATCGTTTGGTAATTGGCTGCAAGCCTTTTCGGTGCTTGCTGGGGTTATCGGTCAAAAACATCCCGAAAAGTGCTCTCAACTTTTTGTTTACCAGGATCTTATTTATGGGGCTTACAAAGTGCACGGGGGTTCTGCCTGGTGGAGGTATGACGAGGAATTTAGGAGGAAACTTGCTCTTCATCCAGATCTGGGTTGGGACATGAAAGCTACAGATGTGTGGATTCGGCTTATGATGGCCCAGCGTCCCCCTCCTTTCTGTCGGGGGCCACTGGGCACTCACAGGCCAGCTCTGTGGCCCCCAGACGGCCGGGGGTTTGCTGGTTGTTCAATGAGGGTCATTGCAGGTTCTTCGGAACATGTAAATTTAAGCATGAGTGCTCCATTTGTGGGGGAGCCCACTCGGCCCTCAGGTGCTTTAAAAAGGGCAAGACCCTGGCAGCTCCTCAAATCCCAGGTAGAACAGAGAACCCCAGTGAACGTGCTAGCAATGTCTCCTTGGTTAGATCAGTACCCAAGAAGCGGGAAGCCGCCCTGCTTAGATGTGGTTTTCTTTTGGGGTTTTTCATCCCTTTTCAGTTAAAACCATTGTTTTCCACCAACCTCAGGTCAGCGGAAGAGCACCACGGTGTGGTTGCTGACAAGTTAAGAAAGGAAGTGGAGTTAGGCAGGGTTGTGGGCCCCTTTGCATCGTTACCTTTTCCCAACTTGAGGGTTTCCCCTTTAGGTGTGGTACCCAAAAAGGAGCCCGGTAAATTTCGTTTAATTCACCACCTATCATTCCCTAAAGGCGAATCCGTCAATGATGGCATTAGCAAGGAGGATGCTTCAGTGTCTTATGCCCCATTTGATCGTGCGATTGCATTGGTTCGTAAGGCAGGAAACGGTGCACTTTTGGCTAAAGTTGACATCGAATCCGCATTTCGGCTCCTGCCCGTCCACAAAGATTGTTTTCATCTATTAGGTTGTTTCTTTGATGGACATTTCTACTACGACATGTGCCTGCCAATGGGTTGTTCAATCTCCTGTTTCTACTTTGAAGTTTTCAGTTCCTTCATAGAGTGGGTTGTCAGTAGTGAGTCAGGCTCTCATTCTTTAACCCACTACCTAGATGATTTCTTGTTTGTAGGCCCTGCGAACAGCAGTAGATGTTCAGGTCTGCTAGCCACCTTTCGTTTCGTTGCTCAGCAGTTTGGCGTCCCTCTAGCTGAGGAAAAAACAGAAGGTCCTACCGTAGTTTTGACTTTCCTCGGCATTGAGATTGACACCATTCAGATGGAATTCCGTCTTCCAAGCGATAAGGTGTTTAAGTTGCTAGCGCTAGTCGAGCAGGTACACGGGGCCTCCAAAGTTACCCTGAAGCAGCTCCAATCATTGTTAAGTCTTCTGGTTTTTGCTTGCAGAATCATGCCCATGGGTAGGGTTTTTTCTCGACGTCTGTCACTGGCTACGAAAGGAGCGAAATCCCCCCACCATTTTATCAGGATCACTCGGCAGTTGAGGGAAGATCTAGAGGTGTGGAAACAATTTTTGCAGGTCTTCAATGGTAGGTCGTGTTGGATGAGCCACTACGTTTGTAATAGCGACTTATCCCTGTTTACAGATGCGGCCGGCTCTATAGGTTTTGGGGCCATCCTAGGCCATCAGTGGTGTTTCGGTGCTTGGCCTGCGTATTGGGCTGCAGCTGGGCTTTGCAAGAATTTGACCTTACTTGAGATTTTTCCTATTGTGGTGGCTGTGGAACTCTGGGGCGAACTCATGTCAAATAAAAAAGTTTGTTTTTGGACCCATAATTTGAGTGTTGTATTTGCAATTAACAACTTGACATCTTCTTCTTTGCCTGTTTTAGCTATGTTACGCCACCTGGTCCTGCTTTGCTTGACGCACAACATTTGGTTTCGGGCCAAGCATGTACCAGGGGTTTCCAATGCAGCAGCTGATGCTCTCTCTCGTTCACAGTGGCAGCAATTCCGGGAGTTAGTCCCGGAGACGGAGTCCCGCGGACAGGAATGCCCACCTACCTTATGGGAGATAGTGGAGCGCAGCTTATGAACATGGTCCGAACTTCAGTGGCTCCAGCCACTTGGGCGGCGCATGGTAAGGCTTGGGTTGAGTGGTTCTCCTTGTTCCCGGTTAACGCCTCATGGTCACTCGATAACTGTTTTCAGGTTGCAGTGAATTACCTTTTACAACTTCGGGGGCGTGGCCACTCAGTAGCAGTTGCAAGAAAGCGATTGACGGGTTTGGCATTCTTGTTCAAACTCATGGGGGTTGAGGATGTCACGAAACGTTTTCCCATATTGCAAGCCATGAAAGGTTGGGCCAGGAGTTCTGTCAGGAAGGACTCCAGAAGACCAGTGTCGTTTGCACTACTGTGCCGGCTTCTAGCTATATTGCCCAAAGTGTGTAAATCCAGTTCTGAGGTAGATCTTTTCAGAACTGCTTTTGCATTAGCTTTCTTCGCAGCATTGCGAGTTAGTGAACTGGTTCCGCAAAGCAAGTCAAAAACGGGGGGCCTGTTATCCGGTGATGTGATCGGCAATTCATATTCCATTCTTTTGTGCATCCGGCGCTCTAAGACTGATGTTTTGGGTAAAGGGTGTTGGATCCCATTAACGGCTATAGAGGGCCCTGCCTGTCCATGCAACCTGGTGTCGCCATTTTCCACAATTAGATCTCTGGGTGACTGTTTTCTTTCACACCTTGATGGTTCCCTGTTGACCCGCTTTCAGTTTGCAGCCATGTTTAAACATTGCTTGTGTCAGCTTGGTTTCAATCCTGCCGAATTTGGAACTCACTCGTTCCGCATAGGTGCAGCAACGGAAGCGAGTCTTTGTGGCCTCAAGGATGAACACATTAAAAAGATTGGTCGCTGGAAATCAGCATGTTTTAGTACTTACGTACGGCCGGATTTAATAACGCTTTAATTTCTTCCAGGGCACCCTCAAGCGACTGTTTGGATGGTTGGCCACTCCTATATTCGTCGGGCGGAACACAGAGCTTCTTTTCGTCCTGGAAGTGACTCCTTGGGTTTTACAGGGCTACAATTTCAATGGCGCGGTATTGGTGGTTTGCGGTGGTTGCAGGTATTACCGGAAGTGGTGGCAATCAGCAGGGTTACTTCCCCCCCAGTCATATTGGTTATCCACGCAGGCGGCAATGACCTGGGCCGCGTAAGTGTGGCGGAGCGTTTAGCCCTCATGAGGTCAGATCTAGGCAGGTTTCCAGCCTTTTTCTCGGAACTAGTATTAGTTTGGTCGGAAATTGTCCCCAGGTTATGCTGGAGGGGTGCGAGGGACCCGCATGCGATAGAACGAGCCCGGCGCCTTCTTAATTCAAGGGTTTCTCGTTTTGTTCGTGACAGGGGAGGCATTGTTGTTCGGCACCATCAGTTGGAGGGTTTCGATCAGGGCCTCATGTTGCGGGATGGTGTGCATCTAAATGATATCGGGCTCAATATCTTTCTTTCTGGTTCACAGGATGGTATCGGGGCTGCTCTTTTGCGTTTGGGTGGGGGTCGGAGCTCCGTGTAGGTTTACAGGAACTCCTCCGTGGCGGGGTACAAATGTGTCTTTGCCATTAGTTATACTGGCGGTATTTAGGATGACCTACATGCCCACCGCGGCTGCGGTGGCCCGGCATTTGGAAATTAATGGTTTGTAATCTAATGGGATGTTTTTCTGTTTACGGTATGAATAATAATCTGTTCAAATAAAAGCTGTGGCCGACCCTCACCCACTTAAAGGAAGTTTCGTCTCAGTGTGGTTTATTTAAGGTATGGTCTTATATCAGTCAACGGTTAGGTTGTCACACAGTAATCAGTAGGGATGTAGCGAACTGTTCGCCGGCGAACTAGTTCGCGCGAACTTCGACTGTTCGCGTCCGCCGAATGTTCGCGAACGTCGCGCGACGTTCGCCAATTGGTGTTCGCGTTCGATTCGAAGTAAAATTTCGTTCGACCATTCGACCATTCGACCGTTCGATCGCTAAAATCGAACGATTTCCATTCGTTCGAACGATTATAAGCATTCGATTGAATTAAAATCATTCGATCGAATAGCTTCGATCGTTCGATTCGAACGAAAATCATTCGATCGTACGAATAAAATCCTTCGATCGTTCGATCGAACGATTTTATCGAGCGTTCGAAGTTCGCGAACTGTTCGCGAACTGTTCGCTTTTTTGCCGGTGTTCGCGAACGGCGTTCGCGAACATCAAATCGGCAGTTCGCTACATCACTAGTAATCAGGCATGCCTCCTCACAGTCTGGAAGGCACCAAAGGGTGTAGCGAGGGTGCCATTGACTGGGAGGAGGGATGGAAGGCCAGGGGATTGGACCTTAAGGGTGCAGGTTAAAGACCATTGGTGGGAGCAGAAGGGGAGGGCAGTTATATAACCAAGGAATCCCTTACCTGCTTCCTCTTCCCTCAGGATCCTGGAACGCTGGTGGAGCTGCCCACCCTCCCTCCCGTTTTTCATGCAGGCAGTTGTTTATTGTGCAAGTTTTGTATGTTTTGTACTTCACATAAAAAAAAAAAAAAATGACGAAGAATATATGTCTACTCCTATCACTAATTGCATACATGTATAGCTTCGTGTTTCAATGTTCTTTCCTCTCTGATTCTATGTTCTTGTCACAGCGGGGTACAAATGTGTCTTTGCCATTAGTTATACTGGCGGTATTTAGGATGACCTACATGCCCACCGCGGCTGCGGTGGCCGGCATTTGGAAATTAATGGTTTGTAATCTAATGGCAAGTTTTTCTGTTTACGGTATGAATAATAATCTGTTCAAATAAAAGCTGTGGCCGACCCTCACGTGGTTTATTTAAGGTATGGTCTTATATCAGTCAATGGTTAGGTTGTCACACAGTAATCAGGCATGCCTCCTCACAGTCTTAACATAAATCCTCAATATATGTATTATTTCTTTAAAAATATTCCCAGGGCATACAAAAATGGTTGCTGTGCATCTTCTGCAACAGTGGTATATATAGACCCAAAAACAATGCTGATTTGGACCTAGCAGTAAATGAAAGTCTAAACATTTTTAGCAAAACAAATAAAAAACAAATAAAACTCAAAGAATATTACCGCTAAGGTAAACACATTTTATTGATAATTATTAAATAGCTATACAGATCATTAATAAGAGATTAATAGATTAGGGGTTGTATTTTTCCGGTCCCAATATATTTTATGTAGTGATAATAATGGTTACAGCTCAGTAGAAAATGTTTCTTTTATTTAAACATTTCCTTTGTAACTATTTATTCTAGTGGAGAAAAATGTGTCTGAATCCTTCCTGTCTGCATGTAATTTGTATTGGTGAGTAAGGATGGCTGATAGTCGTCAGTGCTACTCAGCAGCAGCCATTGCCAGGCCAGATCAGACAGGTGCCCTAGGCAACCTGGCGCAGGCAACCATGCGCGCAAATAGATGTGCCCACCCGAACAGTCCCACACAGCCAGCAGAGTGAGCATAGAAGGGACTGGACTAGAGGTAGGAGGCAGAGAAGGTACGTGCCTGGCACCCCCCCCCAGCTTTTGGCCATAGGTACGTGCCTACTCTGTCTACCCTAGTTCCAGCCCTCGCAGCAGCACAAAGTTCTAATTCCCTATTTAACACAGTGGTGTTTTGACACAGATATCTTCTTTGATATATTTGTCAAAATGTTTCAGACAGTCAGCAAAGTTTTAATAAATGGAACTGAACTACTGGGAATGCATTCGGATTCTCTATTTGATATTTTATATATCTGCCTCAAAGGTGTGTGTGGAAAACGGTGTACAGTATTTCTCATGGGTTCAGAATTCCCTGCAAATGCTTTCTCCTGCAATTTTTAATGTAGAATTTCCCCACTACAGGGCTATCTTTTTCAAAAATCCAGATAATGATTCTTCCTCAATTAAAGAACATCACATCAAAAACTGTGATTCCCACTTCTCCCAAAAAGGCATGCAAAGTTTTTCAAAATGTTTCAAATGGCGATTGTAAAAAAATCTAATTTATAATCTCCCGTCCTAAATGCAGAAGCATATTTTGAGCAATAAAACAAACTGCTTTTTTTTTTGGCAAGTGTGTTTTTCAATCAAGAAAAAATGCTATTGTGATTAACAGATTTCTCAGGTATACTACGTACAGAAAAACACTATCACAGAAAAATTGCAATCAAGATTTTATAATAGTATTTATCATATTAGGTATGTAAAAAAAGCTAAATTTGACTCTGCTTCTCATACAGCAAGTTCCCACCTAAATTGTATAACTGGGCATTTTTCTCCCATTTACCATGATAATATAGGCACCGATGTCCCTGATGCAATAATATTGAATGATACAGTATTTGATACATTATTTCACCATTATTTTATCACAAAGTGTAAGCAGCATGACAACTATTGCAGCCTAGCTGGAGCCCATGTACCAGGTAACATAATAGTTGGTGGAATAATGGTGTCTGGATCTGGCCATAGTTGTAGAACAGGGATCCTCAACCTTTTTTACCCATGAGCCCCATTCAGATGTAAAAAGAGTTGGGGAGCAACACAAGCATGGGAAATTCCCTTAGGGTGGAAATAAGGGCTGTGATTCAATATTTGGTAGCCTCTATGTGGAATGGCAGCCTATAAGAGAATCTGCTTGGCACTATACTTAGCTTTATGCAATTAAAACTTGTTTCCAAGCATGGAATTCAAAAATAAGCACCTGCTTTGAGGATACTGAGAGCAATATCCAATAGTTTGGAGAGCTACATGTTGCTCACAAGCTACTGGCTGGAGATCACTGTTGTAGAAAATTTAAGTTTGCAAATGAATGCCAGGACAATAAGTAAGCCTTATTCTCAGTCACTGGTTGAGATACTGGCTTTATAAAGTAAGCCTTATTCTCAGTCACTGGCTGAGATACTGGTTCAGGAAACTGTGGAAGTAAGACATATTTAGATATAATAAAGAAGGTCAAAGACTATAGTCCATATTCAAACCAATAGTTAAGCAGGAAAAACGCAGAGTCAATGGGGAAGATTTACTAACGGGCAAAGTGGCTAACGCTAGCGACTTTTCACAAGAAATCACATCTGCAGGGACATCAACAATTCACTACACAACAGGCGCAGACGACAGTTCGCTAGTGAAAGAGACTGTCAGGCTCGGATTTGTGGCAAGGCCACATAGGCCCAGGCCTAGGGCGGCAAGACTGTAGGGGTGGCATGCCGCCCAGCCGCCTGCATGCACCTGACAAAGTTTGTGGGCAGTAGGACCCAGTGGCATGCCGTTGCCAGGTGCTAGGACCCTGTGGCGCCAAAGACAGAAATTCGGCCCTGGAGACCGTAACTAGCGTTCGTTCACACTCTATCGCCAGGTGATTTTTCTCTCTGGCAAATGGACATTGCTCCGTAAATTCACTAAACATCTTCCTCAATCTGATGTCAATGACATCATATCCTGTACCCCGGTAGTCATAACAAGTGTAAAAAATGCAGGTGACTTTTCTATTTTTAAAGCAGGATTGCCTTCAAAAGTCCAAAACGATTAAAGATTTTTTTAACATATTTGACGGGCATGCCACATATATTTTAGGATGGGCTCATGTCTACATTTGTAATAAAAAATGGCCACTTCAAGCATTTACACCAACATCTCAAATAAAAGACATGTATACAACTTTTATGCGCGGCCCCTAGTCACATGGACCTAAGCTTAACAGTACTAGTGAATTTTAGCTAGGCACAAACGTACGCGAGCGAATTTTCATTATGAAATGCTCACAATGAAGAAGTATCGCTAGCGAAAAGTCGCCAGTGTTCAGTGCACAGGACGCAATCTGACATTTTAGTGAATTAACATATTGGTAACAAATTTGCACCTGGTTAAGTGATGCAAAGTGTGCGAATAGGTCGCTGGCGACAATTAACCCTTTAGTGAATCTGCCCCAACCCCCAATGTGTAGACCAGAGAAGGTGAAGTCCATAATAAAGACCAGAGGTGAGAAACTCAGAATTTACAGGTACTCAGGAATTAGTAGCAGGAAAAAGTAAAGCATAAAGCTTAATGATCAAGAACTGGAGCCAGGAAGTGACAGGCTACAGAGTTTGTTGATGAGACTATTGCCTGACAAGACCTAGTTAACAAGACCTAGTTGAGAGGTCCGACCTAACAGAAAGAGTAAACTTATAAGGTCACGACAGGCAACTTTGAGTGATGTTACTAAATAAGAATAATGACAAGACCTAGGCCTCTACAACATAAATCATCACTATAAACTCTTTAAAAAATGTTCTCAGGGCATAAAAAATATTTAGCTGGACCCAGTAACAATGCTGACTTTGCACCTTAGCAATAAATGAATGTGTAAAATCCCTTCCTCCACCATTTTGAACCTGTGATGTAACTAAGCTCTCATACTCTGACTAAAACAATAATAGTTTTCCACTGGGCCTGCCACAAAATCTAGTCATAAGATGATAGATGTCCATGTAACACTGTTTAAAATGAACCACTACAATGTATAAAGGCTGGTGCGTAGTGAGAATATATTTGGAACACGGCATCCATCAATCATATATACTTGAAAACATGGTGCATATTAGTAATGTGCTTATTGTGCCTCTTGATAGTCCATCAAGAAATATATTTTAAAACTGAGAACAATTATTTTAACTTTTATAAGATACACTCTGAAAGCTACTAGATTAATATACTAGCACTTCAATAATTCATTGCATTTTTGTTCAGGCAGATTCAGTAATTCCACCTGGGGTTGAATGATGCTGATAAAGTGATACAAAAGAGGCTAAAATACCTTGCTGAATGGCATCCAATGAATATAAGCATTGCCTTGGTTAATTTACAAGTCTATAATATTTTCTCCTATTCTTCATTTTGTTGAGGAGCAAAGAGTTTCTAGTGTAAATGTACATAAATCACAAAAATGGGAGCGTAATAAGTGCGGTCATTACCTGTAGTTGGGACAGCAATTTATGTATGCCAAGATAAACAAAACAACTGTTCTAGTCCATCAAATGGTTTCATTGTAAAAAAAAAAAAGGGGGACTTCTTATTGGAAGTAGAAAGAGGGAGCATTCCAGATGTTTATTAAATTACCAATAAATTAGCAAAGCATAACTGATTGTGAGATTAAATATATTGTAGCTGTTATGATGTGTCCTCCTCTATGACATGGGGGTGACTTATTCATATGTGAATTGAATATTTTTTTTCAAAACTCAATCACAATGCAATTAGTCATGAAAAAAACCTTGATCACAATGAGAATCACCATTCATTTTTAAAAATTCAACTATTAAAAAAAACAACCTCTTGCTTGAATGATGAAAATTGCAATGCCAAAACACAGAGGACCCTGCGGACAACTTAACTTTACAATGTTAATACTAGCTAAGCAGTGTAGACAAATTGTACAGATCAGACACCTTGGGGCTAATTTAGTAAGTCATGTAATAAGAGGTTCAACGTTTGCTCCAATTCTGACTAAATTGCATCTGAATTAACATTTGCAAATAAACAGATGGGGAAAAGGGTTGCTAGACTCTTACAGGCTCCAATAATTAAAATAACCGGGGTTCCTTTCCAAAACACAGGGGACTCAAGGGGTTGCCAAACTCAACCCCACTCAAATCCAATGATGAAGCTGTAGAACTTTCTATGAACTAAAATAAATATGTGTATGTGTCAAGACAAGTACCCTGAAACATCAAATTACCAATTGTTTACTAATAAAAACTAAATTACACAGATACACAAATGAGTTGAGATTATCAAATAATCAATAACCATAAAATATAATAATACAATATTAATTAGTGGCTGGCCAGCCTGCTATATCAAAACCAATTCATTAAATAATTATGTTACATTTCGCTTGTACATACATTTATTGCTGTTTAACTAATAACTCTAAATAATGATGGGCTAATTTATTCTTCATGCGCGAATTTGCGGCGATTCCCGCAATTCGCCGCCGGCAAATAAATTCATGAAACCGCAGCAAAAATTTGCCGGTGTCAAAAAAAAATGTTGAATTTTCACCAGCAAATTAGCGCCAGCATCAAAAATGAGACGCCGTGCCGTTTTGCAAATCTGCTAATTTTTTGGTGAAGCGGAATGCCCCAATTTCGCCCCTCACTAACTCTGAAATATAGCCCTAGAGAAGAGATATTTAATTAAAAATATCTACAAATATGTAAACAATGAAATGTGGAAATTTGCCACTTAGTAGGGATGGTCGAATTTGACCTGTTTCGTTAACCAAAAATTTGCCGCCGGCGAAATGTCGCAGACGCCCATTAAAGTCTATAGGTATAGGGATGGGCGAATTTGACCCCTTTCGTTTTGCCCAAAATTTGCAACAGGCGAAATTATGCCGATGCCCATTAAAGTCTATGGGTGTCAAAAAAATGTTTTTGCGTGGCGAAATTATTTGGACGCAATGCCATAGAAGTCTATGGGCTTCAATTCCACGGCAAAACAAGGCAAAAACATTCGCCCGTCTCTATATAGGTGTCTTTATCTTTGACGCACAACGCCATACAAGTCTATGGGCGTTATTTCCACAGCTAAACAAGGAGAAAAAATTTGCCCATCCCTTAGGTCTACTAGTAAATAATGTAAACATTAACCCAGTAGGCTGGTTTTGAAACCAATAAGGATGTTTGGATAAAGTACATGGTACAGTTTTATTATTACAAAGAAAGGAAATCATTGTTAAATATTTGGATAATATGGAGTCTATTGGATACGATACAGCCTTTCCATAATTTGGAGCTTTCTGGATAACAAGTTCTGTATAATATATCCTATACCTGTACTTGCTTTACAGCAGAAGGAAATCAGAGAAGAGGAATACTTTGTGCAAGCACACCTAAAATTTTTCGGGAATGATATAATTTAAATGTTGTGTTGAGATAAAGTAAGGCTCACTACTGTGCAGCTGTAGTGAGTAACAACTCCCAACATTTTGCCTCTGTGCATTCTGAAAGACTAACCAGAAGTTATAACACTCCCAGGAGTAGTAATTAACTTGATAAGGTAATGGATTCTCAGCAATCATTCAAGTTAACCTTACTAACACACGACTTGGGGAAATGGCGGACACCACTATTCAGTAATGTACCTATAAATATTCTTAATTAGAAACTGTGTAGTGGGATCTTTTATGGCCAAGTATACCTAAAGGAGAAATAACTGTATAGATTGGTTTTTACTAAGAATGATACAGTCAGCAACAGATGTCACTTTATATTCAATCTTATTTAACTATTGGTTTAATATTGACTCTTATTTTTTTCACTTGACTTATTTCACTTTACTAATTTCTTAGTTCTTGAATGGTTGAAATGATGTTGCATTAAATATTCTACTGACGTAGAAAACAATCAATGTGAAACATTAGGGGGCAGATTCACTAAGGGTCGAATTTCGAAGTTAAAAATACTTCGAAATTCGACCCTCGAATTGAAATCCTTCGACTTCGAATATCGAAGTCGAAGGATTTAGCGCTAAACATTCGATCGAACGATCAAAGGATTTTTCGTTCGATCGAACGATTAAATCCTTCGAATCGAACGATTCGAAGGATTTTAATCAAACGATCGAAGGAAAATCCTTCGATCAAAAAAAGCTGAGCAAGCCTATGGGGACCTTCCCCATAGGCTAACATTGACTTCGGTAGGTTTTATCTGCCGAAGTAGGGGGTCGAAGTTTTTTTTAAAGGGTAAGTACTTCGACTATCGAATGGTCGAATAGTCGAACTATTTTTACTTCGAATCGTTCGATTTCGTTCGACTTCGATCGAGTTCGATCGAATTTAACCAATTCGATGGTCGAAGTACCCAAAAAAAACTTCGAAATTCGAAGTTTTTTTTATTCTAACCCTTCACCCGAATTTAGTGAATCGGCCCCTAGATCTTCCAATCGCAAGCAGGACTTTCTTTGCCTCTATTTAAAGTAGAGATAGGTGATCGTTTCAGTATTTCCACACTGTATACTGACATTTTCTTTATGTGACCTGAGCTAACTGTACTTGAAGCATTTAAAAATATCTGGTACCTTTCTTTTACCTAACATTTTTTTTGGAATGCTGCATTTAAATTGTTTTAAAGTGTGTCTGCAAAGCTGAGATGCAATATACATCCCACACATATTATTTTCTTTTATTTTTCTCTCATTCTTTATACATGTTTTCACTTCAACTTCCTTTATGTTTTCACAAGTAACAAAAATAGATTTTTTTACTTTCTATTCCTTATTTTATTCCCTCTTGTGAAACCCCAGGGAGTCACCACACAGTGTAATGAAACAGACTACTGCAGCCGTCTCACTCCTCAACATGTCACAGGCTGATGTGAATGACCTATGCGTCGAGGTCCATTCTACACCAACATCTTGCTCTTTTTTGTTTTGCCGTTTTTTTTACAGCTCAGATAGGGTCACAGAATGGCAGGTTTCAATAACAATTTTACATTTCTGTGCCTGGGGGAAACGATTGGAGACAAATCTGACTTTGCTGAACTTGTCTAAGGCCAGCGCTTTGTATTTCTAACATCAGTTCAAAATAGAGTAATTTATTGATCTTTAGATAATGACCATGATGTGAGGTCATTAAGTCTTGTTATACATAAGTAAAGCCAATAGAATTTCTGTGTTTTAAAGATAGAGATGCTTGTTTTTGTTTGAATGTAAGTAAAACACAGTTGGGTTTATTTTCAACTAGGAAGGCAAAATGCAAAAACTGGACAAGTTCCCCCATTTTTTTCCACAAAGACCTTGAGTTGTGTGTTCATGAAGGTTGAGAAAGGGAAGGTGTGTCACTCAAAATATTCTTTTTACCAGTGTGAGGTACAGTATGCAGCCAAGGAGGAGGGCTCTTGAGCATTTTTGCCCCAGGTCTACATAGATGATCCCTAATATTAAGCCGTTATGTTAAAAGTATTATCATAAAGAAAAAAAGATTTATTCTTCAAGCTTCATTTCAGTCTCCTTTTTCTATGTGTAGCTAGGGTTGAGGGAATTTCTTTCTAGGCCAATACAGATTTGAGAATCTTCGCTAGCATTTTGCCATACATTTTGTGTCACTGGAAAGTTTTTTTGCACAGGAAAAAATGTGAGAGATAACTCGAACTGATTTTAAAGGGATTCTGTCATAATTTTTATGGTTTACTTTTTATTCTTAAATTACACTGTTTACGTTGGAAATAATTCTCTCTACTGTTTACAATTTTATTCTTGAACCAAAATATATATATTTTTTAGCTGTAATATTGGTAATATTTTTAGCATCCAAAATGGATGCTAATTTGCATATGTATTAATAATTTGTGCTCAAATTGAACAAAGGCCCCCTCTCAAAATACAAACTACTCCCTGCACATGCATGCATGTTGTTGCACCACAATATGTTGTGTACAGATAACATGCTTCTCTTCTCCTTATCTTCAGGGAGCAGCTGACAGGAGCCCACCAGGTTTTTTTTCCCAGTGTTCCACTGGCCCAGTCCAACCCTGGTAAAATGACAATATTATTAAGACAATAACATATAAATTGCCCAACCTTGTTCAAGAAGTTCCTTTCCACTATGTTACAATCCTTCTTCATAGAACAAAAAATCATATGTTGCCAATTTGTTCCAAACATGGCACTTGAACAACTCCTTAGATGAACAGCAGGAGGTTAGGAAGGGTTTTGATCCCATTGGTTGATGTGAATAATAAGAATATCTGTGATGTGAAGTTCCCCTTAAATATTCAGAAGGGGTTTTTTACAGTGAGAGCTGTGAAGATGTGGAATTCTCTCCCTGAATCAGTTGTACAGACTGATACATCAGATAGCTTTAAGAAGGGGTTGGATGGCTTCTTAGTAATGAGGGAATACAGGGTTATGGAATTTAGCTCATAGTACAAGTTGATCCAGGGACTAGTCCGATTTTGGAATCAGGAAGGAATTTTTTCCCCCTCTGAGGCAAATTGGAGAAGCTTCAGATTGGGGTTGTTGCCTTCCTCTGGATCAATTGGCAGTTAGGCAGGTTAAAAAAAAAAAAAGAAGTTAAAAGGATGAACTTGATGGACATGTGTCTTTTTTCAACGTAACTTACCGTGTTACTATGTAATGATGCTGTTTCAGCACAGGTAGGGTACTCTGCTGGATAGGCATTGGCTAATTTTTCACCTGACAATTTGTATCAAAACATATATTTTTGCGTGGTGAAAACGTTGCATTTGGGGCAAGGAAAAATTACTCCACTCCATTTTGGAGAACTTTGGCCAAATTTTTACTATTTCAAGAATTTTTCCTTGCTTTCACTGTGTGAATGTGATAGGGACCTTAGAATATAAGCTCCACTGGGACAAGGATTAGTATGAATGATCAATAATCACTCTAAAGTGCTGTATAAATGTGTTGGTGCTAAATAATTAAATACAATGAACTCATATTCAGATTTACTAGTGAAATCAACAATGTAGCCTTGTTTCATTGTATTTTGAAAAACAAGCTAACGTCCTTGTACATGTCATTGTACAAACAATGCATTGGATATCTGTATGACGAATCACTAATATGGTTATGAAGCTAACATTTTGGCATTCCCTTTCCATTCCATTCACATTATATTTTTTTTTTCTTTTAAACATTCAAAAAATCACACTGATTGGCTTGAATATCTGTTTGGATTCTAAAGACATATTTGTGGACATGTGAACACAAGGCACATTTCTTTCCTATTCAAAATCCTCTTTTTAATGTTTCCCTGGTACACTGTACATTTATAGCCTGTTGTCACCAAGTCTTTTCAATCATATCACTGATCCCCTCTGGGGAGCCCATTAAATCTCAGGCTTTCTAAATGCCGTAGGTCAAGAAATTAGCTACAATGACAGCTGTCCCAGGAATTAGGTGGAATGTCATCCTGTGTTTCATTTAGAGCCAGCTCATATCTAGTACTTATCCAGTCACTGGTCAAGCTGATCAGGAATCCACAAGAGACTGTGACATAGCATCATGAAGAAAGAGTAAAATAGTAATATTGGCTGTCAAGGGAGAATGTTGCTCATATGACTTCTCACCTCTAACTCACCAGTTCTGTCTTTTCTAAACAACACTCATCTTGACTATCCATCCATTCCAAAGGTTTTTTTTTTTTCCTTGAGAACAGATAAACTTTCATCCTTCTTCATTTGGAGACTTTCCATTGCAACAATGACACATGCACATTGCAGTCTTGTACAAACATTCTGCTCAGACATGTTATACATAGATGACTAGTAATGCAGGAAAATAACAAATTCCCTACAACGAGTTTTATATTTTGCACAAGACAACAAAATGTGTTCTCTTTAGAAAGTTTAGATATTTTAATGCAGTGATATAAGAATTTCACATAGGAGCACCTGATATATCTGTGTGTGCATGAGAACATACATGATATACATCATTATTGCTTTGGAGTTAATGGTTATTAAATTGATTATACTGTAGGTCTTACACACAAGCATCTAAATATGCACTTGCTATGTAATGTCATTTTATACATGGCAGGACACTCATAAGAGCAGATTACTCATAAGAGCAGACCAAACAGAGAAAAAAAATATTTCATGGAGAAATTCGTAGTTTCTGCAGGAAAAATGTTTGTTAATCTGCCTTCTGATTTTGTGGAAAATTCCAGTCTGTTGCACCAGAAAAATAATGCAGAACTAATTATTATCTGTCTCTAACCTTCCACATCAAACATTAGGATCAGAACCCTTCCCTTGCCTCCCCTGTCTATCTAAGGAGGTGTCTGAGCTCCATGTTTGGAAGAAACTGACAACCTGGGTGCATTTTTCCCTATGAAGAAATTGTTGAAGCATAGTGGAAATGAGCTTCTCTAACAGGGTAGGGTGACGTATATGCTATTGTAGAGCTAAAAATAAAATTTTCAGCAGTTTTAGAAATTTTTGGCAAAGCAAAATAGCCAGTTTCACTCATCACTATTCACTAGCTAAAATACACTTAAAGGGATACACAGTCATGGGAAAAAATAATTTCAAAATTAATCAGTTAATAGAGCTGCTCCAGCAGAATTCTGCACTGAAATCCATTTCTCAAAAGAGTAAACAGATTTTTTTTATATTCAATTTTGAAATCTGACATGGGGCTAGACATATTGTCAATTTCCCAGCTGCCCCAAGTCATGTGACTTGTGCTCTGATAAACTTCAATCACTCTTTACTGCTGTACTGCAAGTTGGAGTGATATCACCCCCCTCCCCCCCCCCAGCAGCCAAACAAAAGAACAATGGGAAGGTAACCAGATAGCAGCTCCCTAACACAAGATAACAGCTGCTTGATAGATCTAAGAACAACACTCAATAGTAAAAACCCATGTCCCACTGAGACACATTCAGTTACATTGAGAAGGAAAAACAGCAGCCTGCCAGAAATCATTTCTCTCATAAAGTGCAGGCACAAGTCACATGACCATGGCAGCTGGGAAAATGACAAAATATCTAGCCCCATGTCAGATTTCAAAATTAAATATAAAAAAATCTGTTTGTTCTTTTGAGAAATGGATTTCAGTGCAGAATTCTGCTGGAGTAGCACTATTAACTGATGCGTTTTGAAAAAAACATGTTTTCTGATGACAGGATCCCTTTAACATGTATCGCCATGGGGTATAAATCTGCACCACACAGTAAGGGGCCTATTTATCATGCTGTGTAAAAACAATGCCGACCAAATTAGAAGAAAAAAGATATTACACAGATTTTAATGCATTGTTCTGTAATAAATTTCTATTTAATGTCCACAAGATCTTGACTCCATTGTAGGCATAGATACTGTGAGCTTTCATTTACTTTCACAAGCCTATGCCTGAGCACCAGTGATATAACTAAATAAACCTAACTGATGATTATTTATTTACTGGTTACACTGGTCCTAATTTGTTACTATTTTAGACCTTAATACACGCAGTGCATGGTTCCATATATTGTATATATATTATAAACCCTACTATGTATCTTAAATTTATTTATCTTATATGCAGTGCTTATATCACTAAAAATTTAACTTGTAACTAGTGGTTAATGAATATTTTTACCATGCATGGATTAGCGATGAAATTCTACATTTTGCCATCTATGATTTTTTTTCATGAAAATTTGCTGCAGCAAAAATGCCACAAGCAGGACAAAATGTCAATTGACTATAATGCATTTGGACAAAAGTCGCTGAGACAAAAAAGTCAGAACAAAAAATGTGCAAAAAAGAAATGAGAAAAAAAATTGAAGCCTATTGACATTAGTGTGTCATCACTACTTGTAACATATTGGTGCCAAGAAGATGTGTTTACAATATTTCTCATGTTATTTTCTTGAAATAATTTCTCAAATAATTGCTTAGGATTAGTGATGGGCAAATTTATTCGGCAGGTGCAAATAGTGATGGGCGAATTTGAGCCGTTTCGGTTTGCTGAAAAATTAGCGAAATTCGCGAAACGGTGAAAAATTTGCAAAACAGCGCCGGCGTCTCATTTTTGATGCCGGCGCTCGTTTTTTTACGCCGGCGTCCGTTTTTTCTGACGCTGGCGAAAAAATATTTTTGACGCTGACGATTTTTTTCGGCGAATTTCCGCGGGCGTTTCGCGAATTTATTCGCTGACGGTGAATCACGCAAATTTGCAGTGAATTCGCACCTGCCATCACTAGCTGCGAATTCCCGCGATTCACGAAACTGCCACGAAAATTCGCCAGCGTCCAA
The DNA here is from genome assembly GCA_038501925.1 of Xenopus petersii. NCBI lineage: Eukaryota > Metazoa > Chordata > Amphibia > Anura > Pipidae > Xenopus > Xenopus petersii. Next base: position 31,735,722 of record CM076676.1, on the reverse strand, counting down.
AGAGAAATGGATGACGGCATCCGTTTTTTTTGGATGCCGGCGCATTTACACTGTCTTATGTGCGCCAGCGTCCAAACAACGGATGCCAGCATCCAAAAAACAGACCCGACATCAAAAACGAGACGCCGGCGCTGTTTCGCTAATTTTTTGCCCTTTCGCGCCCCAAATTCACCCATCACTACTTAGGTTCTCTAGATTTTTCTGTCAAATTCCTTCTATCATAAAACCAATTTATACCATACCATATGTTTGGTGCATACTGTACTGGAAGCACAAAGTCACTTCGACCCTGTGCATGGGATAATAGTGCATGTGATAAAATCCTTGCCACTTAATGGCACAGGTCAGTTTTCCTAACTAACCAGGAGTAGGCCTACCTGCCTGTCTCCCAGACAGAGAAATATGCAAAAAAAAGTACCAAACTTACTGTGAATCCAAGCTTCTGATTGAGCTCACACAGGCAGCTTTCCTGTGTCTTTCCCATCAGACTGGTGCTCCCCATTCTAGCTTGAGCTGCCTTTTTAATTATCCATGAATCCACAAATGAATTACAGTATGAATTGATCATAGACATACTGTCTGCTTAAATACAGCTAAATGCAGTCAAAATTTATTGGGAGGTGTTTCATAATACAGATGGACAATGACCCAAAACACACAGCAACCCATGAGTTTATTAAAGCAAAGAAGTGGAATATTCTGATCTGAACCCAATTGAGCTGCATTTCACTTATTGAAGACTAAACTACGGACAGAAAGGCCCACAAACAAACAGCAACTGAAAGCCGCTGCAGTAAAGGCCTGGCAGAGCATTAAAAAGGAGGAAACCCAGAATCTGGTGATGTCCATGAGTTTAAAACTTCAGGCTGTCATTGCCAGCAAAGGGTTTTCAACCAAGTATTCGAAAATGAACTTTTTATTTTCAGTTTTTTAATTTGTCCTATTTTTGGTTTCATTTAAAATTAATTGCGGTAATGTACAGAACTAGTGATGGGCGAATTTGGGGTGTTTCGCTTCGCCGGTGTCCATTTTTTTTCCCGGCGGTTTCGCGAATCGCCGGAATTTGGCACGAATTTGTGCCTGGAGAATAAATTCACCCATCACTATACAGAACCAAAATTAGAAAAAAGTTGTCTCTGTCCAAAGATTTATGGGCCTAACTGTATATACCTGAGATTGGTATCTGGAGAAATTTCATTCTTCATTTCTGTGCAAATCTGTAGACTGTATCCCTAATGTGTGTTATACCTAAATGAATTGTTGTCTCCCTTTATTGTCATTCCACAGATACAGAGTGTACAGCACTGTGTGCAGCCATCCTGCCACACAAAGAAACAGAATCTTACATTTAAAACCAGTCAGTTCCAATGCCTTTCAATATTCTGGCCCTTTGACATTAGGTATATTAGGTCTGATATATATATTAAAAGTTGCCAAGGAGTTTCATGACCACATGAAGTTGCAGGCTTAGTGCTTTTATATAGCAGAACTCCAAGGTTACGTTTAATACTTTTAAAATTTGGAAATTATATTTCATAATACAGTCCCAATGCGTCATGTACTGTAACACAAGTGACATAATTATTACTAATTAGTACTGATCACATCCCTAAGAGCTATGATCAATCTTACAAGTTAATTATGGCTCTTTGTTCTATAAGTACATAAAGTACTTCAATATCACTCTTGTGCAGCAACATAAATACATGTTTTATTCTGTGGTTGTATGTCTTGCCAAATTCATGATTTCACTTACATGTTCAGGTCATCTTATTCTCAGAGGCACATCATACTCATAAATGATCTGTTTTGGAAACATTTACTTATACAAATATATTATATATTTTGCACAGAAACACTATTGGATGTGTTCAACGGGTGATATAATTGGCCAGTTAGCTGAATAGACTACATGTTACACTTCAGTTATTTGGTGAAAATTTACTGTTTACTGGGAGAGTTTAGCGGGTTTATTTTTATCACAATCAAGTGAAAGTACTTCTTTCAACCTGAATCTATTCACACAAATCCTTTTGCAAACCACAGTGGTAAGATAAAATGAGCTGTTAGTGATGTTATGTTTCGCTTCACTAAGAATTTGTGAAATGACAAAAATTCTCAGAAGTCATTGAAGTAATTGGAATTTTTCCTGCTGCAATTTTTTCAGTGCACGATACATTGGAGTCAAAACGTATTTTTTTTCTGGCAAAAAAAATCGGACAAAAAATTATTTTATCACTAAAGCTGGTGCAATATTCACCTTGAAGGTTATTTCATTCATGTGGACAGCTCCTGATGAGGCTCAGGTTTTCAGCAGTAAAAGCCTAGAAAGCACATGAAGATACTGACTGATCTGTATTCATTGAACGTTTATAATTATGATTTCCTGGTATTATCTGTGTCATTGCTTCACAATTTGCTAGGCCAACCTCAATTGTGAGGCATGCTTGTGAAGTTATTACGATTCAACCTTTATATTTTCATACTACAAAGAAATCAACCATACTGTTTTTCAGGAGAGCATTGCAAACTACTGACTCGTGCTGGAATCTGTCAGTAACTCACAGCATGAGTGTGTTTATAGCTAGAACAAAATTGTTTGGTTGAGGAACAACAACGGTTTCCTTCAATTGGAGAAAGTGTATACTAAAAGGGCTTATTTTATCTTTGTTATTATGTGGTCAGTTTGGAAATCTACTCTACATTGTTAAAATATATATTAATTCACGCAAAATAATACCATGCTTGGCTGATGTATTAGCTCTATAAAACCCCAATGTTTTATTGCAATGTCATTATATGCTGCTTATTAAGGCTACAACCATAATAAAAATTTAATATTTCTTAATTAAGCATTAAAATAAGTTATACAAGCTATTAATGCTAGTGCTTTAGGCAAAAAAATGGTCAAATCAAAGAAATTGTGCAATAGATAAACATTATTTTTTATGTAAAATGTCTAAGGGGTCATTGTAATTCTAGAGACTATTTTATTGGACTTTCTAGTTCTGTACCTTACAAAAAGAGTAACATTTAATTAATTTTACTCTAATCCCAGATAAAGAATAGTTTGCTGTAGAATTGCAATGGGCCCTTGAATTATGATGGGACTCGCACTTACATGCCAGTTTTATTGAACCACAGACTGAGTTGTGATGAATTTCTACATTTCGGGTGGATAACCCTACCTTTATCAAGGACAGGAAAGATCATCCACCTGAAACACTACATTTTTTACAAGACAGTCTGTGATTCAATAAAATTGGCTAAATTCCTTAAGTGCCAGTCCTGACATTACCCAAGAAACTGTTCCATGGCGACGAGCACCACTAAAAGTTTGGAGTGCAAGGGATTTTCTACTAGAATTTGATAATGTATACTATGAATATGATATAATTTGAAGTTATTTTCATTTTGTTTTAATTATTAATATTCAAAATCCCTTTATTTTTACTAAAGTCTAAAGGTATAACATTTTTATTTCTAAATATTTATTCAGATGGATTTAGCAGAAGGGTCCCTGGCTATGGCAAAAGAAAAATGTTTCACACAACATAATTATGGTTATTAATAATATTGGTTTTAATTCAGTTTGGTAACTTGGAGACAGGCAGTGGCAAACAAGTTCACTAAATACCTACTTTCTTTGTACTATAAGTTTCCCTCTTGCAATTTTAGAAATCAGTGGGTTTGCTGTTCTAAGAACACGAGCAGAGATAAGAATGAGTCATAGCGAACATGGCCGTCTGCATTAACTTTAATTCTGTCGAGTGTGTAGAAAAGTGCCTAAAGGAAACTTCAGAAGGAACTGCTGTATGCTGGAGTTACATTAAATAATAAGGCTCAGAAATACAGTATAATCCTTTGCTATATTAAAGTATGATCTTTATTAGCTTCGAGGAAGACTTAAAAAAAAAACACAAAACAAAGCGAAAAAGAAAAATGCAGACAGTAGACAATCCAAACAGTATTGAATATAATTTCAAGGGGTTATATAAAACAAAAACAGAAACATTTTCCAATTGGCAATTTTCATCTACATTTCAGACATATTAGATCCTACGGAAATAGATGCAAACAGAGTTTGGTAGGTTTGGGTTAATTTCTCATTCAAGAAATACATACTAGTGTAATATTTCAGCATGTGGCTTTTGATGTTATAAGAATTGTGTATTTTTATGAGGGTATAGCTGTATGCACGTAGACCATATCCATTTTGCTGTTGAATGCCTGATAGATAATATAATATTTATTAAGGTTCGAGTTGTGCTCTCCACAAAAATTCGAGTTTTCGAGCAATTTGGTCAAAACGCACATTTTTTGTAAAAAAACTAGAATCTTTCAAGATTTATGACACCCTACATTATAAATAGCTTGTATTCAAAAATACACCATCTAAAACCTATCAAGGTCATGTAGGAGTCAACGGCAGAGGTCCCTTGAACCATTTGAAGATGTTAATAGCTTTTATGATGTTCGAGTTTTTTTGTGGGGTTTTGCCTGAAAACGTAATCAATTCGAGCAATTCGAGTTTTTTCCTGCTGAAAACTCAATTCAAGTTTTTTGGGTTTAGCAACTCAAACTTGCTGAATCAAGATTTTTCCATTTAAGTTTTTTCTTCAATAACAAACCATTCCAGTTGTGAGTTCATACATTCTATCTTTGATAAATAACCCCCTAAATGTTTTAATGTTTATTTTATTAAATACCTGAGAATGCCCCTTTTACTATTTAATGTTATTATTTCCAATGTTAAATAAAATAGTTCTAGGGTTTTGATGCTCTCTGAGGGGCAGATTCACTAACCTGAGAAAATTTGCCAGTGGCGGCTTCACAGCCATTCGCAACACTTCGTCAGGCGAAAATTGGCTCAGACAGTGCTAATTTATTAAAATGCGAAGTTGTGTCCAACTTTGGTGAATTTTCTCTAGCGTTACTTCAGCAATCAAAGCGAAGATGCGCTAGCGTTGGCTAATTTGCATACGGCAGGAAATGATAAAGTTGAAGTATATATTGCAGCAAATACATTACATTACACAAGTCCAGGGAACCTTTATAAAAAAAATAAAGTTGTTAAAATGCCCTACACATGAGCCCAGTGTATAGTTTGTGTGCCATATGTTAAGAAATGTATGGGGGAACCCGGTTACGGGTTATGGACTTTTGCAGGCTATCGCTCTGAAAAAAAGGAAAAAAAGGAAAAAAAGTCAGCGTTTTTTTGGACTTAGAACATTTTCCCACAAAAAATTTAGGTCCTATGCACTCCATTGCACTTCGCCTGGTCTGAGCTGGCGAAGGCAAGTCTGGCAAAAGAGGTAACGTTCAGTAAAATCCACATCTTGAATTTGCGTTACGTCTATTCGCCAGAGTGAAAAAAAAAACGGTGAAGTTCCTGAATGACGCCAGTGTTAGTCACTTCGCCCTTTAGCAAATCTGCCCCTAAGTCTCTATTGTTATTTGGATGCCTCATCAAAGGGTTAGTTGACAATATTAACTTAATATTGACAACAATTTCAGTTACATGGATAACAAGAACTAAATACATTTCTAGTTATGAGAGAAATTGTACCTTTAAACAACATAAAGAAAGGAGTTTCTTCTTCACTGCTGTTATCTCTGTAGAGTTTTGTAAGAAGTCCTTTATTAATACTATCAATCTGTAAGCTTTTATGAGCACTAAAATTCCCCAATTAAAATAAAGATAAAAATATAAAGAAAGATTGTGTTGTAGCTTATGGCTTGAGAACAGCAAATGGAGAGCCAATGCCATCCTACCTTCAAATGATGACATGAGAGAAAATGAAGAATTTTTGTAGTTGTATGTTACAAAAGGCTTATTCGGCACAAGGAAAGCACTAGTATGGCATCTGAATATGATAAGAGTATATAGAAAACTAGTCTGGCGATGCTCTGATGCAAGTATTTAGCAGGCAAATTTAGGTGGGCCTGGCAATAAACTTCTATTATTCAGGGTGGCCTATAACAAACACAATAATGTTATTACCTTGGCAAAACATACACATAGGATGCAAAACAGTAACCAAAGCAAGAAAGGAATTTGTTGAGTCAGAAAATAAAGTGAATTATACAAATTGAGCAAATCAGCCAGTTTAAAGAAATAGCAATGGGAAACACAAATGCCTTTGCATTCATAGTGAAAATAATTGAAAATATGATAGAGTAAAGAATGAAAAAAAGCAAAGATGGTGTCTGGAAGGACCGGGAGAGAGAATTGAAGCAATTGTAAATGGAAATAGGTTCTGATGCACAAGGAAAGGCAAGTTGTCACTGCAGATGTCAGCAGTGCAAGTCAAAATGAGATGACTTGGGAGAGGTAGTGAAATGGAACGGAATACTATGCTGCAAATGAGGTTGGTGTGAACTCCTTCATTGCTGGTGGCTTTATAGTATGTTGCTTCAAAAGTCTCAACAGTCTTTTTACAGAGTTGTTATTATTAAATAATCTTTAAACCAATAATGGCACAAAGGCACATTTATCAACAGAAGTTTGGGGAATGGGCACTGCTTGCCCATCAATTATCTTGGTGCATTTTCTTGTGAATCAGCATATTTACTGTTTACTAGCTGGTACACAGACAGAGGAAATGTGAAAAACATCTTTTCTTCAGCCATAGCATAGCAACTCATCCAAATATCAAACTAATCCAACTTTGCTTTCCGATAGCAGACCACGAAATACTGTGTACTGGTTGGTAAGATTTAGAACTGAAGCTAATTTCATACTAGAGGACAAAAGAATTGAAACTCATTTTTTTTATTCTTGTAAAAGCATGTTAATAATTGGTATAATAGTGACAAACAAAACCATGTGTCAATTGAACCACTGTGCTACCTTTATTTGACTGCAGTTTTGATGGGAATTACATAACATATGGATACTTCAGGTTGTGGCAATTGTCACAGAAAATGGGGGATGATAGTAAAATAACTGCAGGTTTTCATGAAAAAGTTTTCAAATCTGTCACACAAAATCATTCTGTCCATACCTATGGTTTCACTTAAATATAGCAGTTTATGTTTCCAGAAAAGGTGGAATTTAGCCTGTCACTAGCATTGGGCAAAAAACTTTTTCTTGATAATTTAGAAGTTTATATGGTAACAAACAATGTGAATCAATGATGCCGAGTGATACACTAAGGTGTTGAAATGTATACACTGTTATATATTGTCAGCCTAAATTACCTGTAACATAGTAACATAGCATAGTAAGTAAGGTTGAAAAAAGACACATGTCCATCGAGTTCAACCTTTTTTTTTTTTTTTATTAACTACCTATCTGCCAGTTGATCCAGAGGAAGGCAAAAAACCCATCTGAAGCCTCTCCAATTTGCCTTAGAGGGGGAAAAATTCCTTCCTGACTCCAAAATGGCAATCGGACTAGTCCCTGGATCAACTTGGACTATGAGCTATTTCCCATAACCCTGTATTCCCTTACTTGCTAAAAAGCCATCCAACCCCTTCTTAAAGCTATCTAATGTATCAGCCTGTACAACTGATTCAGGGAGAGAATTCCACATCTTCACAGCTCTCACTGTAAAAAACCCCTTCCGAATATTTAGGCGGAGCCTCTTTTGTATGTAACAATTTGTAAAATCCAGCACCGTGAAGTTAAAATTTTAAGTTAAAATGAGCATAAGAAGAGGACTAGCTGTAATTTGCTTTAAAATACCATATATGTATCTTAGATCAGCAACTTCTTTAAGGCAAATTTCTAATGTGATATTTAGGGGCAGATTTATCAAGGGTCGAATTTCGAAGTGGAAAATACTTCGAAATTTAACCATCGAATTAGATTACTTCGACTTTCTAGGAGGTCCCCATAGGCTAACATAGCAATTCGGCAGGTTTAAGATGGCAAAGTGTCGAAGTCAAACTTTTTTAAAGAGACAGTACTTCGATTTCCGAAGTCGAATTTAGGCCTATTTGATGGACCCAAAAAATTGTTTGAAATTCTACATTTTTAACTTCGAAAATTCACTTCGCCGTGTACAATGACTAGGTTCAAAATCAGAGGAGTGATGGAGGGGTTCTTGTGGCTCATTTATTGTACTTATTTGTTGGGAGGATTACAAAGCCTGAGATCCATATTTTATTTGATCTATGGACTAAAGTTTTCATAAAGTGACATGTGTATGTTTTATGGCCTCTAGGTCCGACTTGAAAGAATATGAAGAGACAAGATCAGTAGATCAGTCTTGACATTATAACATTTTAACTGACGTTATAGTCTGGGTGCTTTTTTTATGAAGAAGAAGCATTGATTTTCACAACTTCCAAAATTCCAATAATCTGAGCATTATTCTTCCATGATGCTCAGACTATTCAATATTTAGAGAAATGTTCTGCTAAGGAACCAGGTGGATTAGCAGAATATTTCTCTAAACATTGGATAATCTGAGCATCGTGGATCTTGGAAATATAAGAATAGAGTGTGATTTGATGGTTGATGCTTGTGTATAAAGCCTCTTCTGATAAAATAACATAACATCTTGCCAGTAAATTTAGTAGAATTTAGGCAGAATGCAGCAATTACAGTATTTAGTACCGAAAACATGTTTATTTTGCACATGAATGAGTATAAAAGGAGTAAAATACAGAAATAAAAATTACAAATGACTTTGACAAGGTCAATGTAGCTCCCATTCAGCCATTGCCATTTTTTATTTTTAGTATTATATGCGCACCTTTAAATACCTCTGAAAATAAATACATGGAAAATCTGTCAAAGCCATAAGCTTTTCTGTGAAGCTATCTCTAGTAAGTCCCTACACATTTGCTGTCTTGCAACAACAGAACGTGCGCTGCTGAACATTTGGCAGAAAACACTTACACTGGCAGAAAAGTTTCCATGCCAAATACAGCAAAAGGGTCGAATCAACATTTTCTGTGAGGCAAAATATGTTCATAATGCTGAATGTGTTAAGATGCTGAAAAAAAAAAGAAATATGACTGCAGGTGAGGAGTATCCTAGTCCAGGAGAAAAGTCAGTCAGGGATTCATTTGTTATTTATGTTTCTTAAAGATGAGATTAAGTGAAATCGTTTTTAACATGTTTATAATTATATTCTTTGAATGCTAGAAGTTTATTTGCCACTAAAACAGTATTGCTGTCAATTAATGGGTTTAATTGCTTTTGAAATTGATGTATGGCTTTTGAGCTATCCTGTTTCTCCTAGCATGGCTACATCCTGTGCCAGCTCATTTGCAACTCATTTCCAAGTACATTTGGTGGAGGCCTACCAAAAAGCTGAACTGTAGGAGGACATTACATGCACAGAAAGAACATTACATTCTGTTGTTGGAAGGTTCCTGGAAGAAGTCTTTTTTTCTCACCATGAAAAATGTCTATCAAATTCAGCCTTTTATTCAGTGATATTCAATTGTTATTATAGAGCAGTGTTAGTATTGCCAGACACAAGGAGGCCCATTTACTAAAGATCACTAAAGATTACTAAAGATTTTGTGGTAATAGAGATTTTTGAAGCCACAATTAAAATCTACTAATTTGAAATTATGAATGCCATGAACATTATTTAAAGATCTGAATTAAAAAAGTCCAAATGAAAATAGCTGTTGAAAAAAAATTGGTAACCTGAATTCTTCATGAACAAAAGAAAAATTTCTATGACAATGAAAGTTTTGATCTCCGTAAAAAAAACTTTAAAACCACGTACGAAAGGTTGATCTTTCAAAGAAAAGAAAGGGAACTTCCATCAACTTCTACAGGATCATGACAGCTTTTACTTGCTGTACTTTCGTATTTTGCTATACTTTGGTATTCGTAGATTTTATGGGGTTTTTTTACGAAAAAATCATGGATTAAGTAACAATATTTGTTTGTGCTAAAAATTATGATTTGTAAAAATGAATGTTTTTTGAATTTATTTAAATTGGTCTCAGAGAGAGTCAGGCTTTCCACCCAGATATTTTTCCATAGTTTAGATGCCCTGCTCCTATAAAAGAGTATAAAAATCGAAATATTACTTGTTTAAGTGGCCTATGAACTCTGTACATTCCAATTGCCAGACTGGTCATGGTTGCCATACCAAAAATGTTTTGGAAGAGGGTGATGTGGGTGTGTACAGGAAACTGTGAGGCAACTGGGACAATGAATCTGGAAATTTGCAATTTCAAAGCAACTTGAGGAAAGGGAACAATCTTATAGTACTGAAAGGAAGCCCAGGGACAAACATTCCTTGCATCATACCCTAAAGTCTCTATATGGGAACGAACAACTGCATTTGTGTAACTTTTTCTAAAAATGGCACCACCGTTTTCTGACTGCTTAATAAAATTGCTAGAAAATGATATGCCTTCAAAAACACCTGCAGAACCCTTTCACATTGAGCACTGTGCATGATCTAGGCAAAGTGATAGGGCCTGTAGGAGCTGGGGTTGATATAATGCCAGGGTGCAGAAAACACAACAGTTGTAGGAAATAATCCACCCGTAGACTATAATAAAAGAGAGATGTAGCGTCCAAGAATGTTTTGAAGGGGCCTTTGTTGTTACAATTCACTTGCCCTTTTATTTATTAGTGCATGCAGGTCCATTTTATTAGGGTAAGTAGCAAAGAACCTGACCTGACAGTTAAACAAGTCCACTGGTGTCATGCTAGCTCATGGTGGTTCCTCATCAAGGCACCTGGGCACAGATGGGCAAAACTTCAAATGTATATTTTTTTAGGTGTAAAAAACTAAATCTGAGCCCTGTTTTCCATTTTTCTTTCCATAAATTAATTTGTCGAGTATATTTCCAATTATTCATAAACATTTTTTGCTTTTCTGTCATATATATATATTATTTGCTTTATCTATTTATCTTGTTGTCAATCATTGGATATTTGACTTGGCATTGTGGACTGGCACCCAGGTTTAATTTATTCTAATGGTTGTGCTTTCCACACACTGTGGTTATATATATATATATATATATATATATATATATATATATATGCAACATTCTCATTTATATTTATATTTTCTATTAGTGAGCATTTCTATTAGTGATGTTTCAAGCAGTTGAATGAATCATGTATATACCAGTGACTGGTAATTATAATCAAGCTTTAGAATGCATTATATAGGTGGGATTACATCATCTGGTATGTCGTACAAAAGGATTTTTTTATTAGAAGCGTTGTGTTGTTAAATCCATCAAGCACAACCCACACCCCCCATCTCTTAATAGGTAGACTATGTTTGCAGGAGATCTTTGTACGCTGAAATTATTCAACAATAGGGAGTTAATTATGGCATTTTGCAAAAGGTTATACAGTGCAAACTCCTTTGAAAAAAAAAGAAATTATTTGTATTGGGTACATTTTTAAGTAATATGTAGAATCAGCAAGACAAATGGAGCAATTTATATAGGGAGCATTGAAAAACATTATATGGTTGGTGCATGTTCTCTATTTAGAGGGGTAGAGAGAATTTTATGTGATTAAGATGGCTCACCATGTCACTTTATTAAAAGAATAATCACACAATTTTAACTGAAATAAATAATGCTTTTACATGTGGATTCATTGAGTATCAAGTATTCCCATATATATCTATATTCGGGGACATATATATATATATATATATATATATATATATATATATATATATATATATATATATATATATACAGTGCTGCGCAATATGTTGGCGCTATATAAATACATGTTAATAATATATATATATATATATATATATATATATATATATATATATATATATATATATATTAGTCCAATGAAAGCACTTACGGCATTGACCCTTGAAATATATATCAAAATATTTTTATTAGTGCATGGTACATCAATGCACCATGCACTAACAAAAGATAAATTTGTTTTAAAGCAGTTTTAATGCCCTACACATGAGCCCAGTGTAAAAAAATGTTCCATATGTTAGAAAATGTATAGGGGAAACATTTTTTTTAGGACTTTTGCAGCCAATCACCCTGAAAAAAAGGAAAAGACACCATCGTATTTGGAACTTACAAGTTTTTACACTCACAAAATATGATGCAAGTCACTGAAGATTGAGGAAGTTCTATGCACTCCCTTGCCTGGTCTGAGCTGGTGAAGGCAAGTCTAGCGAAAGAGGTAACATTCAGTAAAATCCGCATTTTAGTGAATGTGTGGAGTAACGTCCATTCATGAGAGCGAAAAGTCACCTGGCAAGAAATTGCAAATCACTGCTAGCGTCTATCTCCTTAGCTAGCGAAGTGACGCCTGCGCCAGTTAGTAAATTGGCAAAATCCCTACTGGCGATTCGTTGCCAGCATTAGTCACTTCGCACTTTATAAAACCTGCCCCTATGTATCTATCTATCATAAATATATATTTTTTGTTTGCTTACATACGACACTATAATAAATGGCATTCCAATATTTCAGAGCTTTTTGGGTTTCCAAATATTGCTGCCATTAATTTTTATGTATCTCTTGGAGTCTTGATTATTTAATAATCAAGTTGCTAAAAATTGCTTTGATGGGCTGCAAAATGTATCTATGTTATCCATGTATATTTCTGCATTTCCTGTTCCTAAGCCGCAATCACTCTCTAATTAGCAATTTCTTATTTGTTAGTTTCAGTATAATCAGTAGCTTTGGTATATAATGGATGATACTGTAACTTTGATTTTGCCGATTCTTAAAAAACAAACAAAAAAAAAACAATTAAATAAAAAAAAGTACATCCTGCATCCCCATTATTTAGTTAATCCCCGCGAATTATATTATTTGTTTAGCGTTGTATTACATCAACAATGTCATCATTATGGTCCATTTACTTTGCAAAGCTAAACAGAGAAATCATAGGCAGCATTGCAACTACTACTCATTCCAGAGTGAACATTGCTTAATTACAGTCTATCATATAATACACAGTGTATTGTGATCTGGGGTTTCTGAGCTTAATGGAATACATCCCTTGCTGTGAATTATTGAGTGATCCTATAAGCTATTTATTTAACCTCATTTTGCACAAGGCTGAATTCCCTTTTCAGAGGGAACACATCTTTATTAAAACCAATCCATAAAGAAATCAAGGAACATGCATCTTATTTCAAATTACAAAAGCACTGCAATTAGTAGCATGGTAGCTGGAGGCTCTATCAGCAGAACAGATTGGCAACCAGATAACTACTGAATTTAAATAACTTCTCATATTCTTCTCCAAGTGGAGATATATTGCTTTCTAAAAACCTAAGGTGGAACACAGTCTTTACAATGGTAAATAGCCTACATACATGAATATAAATAAAGCTCCTATTTTGTGAATGCTATCACATTTCAATAAACACAACTGGTATTTTCTAAAAATATGCAAAATAATATTGCTGATGGGGTGCATATTGGGGAGAGTGTGCCTTCCAAACTGCTTCAAATACTCTTCATTTTAAGAAATCCATTACTACTTACATGTGATGCTAAATACAGATTGCTATTTAGATGTCTTTTTTCAGCTAATATATATATATCTATATATATCTATATATATCTATATATATCTATATATATCTATGTATCTATATATATATATATATATATATATATATATCTATAATGCTCGGGACCTGGGGTTTTCCAGATAATGGATCTTTCTGTAATTTGGGTCTTCATGCCTTAAGTTTACTAGAAATTCATTTAAAAATTAAATAAAGCCAATAGGCTGGTTTTGCTATCAATAAGGATTAATAATATCTTAATTGGGATCAAGTACAAGCTACTGTTTTATTATAGAGAAAAAGGAAATCATTTTTCAAAATTTGGATTATTTGGATAAAATGGAGTCTATGGGAGCATTTGAGAGAGCATTCCGTAATTCAGAGCTTTCTGGATATTGGGTTTTTGGATAAGGGATCCTATACCGGAATCCTTTGTGAAAGATTCAGGCGAATACCGAACGGAATCTGAACCCTAATTTACATATACGAATTAGGATTCGGATTCATTTTGGCCAGGCACAAGGATTCGGCCGAATATGAATCCTGCTGAAAAAGGCCGAATCCTGGCCAAATCCCGAACCAAATCCTGGATTCGGTGCATCCCTAATATATATATATATATATATATATATATATATATATATATATATATATATATATATATGGATTTGATTATGTTTTAGCTTGATGCAAATGAGAGGAAGCAATTTTAATGCATATATAGTTAGTTTGGAGGATAGGGTTTTTGATGTAGACACATGGTGGCCTAAGTACCTTTTTGTACAGTATGTGTGGAAGGAATGCTAGGTATCTTTTTTAAGGATAAAACAAGATTTTAAGCGCAAATCAAAAACAAAGTTAAATAAAACAGGTTTAATGTTTTTTAAAATAGATATTTAGTACATACAACTACCTCACCAAAATGCCAGCTTGCCAACATTTGCAAATATATTGTTTATGACATACAGATTCCTGCAACAGATTTTCGCTACTTTTCAGGTACAAAAGAAACTAAATATGTAATTTGGCCAGAGGTCGGCAAACATTTGCATTCAACTGTACTATAATTGTAAGCATGGCTAAGACATGCATTATAGCATCATAATAATAATAATTATATAGCTTCTGGTCATACCGATGGAACAGGGGACTACAGCTGTTACATTATGTTCAATTGATTTGGCCTGCTGATTCCTGTCCTTATCCGAGATCTGTAAGTTTCTGTTTCATACTCAGGACAGATAAAAGATATATATTTAACATAGTGAAAGGAATAAAACTAGTCAAAATAAGGAAATTGACTAAAGAAGAATTAAACCCTGCCTATGCCACCTCCAGATCCCTTTCTACCCCCTCTTCAACCATACTATGGGCAACCCTCTAGACTGTCCTGTTTATGGTACAGTACCTATCTCTAAAAACAGAGTAGTACAGCAGGGTTGGCAGGTGCTGTGTTGACCACTTCAGGTCTTCTTCTCTGAAATCTCTCAACAGGACATGCAGGTGAAGCTGTTTTGGACCTGGATTCAACTGTGCATGCTTGGTAGAGTAGAGGACCTAATGCTGTTTTAGGCGGTGTCCGCCAACCCCTCTGTGCTATTCTATTTTAAAGAACCAGATACAGCAACCAGAGAAGTCTAAAGGGTCCCCCATAATGGGGTTCAAAATAGGGTACAGAAGGGCTATGGAGGGACCAAGGGATTATGAAGGGTTTGAGTCTCCTTTAAGCACAGGCATATAAAAATACTTTATAACAGCTGATGCTTTCCAAAAGAGGAAAATACAGTGATACTGTATGCTTTCCGCTACTTATAGCTAAATCAATGAAATATGACGTTATTAAATTAAACTTTGCAGGGGGAAATTTTTGAGAAATTGCTGCACCATTAGGGGACTTCATATCTTGTCAACTTATTGAGTCTTTAATAAACTTTGAAGATAATGAACTCATCATTGGCAGAAAAAGATAAATACTCTAGTTTTTCTACATTTATGGAATTTATGTTATCTTGTTAGAAGAGCACTTGCTACAGACTTACACAGGAGCATTCAAAATGTTATAGATCAATAAAATATATGGTGCACTCCTATTTTTACTGCTGTTTCTGTTTCACATTGGCAGTGGCTATAAAAACACAATGTAACAAAATATGGTGCCTGGATACAAGTAAAATCACATCCAGCCTAAACTATATGATAATGGAAGGTGCAGGCTGCATGTTTGTTAAAGGATGAGTTGTAACCTTTTTGTATTGATTTTTTTTTTTTAAATTCTGCTATACTTTTGGCTATGCTACATAAGACATAACATTTTTGAAATTCCACTCTTTACAATTTTTATTTTACTTGTTCCTTTTCTTTTCAGTCTCCATAGTTACGGAATTTCACTTTTCTCTATCTAGGGAAGTGGAAAAATGTTAAAGTGACAGCCCATACTAAGATTGTTTCTTTTACAATATGGATAAACCCATTTTAATTATATATTAATCACCAAGTATCCAGCCCTGTTATACAACCCATTGTCAGTACAATACATTATATCTTGCAATTGTATATTTTATTTTATCTTATTTACTATATAAACAGTAGCTCTGATTTAAAATGATGTACTTTACAGGGATCCTGTTCCATCTGTGGGAACAGGAGTTATATTCAGAGGAGATGTCTCACCAACTGGGTTTTACACTTCCGTTAAATGGTGAGGGTCAGTTTGTGAAGAAGCTGAGGCTTTTCAGACCAGCTCCATACCTTGTTCATGCCTGTAACAAAATGACCTGTGAATGACTATTGCAGAAAATTAAAATAATTTTGAGAAAATGTAATTCTTAGGTTAGTGAGAGAACAATGTAGAAGAAATATTTTTCATACTAATTTTATACATGGGAGCAAACAAAAATTGCACTTTTCTTTAACAGAAACACTGATATACAGTATGTTATATAAAAATAAAGAGTTGAGCTTCTTAGTATGAAATATATCTATATTTATCTATATAGTTAGCCTGTAATTCTATGGCTAACAATTGAATTCATTATCCACTAGTGATGGGCGAATTTGGAAATTTGGGAAACAGAGCCGGCGTCAGTTTTGACGCCGGTGTCTGTTTCTTTTTTACGCCGGCATCCGTCTTTCGATGCCGGCAAATTTTTAGTGGTCGTGTCGTGAATTTATTCGCCGGCAAATTTGCGCCTGGCGAATAAATTCGCCCATCACTATTATCCACATTTTCCTACCCATTGACATGTATTACATGAGTGCTTGTGCCGCTAGAACTGCTTGTAAATGGCTCAGTCAGTCTAGAACTGGTGTGATATTATGAACATAGGCTCATATTGGACACCATTGACAAGTTAAGGACAAGCTTAAGTAATCCAATTATCTGAAATGGTCTTTGATTCATGAGGTCGGGTAATTAGGATAGAATGTTCCTCAATACTTTAAAACATCAAAAAATATATTGAATATTAAAAATTAAACAAGATGTTTTGCCTTTACTTAACACACTTGATTGTATGTTCAATAGATAATATGGAAACATGAATTAAAACCTGGAGAATGTATTGTAGAACTTATACCTCATTAAACATACTGGTGTCCCTTATATTGCTCCCATATGTGCTGTATGGATAATGCATCACTTTATGCTAGATTGCTAAACTGCATTGCTTCCTTTTATTCATTAACTTCATTTCCATCCTGGCTGTATGAGAAGAAACGTTGTAATTGGCAGCAAGATGAGTGAAAAACATTCTTTCCACTTGGATGACAATGATAATTGACACATGCTTTTATCAGAATGTGTATGTGCATTGTTTAAACCAGCAATGGATACATATCAGCCTACTATAGCTTAGAGTAAATAGCTATTTTTTGTGTCTTTTTAGCTCCCTACTGTACCTCAATGTTAACAGACTTCCTCTGCAGAAGAAATGCTAAAAATTAAGCAACCCTGAAAAATGTATTGTTAAAGTGTGTTATAAAAAAAAAAATCTGGTAATCCCATCTTTATATAACTAAGTATCTACACATGTTGAGAGATGGTCTGTATTTTAATACAAAGTAGGCTTGTTTGCAATTTTGAATCACAGGGCTATATATAGTTATGGGTTGACCAATATCTTATACATCATGAAGAGGGTATTTGTTCCATAAGTTTTGGGTTTTGGTCTATAAACATCGGTCCAGTTGTATCAGAGTATCCAAATAATTTTTAGGAGGCCATGCGCTACCAAGCCATGCAAGTTTACACTTGTAAGTTCCAGTAGCCATGGAGCCATCATGTTTGTGCAACATTTAAGGGTTTACCAGCATAACCTACTACATTTATGTCATAGCTCACTATAAATGGTAGATAGAGGTGTGACAGTTACACAAATACCCACTAGAGTCAGATTTATTAAGGGCAAATTAGCATGTCTGTGTATTTTATGGGAGTATCGCAACACTCATAGGAAACCCAACTGTCAGGTGGAGTTACAGCAATGGTAGGGGTTTAATATTACCTGCACTTTTCCCCCAATCAGTAATAAGAGAAACCTTTTTTGTAGATCCTACCTTGCTTTGATCCTTGCCTGAGGATCTGTTGATAGAGTTGTGCATTAGTTAAAAAGTATTGTTGAAATCTGCCTGTCTGACCTTGCTAACTCCTAATCTTTTGCTACTGCACTGTTGTTGATTCCTTGTCCTTTGGAGCTGCATTTATCTGTTCCTGTGTAAGACCTGGATAGACCTCACAAACTTCCTTGTTGTGTGTCCTAATTGATGCCCCCCCACACACACTGATGCCCTAACATCTAAACAGGTTTCAGCCATACAGAGTTAATGCTCCTATCTGTGCCTACCCTGCAGCCTGTAGTACTAGTTACAGGGGGAAGAGTGCATTCAATCTAAACAGCCTGACCCTGGTATTACACACTTCAACAGATTTCTTAACACACAGAGAGAACAGGCAAAACAGATGTGGCCATAGTCAACATCTAAGAACTGCAAGGTCAGTAGGGTCAACCACTGTGCAGCAATACCATCCTTGATAACTGTCCATATATAAAAATTATTTTACTGATAGATGTTATTGCACATTCTGTCTTGATGTGAGTTATATTCCCAGTGACATCTAAGCTCTTTCTTTTAGAAAAAAACCCAAATCCATTCTATGAGAGTATTACTAGACTTGACCAACACTAAATGAGGGCTTTTGAAAGACATAATGCAGCTTTTATGTGTGAAACAGAGCATATCTGCTACAAGCAAGAAAGACTCTGAAAGAAAAGTTTTTGTCCCGATATAGAAGTTTATGAAACCTTCACAATAGGAATATAATTGTTCATTTTTCTCTTAATACTTCCATTACAAAAATAACAAAGGAACATCCTCCCTTTCCACTGTAAAAGCAAAGAAATCAACATTTTACTCTCTCTAATTTTTTAATATTTTACAGTTGTGCAGAGAGGTAAAAATTGGCTTGTTCACAAATCTGCTTATTTTAGCATGCTTGGGTTCATAAATTATAGCTTTACTTTGGCCTTTGTTTTATTAAAGTTTGCTTCTCAAATAACATAACGTCCCTATCCCCAGAAGATTCAAGGCAAAGATGTCAGACTGCTGTTTCTTTTTGGTGTTTAAGCCTCTGTCAAGCAATAGAAAGCTAATTTTTCACTTATATGACAGGGGAGGGGTATGCCAATGCACTGATAATATAGAGCAGGCAGAACAAATGTGTCACTGGAACACAGGAGAATTTCACTCTTGAAAACACATTAGGAAAAAGCATGACATAATCTCTCCTCAGATACTAGAAAAACATTGCTTTGTCTGTGCTTCAGTCCATCTGTGCGGCATTATAAACAAGGGCATGACAAAGAGAGGTGAATGCCTGAAAATATCAGGTGTCCCCAAATTACAAGGAAATTAAAATAGGGTCTAAAAAAGAATGGGGTTTTTTTGGAACTGTTTATCAGGGGTATTCATAATAGTTCAAAGAAAAGAACAAAGGAATCTGTTATTACTTTTGCCAAAGTATTTTTATTCTCCCTAATTCCTACTTTGCTGGTATTTGTTATTGGCATTTCAATTTCCAGCATGGGGTGGATGTAAGGGTTCTTTCTGATATCACATAACAAACTTCATGCACATGTCCACCCACTGTTCTGGCATAAGGTAAGGAATTACTAGCAAAACCTACTATACTCTATTATCATTTATTAGCCACCAACTCTGAGGCCAAGGTCTGGAGGAAAACAGGGGTAGAGGCATGATTTATTTTCTTATCAATAGATCTGTGTGACACGTTTTTGTAAAATTTCTATCTACTAAGTTGACGATGGGTGACATAATATTTTGCTATGATTTAAATGATGGATGTAACTGATTTTACATACAACATTGTTAGCTTTGCACCTTGCCTTGACATTGATATTGGTTTGGCATTTGGCTGTGAACCCTATACTTTGCCTATTGGTGACATGTCAGACACTTCTTTCTGTACCTACTGTTATTGAAAATCAATACAAATAGTTTTCAATAAGCCAAATTACATAACTGTCAACCAAACACATGTCATGATAATAGGATAATAATCCACTCCAGGCCTTTTTGAGACCTTATTTTTATTTTATCATTCAGAGGGTTATTTATTAAACCTCAAATTGATCTGGTCGGCTTTTTAGGGCAAACATTTTCCCAAAAAAAACCTCAAATTTTTCTAGATTTATTATACTCAGATGCTGGAAAAAGCCTGAAAAATCTGCCTTCCCAGACCTGTCAAGTCAATGGAAGATGTGCCCAACCCATTTTGAAGATATCGTAGTTTGCGTTGGGTTTAGACCAATAATCTGAAAAATTCTGGGTTTTTGGGTAAAAAAAAGAAAAAAACCCTGAAAATTTGAAGATAAAAGACCTTCCAGGTCACGGATTCAATGATCGATAATAGGAATTGCTACCTTTATAACTGAGTGTTCCTAATTGTATTTCTGGACATTGACTCTTGCCTGAACTTGTTTCCACGAACCTTTGCTGCCTGCCAATTGAACTACTGCCTGAAATCTGACTATGGCTACTCCTGATCCCTGTTGGTTACCGTGAACGTGACCTTTGCTCTCAAGCTTCCTCATTGGTACGGTCTTCCCACCCTAGGAGCTGATAGGCCCATGATAGCTTTTAACCTTGACCGAACAGATTCACACTCACTGCCACCTATCATCTGAATTCCTATTTAAGGAATATTCTCTCAACCTTCCAAAGATCCTATATCTTGGACCACTAGAACATTTTCTAGTCTAATCCAGTCCTGGCACTTAAGGGCCAATGCACAAACGTGTATGCAAAACTTGAGTTTTTTTATTAAAACAAAGTCGACAAAACACCCATCCATAAATTGAACTGAATTATCAATAATTGTTCTCTAAAAGGTCAGAATGAAAAAACTTTGGAACAAAATCGAGCATCAGTTCTAATCGTACCATTGATGCTCTTGAATTATCGAATTGTTGCTTTGAAAACTCAAGTACATTGGTTTATCGAACAAAAACCTGACTTTATTGGATTATCCAGAGCAATTCGCAATGTCAAGAAACTATTTCAGGGACATCTGCCATTGACTACTACATGGCCCAACAGGTTTGAGATGGGGTATTTTAGGATTAGGATTTTTTTTCTCTCTAAAAAATGTTTCCCTTCAAAAACTCGACCAGATAAATTCAAGGTTTAATAAATATTTCCCTGTTTATTTATATAATAATAATATTCTTATAATTCTTGTCCTACATGTGTTTAATTTTCTACATTGTCAGATTGTATAGAAATTCCATGTAGCACTTCAATAAAGTTAAAAATACATATATACACATGGGTACATAAGTTTGAAATTGCTCAAACTTGTTATTTATTTTTTACTCATTGTAATAAATGCAAATCCACTGAAACAAATTTACAGTTACATAATAAGAAGTGGCTTGTGTTTCTGTCTGTGTGTTTACACTATGTCATTTTTCATTCTATTTAGCAAAAATAATGAAGAATAGGATTTGAAAACTTGATTGGAGACCTACAAGCCGAGGCAACCACCCAGATAGAATTTAGAGCTGGTTTACAATCTGAAATGGTATATTAAATTATGCACCTGTTTGTATGCATTATCCAGCAACAATGCTGCACTAAATAAAATGTTTTTCTGCTGATGTAGAATTCAACATGACATTTCATTTTAAGCATGTTTTGAAACTGAAATGAAATGTAAAGATATTAATTTTTATTTAATGCAGTTTTATATGAAGACATGGTTGGAAGTTGCTTATGCAATTATATTGTTCACATGACAGATTGTTCGCTAGGGTGTCAGAAATTTGGAGACTGATCATAAACAGTATGAAGTGAGAATAAAGCATTTAGTTTTAGATAGTTAATATGATACAGATGGAGCAGATCATATCTAGAGAGAGAGAAATCATTAAATCATGTAATCATTAAATCTCAGTAAATTATGGAATTTACAGAGATAATATAGGTGGATTATAACACTATAGGACTCATTTACTTAGCAAGCATGTTCACTTGTGTGCACTAACAAACTTTTCACATACATACTTGCATTAATTAATACAAACTTCAGTACACTTGTACTTTAGGCTTCTACTTTTCTAAATATGTTGCTGTGTAGCAAGCAAGGAATATTGTTGCAAAGCAAAACCTTTGTGGTTTGACAGGAGTGTTGGGGTTAAAGTTGGTAAGTAAGGCATTCAAGTCAGCTGGAACAAGTGAAACATTTATCAGGAACAAGGAGGCCAATCAGACAAGCTAAAAAAGAGATGGAAAAGGGTATTGCAGCAAGGAGTAAAATGAATCCAAAATTACTTTTTAAATATGTAAATAGTAAAAAAAATTAAGCAGGAAGGGGTGGGATCCTTAATTTTAGAGGGAGAACAGGGAAACACAGAAATTCTTAACTGCTATTTATCATCTGTCTACACAACCGAGGAACTAGCTAATGAAGGTTTTCTTTAAAATCCCAATTCTAGCAATACATCTACTGATGCACTGGTCACACAAGAGGAAATTCAAAAGAGATTGCAACATTTAAAGTCAAACAAAAGTCCTGGAACACACTGTATTCATCTTATCTTAGCTCTGTGATTGCCGAACCTCTTAATTTTTCAGGATTCATTAAGGTCTGGATCCCATTCTCAGCCTTAAAACTATAGGCTGGTTAGTCTGACATCAGTGTTAGAAAGCTTTTTGATTAAGTGTTGGGATACAATTCTTGAATTCATTTGCAGTTTGTGCCAGCATGGTTTTATACGTGACAGATCATGCCTTGACTTTGGGATGTAAATGGATTTAATCTACTTAGACTTTGCTAAATGCAGTGCCACACAGCAAGTTACTGGTTAAAGTAAGTTATATTGGTCTAGAATATGTAATTGGTATCTGGATAGAGAACTGACTGAAGAATAAATTGAAAATAGTTGTGGTAAATTAAACATTTTCTAATTGGACCAATGGTGTTAGTGTGGAACTGCATGGGTCTGTCCTTGGTCCATTGCTTTTTAACTTGTTTATTAATGACCTGGAGGTGGGCATTGAAAGTAATATTACAATTTTTGCTGATATTACATTTTACATGTAGGTCAAACAAGTGACCTGTTTGCTCTCAAACTCTCAAATTTATATTCCCCTATGGTTTACATTTGGCATATTCAAGTGTTTTAGCAAAGAAAACTATTTATAGTATAGTTGTTGTAAAGGCAAGTCACAGTGGTATTTCACTAATCATCTAAAATGTAAAAAAATCTACTCATCCTAAACCATAAACCAGTTCTAGTACTTTATACAGAGATCCTTTGAAAACCTTTACTAAACTCTAAACTCTAATTCATATAGAGATTTACAGCACACGTATTTTCAAATGATTTACATTGAATCATTGCAAACTACATGATTCAAAATTATTTTCATCCAGATTTTCATGCCTGCTTTTAACAGTATATAAAATATTATAGCTCAGACAGGCAACTATATTTTTTTCAGTTTTTCAAATAAAGTTTCCTGTCATCAAATAAAAGCCAATGAGATGTGTCAACTGGTGTTTCAAACCTGTAAGCCAGTGTGAAATGTAAGTAATCTAAATCTGTAAATCTTTGTATGGTTAAATAAAAACATACTGGATCTGACTGAATAGGGTTGCCCAAACTGCCAGTTTCATACTTGCCTTATGAACCATATAAGCCAGTAGGTGAATTACCCAAATATAAACAGGAATGACTGGCGTTGTTTCACTGAGCATAATAACTCAGATGGCACTGGATAGTCTGCCAAGGTAACTGCTGCCAATGTAATATGCATCTAAAAGCAAATTTGTTGACTTACAGCTGAGTTAACAAAATAAAAGAATAGTGAGATTGACTGGTGCCTGTGTTGCAGCTTACAACCGCTCAGATGGGATTTATGAATATGTATTAGCCGCATGCTAGCATGAAAATATACACATACTAATTGCACTGCACTGGTACAACTCGTGTGTCCCCTTCAGAAACTATACTCCAGTAACATAGTAAGTTAGGTTGAAAAAAGACACTCATTCATCAAGTTCAACCTTAAGTCAGTATAACCTGTATATAACAAAACAGCTGTGCTTTACATATTTCAGAAATAGCAATTGTTCTATTGTGCTATGCTTATGAACTCTGATGGGTTCCTACGCCTCAAGAAATGCAGCCCCACAAGAAAACAAAACTATACAGTTGTCTTTTCCCATTCTCTTTGTATTAAAGGACCAGTCATTCCATAAAGTTATATTCTTTTTTTTACATTTGAAGCGTGTATCTGTTTGAAAATTACGCAAAGAAACGTTATTTGGAAAACCTTTGGTCCCCAGCGTTCTGGATAATAGGTCCCATTTCTATTAAATTCTCCTCTAACAATGAACTCTCTGCTTGTACATGTAACATTTCCTTTCTGGGTCTACTTCAGAATTTTTTTTCGGCCATAGATGCAAAGATCAGATGGCTTTGTTATTTTTTTCTGATGCTCTCAGACCATCCTACACTGCCGTTTGACGGTGTAGGACTGGGATGCTAGGGGCCCACCAGAAAACCTTAAACTGTAGACCCTTTTTCCAAACTATTATTCCTCCTATCCTCACTCAACCTCTTTTATATCTACTTACTATATTCTTCCATTATCACACATCTTTACCCATGAAGAAATAGGAATGACCATGATATAGGCCAAATGTTTAGAAGCAAAAGGGCCCACTGACACCCGGGTCCACCGGGAGTTTTCCTGGTATCCTGGTGGGCCAGTCCGACACTGCCGTTTGATAAACTAACATTGTTTCAAAAAATTAGCTGTTGCACAGGAGAAGGTCCCTTTATTTATTTTATGTGAAACATAGCAGTCACAGCCCCAGGGAAGGTGCTTAGTTACAGATGATTGTGTGCCTTGGTGAGATCAGGAAACAAAAAAAATACTCTGGACACTATAAATGAATTACCAGATCAATTGTACAAAAGAGCAGTGCGGTACATATTTCAGAAATAGCAATTGTTCTTGTGTTTGGGCTATGCTTATGAACTCTCATGGGTTCCTACGCCTCAAGAAATGCATCCCTACAAGAAAACAAAACTGTACAGTTGTCTTTTCCCATTCTCTTAGTATTAAAGGACCAGTCATTCCATAAAGTTATATTCTTTTTTTTTTTACATTTGAAGCATGTATCTGTTCATATAAGGACTACGAAAATTTTTTCTTAACAACGAATGCCCATTAATAGAATTTCACCCCTGTTTATGTTCCTTTTTTTCTGTATTCTTTTTATTGAACATGTTTATATCAGTTTACAACCATATTTCATAAGCATTATTGTGCATTAAAGGACATAGTAAACATCATTTCAAGCATATATTGTTCATAAACATAGTTTAAAACTTGTAGCAATAGTAAGTGAAAAGTCATAAAGATTAAACATTAATTTATACTCGACATTGATATTAATTTCTGTAGTGTAATTTCTTTTCTGATTACTTTACAGGTCATTCGGAGGAGAGGGTCAAGCATTTAACAATCAGGTAAGTATTTACGTTGGGAGTAATATTATACTAGTATTCTGGTTCATTGGGGTGGCAATTTTGCTAGGTATTCCTTCCATGGCAACGAAATGGCTGAATAATTCACATACGTATTTATCGAGGATGTCAATTCTTCCATTAGACATATATCATTTATCATTTGAAACCATTTCTCCTTATTCGGAGATATTTTTTTTATCTCCATAGCATGGGGATCTGAGCCTTAGCTGCGATGAGATTGTTGATAAGGCCTCAGACTTCCTCATGTTTATTTTATAATTAGACATTTGACCATATAGAGTTAACTCTTGCATTATATTTTGGAGAGATATAAGTGCGTTTGTTACAATCAAGAGAAGATCATCAGCAAAAGTCGCTGCCTTGTGTTCTATATTAGATAAGCATAACCCTTTGATATCTTTATTCTTCCTAATTGTGATTAGTAAAAATTCCATGCAGATCACATATAACATTGAGGAAAGAGGGCACCCCTGCCTCGTTCCGTTTCTTATATTAAAGGGGTTAGACAAAAGACCATTCACTCTTAACTGAGCAGAGGGTACCATGTATAGAGCCATTATCTTCTCTTTAAATTTAGGTGGGATCCTCATATTTAGTAATGCTAAATCCAAGAATTCTGAACTGATTCTATCAAATGCTTTCTCCGCGTCTGTGGAGAGACGCATTAAAGGTCTTTGTTGTTTATTTTCATAGCATGGAGAGCATTTGTTTTAACCAAATTCTTTTTGTTTTATGATCCAGTTTACTACTTTCCTGGTGTTTTCTTTTGCTTCTCTTCCCTGTACAAACCCTACCTATGTATACAGTGAGGTGGAACAGGTTTCAATCTGAGGGCTAGAATTTTGGAGAAAATTTTGAGGTCTACATTTAGTAGCAATATTGGTCTGTAATTCCCACACACTATGTGATCTTTTCCCGGCTTTGGTATTAAAGTAATATGAGCCATTAAAAATTTGGGGTTTAAAGGAGAGGTTTCTGAAATAGAATTGACAAAGGATAACATTATTGGAGTTACAATACCTTCAAATACTTTATAAAATTTAGCAGTGTATCCATCTGGCCATGGCGCCTTATTTAGTTTGAGAGTTTTTTTGACATTATGTATTTCTAGACCCGGCTCTTATAAGCTTTGTTTATATTGATCTGGTACCATCGGGATTGTATTATCTGTGAGATATTGCTTAATCCTCTCCCTCAATTTAATTTTACCTTCTGTTTTTAAAGGGTTGAGATTATATAGTTTTTCATAGAGGACTTTAAATACTTCAGCTATTTGTTCTGGAGCCCATTGCAATTTATTTTTTGAGTCTTTAATTTGCCTAATATATGAGCTATTTTGTTTGTTCTTAAGTGCACTCACCAATAATTTTCCTGTCTTGTTTCCATGTTCAAAATACTTTTGGCACACCCTGGATAAAATATTTTTGGTTTGAACATTCAAATATTGATGAAGTTCAAGTCTTGCCTGAGTTAGTTTATTTAATAAGTTTTGTGATTGGTCTATTGTATGTGAAATTTCCAATTCCTGTACTTGTGTCAATAGCTTTAATATTCATGCTTCCATATTTTTTTTTAATTTGGACCCATGTTTTATTAAAATTCCTCTCGCTAAACATTTCAATGCCTGCCACTTCGAGATGTCTGAGGCTGAATCTGCCTTCACAGAATTTGTATAGGTATTCAATGAATCTTGTAGGTCTTTAAGACACTCTTTATCATCCAAGCAGGGAATCATTCAATTTCCAGCTCCAAGGGGTTCGAGGATTATTGGGCAGGTTAATTATTATTTGAACTGCTGCATGATCTGACCAAACTTTGTTTTGCAATATGGCAGACTTTATCCAATTTATATGTTGTTGTGATGTTAGGATATAATCAATTCTAGAGTATGTTTGTCTAGCATGGGAATACAAGGTGTAGTCATTTTCTATTTCATGGAAAGACCTCCATGTATCCAGAAATCTAAGCCTGATAAATGTTTTTTTTGACCTTATTAATAGCAGAGAGGGGAATTACAGAGGTTCCTATTGAAGTATCTATTTTAGGATTAAGGGTCATTTTTAGATCTCCCCCTATGTGTCACGAACGCCGCCCTGACACACTTCCTGTGTCGCTCCGAAAATGGCGACGCCCATGGCCGCCACGTGGGTAGCGGTGCCGGCGCAACACGCCAGCGCATCAATGCCGGTGTCAGGACGCCAATGACGTCACTATGGCGCCAAATTCAAACTTAAAAGCGCAACCCAGACGCCAGAATGGCGCCCAAGAATAGGAAACATTTCCTGTGTGTATCCTGGGTTCCCGGTCAGCTGTTATTGTTGAATCTTGTTCCTGATTGTTATCCTGACCTTTGCCTGGACTTTGGATCTTGCTTCTATCTGCCTGCCTTTGAACTCTCACCTGAACTTCATTATCCATTTGATTAACCCCTTGGACACCGCGACTTTGATTCCTCCAAAGGGCTTCCTCCTTGATCCTGACTACCTCCCTGGTGGGAGCTCCCGGCTCCCTGACACTATGATCGTAAAATCTTCCAAAAAACTCTCAATTTCTCTCGATATTTAAGTGTCAGCTTGATGGTGGTGTGTTTTGGGAAGTATATACACCCCAATGTGCATTTGGTTCGGTATAATAAACCTTTGACAAAGATATATGTCCCTTCATTATCCTTCAGGATTTCTTGTGGTAGGAAATCAAGTTGCTTATGTTTACCTATAGCCACTCCTTTCGTTTTCTAATCTTTCTTATTGCCATAAAACCATTGTGAGTAGTTATGATATGTCTTAATTATTTCAGTCTCTCCTTTAAGATGTGTTTCTTGAAGCATTACAATAGATACTTTCTGCCTCTTCATTTCCCTAAACAAATTATTTATTTTTTCAGGGATATTAAGACCGTTGATATTCAACGAAATTACCTTGATGTCAGCCATATACATGTGTTAGGTAAGTATTTTTTTTATTTTTTTAGAAACCCATAGCTGTTAGTGCTCCATCTCCCCCTGGGTACCTGATTTGTATATCGGTAATGTATACTTGTAAGGGATTTTAAATCAATGACATGTCTATAAAGAACTGTAAACTTACAAAACAAAACGTTTAGACTATTGAACTTTATCAACATTGGGGTAAATTAAGCCTGTTACAATGGCTAGTCTGTGACAGGTATGACCAGTATGCCTGTCAAAACCCCTGGGGGGTGGTATACCTTCTGACTAAGGCCTAAATGGGCCGTAAGTTTGTTACCGGGACGTTTTGCAAAAAATATTTAAACTAGATGCATACTTGTACATGTATTTCTCAGTGGACATGTGGATCTTAGTCTAATGTTACATCATCAATAATATTACTAGAAGATCCATCTGTGTTGGCCAAAATAACCATCAGCTAATATACATTAGATCAAAAACGGTCAAACATACTAAATAGTCTCATAATTACCAGCCCGATATTAGTGGTGATAGTTACGAAAATAATCATCCTTTTGTGGGAAAAGAGTTTCAAATAAAGTTCTGAAACCAGTCACTCATCTCTTCCTTTTCTTTTCTCTGGTGTCATCTTATTTTTCTTCTTCTTGCTTTTAGGTGATTCAACTTCCGTCCAATCCTCTCACTGTGGCAGTTCCGGAATTTTAGGAGCCAAGTTAAGTTTAATCCATTCTGACAAGTCCAGTTCTTTAATTCCACAAGACTGGCAAAATTGTGGAATATCCGCAGGGCTAGATAATGTTACTGTTGTTCCATCTCTGGTTACTTGTAAGCCAAAAGGGTAAGGGTCCAACTGTAGAGCAGTCCATTATTTTTCAAATTTGCAACCAGTGGCTGAATCAGTCTGCGTTGCTGTAGGGTGTGCCATGAGAAATCCTCTAGGATGATAATATCAGCATCCATAAAAGTTATAGTCTTTGATTTCCTCGCTTTGGCCAAAATCTCTTCTTTTACGCCAAACCTAGTCAGACAGCATATAATGTCTCTTGGTTTATCTTTTGTGGCTCCTCATGATTTGCCTAAATAACTGCGTCACTTTTGCTTGCAGGTTATCTCGTTCAATTAAGTCAGGCATGCCTCTGATTCAGAGGTTATTTCTGCGCCCCCTATTATCAATGTCATCGAGGCGCCTTTGTAAAGCCACAATAGTTTTAGTGTGGTAGTTGTTTGCTGAAATGAAGGCCTCTATTGTATTTTCCACATGCTCATGTCTCTCCTCTGATTCTGAGAGCCGTGTAAGTATAGTTGCAATGTCCACTTTTATATTACCAATTTCTTCCTTAAGGGTAGTTTTAAATTGTATAATCATATCTGTTAGGTCTGACTTTGTTGGTATAGATTTCAAGTGAGCCAAAGTTACTTTCTCTGTACTTACAGATTCGCTGTCGGAATCGTCTATAAGACTGTGTGCTCTGCGATGCGCCTCGATTTTGGATCCCTGTTACATGCGTTCGCGTTCCGAGGATACTGCTTCAAGTCACTCTATTTGTTGTTTTTGATTTCTTCACCACTGTGTTCTTTTGTTTTCCCGTGTTTGCCCATCACAGCCGTCCACGTTGATCATTTCCCTGTAACTGGCCTAGTAGCTCTGCATTCATGCGTCCGTCATGATCGGTAGTTAGCCACGCCCCCCTGTTTATCTTCCTATGTAAGGATAATGGCATTCACTAGGGTAAAAAGAAGTCCCCTGTAGCATAAACACAAAGGGGCAACAGGTGAACCGTGGCTCCAATATGCTAAAGCAAGCACTTTGACATTAAAATCTTTTTGTCACTGCTCCATGTACACTGCATTGCATTTTACATGCAGTGGTATTAGGAGCTGTAACGGACAATGGCAGAAATGTGTGCATCACTGCCCTAAGAGTTAAAACCATTGTATTCTATTTAGCATATCTGCTATCTTCTACAGGAACCTTAGTTCTACAGCCCAGTTCAACTAATATAGCTGCCTACCCAACAGCTTTGTAGTAGTTAATCCTGAAGCAAACCCATTGTTTTTACCAGTGCAGGAAACAAGTGCATTTCCTTTCAATACATACAATCATTCCTATTCCTTGGTGTTAGTTGTCATTTAATTATTGAATGTTTATTTTGCTCTGACATCTAATGACAGATAAGTAATAAATTAGAAATAGTTATGGCTTCATTAGTAATCATCATTTTTAAATCATGAACTGCTATAACTATAGCATCTATTTATGGCACTGCTTTTTAATAAGCTACTGCAAATGGAGAATAATAGTTGCCCTTCTAATAAAACCTACTTGAGAAGTATTTGAAAATATGTAAATGTGTTCTCCTACCTGCAAATTATTTGGATAGGAGTAGAATATGTAGTTTTTTAGACAGATATTCTGCCACATTCAGCAACAATCCAAACACAACTTCCACCATTTGCCTTGTGAGGGAATCACCAATGTAAAGGATATTGAAGGAAAACATCCCCACCGAAAAATGAAGGCCTCTAGAAATATATCTTCTTAATAATATACTTTTTTAGTAGTATGTGCCATTGGGTAATCCTAATTAGAAAATTGCCATTTTAAGAACTAGGGGCTGCCTCCATGGGATCCTACGATTCAGTGCACACAAACAAAGCTAACAAACATGTTAGGTCACATAAGCCAATTAATGGACTAAGTTCTGTCGTTTGCCTTGACGCTACATCCTGTTATAGTTAGTGTTACAGTTAGTGCTGCAGTATTTGCGGGTCAGGTGATCTCTGAGGCACCACACAGACGATCACAAAATGGTGGTTCAAAGTAAGCGTTGTAAAAGGGCAATATTTACTTAAATAAACTGTATATTCCAGTTTCGTAAGATTCTTTAATATGTCACTTAATATATTAACTGTTGCTTACATATTCATTTTGGGGGTAACGTTTCCCTTTAAGTCTGAAGCCTAAATACACAGTACATCAATTGTTCCTTGGAAGAAACAGGTGTAGAAAATCATGACCTTAAATTAAGTCAAAATTAGTTACACAGAAAATGCAATATGCAAAAGAACACCTTAATATATATGAATACTCTATTTGCACAGTACGTTTTCTAAATGGTCAAAACAGATGAATAAGGTTAAAGTGGTAAAGGGATTCTGTCATGATTTTTATGGTGTAGTTATTACTAAATTACACATTTTACATTGCAAATAAGTCATTGTACAGTTTAAAATGTTATTTATTCATTTGTAATATTGGTGTGTAGGCAGCCATCTCAGGTCATTTCACCTGGGCATGTGCTTTGAGAAAGAGTCAGTGTTGCACAATGGAACTGCTTTCAGATTGACTTTTGTTTCTACAATGTAACTGGACTCAATGCCAGACCTTGTTGATTTACTACTAATATGCTAATGTGCTTAGCATATTAGTGACTGTACATTATTAGGCCACAGTGCCGAATTGTCCCCGGCGTCAAATATATTTTGACGCAGCAATTTTGTGAATTTATTCGCCATCATCGAAACGCGGAAGTTCGCAATCACTGCACAGCACCAACATCTCTAATAAAGAAGTCCATATACTTTAATGTACCAGCCCTATTACAATTGACCAAAGCTTAAAAGGACTAATGAAGTTTCGATAGGCAGAAGCAATCGCTAGCGTAATTTTGTTTTGAAACGCTCGCACTGCTGAAGTAATGCTAGCGAAATGTTGCCAGCGTCATCACCCAGGATGCAACTTTGCATTTTAGTGAATTAGCGTAGTCTTAACAAATTTTCACCTGGCAAAGTGGTGCAAAGCATGCTAAGCGGTCATTGACCACAATTTGCCCTTTAGTGAACCTGCCCCATTCTGTTAATGGGCTTCTGGGGGAATGGAGGGGGGATATAGCACTCTAACTTGCTGTGCAGCAGTAAAGAATGGCTAATGTTTATTAGAGCATGGCTGAGGGCTCTTGGTAAACTAAGAACCCTAGTCAAATTTCAAAATGAAATATAAAAAATCTGTTTTATATTTTGAAAAATTGATTTTAATGCAGGATTTTGCTTGAAGAGCTAGAAGAGCGCTATTAACTATTGCATTTTGTAAAAAAAAATGTGGTTCACCCTAACAGAATTCCTTTAAAGGGGAAGGAAACCTAGTTAGCGCAAAAACCCTTCCCCCCCGCCCGTGTGTTGCCCACCCTCCCTCCTCCCCCCTGGCCTACCCGTCCCGCTGGGCAAATGCCCCTAACTTGTTACTTACCCTTCTGCGCAGGTCCAGTCCAGGGAGTTCACAGATGACATCTTCTTCCACGCGATCTTCTTCCTGCTTTGAACGGCGTTTTGGAGCATGCGCAGTAGGAGCATTTCGCCGGTATGGATCTACTGCGCATGCGCCAAAAGTCACACAGTACCGGCAAAATGCTCCTACTGCGCATGCGCCGTTCAAAGCAGGAAGAAGATCGCGTGGAAGAAGAGGTCGTCTGTGAACTCCCTGGACTGGACCTGAGCAGAAGGGTAAGTAACAAGTTAGGGGCATTTGCCCAGCGGGACGGGTAGGCCAGGGGGGAGTAGGGAGGGTTGGGCAACACACAGGAGGGGAGGAGGGAGGGTGGGCAACACACGGGAGGGGGGAGGGGTATTTGCACCAACTAGGTTTCCTTCCCCTTTAAGTAAAAGCAAAGCATTCTATTATAATGTATTATGCAGATCTTTACTTTTTAAGTATAATTACTGTATATATTGACACAAGTATATGATGGTAGAGTAGAAAACAAGGTCCAGTTAGTCTACCTAAGTATTGGTTTCTTTGGTACAGGAAAGGGTATGGTACCTTTCCATCAAGATACAAGTGTTATCGATTTCCAGGTACCTCCCTCCCTCACATTAAAATTAAATATCCAGATATTTACTGATTACATTAGTAGAGGCAGCTGGAAAGACAAACCACAATTCAAACTTATTCTACATAATTCTTAACTGCTCATGGAAAAACAATGGTTACTTTTAGTTCCTAAGACGTATTCTTCTCCTGAATGTCATACTTGACTACCGCATGAACCCTTTCACTCCCAACATATGTATCTTCAGATGTTGGAAATAAATTATCACTAGTCTAAATGCAGAATTCCAAATCTAAATGTCATCGTTCTAAACAACACAGGTCAGAGGTATTCTCAGACTTAAAGGGATTGCTCAGTATAAATTAAAAAATTGGATAAATGGATAGGCTGTGCAAAATAAAAAAAAATTCTAATATAGTTAGTTAGGCAAAAATGTAATGTATAAAGGCTGGAGTGACTGGGTGTCTAACATAAATAGTACTTCCTGCTTTGCAGCTCTTTTGGTTTACACTGATTGTACCAGGCAGTAACCAATCAGCGACTTGAGGGAGGGGGCACATGGACCCTAACTGTTTTTGAATCTGAGCTGAATGCTGAGGATCAATTGTAAACTCAATGAACAGTTATGTCCCATGTGGTCCCCCTTCAAGTCGATGATTAATTTAGAGTTAGAGAGCTTAAAAGCAGGGAGTTGTATTCTGGCTATTATATTAGACACTCCAGCCTTTATACATATAACTATATAAGAATTTTTTTTATTTTGTACAGCCTATTTATCCAGTTTTTAATTTTACACTGAACTGTTCCTTTAAAGCTACTTCTCTTAACTCTATCTATGCAAGTTATCAGTGGAAATTCTTTAGAGAAAAAACATGTAAAATATCCTATTGTATGAGGATAGGCAATTACACTAGCATAGATTTAATATATTAACACATGAAGATTCTCCAATTGATGAAACCCATTGATAAGTGTCATAAGTAAGAAAATATTAGAGGAGCAGTGAGTAGAAGCTGTGGATTCTTTTATTTTACAAGTTATTACGTCTTTTCAGCCATCATTGGAGGTGTTTGTCAGTTTTTATTAGAGATGGCGCGAACTGTTCGCCGGCGAACTTGTTCGCGCGAACATCGGGTGTTCGCACTCGCCAGAAGTTCGCGAACGTCGCGCGACGTTCGCCATTTTGGGTTCGCCATTGTTGGCGCTTTTTTTTGCCCTCTCACCCCAGACCAGCAGGTACATGGCAGCCAATCAGGAAGCTCTCCCCTGGACCACTGCCCTTCCCTATAAAAACCGAAGCCCTGCAGCGTTTTTTCACTCTGCCTGTGTGTGCTGAAGAGATAGTGTAGGGAGAGAGCTGCTGCCTGTTAGTGATTTCAGGGACAGTTGAAAGTTTGCTGGCTAGTAATCGTTTTGATACTGCTCTGTTATTGGAGGGACAGAAGTCTGCAGGGGTTTGAGGGACATTTAAGCTTAGGTAGCTTTGCTGGCTAGTAATCTACCTTCTACTGCAGTGCTCTGTATGTAGCTGCAGTGGGCAGCTGTCCTGCTTCTGATCTCATCTGCTGACTGCTGCAATAACAGTAGTCCTTGTAAGGACTGCTTTTATTTATTTTTTTGTTCCAATACAGAGCAGTATCAAGCAGATTACTAGCCAGCAAACTTACTATCATCTGTCCCTGAAATCACTAACAGCTCTCCCCCTACACTATCTCTTCCAAGCACACACAGGCAGATTTTTCAGATACATTTTTGCCCTTGATCCCCCTCTGGCATGCCACTGTCCAGGTCGTTGCACCCTTTAAACAACTTTAAAATCATTTTTCTGGCCAGAAATGTCTTTTTTAGATGTTAAAGTTCGCCTTCCCATTGAAGTCTATGGGGTTCGCGAACCGTTCGCGAACCGCTCGCATTTTTGCGCAAGTTCGCGAATATGTTCGCGAACTTTTTTTCCGACGTTCGCTACATCCCTAGTTTTTATGTTGTTGTAAAGAGTGTTTTGAAGAAAAGACCATGAATGCATGATTCTTAATAGTTTCTTGTTTCTTTATTACTTTTAATGGTCAGCAACTGATTTTATTAGAGCAAGTGAAAGGGATACTGTCATGATTTTCATGGTGTAATTTTTATTTCTAAATTACACTGTTTACACAGCAAATAATTCACTCTACCAAATAAAATTTTATTCCTGAAACAATAAGTGTATTTTTGTAAGTTTTAATACTGGTGTTATTGTTTAATCCCTGAAACAATAAGTGTATTTTTTTAAATTTTAATACCTGGTAGCCATCTCAGGTTATTTTGCCTGGTCCTGTGCTTTCAGAAAGAGCCAGTTCTGCATGATGGAACTGAATTCTGGCAGGCTATTGTTTCTGCTACTCACAGTAACTGAAGGTGCTGCAGTGGGACCTGGATTTTTAGTATTGAGTGCTGTTAGATCTACCAGGGAGTTGTTATCTTGTGCTAGGGAGCTGTTATCTGGATACCTTCCCATTGTTCTATTGTTAGGCTCCTGGTGGGTGGGAAGGGAGGGGTGACTCAAATTTTTACTATAGCAGTAGAGAGTAACTGAAGTTTATCAGAGCACATGTCACGTGACTGGGGGCTCCTGGGAAACTGACAATATCTCTAGCCCCATGGCAGATTTCAAACTTAAATGAATTCTGCTGAAGTAGCACTATTGACTGATGCATTTTGACAGTATTCCATTAAAGATTCTGTATCTGGGAAATTCTTTACTCAAAACCATAAGCCAAGTACAGACATATTTAAAAGGGGTCAGAAAGTTTGCCATTGCTGCACTAATTATTTGGCCGTTAACACCGACCCCCTATAAACCAGTGCATTTTGCTGATTATAGTTACAATTCACATTCTCGTCAAAAGCTGCAGCAATACATAGTGTCTTGTGAAGACAAAAGCAAAGTTGATGCTTTGCGTGGCTGAATTGTTTTATGGAGCTCCAGATGTAGATGCAACTTGGTGCATGTGATTGGTATGTTGTTAAGTCTAGTAAATCTATTGCTGTATGCCTTGAAAATCTTTTGTTTACTTCCCTAGGAACTTATTTGGAAAGCGGAGCTGTTAGCAGTGAGATTTGCTTCGTTGGGTAATGTAATCATGAATGTTGGAATTCACTCCGAATATTCTTCACTCGGGGACCATCTAGTGCAATGCTCTATTTCAGAGGGATTCACAAATGATGGCTGGAAGGGAAAAAAGTATCATTGTCATACATTAAACCTACATGATAATGTATATGTGCTTGTAAGTGCTTAAGTATTCAATGCTGGTCAATATCATCTTGAACAATGTTTTAATTAACCCCCAAAGGAAATCAGCATTCCAACTGGAAGACAGACTTTCAAAACTTTGGAATACTCCATTATACACGAACATTGAGTGTTTTATATTCTGCTGATGTTTTAGGGGAGAAAAAGCAATAGTCATATGTATACAGATTTGATATGGTCTTTCTCTATAAATGACATATACTGTATGTGTGTATGTGTGCATACCTTGCACAGCAATTTCACTTTGTTTGCAAGGGTTTGCTTCATATACGGAGCATTAATGGGCAAAGACCTTAGTAAACACGCCTGTATGCCTTTCTCTACCTCTGTTCGTCCCTGTTAACAATGCAGTTTTGAATGGTAATAAAAGTTACATATTTTTGCACTTTTTATTGCAGTACATTGTATTTCCTTTATATTCTGCTTTATACATATTTTGTCTAAAAACACAACAGCTGCTTGCAGAATTACCAAACACGCTGTTTAGCTTCTATGACCTCCTCTATGTATTTGTTCTTTGCACTTTTTATAGCTGATTCTATTTTATATCTATAAATACTGTTACTTTGGATATAAGCTGACCCATTGAAAAAGTGTTAAATGTGTTAAAATCTGTTCAGTTTCTTTATTGTTGCAGAAATATGCCCCTTCTTGTTAATGCTGTACTTAACATCTGAGAGTTCAATTCTAGCAGGAAGAATATTTTAATGTATGCAGGAATGGCATCTATTATCCAGAATGCTTGAGACCAGGGGACTTTCTGTAATGTGGAGCAAGATGCCATATGGCTACCAAAAGCAATTAAACATTATATAACTCAGTAGGATTGTTTTCCCTTACAAAGGATTTATGCCAGCTAAGTTAGCTTTAAATGAAAAGTACGGTCTTATTATTGCAGAAAAACATGTAACTTTGCCACAAATTAATACTTGTGTGTTTAAAGGGATTGAAAAGGCAACCCACTAAGTTCATATTGTAAGGGATCAATATGGAGGATAAATTCTTCAGGTGAGAACTGATGTGCACACAAGAGAAAAGAAGGGATGATGCAAGGACAGGGTGACGGGGGCAAAGAGCATGAGTCTGGCAGAATAGGAACTGAATGGCCAAAGAGAACAGGACTGGAAAAGAGGCAGAATTTGGAACAGGACTGGTACAGGAGCAGAATTAGAGGAACAAGAGCTAACAGGAGCAGAACAAGGACAGGTCAGGGTGCAGGACTAGAGCAAGAGCAAGGAAAAGAAAAGCTAGGGACATGCCACAATGCTCAGGATGCAAGTACGGAACGCATGTGATTTCCTACGGCTTATGAATGCCACATTGGGTGCTTCTACCATCACTCATCCTCCAAATCTGCAGTCATACCTCCTTCCTCTACCCTCCCTTCTCAGCCCTCAGCCCTCCATCCTCCGCCCTCCGACTTCCACCATCCCTGCTCAGCCCTCTACCTCAGCACTCAGCCTACCGCTTTACCTCTTCATCTCTCCGCACTTTGCTAGTATTATTATAGAGATGTTTTAAACACACATCCGCTTTCTCGAATTGAAAATGCTCGCTCACCACTTTAGGAGCTCAGAGAGAACACTGACGAATGAGTTCTGAGGGGGGAGAGTGGAGGGCTGAACAGGTAAAGTGAAAGGCTGAGTGCTGAGGAAAGAGGGTAGAGGGCTGAGCAGGGAGGGCTGAAGGCTGATGGAGGAAGATGGAGGGATGAGGGCGGCACTAAACGGTCACAAGATAGTCCTGTAAATATTGTTAATGGGTGTTTGCAATTATGCATGCTGTTGTATTACTGCACTCTGTTGTTTCTGTTTCCCCTTCCTTCCACCATGTTATTCTTCTTGGGTTTCCACACTGTTAAATGTACTCTGTATTATACCTGAGTCATTCACAAGTAAATCTTCTCAAAAGTTGCTGTGTGATCCTCCTAAAGACCACCTCTGCCAACACATGATGCCTACATTTATAGTACAAAGTTTTTCTGTGTGGCTCCTGCTGCAGAGAGAAGACACAGCAACCTCTGAAGACTTCTTTTTCTAGAGCATT
Source organism: Xenopus petersii (assembly GCA_038501925.1). NCBI lineage: Eukaryota > Metazoa > Chordata > Amphibia > Anura > Pipidae > Xenopus > Xenopus petersii. The sequence goes on along the minus strand of CM076676.1, from coordinate 31,697,089 downwards.
GGAAGTGGGCTGGCCTGATGTGTCTGTGTAAACCACATTTTACCTAAGAAACCTCTTCAAAAAGGACTTTATAGGCATTTTGGAACTCTGTGGGTAGTGGGTTTTCTGAATAATAGATACCAAATTTTAAGAAAGATTACATTTTCTCACTTAAGTCTTAGGTTTTTCTTTGTGTAGTGTTATTTATATAATGGATAAAAAGCAATCTATCTGTCTATACAGGTTCTTCCCTGCAGTCTTTTGTGTACGACATTTTAAATTAGACAATTTAGCACCAATATTTGACTAGAAAGGTCTGTCTCTCCATTCCCCACCACCCCCTGTCACTAAGCATGGATGCAAGTCTATGATTGATCGAAAGCAGAGCACATCACGCACCCGTTTGCTCTTAAATAGATGCATAATCTGTACAATAACGCTGGCAGAATTGCTCTGAAAAAAAAATCACATACACTGGGTTGTACAAATAATGAGAGAATGGAAAGAAGAGAGATTGAAATTTGAACACAAAAAATAAACTTTAAAAAAACTTTGCCTTTAACCAGAATTTTTACTTAGATATTCCACTATTCTTAAATAACTTATATAAACAGAAATATAACTAATTTGTGTGTAAGAGAATGCACATGCCCAGCCTACTGAATGGTCAGAATAATATGTATTTCATTTGCGAAACATTTACAAATGGGTGAAAGTCTAGCTTTATTCTTTGCTTACTACTCATGGTTAGCAGGTAGAATATTTTTGACAACACCAATAGTGGATGCAACAAAGATGATGAAATTCTAGGAACATGTGGAAAAATTGGCCCATTGTGGTGAATATTTTCATTATGCATCCTTTCTCACATCTGCCAGACCAGACCTTTGCTGGGCACATTAACCTTTCTGCTTCCCTCAAGGTACTCTCCCAATATAAATGTCTGCTGATCTTTATTATTACAGCTTCTCTCTTCATTCTATAAGTGGAAACACCTCCTTTATATGAGCCCAAAATTACATGCATACTCCAGGTGAAGCCTTACCAGGGACCTATAAAGAGGCATAATTATGTTTTCATCCATTGAGTTTATGCCCATTTTTATGCAAGACAGAACTTTATTTGCTTTAGTGGCCACAGAATGACACTGCCCAGAATTAGACAACTTGTTATCTACAAAAACCCCTTCTCAGTTAAGGAAACACACTGTCATTTATGGGCAGATTTATCAAAAGTCGAATTTTGAATTTATGTGTATTTTTTGTATTCTAATATATTTGAATGCACTTACAACTCGAATGGGATGTTATTTAAGAAAAAATGTGAACATCTAATATTAAATCGAATATTCCTGTTTTGAATCTATTAGAATTTGAAGCGAGTTTTCCCTCAGGAAAAAAACTCTGTCAGGAAGGCAATTAACATATTCAAATGGTTTAGGGGACCTCTGCCATTGACTTGTAAATGAACTTGGCAGGTTTTAGGTGATGAATATTCAAATTAAAACTGTTTCCATGGTCGAGGTGTTATACATGTGTGAATTTTGACACCAAAAAAAAAATTCAAATTCACTATTTGACCCTTAATAAATCTGCCCCTTAGTGTACAGCTTACATTTATATTATTTTTGCCAAAGTGGATAGCCTTGCAGTTATCAATATTGAATCTCATTGTCCAGTTTGCTGCCCAGTTTTTCACTTTAGTCAAACCACCGACAAAGTGGCAGCATCCTGCATAAAACCTATAGTTCTGCACAATTTTGTATCAACAGCAAAAATAGAAACACTACTTTCAATGCCCTCCTCCAGTTTTCTGTTTATGTCATAGGAAATCAGGAATTCAATGAGTGTGCCAAAATTTTCTTGAATTGGAAGACCAATAATTTGCCATGCCTTGAAGAATTCCATTACTCTATAAAAAAAAAAAATGAAAAAAACAGAAATTAAACACACATATTTTATGTAAATAGCTCTAAAAAACACTACATACCAAAATGAAAAAAATGTGGCTACGGATAAAGTGTAAGTGCACATACTGTATCATGATGCATCTAGCCCTTTCAGATCCCAGCATTGCTCTGCAATAGGTCTTGACAGCTTACAGCTTGTAGCAGCATTTTACAGTAGTTTAGGTGAAACAAGGTGGCAAGTGTGAACATGAAGCAAGACATTTTCCAAATAAGCAGTCGGAGCTTTTAATCACCATATGTTCCCTTGCCATTTTTGAAAACTATATTTATGGGAAAGGAGTCAGTTGAACTCAAACAGGTGACATTCAAATAGATTTTTTAGACAAAGGTTCATTAAAATGAAATTTATATATGATACAATGCTTATATGGTTATATGGTCAAAACCTTTAGGAAATAAATACATTCCTCTCCATTAAAATCTTATTTATCAAAGGGTGATAAACTTTCATGAACTGCCACTTGAACGTAATGCATTTTACTGACATGTATGTGTAACCACCTTTTAAGAGGCATGTGCATGTAGTCAGAGCAGGATAATATTTACAGGGCTAGACTTGCCTTTAGCCAATCAAAGCCTTAGAATGTTCATTTTTCATATATTAACAGTGCCAGCCATAATAGATCGTAGAATTTCTCCGGGGTCATTTATTTATTACTACAGTATATTTCTAGCTTTACAATTGATTTATATTATGACCTTGAAATGAGTTACTCCTGCTCCAACAATGCCTGTAGTTGAGAGGCGACAAACAGTGATCAACAGGCTATACCTTCATACTAAAGGCAAACTGATTTCATAGTCATTGTAGTATGTAGCTTCATTAGAAATTTCACATGGAAAACATTCATGTGCAAGAAGTGAGCTAAATGTATTTTATCCACTGTTACTTTTATTTTGTCTATAATGCCTTGACTGCAAAGGTTTCATTTTGTTTAACCAACCAGTCGCTCATGAGCAACATGTTGCTCACCAACCTCATGGATGTTGCACACAGTGGCCTCAAAGCAGGTGCTTATAATTTAATTTCTGGTTTGGAGGCCAGTTTTACTTGCATAAAAGCAGGTGTACTGCCAAACAGAGCCTTCTTAAGACTGCCAGTCCATTTAGGGACTACCAAATGGCCAATCACAGCCCTTATTCTGTGCCACCCAAGAACATTTTTATGCCTGCTTTGCTCCTCAAATGCTCCTCAAATGCTCTTTTTGCATCTGAATGTGGCTCACAGATAAAAAAAAAAAAAAGGTTATAGTCCCCCCTGGTGCAAACTGTTATACTGCTTTTTGTGCCATCAGAAGAGGTAAGAACTTTGCTAATGTTTACAGGAACAGTTTTTTGCTAGCTCAGGTAAACTGTCACCTGAGGCAAATTTCCCATTTGACTGGGATGACCCAGTCTTTCCTTACTTGTCCATTGGGGATAAGTTCAGGGAAATGATTGATGATGTTTACTTTGTTTGGCCCCAAGAATATGCCCCAATGGATCAGCAGGAAGGGAATAGATTTTTGGAATTAGATAGATCAAACTCAGATTAGTGCTCTAAGACCAATAGACACACATTTCTCACTGGAATGAACAGGACACCATGTGCACCATAAAAAGTGACCTAGCCACGTGGTGCATATAGGGTTCATGAATGAACAGTGCTAGAACATTTTTAAGAATCAGCATCAAATCAAACTCATACTTTCAAAGACCTTTGAACTTAGGATTCTGGGCTGTTGCTTAACTACAAATACAGCAGGCTTTGTAAAGTTGGCACAAGGAAGGCACTACACTTAATTGAACCTATTCTTGCCACTTGGCATATATTTTACTGACCCATCAAGTGAAAATGATGCTTGGTGCCAATGTACTAATAAGGGTGAAACATAACAGAGATAGGAAGGTTTATATTTTGCTTCCCAGAAAAGGTGCCAGCTCTAATTGTGCCAGATGTTACACTTATGTCTCTGTACAAATCCAGGTATTTTCATCCAGTAACAATTAACTCCATAATATACTGTAACATAAAAGGTACACAGATAACTAAGGATTTTGGAAGCAATACATCATATTAGTTCCTGCAGACTTTATTACATTTACACAAGCTTTTAGTTTATTGTAGTCCCATATTTGAGTACCGCAGTGAATATATTTATGCTTCTGCTGTGATCTTCACTCTGTGTTTGTATTTCCCATGCATCTTGAAGCTTTTATCATGCTCATGTAATGAAGAGACATCTGGGTTTTTTTCTGTAAAGAAGGTATATCTGCAATAGGCACAACCATATTTTTATAAACTAATCTCCCCTTTCATATAAATATGGGCTTCTTATCCTTGTTCCGGATACACCTAAATCCCATTATTCATGGTGCATACAACTTAAATAAAAAATTCCTGCACTTCATGATAATTTATAAAACTTTAACATAAAATATACATGAAGCACTCCCTGGGGTGCTCTGTATCACTTGAGTTTTGGCGTTCACACACTATCTTCAGGAGCCAAACGGCATGGTGCCTTCAAAATTGTCAGTTGTCTTTAGGAACCAGCAGTGTTGTTCTGGATTTAGAACAAAAAATAATAAATGTGCCTGTGCTATTTTATTATTTATTAAACAGTTTCTGCCCTCAACGCATACCTTTATTGTTAATTCTTCCTCCGGTCACCTCTACCACTTTTCATTAACTATGCCCTTACCACTTATTCTCTATACTGTTTTATTATTACAGAGAAAAAGGAAATGATTAAAAAAGAAAATTGGTTATTTCCATAAAATGGGGTTTATGAGAGATGGTCCAGGGCTTTCTGGATAATGGGTTTCCAGATAATGAATCCCATACCTGTATAACAATGTCTTTTGTTGCATGCCAATTAACTCTGACAGCAAAACGCAAAAACAAAATAGAATATAGTTTTTTTCAACTAGGTAAAGAAAGTTATTTCTGATATTATAAAAAGCTGAAGTTTGTCCTCAATGCCAAATCTGTCCTTATCATTTTTGTTCTAATTAATGATAAATAATATACAGGGATTACTATGAAAAAGAACTCACTAAAGTAGAGGGCTCAGGTGCAGATGAAGGGCAGCCACCTTAATAAACCTCTAATCAGGCATGTAAAAGAAGCAGTTTAATCAATAACAATAACATATTAATACATATCCTGATGTGTGTTGTGCTTTTTATTGATGAGTCATAAGCATAGACAAGTTTTTATTTACTAAATATAACAATTATTGTGCCATCGTCAAAGTTATTTAATGATCTCCTTCACAACATACATATCTCAATATATATATATATTATCAAAAAAGAAGCTGCACCAAACAGGACTTCATACAGTGTCAAAATGTCAAAAATGTATTTTCAACATTTCGGCTCTAGTGCTCGAGCCGGTCTGGCGCAAGAGGTAATGTTCACGAAAATCAGAAACGTAATGAATTAGTGTAGTTACGTCCCTTCGCAACTTCGCCTGATGTAAGGATGCGAAGTAGCGCTAGAATAGGTCCACTTCACTAGCGAATTTAAAGCAGCAACCGTTATTTTGGGGAAGTGGCAAAATGACGTCACACTAGCGAATTTTCGCTAGCGTTAGACACTGCACCCTTTAGTAAATCTGCCACTATCAATCATCTATCTATCTCTCAATAATATATATATATATATATATATATATATATATATATATATATATATATATATATACCTATCTATCTATCTATCTATCTATCTATCTATCTATCTATCTATCTATCATCTACCTATCTATCTCCCTTACAGCCCATATAGCTTTGTATCATTCATTAGATATATTTTAAAATAATCTTCCTAGGTTTAATATACATAGCAGATAAATCCCTTTACATTCATATTTTAGAGAGGCCATATCTCAAAAGATCTCACTTTCCTTGTTAGATTTAACAGCTTTATGGTGTGAAGGAGATGATACCCAAGTCAGGATTTCTCTTGCTGTTTCAGCATTCCAATCTTTTATTATTCCAATTCTTTAATGACTTGCCCAGTCCAACTTTGAATCCTTTACTACTTGTCTATCACAACTTCTTGGCAGTTTTGCTCCCATTTCTAAAATCCCCAGGCTCACTTTGTAAAACGATGACAGCAGCAGTTTTTAAGTCTTTTTTTTTTTTTTCTTGCCGTGCTTAGCCATGGCAATTAACAATAACCAAGTAGAAGAGAAAGGCTGAGGAAGCAGAATTCCACAGAAAAGTAAGTAATGGCTTCAAAGGATGCATTTTGCCTGATATGTGCAAACATTGGCTTCTGACTAAATGTAGCTGATGATTCAAGGTACCATTCTAAATTATTGTATGTGACATAAATAGATTATGATGGTATTTCTGACTCAAAAATTCGGGGGTAATTATGTTTGTGCTTCTAAACCAATATTCTTAGAGGAGTGGACTGCCGTGTATAAAATATCATTTTTTTTTTTTTAAAATATACTTATTTTTTATGACAATGTTGTAGCAGTTATTAAGAAGGCTGTTGCATTTTTCATTAGTTTTACTGAACTAAATAGATATTTGATGGCACAGTTCTAGTGGCTCAACAGATTATAACAACAGGTTTCTATATGTGCACTGCTAGAGATGAAGGGAGGTGAATGATTACAAAACTTGCTCACCGCAGCAAATATTTGAGCAGTTAGTGCTGACCAGTTAGTCCAATTGGCGTATTTACAATAAATGTGACATGACTGGAAATATTTACTAATGACTGCCCCAATCTGCCTTAATATTAGGTTACGCACAATAATATTTTAAATGTCAGTGGAACATAGTGGTGGATATTCAAGATCAAAATTCTTGGAGTTAACAAGGAATTCAGAACAAAACATTTTTATTCATCACGTTTTCTCATAAAACATAACATAATGGCTTTAAGGTTTTTTTTTAACTTGACATATACTATAAGATCAAATGTATGCATATTTATGGCTGCCCAGCATCTCATTACCAACTAGGAGTATTAATATGAGGTTGGCCCTCCCTTTGCTGCTGTAAAATGCCTCTGCTGTCTGGGAAAGATTGCCACTAGATGTTGGAACACTGTTGGAGGGATTTGCTCGAGTTTGGTGACAAGAACAATAGTTGAGTTGGGTTTTATTAATTTACTAGTAAAATAGTTGATTACAATTGGGTTATGGTATGCTTCAATGTCATGAGTGTGTCATTTGAATTGGTGCCTTACAGATACATGATCACAAAGGGAGCAGAGGAGTGCATATTCCAAGAAGAGAGCCAACCAACTGCTTCTGTCAAGAAGACATGGCTAAGGTATGTCAGGGTTGCTTGAATATTGAGGGGCAAGGCTTCAACACTGTGCATTTGATCTTAAATGAATAGTGACAATATGGAGATCTGGCTCAGATACTGTGGTATTGTGTAGGTACCCATCATTTTTGCACAGTAACCATTGTTAATCAATCCAACAAGAGTTACAGAGTGCTGGTAAATTCAGGATGCTAAGAAGTCCTAATCTGCACTTCACGCAGGACAGTAATGCCCCAGACACTCATTTGAGCCAAGGAACCTTTGCATGCTATAGTTTGCTTAGCAGGAATACTTTAAAAATCCAAAAAGCAGTGTTGGGATTAAGTTATGTACAGGGAATCCTTCTTTGCAAGGACTCAGGGTAAATTAAACCCTTGGACCCAAAAAGGCCATCATATTTCATCAGAACAAAACCTATAACTGACAAAATATGAAGTCAATATTATTTTTCACAATTTGTTATTGTTATTTTTTTTGTGTAGTTGCTGGATCCTTTGGGCAGAGAGCTTGAGGAAAGGATATAAGAAATAATAAAAAAAACATAAAAGCAGAGTTAAAGGTCATCAAATGACTCGGGGGCAGAGTAGTGAGAAACATGCAGCCCTGTCATATCAGCCTCTTGATTTTACTGTACAGGGAACTTTTTTTTGAAAGTGCTCTGAAGCATGAACTCTTAGCAATTCAATGCACAGCATCAAAAACAGCAGCGCCACAATGTAGAATTCATTTCCCAAAGCGATGCTTGGACTATTGTATACTTTATTTTACTTGATTGAAAATGGCTGCAGATTTTGCTATTTTTATTCTATTTATTTCATAAACAGATGGCTATATTCCATTCTACTGCACAAATAAAAGATTCCGAATCCCACAGAAGACATACAAGTTATTTAGCCTGTGATTTGCTGCTTTCTTTTTCTGATGTAGGAAGTTCAAAAACAAAGCTGGCCCTCTCTGCATTTGACAGTGGCCAATTCATAGTGTGGCAAAAGGAGCGACACCCCCAAGATTAGCATTGTACTTGGAGCTTAGTACATTGTACTAATCGGCACTGGGTGTTATGTCTTCCAGCAGATCTACAGTGCAATAGAAAGCCATTCACTTTCTGGATAAATCCCTAGATGTAAAGTTTGCCACCTAAAAGGCTGGCAGTAACATAATGGGAAGGGGCATTCATGCAATAGATGCAGGGATTGAACAGATTGGATCCAAGGATTGGCACTGGTCCATTGGGTTTGGGAGAGCTCTCTGAGATTAGAGTATGGAATGAAGCATAATGGAGTTGATTAGGGTTGAATGAAAGTCATTAAAAATGTACAGACCTTAGTTGGAGATTTATAAACAACAATGGGTGGAGGGCACTCCAATTAGATTTTTTTTTTGTTTTTTGAAAGAGGTGCAACATAGCCCCAGACCACTCCCAAAAAGTGGCTACAGATATACTATTGTAGATATATAGGGCGTGTACACTCAAAAAGTAATCATTACCATATTCACACAGTGGTATTCTTAAATGCATCCACAAAATTACTTCTTGCAATCAATTTGAATCAAGAATAGCCCCATATTAAAGAAAGACATTTTTGGAGCATTTACATACCACCAATTCGTAATGCGTATACCAAGTCAAACAACTGAGCAGACACCCTTGCCAGAAATGAGAACCACCAATTCGTAATGCGTATACCAAGTCAAACAAGTGAGCAGCAGTTAGCTGGAGATTTACCAAGTTTAAACTGACCGTAAAAATGGTAAAAATATCTCCACACTGATGAACAATATATGCACAGTTGCATGGTTACTAATATTTTGTAGGCAGCACTACTGTCTTGCAAAAAATGTCCAATTTAATCTGAGAAAGGTTTTACTTTGTAGTCCTGTAGAGAGACATGGCTGGTATTTGACCCCACTCTTCAAAAGAACTTAACCCACTGTATTTTCTCCTTTTTCAGCTTGAATGGCTGACCCCATAGCCACACAACTGAGCAACTGTAATGTAATTATATATATATATATATATATATTAATTTTATTATATGTTAATCACCTTAAAACACATTCTTCTGTTCCTTTAACTGCAGAGAAAAGAGGTGCCAAAAGCACACTAGGGCTCATCCTCTTTTCCCCAGGGAAGAAGTGCAAAGGCACTAAGGGACGCAAGAGTACAACATTTAATGTTTATCCATGAAAAGTACTTCTGGCTGGGAGAAAAAAAAATCCAGAGTGAGGTGCACAATGCAGCATCAGTGGAAGCAGGACATCCATATGTCCTAGAGCAGGGCAACAAGGACAGCCTGCATCCTCTGCCACATGCAAACTTGTGCATCCTAAAGGCACAAAAGTTAGGGGATGGGCAGGGAAGCAAAAGGGGAAAGCCGACCTGTCCCCTCATGAATACAGCATTGCCGCATACAGGCAGCATTGTATGCATGGTGCAGCCAAACATTTCTGCACTCTAAAACAGAGTACCAATAATGTGTTGAGATGAATGAACCTTGAAGCCTGCATTGAGTGCTTATGCATCCAATGTACTGCCAATGGCCCGAGCATGTACAGCATACTGGCATATTATCTGCAATGGCATATTAGGGGGGGGGGCATTATATATGTCATTGGTATTCCATACTACAGAAACAATAACTGAGTTTGAGTGAGAGACGTGGTACTTGTTTTTCTGTTATATTTCTCCTTTAATTACTAGGCTTAATATGAAGTTGTCTAAATGACTGTGTGTCTATTTACAGAGAAGTTAACATAGCTGTAATGAACTAAAATCAGTAGTTTAATAAACGTGGCTTTGGTTTAAGGTTATGAACCCTTCCTCTTCACTTTTTTAAATGCAAAGATTACATTCTCATTAAGCAGATGGATACAGACAGCAATTATTTTGCTGTGAGTATAACTGAATATGATGTGAACCTACGAAAAGTTTTGAAGGAAAATTGTGACAGGATCAATCAAGGCAACCTTTTCTAAACTTGATTTTTTAATGTTCAAACATGAAAGTCATTTTGAATTTTTTTATTTAATAAAATGGAGCTAACCACTAACCCCAACCTGCCAAACAAGCTATATTTTTAATTAAGAGAAAAATGATTCCACATATAAACCACAGATACATGGCCAACTGGAACTGTTGACTTAACAGTCCTAGACATACCATCTTCTAAATAACTTTTATTTAATTGTAATACATTCATTTTTATTTAATTAATTTGACTGATAACCTTTCTTTGATTTTGGTTGATAATTGGTTCCCAAACTGTGGGGTAGGATTCCATTGGGTGGGCCTGAAGCAGTGGCAGGAGGCGGCTCAGACTGAAGGCCAATTAGTATGAGTGATAAGGATAATACCTTTTTGCTATCCTAAATACATCTAGTAGAGATAAATCTAGAGCAACTAGGCTTGCTGAGTAGTCATTAAGATGTTTCACTACTCATCCAAGCAGCTTCCTCAGTTCAACTGACTGGTATCGGAAGTCCTTGGTATATAAACTCTTCCAAAAATCCAATCACAGTGGAGAGAGAGAGGTGCCAATTGAAACTCAAAGAGGTTATGAAGGCTGGGAGGTTACTGTAATAAAATTATCAAGGTGTCATGCAACTCAAAGAGACTCATGAGAGTTGCATGCATGATAACTCAGCAAGTCCGGTTGCTCTAGATTTACTTCTACTAGATACAGTATATCATGATATGGATGAATGAAAATCTTCACCTAGGGGCATATTTATCAAAGGTCGAAGTTAAAAAACTTCGATCTTCGAATTCAAAAAGACCGATCGAATGGAGGTCGAAGGTTTTTTGGGGTCGATGTGGGCCTACTTCGAATCGTACGATCGTACTTTGAATCGTACCTCAATTCGAAGTTTTTTTAACTTTGACTTCGATCTCCCAAACTCCCCCAATTGCCTCCATACCGGTTCTAGGAGCATTCCCATAGGCTAGAACAGCACTTTGGCAGCTTTTAAGTGGTGAATGGTCTAAGTCGAAGTTTTAAAGAGAAAGTACTTCAAAAAAATTCGACCTTCGAATTTCGAAGTTTTTTTCAACTTTTTTCGAAGTTGGACTATTGGATGGTCGAAGTACCCAAAAATATTTCGCAATTCAAAGTTTTTAACTTCGAACCTTCACTTCGACCTTTGATAAATCTGTAGTAAGTTCAGCCAAATGTTTGTAACCTTGTTGAGCATCCAAGAAATTCTTAAATTGACAACGTTGTAAGGCAGCAATGATCTAAAACTGGTGTGCAGTCCATCAAGATTGAGTTTTGCAATATTGGACTCTTCTTGCTCATTCATATTCTTAAGAAAACTGGAAAATAATTTGACTGGAAAGGACATTTTGGTGTAGTCAAAATCAGGATTAAGAAATTAGACCATCCATGTTCAAAGAGACTTGACTTACAGTGGGCAGTGAATATGCTCAAAATTCATAAACCAAGTCTATTGAACTACGCTGAGTTATTTATAAAGTGAAAATGATATAGCTCTACAAGCAGCGGTTTACTGGGTAAGTAACAATACGCCTCTAAAATAAATCTCTCAAACTTTGGTTCAGCAAAAAAGAAATCTGACCCTTAAAAAAGGGGAAAAATTCTGAACCCACCTTCCAAAAAATTTCATTCGACTTTCCTGGAGTGCAAGTGCAGAGCCCTCCCACAACCCTATGGAATGCTGCTCTCTGCACCGAATGCCTAATAAAAAAATTGCGACTCACTGCAGTAGGCAGCGTCAGGAGGTGCAGCAAAGCCCTGTCCTTACCGCCCGTTGCAGGCTGTGCCTTTTGACACTCCCTAACTTGTTTCTGAATAACATGCAAGTAAGTTAAGAGACAGGTATAAGGCAACCTATGTCCCTCTCCCCTGCACAGTCAGCAATTTGGTCCACTTCTATCAGTTGCCATTGAATTCTGTTTGCTTCAATCTGAGTGTTAATTTTATTAATAATGTGTATTCAGCTCCTTGTACCTATTAAAGCAAATAAAACTCAATTGGTATTTGAATGCAAGGCACAAGTTCAGAAGAACTTGTACTGACTTTGAACCGCACTTTGTGTATGACCTTTTTAAGTTTAACTGCCCTAAGATCCTCCACGGTGCTATCGAGCCTGACGGCATTTTAATTAGTAGATACCCGAATGGCATCTTGAGACTTACCATGATATATCTTCTTGGTCCCTTCTGCTCAGTTTTGTAATAGATTGAGTGTGTCACCTACTGTATACAGGTCCTATTCCCTATAAAATCTAAGTTGATTTGTGTTGTTTGATAGGTACTGGCACTTCAACACTTTTTTACTTCTTGTTTTATTATTTCTCATTATAGTGTCTCTGCTCTTCCTTTCATCTATCCCGTTTTCTTTTGTTGTTTTTTTAATATATATTGTTTAGATCTATTGCAACAAAGAGAGGTGAAAATATATATACGGAAGCCTGTCAATTGATCTCTGATCCATATTGTATGATTCAGATAACATTGTTTGGACCTTCATGCTTGAAAAATAAATAAAGAACTTCCTTCTTCCTTTTTGAAGAAAGAAGAAAGGAGGGAGCTATGAAGTGCCCCAGACCAGTGTAGTTTTCTGCTAACAGGAGCACTGGCCTGGGGTATCAGGTACGTCCTTACAATCCATGGGCAGCTTCCTAACATTTGGCACCCTGATTGGATTGGCACTTTCCTTCTCCTTTAAAGCCAGAAGCCATAAGATCTGGCAGTCCTGACCCTTTACAGAGTGTCTGCTTATTTCACAATTTTGGAATAAGTCGTATCACCTTCTGTTTTCTATTTTGCTTCTTTTTTTTTTTGAGTGTTGTGTGAGGGGAATACAGAGCACCCATTATATGTGTTCTCAGAAGCAGTCCTGCATGCCATCTACATCTCACTATCGAGACACATCCTAACTTACAAGCTGAAGCATATAAAGTGCAAAACATGTACAGATACCACACTGAGAGCAGAAGGGAAATACAGGTAGAAAAAAAAGCTGTCAGATATTCTTTTGGCAGTGAAAACTAGAGCCTTATGTTATTTGGCAGTGTCTTAGGGAGCTATATTTCTTTTTCTATTTTTTTAATGGTACTCCAAACTTTATCTCGCTACTTGAAATTGGTTCAGAATGGGTGATGGGAAAATCTGCTTCCAAGAGACCTAAAGGAACAGTAGTCTCTGTTTCCAACTCAACAAGCCTCAGTGATCTTCCATTTTCCAGTTTGTTAAACTTCTTCATTCACGGGGAGACAGGCTGACAGCAGCGGAGCTAGAGTCATCCTATCCAAATAGAATCTCACAGAGCTGAGCAGGGAAGTCTTATCGCCCGCGACACATTTACAATTTCATAGAGCACTAAGCGAGGAGCTCAGGAGGGTGCGGCACAGATGGGGGGAAGGAAGAAGAAATCCTAAGGTGGTGAGAGGAAGGGCGAAAAGGAATTTAAGCTTCCTTTTCTCACTAATACCATTTTTCTGTTTTGTGGACACTAAAACAAACTGACAGCAGAAAAAGTTGGAGCTCAGCAGGAGGAATCAAGAAGGATTCTGAACAGAAAGGAGGCAGCGGCGGAATATAAACAGGATAGAAAATAACAAGCAAATGTTAGGGGCGAAGAAGTATCTCAGGGGTTAGTGATAAAAAAGAACAGCATGTTGGGAGATGAACACAGCATCTTTCTCTTTCTATCATTTATTATGTTGTGTGCTTAGATGCCAGAAAATTGCTAATACCAGAAGTGTATATGGATTATTTATGAACAGGTTAATGTATAAAAAAAAGTAATCAGTTTAGAAAAAAAATTAACTTGTGAAGTTTCATGGTAGTGTATTAAATTAGTTATCACATCTGGGGGTTAGCTTTTTCAAGGTGTAGTAACAATCCTTTAATAAACTCGCAAATTAAATCGGCCCTGGTGCTAAGAAAAATGTGTCTTTCTATGGATTTTTGTTTGACTGGTTAACCTATATAGTGCCAGATACACTATATACAGGTGTGTGGACTATTATCCAGAATTGGACCTGGTGTTTACCAGATAAGGAATGTTTACGTAATTTCATATACTTATACACAGTATTAAGTCTACTTAAAATTAATCTAAACATTAAATGAAACCAATAGGATTCGTTTGCCTCTATTATGGATGTATTATATATTCGTTTGGATCAAGTAAAGGGTACTTTTTTTATTACAAAGAAAAAGAAAGCAATTTTAAATATATAAAATATTTAATCAAAATGGGTTCTTTTGGCGATGGTCTTCCCATAATTTGGAGCTTTCTGGATAATGGGTTTCCAATAATGGGTCCCATTCCTACTACTATATTGCTGTTAATGGGGAAAATTCGCTGGGACAACACTAATTTATTAAAGTGCAAAGTTTTGTCCTGGCCGACAAATGCTGGCAAATTTTTGCTAGCGTTACTTCAGCTATTCAAGCATATCAAAGCGAGGATGTACTAGTGTTCAATTATGCCTAGTGCAAATTCGTTAGAGGTCTTTTGCTCAGGCTAATTTGCATACGGCTGGAAATTTAAAGTTGAATTGACGTCTTTATGTTACAAGTTGCATCAAAGACATAACATTTACACTGATAAGTAGACATGTCCAGGGAACCTTAATAAAGTCAATGGAGTTGTTATAATGTCCTACACATGAGCCTACTGTATAGTTAATGTTAGAAAATGTATGGTGGAACCCGGTTACATAAAAATATTTTTTTAGGACTTTTGCAGCCTATCACCCTGAAAAAAGGAAAAGACACCAGCGTTTTTTGAACTTAGAAGTTTTTCCACTCAGAAAATATGATGTAAGTAACTGAAGATTGAGGAAGATCTATGCAGTCCACCTGGTCTGAGGTGGTGAAGGTAAGTCTGACGAAAGAGTTAATGTTCAGTAAAATCGGAATTTTAGTGAATTTGCGGAGTGACATCCATTTGCCAGAGCAAAAAGTTGTCTGGTGATAGAGTGTGAATCAACGCTAGCATCTATCTCTTTCGCTAGCGAATTGATGCCTGGGCCCATTGGTAATTTGACAAAGTCCCTGCCGGCGGTAACATTGGCCAATTGTCGCCAGCATTTTCCATTTCGCCCTTTAGTAAATCTGCCCCTTGAGCATGCATGCAAATTTTCATGGGGGGACAAACATGGGATGTGATTGGTTATTTGGTAGCCCCTATGTGGACTGGCAGCTTACAGGAGGCTCAGTTTGGCAGTACACCTGTTTTGCATCTAAATCTTGACTTTAAGCCAGGAATTCAAAAATAAGCACCTGCTTTGAGGCCACTGGGAGCAACAGCCAATGGGCTAGAGAGCAACATGTTGCTCGCGAGCCATTGGTTGGGGACCACTGTGCTTGGGCACTAATCATTTAAAGAGCACTTTTGGTAGTTTTAAATGCCAGTAATACAACTATCCCCTGTGTTGTTGTGTACAGCAAATACTTTTATTTCTATAGTCTATTCATCTATTTGGGCTATAGGACAAGGCAATTCAGATTCAAATGAGATTAGAATTTTTCTAAACTTCTAGCATTTTGCTCATTTTTATGAAAGACTTTAGCAATTTCACAGATTCCTCAGATGCAGGGAAATATTATTGGTAACTCTTTAGACACACTTACATAAAATGTGTGACAAATGGGGTTTTCATACGTATGTAGAAAATTGGTCTAGAAATAACTCTTGCACCATGCTTAAAATGGACCTGTCACCCAGACACAAAAATCTGTATAATAAAAGTCCTTTTCAAATTAAACATTAAATCCAATTTCTATATTTTATTAAAGCGTTTATAGCTGTTGTAAGCTCATTTAAAAATCTCAGCTGTCAATCAAATATTGGTTGCCACTCCTCTATGCCTTAGGCATAGAGGCGGGGCAGACAATTACTTTCATTTCCATTCAGCCCTTCCTAGTTGTCACTGCTCTCCACACATTCCCCCATTCTTGTCACCCTTTAATTGTGTAGCCAGTGCATGGGGATGGACATCAGGTCCCCCATTCTGGTGCACAAACAAGATTCTGAGATGATACAAGACTTGCCTTAATAACAGTGTCCACAAAATGGCTCCTGCCTACTTGCTATAATTTTGAAATCCCAGACTGAAAGAAACAAGATTCAAATAATTTATATAGTGTAATTCCATGTAAAGTCCATTTTGGTTTACTAATGTGATAAAAGCTTAAACACCACCAGGATAAACCTATAATGGGCAAGGTCTGAAAGCCCAAATGAGCCTTATACAGCACTTGATTTTCTAGCCATTGTGCGCTGGCATCATTAAGCCAACGCATCCGCATCAATATAAGGAACGAGACGCGGGTGCGCACGCCCTAGCTACACAATACGGCTGCTGAAGAGGAGCAGCGTGGCGGGTGTCCTCGCTGCACCACTGGACTACCAGGGTGAGTGTTTTTTATTAAATGTGAAACAAGAATAAAACACTGGCATATTAAAAGGCCCTAATGAAAAAATATGAGCAAGCAGTATCGATGATTGAATTTTTTTCATGAAACTGTGGTAAAAATTTGCAGAGACCAAAAACATTGCCAAGACAAAAAAGTTGCCTTAATAAAAAAACAACCACTGACTTTAATGCATTTTGAGTGAGAAAAGAAAAAAAAAAAGAATGCAAAAGAAAAAAAGAATGCATTTGGACAAAAAAAAGTTGTCAAGACAAAGTCTCTGCAAGAAAAATCTGGGCATTAACTTTAATGCATTTGGAGTGAGAGAAAAATGTTGTGCATGTAAAAAAAATTGTCACATATTGAATGATGCATTTTGAAATTTGTTCGCAATGTTTCAGGAGTTTTGCACATTTTAGAGAGAAGCAAAAAGGGACAGATCTCATTGCTTTGGGATATCAAATTAACAGTTTGCCAATGTACAGTCCAAGAATATTAAACCTTCTAATTATGTGTTAAAGGAAAACTATACCCCCCAAACAATGTAGGTCTCTATTAAAAGATACTGTGTAAAACAGCTCATGTGTAAAACCCTGCTTCATGTAAATGAACCATTATCATAATAATATACTTTTTTAGTAGTATGTGCCATTGGGTAATCATAAATAGAAAATTCCATTTTAAAAAATAAGGGCCGCCCCCTGAGATCGTAAGATTCACTGTGCACACATACAAACCACATGTAAGGTCACATGAGCCAATTAACAGACAGAGTTCTGCCTTTTGCTTCCTCACTTCTTCTTGTTACAGTTAGTGTTGTAGTATTTCTGGTCAGGTGATCTCTGAGGCAGCACAGATAGAGTCACAAAATGGTGGTTCAAGGCAAGAGATGTAAAAGGGCAATATTTATGTAAATATATATTCCAGTTTGGTAAGATTCTTTAATATGTCATTCAATTTGATATAAACTATCTGTTGCTTAAGTATTCATTTTGGGGGTATAGTTTTCCTTTAAGAAATTATCAGGAGAAGGATAACTAATCACCTAAAAACATCTTGTTATCTAATATATCTTCTGATGCTAAAAATTTATAATGAGTTGATTAAACAGCCCTGGAGAATGTTAACTCTTGGCATACTTAGACATAGAGGAACTGAATTGATGGTCATGTGCCCTGTTTCAAGGGAGATTAGGTAGGTACCTCTGGTACATACTGTGGGAAAACAAACATTTCTCAATACAGTTATGGGAGCAATTATCCTGAAAGCTCAGATTTTTTTGGAAGGTTATCTCTAAAACAAGGAATACCTCTGTTTTATTATGTCGCAAGTATTTGTAGTGCCAGACTAAGGGATTCATAGATACTTTCAAAAAAAAAGCACAGCCACTGTCCAAGACACCATTTGGGACACTGTACTGAAATATTAAATTATATTTATTACAAGAAATACGTTTTCTTCAAATGCATCAGTTAATAGTGCTGCTCCAGCAGAATTCTGCATGGAAATCAATTATTTTACAAAAACAAACATTTAATTTTCAAATTTGGCATGGGGCTAGACATAATGTCAGTTTTCCATGAGCCCTCCGGTCATGTGACTTGTGCTCTGAGAAACTTCACTTCACTTAACTCACTTTACTACTACTACTAAGTTGGAATGATATCAACCTCCTCCCTTCCCTCCCCAGCAGCCTATCAACAGAACAATGGGCAGCTAACCACATAGCAGCTACCTGACACCTCTGCTGAAAGATTTGTTTGCAGTGGTCTGTCTAGTGGTAGACATTAGAATAGCACCAAAGCAGGAAACCCCTTGCGCTTTTCCTGTTTCTGTGCTATTTTCGTGTCTTCTTTTAGCACTGCAAACACTACCTAGGATCGTGGTATAATACAGTGGGAATGGTAGAAACAATCAATGTTTTAAAGCAGTTCCATCCTGAAGTACTTGCTCCTTTTCAAAGCTCAGGAAAAAAAATAAATGTTTTGGTTCAAGAATAACATTTTAAATAGTAGAGTGAATTATTTGTAATGTGAATAGTGTAATTTAGAAATAAAAAGTAAATCATAAAAATCAAGACAAAATCCTTTTAATGATGCTTGTGCTTTTAACTCTGTGTTAATGTATACATCAAATCAAGCTGTTTGGATAATATCCTGAGTGCTTCTGAATGGTTATAGTCAAGCCCAGGCTCAATTTGGTTTTCTAATTTCTTCAAATCCAAGGGTGACATATTTACTGTGGGTGGTTTTTACTGTATGTGGTTTTATAGGGAAGTTCAGCTCTCCTTTTAAGATAGCAAGGTAGACTTGAGACCACAGTCCCCAGTGTCCTACTTTCTCCCCGTGTGGGGTCCCAGGGCCTAGAAAAACAACCAGACAGCTGTTTCTTGGGACTTCTCCACCTCTTCTCTATTTTCATTTTCCTACTTTTATTTCTCAAATGCCCGTTTGGGTTTATTTCACTTCCTATACGAGACAGACTTGACTGTCTTTTATAAAACAAATTTTACTTATTTGTGATTGCATCTAGGTTTTGGCACTAGTACTTTAAAAATATTTCCTTAATGGTGTTCGAATCATATTTTATATAATTCTAATATATAATTTTAATAATTCTATATAATTCTAATATATATAATTCTAATTTAAGAACTGTTTTATAGAATGAACTAGCACTCAGCACTTCTAATGTTTTTATAAGCAATTAATTAATAATGTAAGCACATAGATATCACCTTTTTAACCCAGTAATCACTGGTACCATATTTAATATTTATTTAATCGGATGATTGCGTTAAGCACTTGTTTAATTCCTAATTGGTTTGGGGTGTGGAAGGTAAGGGGGGTTTTACTTCTTTTCTCTTGGTCTTGGTCTTCACAAATTGGGTGAAAGTTGCAGCTAACCTTTTCAGAGTGGGAATTGTATCACTTCCAGTGTATGGATTTAAAAGAGTATTAGCATATCATTCTTTTGGCACAGATCTGTTGAGCCTGTTGACACATCTCATAGTTTGAACCAAGGCATTATCACCTCATTAAGGTTGGATGCAGTGGTGCTTATCTATATGGAGTGCAAGAAGTGGGTTTTGATTTTTTTTTTTGACGTCAATTTGTATTCATTTTAGCACAACTGCACTTCCTAAATGACCCTTATCTCAACTATACAAAATGCAAGAAGTGTTTTGATGAAAGTACCTTTTTTTAATGACGTCAATTTGCATTGATTTTAGCACAACCGCAGTTCCTAAATTACTCTTAAAAGTTTTTTCTCTCCTACTTTCAGCCTTTTGCACTTACATTGGTCTTTTATGTGTTTAGTTTTGATGTCTAAGCAAAATTTGCTTTCTAAATGTAATCCACAAATAAAGGATACATGGATATCATGAATTTACTATTACTATTTGCAGAACTGCAAAGAAAAAATAGATGCAGTTATAGGTTTAAACCCTGCATTATCAGACATTGCAGTGGACTATCCTATTAGGAATATTAAATGAGTTTGCCTATTGGCAACAGTAAGAATAACTACACCCAGAATTATGCATCTTTTCAATTTAACATACATAATGATGTACAAGACTGATTCTCTCTAAATAAATGTGATATTTCCATTATTGGTTGAAAGTTTGGGTACCTTATATTACAACTTAGTTCTAATACAACAAAACATGTATGCGCTCCTGCCCTGTTTTTGTATAGGACAGCTTAAGGTTATCAGACCTAAATATCCACAGCTGTCTCCACTCAGCCCTCCTCCTCTCCTTTCCTTTATGCTGAGTGTTCTAATTGGAACCTGCACAGATGGCTCAAGTTCTTCTCTGGAATCATGTTCATTTATAAAAAAAAAATAAAGACAAAGAAGAAGGAAAGAAAACAGAGAAGAAAAAATATTTGCCTAGTGATGAGGTTAGTAAAACATTTTACATAGTTAACAAAATAATGTATTTGCTTCTCCAGCTGCAAATGTAAATATCTAATCAAAGATGATGGTCTGGGTTTGAAATACAAATGTATGAATAGTGTGCACTTTTTATAATTTGATTATTATCAAATGTAGTGATATTTGGGAGTCAGGAGCCATTGCATTTGTTCCCTGTCATAATGTTCCTGTTCACTTTCCAACTAGGGACATTCCAACGTCCCATTTCAGACAGTTTTTGGTAGCTTTTCATCAGCAGATGAGTCCAGAAGCCCTACTATGGCAAATATAAATCCATGCCTGGGAGAATAACAGTTACATTATCTATTCAATCCAGTCATGGGGCTCTTGTTTCACAATTGACCATTAAGTTGTTAGATATTTGCTCTGATAGCACAAAGTCTAAAGAAGTCCATATGTAGCTGCACTCATATATAAACAATGCCAGGGTACATGACTCAAAAATAGTTACCAAAAAAAGCAATGCACTCACTGTTCTAAATTATACAAAAAAACCTGGCCAACATGATTGTTAGGTATCCCTTGACTCCTCTCCAGCACTTCCTCTGTCCGAGTGCCATGTTGGAACATTTGTAACATCTGTAACGATGTAGGGAAATGTATTTGCTATTGCAGAGCTAAAAGTGCATTAACTGCAATGTCATTTTAACTTCCCATTCTCCCCACTTCTACCATTTGTCAAAACAGGTCAGATTCGCTCATGACTAATCACAACATCCCCTGGCAAGGCATTCCACTACTCACACCATGAAGAACCACCTAAGCAGCTTCAGAATAAAATCCTTTTCCTCTTATCCAAAGAGAATGTCTCTCTTGTTTTTTTGATTTTTAACCCCCCACTATCCATCTATAAAGTTCTTTAATATACTTGTAATACTATGTCCTCTCACAAATGCATTTTTTCCCAAGCTAATAGCCCCAACCTTAATCTTTCCTCATAGTTTAATTCTTCCATTCCCTTATCCAGTTTAGTTGCACGTCTCTACAATATTTACATCTCATGAAGGACATGGACCCAAAACCTTGACTGCATGTCAAGGCAAGACTTTACCAAGAATATATAACAATTCAAATGTGTGTTTTCACCCCTTCGAGTTAATGCCCTTTTTTTTGCAAGACAGCACAGGTATGGGATTCATTATCCAGAAAGCTCTGAATTACAGAAACTCAATTTTATCAAAATAATCCAAAAATGATTTCCCTTTTCTCTGTAATAATAAAGCATTACCTTGTACTTGATCCAAACTAAAATATAATTAATCTTTATTGGAAGCAAAACCAGCCTATTGGGCTTATTTAGTGTTTACATGATTTTCTAAGTATGAAGATCCAAATTACAGAAAGATCCATTATCAGGAAAACCCCTAGGTCTTGAGCATTCTGGATAATAGATCCCATACCTGTACTTTATTCAATTCCATAGTCACTGACTCACACTGCCTAGAATTGGACAGTGTGTTATCCACAAACACTCCCAAATAGGGATGGACCAAATTTTTTCGCCTTGTTTCGCCTTATAGTTTAATATTACTGAGTTTAATAAATTTAATTTCCAACTGCAATGAAAACTCAGGTCCTTTTAACACATTTACAATTAAGTCTAACATAGCACCACATATTTATTAGAGATGCATTTGTTTCAAGCAATCTGCCTGAATAAATATGTGAACTATGCCATACTTTGCTGCTTATATAAGCATAATCTGATTAGAATTTTGTATCAGTTGGCTGATTATCAGCATATTGTTCAGAACTATGTGTAATTGTCACGTGCAGAAATGCTACTGCAGATTTTAACTGATAATGGTAAATAAAGATTTGTAGAACTTGGAGGTTTAATTGGCAGTGACTGATAGATACTCGAGTATAAGCCGAGCTGAGTATAAGCCGAGGTACCTAATTTTACCTGCAAAAACTGGGAAAACTTATTGACTCTAGTATAAGCCTAGACACAACTACAGCCCTGTCTCCCAGCAGCGCACATTCTGCCAAAGCGACCCCCCCAGCGATCAACCGGACTTCTTTGCAAAGTTGATGGTGACAGAGAATTGCCAAACGGATTACTGTGTGCATTATCCCACTGTCCCACTACCATGAGCAGAGGGTGCTGTCTGATATTGCCATCACTGTTAATCTTTCGTATAACCAACAGAGGGTGCTGTGTGATATTGCCATCACTGTTAATCCTTCATATAACCAACAGAGGGCGCTGTGTGATATTGCAGTCACTGTTATTCTTCCATTTAACCAACAGAGGGTGCTGTGTGATATTGCAGTCACTGTTATTCTTTCATATAACCAACAGAGGGGGCACTGTTATTCTTTCATATAACCAACAGAGGGTGCTGTGTGATATTGCAGTCACTGTTATTCTTTCATATAACCAACAGAGGGCGCTGTGTGATATTGCAGTCACTGTTATTCTTTCATATAACCAACAGAGGGCGCACTGTTATTCTTTCATATAACCAACAGAGGGTGCTGTGTGATATTGCAATCACTGTTATTCGTTAATATAACCAACAGAGGGCGCTGTGTGATATTGCAGTCACTGTTATTCTTTCATATAACCAACAGAGGGTGCTGTGTGATATTGCAGTCACTGTTATTCTTTCATATAACCAACAGATGGTGCTGTGTGATATTGCAGTCACTGTTATTCTTTCATATAACCAACAGAGGGCACACTGTTATTCTTTCATATAACCAACAGAGGGCATTGTGGGATATTGCAGTCTCTCCCCAAGTGAACTGTTGGTATAGGAATGATTAAAAGTGACTGCAATCTCAGCTACTGCTCGCTGACCCGATTATATGCCAAGGTAGACTTTTTTTAGCACATTTTGGATGCTGAAAAACTCGGCTTATACTCGAGTATATACGGTAGTCTGTATTCACTTTAAGTTTGTCATTCCAATATATTATGTTTCATTTCAGCACAGATGTAGGATCCGTTAACCTGGAAACCCATTATCCAGAAAGCTCCGAATTACAAGAAGGCCATCTCCCATAGACTCCATTTGAATCAAATATTCACATGTTTTTAAAATTCTCTGTAAGAATAGAACAGTACCTTATACTTGATCCCAACTAATAGTGATTAGTCTGGCCAAAACCAGGCCATATGCCGAGGTAACTTGAGGTAGTAGGCACAGGGACGAACTGAGAATAGGTGGTTGGGGGTTCAATAGGTGGGGTGCACACCACAGTGAAATTTAAACCACATTTTGAATACATATCTTTATTAGCACTATAAAACATTTAGCCCAGTTGTCCCACTGCTTCTTAATATGATCTGCTAAAACATTTGTGGGTGATGCGGTTACATCACAGATCTTTTCTTCAGGGGTTGGTTCGTGGTTTAAATAGAAGGTAGATTTCACTCGCACACCCTGCCGCTCCAAAAAATGCAAACCCCTGGTGCTCAGTGAGGGAGGTATCGTCCACTTTACAACCACTAGGAAAAATCCACCGGCATACAAGGAATAATGCTAGCATTTTGCAAGAGTCCGCCATGCTAGCATTATACCCTGTGTGCCGGTGGATTTTTCCTAGTCTTGGTTTAAATACCCATTCTATTATCTGTAGCGATGGGTGAATTTGTGGCGTTTCCCTTCACAGAAAAATTCACATTTTCCCGCGAAATTCACAAAACTGCGAAAAATTCACGTAACGGCGCCAGCGTCTCATTTTTTGACACCAGCATCCTTTTTTTTTCCTGCCGGCGCAAATTCACTGGCAAAAATTTGCCGGCATCCAACGAAACGATGACCTGGGCAGGAGGTTACAGATTTTTCCTCACTTGGGGATAACTATGATGTCTCCTTTCATACACAGTGTGTCTGCCTTTCCTAGTTCTGCCTTCGTTTAGTAGCACTGCCAGATCTTGATATTCCTGCTATGCTTTATATCCTGATATCCTATTATGTGCTTAAGCACTCATACACATAACATGAGCAATATGAAAAATATCCCTTTTTTTTTCATTTTTAAACCAAATGTAATAACTTATTCCATATAAGCGTGAGACACATTCATAATAAAGTAAGGCAGCAGTGTTTGGGAAGGTCACCAACTGTTCTTTACACCTCAGTCTCATTGGCTTACCAGTTACAAGGTTTGTTATAATGTTCCATACATAAGGGCAGCAACATTGTGCAGTGCAAATGCAAAGCTCAGTTTTGCTGACCATCTGGCCTGTCTTTATACACATTTCTGGCTTTAGTAGATTTTAGGCTGCCTCTGTTCTGAGGAGTAAATAGTGAGATGGCAAAATATTTCTAGTTTGGTTGTTACTGCTTAACTGATGGGTGTGTATCCATCACATCCAATTACCCTAATTACTCTATTCTTCTTTCTGAAGCTGGCACAGTTCAGAGGCTAGAGCAGTATGTATTCCCAAACTGGGCATGCTAGACTGGATTTGAACATTATTCATGGTCTCCTTTTCTGCATTCTCTGCATTTTAACGGAATCTGTAATCCCCTGCAAACAAGATTTCTGCCTGCAAAAGCCAGATGGAAAAATGACTTGCTGTGCTAATGCATGATTTAAAGTTCATGTGTGACATTAACCCAACAGTCTGCACTTTTAGGCACCTCACTTTGACCTCATAATGTTGATATGTTAAGCAATTTAGCTTATTTGTTAAGCAATTTAGCGTATACCATGGCTGATAAGCAGTGTGCTGCTGTAAATTGTCACACCTCTAATGCCACCTTCTTAACTACAAGTTTATAGCCACAAACTGCTATCAGCAAAGGCATTGAGTTTTATTTTAAATTAATAATACTGTAAAAATAAACATGCGAGAGGTCTAGGATTTCACATTTACATATTGCTCCCACTGATTATTCCCTATTTACAATGTACTAATTGTGTTATTATGTTTTAAAAACCAACACCTAAATATAGGGATTCATTACATGGGTTTTTACTACTACAACTTGATACTGGCTCACCTCCCTAATTCCCACCACATTCTGTCTTAAGTGAAAACTGTACCCTCAATATTAATACTAAAGCAATAGATAATTTACATCAAATTAAGTGGTATATTAAAGAATCTTACCAAACTGGCATATATATTTAAGTAAATCTTGCCCTTTTACATCTCTTGCCTTGAACCACCATTTTGTGATGGTCTGTGTGCTGTCTCAGAGATCACCTGACCAGAAATGTGATAAAGAATATTTTGTGTGGTTGATCTATTTGTAGCTAGAGATAGATGGTACATGTCACCATTCTTTTTTATTCCCACTGGCTCCAGGCAAACCTGAAGCCCAAGAAGCGCAAGACAAAATCAAGTTGTTTATTAGCCAGTCCATTGGCCAAATGTCCTGATGACAAATGGACAATTCTGTCTCAGTCCGATGAAGTGTGTATGTCTTTTGTGTGGATTTTTTAAAGTGGACAATAAAAAATCAGAACTATACATATACATCCAGAAAAGTGTATTGGCATAACGGAGCTTGGCATGTCTGGAAAGCCAAGTCCCATGTAAGAACAAAGTCTAAACAGCAGATAAATTTGCTTGTCTCACTGTGATGAATAACCGCCACCTATCCCTCACCTATAAAGGTCAGAGTTTATGCCAATATTTGTTACTGATTTTAAACACTAGTGCATAAACAACTAACAAAGATGATTCTGTTTGTGTTGTTTGTCAGGTGATTTACTTTCAAGTCTTGTGGAGAGCTTAAGTTGCTTTGGTACTGCATTTTTGAGAAGAGACTTTAGATCAGTGCTTTACAAATTCGGAAGTTCGGAATTCTTTTGGCTTACATGGTGGAGGGCCGATTATGAAAGCCAGTGTTGAGCACTCCCAATTTTTAAACCACACTTTAACCATGTCCATGTCATCGCAAGAACTTTAACGGTGGTAGCACACCAATAAAGCAAATAATTGGTGCTCATTTCAGGGATATCACCCATATGTCCCATATTAGTCATTTTCACACATACCTTTGAATCCATATGCCTGCCCATCTGTATGTTTCCGTGGCATCAAAGGTGCAATATGATAGATCAGGTGGGACATTGGTTTACCTTGACCAATTTGGTTGCTTCTTTTTAAAATAAAACAAGTTTTACAAGAGGCAGTACAAATTAAAATCATGATATTTATTGTCTACATCTTGATATATATTGTTGTTCTCCATCCTCATTTCCATTAATTAATTCCACTTCATTTCTCCTATATTCTTTCTACCCACTGCTACCTCTCACTTCTCCTACCTCCTCACACATTTCCATTTAAACATTAAATGAAAATGCTTAAAATGACAGGTACATCTGGTGTGGGCTGGTGTTAAGATAAAAATTACCTTTTTAACACTTTTGCCACTGGATAGATCTCTCTGTAGCAAACAATACCCTTCATCCATTATAAAAGCTAAACACATTGTCAAAAACAAGTAACATATATAAGGGTTATACCAATGCTGTATATAACAATAAATCCCTGAGAGAAACAAATCCATCACATATAACCAAAATATCTTAGTTCTTGTAAGCTATACAGCAGGACAGACTTATCTAGATCCAATAAAGTCTCAAAGGGATCATTGTAGAAATAAAAGCATATAAGAAAAGTTGCCCACTGATTTACTCTAATAATACTGTGAAAAAGATCATAGCATTGATGTTATCAGCTCAAAGTAATGCCAACTAAAGATCTGACCATCCATGTATTCATAGTAGCTATCATTTAAACAAGCACGTTTATTTGGAAAGAAAGGAAATCCAGAAAAACTGTCATTCTAGCTTGGGACTAGTGGTGAAAGAAGTAGGGTGTAAAAGTTTGTGAAACAGCAGATTTTGCAAAAAGCATTGATGCCAATGGGAAGACAAAATGTACATTGATAAGGCATTTTTACTTTGCCCTACATTGTTACTGAATCTTCATTCCACCAGGGTACAATTGTTCTTTATAGAAAAAAATGTCATACTAGATAAATGAAAAAGTAAGTTGTGCTCCCGGGTATACATCCAGAATGCTCTGGACCTGGGGTTTTCTGGATAAGGGATCTTTCTGTAATTTGGACCTCCATACTGTCTACTTAAAAAATAATTTAAATATTAAATTAACCCAATAGGGTTGTTTTTGCCTCCTATAAGGATTTGTTATATCTTAGTTTGAATCAAGTACAATTAATTAGGATCAAGTGAAATGTACTGTTTTAATATTACATAGCAAAAAAGGAAACATTTTTAAAATTGTTTTAATTATCTGATTAAAATGGAGTGTATGGGAGATGGTCTTTCCAAAATTTGAAACTGTCTGGATCACTGATTCGTTACCTGTAGTATGGTTGAGGCAATTTATTCCATAGTTAGAATTGCACTTACACAATTGAAGTGATAAGCTTGGTTATCAAACAATATTTCAGCAATGCCCAACATCACAATCCCCCCGGTAACATCCTTTTTGCAGAACTAGAGAAAAAAGAAGATTCTTGCATCTTAAATGTGTTTCACCTCTAGTAACTTGTTGTTTCCAAAGCATCTGTAGGTCAGCCCTAAAAGGTGCCTGTTTATGCATGAAAGTAGCTAGTATAGGCCTTAATAGCAAGAACAACTAAGAACAGCGAGTGGTTTATTTGCTATAGGGTACCAAGACTTGATACATGCATATAAACAAGTGCTTAATATTTAATTCCATCAAACTATTCCAGACTATCCTGGAATAGTCTTTTGTTTTTGTCTTCTACCCCTCCCTATCCCCAGTGAACCAGAGAACTAGAGTATTCCCTTTGTGTGCTATATGTTACCATGTTTTACCAGGTTACCATGTGTTCAGTAACATATTTTGCATTTTTACAACAAAAAACTGTCCATTTACAATCTCCCATATATCATATTCTAGGGGGATGTGGTTGTGTCAAGCTGCTGAATCACTCCTTGTTAAAATATAGTCATCTCTAGAATAGAATTTCAGATCTGAACGCTTCTCTCTCCGAGCTGTCATTGAAAGAATTATATTGTACACAATAAGTAATGAAGGTATTTATCTCCACTAAAGCTGTCTCAGGTGGATGCTAAAATAGTACATTTCTGCAGAAACCACAGTCAATGAGAATTTAAAGAAAATGTTTTCTCTTACAGGAGTAAGTTAGCACTTTTTGGATCATAAATAAATGCTATAGCTTCTAATCTGAATATGGCTTAAGCTATTTGCTGCCATCTGTGCTGCCAGTGTTGTTATTAGGCAATTCTTTTTTTTTATTTTGCAACTTTGAGAACAAAAAAAGTAAAACAGATAAATGGATAGTTCAGTAAGTATGCATGTTGTATAGTGGCCTGAGTTTCAAGACAAGAGTAATACTGAGGTCAAATAAGTGTATAGCTTAACATGTTTTCAGTATAAAAAATAAGGCACATCAGGGGTGCTTAATAGTCCTTTATAGGGGCAAGAGGAACAACAGAGAAGAGATTCACAATAGATTTATTTTTGGGGAATAGGCTGCAAATTTTTATCTGTGCCATTCCATTGCTATGGTATGTTTACAAATGATGCTACCTTGCAAAGAGAAGCCATCACTAGTTCTCTAGTAGTTTCACAAATAATCACACAGAAGTTAATCTTTCATGGTTAAAAAGATACTTCTTTGATTC
The DNA here is from genome assembly GCA_038501925.1 of Xenopus petersii. Taxonomy (NCBI): domain Eukaryota; kingdom Metazoa; phylum Chordata; class Amphibia; order Anura; family Pipidae; genus Xenopus; species Xenopus petersii. The sequence goes on along the minus strand of CM076676.1, from coordinate 31,667,916 downwards.
TGGTCTGGTGGGTTTGTGCAGACACAGTTAATGCCCCCCTTTTCATGCATGTACCCTTGGCTATGCCCTGTAGGTTAAGGCACATGAAAGAGTATCAGACAAGCGGGTGAACCAGAAACCTGGGTCATCTGAGGTTTTGTCTGTAAGATTCAGGCTTTGTAATCATTTAAAAGAAGGCTTGCAATCCTGTTGCATCTGGCCATTTGACCATATGTGGTGATTAGTGGTGGTGAAGTTGTTTATGCTCTCTGTGCAAGGCAAGGACTGGTATCATGCCAACAGGTAGAAAACGGATGACTGAATGTTAGAAACAAGATAGGATGATGAGGAGGAGCAGGTGAAAAATTAGTGACTGGCAGGAGTGGGAGAAGAACCATTGACTGGCAGGAACTGGATGGAGCCAGTGAAGAACCAATGAGGTGGGATTAGGAATAAGACTAACAGGATAGGAGCAAGAATAAAACAAGAACAGGACAAATCAGGAACAAGACAAGGTGGAGACAGGAGCTAGAGCATGGAACAGAAAGCCAGAGATGTGCCGCAGTGCTCAGGTGCATAGGGCAATATTCAGGCACAGGAAGTCCTGCTGTGATTGGTGAAAAAAATTGCGAAACATCCATTTTTTTCGATGCTGGCGAATTTCCACTGTCGGTTTCGAAAATTTATTCGCCGGCAGCGAATCGCGGGAATTCACGCCTGGTGAATAAATTCGCCCATCACTATTGGCTGACCCTAGCCAACCAATAAGTTTGCCGGGACTAGAAGTATACAACCTTAGACCACAAACACAAAACATACCATATAACAAAAAATAAAAAAAATAGTTTGTGTGTCTACTGGAACAATGCAGACTATTGGGTGTTCCGATAACTATATGTTAATATGTGTCACAGGAGCAACAGATTTAAAATGGTATGTACAAGAGTAATGCATTAGATTATTGGGCCACTATCAAACTGAGATATAAAATTACACACTCTGTATATTCAACTGGTATTGGGTCATAATGTTCTGTAAACAATTCCATATTTGTCCTAGTCACCTCACTGGGATAAATTTCGCTCCCTGCCCTATTATTGCACTATAAAACTAAAGGGAATCAATGAACTCAGTTTCCCTTTAATCCAATAACATGTGCACTTTATAAAATATGCACATTATATTTAAGACCTGTGACATTTGTTGAATTTATAAGGATGCACCTTAACCGGCAGTTAATTTCAGATGCTGACACTCTCTGTTCTCCAATTACCTTTATTTGCTTAAGTATATTTCCCGTGTAATTGAACCATTTCCTGGTCCTTTTCTGAGTGTCAAGCTTTATAAACTTGTCTCACATTGATTCATGGAATGTGTGATGCTGGGATTTAATTCATGTTATTTGCATATTACTCATCATCCTGGCATGTGAAATTGCTAATTAAATAAAAATAAGAGGGGGAAAAAGGAAGAAAAAATGGCAAGATAATGCCAGTTCCTGCCTCACATTGTAAAGACAGAGGCCCTGACTTTCAGACTTAATGACTTTGGCGTTCATGGGTGCATCAGCTTAATTTGATATTCAGTGCATTGTCACCAAGTTTCGATGTTACCTTAAGCAAGTTGTATTATGTTTCATACATCTGGAGTGATTCATTTGGCTGGATCAATTTCATGAGGCGCCCTGCTATGTTTTTGGAGCTCTTAAAAAGCTGTTCTTAAGCAGAGGGATAGTGCAACCAGTGGCTTTTGTGAAAGATAAAGTAGTAAGTATCCTCCAAGTATCACCAAGGGCTGGACAGAAGAGAAGATATCTACTGTCAGTGTTATGGAAAGCTTAATTCCTTAATAGCTAGCCCTTGGTGTCTTTCATTTTATAACACATTACTTAGGACGATTTCAGTATATGTCCCCAGGACCCTGTGGAGTTAGGTTGCTGGTACGAGTCTGACTCAGCCGTAAAGTAGAAGAACCCAAATAGTCCCGGTTTTCACCGACGCCCTTTTAGGGCCCAGCAACTTTCTGCTACGGCACTAGCAGGGATCTGACCAACTTCAGAGGTCAGAAGTTCCAAAACTCGGTACAGACAAGGGTCAAATGAAGAGGAGTCACGAACAGGCAGAGGTCAGGATGGGCAGCTAGATTCATAGTCAAAGTGCAGGCCAAGTCAAAAACCAGGATCAGATGCAAACAAAAGGCTTGAGTAGGATCTAACAGGACCAGAAGCAAGCTTGGGCAATGAATGACTGGCTAGACAGGTTTAAATAGAGAGCTTTGGCACCAAAAAACAGGAAACAGGAAGTAAGGGCAAAATAAAGCATAACCCAAAACAAAGATGGCATGCAGTGATGTCATCTTGCATGCGTAACTGTGAAACAAGAGTTTGCATATGCGTGCTAGCTCCAAACAGGACGCACCCACCGGCCGGAGCGCATACAGGTAAGCAAGTGCATTGGTCCTGTGGGGCACCTTACACACCCTTAACCAAAGAAGTACACACACCACCAATTTGGGCATGAAGAGCGCAGCTTGACTTATTAACATTTACCAACTTTGATATCTTTAGGCATAATAACTGCATATAGCGGTCATAACGTACCATAAAATCTTAGAAGAAATTCACTTTTAGTATGATGTAGAGAGTAATATTCTGAGACAATTTGTAATTGGTTTTCATTTCTTATTATTTGTGATATTTGAGTTATTTAGCTTTTTATTCAGTAGCTCTGCAGTCTGCAGTTTCAGCAGTCTAGTTGCTTGGGTTCAAGTTATCCTAGCAACCATGCACTGATTTGTATAATAGACTCGAATATGAAAAGGAGAGGAGCCAAATAGAAAGATGACTAATAAAAAGTAACAATAACAAAATATTTACAGCCTTACAAAGTATTTGTTTTTTAGATGGGGGTCGGTGACCCATATTTGAAAGCTGGAAAGAGTCAGAAGAAGAAGGCAAATAATTAAAAAAAAAAACAATTGAAGACCAATTGAACCAATAGTTGCTTAGAATTGTCCATTCTAATACATACTAAAAGTTATCGAAAAGGTGAACCACCCCTTTAACCACTTGAACAAGACTTTCAGCCCATTGTCCTCTAAGCCCCGCCCAGCTTCCTGCTCGACTAATACTTTCTATAGTCCATTTAAACACTGCCAAGTCACCCCCTAGTCATACCCCTGTCACTCTGGCCTGTCTCAGGATCTCCTGCAGAAGAAAAACCTATATACAAAGACAAAATCAGCACAAACATAGTAAAGATAGACTTTCAATTGATTTCTTTTTTTAAAAAAGCTTTTATTTTGCACACTTTTCAATACAAAATTTATATAGGAAAGGGAAAGAATGGAAGAAAGGAAGGCAAAGTGAGGAGAAGGCACCAATATAAAAAGTTCAGAGAAAAGGAAAATTGTACATTTAGAATTTTAAGTACCCCAAATAGCATTTCTCTGGACAACCTCTTGCTAGGTAGATTCATTTTTGGCTTGGAAGAGAATCATTTACCAACTTTTGCCAGAACTGGAGGGAAGGAGAATCTAGGGATTTCCAGTGCATAATTATAGCTTTTGTAGCATAATAAAGCAGCTGTAGGTAGCATATTCTGGAGTAGGACCGTGGTTGTATGTCACCTATTACTCTCAGTAACCAAGTTCTGGTGAGCAGATATTTGGGAGGACTAGCTTCACATTGAGAAATTATAGTACCTCAACCCAGAATCTCTGGATTGCCAGACAAGTCCAGAAGACATGAAACATAGGGCCAGATTCATTTCAGTGAGAAAAAGGATCATTACGTAAAAACTCATGGACAAGATTCAATGGGAGATGCAATTCAATTCCGAAAAAACGTATCTCAAGGTTTATCACATGAAAACTCTATTGAAGTTTAAGTGAAGTAAATTAGGGGGAAAGTTTTTTCTCCTCAAATTGAATCTCATCCATGAGTTTTTGTAAGGGCTTACCCTGGTGGTCTTGCAGGGACTATCTTGTCAAGCGCCGGTTCTCTATGGCACGTGATCACTTCTCGGTTTACACGTCTGGCGTGTGACGTCATCATGCTGAGTGGTGCAAATGTCTAATTTTCAAAGAGGATTTGAGTTTAAACTCATTGCCTGTTGTTAGGTCTAACTCGTTAGTTCCTGGTTGCAATTTTTGTCCTGTTTGATTCCTGTTTTGACCCTTGCCTGCCCCACTATTCTGATTCTACCAGTATTGACTCTTGCCTGCCTGACAATTTTTTGAACTCCACCTGCACCGACCCGGCTTGTCTGACTACACTTTTTGTCTATTTCTTGAACTGTACCTTCCGTCCAACTCTTGCTTGGCTCCTCTGTTATTAAGACCTGGTGGCGTCCGATTAGCGGAGGGCTTCTCCCAAATTAAAAGGCGGCTGCTACAGGCGGAAGCAGAGCCGAGACCAAGGAGCCTAGCACCTTTTATAGATTCAGGGAGCCGATCGTGAGAGTTTTCAAATGATAAACCATAAGATATGATAAAACCATAACTTTTTCTCACTGAATTGAATCTGGCTTATAGTGCCTGTGCATTTGGGGCATTGATCAGATACACACAAGTGACAATTACTTATAGAAGCAGAACTATCAGTGAAAAATGATCAACATGACATATCGATAACTTTTAATGTAGATGAATATTTCTAAATGTGTCAGCCCCACATTTCTCAAATTTTCCGGGGTTTTGCAAATTTTTTAGCGAATCAAAACGGGACAGATTTGCCCATCACTATTTGTTAACCCCTATGGTGCCCAGATTCTACAACTACTCCCAGTATGCTTTTACCCTTGATTTGATAATGAAGAAGGCTAGGCATTTGTATGTTTTTGTGTGTTTTTACACTGACATTAGATAGCAACTGTATCCAAAAGTTTTTATGTTGGCAAAGAAGTAACAGATAAGGTATTACCTTCATGCTTCTTATGCTGAGAAACATTTGCTAAATGAAACTTGTTATTATTCTAAAAATACACAGATCATAAGCAGATGGCCTATAATATGTTTTGCACTTGATTTTTATGCAAGCACAGAGGCTCTGACATTCAGATATGCAGTGGGAAAGGGAGCTGATAAGACCATTAGTGTTGCATTTCCCCCAGACTTCTCATAGTGAATAAACATTGAGTCAACATACAATCTGTACAGTCTTCTCTATTTAATCATAATGATCTGAATAATACTGTAATTTATAGTATTGTTATTGTGTATATATATATATATAGAGAGAGAGAGAGAGAGAGAGAGAGAGAGAGAGAAAGGGAGAGAGAGAGAAACAGGATCAGTACTCTCTGTTATTTGTGATACTGTGATTTATTTAACAGAAAATGGCATTTTATCCGACGTTTCGGTCTCACATAGAGACCTTTCTCGATCCTTGAGAAAGGTCTCTATGAGAGACCGAAACGTTGCATAAAATGCCATTTTGTGTTAAATAAATCACAGTATCACAAATAACAGAGAGTAATGATCCTGCTTTTCTATACATACTCAAGTTATTTCGGTGTTGCTGGTCTTCTTTTTGCTAGTATTCTTTTTTAACGTGAACCCGAGGCATGTTCCAAAGGTGAAGTGCTATGTGTGTGTGTATATATATATATATATATATATATATATATATATATATATATATATATATAGAACAATACTGCACAGAATGACAGCACTCCAAGGAAAATCACAGCGAATCGATATTGCTAAAGTGAAGGTCTTTATTGAAGATCCAACGTTTCGGTTCCTTACTGGAACCTTCGTCAGGGATAATAACACACAGTGCACAAACAAACAAACATTTAAAGCCCAGAAAATGGCGCCAAAGGGGCTGTCTTAGAGCACCCATCAATCATCATTAACTGTACAATCAAAAAAACACAGCAACGCATTAGTATCAAAACTAGAGCAATGGGTATATTATGTAGGGGTGAACCTGGTGCTTAGCAAGCGTACGACTGACCCCCAGAGAATGTTGGGCAACAAGGAAATGTACAGTGAGAACCTGTCCTTCGTGCAGTATCTATGGGTCGGAAGTCAATACTTCCGTGGAACTGCAGAGCGGAGAGACGCTCGCTGCGTTGCTAGGCAACACGCCTAGCGTCTCATAGCGCCAGCGTGGGTAGCAACCGATCAAAGCTCACTGTCACTCCCACCCATAGAGGTGGAGTAAGCCAGGCATCCCGTACTAAGCGGGGACACAGGTGGACCACGCTACGGACCCCAGTCGCATCCGGCCGGGCCCCGTCGCAGTCCACCCACATCACCGCCGCCAATGGCGACGGGCTAAGCGAGGGTATTATGCGTGTAAGCGGCACTTACGGATACTCCTGCCATATGAGGTGGAGTATAGTTAGAACCTAGTCTCGGGTGGGGCTATAGTACAGGCCGGATCATGCTGCACAACCTAGTCGCTTCCGACCGGGCCACACAGCAGTCCGGCCGTGCCCCCACCGTCACAGACTACAGGCAATGTGCAATCGTGCTTTACAGGATAGCTAAGATATGGTGCCAATTATACGTGTAGCGCAGATATCCTGCTCCTGAGATCGCTACCCACATACTGCACTAGGTAAAACACTGTAAGAAAAGTCATTATAACCTATAGGGGGTTAGTGATATGCTCATACCAGGATAGCATTGCATAAAGACATTATTCTACCCATTGTCGCTGATGTAAAAATGGTTAGTGTGTCAAAATAATCTGTGTTGTTACAGTATCAAATCTAAAGGGCTTACATGCTGCAACAGTAGTATCAACAGGGAAAATTACACGTTACAATAAAATGGCATCTGGAAAAAGGAATATTAGTTACAATGTATACTTGTATCAGAGGTTTACAGAAAACAACCTAAGGGTAGAGTCTCATTAAGACCACGGGGGGAGAGAGTGTCCAGTCTATGTATCCAGCGGGATTCTCTTCTCAGGAGTGCTTGGTCCCTATCACCCCCTCTTGACAGGGGTGGCTGTTGATCGATAGCCATACAGCGAAAAGTTGGAGGTGGATGACCTGTTGTCAGGAAATGTTTAGCCACTGGTTGTGTGGCTTTGTTGTCCTTGAACGCTTTACTTATGGCCGATCTATGGTTAGCGATTCTTTCTCGTAATGTGGTGCTTGTCTTGCCCACATAATATAGTCCACAAGGGCAAATTATGATATACACCACAAATGTGGAGGTACAGCTTAGTCTGTATCTAATCTTATATCGTTTCCCACGATGTGGGTGAGGGAAATCCGCTCCAGTCAGTAAGCATCTACATGTGACACAGTCCGGACACCTATAGCATCCCAATTTGGTATTTTTAGATAACCAGTCAGTGTCTTTCTTAGCCACTGAGGAGAAATCCGTGCGTACTAACAGGTTTCTCAAACTTTTGTCCCTTCTGTAACCCAGCATAGGTCTGGGTATTTTGTGTAGGGAGAGAGAATCATCCATGTTTAACATAGGCCAATGTTTGTTGATACACTTGGAAACTTGATAGGATGCAGACGAATATGTGGTGGTGAAGATCAGGGGAGCCGTCGTTTGTTGGGGCTTCTTTTTCCCAAAGAGGAGGTCACTTTGGGTGTGTTGTAGTGCCCTGTTTAACTGTGTGTATAAGATCTTTTCAGAATATCCCCTCTCCACAAATCGGAGGAACATTTCCCGTAGTTGTACTTCAGCTGTTTCTTTTGTGCTATTGTTGCGTATGGCCCTTAGGAATTGTGAATATGGAATACCCCTGATCATTGCTGGAGGGTGGTTGCTGGCCGCATGTAATATCGAATTCCTGTCTGTGGGTTTTCTGTAGAGTCTGGTTTCGATCTTTCCGTCGACCAGGTAGATGTTTAGATCCAAAAAGTCAATACTTGCCCGATCATGATTGAGGGTCAGTTTAATCGGTGTATCCAAATCATTAAGATGCCGATGAAAAGCAAGTAATTCTGGCTCTGAATCAGTCCATATAAAAAAGAGGTCGTCTATATAGCGAAAGTAGGTGAGAATAGATTGTCCCACAAGGGGGTCTATGTGTGCAGCTTCAAATTCCAACATAAAGAGATTGGCATATGAAGGGGCAAGGGCACTGCCCATTGCGGTCCCAGCAATTTGTAGATAGTACGATTTCTCGAATCTAAAAAAGTTCCTTGTAAGGGTGAGTTCCAGTAGATGGAGTAAAAGTTCAATGGGTACTTCACCTGGTGGTGAGGATATTAGGGCCCTCTTACATGCTTGTATGCCTTGTTCATGGGGTATAATGGTGTAAAGACTTTTCACGTCCATTGTGGCAAGAATACAATTGTCAGGCATATTACCTAGGTCCTTAAGTCTCCGTATCACGTGACTGGAATCCTGTGTGTAGGAAGGCATATGATGTACAAGAGGTTGTAGGAAGTGGTCAATGAAAGTGGATACAGGTTGGTATAGTGAACCCACCGCTGAGATTATGGGGCGACCCGGAGGAGCGGATAGCGACTTATGTACTTTGGGGAGTGTATAGATGATCGGCGTACGGGGATAGGCAGTGGTTAGAAATCCCTGTGTGTTTTGATCAATCCAGCCAGCGTTTCTGGCCAAAAGAAGGACTTCGTCTATTTCCCTTTTAAATTTGGTTGTGGGATCCCCCTGTAGCATTTTGTACGTCCTTTGGTCCGCCAGTTGGCCCAATATTTCTTCCTTGTAATAGGCATAATCTAATAGGACTATGGCACCACCCTTGTCTGCAGGTCTTATGACTAAAGAGTCATCTGATTTCAGTGTCTTTATAGCCAATCGCTCGGCGGAGTCGAGGTTGTAGTCCTATCAAGTTTCCAAGTGTATCAACAAACATTGGCCTATGTTAAACATGGATGATTCTCTTTCCCTACACAAAATACCCAGACCTATGCTGGGTTACAGAAGGGACAAAAGTTTGAGAAACCTGTTAGTACGCACGGATTTCTCCTCAGTGGCTAAGAAAGACACTGACTGGTTATCTAAAAATACCAAATTGGGATGCTATAGGTGTCCGGACTGTGTCACATGTAGATGCTTACTGACTGGAGCGGATTTCCCTCACCCACATCGTGGGAAACGATATAAGATTAGATACAGACTAAGCTGTACCTCCACATTTGTGGTGTATATCATAATTTGCCCTTGTGGACTATATTATGTGGGCAAGACAAGCACCACATTACGAGAAAGAATCGCTAACCATAGATCGGCCATAAGGAAAGCGTTCAAGGACAACAAAGCCACACAACCAGTGGCTAAACATTTCCTGACAACAGGTCATCCACCTCCAACTTTTCGCTGTATGGCTATCGATCAACAGCCACCCCTGTCAAGAGGGGGTGATAGGGACCAAGCACTCCTGAGAAGAGAATCCCGCTGGATACATAGACTGGACACTCTCTCCCCCCGTGGTCTTAATGAGACTCTACCCTTAGGTTGTTTTCTGTATACATTGTAACTAATATTCCTTTTTCCAGATGCCATTTTATTGTAACGTGTAATTTTCCCTGTTGATACTACTGTTGCAGCATGTAAGCCCTTTAGATTTGATACTGTAACAACACAGATTATTTTGACACACTAACCATTTTTACATCAGCGACAATGGGTAGAATAATGTCTTTATGCAATGCTATCCTGGTATGAGCATATCACTAACCCCCTATAGGTTATAATGACTTTTCTTACAGTGTTTTACCTAGTGCAGTATGTGGGTAGCGATCTCAGGAGCAGGATATCTGCGCTACACGTATAATTGGCACCATATCTTAGCTATCCTGTAAAGCACGATTGCACATTGCCTGTAGTCTGTGACGGTGGGGGCACGGCCGGACTGCTGTGTGGCCCGGTCGGAAGCGACTAGGTTGTGCAGCATGATCCGGCCTGTACTATAGCCCCACCCGAGACTAGGTTCTAACTATACTCCACCTCATATGGCAGGAGTATCCGTAAGTGCCGCTTACACGCATAATACCCTCGCTTAGCCCGTCGCCATTGGCGGCGGTGATGTGGGTGGACTGCGACGGGGCCCGGCCGGATGCGACTGGGGTCCGTAGCGTGGTCCACCTGTGTCCCCGCTTAGTACGGGATGCCTGGCTTACTCCACCTCTATGGGTGGGAGTGACAGTGAGCTTTGATCGGTTGCTACCCACGCTGGCGCTATGAGACGCTAGGCGTGTTGCCTAGCAACGCAGCGAGCGTCTCTCCGCTCTGCAGTTCCACGGAAGTATTGACTTCCGACCCATAGATACTGCACGAAGGACAGGTTCTCACTGTACATTTCCTTGTTGCCCAACATTCTCTGGGGGTCAGTCGTACGCTTGCTAAGCACCAGGTTCACCCCTACATAATATACCCATTGCTCTAGTTTTGATACTAATGCGTTGCTGTGTTTTTTTGATTGTACAGTTAATGATGATTGATGGGTGCTCTAAGACAGCCCCTTTGGCGCCATTTTCTGGGCTTTAAATGTTTGTTTGTTTGTGCACTGTGTGTTATTATCCCTGACGAAGGTTCCAGTAAGGAACCGAAACGTTGGATCTTCAATAAAGACCTTCACTTTAGCAATATCGATTCGCTGTGATTTTCCTTGGAGTGCTGTCATTCTGTGCAGTATTGTTCTATATATCCATAGACTAGCACCCAGGTATCGATTTTTCCTTATGGTTGTGCACTCCACTCCCTCTACTTTATATATATATATATATATATATATATATATATATATATATAGGAGATAGCAAGAAAAGTCCGCACACACAGGACTTGAGTGAAGAAAAAATTTTTTTCCGTTTATTCAATGTTTCGGCCCAGTCACATGAGCCGTCTTCAGGAAGTAAGGGTGCACCAATGAGCATACAGGTATTTATACATTTATCAAACAAAAAAGGGTGCCAAAATTACAAATAAAGAGGTAACAGGAAGCGTGGGTGTGTAATGCTCGTGAGGATGACGTCATCTATTGTTCAGACCTGTCAGGTAAGTGTTGAGCATACACATCTTTGTGAGGTAAGGGGAAGCACACCTATTTTCGTGCCGTGTTAAACCATATTAATGTGTAAATCTAAGAAAAGTCTAAAAACAAGTCGGGGTTGCCCCCGCCACTCACAGGACTGGCCTGCATTCTGCGAGACACAGGAGAGACATAACAGCAGATATCGCCACCATTACCAGGTACGGGTAAAGACGTATGAAGAGAACAGCTCCTGTGTTGTTGCGCATATTTACAATCACAAGCCCATACGTGTCAGTGGACCTAGTGCGGTCTCTGGATAACGTTCCTCCCGTTTATATATCTACCCTGCCGTCAAGCGCTGCCCTTGTCGTTAGAGGCTGAAGAGGGGAGCTGTCATAAGCCGTAAAGACGGTATCGGTAGAGGTGCCTGTATGTTTAGACAGCGGACCGATCAAACGGTTCGCAAACCCAAAGCACAGCTTCACGGCACCCATCTTGTATCAAAAAGAGAGCATCCCCAACTTACGATCTCATCGTGCCAGGCATAGGGTATTTGTAAGACGCATAGGGAACCGGTGTCTGATTCACAGTTGAGGGCGGATTGTAATGTCATTAACTCTCGGTCTATTACAGGTGCTGTCCAACGTCTCCCGAAGCCTGTGTGGGGCCGTCCTATGGCACATAGTTCAACTGTATCTCACTGCTGGCGGGCATCCTGAGAAGAGAGTGGAAAGAAAAGACAAAGTTGTCATATTGTTACTATGTATAAATGTATCCAGTGAATAAAGGACATGTAAACTCTGATGGCCTGATTCGTGTTAGTAATATAGCCAAAGGGAAAATTTCTCGCTCCAATCCACTAGTAGTTCCCATATCCCGGGTGGAAAAAACATACCCGGTGTGGCACATATATTAGGGAAAGTGCATAGTATGTAGGAGTTGGAGGCCACAACCGAAGCCTAAAGAAAGGGGACTAGCTGGTCACATGGGCGATAGAGCAGAGAAAGAAACATTTGGTTATAAAGAGGCACATAGTTAATTATTAGGAAACATATGGCAATATACACATGGGGAACAGTCCCCCTTTACTGTCCAAAGACAATTATGATGGTGGGCCAGAGAACTCAAACAAGTCAGAAAATTATAGCATAATTGGAAAAAGTCCAAATAACAAACAGAGGTTCAACAAAAATCCACAAATGTCCGAAACTAGTTCAGAAGCATTCCAAAAAATCTTAAACAAAGTCCAAAACAATTCAAAAGAAAGGAGACATAGGCAGGGTCTCATTTAGTCCTCTGGGGGCCAGAGTGTCCAATTTATATATCCACATCGACTCCCTCTGTAGGAGTAGTAAACCCCTATCACCTCCCCTCCGTGGTATCGGGACATGATCAATCATCATATGGCGGAACTGTGGAAGAGTGTGTCCGCACTTTAGCCAATGCTTAGAAACCGGTTGGTCAGCCTTGCCACCGGAGAGGGCCAGTTGGATCGCACTTCTATGATTATTCATTCTTTCCCTATAGGTCGTTGTTGTTTTACCTACATAATGTAGGCCACAAGGGCACCAGACCATGTATACAACATGGTCCGACAAACAAGATAGTCTAAAATTGATGGAGTATTTGTGCCCGGACCTAGGATGCGTGAAGTGTGATCCTTGTAACATGCCACTGCAAGTTAAGCAGTTCTTACATCCAAAGCAGCCTTTACGTAGTGGGTTGCCCAACCAGGTTGTCCCCACCTTAGGGTCAGGTTGGATATCCTTGACCACCAATAGGTCACTGAGATTGCGTCCCCTTCTGTAGGCTACTAGGGGCCTCTTCTTCCCAAAAAATGGTAAATGAGTGTCCCACCTGTTTGCAACTGCAGATTTTAAACTGCTGCTCACCGTGGTCCACTGTGAGGTGAAGATCAGATCAGGTGACGATTTCTCTGTCACTTCAGTCTGTAGCAGGTCATCCTGGGTCCATTTCTTGGCTCTCCTGAGCTGTTCATCTATCAGAGTAGGTGCATAGCCCCTAGAAAGAAACTGATCAGCCAAGTCAGTGAGTTGTTGTTCTGCATTGGTGTTATCAGAGTTATTCCTGATAACTCTCAGGAATTGCGAATATAGGACCCCTCGAGACATGTGTGGTGGATGGTGTGAGCTAGCATATATCAAACTGTTTCTGTCAGTGGGTTTTTTGTATAGTGTGGTGCCTACCCTATCCCCTTTCTTAAAAATGGTCAGATCCAAATAGTGGATCTCCTGTGGGTCAAATGACATGGTGAGTTTGATAGGGGACCCCAAAGCATTCAGGGAGTCGAGAAACTGTAGTAAGTCAGTAGAGGAGCCTGTCCAGATCAACAGGAGATCATCTATATAGCGTTTATAGAAAAGTATGTTGTCACCACCCCTGGGGAGTAGATACTCAGTCTCATACTCTTGCATAAATAGGTTGGCAAACGAGGGTGCGACGTTCGAACTCATGGCCGTCCCAGATGTTTGCAAATAGAACACATCCTGAAAAATGAAATAATTGTGTGATAGTATCATGTCAAGTAGGAAGATCAAAAAATCAACTGGAGGAGAACCATGGTGATGTTTCTGTAAAGCTCTCTCACAGGAGGCAACACCTTCCTTATGGGGTATTACTGTATACAAGCTGGAAACATCCATTGATACCAGCAAACAGTCGTCAGGTAGTTGTACATCTTTCAACAGGCTTAGTAAGTGTTTAGTATCTTTAATGTATGATTCCATTTTCTGAACCACTGGTTGTAAAAAGTGATCTAGATATTTTGCTATAGGCTGAAACAAGGAGCCAATGGCAGAAATAATTGGGCAGCCTGGGGGAGCTACCATAGATTTGTGGACCTTGGGTAAGGTGTAAATGAACGGGATTCTAGGGAAGTCCGTTGTTAGGTATTGTCCAGTATCTTTGGTCACCCATCCTGCCGTGATACCCATCGACACCACCTCATCCAGTTTTTGTTTATATATAGTTGTGGGGTCTTTTGATAGTCTGTGGTAAGTAGTGTGGTCACTTAACTGGTTAGAAATTTCTTGGATATAGTAAGCTTTATCCAAAAGGACTATCGCCCCCCCCTTGTCAGCTTGTCTTATCACAATGTTATTACCAGCCTTCAGGGTCAAGATGGCTTCTTTCTCAGATCTAGTCAGGTTAGAGTGCCCTTTCTTGTCCATCTGGTGTATTTTTACAGAATCCCTGGTCAGGAGCTGTGTGAAGGTCGAAATAGTGTGGGCTGTATTCGTGGGCTCGAACGTGCTCTTTTTTGTGAATAGGGGTTTCTCAACCTGAGGCATCCCTTGAAAGTGATCCTTCAATTTTAGTAATCTTTTGAACCTATGAATGTCTTTGTATACCTCAAAAGGTTCAGAGGCATTAGTAGGCACAAATTTGAGTCCGTAGTTCAATAAACTGGACTCTCCTTTCGTGAGGGTATGTTTCGAAAGATTGATCACTATGTTTTGCTCCTGCCCCTTCTGGGGGGCCTGCTTGCTGTGTTTTTTGCCACCCCTTCTGGTTCTCCCCCCTCTCTTGAATTTGTATGTAACTGGGTCCTTGGGGTAGTACCTAAAAAAGGCTGTGAGGTGGATGGTGCTCCTAAATCAGAATCAGTGGAATCCCCTGAACTGTCTACCGTATTCAAAGAACTAGGTTTGTTCCTGCGGTAAGTACGTCTAGTCCTCGGTTCAGCAATCCCCAGAAGCCACCTATAGACTTTCTTTTGTTTATAGTCCTCCTTTACTGTGTTTAGTTTTTTTTCTTTAAAGCAGATTAGTTCCTGTTTGTATTTATTAACATTCGTTCCCAATTTTTCAGCCAATCTATTGACTTATCCTGTGAGAGTTGCAGCAAATGTTCAGTCTCTACTGTGGAAATCTCAGACTTAATCTGTTGTAATTCCTTGCCCACAAATTCAATAACCAAAAGAATTAAATCAGATGAACATTTGTTCAAGATCTGACACCATTTGCTGCAAAACTCAGAGTTTGCTCTCCCCAGTGTAGGGATATTTCTGATCCTAAAACCCCTTGGGATTAGTTTCTGTCGGTGATGTGCTGATAAATATGTGCCATGTAAAAAGAAATCTACTTCTCTTTTTTTAAGATTTAATAAGTGGTGATAGGTGTCTCGAGGGGTCCTACCTGGTAGTGCAGTTGTGGGAAGGTCTGCAAAGAGAATCCTAGCAGCGTCTTCAGTAGTAAAGGTGTGTTCTCCAGATGTTTCTACTTCATTACACGAAAAATCTTCCATACTTGGGTAATGTCAATCAGGTGTATCTATGTCCACTGGATACGGTGTATGTTGTCTTTATTGGAAAACCATCCTTCTAATCAAAAAATAGCAAAGAGAAAAGTCAGTAAAAAGGTCTAGTGCCACCGAAAAAAGGGACTATCAGTACCTCGTATTCGAGTACCTGACAGGCACCATTCTTACAACAACCAAGGGGTCGGTGCACACAGAACACAAAATGGATGCCTAGGTGCTGGAGCAATTAAACATATTATGGAGATAGCAAGAAAAGTCCGCACACACAGGACTTGAGTGAAGAAAATTTTTTTTTTCGTTTATTCAACATTTCGGCCCAGTCACATGAGCCGTCTTCAGGAAGTGAGGGTGCACCAATGAGCATACAGGTATTTATACATTTATCAAACAAAAAAGGGTGCCAAAATTACAAATAAAGAGGTAACAGGAAGCGTGGGTGTGTAATGCTCGTGAGGATGACGTCATCTATTGTTCAGACCTGTCAGGTAAGTGTTGAGCATACACATCTTTGTGAGGTAAGGGGAAGCACACCTATTTTCGTGCCGTGTTAAACCATGTGTAAATCTAAGAAAAGTCTAAAAACAAGTTGGGGGTTGCCCCCGCCACTCACAGGACTGGCCTGCATTCTGCGAGACACAGGAGAGACATAACAGCAGATATCGCCACCATTACCAGGTACGGGTAAAGACGTATGAAGAGAACAGCTCCTGTGTTGTTGCGCATACTTACAATCACAAGCCCATACGTGTCAGTGGACCTAGTGCGGTCTCTGGATAACGTTCCTCCCGTTTATATATCTACCCTGCCGTCAAGCGCTGCCCTTGTCGTTAGAGGCTGAAGAGGGGAGCTGTCATAAGCCGTAAAGACGATATCGGTAGAGGTGCCTGTATGTTTAGACAGCGGACCGATCAAACGGTTCGCAAACCCAAAGCACAGCTTCACGGCACCCATCTTGTATCAAAAAGAGAGCATCCCCAACTTACGATCTCATCGTGCCAGGCATAGGGTATTTGTAAGACGCATAGGGAACTGGTGTCTGATTCACAGTTGAGGGCGGATTGTAATGTCATTAACTCTCGGTCTATTGTGTATATATATATATATAATCTACAGTCTGGTCATTTCCCTATGGGACCAGACTGTAAATTATATCCTTATAAACGGCGCGTTCTGGCGTCAGAACGCGCCGTTTATAAACTTAAAGAGACAGCACTTGTAGCTGCTGCTCTCTCCTCTACACTTGTTTCACGCAGTTTGGCTTTCATGCGCCACATTTCCTTGCTTCGCCTGCACTTAACACGCTCCACCTGTTTCACTGCCTCCCATCTATCGGCTGCACGTTCCTTCCTCCCAGAGTCCCAGGTCACCTGCAGCTGCCTCCCTGGACGGTGTCGCTTCCCTCCTCACACGATTCCTCTACTCTCCATGCCCCTCCCGTCCACTATAGCAAGTCTTGCTCCCCCTCCCATCAATCATCTCAAATCTCGATCCCATTCGCACCAACTATCGCATGTCTGGGAAGGGGGTGTGACTTCCTGTGTGAGGAGAATAACTGACTTTACTGTTGTGAGGTAATTTTGAGTAAAACAGCAGAAAAAAAGAGAGCAAACACAGAAAGGAATGAGGAGTTACGATTTCTAAACATATTGCAGACAGAAAAAGTTTCACTCCCCTCCCATCAATCATCTCAAAACTCGCTCCCCCTCCCATCCACTATCGCAAGTCTCGCTCCCCCCTCCCATCACTATTTCAAGTTTCACTCCCTCTCCTTCCCTTGGCCCACCCCCATCTCTGATACAGCAGAATGTCGTCACACAGAGCAGGCTCCTCCAAAACAACAGAAATCAAAAGTAATACAGGTACCAAAAGGGATGCAGGGAAAGAAAAAAATCAACAAGGAGGGACAACAGAAAAAAAAAGTAATGCATTTTGTATAAAGCAAGGACAGGATGTAAAAATTGAGCTTAGAAACTGTAGATTATAATAAATAATGTACCCCCTACTTAAAATTTATAAATATATTATAAGCACCTCGGAGTTATGTGACCTGTATAAAAGCACTCGGCCTGCGGCCTCGTGCTTTTATATGGTCACATAACTCCTCGGTGACTGATAATATCTTTATAAATTACAGTAGGGGGTACATTATCCACTATATATATATAGAGAGAGAGAGGGAGAGAGGGAGAGAGAGAGAAACAGGATCAGTACTCTCTGTTATTCGTGATACTGTGATTTATTTAACAGAAAATGGCATTTTATCCGACGTTTCGGTCTCACATAGAGACCTTTCTTGATCCTTGAAACGTTGCATAAAATGCCATTTTGTGTGAAATAAATCACAGTATCACAAATAACAGAGAGTAATGATCCTGCTTTTCTATACATACTCAAGTTATTTCGGTGTTGCTGGTCTTCTTTTTGCTAGTATTCTTTTTTAACGTGAACCCGAGGCATGTTCCAAAGGTGAAGTGCTATGTGTGTGTGTGTGTGTATATATATCTATATATATATATCTATATATATATCTATATATATATATATATATATATATATATATATAATCTATATATATCTATATATATATATATATCTATATATATATATCTATATATCTATATATATCTATATATATCTATATATATCTATATCTATATATATCTATATCTATATATATATCTATATATATATATATATATATATATATATATAACTATATATATATATAACTATATATATATAACTATATATATAACTATATATATATATAACTATATATATATAACTATATATAACTATATATATATAACTATATATATATATATATATATATATATATATATATATATATATATATATATATATAACAGCACTCACGCTTAAGTGAATATGGATGTGGTGCTCGTCCTTCGGGATGCTCCGGTTAGCTTCCCATTATATGTACAGACGAAAGGATGGACAGCACTCACTATTAATGCTTAAATTCTGTATTGAAAGATAAAAACTTCACATCACCATATATGTGCACATATCATTCGGCGATGTTTCGAGCCATCTTGGCCCTTTCTCAAGCCATGTGTATCAATGGTATAAAGACATAGTCCGTATTCATAATGGAATTTATAGTCCAGAGAAGGAAGTGACATACAATGTATTTTTCACACATAGTGCAGGGCTTCCACCCCATAACCTGAATGGAATCAAATATAATTAATATATATTTAGTATAATTGCAGCGATTTTCACACATACACATAATTTACAAAAAATATAACAAATCAACTATAAGAATAAATACAAATCATAATCTTTATTAAGAGCGTGAGGGTGAAGTGTAGGGATGTAGCGAACTGCCGTTTTGGTGTTCGCGAACACCGGCAAAAATGCGAACAGTTCGCGAACTTCGAACACCCGCAAAATCGTTCGATTCGAACGATCGAAGGATTTTCGTTCGAATCGAACGATCAAAGCCATTCGATCGAATGCTTTTCATTCGATCGAATGCTTACAATCGTTCGAACGAATGGAAATCGTTCGATTTTAGCGGTCGAAGGAATCAAACGGTCGAATGGTCGAACGATTTTTATTCGAATCGAACGCGAACTCAAATTGGCGAACGCCGCGCGACGTTCGCGAACATTCGGCGGACGCAAACAGTCGAAGTTCGCGCGAACAGTTCGCTACATCCCTAGTGAAGTGTGTTTAATTTATTGATCCACCACACCTCCCGCTGTTTCAATCTTAGCTCTCGATCCCCCCCTCTTTTCAGTGGAGGTACAGTTTCCAGCACCATAAATCGTAGCAGGTCACTTGTGTGTCCATGCTCCCGAAAATGCCTAGATAGTGGCAATGCTAGATTACCCGATTTGATTGTTGATTTATGTTGGGAAATCCGTGACTTTACTTTCTGCACTTTATACATCCTGATACAATTCAAATTAGGAGCTACCACACTTGTTTGTCACAGTATGTAGTCTATGTGATCGTATGCCCGCGTAATAAATTGTATGTTGGGGAAACCGTGTAGAAAGTAAAGTCACGGATTTCCCAGCATAAATCAACAATCAAATTGGGTAATCTAGCATTGCCACTATCTAGGCATTTTCGGGAGCATGGACACACAAGTGACCAGCTACGATTCATGGTGCTGGAAACTGTACCTCCACTGAAAAGAGGGGGGGATCGAGAGCTAAGATTGAAACAGCGGGAGGTGTGGTGGATCAATAAATTAAACACACTTCACCCTCATGATTTGTATTTATTCTTATAGTTAATTTGTTATATTTTTTGTAAATTATGTGTATGTGTGAAAATCGCTGCAATTATACTAAATATATATATATATATATATATATATATATATATATATATATATATATATATATATATTTTCCCACAGTACCAGCACTCCAGACGAAGGTAGTTCCAGTGGTGCAAGATCAATTGTAGTATATATATTGTAAAGAGGATCAGCACACACTGTATGTCAGGTGAAGAATCTTTTCGTTTATTGTGAAAATAACATCATAATCCGAACTTTCGGTCTCACCTGGGGACCTTTTTCAAGGAAAGGTCCCCAGGTGGGACCGAACCATCGGATTATGATGTTATTTTCACTTTTAATCATTCCTATACCAACAGTACACTTGGGGAGAGACTGCAATATCCCACAATGCCCTCCGTTGGTTATATGAAAGAATAACAGTGTGCCCTCTGTTGGTTATATGAAAGAATAACAGTGACTGCAATATCACACAGTGCCATCTGTTGGTTATATGAAAGAATAACAATGACTGCAATATCACACAGCGCCCTCTGTTGGTTATATTAAAGATTAACAGTAATTGCAATATCACACAGCGCCCTCTGTTGGTTATATGAAAGAATAACAGTGACTGCAATATCACACAGCGCCATCTGTTGGTTGTATGAAAGAATAACAGTGACTGCAATATCACACAGCACCCTCTGTTGGTTATGTGAAAGAATAACAGTGACTGCAATATTACACAGCGCCATCTGTTGGTTATATGGAAGAATAACAGTGACTGCAATATCACACAGTGCCCTCTGTTGGTTATATGAAAGATTAACAGTGACTGCAATATCACACAGCGCCCTCTGTTGGTTATACGAAAGATTAACAGTGATGGCAATATCACACAGCACCCTCTGCACATGGTAGTGGGACAGTGGGACAATGCACACAGTAATACGTTTGGCAATTCTCTGTCACGCAAAGAAGTCCGGTTGATCGTTGGGGGGGATCGCTTTGGCAGAATGTGCGCTGCTGGGAGACAGGGCTGTAGTTGTGTCTAGGCTTATACTAGAGTCAATAAGTTTTCCCAGTTTTCGTAGATAAAATTAGGCACCTCGGCTTATACTCGGGTCAGCTTATACTCGAGTATATACGGTATATTATATATATAATTATATTTGATTCCGTTCAGGTTATGGGGTGGAAGCCCTGCACTATGTGTGAAAAATACATTGTATGTCACTTCCTTCTCTGGACTATAAATATGTATATATATATATGTATATATATATATGTATATATATATATATATATATATATATATATATATATATATATATATATAAGTTCAAAAAGTACCTGCACTTTAACCCTCTCAGTTTGTAGTGGGTGCCCGGTCAAGTGGTATTATGCAGCTTTTCAAGATGGACCAGCACTCCAGTTTATTCAATCAGATGTGAATATTTATTTGAGTAGTTACTCTCGTGTAACATATATACACACACACACACTACATACATAGATCCAGTATGGTGCACTTGGTAAACATTAATTCACACGCACAGGAAAAAAAGCTATATATATACATATATATATATATATATATATATATATATATATATATATATATATGTATATATATATATATATATATATACACACATACACAGTATATATATATATATATATATATATATATATATATATATATATATATATATATCATACAGGAGTATAAATAATATAACATTATATAAACACAATACAACTTAAACATGAATTTGTTTTGCTGTTAAGGGCAGATCATTGTTTGATGATGATATTACTATACTGAACAGCTGTAGCATTCTTCCTGTGATTTATGTTGTAGTGTCAAAATAAAATCAAAGCTATGGATTTTACTTGCAATAACACTCAGTACAGATAATTGCATTTATGTAAAAAGCCATCAGAGCTCATAAACACACACATGCACATACAAAGACACACATAAAGTATGAATGAGTTATTAATATGCAAAATATCCCATGTGTAACTTAGATATGAATAAGCTTGCCATATCAGGAGTTGAAAAATGATAGAATGCCAGTGACCCATTTCTTTTTTTCAGATGTAAAAGTAAATTTCTTTTTGATCACATCAAGATAATCACATTTTCTTTGGATCAATGATATTTGCACCTGAAAAGATGACCATTGACCTTTATTTATCTATCTACAGAATAATGTATCAAGACCTGAGCAGGTAAAATGATAGAACATCACCAATCCTAATGCCTTTGAGCAATAGAAGGGGATGAGTCTACAGTCTATTGTGGGAGAATGTCTTGAGTGTCTTATAGTATCCAAACTTGAAAAGCAGAGTACACAGTCACCAGGAAACCAGAGATTGCAAAAGCTGTCATTGCAAGACAGCCTGAGAATGCAGGGATCACACCCTTGCTGGTCCAAAAAAATCTCCAGTGAGTCTTCACAGGGTGGAACAAGTCCTGCAATTGTGGCATTTCCATGCTCATAATGTATGTGTTAGAGCACAATAAAAATGTAATAAAAAAGAGGTTCTGTTTTTTTATCCTTCACGGAGAAGAATGGACACAAAGAGCCTATTGAGAATTTGCCTTTTATAATCTTGCCATAGCTGTGTTAAAAGTTTTTTTTTTTATTTGGTTTGGGTGAAAGGAGTAGTTATACATTGGCCAAGCTATTAAAAAATAATCTGAGTAATGCTTTTATGTTCTTACATAATAATACATTCATAGGAATGAGCTTTATGGTTGTAGAGCTGATTGTTTTTTGTTTTTCAAAGCTTTAGTGCATTCATCAGGATAGATCATCTTAGGCAATAAAGTGGTCCTTTAAGCTTGACTGAGCAAAAGGTTGGAAAGAGATATTGGAAACTGGACCACCTTGCTTGATAACAAAAATGTATAGTGCAACTTTAACACTTTTTTTTAGTGATGGACAAATCTGTCCCATTTTGCCGAATAATTCACGAAATGCAAAAAAATTCACACAACTGAGGTTTTTGTTGTGGGTAAATTTTCAATGCAGTTTGTGAAAAAATTCACGGGTGCGAAATGTGGAAATTCGCTGCAAATCCATGCCTGGTGAATTTTATGAAAAAAAACCACAAACAGTTACAAACCCTCTATATACATCAATATAAGACGAAATCTCTGTAATTAAAGAAATTATTAAGAATGTAACTAGTGATGGGCGAATCTGTGCAATTTTTATTCGTGCGACAATTTTGACATCCGTCAAGTTTTTTTTGGATGTAGTGGATTTTTTGCCAGCAAATTGTCGCTGCAGTTTTGCAAATTAATTAATTGCTTGTGGCGAAATGCAGACATTCTCTGCAAATTTGTGTCTGGTGAATTTATTCACCCATCACTATCAAGAACTTGAATGTGCATGCAATAGGTGATACAATTTTGTACAAGATTGAAAATAACTCCTGCATTGCTAGCCAATTTAGATATAGATTAAAAAACCTGGATTACTAGGTGGTTAGCATTATCAAAACATTGACTTTTGCAGGATATGAACTAGCACCACCATCACAAATGTTGGGACACATTCCTTCCTGTAGCCCTTGCCACCCTTCCCTAAAAGTGCCCCACTTCGATGTCTAGCGGCCTCTATTTATAGATACTCCCCACACCCTCTATGACATCAGAGACAAGGGTGGGTCGGGAGCAGGTTTATAAGTAGATGTGGAAAAACGGGTCATTTCAGGTACGGATAGGCAAGGGTTGGTTTAGGGTCGGGTACAAGTCAAGAATTTGTCAACCTGTACTAGAGCAGCTTCTCTTTTTTAATTCATTGGTGTTACCCTAACTTTAAACTCTACACTCACATGACTGGCCTGTCAAGCTGCTCTGTGTGGTCATTGCTTACTACATAGGCTACATAAGCTTATATGTATGTTTTTAGGCAAGTCACAGAAGTTTTGATGGGAGTTATGTTAAGTTTGAACATACAAGTTGAATCATACAATTTATGTAACTTTGCAAGGCCACCCTTCATATCAGAATTTGACCCAGTCATGGCCGATCTGCGTATTAGAGCTTAGAATTGGGTACACTCAGTCTGCTGTCTCATCTAAATATAAGTGGCTACACCCCAGTACCATTTTAACATCCACATTGTTTGCTCAATACATTATCTCGTGACCTGATTTGGCCAAAGCATCTGTATAGACAGTAAGGGTAAGATTAATCATGACATCAAACTATTTTACAGTGTTGCTTTTCTCAGCAGAATTCTACATCACAGCAATTCAACTGCATTTTGTAAAGCAACTTATAAGATGCGTTAAATACACTCCCAAGCATCTCACCAGCAAGATGTATAAGACATCTGTCTATAAAGGCTAAGAGAAAACATAGGTGATATTTTCCCACTATGAATAGGGATGTAGCGAACTGTTCGCGTCCGCCGCAAGTTCGCGAACGTCGCGCGACGTTCGCCAATAGGCGTTCGCGTCAAAATCATTCGACCATTCGACCGCTAAAATCGAAGGATTTTCGTTCGAATCGAACGATCGAAGCCATTGGATTGAATGAAATCATTCGATCAAATGGCTTCGATCGTTCGATTCGAACGAAAATCCTTCGATCGAACGATTACAATCCTTCGATCGTTCGAATCGAGCGATTTTCGGATGTTCATAGTTCGCGAACAGTTCGCGAACTGTTCGCAATTTTTGCCGGTGTTCGCGAACGCCGTTCGCGAACACATCGGCGGCGGTTCGCTACATCCCTAACTATGAAGTGTGTCAGTTACGATCCAGTTTTTCTGGCCATTGGGTGTTATATTTGAACTGCAAAACCGAGTCCTTTTCAGGTTTCAGGACATAAAGACTACGGGAGGTGAAACACTGTGGATAAAGTAAAGCAAAACCTGCCAAGTTAGGCAAAAACACCATCATGCCCATTAAGGATACACAATGCCAAAGCTGAGGAAACTGTGAGATAGACATTGACTGACAGAAACATAAATATATGGATGAAAAGTTTTTGGATTTTTTTTCTTTTCGAAATAGAGCATAGAATAATGTATGAGAAAAGATTTGCCTAGAAGTGGGTCGTATCACTCCTCCCTAACTTTCCCTGTATGACAGCTGAAGAGGGAAAAAATTAATATCAATTTCAGTTGTCTTCCAGGTGATTTAGAGCCAGAGTTTGGATGTCTCTGTATAAAAATCAAGTTTTAATATTAGTCAGGGAAGCTAAAGGAACTTAATTATTGATGCTATTTTTCATTAGGTGTCCTTAGCTCTTCGTAATAAATAAACCAGGCAAGTTTACCTTCAATGCAAAAATGATAGCAGTGCACAAACATATAATTCTCCTCTAATGTGATGATCTTCAACCTATAGCTCTCCAGCTGTTACTGAACATTAACTCAGCAGCTCCATACTGCCGCTGTAATGAAAAGCAGTGATAGAGTGGTCTTCTGTTTTCTGAAAGCACTGGGAGGCTAAGTATAGACAAAGCCTTCTATAATAATAGCAATTATTAGTTAAATTTGAACAATTTCATATTTTCAGGATATCGGTTTTATGAGAATTAAAAATGCAGGTTGGCATTTCAGAATAAGTCCAGAGGTGATCTGGTGATAATACGATGACAATACAAGGCAACATTTTGCACAATATCTTTTTGAAGTTCTTGTACATTCATTTAAATTCATTGTTATTTATGAACATTATATTCCAACTCTGGGATTTTAAATGATTTTAGAAATCACAGATAATTTCTGGAACTATACAACGTAGGGATGCACCATATACACTTTTTTGGGATTTGGCCGAATTCTTAAAGTGGACCTGTCACCTACACATAAAAAGCTGCGTAATGAAAGTCCTTTGCAAATTAAATATGAAACCCCAAAAATTGTTTTCATTAAAACATCCATAACTGTTATAAAGGTGTTTAAATATCTAAACTGTCAAACAAATATGACCTGCCCTGCCTCTATGCCCGTGGCATAGAGGAGGGGCAGTCAATTACTTTCACTTTCCATCTAGTAATTCCTAAATGTCACTGCTCTCCTTACATTCCCCCTTCCCTCCTCAGGCTCTATAATTGTGTAGGGCACTGCACATGGACATCAGGTCCCCCATTCTGGTGCATACACAAGATTTTGGGGTGATACACAATTTCCCATAATAACAGTGTCCACAAAATGGCTGCTGCCTGCTTGCTGTGATTGTATAATTCCAAGACAGAAGGAAACAAAATTTAAATAATAAATACAGTGTAAGTAAAGTTTATTTTGCTCAACTAACATGATAGAAAATAATTTGAAATTATTTCTTAGGGTGACAGGTCCCCTTTAATCCTTCATGAAAGATTTGGCCAAATATTGAAGCAAATCCAAACCATAATTGACATATGCAAAATAGTGCCAAGAAGGTTGAAGAAGAACCACGGGGTGCACATGCGGTAAAACATTTTTTAATTTCCATGTTTTAAGATGAACAGTCACATGCTTTTAAGGATATGGACTTGGTTCAGCCAGGCACTTGGATTCAGCCGAATCTGAATCCTGTTAAAAAAAAAACTAATTCCAAACCAAATCCTGGATTTGGTGCATCCCTATTACAAATGCATAAGACCTCATGAGTACAGTAACTTTACCAACAGATACCAATTGGTCCTATTTAATACTATAATACACAGGTAAATATATCTCTATATTTTGTGCTCCTGCCATCACATTTCTTACAGCTTCAGCACTGATATCTGGGCAAACACAGATCCCATGGTGAGGCTTTCCCCAGCATGATGGCAAATTGATACATAGAACTTTCAACAAGCTGTTGTTGTTGGTTTCCACATAATGATGCTAAATTGCACCATGCACTTAACCATACAAACCAATGAGATCTTTGAGAACTTATAACTTAAAAAAGACTGTTCAAATGATGATGGGCAACCACACTGGTGCAATTTAGTGCCAACAGTCCTTTAGTACTACAATACATCAATTCATCTGATGCTCTGCACATCTACTTGCTGAAAGGGGTTGTTCACCTTTGAGTTAACTTTTAGTATGATGTATAAAGTGATATTCTGCAATTTATTTTCATTTTTTATTATTTGTTTTTTTTTAAGTTATTTAGCCTTTTATTCAGCAGCTCTCCAGTTTGCAATTTCAGCAATCTGGTTGGTAGGGTAGATATTTCCCTAGCAACCTTGCATTAATTTAAACAAGAGACTGGAATATGAATAGGAGAAGGTCTGAATAGAAAGAAGAGGAATAACGATAAATGGGTAGTCTTACAAAGCATTTATTTTTTGATGGGGTCAGTGACCCCTATTTGAAAGTTGGAAATAGAAGAAAAATGATATATTTCAAAAGCTATAAAAAAAGAAAGATAGACAAGTTGCTTAGAAATATCAATTCTATAACATACTCGTTGGTCCTATGCTGCCATATAAACCATTTATAACTAATATAACTAACAAGTAGGTCTATTAACTTAACTGTAATGCTTAACTGTAATGCTGCTCAGTGGTCTCAAAAGCCTAAAAAGCATACCATTAGTACCAGAAGCCTTTTGTTAGGCCTCTGAAACATCCCTCCAACTATAATGAAATAACAGAAGATCATGATATTTTTGTATTGTATGCTAATTTATAACCCACATATAAAGTAAATTACCTACCACATGGCCTCTACTAGCAGAACTTATTCTTTTTAATAAAATAAAATGTTTAGATTAACCTTTTCCAAAATATTTTAAAAAAAAAACCTTTTGTGATTAAGATTATCCAAAGAGCTCCAAATTATGGAATAGCCATCTCCCATAGAATGCTTTTCATTTATCCAAATAATCTTAATCTTTAAAAATGATTTCCTTTTAATAATAAAACAGTACCTTGTACTTGATCCAAACTAATATATATAATTAATCCTTACTTGAAGCAAAGCCAGCCTATTGTGTTTATGTAATGTTTAAATAATTTTTAATAGACTTTAGGCATGAAGATCCAAATTACAGAAGGATCCATTATCCGGAAAACCCCAGGTCCCAAGCATTCTGGATAACAGGCCCCATACCTGTATAAGAATAGTTTCCCAATTTAACAATTTTCTGCAAACAATACTCATTCTGTACGTTCTTGACTAATTTAAGGATGTGTGTTTCAATTTTGCAATAAAATCAGACATCATTGCATAGACTTATGTGGCATTGTATGTTTCTTATCCTATTGTTAGATTTATACATCAGGGAGGAGGAGGAAAGGGAGGTTATGATATTTAGATAGGATACTGTGCTACAAGTTACAAATGTTGAACAAGAAACTTTGAAGGGAACCAACCACCTGTGATTCACTGAAATCAGGTTCACTTAGTGGGACTGGCAGAGAGGAAAGCTTTATGTAAATACAAGTTAGTGAGAAAATGCAGGAGGGGGAAATCTCAGCATCTGAAATGGTGAGCAACTGAACAAATTGGGAACAGAAGTACACAGTGAGGGTAATAGTTTAGCAATCTAAAAAGGGAATCTGATAACCATGACAAAGCACCAAAGGATTTGACCAAAAAAGTAACATAAGCCAAGCTAGGCACAGATTTCAAAACAAACTCAGAACCAAAGCATTAGACAAATTCATAGTCAGACAAACCAATTTTCAAACACAAACTCTCTAAGATTTCAGGAACACCCTATACGAACACAGAAAACCTGTTTGCTCAGGCAGTGAGAAACTCCCACCCAGCCCTATAAAAAGCCTCTCACAGCACCTGATTGGTGCAAAGAATGGCAGGAATTAACCCTTATCCTTGCTGGATATAACTTCCAGGTGCACAAGCTAACTACATCATACATCAGCAATTTCTAATGCAAAAATGTCAATCGCCATTGCTGAGTTTGTTCTGCAGGAAATACAATATCAAAAGTAGAAAGCAAAAAATAATGAATCCAAATGGAGAAATTTTCTGGAAACTGTTATTGAGAAAGCTCCTTATTAGAGAAAGGCTGTCTCCCATTTTATCCAAATAATCCAAATTATTATTATAATTCCTTTTTCTCAGTAAAAATAAAACAGTAGCTTGTACTTCCCAACTAAGATATAATTAGTACTTATTGGAAGCAAAACCAGCCTATTGGGTTTATTTAATGTTTACATGATTTTCTAGTAGACTTAAGGTATGAAGAAAAACTGGAAAACATCAGGTCCCAAGCTATCTGGATAACAGGTCCCATACCTGTAGTTTCTACTTCAGTGCAAAATGATCTGAAGTCGAATTTTAATTCATGTAATCACATAAATCCAAAATGAAGATATTGCACTGCATTTGGGCTTTCTGCTCAGCAGACTCCACTTCATCCTCTTCTTATTGTGAGGAATTGTGTTTGTGTGTTCTTAATAAATAAATAGTCTTTGGAAAACAACCATGCATTTTTATGGCTTTTTAAATTTTAAAGCGATTGAGACCCTTGGTGATAACTGCCAGCATTTCTTATTTTTCACTCATTATTTTTATGACTTTATTTTATGATAATTAGTTGTTTATGAATCCTGACCTTACATGAAATGGAAGTGTGCTTATATCACAAAAAAAGCCTAACTCCTTTACTTGTAAGATCAATATTTTATTTTATTTACCAGTTCATGCCACTGAATATTTTACAGTTTTCAGTGTCTGCTATATCTCACTACTGTTATCAAATCATATTGATATGGACAGCGCTATATAAATAAATGATGATGATGAAATGATGATGATACCATGGTTAAGGATAATTAACAATTTAGCATATTACTATATATTTTTTGTTTTAATAACCGTGCTGTAAGTTGCCTGAATAAAATGTAAAATATACATTTGCAAGTGATATGTGTGTCTAAATGGCAAAAATCTTAAAATGATATTCGAAAACTAGTGATGGGAGAATCGCATTTTTATGCGCGTACTATTTTGAAAATCTTTATTGAAACAGATTTACAATGATCAATATTCATCAAATCACAAGCATCAACCACTTCACAGTTACTTCAAAAATTTCATCTCATAGATAATACTCGTACTATCAGCTGTAGCGTTTACAACACCACAGAAGTCCCTATACTAGTAGCCTTGTCACTGCAGGGTACTAACCCTTCCTGGCCTCCTCGTTGGAGCCCCTGGCTGCTCTACTAACTACCTTAATACTGTCTCTTACTCCTAGAGTGAAACATTACAAAACTTCTAATCCAGGCCCTTTAGCACACCACCTCCCCAGGACCCAAAAGAGAAAGCACATGTGACACCTTCTCCTTTTAAACAGCAAGGCATCCTGACACCCTCTGGCCACTTACTTAATGGGAAACATCTCCCCTTCACAACTCAACACAACTAGAGCTATCTATCTATCTCTCCTCTCGCTCTCCCTCTATATACTGTGTATATATATATATATATATATATATATATATATATATATATATATATATATATAAAAATACATATATATATATATATATATATAAAATACACCAAAAGAAATTTCTCTGCTTTGTTATTATGATACATTTTTGAAAATGCTATTTCTTAATGCAAATTATACATTAAAAATAGTCTAGCATACTCTAAATTACCCTTATTGCAGGGACAGACTTTAGTCTTCAATTTCCCAAGATAAATTCCATTTTCTGATCT
Organism: Xenopus petersii; assembly: GCA_038501925.1. Classification (NCBI taxonomy): domain Eukaryota; kingdom Metazoa; phylum Chordata; class Amphibia; order Anura; family Pipidae; genus Xenopus; species Xenopus petersii. The sequence continues at coordinate 31,637,810 of CM076676.1, read as the reverse complement.
TTTCAGATACTAAACATATGGAGCAGTGTCCATAGCTTTGAATTACAATTTTAAAATAAAATATTGACTTTATTTAACTGTATTACATGGATGCCACATGCCCCGTTTTAAAAGGTCACTTTAATTACTTTTACTTTGATTAGCTTTGGGCCTGGCAGATGAGTATCTTTACATTTATTATACTAATATAGAGAGGGTAGAGCAAGGAGGCTCTAGTGTATTTTTAAATACATTGACATTTTGAAGAGGCTACTTCTTTCTCAAGTAATCCATTCTGAGAGCAGTATAGCTGTTAGAAGTTTGGCTGCTGCACCAGTAATACATGAGCAGTACTACGCCTGCAGTCAATCTCCTAATAAGATTGTGGGTGATGTGGTTCAGATTTCTAAAAAAACAACCCGACCACTCCCTACATGAATTCTCTTAAAGAACACATTTCCATTTCAGCACCATTGGACATAGTGGGTACTCTTTGTTCAGCCATGTTAACCATCACTTTAATATATTATGGAATAACAAAATAACTAGAAATATATTATAAAGATTAGAAATAGTAACAAGCAGCATGCAAAATGGCATATGTCTACTGTATATTATAGTCATAAGGGCTGTAGAAATTAATCTTTTATCAGAGAGTACCTGTGTGCTGTACACCATAGCATATTAATGCACCTCCTTTGAAAATATTAGGTTTCAATATACAAATTGTACTTTTTAGGCCATACTACAACATTTCTCAAGTATTTCAACAGTGACTATATAAGGAACTGTTGCTCAGTCATGCTGTTAGTGGCAGGGAGCAATACACCACTGACAATTGGACCAAAAGGCACAAGCAGGGGTGTTATACTGTATCTCCTAAACCACACATTGGGCCTCTCTTCTGAGCACAGAGGAAGTGTGAACAGGATGCTCCTCTGAACAAAGACCCTCCTCTGAGACTGGAGGTGTCACTCCTTGGGCTGAAGGAGAAACCCCAGGCAGCAGCTGTCTCTGCAACCTCCTTAACCTCCACCACTACTGCCCACCCCCCTTAGCACTTCTCTGAATTGTTATATAAGCTACACTTCATTACAGCCCAGCTGCTGCCATTCTGCATTTCAACTCATCTGCCTGGGGGAGAGAAGTCACACTGGACCTGAGATCCTGGCTCAGACCCAGCAGTGGTTTATTCCCCATCAGCTCCACCAGGGATCTGTGAAAATATATGCAATCTGCTAGCCACACTCCATAAAGGCCTTCTGACCTCCATGTGCTGAACCTTTGGGTGCAGCAATTCCTGAAGATCTTCCTGGGGTTAGGTGAAATGCTGAGTAGGAACAAGGGTGTCATGTGGTCATTCATTGGAACAGATGCCATGGCAACACCACCTGGCACCCCACCAGCACATCTGTGACCTACTGCCTTACTTCACATGGTGGAGTGATGTGTGGGTGCTGTAGTACATTGTGATAGGCACACAAAAGGCACTGCTTGGCTACTTCAGAAGAGAGCAGTGGTGGCAGACGAGTCATCTCTGTGAGTACTTGTCCCCTTGAGTAAACCATGCTCTTTGTTAGGATATGGCATGTATGAGTGACATCATCCACTCTTCCTGCTCAAGTGGATGTTAGATGTCCTGAGCAAGGTGCCTGAGGAAGACAAGGAGCCTGGTCTGCAGGCAGAAGGAGGAGAAAGGCAGGATGATGTGAGGTTGCCTTCCCTTTAATTCCAATGCATTTTGTTGAGTTTTTAAGAATTGGACAACTTTTTTTTGCTGCAAATTCATTACTCATCAACAAATAAGTAAGAGGTTATTTATTTTCAAAAGAGTCATAATTTGCAGGTTATACCTTTGCTCTTTGTGCTGTGAGCAAGACATTATTATTTTTTAAGTGTATGAACCACCACACAGTTCACATAATGTTTTTCTTTTTATTGGAGGTATGTGTAGATGAGGAGGTCTACAGCATCTTTATACAGTACTTGTAGACCATGCTATATATATCCACCTTCAGTACAAAATTGGTCTCTCTAGAAAATTAAGTTTAAGGATTAAAGTTTATTATCCAATCTTATGGCTTTTATCCCAGCATATCTTTTGCAAAAGGAAAAATTCACAGTTTTTTAATAACGTGCTGTACATATTTGTAAATTAATTATGCTATTCCTTCTTCTTAGCAGCTAAAGAATTGTGTAACATCTATGAATTTTAACTAATATAAAAAAGCTAACTTTGAGAGCTTTATTTTGTTTTATTCGCACATAAACAGCATTTCACCAAATATTTAGTGATGCAGAAATGTTGCCTCTTAATCAGCTTAGCCTTAAGGGCGAGATGGGAAGAAGACTAAGAATAAAAAACACTTTAGGGGAAAGGAGCCAGCAAATCTAAAAGAGACAAAACTATTTATTATTAAGGTTCCTGTTGTGCTTAAAGCATTGGAAGTTGTAAAGTTACCAACCCCTGAAGTGAATGGAAACTGATTTTATGGAAAAGAAAATTAAATAAATCAGTTTATGAAAAGGGAAAAGAAAAAGCTGAATAATATTATAGGCTATAATAGTACCATTTGTTTTTTTTAAGTGGTATTTAAATTCAGAAGATATGAAATACACTAAAAGTCAACCCCTGTTCAATTATGCTGCATGCTTGGCAGCTGGTATAGCTTTAACATAATATACATTTTTATAAAAAGCACCCATCAGAGTTTCAAAGTTTTTTGTGGAGTTAAGTTTTAATTTAGAAGAATTTTCTACATTCCATTGTGGATGTGTTAATTTTTGCAAAAGGGAACTGAAATACAATTAAGTACAGATCCAATATCCCAGCTCTTGGTAGAAAAAGGTAAATGGAAGAATGTATAAAATACTATGATGTTCCTTTCCTGGACGAACCCTTTACCCTTGCCCCAATCAGAAGGACCCTCCCAAATCTTTAAAACCTCCTCATAACAGCAATTAAAATGTTTCTAGAAGGGATGTGATGAGTGGTAGGGAATTCCCCAGCATTTAAACCTTTAAGGGTATTAATGTCACAAAAATGTATCAGTGAACTATATCCTTACATTTGTCATTTTCTAGCAAAACTCAGAGATAATCATTCACAGAATAATGCACTGACTATTGTAAAAAAAAACAAAAAACTGACTGTTGTAATACAACAATAACTTGGTGGGCAGTTTATGCAACCTAATGGTTAACCTAAGTACCTATAAATATATCATAAATAATGATGTACTGGAATTTGTCCACCAACCTACTTTATTTTTTATCCACAATTCTAGTCCACCAAACCAGAGGTGAAAAAAACAGACCTAAATTAAACTGTCAATTTGATATAAGATGGTTTACATCATGCAGTTCAGATTGAATCTTGTCACAGGACAAACCGAATACAAAAACCCAACAAAGTCATTTTCTGTTATTTAACCTGACTCACAATGATTAGTGATGGGTGAATTTAGGGCGTTTCGCGTTGCCAAAGAATTTGTGAATTTCCCGTGAAATTTGCAAAAAGGCAATAAATTAGCAAAACAGCACCAGCGTCTCGTTTTTGAAGCTGGCGTCCGTTTTTTTTTTCCGCCAGGTGCGAATTCATGGGGAATTACCATGAATCGCCACCGGCGACTAAATTTGCGAAACTGCCACAAAATTCGCCAGGAAAAATTCTCCTGCATAAAAAAAATATGGACGCTGGCGAATTTTTGCTGGCGAATTTTCGCTGCAGTTTCTCAAACTTATTTGCCAGTGGCGAATCGCAGGAATTCGCCGTGAATTCGCACCTGGTGAATAAATTCACCCATCACTAACAATGATTCATCAAATCAACTTTTGTAGGTAAGAATTTCATCATACCTATTATAAACCACCACTCTGTCTTCCTATCTAAGAGTTAAGGACACCAACTGCTGTAGTGAAGTTTCAGGAGACTTTGGCAGTAGATCAAAGAATACAGACATATCTTAATCTGCAACGGATAAGTGAATCAAGTTTAGACAGTGATTAACTGGTGTGATGGCTGCTCATTTCCAACAAAAATATATTTAATCATACCCACTTCAAAGTTTCTGGGTTATGGACTTTGCGCTTTCAAACAATATTTTTATTTATTTATTTTTAATGTCAGCTTTTTTTAACATTTACATCTCTTTAGTTTGAAAGGTTGTGTTCCAATATTTCCTTTCCCTGGGTTTGGTTCAAAGACATTTCCTACGGTTTTCTTGGTGTTTCATAAATCAAGATGATAGAGTCTGACATAAAACTCAATATAAAAACGTACAAGGTACTTGGCTTTCATTTGATTAAAGTAGAAAATTTAAAAGACGCTTCATACAATAAAAAAAAATTATAAGCAGAAGCTGAAGAAAGTCCTTTTATAGGTAACAAAATTGCAACATGAGCCAGAATGCTACAACTATAAGCCACATATTAAGGTAATGTTTTAAATTATAGTATTTAGAATTCATACTTTATGCATAAAAACAAAGTAAACAATGAATATACATATGATAAAAGAGAGTAGACAGACATATAGACAGACAGAGCTAGATTTATTTAGACAATCACTATAAAATGAATCCTGCTTGAAATGAAGGAACTTAACCCTAAAAGCTTTTCTTGACTTTAGTATCTTTAGTGTCTGAGTATCTGTCTTCCAATTTGCATTCTCTTCACTCCAAGCTTTGACTACTAAAAATATATATATCAGAAACCAATTTGAGACCTGGAGAAAAATAAACTTCTGCTACATCATTTCTAGATGGAGAGAACAGAAAAGGATAAAATGTTTTCCAAAGCTATTTGACAGACATCTTGCATCATGGAGTCTATACAAAACATAAAGGTTGGTAGATGCTTTAGGACAGTAGTTTTAAGACTTTTTAGGTCCAAGTCCCCTTTGTCATTGAACATTTTCTTCTTACCTTATAAAAATCTAAAAACAACTGGACTTGCTGCGTAATCAATGAAGACGTTTCACTACTTATCCGAGCAGCTTCTTCAGTTCAACTGACTGGTGTGGGAAATTCTCGGCATATAAACTCTTCCACTAATCCAATCACATGGCACATTGTAACTCTTCAAAGAGGTGACATCTGAACAAATTCACAGAGGTGTAGATTCTGTGTAGTTACTGTGATAGGATTATCCAACGTCTTCATTGATTACTCAGCAAGTCTAGTTGTTTTTAGATTTACCTATACTAGATATACCATGACCTGGAGGAATGAAAATCTTCATACTCATACCTTATAAAAAGTTTATAAGTATATGAAAACAAAGTTAAAGAATGTTTTTTTAGAATACCTAGAACACCAAATAAATGTTTACTTCAAACATTGCTGCTTTAAGTAGGGGTTTCACAGATACTGTATTTAAAAAATCAAATAAACAATGACCTCAACTAACATTCAAGAAGATTGCTCCACTTAAAAAAAATTCCTAAGTGAAATGTTTTGCTGAACTTGTGTGTATTACATAATGCATGGATAAGTTTATTTATTTTTTATTAGTGAAAAGATTGCTTGGATTGGGTTGCTGTGAGTGAAACAATGTCTACTAAGTCTTCAAATCTAGAAAAAATTTTGTGTGTAGAAATATAACCAATAGAATATTTACATTTCTTTAATGACATATATAATTATGTAGAGATCTGATGGAATTAGAAATATCTACTCAGAGGCCTGGAAAAGGACTGAGGTGCTCCATCACTAATAGAATTGCTAACTCATCAGTAACCCACTGAAACAACTGCAGCAAGCTAACAGATCAGGCATTGAGTCCTACCAGGATTTGTCTAAGAATCACTACACCAAGAGAAGACTTTTGTTTATACCAGGGCACTTCATCTAGAAAATACCAAATTTGTTCTGTGTCTCTATCATCTTACAGAGCAAACATTACTCAAAATCCAACCACCCCTGAAAGAAACCTCTGGCATAACAGAATTGCACTTTTAGTTCTATAGATGACTAGTAATGGGGAACAAATTAATTACAAACACTGTTTTGTCCTTTTTGCATTTGTGCTAACATGAACAATAAAATGCTAAGATATATCTGTGTTTTTCTTAATAATTTTTTCTTAATAATAAGTAAAAAAAAAGTCTGCTAGAATGCAAAATTAGGCTGCAAATGGTGTTTTACTATGTAATAGCACTACATGTGTTTTGTCTGCTATGACCTTTTGTTTATAGTATATTATGTCCTTTTGTTAATTGTTAATAATTGTGTAATTTTGTTTACAAAACAGAAAAAAAAATCTTTGTTTTAAATAACACCGGTTCAGTGAAGCCTATAACCTTCTTAGGTCAGATCCATCAATAAAACTTATGTTATGTCTACCTTAAGTCCAACTCCCAGCCACATGAGTTCTGAAAGGCACTACAAAATAAAGGAGTTATTGTGATGCTTGAATTCAGTTTGCGATGCTTGAATTGGAGAAGAAAAATTAAAAGGGGTCATTTATGTAGACTCCGGCACAAAAGTGATTTTTCCAACAGAACTCCCATTAGGGTTCTGGTTGCAAAATGCAGAAACCTGCAGGGATTCTTCTATATGCAAAAAAATGAAAAAGTGCAAAAACCAGGGTAGATTGCACTATGTGTCCTGCCATGTGTGTAGCAACTAAAACCTATATTATATTAATAGTTATAGTTTATTAATAGTTATAGTTGACATTTGCAACTACAAACATCATTCAAGTCATGTAGGGCTAGTGTATTAAGTTACTAGTTCTGTCTACCTTCTTACATACTGCTATCTTCTACATCTCACAGTCCTTCAAGCTAACAGGTGGTAACAATTTCAGGATAGGATCAACCCTATTGTGAAGGTTGATGTTAAGGTCATACTAATATTAGTACAGGGTATTACAAAATTAATGATGTTAGCTTTTAGTTTATGCATGCAGTGTTGTCCACCATACTATACGACATGTCTATTACACATATATGTCTATTGCATTGGAATACTTATGCTGACTTACAGATAGCTGAAGACTATAATGACACATTATGTTCACATTAAGGTTTAACAGTGACATGCTCCACCAAATGCACTGTTAAATATGGCTCCATTTGTAGCTCTATGATATTTCTCAGTAAAGGCTATAAACAAATGTCGAATATTGTTTCTGCTGTAACTTTACCTGTGTAACTCCATTTTCTAGACAATATTCCAGATGATATGTGATGGTGAGACAAATACTGTTTGTTTATCAAAAGATGTTAAGATCAATTTCTCCATCAACAAAAGAAAATGATTTGTAGTTATTATAAGGTGATAAATCACACTTCCAAGGTTAATTGCTAAAATATGTATAAGGGTAATAAGGAGGTGCAATACCTCACTATACACTTTCCCAATATGTTTCTGTATTTGAGATGACAAGTTGGATTTTGCCTTTCATATGTGAAGGTTAATGGAGAATTAAAGCCGAAAAAGAATATGGCTCTAAACACTGTATTGGGTCTACTGATCTTACTGTACAAGAACGGATCTTCAACTGTCCTATAATGATAATGATCTATGTCTGAACAGTGGTAGACAGTAGTTCCCAATCTTCTTTTAGAATCTAACCTTAGGGGTTGTCAAAAATCATAAACACCTTAGCATACATTTCTCATAAAAGCTGATGCTACAGAGCGAATCATTAATAATTTCTGATGTACAGTTCACTGGTTTCTATAGTGACAGGGAATGGGAAGCTATACATTATTGTGTCATGACGTTTCAATTTTATATATATATATACTGTATATCTTAAGATCTGGCAAGTGACAGCAGCCTAGTCTCGTTACCGCCATTGGGGTGGAAGTGGTACAGAGGTACAGGCGATACTGAATTCATGGGTACTATAGGGTCCCAAGAGATGAGGTGTAATTTGTAACGTTCTTGTCTAGTGAGTGGGTAGGGTTTAGGTGAATTGTGGGTGCGTGATTCCTGATATAATGTGAATTAATGGAGAAGAATGTGTGAAGTTTCTGGGGGCATCTTTAGAGACAGAAATATTTACTACTAAAAGGCTATGTTGACCTTGGCCTAGTACAGAACCTGAAGACAAAATGCCCATCATTTATAGCCTCATGTGATTATTGCATAATGTGCCAAGCCATCGCTTCCTAGCATACAAAAATTCACTTGCTCCTAAAACACATGTACAGGGAGCAGCAAGAGGGTATCAACAAGCAATAATGTAAGTTTCACAGATCACACTATGTCTAATCCTCAGCAGGCACCATTGGTTTTCAAGTAAAACTCGAATGAACATCCACTGGAGTGATAGTTCTTAGATTGTGAGTAGTATTATATTACCATAAAAGTGCTTAGATCCTAAGAACCTTTCTCTTGTATCAGAACCAAAACATGTTGTGCCAATGAAAAACTTCCATTGTTTGAAGTCTCATTAAGTCAACTAAGTCAACACAAAGGTGAATTCCATCAGTTTATAATATAATTTATAGGAAGATGTAGGCTAAAAGATTTGTAAAATAAATTATAGAAAAAGTGTTGATATACAGATGAAGCCAACAAGCCACTTGGATTTGTGAGTTAAATGCGTCATGACTCAGGGGTAATTGAAGAAACGGTGTTATCTTAAGTCATCTTAACTCATTTAATGCATTTAACCTTTTCATTAGCATACCAAAGCTCCATTGTTCACAATGGTGAATGCTTTAATTAGATGGGATGTTGTGACACAGTTTTCTGTGTTAAATGAGATAAATGGGATATCTGTGTTTAGTTATTCTGTGTCAAACAGACAAACCAAAGTGGCTGCATCTGTATGAAACATATTTGATATTTATTAGGATGAAAGTCCTTTAATGCTCATAATTAGTAATAAGCAAAACTACCCTGTTTCACTTTTCAAAAATAATTTGTGAAACTGTAGAAAAATACGTGAAATGTTTCAATTGCACCAAATGCATTGCAGCTCCAAGGGAATTTTTGGCCTTCTCAATGGATTCAAAGGATGTTTCCCTTGCATTAATTTCAGAATTGAAAAAGCAGGTTTTTTTTCTGGTAAACGAAACCAAACACATGGTGAAATTCTAGTGCAAATTAGCTACTCACTTAAAGGAGAACTAATGCTTAACTAAAGAAGTAGCTAAAAATGTTGTACATTATGTTTTTGGCTTTTGTACCAGCCCAAGGCAACCACAGCCATTTAGCATGGAAGATCTGTGTCTCCAAAGATCCCCCAGTAACATCCCATTTTCTTTTATGCTGATTTACTGCAAATACTCTGTGCTGCTTTATTACTCATCTTAAGGAGCGACTTAAATTATATAGTACACATAGAATATAAATGTTACAAAATAAGGCTGATTAGTTATTAATACAAATATTTACTACCACTGAGCATGTGAGTGTCACAGACACTTTCCAAGATGGTGACGCACTGACAAGTTTGAAGTCCTGGCTCATTGCTGCTATTGAGAAGCTGAAACTTCAGACTAGTGCAATAAGGTCAGCATGTAAAATATGCCATTTTTAGCCACATTCTTTTTAAGGGTTTAGTCCTCTTTTAAACATTTCACTCAGGAGTGTAAAATGTTGATATCTCTGGTATCTACGTACAAGGCATTTCTTATAAACTGCATGCCCTTTGAATACCAGAGCCAGAGAATCTGAAGATGTGCTACATTTTTTTTTCTATTTGTATATATGATCCCCAATTAGTTGGCCCATATTTGCCGTAAAGCTGTCCTGCTGCCAATAGTGTTTGTATAATGTATAACATTTTTTAAACATCTGGAAACTGCTATTAACTACCCCTGTACTGTAGCTTGACATATCTAAATTAAACATTTCAAAATAACAGAAGTATTTTGGAGACACATTTAGAAATGCATTTGGAAATGGGTAATGCTTTATCTGTATATAACAGTGCCATGCAATTAGCAAGTGCTTAAATTACTGTACATGATGAGTATGATAGCTGCAGCACTGAACACAATCATTCAACACATTTATTATAACCGAGGTCCTGCTTTCTCTCAGCAGCAATTTCGATCTGAATTATAATGTAGGCACTGAGGCATTTTGCATATTTTGCCTGTCTGTCTTTGGGTTCTTGTGATAGAGTATTGTCCTTCTGTCCTTGTTCTTGCACCATCAAATTTACATAGAATTACTAAGACAAACATCTACTTATTCTTGTAAAAATAACCGTCTTCACTTAGATATTCCATTTGGGCTGTCACAATCATAACTACAGTATATGGTACAGACTGTGCCAATTAAGACAAAACAAAATGAATTCTTTAAGGCAAATACGTTACTTTATTAAAAGTAGTAAATGTAGAATTCATTGCATAAACAGAAATGAACGCTAAAACAAAAATGGGGAAGATTTAGCAAGTGGTTAAATTGAGTTTTCTTTCTGCAGGTCGAATTTAACATTCATGAAGAATCAGAAAATGTTTTCTCATTTTTCAGATATTTGTATTCTATTAACTAAAGTTTTTTATTTATTTTACCAGGCCTCAAATGTGTAATTGGACCCTGTAATATTCACAATATAATACTTTTCACAATTTATACATTCAGCAATTAGCGACCGGCCAGTGTACTTCATCCCACATAATAATTAATAAAAATTCATAGTGATATGGTTTACCATGGTCACTATTAGTTATGAGCAAAACTGCTCACTGTACAATTTCAACAAGTGCATCCAAAACAATGGGAAGGCTAAATTACATTGCAGGTCGCACATAATAATGACTTTGGCATTTTTCTGCATTTTTTCCCTGGCACAAAAAAATATTCCGGTGAAACAAAATGGATGGCAAGAGTCTAATAATTATTTCGACATTTTTACAGGTCACAAGGCTCAAATGGGAAAGACATGAGAATTGAAGAATGAAGGGGGGAGAGAGAGAGCAGGATCATCGAGGGAGCAAGCAGGTCCAGAGACATAAAGAAACATTGAGGGAAAGAGTAAGTAAGAAGGTACAGGTAGCTTAGAGATGGAAGAGCTGCTAAGAGAGTACAGCTGAAGCAAGTGCTGTGTTTGTGTCTTTAAGTTATAAATTGCACATTCTATCATTAGAATTTGAAAGGGAGAGAAATAGGGAGCACTCACAACCCATCGATGTACAAACGCTGTGCTGCAACGTGGAAGAAACGCTCCCGAAGCATGTATCCTTAGCCCAAAGTTGAAATCACGGAGCACCGGCTGGTTAAAACATCCATTTATTTAGAAAAATAGTTAAAATTAGACAGAGCATGGTAAGCCCGAAAAATCCATGGCTTTTACGCGTTTCATGGTTAAACCACTTCCTCAGAAAGCATCTATCATTAGAATTTGCCATTAGGGATGTAGCGAACTGTTTGCCGGCGAACTAGTTTGCGCGAACTTCGACTGTTCGCGTCCGCCGCAAGTTCGCGAACGTCACGCGACGTTCGCCAATAGGCGTTCGCGTCAAAATCGTTCGACCATTCGACCATTCGATCGCTAAAATCGAACGATTTTCGTTCGAATCGAACGATCGAAGCCATTGGATTGAATGAAATCATTCGATCCAATGGCTTCGATCATTCGATTTGAACGAAAATCGTTCGAACCGAACGATTAAAATCCTTCGATCGTTCGAATCGAACGATTTTCGGATGTCCGAAGTTCGCGAACTGTTCGAGAACTGTTCGCATTTTTTGCCGGTGTTCGCGAACGGCGTTCGCGAACACATTGTCGGCGGTTCGCTACATCCCTATTTGCCATTACTAAGGATATCATTTACCGTTTGGCCCAAAGTAAAATGGTGAAACTGTACTTTATAAAATAGGAGAGGCAGGCCACTTCTCAGATGAAAGCATAAAAAAGTACATTTTCTCCTATGATCTTACATTATATTTTTATGATGCCAATATCAAATTTGTCACATATGCAGGTTATGTATCTACTTCTTGATATCATTTAGATAATTCTGCAATAGCCTCTTTTTTTATTTCTGGGCAATCTTATAAAAATCTTAAAGTTATTCTTCCATGTTCATTTTATAATGTTTATTGTCATAAAATGTTAACTGGTAGTTCAATATTTCTGTAAAGTGTTGATTTAAGATTTTATTACTTAAACCAGAAGTAAGGTCATAAACAATAGGTTCATCAAATGGAAAATAAACAGGAAATTAACAAAAAGACATACTGTATCTATCATGAACCGGACATTAAATATGAAAGACCACCCTATTTCTTGCTTGTGAGGAAGAATAAATAATATATTTTCTACAATGCTCAGTTCCCTTATAAAAAAATTGGCTACTTGTAATCTCCTTAGATCACACAGTTAAATTACACTTATTCTACATGACATTAATAAATAAATGTGGTTGAACCTTAAGACATTGCAGGTCTAGACCATTCTTTGAGCAACATTCTTGCAAATTCATACAGCAGTCTTCAGGGAAATTAAGAGAAGAACACATTGATTAATTTTGCAATTACAATCAAATCAAGCTACAAAGATGTGAATGAGCTCATACAGATATATAACAGAAGGAAGAAGGAAGGACGCTTTTTACCAATGTGGATATTCAATGTATATAAAGAATTGAAGAGCTTAAGACTGATGGCTTCCCTATTATGCCAGATTAGGGTTGGATCGGCACAAAATATATGTTCTTGTAGTAGAGAATAGCCTAAATTCAAACAATATCTCTTTTTAATGTAAAATGTTTCATTTCCCAAAAAATATTTAGAATCACCACAATCCTTAAGTGATTTCTATGCCCATTGTAGCGGATGTTAAGCCCAGGCCAAAATTAATAATTTGCTTTTTTCGATACACTAGTAAATTTTGGAAGCGTTACTGTTACTAAAAAGTATTGAAAATATAATTAGCCTAAAAATGTGGCAAGTTTAAAAATTCAACTGCATTAAGCATTTCTCCACTTGGTAATAATCTTCGAAATTTGAGGTTAAAGATTTCTTAGTTAAACATTTGAAACTGGACTAAACCAAAAGAAATGTCACAGAAACTTGACTTGGAGGCAGATGTATCAAAAATCAAATAAAAAAAAATAGAACATCTAAAATGTTTGCTTTTTTATTTAAAAAACTAAAAACTTGATTGTAGAAAAAAAAAAACTTGACCACAGTGGACTCACATGATTTTCATTTAATCAAATTAATCTCAAAAACTGTAATTGAGTGTTGATAAAACAATTTCCAGATTTTTACAGATTTGACACTGAATAAATCTCAAAATTCAAGTATTAGAAACTCAATTTTCAAATGTTATTAAAAAATCTGTATAGTTTTTTTTTTTTTTAAAGAAACAACAGTCCCTATAAAACCACAAAACTTATATACTGGGCATTTCCAATTTCCAAAATTTTCCAATACATGTTCTGGGATATTTTGTAACATTATTCTATTTTCAATTTGAAGGAAAAATGATTATTTTCTTAAAATTAAAATTGTATATCTACTTTTATATTTACATACTAGAAATTATAAATGCCTCTGTTGCATCTCTCAGGGTGCAACCACTCAATTTTAGGCAGAAACAGAGTAATTTGTATAATTATTGTCAAAGTTTTGTGTTGCTGCCACCATTCTCTGCTGATTAAGAGCTGTGTGATGTCACAAAGCTTCTGCGGTGATCGTAATGATATTTGCTAATTCAATTGCATCTAATTCCCATTACTTCTTTCCCATTAATTCTAATCAAACATATCATTATTAAATATTTCATAAACTCTTAATCTTCAGAGACACATTTATGTAAATTAATGTATGCCACCACTGTTAACCGTTTTCAGTCAAGGCATTAGTGACAGGCAATATTGCACGCACAACTCAAGCTGGCCCAGTTCATTATTTATATTCATACTTTCTTGTTTAGTTATTCCTTTTATTCCTATGAGCATGTGCAGTTTTTTTATTTATATTTGAATACATTCATTAATGCTATATTAAGATACCTGTACATTCCGTTCAGAAGCATTCTTTTTTGCCAGATTGAAGCATTATGTGAGAACAATTAACTCATGTCATAATTTTTGCTTTTAATTATATTATGAAACATCAAAATGACATCAGTATATAATTGTATTTACCATGCATTTCTATAAGTAATTTCAATAATGAAGAATATAAAATGTTCAGAATTCCAAGTATTGTATGATGCATGAGATTGGAACCTTGGAGTTCCCAGCAACTGTGCATGTTCTTAAAATAAACCCAAAACAATACTGTTAGATCAGTATGTGGGAGGTTAGTTCTGCAAATCCCCCTATGCTACTTGTTTTTGAGTCACATTTGTTACTGCATGAATATTTAACTGTTCAATTTCTAGATGGTGTGGCCTAGCAACATTTCCATTCATTTGAAAGAAATCTGGAAATGTGATATCAATTAAGCTGGTGTAGTATCTATGTTTGGCATCAGCAGCTTTAATCTGCCTGTGTATGGCCACCTTAATGCAGCGCTACGTGCTAAAGCATTGGCTTTATAAGGAGTCTATGGGGTCTATGGGTGTAGATATGGGGAGTGCATACATTTCAGCCCAGTCACATATGTCATCATAATTTATTGGGATTCTAACTGGTTATAAGGGAATGTACTGTATTATACTGAAGGGTATCTCAATACTTAGAACCTATTTATCAACAGTCTCATTTTAGTGGATTGAGATGTTTTTGAAACCATGAATAAACTCCCTTTCTCTAAAACCACGAGCTTTGCCAAAAGTTCATGAAAATTTGCATAAATACATTAATGTCTATGGGCAACAGGTTTTTTTGATGCACAACATTATTGGTAATCAAATTATCTATTCCGAAAGACCAAACACGGAGCAGCTTCAATTTCCCTGTTTCTCCTGTTTAGCTCAAGAAATAACAAAAACATAAATGATTAAACAATGGGCAAAAAGTCACATTGCATGTCCTATTCATTACTCTCATGTTGAACAAGGTGGTATAGTGCCCCTTCGATCCCCATGTGCAAGATGGTTATTCATAGTTTGTATTTTTGATTATATCAATATAGTATTGTGAAAACCCAAAGAATTTACAGAAACTGAAATCTAATACTTTATCAATGTATGTTTTATATATAATACTATATTTCTTGAAGAAAAAATAATGAACTGATTGTATAAGATATAGCTTTTTAAATTAAATGATATACACAAACCTCAGTACTATTCTAAATAAATGATCATTTTGATTTCTTTTGATATTTGTATTATGTACAAAGAAAACCATTATTTGCCTCAGTTTACAGTACATTGAGTCTGCATGTAACATCTTTGCTTAGATAACACTGCCAAAGGCCTATGGACAGTACCATATTGCAAGAGACTGCAGAAGAGTAAGATGCGATTCAGCTGCATATGCAGCCAGGAGGAAGTCTTTCTTGGATGATAGATGATCTCTGAAATACACAATGCTTGGTCAGAGCTGTGCTATCTCAGCTTTTTTTCCAAGGGAATAAGTGATGACTGAGTCATTTACAGAGAACCTTTATTTTTATGTAGGAGTTTATTTTGTTCACTTTTTCTTTTACTAAGGAGACCCTCGGGGCAGATCCCACAGGAGAATAATCACTCCTTCCATTTAGGCATGTAGTCTGAGAGCCATGGAGCTGCCACTGTCTGTTTTATTGCTCTGATTGCTTGAAAGTGAACTGTCATTGCATAATGGAGTACTGTGAAGCCATAGTTGATTTAATGATAGTCTCAGAGCCATACAAGTATAGCACATACATCACTGGCTAAGGACTCTGTTCTTTTTGCTTTGATAAATTAGCCATGTGTCATTTTGAGTTATTTTGTTTATAAATACATATTCACAAAATGTTATAATCCACAGTGGCTGAAATTTGTAGAGGAAATCTTGTTTTCACGCTTGTACTTTTTACTTATTTTGCAACAACTAACCTGCATATGACTGAAAGACCATTGGTTGGTTATTATGGCTGTCCAGGAACAGAATGCATCTACTCTCCAGGTTCGGCTAATAACAATTATTCAGCAAATTCGTAATTGGTTGCAAATTGAACTGACTATGGGAAAACATATGCCTGAGGGGCTAGATATACTGTATGCAGAGAAATATTATTTCCTGCTATATCCACACACTTTAGGGTCAGTATAAACAAAAACAGAGTAATGATTTTAATCATAGGAGGAACCAAGATAATCTAGAAAAAAAATGCTTAAAAAGAAAACACAGATTTCACTCATATAGTGTCATCATCTGTGATACAGTAAAGTACCAACAAGCTAAAAGATCAGCATTCAACTCTTTCATAGGTTACACCCCCCAGCCAATTCACATAGTGATGTCAATTGTCCACCTTTTATTACCCATAAAAATCCCATGCTCCTTCCCAACAGTTGTGATGATATTGATTATGATAACTTAGTAGTCACCCTTCCATCTGAAGATGTAATTCTGGATATAGTGGCTAAAAATGTGGCCAGATACTGTTGACCATATACCGGTAGTTTAAGTTATTTGAACAGCAGTTGGAGATTAGCAAGTGTAGGAATTCAAAGGTTTTCCTGTGCCCCAGGGATTTAGTTGGCCAGCTAGGCTGGGTCCTTTTTGCCAGAGGGGAGGGGGAGAGGTGCCACAAAGGTTATAAAAAGTTATGCCCGCATGTGCTCATTCTCTTTGGACTGCACACTTGCTAGAGAAAGGACAGTGGTGCTGAATAGAGCCTGGAACAAAGGAAGGTTCCAGAATAGGTAAAGCATGTGTCAGGTCAGAAACTGTAATAGGTATGTATAGATAGGTTCAGGAATGTTAGTGAGCAGCTAAGGCCCTAACAAGAAGTTTAGTGAAGGGTTAGCACACTGTGGTGACAAGGCCGATAAGTTAGGGACTCAAGTAGTTAGGCTCAGGGATAAAGATCCTTGGAGCATAAGACCAGCTGGTGAGATTCATTACCAATGGGAATTGTGCACCAAAGGCAGACAAGGCGACTGAATTCAGAAAGCTGATTCTGAACAAAGGATCAGACAGTATCCATGAGTAAAATATTTGTATAAAGACCTGCTACCACTACTTGTTCATGGAGTGTATCATCTGAGCATGCACCTCGAATATGTGATTGACAATTAAGAAGTATACCACCACTTCAATAAATTGTTCTGCTGTTTTAAAGAACCACTGGTGCCCAAAGATATTTGATCAAAAGTGAATACTGTGTGCTTATACCAGAGTGGTAATCCCTTCCTCCATACCTGAAGATAAAGAGTCTTATATTGTGCCTATTGAGATTTTTGCACTTGTGTGTGTAATTCATCTGTGAATTATGAATCTGTGCTGAATTTACCCCGAAATTCACAAAACTGTGAAAAATTTGTGAAACGCATTAAAGTCAATGGGGGTCCGATTCATTTTGACGCGCGACAATTTTTATGCGCAACAATTTTGACACACAACAAATTTTATTTTGACGCGGTTGATTTTTTTGACGGCGAATTGTCGCAGCAGTACCGCAAATTAATTTGCTTGAGGCGAAGCGCTGAAATTTGCCGCAGATTAGTGTCTGGCGAATTTATTCAACCATCACTATTCATCAGAGCAGGCTGAAAGGGTTCATTGGAATTCCCTGGAAATTTAGAGGAGAAAATGCAGTAGAAATCTGTGGTTTTTTTTTGTAGTGCCAAACCAAGTTACATTTTTTTATTGCATTTTGCTCCAATTAGCTAAAGGTTTGGGGCCTGGTACCCAGACCCAGCATTTGTACTGGTGAGTGTTTTTTTTTTTTTTTGTTTATGCATCTGGGATTAGCTTTAAAGTGGTCTCAATTTTACACTCACAGTAGCACTTTGTACTTTGGTCATAAATAAGGGTTATTATTAACAAGTTGTATTGAATTATATTTCTATATAGAAAAATAACTATTTTATGTGCAGGGCAATCAGAAACAACAGTTTATTAAAAAAAAACAAAAAAAAAACCCAGAAACTGAACTGGAACTCTTTAACCCATCCAGGTCAGAATGCTGTGAACTGTAAATGTATATATTCACCTATTTTTATATTCAATGTACAAGCAGAATTTATACAGAAAATCTTGTTTCTTGTGGTATGCAATGGCAGGTTTCTCTGCTGGAGAGCACAGCACCTTGTTTTCTACCCACGCATCAATGAATTAAAGAGTATATACGGCTCTTATATTCCACACTGTGCAGAGGTCAGCCCGTGCAAGGACATGGCATGGTTATGGTGATGTTCTCTGACTGTTACTGGGAGATAGTAAAAAGTATGAAGTGCAAACAGTGACAATTCCTCAAAATGTACATTTTGTTCTATGTGTATCCTTGTCACCTTTTTCAAACATTATCTCTGAGTTATGCCCTCATGCCAGAAATTCCAATCCTGAGCAAGAGTTCAAATTCAGCAGTTTTTGGTGGTGTAAGATGAAAATCAGCAGCCAGCTCAGTGAATCAGTGAGATGTGTATATAAATACAGGCAACTTTTGTACATTTCAGGTAAGGTGACCTTTTTAATCAGAAGGCACAGACTAATCAGATTTCATAGTAGCTTTGTTTTCAAAAATAAACTGTGAATTCAAGAAATGTTGTTTTAATATTAAAGCTACTTAGAGAGAAAAAGAAAAAAAGGGGGTGTAAACATTTATAGCCTACTTCTTTAGCTAAGATTTAGTTCTCCTTTAAGTGCTAATAAATATTTTCTTGGAAATAATACCATATAAAAATGAACAGTAGTATTGCATTAAGGAAATGAAAGATAAAATGATATAAGAATTAAGGCAATATTTCATCATTCATGATTGACTGACCTTTAATAAAAAGACCCCTTATGTTCCATTCTTTAAATGTGTCTTTGGCTTATAATGAATTAAAGGAATAAGGAAAACCACACACTTTAACAATTTAAACAACAATTTAGTGAAAACGACTAATGTAGTGTTTTTATTACAGTTCATTATCATTTGAACTGTTTATATCTTGAATTTTCTTAATAAAATGTGCTTGTTCAGTGTTATGAGGTCTAGCACTGGTTGGAAGCCCCTGTGGCCTTTTGAAAGTGGACAGCAACATTCTCTTCCTTGTTGCTTGTATAGAACATCCTCAGAACTATAGGCCAGTTAGTCTGACGTCAGTGGTAGGAAAGCTTTTCAAAGGGGTATTAAGGCATAAGATACTTGACTTCATTGCAAATAACAACACCATGGGGCAGATTCAAATTGTCACCAGCAAACGTTTTGCACACATCGCACCACTTTGCCAGGCTCAAATTCGTTACCCCTATGCTAATTCACTATTTTACAAAGCTGCGCTCAAACATCAACGCTAGCGACTTTTCGATAATGTTACTCCAGCAGTGCGAGCATGTCTGTAATAAAAATGACTTGCCCTGGTGGTTCAGTGGTGCGGGGACGACCTCATGCCGTTCTTCTTCCTCCTCCATTTTGGGTTCATAGGGCGCGCGTGTCTCATTCTATTTATGGACGCAGACGTGCGGGCATGATGACGCGCAAAGGCACGATTTGGCGCAAAATTCAAACCCCTATATAAGGCTCATTCTGGCTTCAGTACCTTGCCCGTTATAGGTTTATCCTTGTGGTGTTTTGAGCATAAATTATCTGATTCTGATCCTGTTTGATATCTGTTTTTGACCCTGCCTGGCTTTTGACGATTCTACATTCTATATCTTGACCCCTTGTCTGATTACCGACTTCGATTCTGCTTAACCCTCTGATTGACTACCTGGTTTGACCCTTGCCTGCCTGACTAAGATTATTTTCTGCCTGCCCCGACCCGGCCTGATCTGACTACTCTATTGCCTAACACCTTGTACCTTGACCTTCTGCCCAAAGACTTTGCTAACAGTTGTGCCCCTCTCTCTATCCAGAACCTCTAGCTTTGCACCTCTTGTTTAAGTCCTGGTGGCATCCAAGTAGCTGAGGGCTCCTCCAGAGGCCAAAGGCAGTCACACTACAGGTGAACCACTAGCTGACACCAGGGTGCTTGGCATTTGTTCTGGTGCTGGGTGCTGACCTTGACAATGTCATAGTGAAGAAGAACTTTAATTTATAGCAGTTTAGGTGTTTTTTCACAGTGAGGGCAGTGAGGTTGTGGAATGCACAGCTGAATAATATTGTGATAGCTGATTCTTGAAGCTTTTAAGAGTGGTTTGGATGTTTATTTGGACATGTATAATATCCAAGGCCATTATAAAACTACAATTAGTATAGATATTGGTACAGATGCAGCCACTTTGGTTTGTCTGTTTGACACAGAATAACTAAACACAGATATCCCATTTATCTCATTTAACACAGAAAACTGCGTCACAACATCCCATCTAATTAAAGCATTCACCATTGTGAACAATGGAGCTTTGGTATGCTAATGAAAAGGTTAAATGCATTAAATGTGTTAAGATGACTTAAGATAACACAGTTTCTTCAATTACCCCTGAGTCATGACGCATTTAACTCACAAATCCAAGTGGCTTCATCTGTATATATAGTTTATGTGAGTGTATGGAGGGTTTCTTTTGGAGGGGTTGAACTTGATGGGCGTTGGTCTTTTTTCAACCTGATTTGACTATGTAACTATTGTATGTAAGGCTAGGAGACACAAACTGCCTGAACACTTGACACTTTCTTGAACAGGATGCAGAGTTTCATTCACCAAAGCAATGTTTCAATGGGACTCCAAAAACGTAATCTTTGCTGAATTGTTGATAATGTCTTAGAGCACAGGCTACTGAAAATTGAGCAAATGTTCCTCCAATGTGGAGTGACGGAATCTCATCCATTGTATGGTGGATTCTCTTCTGGCAGAAACATCTTGTGATCTGTTTCTCCTCCAAAAGGAACTCTGACCTCCTTTCCACAAGGTTCCTGTACTAACTTCTGATCCAGGGTTCTGGATTCACAAAAGAAGAGAACTGTCTAACTGGATGTCTCTCTTTTTTTCTGTTGTGGCAGAAACATGTTTTTCCCTGATAAAATTTTCTTTATTGTTTTCTTCAAATTCTCTCAAAAAGTTCTCCCCCAACATAAGAAAAAACACACAAGTTATTCTTCGAAACCACTCCCAGGGTTTTAGCCCTGCTTGTTATGTTATTTTACCCAATGCTGAAATGATCTTTTCTTTCTCAACACCTTTCTTCAAAACTTGTCCATGGTTCCCAGCCTTTAAAGTTGAAGCCAAGGCAACTGCAATTTCTATCATTACCCTCAATAACCTGACATCCACAGCACAACTACTTAAAAATTATTCTATTATTGCAAACTATGTAAAGTGTAAAAAAGGTATTCTACCGTTCTCCATTTTCTCTAAACAATAGATAGGTTTGTGCAAACAATTCAGGTAAATGTAACATAATTACAACAGAAACTCAAGATATAAACAGTTATCACAAATGTTAATAAAATAAATTGGCAACTGCTAAGACCAAAATCAATCTGTTCAAAGGACCTGAGTTTGAGCATGTATTATACCTATTGCTTTATGTAAATAGGACAAAGTAGTCATACTTTCTAGTAGTGTTTATACTAAAAGTGATCTTTTTGACCCTTTTCTAAATGTCAAATAAAAGATATTGACACATTTGTTAAATTCAGTATCTGTGCAGAATGTATTTAACTGCTTTAAGCGGTTGAACACCATTGTGCTCTATAGGCTGATGGAGTTTAGTGCTGCCTAGCAGCGCTGCTGAGCATTATCACCTCTCCGAATCCCAACTTCCCAATGCATAATACATGAAGGGTGAAAAGATGAACATAGAAATGTTAAATATTTAACTCTTTTATGAGCAACAGGCAATGGTACTGCTCATAAAGAATTAAACAGAGTTGATAAATCTTACATAGATTGCCCCTATAGTTTAACCAAAAAGTCACAATGAGTGTGGTCTGTGAGATCTTAAGATATTAAATTGGTGTTACTGTATTATACTAACTCCAGATTAAATCAAGATTTTCTTTAATTATACACTGTCCCATATCAACACATCACTGGGTCCTGTAGTGGCCCAGGGACCAGTAATACCTACTACTAGGGTACACTTATTAGCACAGTACTGTTTCAGATATATATATATATATATATATATATATATATATATATATATATATATATATATATTTACACAAAAGCCATGAATATCCTGTAAATTATATCCTTATAAACAGTGAGTTCTGATGTCATCAGTTATAAACGGTGAGTTCTGTCACATGACTCATTGGAACGTGTGTATTATAATAAATAAAGTACCCCCTCTTGTAAAATATGAGGATATTAGAAGTTACCTCGGAGTTCCATGACCTGTATAAAAACACTCAGCTTTCGGCCTCGTGTTTTTATATGGTCATGAAACTCCTCGGTAACTTATAATATCCTTATATTTTACAAGAGGGGGTACTTTATTCACTATATATATATATATATATATATATATATATATATATATATATATATATATATACTCACAAAGGGGCAGATTTACTAAGCTCGAGTGAATAGTTTGAATCCAAAAATATTCAAATTTCTAAATAATTTTTTGGGTACTTCAACCATCGAATTCGATCGAATCAAATGATTCGAACGTTTTGAAGTAAAAATCGCTCTACCATTCCATAATCGAAGTACTGTCTAATCCTTCGACTCAATACTTTGCCAAATAAAATCTACCGAATTGAATGTTAGCCTATGGGGACATTGTAGGTTTTGGCCACTTTTTATGATCGAATAAAAATCATTTGATCGATCGCTTTAAATCGTTCTAATCTTTCGATTCAAACTATTTTATCGTTCGATCAAACAATTTTTATTTGATCGTTCGATCGAACCTTTTGCGCTAAAATCCTTCGAATTCGATATTCGAAGTATTTTACTTCAAGGGTCGAATTTGAGGGTTTTTTTAACCCTCAAAATTCGACCCTTGATAAATCTGCCCCAAAGTTTATCTGAATTGTAATTTGGATTTAGCAATGTTATAATCTAAAATAGCTCTAAAATAATGCACATCTTATGAACATTACATGTGAGCAATCAATGTCTTCCATTAGTTTGTGTATTAGTTGTGTATGCCAGATGACAAAGGTTTTAAGTCACTAAGGGACAGGCAAGCACGTATTTTTTGCACTAATTAATTACACAGTGAATCTGTAGCGATTTCTTTATGTTAATGCAGTACAGATCAAAACTTTTTATAATTTTTCATTGGAAAAAAAAAACATACATTAAATTAATTTTCTATACAGCTGCCAGGCCTGTTTAAAATAAATGTTTGAAAGTTGAAAGTCTGTTCTCAAAACCACCTATTACAGAATACCTTTAAAATATGGCATTGAACGGTTCTATAGATGGTTTCTCTAAACCCAAGCTGCATCTGTTGTGTAGGACACATTGCTACAGAACTGAAAACCTGAACTCCCATGAGGCTTTAATATGTATGTGTAACAGCTCTTTGGAACCACATCAGCTGTTTGCAAAGGCTGCTGATGTCTCAGCTAACAAGCTCCCAGCTGAATGAGTCCAACACACACCCGGTGAAGCATCCAGATTCATTTCAACCTTCTCTTGCCATTGTTGTTTCTCCCAGCTGGTTTCAGAGTAGAGAGGAAAACATCAGGGAACTTTTATAAAAAAATTAATTAAAAATATTATAACCAGCATTACCTTGCTTTGCACTTTGGTGCACAATGACATTTCCTCATTAAAAACCAACTTGCTTAGATTTATTTATCCTTTTTACATCTACCAGTACACTTGGCATTCCAAGGACATACATATGCTAATGCACCATTATCATCAAAAAAAAAAAAAAAGTTTTTGCCTGAGAACAATGTATTTGGTAAAAGGAATGAGAAAAGTACTAGAAAAAAATATTGAAATGTAAAAGAAAATTGGAGACAATTTTCTCCTTGCATATTTCCTAGCATGTGGGGGCATATGCCCTTTACACTGCTAAAAAGAGTCAGTGGTCTCAAATTAAAATTGAGGTTCAAAAAATGAATATATATTGGTCATTGTTAATAATTGCATTTCCATTCATCATTGGGTTTACATTAATTTTAAATAATTTAGCTAAGTATATATATATACAGTATATATATATATATATATATATATATATATATATATATATATATATACTTTTATTAAAGTAACAATTGGTTTATGTGAAGGACATTCAGAAATTATTGTCTGGCTACAATATATGAATAGAAATAGAATAGAAAACAAGAACCATTCACTGAAATTTTGAGTAGCTTCCTTCTCATATTTTGTCTTTTGAGCTTTGTTGTAGAAGACATTTCCTGTCTCTAATTTGGTTATATGTAACATAGCCAGATTGTAAACTGTAACTGTGTGCAACAATGCTTCTCATGAAGATAGTCTAATTACACTCAAATCAAGAAATCTTTTAGAAGTCATTAACACAGAGGCCACATTTATCAAAGTTGAAATTTCAAATTTATGTGAATATTTTTAACTCTAATAAATTCAATATACTTGAAATTTGATAGGGAGGTTAATTAATAAAGGCTAAAACTCGAACGAATATTACCAACCCAAACGTGAATGGAATTTGAATTGGATTAGACTAAACTCTAAAAAATGTAGTTTTTTCTCTGAAAATTCGAATTGTTCCAAGGGTCAAGATTTGATAAATCTTGATTTTCAAATTTGAATTAAAATTCAAATTGAGTTTGGATAATTCCCAATATGAATTTGAGAGTTTTGGCCAAAACTTTTTTTTTTTAAATTAGAATTCACATTTACTATTCAAACCTTAATAAATCTGCCCCATAAAGTTTCCCATCTATTGGGGATGCTCAATGTGTATGTGCAGCTGTTGCCAATAACGCTAAAATAGTACTTAAACCAAGGGGTTAATCAACGTGGTGTAGTATGGTGTAGGCAGTAAACAATTTGCAATGGGGTCTTTATTTTAATTAGTTTAACACTTTTTTGCTAGAGCTCCCAAGCTTGGAAATTAAACTAGGAGCTGACTGCCCTAGTAACTAAGAAGCTGTTTTGAAATCAAGATGGAGTATGAATAGCAGTGGGTCTAAAGAAAATAAGCACTACAGTTAAGAACAACAATAACTGAAGAGTTCCAGTCTATCTGTTATTTTGACATTGACTCCTTAATAGAGCCATAATAGACAGTTGAAAAATAAAACAAAAATAAATTAGACCAACTGAAAATGTATTTACAATAGGTCCATATATAAAATGCTAAACATTAATACAAAGAGGAACTGTCCCTAAAAAGGTTTCACCAAATATGGCAAATATTTCATAGTGTCATTTAATTTAAAGCCTAGGGAAACAGGCATCTTACAAGATCATCCCTACTTCATGCAATTTAGCAACATTACCTTGTACTTGATTCTAACTAAGCTGCATGAATCTGTAGTGGTCGCATCCAAACAATCTATTGGCTTTATTTAATGTTTAAATGTTTTTTTCAATTAGACTTAAGGTCAGGTGATCCAAATTATGGGAAAAAAATCTTATTTGTAAAACCTCAGGTCCTGAGTAATATTAATGAATTTATATTTAGTCCCAATAATAGATCCATATCTATATGTACTTTAAAGTGTATTGTGTATAAATGGCTAACAATGAGCAACATTTTTGCCAGGTATGGATTTATTGCAAAATTCTGCATTTCTCCATTGGTAAATATTTTCGCACAACCAATGCAAACTTACCTGTATTTTGCACAAAAAAAAAAACCCTCAATAAAAAGACACCCATAGACCCATAGGGGTAGATTTATCAAAGCTTGAATCTCGAAGTAAAATATACTTTGAAATTCGACCATCGAATGGCTATAATTCGACTTCGAATATCAAAGTTGAAGTTTTTTTTACCGAATTTGACTGTTTTGCAGTCAAAGTAAAATCGTTAGTTCGATCGATCGCTGAAATCATTAGAATCAAACTATTCAAACGATTTCTGTGATCGATCGAACTATTTTACTTCAATTACAAAAAACTTAGAAAAATGCATTAGAAGGTCCCCATAGGCTAACATAGCACTTCTGCAAGTTTTTTTTTAAAGAGACAGTACTTTGATTATCGAATATTTGAGTATTCAAATTATTTTACTTCTAATCGAATTCAAAGTAAATTTGAAGTTGTAGTATCCTATTTTATGGTCGAAGTATCCCAAAAAATACTTTGAATTTTGATATTTTTTTTAATTTGAAAATTTCCTCTAATTCACTTCGACCCTTGATATATCTGCCCAATAGTATTCTGCACAGAAGAAGTCGCCACAAAAGATATTTGTCACAAAGAACACCCATAGACAATGGAAAGCTACATCACGCAAAAAAAAGTTGCAGTGAAGACATGCCCAGTGACTTCAATGTGTTTCCTTGTGCAAAATGAATGACCATTTTTTTCTCTTGCCAGATGCATTGAACTCAATGGGTGTATTTTCATGCTTTTATATATTATTTTATTATTATATATCTTATGCTTTTTTTTTTTGTATCAATAATTTTTTATTGAGGAAATCGTGCATAACAACAAAGTCGGTATCATTGTTACAGTTACTTCACAAATACAGATAGTGTTGAAAACGTTTCTGTAGCGAACATTAAAGCGGCTAAGTCCAATTGTAACAACAAGCATAGTATATGACATGAAAACTGAACATGTGTCAAGGCTAAATAATACTAAGAGTAGACAGTACACGTTTCCATTTTTTACATTGAATTCAAGAGAAAAAAGAAAAACTACAAAGTACAGGACAGAAGAAAGAAAAACAAAAAAGAAAGAAAAAAAAAAAAAAAAGGGGGGGTTAAGGTCCACTGCCTTATCAACCTAGGCATTATAAACAAGGACTAATTAGTCAGTATCCGCCCACCCAGAGTCATTGCAACCTGTTCTCAATAGACTAGCGCTGATCGATTAAACCCAGTCGGATAGCGGTAGGTGATCCAGGGGTCCCAAACCTTCGCAAATTGGTCCTGCTTGTCTAATACTATACACGTTAACTTTTCCATAATAAATACTCCATCTATCCTAGTTTTCACATCAGAAAAAGCCAAGGTCGGAGTCAGCCAAGCTTTTGCTATCACCTGCTTCGTTGCCGTGAAAAAATGTGTAATTAAGGAGTATTGGGCCCGAGAGACTGCGTCAATTCTCTTATGTAAGAGAGCATCTGCAGGCCGTTTGGGTAAATTCACTTGCAGGACTGAATATATCAAGTGATACACCCGGATCCATAGGCGTCGTGCCCTGGGACAATGCCAAAATATATGGGCCATCGTTCCAGCCTCGTAACAGCCTCTATAAAACAATTAGGGCTAGTTTGGGGGTTGCATTTAGCAACGCGACTCGGAACTAAGTACCATCTGCTAATAACTTTATATACAGTTTCCTGTGCTAAAACATTGGTGGAAGCACGTTTGGCACTCAGAAAAATATCTTGCCAGTCTCGATCTTGCAACGTCAACGTCAGTTCCATATTCCATCTTTGCACAAATTTTAGAGAGGTTATGGGCTGGGTATTAACGCTTTGATGGTAAATATAGCTAAGGGAGCCTTTCATACGTGGTCGATGGAGGCATAACGCTTCAAAAAAAGTATTTTTTGCACCGAAGACAAGTAGTGTCTGATTTGATGATACCTATACATTTCTCGATCTGGGGCATTATATCTATCCTTCAAAACTGACCAACTTATTATGTTGCCATGCAGTATGAAATGCCGTACATGTGTAAGGTTATTGTCACTCCACCAACGGAACTGAGTCGGTTGAAGCCCAGGCAAGAAAATCGGATTGTCAAATAAAGGTGCCATCGGTTGGTGTTTAGAGAGCCAATGGGGATTAACTTTAATTTTGTGCCATAGAGACAATGTATGCTTTATAGTTGGAAAAGTCTCTGACCTATGCGAATGCTTATGTGTCCAAAGAAAATCCCGCAGAAAATTACATTGACATATAGCTTGTTCCAGCATTGACATATAGCTTGTTCCAGTACAACCCACTTGGGAGGTCGAAGAAGAACAAACCAGTTCAACATTTGAGCCATCTGAGCAGCCATATAGTATTCACGAAGGTTTGGGACACCCAATCCCCCCATGGTTCTATGCCTATATAATAGGCTCCGAGCAAGTCTAGGCCGTTTATTATTCCAAACGAACCGGAAACAAGCATTTTGCAATCGAGATAACCAATCAGCTGGTGTTGCTAAAGGAAGGGTACGAAACAGATAAAGAATCCGAGGTAAAATACTCATTTTTATAATATTAACCCTGCCAAACCACGAAACTGAAAAATTCTCCCAGGACTTCAGGTCATCCATTAGGCGTTTAATGAAATTTCTATAATTAGTGTCACATAGCGTGCCATAAGAATCTGTAAGGTGGATTCCTAAATACTTAAGAGACGTATTCGTCCAGGCAAAATCAAAATTGAGCTTCAGCAATTTTATCATACTAGGTGACATATTAAGGGGTAATGCCTCAGATTTAGACACATTAATCTTCAGACCTGAAACCCCGTAGAACTTATCCAGAACATTAAATAAGTTTGGCAAAGATATCATAGGTTTCGATAAAGTCAATTATAAGTCGTCAGCATATAAACAACATTTATGTTCTTGGTCTTCCACATGTATCCCATTGACATCCCGGTTTTGTCTTATCAATGCCGCCAAATATTCCATTGCCATCACAAATAAAATTGGTGACAAGGGGCACCCCTGTCTGGTACCCCATGCAATTACAGTGGGGGGAGTAAGAAATCCTTGATGTTTTATTTGAGCCGTGGGGCAGTCGTACAGAGCCCGGATATAAGACAAAAAAGTCTCCGGGAACCCATAGCGAAACAGGACATACTTAAGAAAATCCCAGGACAGAGAATCAAAGGCTTTCTCTATATCCAGTGAAAGGAGCACTGCAGGAGTGCCCCTCTCACTGGCCCAAGAGATTAGATCAATAGCCCTGCGAATGTTATCAGAGGGTTGTCTGTTAGGGACAAAACCAGCCTGATCACTGTCCAGTAGATCAGATAAAAACGTATTAATCCGTTTAGCCAATATTTTCCCTATTAATTTCATATCATGATTCA
Organism: Xenopus petersii; assembly: GCA_038501925.1. Taxonomy (NCBI): domain Eukaryota; kingdom Metazoa; phylum Chordata; class Amphibia; order Anura; family Pipidae; genus Xenopus; species Xenopus petersii. Next base: position 31,608,776 of record CM076676.1, on the reverse strand, counting down.
ATAATGTAATCGGTCTGTGGTTTTCGACTAAGTTACTATCCTTATTAGGCTTGGGAATAGCCGTTATAAAGGCTCTAAGAGAATCCGGAACAAACCGGTCTCCTGCTCTTATGGAATTAAATAATTTTACGATATGTGGGGTTAATTCTTTAATAAAAGCCTTGTAATATGGGCCTGTGAATCTGTCAGGACCCGGGGCCTTTTGTGCCTTCAACGATTTAATAGCCCACTGTACTTCCTCAGCAGTAATGGCTTGATCCATATAAGCCCTTTGATCCAAAGTTAAAGTGGGGAGCCCTATGTCCCGAAACAATAAATCTGCTTTACATTCATCAAAATTCGTATGGTGCTTGTATAGTTGCGAATAGAAGTCCCGAAATGACTCCGCTATTTTCTGGGGATTTGCTGTAATGGCCCCTGTTTTAGTTAGAATACTATGTGTAGGGGATATTTTGTTAATATTCCGTAATTTATTTGCTAACATAGTGTCAATTTTATTAGCTTTTGTGTAAAATCTTTGTTTCAGCCATCTAAGTTGTTTCTCTGTTTCTTCCACAAGGTACAAATTCAATTCTGTTTTAAGTTGGCGGATATGACGGGAACCAGCAGTACTAGGTTTAGTTCGAAAGGACTGTTCCGCCAGTTCCAGTTGACATGACAATTGGCGGACTCGTTCCTTTTTTTCCCTTTTCTTTCTGGAACATATTTTAATAAGAATGCCCCTAATGTAGGTTTTATGAGCTTCCCAAATTACTGACTGCCTGAGATCCGGAGTGTCATTAATCTGAAAATAAGAAATTAGCTCCTCCTCCAGTTGCGTACGCACCTGTGGGTTGGTGAGAATGGCTTCGTTCAATCGCCATATGGGAACTACTTTGGGGGATTGTAAATTTCGTATGGTTATTCTCACAGGATTATGATCAGACCAAGAACACACCGGAATCCGAGCAGAAGCTACGTTTGCAGTTAAGGAAACACTGAGCAACACATAATCTATTCTAGAGTATGTCCCATTAGGATTAGAATAGAAAGTATAATCGTTCTTAAAGGGGTTGCACTCCCTCCAGGCATCAGCCAATCCCATAGACTGTAAATTTAGTACGTATAACTTTAGACAGAGGTTCAACATATTTCTTATTGGGATTTAGAGGATCAAACCTATCCCGTCTAGCATTTAGTGTTGTGTTGAGATCGCCTCCAATTATGATTTGCCCTTGAGTATGCTTAGACAATGACATAAAGAACCTGTTATAAAATTTACTCTGTTTGCTATTGGGACTGTAGACCGATGCCAAGGTGTAAAGTGCCTCCCCTATAGTACATGCAATTATCACAAAATGACCCTGTGGGTCCGGTATACATTTCAACAACTTGAATGGCAAACTTTTATGAATAAAAATTCCAACCCCTTTCTGCTTCTTTTCCGCATTAGCTAGAAAAACATGAGGAAATTGAACATGAAAATACTTAGGCTGTGATACTTTAGAAAAATGCGTCTCCTGGAGGAAAAGTACCTGTATACCCATGGACAGATAGTAGCGGAATGCCATTGAGCGTTTGTGAGGGCTATTCAAGCCCTTCACATTATGTGTGAGAAATACAGCCATCGGAAAGTTGAGTAGTTGAGTATGCTCAAAAATTACGTACAAAATCCAGGAACAATAGAATATGCCAGTCCAGTCCAAAATAACATAGTTCAAGGCAGTGGTCGATGCAGGAAAATAAGAAGTAAAAAAAGAAAAAAATAGTGAAGCAAAAAAAAAAACAAAACAAGAAACAAAAAATACTTAACTGTGTTAGTGAACAAATCCAAACTGCATTCCAGTATGGATTCCAAAGTTGGCCACGGAATAGGGGCCACAAAAGCGTATTCCGCCATGCCAGAGAAAATCTTCCCTAATGGCATCATCATCGATGGTGTGGTGTAAGTTGAGAGGGGGGAAACGTCCTCCCTTCCAAGGGATTGTCTCCTGAAGAATTGTCGCAATTCCTAAAAGCTCCAATACAGCTTATGTAAGGTGCCTATGTGTTGGAGCCACCTTTGACGTCCTGTCTTCGGGTCGTCCTCAGCGGCGTCTGTTCCCATAAAGTGGCCAACGGGCCCTGTGGTGACACATATGGCAAGCTAGGCATCATACTCGGGCTGCCAGTAGCGATGTCGTTCTCAATGATCCGTAACGCCCGAAGAGCGGATAGCCCTTCCTCTGATGACTTAACAACATGCTGTTTGTTATTGTAGCTAAAGGTGAGCTTAAATGGGAATCCCCAACGATACAACATTTTGTGCTGTCGAAGAAGTTGTGTAATAGGGTGCATTGCTCGCCGACGCTGTATGGTTACACCCGCCAAGTCAGAGAAAATTTGATATGGATGGGAGTTATACGTCAGATCAACAACACCTCTAACGGCTGCCATTACAGTTTCCTTAGTGGCATAATAATGAAATCTGAGAACAATGTCTCTAGGCATCCCACCATCTCTCCTGGGGCCCAGTGCCCTATGCACTCTGTCCAACTCTAATCGGCCCTTCAGGAACCAACGTGGCCAGTAGCGCGGGAATGTCGGTATGCAAGTCCTTAACATCTTCACTGAGCCCCCTAATGCGAATATTGTTTCTGCGGGACCTGTTCTCGTAGTCTTCTAGCCTCTCCAACAAATCATCATGCTGGGCAGATAGACGGGCTATAGAGACATCGTGCGCATTAACTTGAACAACAACTTCCTCAAGTTTCGACTCAATCTGATCTGTGCGGTGGCCCAATTCTCGGATCTCCCGTGTAAGTTGCGCAGTTATATAAGCTGACATTTCCTCCAGCTCAGTATGTAATAGTGTCTTAAATTTGTGGAGGAGAGTTATGTCGTTAATATGTGGGGAGTCCTGTACTGTGCCCGAAGAAGCGCTTACCGGACTGCTCTTGTCCGTTGGGACATCTTCGGAGTGTGCAGGTGAAGTCGGGCTTGGCGCCGCCATCTTGGGAGTGTCCACTGTCGCGGCGTTCGAGTCAAAGAAGTCTGTTAGCGGTTTCTGCGTTGCTTTCTTTTTAGGTTTAGTTTTGCCAGATCTGGGCATGCTGCCCCAGAGGTTGTTGTGCTTCGACAGCCAAAAAGAGCAGGCTTAGGGAGCTTTTTAGGTTCTATTTCCTTGATCCGGGACGGAGCGATGTGCCTGCACGTCTGCTCACGGTCGCATCACGTGACGTCTCATATCTTATGCTTTTATATATTATTTTATTATTATTATTTTATTATATATTATTTTACATTCAAGAGTTTTTTTTATTTTCAACTAACAAAAAAATGGGTCACGCAAGTCTCTGATTTAATATTAGTGTCTTATAAGTGCATTTCTATTGCATTTGTCTGCTCTCATCTCAAACATTTGATGAGAATATTAAAACCTTCTCAAAGCCTCTGTAATGAAATCAAAGAATGTAAAGAAAGATGAAATCTGGAAGGGAAATCACAGTGATAACTCGAGGCCTCTGATCCATAATTGGTCCTTTTCTGTCTTTTGATTTTGTGGCTGCAATTTAAACAATTACCAAAACACAGTTGTAATAATTAGTTTCTACTTTTGCTTTCAATTAGAATTAGAGGCTCGGGGAATACAAGTCTCCACGATCATGAAAACAGCTAAGTTCATTTTACTTGCTCTGCATGCGGATTGGAACTTTAAGTATTTTTTTTTTATGGATAAAGCAGGAATTAAATGAATTTTTTAGAAGATTCAGGTTTGGTCTCATAAGACCATGTCTTAGTAGAAGAAATGTTATAGGTCAATAGCTCTGCTTCAGTATTTGATTTAAAATAAGGATATTCATTCTACTTTCCTTGAATTCATCACCATCGATATTGTCCAAGAATATTTCAGAATGAGACCACTTAAGAAGGCTGCAGGACAAAGACATCTGGTTGTAAAGTCTCTTCATGTGCCACAAATGACAGTGATCAAAGTTACACCAGGTTTTCATTGAAATTTGTGCATATTGTTGTGGTGCACTCTGTGTCCAAACAAACTTTGTTCCTCACCAGTATTGTGCTGATTGGTCCAGGACAATCACCTGTCCGTCATTGTGTTCCCTGGCAGCGGCACTTCCTCAGAGTATATCATACTCTGAGGAAGTGCCAAAGGGCACGAAACGCGTCAGTAGTAAGGACATTATGCACTTTTAATGTTTGGTAGACAATAAAGCTTTAATTCATCTTCACTAGTCCGATCAACTTTGTATTTTTGAAACTTTGTTCCTGTTCTATAAATTGTCACTTGTCATATAAAGATGTAATTCTTTTCCGCATACTTTAAATCAAAGCATAGCCATGACTCTACTTTCCACTGAAGCCTCAAAATTCTCTAAATTACTTGCCTTCATTAATCTGATGTTATCATTGCTATTCCTTCATGAGTTATCCTACATGATTGCTCAAAATAAACCAGCAATAGTGACCTATTTTTTAAATGAAGAAAAGCAGAGAACGGAGAGAGCAACACTGGGGACTGTTTATCAGGAGCTGAAGTACATAGGTGGCCAAAAGTAGCCCCATGCAGCTTATTGCTGCCTAAGGAAGCACATGACTAGGCCTGACAATTTAGGGACATCTAAGGTAACTGGTTTAAAATACCGTGGGGTATTATATACATAGTTACATAGTTAAATTGGGTTGAAAAAAGACAAAGTCCATCAAGTTCAACCCCTCCAAATGAAAACCCAGCATCCATACATACACCCCTCTACTTTTAATTAAATTCTATATACCCATACTAACTATAGAGCTTAGTATCACAATAGCCTTTGATATTATGTCTGTCCAAAAAATCATCCAAGCCATTCTTAAAGGCATTAACTGAATCAGCCATCACAACATCACCCGGCAGTGCATTCCACAACCTCACTGTCCTGACTGTGAAGAACCCCCTACGTTGCTTCAAATGAAAGTTCTTTTCTTCTAGTCTAAACGGGTGGCCTCTGGTACGGTGATCCACTTTATGGGTAAAAAGGTCCCCTGCCATTTGTCTATAATGTCCTCTAATGTACTTGTAAAGTGTAATCATGTCCCCTCGCAAGCGCCTTTTTTCCAGAGAAAACAACCCCAACCTTGACAGTCTACCCTCATAATTTAAGTCTTCCGTCCCTCTAACCAATTTAGTTGCACGTCTCTGCACTCTCTCCAGCTCATTTATATCCCTCTTAAGGACTGGATTCCAAAACTGCACTGCATACTCCAGATGAGGCCTTACCAGGGACCTATAAAGAGGCATAATTATGTTTTCATCCCTTGAGTTAATGCCCTTTTTTATGCAAGACAGAACTTTATTTGCTTTAGTAGCCACAGAATGACACTGCCCAGAATTAGACAACGTGTTATCTACAAAGACCCCTAGATCCTTCTCATTTAAGGAAACTCCCAATACACTGCCATTTAGTGTATAACTTGCATTTATATTATTTTTGCCAAAGTGCATAACCTTGCATTTATCAACATTGAACCTCATTTTCCAGTTTTCTGCCCAGTTTTCCAGTTTAGACAAATCACTCTGCAAAGTGGCAGCATCCTGCATGGAACCTATAGTTCTGCACAATTTAGTATCATCTGCAAAAATAGAAACAGTACTTTCAATGCCCACCTCCAGGTCATTAATAAACAAGTTGAAAAGCAAGGGACCTAGTACAGAGCCCTGCGGTACTCCACTAACAACATTGGTCCAATTAGAAAATGTTCCATTTACCACCACTCTTTGTAGTCTATCTTTTAGCCAGTTCTCTATCCAGGTACAAATACTATGTTCCAGGCCAACATTCCTTAATTTAACCAGTAACCTTTTGTGTGGCACTGTATCAAATGCTTTAGCAAAATCTAAGTAAATCACATCCACTGCCATCCCAGAATCGAGGTGTCTACTTACATTCTCATAAAAAGAAATTAAGTTAGTCTGGCAAGATCTATTACGCATAAAACCATGCTGGCACAAACTCATAGTATTATGATTTGCTATGAAGTCCAGTATCTTATCCTTTATTAACCCTTCGAAAAGCTTTCCTACCACTGACGTCAGACTAACTGGCCTATAGTTTTGAGGCTGAGAACGGGATCCTTTTTTGAATAGAGGCACCACATTAGCAATTCGCCAGTCTCTCGGCACTATGCCAGATCTCAATGAATCCTGAAAAATTAAGTAAAGAGGTTTGGCAATCACAGAGCTAAGCTCGCTAATTACCCTGGGATGAATACCATCTGGCCCTGGACCTTTGTTAATCTTAACATGTTCTAGTCTCTTTTGAATGTCATCATGTGTGAACCATGCATCATTAGTTGTATTACTAGAATTGGGACTGTTAAGAAGGAAACCTTCACTTACTGATTCCTCATTTGTGTAGACAGATGAAAAATATGAATTCAGAATCTGCGTTTTTAATTTGTTTTCATCAACCAGCTGACCCCCCTCTGATAGTAAGGGACCCACCCCTTCCTGCTTCATTTTTTCACTATTAACATATTTAAAAAATAATTTTGGATTTTTTTTACTGCTTACTGCAATATCCTTTTCTATAGCAATTTTAGCTTGCCTTATAGCTTCTTTATAGCTTCTTTGCATGATTTATTGGCCTCCTTGTACCTTATAAATGATTCGGCTGTACCAGCTAACTTGAAAGTTTTAAAAGCACGTCTTTTCTTACCCACCTCACAACAGTTCATTACTAAGTTTTTGCAGTGGAGGGAATCATGCTGTTTTACATTGATTGCAGTTTATTCCCTAAGAGAAGGTGTTCACTACCCACCATTGGAGGAGGAAGCGAATGGTGCCTCGGTTTGGTTGTCATGCATTTCCATTGCCATGAACCTAGGCGTCAAAAATTTGTATTATATAGTTGCTTTATTTTGCTTTATTTTTTGGTATGTATATTCTTTACCTAATGTAAGAAATTAATGATTAAGCTGGAGCCATACTCATTTTTCTTTTCACCAATTATTTCTAGGTGATTAGTTATTGGGGAAAAGGGCAGTCATCTATCCTTGCCTGAGACATACACTAGAAACTACATTACAAGCAATTACAGGAGAATTACTATTCTAACATATCTAACATCTAACATATTCAGTCCCAAATAGTGTAGTCATAGGGACCTATTCACCAAGAGTAAAACCAATTCCCCAGAGGGGAGTTCCTCAGGCTCTCTGTTTCCTTGTAGACTTTTTCCAAAGGATGAATGTAGAATTTGCTATGTATTCACCTTTTAATAATCAATCAATAAAAATACTATACAAATATAAAGAGAGAGCTGGGGAGTTTATTTGAAATCTGGTGAATTTACTAAGAGGCAGATGAAGGTATTCTTATTTTCTTATTCCAGGACAAATGTAAAAAAGAAAAGAGAGCTCCTTCTGTACATCACCCTCTCTAATCATGTGCCTTTATTTTTTTTTTTACTGTAAATTGAAATGCGATCTCAAGTTCTGATTCTAATCACGAGGCAGCACAGATTTGGTCATGCTTTCTGTTCTGCATGCTTCTTTATTTCAACAAAATTGTCTTATTATTTGCACAGCCATTGGCAGAGCAGTCAAAATATATAATATGAAAAATAATGTACTTCCCAATAGATGTAATCTCCCTAACCTCCTGCATAATGTCTTACAATAGGAATAAATACCCATTTATGGCCTTATGTCTTACTGTAATGAAGAGTTTGTGAACTATATACACTGGCTTGGTCCAACAATACAAACTGTAATTATATAAATGTTTTCTTTTATAGGCTGTATAAATTCTCATTCTAATTTCATTAACTTTGTGCTCTTTTTTACTCTGTAATGCTGTGGCCAGGTGTGTGCTAATATGTAACAGATTTAATGCAATTGAAAAATCAGATCAAACTCACATATCATGCCTTTAAACCAGGAACATCCAAATCTGGATTAAAAAAATAATTTTATTATACTAGGCTAGCATAGATTTTAAAACTCTAGCAGCATGTACTGATACAGTATAACATTAGATTGAAGCCTGCTTTGTTTGTAAAAGGCTGGTGCACAAGTTGACTCTTGTCATTTGTATCAAGTGTGATGTAAGTGGGTATTTTGTTGCATGTACACCAACTACATGGGCACACAAAAAAAAGTTTGAATTGGGAACAAAGAGATCCTACGACGTATTGCTTGGTTAATGACAGGTGTAAAGAACAGTATGTAGTTCCTATGTGCTTAAGGGTGATGACACATAGAGCTGTTCAAAATCATGCTACCAGAGCGTGACACAGCCCTTTGCTTACCTTTCCATGGCAGTTAATTGGACTCTCCATGGATAAAACATTTGACGTGCATAACCGCATAGTATTTTTTACTGTAATCCCTCTGGGGTAAATAAATAAAGTAAAATCATAGAGAAAAATAAGGGGGGTTGACCAATGCACATTTCCCTGGTCCCCTGTCTCATAAGTAATTCAATATCTATGCTTACTGGGCCCAGGTCCTCCTCTATATTCATGACAAAATGGTACTGTCCAACCTGTTAAACCGAAAGTGTGTCTCCTAGGCATAGTAAATGAGGTTACCCCAAGATCAGCCATGAGAATTATTTGCCGTACCCTACTGGACATATAAATGCATGCAAAATACATATAAAGAACGTTCTATGGATAAAAAAGTCATTCACTCATACATTACTTCCTATTTGGAAGAACATAAATAAACGATAAATCCTTCTTATAATATTCTCCCTTTGAAAAGCATAAAGCTATGCAAACTTACAAATGCATACTGAATGGTGCAGCAAATTGTTATGTCTTAGATAAATATTTTTACAGTAGTTCCTTAAATAAATGCACCACTAGCATTTTTGTGTCCCTAGAAAATAACGCTTTACATGCAAATAAGCTACATCAAAATACATCTGAATATTTAAAAGCATTCTTGAGCTAAAATATTTTAGAATCCAACTACAAATACTTTTCAGAGGGCTGAATATTTATCTGTATACAGTACAGTACTTATGTGATATTTTGTTTTCCTTTTCATCAAATAATGAAACATGTCAATTCAGGAGTTTGTTGGACTTTTAGATGCTTAAAGGTAAAGCAACATTACCATTCAATGTATTACATTTTATGCAAAATCTTTCTGGGTTCCCAGTATATAACCATGACAAGGGGACTCTTTGATTTACCTTTCGCCTTGAGCCATCCCACTGAACCCCATTGTTACATGCCTTAATGAAACACCAGGAGACAGAAATTGGTTTAAATGACCACAACATTTATTGTCATTTAATTAAATAAATATAAATAGGACCTTGCTAACCTAACTCAATGCAATATTCTAAAGCCAGAATCCCATAAGAGCTTGCTACTTTGCTCTGCATTCCTCACTGAAGATTTGAACTCAGCACTATGTAATTTTATCCACCACTAAGTATTAGGCTGCCTCTACCTACAGAGAGGTTGGCCCCAAACTCAAGCCGTGTTGCTAGTCCTGAATCTGCAGTGTCTCAATGATAGGAAACCCAAGCAAGCTGTCACCTAGCACAAGCAATAGTAGCATCTGTATCAATCAACCCACAAAAGAGACACTCCTTTCTCTCTCTTTCCTGTGCAGTACTCTAGCAAGGTCCTACCACTATTGTGACAAGTAAAACTTAAAATAGATTATCATATATCCACTTTTATGATCCAGAGGAAGGCAAAAAAAACAGCCGGAAGCCAGTACCAATTATGCCTCAAGACGGAAAATATTCCTTCCAGACTCCAATGACGATCGGAAACATTCAGACAAAACATGAATGTTTACAATGCATACTGTATAAAGATACATAAACCACACTATAATGATACATTAAGGAAAACATCTACATTCAGTTATTAATAGATTATAAAGAACTTCTAACATTTTGCAAAATATGCAAAAATTGGGAGGGTGGGTGGAAGGTTTCTCCCCACTGGTGGTCCAATTTTCATTATTCATTATATATATTGGACCAGGTAGCATGAACCAAAGAGTATATAGATACTGGGAACAAATTGATAAAAGTTTGAAAGTGTGGTATCTGAAGCATTAAATAAAATCAGGAAGAGACCCTAGAGTCAATAAGATTAGAAATATTAGCAGCAGAACAGAACACAGACACGATCACAAAAAAAAGGTGTAAAGCACACAGTCACTAACCTGGTTTACTTGGGTTGTGTGCTTGTTGTTCATAACATGTGTCTGTCCCATTGCCCTATAGTTTGCCACAATGGTCCCATGATGCACTGCCATTGGTATCATACAACACACTGGTATGATACCTTTTTCTGTTCTTGAGACAGCACTAGCCATGGGTTTTGTGGTGAACCATATATCTCCTCCTTGATCTCCTCTGGAAACCCTAAGGGGCAGATTTACTAAGCTTGAGTGAATAATTTGAATGGAAAAATATTCGAATTTCGAATTTTTTTTTTGGGTACTTCGACCATCGAATTGGTCAAATTCGATCGATTCAAAGTAAAAAATCGTTCGACTATTCAACCATTCGATAATTGAAGTACTGTCTCTTAAAAAAATACTTTGACTTCATACTTCGCCACTTTAAACCTACCGAGGTGCAATGTTAGCCCATGGGGACCGACCCCAGCACAATGTTAGCCTATGGGGACAGCAGTTTTTTTTTGATTGAATTAAAATCCTTTGATCGATCGCTTAAAATGGTTTGAATTGTTCGATTTGAAGGAGTTTATCGTTTGATCTAACGATTTTATATTCGATCGTTCGATCAAAGCTTTTGAGCTAAAATCCTTCGAATTCGATATTGAATTCAAAGGATTTTACTTCGACGTTCGATCAAAGCTTTTGAGCTAAAATCCTTTGAATTCGATATTTGAATTCGAAGGATTTTACTTCGAGGGTCGAATTCGAGGGTTTTTTAACCCTCGAAATTCGACCCTTGATAAATCTGCCCCCAAGAGTCTATAAAATGAATTCCATTTTTTACAATCAGCATGATTCCACAATTACCTGGGGCATAGATAGGCAGTGGCATTTGAGTCACAGAGCACAGTGAGAGTTGGCAAAATGACGAGATGGTACATATGGTGCCAGCCAGTTGCTGAATTTGCAATCTTGTTCTTCCTACAGTTCTATATTTTACATATCTGTATACACATGAAATAAGTTCCACTATGAGCATATAGAGAACATCCCCTTTTAGCTACATTTTGTTCTTCTCCTTGCTCTCCCACAGCCTCAGTTACCTGCTTGATAAAAGTGCGGCACTAGTAAAAAGTTAAAATTACAATAATGAAGAGGAATGCCGTTGTGCTGGGATTGCTGGAATATGAAACATTAGACAGAAGGCAGAACCAGTTTTAGTGACTACATCTTGCTGTGCACAGTAATAAAAGTTACATCGTAAGCTCTTTTAATAAGGCATCAATTGCACCTGGTTTTTATAATATTATGTATTGTGCAGCTTACACATGTTTATTAAAAAAAAGCAATGGCAGTGCTAAAATTGCTCCTAATAGTAATGCATTTTTTAAAGACACTTTTAATAGATCAGACTTTCACATTGTTCCAAAGAGTGCTGACTAAGCTTATAATGGTGAGCTCAAAGCAAATTTATGACCCTGTTTTCTAAACGCATGTATTTTTGCAATGGCAGGTTATGCTGCTTAAGTATAAACCCTATCTCTTGCTCTCTTTTTATCTTATTTATTCTTTTTGTCCTCTTTTTTATCTTTTTTTTTTCCAGTGGATAAATGATCAATAATAACATTTCTATCGATGAACAGTACCTTTGTACTTGATCCAAACTAAGATGTAATTAATCCTTATAGGAAGCAAAACCAGCCTATTTGGGTTTATTTCATTTTTACATGATTTTCTAGTAGACTTATGGTATGAATATACAAAATTACGGAAAGATCTCTTATCCGGAATACCCCAGGTCCTGAGCATTCTGGATAACAGGTCCCAAGCTTGTATATATGATTCATAAAGTGCTTCATGGTACACTATAATCAATTGAACTTAAAAATATGTGATAACATTCTATTAAAATGGACTGGCAAGGTAGGATATCTGAGCCAAATATTTCAATTTTAATTTACTTCATCTGTATATTTCATTAGTTATTTTCTTCCGTAGGCAAGGTCTTTGCTAGGCTGGAGAATGCTGATGCTTTGTATGGGTAGCAATTTGTTCAGTTGTCTCCTTGCCATCCTTGTCTCCTTCTTGCATCATTTTTACTTGGACACAATTTATAATGACATTTGTTTACATACTACTTTATCTACACTTAGCTTATATGTGACCGATGTATCTGGAAATTATTTTATTGTTTATATTGAAACACAGAATAGAATGGCAGAAAAGCCAAGCTGTTGGTTGGTCTTCCCAGTTAGCATTTATTCCTCTTAAGTTTTTGATGTCCTACTCTTGTGCTGTTATCTTTAAATACAATTCCCCACAACTGCATTTTATGCATCCAGCCATGTTCCACTGTTGCCAACTGATGGGGCTAAACTTAGCTAACAGGGGCTCTGTAGTGTCAGTGTTAGACAGTTGATATTAGTAGGAAGGGCTGGAAGTGATGCCAATGGTCAGGCAGGGAGATGGCATTACCTGCCAGATCAGGCAGCCAAAGCAAGCCAGAGCAAACAATGGCCATTTGGGTTTTGTTGGGTTATGATTTAGGTTTTGGTGAGGGGAAGTTGTAAGGGAATGTTCTCTCTCTTTTAATTAAAGCAGTGCCCTTCTTAAATCAAAAAATCAATGTTTTTTGTCTTCTGGAAAAAAGGTGAAAAAAGAAAAAGTATGTTACAGAGAATTTAGCAATTGCCTGCTGGTGTGATGCTGAACGTGTCATTCAATTGATATGTTTGAATGTTCCATCATATCTACTATTTAGACCACACATTATAATAGCTTCATTCTTCCTCTGGGTCTTTCAAACTGTAGTCTCACCAATGTCATTAAGATCTGCAAAGAGAACTTTCCACAGATGTATGTTAAAGCAGTAATAAATATTTCAAATACAACAGGACTAACACAAATCATTGTGGAACACTGTTTATTACTTTTCCTTCCTTTGAGCTTAAACCATTAACCACTGCATTCTTGTTCTTTAACAAAAATCCACAACCCTAAAAAACAACCCTAGAAAATTCTTAATATATTATTAATATTGCATGTTCAAAAAAAATGTTATCAAATATTCCTGCTTAGTCTACTACGAATATATGCAAGCAAAAACTGTACCAAACCAGTAAGGCATGATGCGGTAGTGACAAGTCCAGGCTGCCATGGATCCTGTCAGTTCCTGAAGGGAATATTAATAAAAAAAAATCACATTGGTAAATTCTAATTGATTCCTAGAACTTGAAATAGCATTACATTTATTAACATCTGCCCTGCTTTGACAGATGTGCCCATGCAGCAGCACTACTTTAAGCAACTGCATTTGACAGACTTTATTTTAGCATTTCCAGTAGTAAAGAACAAAATTGTACTTATTATTGTATTTTTTATGTTTTACCAAGCAGTAGCCATTATTAATAGTGATGGGCGAATTTATTCGCCAGGCGCGAACTCGCGGCGAATTTGCGCAATTCGCCGCCAGCGAATAAATTCGCAAAACACCCGCAAAAATTCAGAAAAATGGACGCCAACGTCAAAAACAGATGCCAACGTCAAAAACGGGCGCCGGCGTAAAAAAAGCACAGTTTCTCTAATTCTTTGCCGTTTTGCGAATTTCACAAATTTTTCGGCCAAGCAAAATGGCGCAAATTCGCCCATCACTGATTATTAATGCTCAGTAGGAAAATACAATAGCTGGTATTTAAGTGGCTTGGTTTTTTTGTAAGTAATTCCATAATTTTCTTGTTGATATAATATTTATAGGTTTAAAAGTGCTATGATCAGCTCCGCTGCAATTCATGTAAGGATGCTCTAAATTAACTGTCCTCCAGTCATAGGAACCAAAGCTTTCCATAATGATTGGTTAAAAAGTTCAGTAAATGCTAGGGTAAGTATATGTATAATTTCTCTGAGAACCCTATGATGTACACCATCAGGGCCTTTAATTAGGGCCAGTCTACTTTTAATTAATAGAGCTATTTACTATTCTTGTATCTACAGGTTTACTATATTCTTTGCTATTCAGATGTGGTTAACTGTAAGGCATCTTCATTTCAGCATAAATAATTATTTAGGTAAACTGCTATATTTTTGTCCCATCTGCTTTCAGACCTTTTTTGTCCTTTAACTAGTCTGATACTGACAATTTTATCTTATTTTTGCTAACATATCTTGTACAGTACTCTGCAGCAAATATTATTGGTTGTTTTAGCTTTATTATCTATATTTTGGCTTATCTGAGTATCATATGCTTTGTTTTAACCTAAATTATTTCTCGTTTTGAGTTATTTTGTTTCCGGAGGCGAATTTTGGCATACTAAATATTGACAAGTCTTAATGAAATTTATGAGCTCCTTAATCCCACCCTTCCTACACAGAGACACACACATGCTGATCTTGTAAGATTACAAACACCTGAATACAATCCTTTGGAGAAAAGCAAGAAACATCAAAACATCATTGTTAACATACAGCACTCAAGAATCTAAATAAATAAATCATGATTTTTTTAACTAGATTTAGCAGCCATAGTAGATCAGACATGCCATTGTTCACATAGTATTTTAAAGTGAGAAATAGAAATAAAACATTTACCATAATAGCCTTGGAAACAATAGGAGAGAATGAGAGGCAGACTGGAGGGTAGTCTAAGTTTGAGAGGCATGGGCAGGCCTAGTTTTGGGGGCAGTAGGGAGCGGAGGAGGGGTATATGGAGAACAGAGGTATTTTAGGAGATTATGAAAATTAAAAGATGCTAACTTCATTTTGGGATTTTTCTTGTGTAGCTACAACTGAAATGCTTATTGTTAGATTATCTTTTAGTGTTTCGCTAATCACTGCCTCCACCTACTATCTTCACTCTTCTTAGTGCTGTTTTTCCATTTTTAAGCTCATCAGAATTCGCTGTACCCTTATTTTATAATACTTCTGGTTATGAGTGTTTAAGCAAGTATTCAACGTTATTCTTTTTTCTTAGAGATGGTTCCAATTATAGGCATCTTCAGCCTTGAGGCTAATCATGGAAACAGCAAAACTGCTACTGTTCCTGAGCTGGAGAGCCTACTCAAGTTCACGAACCTCAACATCAAACAGGAATGCCAAATCCAAAAAGAGAGACTGACTGCTGCTTAATATTGTGCTTTTTCCACCTCTAGCAATGGCATGAGGAAACCAGTGATTCTTGGTTGAGCTCCAATATCGATGTGTTGTTCATGTTGAAAGCAAGAAAAATGGCATATGTTCCTATCTGACAATTTTTATCTTTGAAAAGTCTTGTCCCATGTAATGCTTGATGATTCAGCTAGTGCAGGGAAAATGCTTTGGTTTGTTTAAGAATATTCAGCACGAACAAGTATATACAGATCCAAAAAATGTTCCCCATTATTTTCTTGCCTGGATTGAGGTAAAAATTTTCCATCTTGTAAATCGAATGGCAACTACTCTGCTGTTTTTAGATTTTATAGCTTTCATTGGTTTTCTATTTTTATAACATAAAAATGTGACCTTTACTCTGTTACTCTAATCATATGGGAGGCAATGTAGGCATTTAATGGGTCAATGGGTCTCATTTCGATTTTGTAAAAAGTTTACACTAATTCCATTGCATTTCTCAGGAACTTATCCTAGTAGCAGACATCTTTAGGTATATCCTCTCACCAGCCTTAATATAATGATGTTGTGCACCAGCTATCTGAAATTACTTTTGTGACCTACAAGTATTCCCTATGTCATAAATACCCATTAACCAACTGTGAGTTGCTATCCACTAAAAGGGATTACCAGCATATATTTAAATGATATACATCCTTGATGGCTCTTAAGTTAAACCTGTAAGTTGTCTGTATGATGACAGGTTAAGAGAGATAAAGTGGCTTAGCTGTACTTCCTTTAAGACATTTGACATTGTAACACAATATATAGTTTATTCAATTCAATTCTAAATAGCCGCATACTGTATATGACGATGGGTATAGGAAAGATTTCCCTTTTAGTGACAAAGTTAAATATACACAAGTATTATTATTCTGTGAATGTTCAATGGATGAAATCAACATAATAACAGCTGATTAGGTCATGGGTTGTTTAAAGGTTGATTGCATTATTTCCTCTACAATATCCATTTAATGCATATTTAGCCTGAATAAACTTGTGAAGCCTAATTGCTCCATAAGGTGAAAAAATATGACAAGGGCACATACAGAGAACAGACACAGTACAGTACAATAGATAAAAGTTCTGTAAAGCAGCCAGCTTTTCAACATATCTACTTAGACGGAAACAAGGGATTGCAGAAGGCGAATGCGGAGACATTTGGAAAGATCCCATAGGACCCCCTCAACAAATGGCACACAAAAGCTGAGCTGGAGAACAGATGGTAGATATGGAAAGTGGAAAAGTGATAAAAATGTGTGGGGGGGGAGGAGAGTAAAGAGAAGACACCGGGGAATATTTATATAATAGTTGTTATGAAAGAGCTATGGAAACAATGTTTTAGATAATTCAGTTTATAGGTAGACAGAAAACAAATTTTGTTTGATCATAAAAACAGCTTGCATATCATGATATATTGCAGAGTTAAATAGTATCAGGTCAACTGTTACATAAATAAGTGGTGTAAATATTTATGGTTTCAAAGGCCTTTATTTCCTATACATAAAGTTTCTTAAAGACATATTAAAAAAAGGTGAAATGTGTACAAAGACTTATGAATGAATGGATATTTCCTCTACAACAAATGCATAACTAAACAAAAGCATTGATATAGTCATGTGGACACTGTTACTCCATTTTTACATAATTACATTATTAAATCGGGTTGAAAAAAGACAAAATACATCAAGTTCTAATGAAAGTTGTTTTCTTCTAGTCTGAAGGGGTGGTCTCTGGTGTCGTGATCCTCTTTATGGGTAAAAGGGTCCCCTGCTATTTGTCTATAATGTCCTCTAATGTACTTGTAAAGTGTAATCATGTCCCCTCGCAAGCGCCTTTTTTCCAGAGAAAACAACCGCAACCTTGACAGTCTACCCTCATAATTTAAGTCTTCCATCCCTCTAACCAATTTAGTTGCACTTAGTCTCTGCACTCTCTCCAGCTCATTTATATCCCTCTTAAGGACTGGAAAACTGCACTGCATACTCCAGGTGAGGCCTTACCAGGGACCTATAAAGAGGCACAATTGTGCTTTCATCCCTTGAGTTAATGCCCTTTTTATGCAAGACAGGACTTTATTTGCTTTAGAAGCCACAGAATAACACTGCAGAGAATTAGACAACTTGTTATTAGTGATGGCCGAATTTGCGCCGTTTCGCCGGAAAATTTGCGAATTTCCTGCAAAATTCCCAAAACGGCGAAAAATTTGCCTTACACACAGGTTAGACTAACATCAGACACCCCAAAACACATCAAAACCCACAAAATGAATTCGCTGCCACCATCAATCATTAACAGGCGATAGAACCTACTGTGACTATTCCTCTGCCCTCTATAACAGGTAATAACTCACACTACAACAATGCATTAAACACTCTCTCCTATGGTAGTTGGTCAGGGTAAGATCCTACTGTTCAAAAAGCACTCCAGCAGCCAAAGAGTTAATTTACATTCAAAACACACTTCCCTGCTAGCCGTACTAGTCATTCAACATATAAATGCGCAACTTTCCCTTTCCACACATACAAAGAGTTCATAGGCACAAGCATTCATATGGGCAATGAGTTTGTTAGAGCACAAGGACAAAAGTTATTAAAATGTTATTTTTAATATTACCGCAGTAACAGTGCATGTATATAAAAAGTATATTACAAAGAAAACATACATTAAAAAAGTAAATAAAATAAAAGGGAGTAAAAACACTAAGAAAACCCTATGTACTTTTTCCTGTTGTGTCCTCTGAGGCAAGAGTTGGGAAATACTGGGCATACAATCCATGGATATGGAGCCTCCTTGCATGTCATGGGATACTGGGTCTGTCACCTTTTATTGCATGCTAGGACATTCCCCTCATTACCTTATGCATGAGGTAGGAGTGTCCAGGAACTTGTCATTTACGACCCCCCGCAGGTTGTTATTTTCAGGCAAGATATAATATCGGTACTTGTCAGTAACCAATATTATAATAAAAATATGGGCAGGCTGTGATCCATATGTGGGCGATCAGCTTGATACCACACACTAATTGGGTCTCATGTTCCAGTCCCCCAGGAATCATCCCTCCTAATTGGTGGGTATTGACTGGCCCTGTTTGGTATCATTAGAAGCATGTGATCGCCTCTTAACCAATATATAAGTTATGAGGATGTGAATCCTATGACACAAGAGATATGGATCCTTTCCTATAGTCCATATTTTTCTACTAACTACCCCCCCTGCTGCTCTAGGTCCACAGCTCTGTTCTTTGATCAACTGATCAAGGAACTGACTGGCCCAGCTTCCTTGCCCAAATGGTGTGACTCCAATTTGTCTCACAGGGCAGATATGGATAACACCTTTGCACAGCCCCCCTGTGGAAATGTCTAGTTAAGGGTATCTTTGTTGGTCCAAAACCAAATGCCTCCAGTGTTAACAGTTTACAATGCCAGCGCAATACTATTCTGGTATGACACCCCAAGATCCATCTCATTTAAGGAAACTCCCAACACACTGCCATTTAGTGTATAACTTGCATTTATATAATTTTTGCCAAAGTGCACAACGTTGCATTTATCAACATTGAACCTCATTTTCCAATTTGCTGCCCAATTTCCCAACTTAGACAAAGTTGGGACATCATTTCGGCACTTTGCCTATTTACTAATGGTAGCTGGCGTAATTTCGCCAAGGAGATAGACTCTGGCGCAACTTCGCACTCTAACGCCAGGCGAATTTTCGGTCTGGGGAAAGAGCGTTACTAAGCAAATTCAAGATTTTGATTTTACTGACCATTATCGCCAGACTTGCCTTCGCCACCTCAGACCAGGTGAAGTGCAATAGAGTAGATAGGACTTCCTCAAGAAAAAGTTGAAAATTTTCCCAAAAAACGCTGGCGTTTTTTTCCTATTTCAAGGGTGATAGACTGAAAAAGATCGTAAATTTTTTTTGGGGATACCCTCCTTCCCTCCTACATTTGCTAACATATGGCACCTAAACTATACTGTGGGCACATGTGTAGGGCATTATAACAACTTCATATAATTTGTTTAAGGTTCCCTGGCCTTGTGTAGTGTAATGTATTTGCTGCAGTATATACAGCCATTATACTTTAACTGCATGCCGTATGCTAATTAGCCAGCATTCGGTACCGCAACTTCGAAATCTTCGTGAATTAGCGTTGTCTAGGTGAATTTACACCTGTCGAAGTGTTGCGATGTGCGGTACTCCACTAAAAACACTGGTTCAATTAGAAAATGTTCCATTTACCACCAATCTTCGTAGTCTTTCTTTTAGCCAGTTCTCTATCCAGGTACAAATACTATGTTCCAGGCCAACATTCCTGAATTTATCCAGTAACCTTCTGTGTGGCACTGTATCAAATGCTTTAGCAAATTCTAAGTAAATCACATCCACTGCCATCCCAGAATCGAGGTCTCTACTTACCTTCTCATAAAAAGAAATTAATTTAACCCATTATCAGCCAATAACAGTTTAGCTTTTCTTGATCTAGGGCATTTAGAATAATGTTGGCCATGTATTATGGTATTTTCTATTGTGAAATTGCCTAAATCTGTGCACAAAGTAGTAAAAAATGCTCATACAAGAAGGCACCTGTAAGAAAGATGAGAATAAAATACATATGCTTCAACATACACTGCCAGTATCTATTTGCTTTTCATGTCATGTTCTGATTTTTATTTTTAAGTCCAATAATTTTTTTTACTGATGCTTGCACCTATAAAAGATGACATAATGGTGCTCTAGGATTTAAGACACCATACTCTTATTAGGTGTAAGTTATGTTGCTGACATTTTTATCATATTTTCTCTTTGTGCTCAGTTATTTACAACTCCAGTGCAGACAATCATAGTCACCAAGGGTTTGTCCAGAAT
Source organism: Xenopus petersii (assembly GCA_038501925.1). Lineage (NCBI taxonomy): Eukaryota > Metazoa > Chordata > Amphibia > Anura > Pipidae > Xenopus > Xenopus petersii. Next base: position 31,588,649 of record CM076676.1, on the reverse strand, counting down.
TTCACAGAACAGACCTGTTGGAAATGTACTGGGAGTGAATCATATAGCGAGATACACACAAGATCACTTGTCTCTGAATAAAATATCTTAGAAGATTCAGGGGTTTGGGCATGTGTATTATACTTATCAGAAACATCTTAAAGGGTAATTTCTAAAAACCAACAGTCTTTTATAGTATTATTATTATTTACAGTCAAAAGTAGTTTTTTTAAGGACAGTAGTTAATACTTCTTTATGTTATCCTGATCCTTCAGCTTAACATTATCCCCCTGGGTGCAACTGAATGATTCCTAAGATACAACATGAACTAGTAATGAAAAAAAAACATCTGTGCTTTCCTGTAACTTAACTCATTTATTTTTGGACATTTTTATCTCCCACCCACCTTAGTCAGAGGGACTGTATTAGTCATTAGACATGTATCTTTTGAAACTAATGAAAAAACTTACATGTTTGGGGGGCTCACTAAAAGCCCACATCTACCAAATTTAGTAAACATTTTATAAGGGGTAGATATACATCTTGTTTTGTTTTCCTGATGAAGACCATTCTCTCGTTGGTATTGAAATACGTGTAGTGATGGGCGAATCAAACCCATTTCATTTCAACAGTGAACAGTGAAACTGTGTCTGTCTTTTTTTGTTTTAATCAAAAAAAACTCTATGGCCTTGTTATGTCTTGGGCTGAACAGGGAAATTGAAGCTACTCCACATTTGGTCTTTATGAGCTAGATAATTAGATTACCAATGTACAACCCTCTCCCTAAAACCTTTGAGTTAATTTTGCGGTGGGAATATCAGTGCTTCGGTAATCTTATTACCAACCAACCAAAGACCAAATATTAAGTAGTTTCAGTATCCTTGTTTGCCCTGTTTAGTTCAAGAATTAACAAAAACCATTAACCTGTTTTTGATTCCTGTTGTGACAATTGCCTGGCTTTTTATTATTCTGACTTCTGGATCTTGACCTTTGCCTGAATAACAACTACCTCTTCTGATTAACGCCTTGTACTATGACCTTCTGTCCAAAGACTTTGCACTACAGTCGTGCCCCTCTGCCTATCCAGAACTCTCATCTTGCACCTCTCGTTTAAGTCCAGGTGGCATCCAAGTAAGCCGAGGGCTCCTCCCGAGGCCCAAAGGTGGTCACACTACTGGTGAAGCACGAGCCGAGACCAGGGTCTCTGGAGTTTGTTCTGGTGTTGGGTGCTGACCGTGACAATTGGGAATTAAACTCGGAACCTGGACTTACTCAAACTTAATCTGAAAAATGGTGGGCATTACAGAGAGAAAACAACAATTTTTGTAATGTAAAATTCTGAATAGGACATTGGACAAATACTGGCAAGGTGTCAGATATATTCTATTGGCTATATTGTAATACGTGTATATTGCTGTGCAGGGTGGTGGAAGACACATGCTTAATTAGCCAGAGCAGCTATTGTATATGAAGAACCAGACTCATGTAGAACTGTCCCTGTGTTACTATTAGCTCCACATACAGCTGTAACCCATTTGACAAGAAGACATCACTGCCATAATATTGTTATCATATTATATATTACATTAAAGGAATAGTTCAGTGTGAAAATAAAAACTGTGTAAATAGATAGGCTGTGCAAAATAAAAAATGTTTCTAATATAGTTAGTTAGCCAAAAATGTAATATATAAAGGCTGGCGTGAACAGATGTCTAATAAAACAGCCAGAATCCAACTTCCTGCTTTTCAGCTCTATAACTCTGAGCTAGTCAGCGACTTGAAGGGGAGCCACATGGTACATTTCTGTTCAGTGAGTTTGTAATTGACCCTCAGCATTCAGCTCAGATTCAAAAGCAACAGATATGACCCATGTGGCCCCCCCTCAAGTCTCTGATTGGTTACTGTCTGGTAGCCAGGGCAACCAGTCAGTGTAAACAAAGAGAGTTGAAAAGCAGGAAGTAGTGATCTGACTGACTTGTTATACATGAAATCACTCCAGCCTTTATGCATTACATTTTTGGCTAACTAACTATATTAGAAACATTTTTTATATTGCACAGCCTATCTATTTACCCAGTTTTTATTTTTACACCGAACAATTCCTTTAACTTACAAAAGGTTCCAGTTAAAGTTATAAAAGGTCACAAAAATACCATAATAGTGACGTATTCTCAGGTCATATTTTTGGGATGAAAAAAAAATCAAGAGACAGATTTCTGTTTGAGTAAAATGATTGCACTGAGTTGCTGATGCTGTGTTGGACTCAATATGCTTTGTCTTTTAAAAAAGGATAGCAGAGAGATGCATTAATAGCAAAACTTTCCCGGGATTCTTTCCTTATTTCTCAAGTAATGGTGCACTTTTTAGCGTGGTTTTTCGAAACCTATTAAAGCAAGATTCACTTTCAGAGGCTTTAATAATAAAAGTTCTTTAACTGGGCAATTACATTTTGTAATTAAACAAAAGCTTCTTCCTAATGGAAAATGCAGGCTAGATAAGAGATGGATGTAATAGAGAAGAAAATGTGAGGTAATTTATAATACCGACATGTGGTCTTTATTGTTTCAAAATGAATGCTACAGCTAGGTACAAAAAAAAAATTCTTCGCAAGTGGGAGTAATAGTTTTGTGCAATAAATCTCTTTGTGAGTGATGACCTTGCTCCAGCTCTCAACAATTTGTTTCTATGAATGTGAATTTTTATTGCGACCTAGATGATTTGGATGGTGATTGAATAACAGAGCGGTTCAACAGAAACAATATGTGCAAGTGAATATGAAGATATTTATTCTGCAGCTCAGATTAGTCAAATGGTTTACATAGTAATGTCATAACTAGTATGAAATATTGTTAGGCCATTAAGTGCTGCCTGCCTCTTTTTCATCAAAGCTTAGGTTAGATTACATTTGCATGGGATTTTATTCATATTGTTCAAAATAAGGAAAGTTAAGCAAACAATTGTAGTTTCTGCTACAAAATACACTAGTGCAATGGTTCCCAAACTGTAGGGCTGGTGGAAGATCGACACCCTAAAGTGGGTTGGATGCTGATATCTCTTAAAGAAAATGTTTAATCAATTATTAGCATGATGTGGCAACAATTGAAAATGCTCTCTGCTTGTTATGATTCTTGAGCAAGGTGATTGATTCAATAATATTTTATGGAGAGTATCTGTAACCTTGTTATAGTGAAAATGGGCCATCCAAGGGTTTTTACCTATCTGGTCCAATGGATCAAAATAAACACAAATGCACATGTGATACCAAATGGATATAATTTGTGGCTAGCATTTTCAAAGTGATTTTGATTTTGTGATTAGTGTTAAAATTAAGTTTTCTTGTTATTCTTTTAATGAAAATCTGCTTTGCCTATTTATGCTATAGGCAGACATGGGCATGAACTCAACAAAAGATGCAATGGTGCTTAATGCAAATGCCTTAAATGAATAGCGTCAATATGTGCACCATTTGCCTCCATTTTAGCATGACCATACTTGCAATTGTTTATATTACCAAATACTGTATTTCAAAGTAGTGCTTGAAGCAGACACCACTTTTGTATAGAGTGAAGCTTAAAGTGTTTGTGAAAGCATTTATAAGCCATAGTATGTTTTTTTTTATTTATATTATCTTACTTAGCTACAGAATCTATGCTCTGTAGTCCAAGAAATGCCTTGACGTGTTTATTTTGGCATTATTTTGAAGGAAGCATTTCACAAGTTGTTTTTCACTTATATTTGTCAAGTAAAAGCTTTTCAATGTTTCATGGCCATTATGAACAATGTGTTAAATGTGTTCTCCAGGAGGTCCCGCTAATGACCTACTGAAGACAGTAATTGATATTCAAGGCCTTGACACAGACATCACAATAGCTACTGCTTATATAACAAAAATACTCAGTTCCATTTCCCAGGAGGAACTTATTGACATCAATTGAAAACATCATCAAATCTGGTGAGAATAGATTGGGGAAGAATATGGTTTTATTTTTTCTGTGGCCAGTGTCTAAATTCTGGATTCATCTGACCACTGTCTTTTTGCCATATTTTTATTCTTTCTTCTCCATAATTGGCAGCCTTGCAGTTTTACTTGCTTGTAGGGAAAATACTTTGTTGAAAAACACTTAAGAAGTAAATGGCACTGAACCAAAATACCTATTACTTGATTTTCCTTGTAACTGTAGTCCTTATTTTAGCAAAAACTGGCTTGTGGTTGCCAAACTTAGTTTTACATCCTGAAACAATAAATAAAAATCAGTTGACTTGTATTAGGTCACTCATTGCCTCTTATATGAATATTTTCTTTCCCTTTTCAAATATTCTGCTATATATATATTTATTGAGAATATAAATCCTGGTATGTTTTTTCAGCACTATATATAAAAGTATTTCTTTTCAGAAGCCCACTCTTAATTTTCTCTGAAATTGAAAAAGTGTGTATTTTCTTACAAATACATGAAACTGTCACATTTCATTTCTTCTGCATGTTCACTGGAATCCCTTTTAGTGCAATGCAGTGTCACAATCCACATACCGTTAATGTCCTTTAATTACTGTGAACAAACACAGCAGTAGAGTTGACAGAGAAACAAGTGAAAATATGAACTTCAAGTCCAAATCTTATGTGCAAAACATCCAGTTAACCTTCTTAAACTTGCAGTGATTGCAATGTAACGCCCCAAATTATGAGATGTGGAAAGCAGCCTTAAAGTGTTTTTTTTTTTTTGTAAGCCTTTATTTTTGCTTTTCATATTAAACAGGGGTACACATTCATTTATTTTTGTCTAAGCTAAATATATGGTTTGTGTACATCTTGGGTCTCAAAGTTTCAATTGTGTTGAATACTTTCTTCTAGTAGTTTTTGATTTTTTCACATTTGTACCAGATATGACCATTTGATCCTTTTATTTTCTTGCATCTCCAACATAACTCTGTTGTGTTTTCTTATACCGTGTGTAAGAATTGAGGGGTTCTATACCATCTACTTTTATTTGTAGTTATCTGTAGTTTGCTTCTTGCACTAGTTGATCTTGTACCTTTATGCGCTGTCCTCATTATTTTGCTCAATTTCATTGTAGGTCCACATTGAGTTCTTGTTCCCATTGACTCATAAATGTTTTTTATTCTTTCAGTTTTCCTATGGTTAGTTTTTTTTTTAAGAATTGTGCCACTGGGTGTTTTATGTTAGGTTGTTGCAATAGTATTTCTGTAGCTGGTCTTGTCCTTTTAATTACTCCTGTGGTTTTTAGGTAATTAGATATCTGCATATAGTTCCATTGGTTTCTGGGGTGATATCTACATTGTTCATTTATTTTATGAAAAGATACTATTTCTCCATTTTTTATAAAGTGGTAGAGTTTGGTGGGTTTATTTCTATTGTAGCCCATCTATCTAGTAGTCATTTTTTGCAGCTAGGTGGAAAGCCTGGATTATTTAACAATTCTAATTCTGGTCATAGGAATGGTGATATTTCCACTACTTTTAATTCATTCCAGATTTCCAGTTTGGCTCCAATTGTAGGATGTTTTTTGATCTGTTGAGGTAGATCTGAATAATTTACATGCATAATGTTTCTTAAGTTGTCTGGAATCTCATATTGTTCAATTTATGTAGTTCTTCAGGTATTTTAGGGAGATTTAATTGCTAAAGGCAATTTTCTATTTTCATGATTTTATTTTTGGCAGGTATCTCTGGACTTAAATTGTATAAATCATGATAACATTCCTGTAAGCATTTGTGATCCCTGGGTAGGAATGATGTAGTTTTTGTTTTGAGTCCTTAATTTGTTGCGATAAAAGTTTTGCTTTTTTGTGCTTTAATTATCTGGGCTAAGATTTTTGATGGTTTATTGTCAAGTTCGTAGTACTCTCTTTTGCATTTCAGGTAAGCTTGCTCTGTGTAGGAGTCTAGAAGTTGTTTTAAATGGATTCTCTTTATTTCTAGATTTGTTTGTACCTGTCTCGCTAGAGACTTTGTGTTTATTTCCCAGAATTCTTATTTCCTGTATTAGTGTCTGTGTTTTTCGGTTGTGTTCTACTCAAATTACCTCTTGTGAGTGCTTTTATTGTTTCCTCGAGGGGCCTGTTTCTGGTAAATCATTATACAATATTGTTTCACCTATCTGGTTAGTTATATTATTTCTGTTCTGTTTGTTAAACTTACATGTGTGTGATGCCTTCATAGTGTTTGGAATCTCAATTTGGGTTGTATAGCATTGTCCAAAATTGTATTTTCTTGATGGTACAGTATGTAACCATTTCTGGTTGAAGCATGTGGTCTATTCTGGTGTAGCTGTTATATGAGTTGGAACATAATGTGTAGTCTTTCTCTTTTGGGTTGCGTGTTCTCTAGTTACCAATTACTAGGTTTAGTTGGTTGAGGTATTCTTTGATTTTCTTTAATGATTTGTATGTAATAGCAGATTTTTGTGATGAACAGTCTATAGTTGGATTTAAGCTAAATTAAAATCTCCTCCCACTAGTAGTATACCATCAGCAAATTTAAATAATATTCTAACTATCTTTTTAGTATCACTAGTTTGATCTTTGTTAGGTAGATACACTGAACACAGGATAACTAGTACATTGTATATATTTGCTTTTAGTATAACAAAATGTCTTTCTGCAATAATCTTGGAATTAATAAGCGAGAATGGCACTTCCTTGTGTATCAATATTGATGTGCCTTTGACTTCTGCCTCAGGGTTTGTACTAGAAAATATTTTGTCATACCATTTCTTTCTGAATACGGATGCATGAGAGGTTTTAACATGTGTTTCTTGCAAGTAAATTATTTTGGCTTCATGTTTTTGGTAGTTATTAATTATCTGTGCTCTTTTCCTAGGATTATTTATCCCATTGACATTTGGGACCATATTGTCAAAGATATTTTACATTCCATAATAAGTAAGTCATTTGTGGTAATCTTGTTATTACTCTTTGTGACCTGTTTCCATTTAACAAGGGGGAGGAAATATCTATAACATAGAAAAAATGTAATACATACAAAGTAAAGTAAAGTAAAGTAAACAGTTAGCTTCTAATATAACTTTGAAGTGCCTGTTGGATCTAAACCACCTTTGCTTACGGAATACCACTTGGGGTGGGGGGTTAGCAAGTTTTTGGGACAACAAAAGGACATTATAGACAAATAGCAGGGAACCTTTTTACCCATAAAGTGGATCACCGTACCAGAGGCCACCCCTTTAGACTAGAAGAAAAGAACTTTCATTTGAAGCAACGTAGGTGGTTCTTCACAGTCAGGACAGTGAGGTTGTGGATGCACTGCCGGGTGATGTTGTGATGGCTGATTCAGTTAATGCCTTTAAGAATGGCTTGGATGATTTCTTGGACAGACATAATATCAAAGGCTATTGGGATACTAAATTCTATAGTTAGTATAGATATGGGTATATATAATTTATGTGAATGTAGGGAGTGGTGTGTGTATGGATGCTGGGTTTTCATTTGGAGGGGTTGAACTTGATGGACTTTGTCTTTTTTTCAACCTGATTTAACCATGTAAATATATGTTACTATGTAACAAAAGTCATTTTTGTAGCCCACTGACCTTCCAAATGTTTCTATTGGGAGCATTGGGGCAGAAGGGGGTAGGAAGAGCTAAAAGTCATTCTTAGAGTCTTTGTTTATATTATGCCTTCAGTCTTTAGATATTTTATACATATTTTAACATTTACACTCATTGCATTTTATACTCACGACTCCGACCAGTCTTTATTCCGTGTTCTTTTGTTGGAGTTCACTTCTTTGGTAAATCTGTTTCTCTGTGTTTTTGGGGTTCCCTGTATCCGAGGGATCTCTTGCCATGTGTTGTTGGCAATGTTCTTGTTGGTTCTTTTCTTTGTCGTTCCAGCCCGTGATGGTGACGTTTTCAATATGAAATTTTTGCATACAATCTTTCAGGTAGGGTTGCACCAAATCCACTATTTAGGATTCGGCTGAATCCCCGAATCCTTGGTGAAAGATTCGGTCAAATACCGGATCAAATCCAAATCCTAATTTGCATATGCAAATTAGGGGTAGGAAAGGAAGAAGTGGGAAAAATTCTTCTTTTGCACTGAAAAGTCACATGATTTCCCAACCTGCCCCTACTTTACATATGCAAATTAGGTTTTGGATTCGGTTCGGCCAGGCAGAAGGATTCGGCCGAATCCTGTTGAAAAAGGCCGAATCCTGACCCAATCCCGAACCGAATCCTGGATTCGGTGCATCCCTACTTTCAGGTCTGCTGGTGTTCGCAATAATGCGGACCATCTTCGTTTGCAGTTAGACTAAAATGGTAGCCCCATCTAAATTGTATTCCTTTGGTTTTTAGTTGATCTGTTAGGGGTTTAAGTTGTTTTCTCTTAATTAGGGGCATGTTTACTAACATTGGAGATAAATATCTGGAGAGATTTCTGGAGATGTTGCCCATGGCAAACAATCAGCAATTATATTTAAACAGCCACAGCCAAGTTATAAAACAAAAGCAAAGATCTGATTGGTTGCTATGGGCAACATCTCCAGAAATCTCTCCAGATATTTATCTCCAATGTTAGTAAACATGCCCCTAAGTGTCATTAGTGATAAGTCCTGCAAGAGTATAATGTTGTCATCCTCATACATAAGTTTCTTGACCATTCTGGCCTTTGTCAGGATTTCTTCCTTAAGTAGGACGTTGTTGATGCAGCATAATATGTCCCTTGGTGCCTTAGTGGTTTGTATACCATGTGTGCCCTTTCTATGGTTATGGTGGTATTAGCGTCTCTTTCCAGGATGCTGTTAAAAATTTGGAATAGTGTGGGTATTATTTCCTCTCTTGTGATAACTTGGGTATGCCTCTTATCCTTATATTATTTCTGCTGCTTCAGTTTTGCAGGTCTTCTACCTGGCTGTGTAGCTCTTCTATCTCCTTTGCTTGTTTGTTGATTATTGTATTGCATTATTTTTGATTACTTACTAGTTTCATTTGGTTTCTTTCCAGTGAGTCAGTTCAGGCTCCCATGCTCTCCAGTTCATGCTTGATACCATGGAGTTCACTGTGGATTTCATCCATCATCATGTGGAAACATCTCTTTTATATCGCTTCTGGAAGGTAACCTTCTTAAATATGCCTGCATATCCATTGTACTATCTTTATCGTTTTCCGCGTCAGTTGAGTCTGGAGCTTACAAGGCCACGTCCTCCTGTACTTCTGGCCTAGCGGGCAGCATCTTGGATTGTACCAGATAACAGTTTTTCTTATAAAAAAATTATGGTATGTCCTTGCAAATGCTATTTAAAAAGGTTTTAATATATTGTATCACTTTTCTAATACATTGTATCACTATTTGAAAGAATGTCTATTTATTACCTGTCACTATATAGCACTTTCTGTAATTCACGAATAGGAAAACGTGTAATTTGATATTTAAAGTAATTTGAGATGGAAATAGTTCACTATGACTTATGGGTAATGAGTAGGTGGAATGGTGTAACTCCTCCCTGTGATGGGTATTTAAGCACGTGTAGACACTGTTAATTAATGGCTTGACAAAGGGCTTGTGTAGCCCGAAACGTTGCCTATGGCATGTGAGTAAAGTTTTTGCAATTTTTCAAAAATACTGAAGTGCTGCTGCTTTATTTTGCTACATGAATACATTGCCCTGGCAGGGGGCACGGCTTGCACCCGGGGCTGCAAGGAGCCTAATCCGCTTTTGAAGCACACTTTTTCTACTATTATGGTATGTCCTTGTGTTTCTCCGAGTGTTTTGGGGGTTTACCTCCATCTTTATTGAGTTTATTTCCTTGTGAGCAGAGCAGAGCTCTGTAGTATGCGTCCATTCCCTTTCATCGATGGCTACACACCCCACCTTAAAGTGATTTAGCACACATTTTTATTTATTGATATTGTAGACCAGAACACAAATCTGTCATAAGCTATTTAGTCATTTTGGAGTTTATTAAGCTTCATGAAGAATGCCCAGTAGGGCACCATTCTTACAATAGGCCAAGACAGACTTTGTCATTAGATTTTGTCAGGCTGTCAGCTTGAGCAGACAAAGAAGAAGACATGAAACTCTAGCCACATTAAAGCATCCCATCTATAATACAAAACCACTTTGAAAATAAAATGTCGTCTGCTTGAGTGTGTCTTTCAGAATTATCTAGCAGGAAATTCGGGACAGTATATGGAAAAAATTAGTAATAAACAAGCACACTATACTTTTCCAGCATTATTTTCTCATTCTCGCTGTTTCATGATTTCATTGGAAAAGAAAAATAACCATTAAAACCCCAATTACAGCAGCAACGCATCAGTTCTGGCTGCCCACTTGCTGTAAGGTGTCCTGGCTGTCCTCCGCGCGTCCAAGATGGCGGCACCCAGAAGAGGCCATGCGGCCGTCAGATGCCAGTGTGACACTGGCATTTACGCTGCCGCATTAACGCTGGCGCATCCTTTGGACGCTGGCGTCCAAAACGTGCTTACGCTGGCGCACATTCTGGCGCACATCCTGTGACGTCACCTACCATGTTTTGTCGCGAAAACCCACCTATTTAATGACGCCAGAAGGTTCTCTCAGCGCCCGAGTATAGGTTCTTCTATCTAGAGTTCCTGGGTGTTTTCTAAATATTGATTCTTGATTCTAGACCTTGCCTGAAACCTCGACCTTGATACTTCGCTGCCTGGACCGACCTTTGCCTGAAACCTCGACCATGATATCTTGCTGCCTGGACCGACCTTTGCCTGAACTGACGATTGTTCTGCCTAATCCATTGTACTGCGAACTGTGTTTACCTAATTGCTTCCTCCTTGGTCCGCATGCCAAATTGTGCCTTCGGGCCTTGACACTTGCCAGCAGTCTGGTAAGTGCTCCCACTGAATGTTTTTTGTTCAGGATTCTAAAATGCCACCACCAATATACTAATATACCAATATACTAGGAAAAAGTAAATTGTATATTTATTTGTTTGTTCATTCATTATTCATTCAGTCATTCCTTCATCACAACTTCTCAGGGTAATTAATTTTTTTATAAATATTAGTATACAATGGATTCATAAGGATTACAAAATAAACAAAAACACTCACAGCAGAAACAGAAACATTTTCATAATGCCTTTCAGTGATTGCAAGAAAGGCCAAGGAATGATAGAAATGTTTCTATTGGGAGTCTAATGTATTTTTTAATCCTTATGTTTCCATTGTATACAAACTTGAATTGCTTGTTTGTTGAGGAAATAACTGAGAAAAAGAACTTGAAGGTGATCAGGACACAGGAAACCTTGCTAAACTTAGCTTCCCTATATATCACTAAACTTCTTAGCCATTTTTAATTTAAATATTTAAAAAATATATTGAAATATTTTTTAGGACCAAATGCACAAAATCCACTAGTTTAGAATAAGATCAAAAGGAGTGATAGGTAATTCCTTCCATTGTTGCGGATATAGAAACAAATTAGTAGTGTGCAGGGTCACAGAGCGTAAAGGTATATCATGGAGAAAAACTATGTCCCATAAATTGCACCTTCCCACTAAATAATTCTATCTCCCTGATAAATTAAAAGTAACTTTCACTACTAGTGATAAAAATAACCAAAAGAGAATATATAGTTAAAAGAAAACATAGGAGAGACAAGCTGATATGACTCTAGGTCGTCATCTTATAAACGGTAAGCAAAATCCTGTGCTGGGTTAGTTATCACAGTTTATATAGTCACTAGGGATGGGAGAATATGACCAGTTTCGTTTCGCCAAAAATTCGCCGCCAGCGAAATGTCGCAGACGCCCATTGAAGTCTATGCTGACTCTTTCCTACCTTCCATCTTAAGTTTTGGTTGAAATAGTTCAACAAATGTAAGTTGTATAAAAACACATGCAATTTGCTGTAAAAAAAACTTAAAATAAAATAAATACTTCTGTGGGAAAATTGCAATATGAATCTGTCAATTATGTTAAATATATAAAGTCATATTGCTTTTTTTTCTAATTAACTTGCTTAAATACTGATTTGCGATTTGAATTTGGTTTGGTATTTGGCTGGATCTTTTCTGGAACATTCTGTATTTGCCCAAATCCAAAAATTATATAATTGGCATGTCCCTTTTTTTCCAAGAATCAAGAATAGGGGTATTTGAGTTTTCATCATAGCTAGGGTTGTTTTGCTGTTACACATTCTGTTTTATCATGGAGCACATGTAGAAAGAGTCATCCTGAGAATTATTCCACTTTGTGTTGAAAATGTATCCCTACAGCATGATATTAACTTGTATTAAAATAAATCCTATAGTAACTCTTCTTTGTGTTACTTAATTTAACCTAAAGTGCTTTAAATAACACTCTCAAGAGCTGACAGTTTTTTAGCAGCCTAAAACAGGTAGATGCTTAGTGCTTCTCTTTGGCTACAGTTAATTGATCACAACAAGTGTCAATTAGCTTCATACAATCCAAATCAATGCTTTAAAATACCAACATTTAAAGCCCAGTGGGACGGAAGCCTGAGACGAGAAAGCAGTTAACAGAAGCAAATGAAATTGCTGATACAAAAGTAGAGGATTAACAAAAGAAATATATTCACATATTCATATATATATTCATATACAAAGTCTAAATGCTATATTTTGCTACAATTTTTCCCATTTGTAAATGTGGGGTTTATTTTGGGAAGAGGGATTTTGGCATCAAAAAGCCCGATCCAATAAAGTCATGTCAATCGACCCTATAGTAAATCTACCCTTTGTGCGATCTTCAATTCATATAGTATTCCCAGTAATTTCCACTCCATAGTAAAAGTATAAAACCTTTATTTATCTTCTGTGGAAAAAAAACCCAAACTTAATTCAAAAAAGTATAAAACATCTATGTATATAATAAGGCGCTCAAGTCATCTCAGATAGGGATGTAGCGAACTGCCGTTAATGTGTTCGCGAACGCCGTTCGCGAACACCGGCAAAAAAGCGAACAGTTCGCGAACAGTTCGCGAACTTCGAACGCTCGATAAAATCGTTCGATCGAACGATCGAAGGATTTTATTCGTACGATCGAAGGATTTTCGTTCGAATCGAACGATCGAAGCTATTCGATCGAATGATTTTAATTCAATCGAATGCTTATAATCGTTCGAACGAATGGAAATCGTTCGATTTTAGCGATCGAATGGTCGAATGGTCGAACAAAATTTTACTTCAAATCGAACGCGAACACCAATTGGCGAACGTCGCGCGACGTTCGCGAACATTCGGCGGACGCGAATAGTCGAAGTTCGCGCGAACTAGTTCGCCGGCGAACAGTTCGCTACATCCCTAATCTCAGATGGGCCACACTGTGACATAAACAAAACCTTATTCTAGCTTTGGAATATTGGACTCTACTTAGATCGGCTTCGTTAGGACCAGCTTGCAGTTGAGAGCCATTTATGGCACTTTTTAAAAAATTAAATCACCAGAAATACTTTGCAGTTAGTAAAAATGTACACACTTTATTTAGATCTTCTTTACTCTGCATTGATGGCAAAGATATGGATGTGTGTCTCTTTATACTAATGAAAATTGAATGCTATTATCCCCAAGGGGTAAGCATCATATTCATGGCTATTCAGTAGCAGAAGAACTCAGGGCGTTAGTTTCTAGTTGCTGCAATAAGAAACACAGAGTAGTTAGTAGAAGGCTAGGCAATACATAGAACAAGATGATGGTAGTAACTTAAGTGGTAAATGTCTTTTTTTTCTCCCATATCATGTCCCAAAACCAGCAAAACGTTTTCCATTTTGATAATGATTGACTTAACTAGGAATCAAACCTAAAGTATGAACTGAAACTATCTGGATAGTTCTGGGGAGTGCCCATCATGCTGCTTTATATGCTGTAATGGTTCACCTGACCTAATTAGCAACACTTTTGTCAGCAGGTCAACACTTGTTTTGGGGTTATCTGTGTGTCTGTGAATGTCCTCAAAAGTTTTTGAGCATAGCATATATATTGAAGCACATGGTAGGCATGGTAGGTTAGCATATACTTAGCATCTTGATCACTATATTGACCTACAATAGAGTAATTTCTACTTCTAATCAATCACATGTGCTTCAATATATGCTATGCTCAAAAACTTTTGAGGACATTCACAGACACACCAGAACCAAGTGCAAGAACACTGTGGGCCCTTAGTACTCATTTAGAAAGCCTTTGAATCCTTCTGCACCTTGCAGTGGATAAACAAATCTATCTTAAGGTGTGGAATGCAGCACTGAGTGGGGGGTGTTTGCAGGCAGCTCTGTTCTTAATGTCTGCCATAGGCAGGAGGTACATACAATACATGGCTCCATTGCAGTGTGCATTCATTGTATTTGAGTAGTGCACTTGACAGGGGCAGGGCACTGTGTCAGAACCTGACCCCTTTTTTCTTTTAGCAAGAGCAAAATATTAGCATTTTGCAGCCTGCCTTGCACATAGCAAACAGCCCCTACAGATTTATGAAACTTTGGTAAGAGACCTTTTTTTTTACTATTCTTAAAGTTGGTGCCATTTATGCTTACTTTGCTATCAGTATACAGCAGCTATATATAACACAACTCTCTTGACACTTCTTTTAATACATCAGGTCAAATGGTTTTACATTTAAGCTTGTCATTGGTAGTGATGGGCAAATTTATTGGCCAGGGGCGAATTCGCTGTGAATTTGCGCAATTCAGTTGCGAATTTTTCGCAAATTTTTCGCCATTTCACGGGAAATTCGCAAATTTTTCGGCGAAACAAAACGGTGCAAATTCTCCCATCACTAGTGATGGGCGAATTTATTCACTAGGCTCAAATTTGCAGTGAATTTGCCCATTTCGCCGCCGGTGAATACATTTGCGAATTTGGCGCTCTGTTCCATTTTGACGCTGGTGACAAAATCGCCATTTCGCAAATTTGTTATTCTCAAAATTCGTGGTGAATCGAAATGGGACAAATTCGGCCATCACTAATTAAAGCCATAGCTATCCCTGACCTCAATAACTTGATAATATATATATATATATTATATATTTTTTTTTATTTATTTATTTTTTTTTAAATATAACTTTAAAA
Organism: Xenopus petersii; assembly: GCA_038501925.1. NCBI lineage: Eukaryota > Metazoa > Chordata > Amphibia > Anura > Pipidae > Xenopus > Xenopus petersii. Next base: position 31,573,627 of record CM076676.1, on the reverse strand, counting down.
CTTTAAAAACATTTTATCCTACTTATTTCTCTTGCCTCAGATCTTGTAAAGATTTAGAAGAAGCCATGCAAACATATTTGTTATATAAATAATGTGTTCCTATACCAAGATATTGGTCATTTTAGCTGTCAACAAATGTTGTTAAGTGTCTCTGACAATATGTATATGAAAGGCTATTTGTGTTCTAAAAGTTACCACAGACTGTGCAATGTACCCAGTACTTTTATAACTCGCTGTTAAACCACTTTGCTTGGCAGTTCATTTGCGAATGTTATCAGAGAGGCAGTTCATTTGCAAACTTGAGAACATTTTGACAAGAGAAACTTGAGGAAAAAAAATGAACATGCTGTTCAACGAACAAAACTGCTGAAAGAATATATTTTTGGCGAAGGAAACCAAAACATCGAACAGATCTGTTATTTTAAAACAGGACTCAACAAAGTGGCAGATGTAGATAAGAGGCAAGTTGTGAATATGCCAACTGCTACGGGTCAAGAAAAACATAACAGCTTTATTTGCTTGAATGAGAACTCCCATGAGTTTGTGGAACAGATTAATTAGGGATAGGTAACATTCTCTGGTGTAGATGCGAACCATTCTTTCTTCTAATGTGCCACTGCTTTTGTGATTAAGTTGTCTGTTTTATATCCATAACTTGTACTATGAATTCACTTGTAGCTTAAACTTTCCTAGCTTGTGTATCCATAACTTGTTCTATGAATTCACTTGTAGCTCAAACTTGCCTAGCTTGTGCTTAAGCCATTATCAGACTTAATTACAGGCTTTTTACTGTAAGGACACAGGCCACACACTCACATCACACAACTGGTCTGTGAGTTTTAATTCCCATGACTAATATTAATCCACTAACATAACTAACATAGATTCACTAGTGGACTCATAGAGGCACATTTATCAAGGGTCAAATTTCTAATTTGTTTTTTAAAACTCCCATAAACTCTAAATTTGATTCAAATTAGAAAAACTCGAATTGAATTAAAAAAAATCGATTCAAAACTCAAATGTCAGGAAGGATGCAAACATCACCAAATTGATCCCTGGACCTCTCCCATTGACTTGTACTGCAATTCTGCAGGTTGAAGGTGGAGAATAGTCGAATTTGAGTTCTTAAAAGGCCAGAGGATGATAAATCTCTAAAATGAATTCGAAATAAACCGCTAATGGATAATTCACAATTCAAATATAAGAGTTTTGACCAAAAAAAAATTGAAAATTTGAATTTCAAATTTCACTTCAACCCTTAATAAATCTGCCCCATAATGTTGAGATGTTGAGTTGGCTTTTTAGCTATACAGATATGGGCTTCATTATCTGAAAACCTGTTATCCAGAAAGCTGCGTATTACTAGAAGGCCATTTCCAAATTCTTCTTTTTCTCTGTAAAATAAAACAGTAGCTTGTACTTGATTCAAATTAAGATATAATTAGCGATGGGCGAATTAGCGGCGTTTTGCTGAAAAATTTTTGAATTTCGCACAACATTCGGCGAACAATTCATGAAACAGTGTTGAAGTCTCGTTTTTGACGCCGGCACCCGGTTTTTTGGTCGCCGGTGCCAATTTGCGAATTTCGAAAAATTCGTCAAACGGCGCCTGAGTCTCGTTTTTTACATTTTTTTTACGCCTGCGAATTTTCACCAGTGAATTTTCACGCCCGTCTTGTGTATTTATTCGCTGTTGGCGAATCACGCAAATGGCCGCAAATTTGAGCTTGGCGAATAAATTCGCCCATCACTAGATATAATTAATCCTTATTGGAAGGAAAACCAGCTTATTGGGTTTATTTATTTGTTTAAATGATTTTCTAGTAGACTTGAGGTATGAAGATCCAAATTATGGAAAAATCCATTATTTAGAAAACTCCAGTTCCAGATAATTATGGATAACAGGTCCCATACCAGTATCTGCATATCCAGAAACTGAAATTGGTGTTTTGTATTTGATTCAGAAACAAGTAAAGACAATGGTTGTCAACCTTTTTCATTCAAGTCCCCTTGATGGTCCAGCATTTGGTTAAGGCTCCCCCCTTAGATAATGAAATGAGTACAAATGTAGGGCAATTTTGGTGCATCAAGTAATGCAGACATAGCTCCAAAAATATTTTGGACAGCACATATATATTCACCCCAAATTTCACTGTAATTGACCTTCAAGTTGGATTTTTAGGTGTATCTATAAGAACCATTCTCTCAAATTCTTATCCTACGTGGCCTTTAGGCTGGGTACCATACTCCAATACTCCAGTGGCAAGGCATTGCCTATTATTTTACAATGTTTTTTTATTCAGTTACAGAAAAATGATTATAGAAGCACTCACAATTAAAATGTATCAGAGTCCAGGGTGAATGTTGTAGCAGACCCCTCCATTATACTGTGTATTCTCTGCTACTGAGTTGGAAATAATTGATGCTCCGTGTTTTATAAGCCTGTACAATATGACAAAATATGACATTTTCTTGTAGTGTTTTTTCACACATAAAACTTGCTGACGGGACGCCAGGAAGATCACTTGCAGATATATAATTCATATATAATATGAATCACCGGACTTTTGACACTTAGTAATATCTACAGCAACTTGCTCACTTGAAAATTAAACAATATTGTTACATTTTAGCAAATCACACTTTTGTTCTGGCTGGCAATGCTTGAAACTACAGAAGCAGCAGCTAGATATCTAACCACAGGTCTGTTATCTTCTTCTTGGAACATTGCATTGTGTATTTTTTTAAACTAATTGAATAGCAAGGACAACCAGTGTATATTTTCCCTTTATTTCTGTCCCCTAGGGCTTTTTCAGTCCCTTGTACCTTCACATTAAATTATCATTGCCTCTATTCAGATGTGATTATAAGAATATACTGTATCTGCTGATGCACCACAGTGAGTATGGGCATGTCAAGTGGATTGTTGTTGATATGTTAAGTGAAACAGTAATGATGGCTTTAAAAAGTACATTGAATACTATACTATCCCTAATGATAGAAAAGTATACTGCACTTTATTGCAATAACTTTTATGTCTATACATATATATATATATATATATATATATATATATATATATATATATATATATATATATATATATACTGTATAATATAAATCAAGTGATAGATACAATTTAAAGCATTCCTGAACCAGCCAAGTTCCTTGCCCATGAGACAGCTTACAAGTTAACTTGTCTTTTACATAACATATACAAGCACACACCAGAATAAACTTCCTGAGACGATACCTTGGGCATTGATAATATACAGGTACGAAACCCCTTTCTAGAAGACATGGAACTTAAGGTTTGCCAAATTGGCTTTTTATCGCATTATGACATTAAAAATCTCAGTAATATTTTCTTCCTCATAGGCCTCCACCAATCTTTGAAGAGGGGAGGAAGAGAGACTGTATGGAGAAACCCCTGCCCAAATCTGACATAATCCGAGATTGCATTATAAAGTGCATTTTGCCCTATTTGTGAGTGGGTTGACATCAGGACACCTTTAATCACAAAGCATTTAAGAGGGCCATTGCCATCCCAACTTTTAGACATCTTTAATCACAGAGCATTAAAGAGAGAAATTTCCATCCCAACTTCTAGACACCAGGACACCTTTAATTATAGACCCTTTACGAGGGCCATTGCCATCCCAACAACCAAACACCAGGACACCTTTAATCACAGAACATTTAAGAGGACCATTGCCATCCCAACTTCTATACACCAGGACACCTCTAATCACAGACCATTTAAGAGGACCATTGCCATCCAAACTTCCAGACACCAGGACACCTTTAATCACAGAGCATTTAAGAGAACCATTGCCATCCCAACTTCTAGACACCAGGACACCTTTATTATAGAACATTTAAGAGGGCCTTTGCCATTCCAACTTCCAAATACTAAAACACATTTAATCACAGAACATTTAAGAGGGCCATTGCCATCCCAACTTCCAAACACTAGGACACCTTTAATCAAAGAACATTTAGCTTATGTCCTTTGAACAGCACTTATCTAAAAAAAATTGTTAAAAACAATCTTCTTAAACATCTCAATCGCATTTTGTCTTGATGAAGCAAATTGCAGTAAAACAATTCAACACTCTCTTGGGAAATATGTTACATTCTAAATGGTTTGTTAATCTGAATGGCTTTTAGTTTATTGTGCTTTTCTGCATTGAAATCTGCTGCTGAATTAGCATTAGTTAATACGTTATTTTTTAACCACTAATTTTTTAAACTGAGATTCATCTACTCACACTAACAATAATCGTAAATAACATCCTTTAACTTCTGTTGTTTGGGGGGGGATAGGTACTGTATGGTGTCTGGATCTCCATCATTTTAATGGGCAACGGGAGCGACTATTTAATATAAAGCTGTGTATCACTTTCTATGATGGCTGTCAGTTCAAAATAAGGAACTGCTTCTATTAATGAGAGCATCTGAGGCACAAATTATTTCAGACCGCAGGTTTGCAAATTAGCTCCCAGTGAGACTGCCAGTGTTAATAAGAGCTTTTGTGCGCAATGCGGTTAAGCTGCTTGATGACTGTCACTGATTTAGTGGGGGCTAATTTTTTAAGGCAATGCTACATGATGGGCAATAGCAGATGACAGAGACCACTGAGAAGCTGCAGGTACAGATGTGGAGTGCACACAAGGATGTCACTAATAACTTTCCCTTTAATATGTTAAAAATATTGTCCATCCATGGATTGTTCATCAGCACTGATTAGATTATAATGCTTCCATCATGCACAACCTACTGTGTTCCTCCTTATCATTAATGACATTTTTGATATTGAGGCAATCTATTGAGGCAGGGATATAATAATGCAAACAGCATAAGTAGCAGCATGATAGTGGATATAGGAAGGGCAGATGATCCCAGTAAAAGTTCTGTGCAAAATAGTTGCCCTGCAAGGTTATTTGGCCATGGTACTCCAGCGGGCACCATATACTGTAGTGTTTGTCGACTGATGTTATTTTTCAATTTATACACTTTGGGGCCGATTCACCAATGGTTGAATATCGAGGGTTAATTAACCCTCGATATTCGACTAGGAATTGAAATCCTTCGAATTCTAATATCGAATTCGAAGGATTTAGCGCAGGAAATTCGATCGATCGAACGAACGATTCGAAGGATTTTAATTCAACGATCGAAGGAATATCCTTCGATGAAAAAAACTTAGGCAAGCCTATGGGGACCTTCCCCATAGGCTAACATTGAGTTCGGTAGTTTTTAGCTGCCGAACTAGGGGGTCGAATTTTTTTTTAAAGAGACAGTACTTCGACTATCGAATGGTCGAATAGTCAAACGATTTTTAGTTCGAATCGTTCGATAGTCGTAGTCGAAGGTCGAAGTAGCCCATTCGATGGTCGAAGTAGCCCAAAAAACACTTCGAAATTCGAAGTTTTTTAAATTCGAATCCTTCACTCGAATTCACTCGAATTTAGTGAATCGGCCCCTTTGTGTAAAAAAGATTATCTGACCTAAGGTATGATGGATGGAGGCCCTAAATAGATTATGTCACTGCCAAAGATACTGTAATAGTGTTGGTGTTTTCATAAAATACCAATAGGGCCGAATTTCAGCAAGTCATTGTCACCTAGCCCTTCGATTTTATTTATTTGGTTGTGACTAGGTTTATGGTTATTGTATAAGAGATATTGTATGGGATCCATTATCACAAAACCCATTAGATAGAAAACTCGGAATTACGGAAAGGCAGTCTCCCGTAGACTCCATTTAATCCAAATAATCCGCTTTTTTTTAAATGATTTCCTTTTGCTCTGCTATAATAAAACAGTACGTTGTACTTGATCCTAACAAAGATATAATATTGGAAGCAAAACCAACATGTTGTTTACTTGACTTTCTAGTGGAATTAAAGGAGAAGGAAAGGCTGAAACTAAGTAAGCTTTATTAGAAAGGTCTATATAAAGACATCAGTAAACCCTCAAAGTAATGCTGCTCTGAGTCCTCTGTCAAAAGAAACACAGCATTTCTTTCCTTCTATTGTGTACACATGGGCTTCTGTATCAGATTTCCTGTTTTCAGCTTAAACCTCCAGGGCAGGACATTGAGCATGCTCAGTTTGCTCCTCTCCCCCTCCCTCCTGTAATCTGAGCCCAGAGCTATGACTGAGCAGGAAAATGCAGGCAGGAAGTGATGTCACACCAAATGAATATGGCAGTTTCTATCCTAAACAAACAGAGAGAGTTTCTAGAGCTGTTACTCAGGTATGGTAAAGCATTCTACAGAATAAATATAGTGTTATAGTGTACTATTGTTGCTAATCTATTGACAATAAACTTCTTCGGTACCTTTCCTTCTCCCTTAAGGTGAAGGATGAAGATGAAGATCCAAATGACAAAACAATCTGTTTTTTGGAAAACCCCAAATCCAGAGGATTCTGACTATCAGATCCCATACCTGTACCTTCACATTATTTGAATAGATGTTCTTTGTGATCTTAGAATAGCCCAAACTGTCCTACATTTATAAATTTTTAATTTCTAATTAATTACACATTATCTGTGAATTTGTACAGCAATTATTCTTTGGACTAGATTAAAGGAAGCTAACCTTAAGGACATCTTAATAACATTATTCTATTATTTTAAAGTACATTTAGAAAAAAAAACATTTGTTTGAAGTATTCGATAATGTCCCCCAGTCGTGATGTTGTGAATAATACCATAATTAAGATTGATCATATGACTGCCTTAACCAAAAACATCAATAGAGAAGTGTGGCACTTACAGTAGATGCAGCTAATGAGCTGGTGGCCAAAGGGAAGGGTCCAATTTAGCAGAGGTGTCAAAGCACTTCGGTCCAGCCAGGGGTAGACAGTTATAATCCAGTAGTGTTTGTGGGGCTGACAATCAAGCGGCAGTTGGGGGAAGTATAAACAATAGGAAGAACATGAAGAATAGTCTGCATACCTATTTTATTTTAATGGCATGATCTGTTTGTTTGTTTGTATATAGATAATTGTCTAAACTGTAGATTTTATGGGGGATAATGTACCCCCTGTTGTAAACTATAAGGATATTAGAATTTACCAAAATCCGGTTTTATCTGATGACATTGTAAGGCTCATTTTATTAGGATATGCTTTACAGGATATTGTTGACTCTTGTCTATTATACAGTCATTCTTTAACATCTACAAAAGACAAACACGAGGCAAAAAGGAAAGCTTTAGCAGATTGTTTAAGATATTAAATGTTAACATTTTACTTTTATATACAGTAACAATGCGTAACCTGCTGAAATAGATAAAATAGTCAATGTATATTGACTCTAGGTTTGATTTATGGATACCAATAGACCTAGTTCTGGAGTATCAGCATCTTTAGGCCTTTTTATATCAGAACTGGGACACTTTCTACACAAGTGCTGCAAATATTTCTGCCATTAATTTCTGTGTAGCAAGGCAACTTTGTACCCATAAACAATTCAGAGTTAGGATATTATCAGTTATATTTTAGAACATTTGCTACTATTGTTGTTGGTATTGATTGTTTGCAGCCTTGTGGTTTTGCGGGGTTTTTTTATATTGCTTTACATCACTTTGCCATTAATTTTATTTTTTAATTTAAAGCATTTATATAAAGGCCATGATGACACAATAAGAAGATGACCCTCTTAGAAACATAAATATAATAAAAGCTGACCATTATTTATTAACAAACCTGCAAAATGCAGTATTTCACATAGATACAAACCCCTTAAAGTTAATAAATACCTTACTTGCAAAGTGCAGACATCAGGATGAGTCCTCTAGTTACATGGCATCCGTCACTATGGCATCTATTGACAAAGTCATTGTTTTTATAGCAAAGTTATCTAATTTTACAATCTCCATGGCAATGATCTCAATGTTCTCCATTGCAATGATCCCTTTTGTAATGGTCTAGGCTTTGAATGTTGTTCCTTCTGATCTGATTACATACCTGTTCTCCTACTTTTAGGTGCTGCCAGTTTCCAGTTCCATTTCTTATGTGTCTGTTCCTAGTCTGCTCTCTCTCTTATCTCAATGGTGTAGCATCAAGTTCATTGTAGAGCTTGTTCTTTGGAAGGACAGTGTGAGGGGCTATTTGGAGGATGTATAGAGGCAAGGACTGATTGTGCTCACAGGAGACAAGAATGGGTGATGAAGGACAAGATCAAGAACAGGGTGATGTGAGAGAAGAATTAAGGACAGACAGGATAAAGACAGAGAGGGTGAGAGGATAGGATCTGGAACATAACTGGAGAATCAGTGACAGGACAGAGTGGATGAAGAATCAGGAATAGGCTTAGCAGGAAAGGATGGTGTTGGCAAAGAGACAGAATCTGGAACATGATTAGAACAGGACAAGAACTATATGCAGGGAATGGGAACAGAACAAGATTAATGCAGGAGTGAGAGTAAGATCTGTGAAATATGAGCCAAAAATGGAGCAAGAACAGGTCAGGATGCAGTACTAGTACAGGAGCAGGGATGCAAGGTCAATGCTAGGGCCCCATATGTGAGGAGGGCTAGGCTTTTATAAGGCAGAGTCAGCCCTGTCTGGCTGATTCCACTAAACCAATAAAGCTGCTGAGGCGATACAAAAAAAGCCAAATAAACAGGGGTAAGGGAGATGAGCATTTGCTGCCTGCTCTCCTGGCCCAGAGGTTAGGGAGAGCAACCAACACCCAGAAAGTCCTGGGTTTGAGCCCCAGCAGAACCTTACAGATCAACATGGCACACACATCCATATTTGCACCAACCTTGCCACACAACTCTACAGTTAGTCAGTCAGATATGGGGCCTTGCCACACAACTCTACAGTTAGTCTGTCAGATATGGGGGCCCAAGACCTTTACAAACATTAAACAATTACTTTAGTGAGGGACAGGGCTCTCTGTGTAGGGGCTATCAATTAAAAATGGTGGGGGATTTAGTTTTCCTTAAATCTTGTTGCATATTGTGCTATAATGTGCCATGGTTCCCTGGTGAATTTTGTAATATTAAATCAAAATTTATTTTAGAATCACAATGGATTCTCTTTTGACTCTGTTCAAGCATTTTGTTTAGTCATTCCTGGAGCTACCCTTCCTTGCCTTGGTTCTATTAATACAGTGAGTGGAATCTGGGATCTACAGCCTGTGGGAGTATTGCTCTTTAGTGGAAGCTCTGTAGATATGCAAGAACTCACCCTGGTGGTCGAGTGACCGTGTGGTTCTTTTTTCTTCCAGTGCCAGTTCTCCTATGGTTTTAAGCTCTGGTGTGATGACATCATCGCGCATTGGCGCAAAATTCAAATGTATTTAAAGGGGCTTTTGAATGAAACTCGTTGCCCATTGTTAGGACTAACTTTGTTTAGTTCCTGGGTGCTTATTCCTTGTGAATCCTGCTTGTTTATACTGATTTTGACCCTTGCCTGCCTGCCTGACTATTTGGAACTCTGCAATTCTGACCCTTGCCTGACTATTCTGAACACTCCAATCCTGATCCTAGCCTGTCAGACCTTGTTTGAACTTTGCCTGTACCGACTCGGCCTATCTGACAACGCTATTCCGTTTGGTTCCTCCTGAGTTGTGGCCTTCCATCCAAAATCCTTGGTAAACAATCATGCCCATTTGCTCATCCAGAACTCTTGCTGGGCTCCTCTCTTATTAAGACCTGGCGGCATCCGATTAGTGGAAGGCTCCTGCCGAAGTGTAAGGTGGGTGCTACAGGAGGAATCGGAGCCGAGACCAGGGAGCCTAGCACTTGTTCTGGATTTAGGGTGCTGATCATGACACAATATGAATAAAGGCAAAGGATGTATTTGAGTCAGAACACATCAGTGTTCGAAGCAGACCAGCTGTTTTTTTCAAGAATAACAGGATGCATTTAATTAATGGAATACCATGTGGCTTTTAAATAAACAAGGTTGAACATTTGCGATGTTCTGTGGACTATATTTCTGTGCCTACATCTCCTCTTTGATTATAATGCTTCTCCTGTCTCTTTCTCCATGACAGCTTGCTATGAGGATCTGTTGCAACCTGTTATCTGTTACTGTGCTATATTCAATTTAATTTTTTATCAATAATCATCTTGTTGTGACTTTTTTTTGTTTAGAACATCAATATGTGGTGCACAATGTGTGGCTGATTGCCACTATCTTGTGATAAGCAATACATATCTTTAGGAATTTATCCTTAATTTGAAATATGTATTATTTTTTTTCCAATAAGTTTCATCCATCCTTCTAGATCTGTTTGCTGTTCTATAACACATATGGTTTACTGAACCTTTAAATATTTTACATGTAAAGGTTTCCTTTAAATGCTTTTGTGTTGCATCTGTACCTCTATAAACCAAAACGGTCTGCTTGGATGCAGAGGATGCAGATTTTTTCTTATCTTTGGGCATTAAATGAGCCATCGATGCTAGAGAGAGCACCTGCAAGTTACATAGTTACATAGTTAGTTAGTTACATAGTTAAATTGGGTTGAAAAAAGACAAAGTCCATCAAGTTCAACCCCTCCAAATGAAAACCCAGCATCCATACATACACCCATCCCTACTTTTAATTAAATTCTATATACCCATACCTATACTAACTATAGAGCTTAGTATCACAATAGCCTTTGATATTATGTCTGTCCAAAAAATCATCCAAGCCATTCTTAAAGGCATTAACTGAATCAGCCATCACAACACAAGTTAATTCCTGTACCCCTAGTATACTTTCATCTTTTATAATATAAAATAGTCTGCTGGGAGTTTTAGTTAATTAGCTTTTGTGAAAGCTATGGCCAAGTAAGGTTTATATCCCTTTATTGGAGAACTCAAACTCATTATTTTTCTATTTAAAGGGCCTTATATATGTCTTGAAAAAAATTCATTATAGGTTTGGCGTTCAATTTCACCTATAGCCTGCAAAATGCACATTATCCTGAGCAGGGAGAAAACTGCCTACATGCTGGCCCATGGAAAGGAAGATGTTCTCATATCATGCGTTCTTGATGTATAAATACATTTGTCATCAGTAGTGATGGACAAATCTGTGCATTGAAGTCAATGGGCATTAAAATTTTGATGCACGTCAATTTTGACGGAAGCGACAATTTTTATATGCGTGACTATTTGGTCCAAATGCATTAAAATCAATGGGCATCTGAATAATTTTAACAATTTTAATGTGTGCACCAATTTTTTTGATACGTCTGATTTTTTTGCTAGTGAATTTTCGCCGCAGTTTTGCAAATTCATTTGAAACATGGAAATTTGCCGCTAATTTGTGTCTGCCAAATTTATTTGCCCATCACTAGTCATTAGCCCCTATACTGTGTATAGGTATAGGATCTTTTATCCAGAAACCTGTTATCCAGAAATCTCCAAATTACAGAAAAGTCATCTCACATAAATTCCATTTTAACAAATGATTTGAAATTGTTAAACATATTTCCTCTGTGTAATAACAAAACAGTACCTTGTACTTGATTCCATCGAAGATATAATTAATCCTCATTGATGGGATAACTATTTGGTATATTTAATTTTTAGCAGATTTAAAGGAAAGATCCAACTAAAGTATCTGGAAAACCCCAGGCCCCAAGCATTCTGGAGAATAGATCCCATACCTGTATTTGCCTAGTCTTTTAAGAGAAAACACATAAAATGTGCTTTTTATTAAACATTTGCTTTACCATGATGTTAACGCTGTATACTAAGATTTCTGTAAACATGTAGCTACAGCTAAGAAAAATTGAAATGAAAAAATAATATGTACTGTATATATTTCCTGTCCAAGCACCTACATGTGTGTAGCAGGTTACAAACTAAAAGAATCATTGTGACATGCAAGAAAGTATTACTGAAAAATCACCCTCTGGGGAGCTCAGAATATTATCAGTGCAGCAGAGACAAGAGACCAGTATGATAGCTGGAGTGAGATAGTGCCACTGATAATATGTGTTCATTTGGCGTATAAAGATGGTGATGTGACTACTAAATGAAAAATGACTGCAATAAATCCACAAGGAGGCTATCTTCAATTGAGAGCTGACGACAGCAGGAACCAGAGCCTTGTTAACAGCAATAAACCCAGCAAGAAAATTGTTCCACCATCTGTTTTTTTTAACTGTTGAAATTCTAATTGTAGTCAGTAAGAGAAAGTAACAGTCCCAATTTATTTCTGCAGGCAGGACCTATCACAAAACATGTCTTTAACCCGTTGGGACAAAATATCTTAGTGAGCCTGTGGCACCACATACATGAAAACTGATATCTGGCAGAAGGAACAGACAAGAACCTCTCCCTGGATTCTAATTACTTGTCAAACAGAGTGTGCCGCCTGCAGACAGCCGAACAAAAAAATTATGTCTAGTAAATTATTCAGTTAATATTTACATACTGAGATCTTTAAACAAGTGTAAAAGTAACAGATCTGGTACAGTTCTTTTAAAAAATAGTTTTTGTTCCTATATAATAAACACAAGGGGGCAAATTCACTAAGATGCGAAGTTGCACCAGGCGCAACTTTGCCGCACTTCGCTAGGCGTATTTTCGCCAGCGCTCCGCAAATTCACTAAAATCCGAAGTTGCTCACAGGGGTAGCGTAAGTTTGCGAAGTTTTGCTAGCGTTAATTCGTAGGGATGTAGCGAACTGTTCGCCGACGAACTAGTTCGCGCGAACTTCGACTGTTCGCGTCCGCCGCAAGTTCGCGAACGTCGCGCGACGTTCGCCAATAGGCGTTCGCGTCAAAAATCGTTTGACCATTCGACCATTCGATTCCTTCGACCGCTAAAATCGAAGGATTTTCGTTCGAATCGAACGATCGAAGCCATTGGATTGAATGAAATCATTCGATCGAATGGCTTCAATCGTTCGATTCGAACGAAAATCCTTCGATCGAACGATTAAAATCCTTCGATCGTTCGAATCGAACGATTTTCGGATGTTCGAAGTTCGCGAACTGTTCGCATTTTTTGCCGGTGTTCGCGAACGGCGTTCGCGAACACATACTCGGCGGTTCGCTACATCCCTATTAATTCGCCAAGCGAAGCGAAGTTTGGCTAGCGATGGTTCATTTGCATACGGCGCAAAATTCAAATTTCAATGGAGGAACACGTATCAGCACTACAAATGCCTAGAAAACCTTCAAATCAGCAAATAAAAATTTTATTTTGCCCTACACATGTGCCCACTGTCTGGGTAAGTTGCCATGAGTCAGGAAATGTAGGGGGGAAGGAGGGGAGCCCCAAAAATTTTTTCGATCTTTTTTCAGCCTATCACCCATCATGTAGAAAACACGCCAGCGTTTTTTGGGACTTAGAAAAAAATTTGACTTTTTTTGAAACAATCCCTATCTACTCTATTGCGCTTCGCCAGGTCTGAGGTGGCGAAGGAAGTCTAGCGTAAAAGGTAGCGTTCAGTACACTGTGCAAGTTAGTGAATTTGCGTAGTTACGTCGCTAGCAAAGATTTGCCTGGTGTAAGGGTGCGAAGTAACACTAGCGAATTTACGCCAGCGTTCGTTAGTGAATTTGCGAAGTACCGAAAATGCCAAACGCTAGCGAATTGACGCTAGTGTTTGGCGCTTCGGCGCTTAGTGAATTTGCGCCAAAGGCTCGATCTGCCAGTGTGCTGCACAATACAGGCAGACAAATAAGGAGCTGCAGTACACACATAGGCAAGAATTAATTCATCTCAGTGCTCATAGTCAAATCCCATAGAAATGAATGGAGAGTGGCGGAATTTCACTGTAGAGGACTGTGGCGATCTCAAACTTCACTCTTCGATTAAAATACCCCTAGGTGTTTTTGTGACGTAATTCACTGTACCAACAATATTACAAGTTTGTCATCAGAAACTTGTCTTTTAAAAGTGTTGTCATATTTTTAAAGACATTCCTTTCCGTCATGCCCTTTGTCAAATTGCACAGTTCTCTTGTCTAACAAATCGGGCTCAGGCGTCATTCACAAAGAGGGCACCAGATTTTGAAAATATCAGTTGCAACTGTACTCAATTTGTAACATAGCGCATGCACAATTGCATCTATAATGGCTAGGGATGGGCAAATTTTACCCGTTTCGCTTTGCCAAAACTTTGCGGCCGGCGAAATGTCGCCGACGCCCATTAAAGTTTATGAGCGTCAAAAAAAATTTGTCGCGCGACGAAATTTTTTTGCCGCGCCTCTTTTTATTTTGACACACAAAGCCATACAAGTCTATGTGCGTCATTTTTTCGGCAAACAAGGTGAAAAAATTCGCCCATCCCTAATGGCTAATAGACAAAGCTGCAGTGCAATTGTGTCAAGAGAATTGTTTGTTTGCATCTGCAATGATGCTAATTTTGGGGGAGAAATCCCACATTTTGGGGGAAAATCATGTTGCACTTGCTCTCTGTGTCTAGGTAAGTTGATGTGCCCTGCCATGTCCCATTTGTAGACATATAAGCAGGAAGGCTGTATAGTAACATATTCTCTGATCTAGGTTGTTGCCACCAACATTGGAAATGGTATTGGCAGGTGATATTAATATTGGAGGCCTTGAACACCCCCATGTTTTGGGATTTAAAGGGGAACCACTGCTATGGCCTTTCTTAAATCCATGTTTAACATATTCATTTGCATCTAATATTTTATAGAAGCCAGAGCAATGTGTGCATATCTACAGCTTGTTCTATAGTTAATTGAATAAATGATAAAGTATCTGCTTCTCTTCTTTCAATTTTCCAAGCTTTCAAGTCTCATTTGAGTTAGAGTTGTTAGCAATATCATTCCCTTCAGAACAAGACTGTCTCAAATCTTAGCATTTTCCCATTTGTTAATATGTATTCATTTATCAACACGTCAAATCTTGGTGGTCATTCACTCATTTAAATACCTGAATCTTGGCATCTCTGCAATTCTATAGAACCACAAACTCCTGCTAATGTCATAAATTATCAGCTTCAGTTGCAAAAACCAGGCAGAAAATGGTCATTGTTTGGTGTGACACTTCATGTAAATGAATTTTCCTATCCATCAAACAAAAATGATAAGTGATACAATCCAGGAGAAACCAGAAAAGAAAAAGTTTAATTCTTCATCTTAAGATGAAGGGTAGGTTGGTACCATACTCTTGAATGGAATTTTAATGTGATCTTTAAAAAGAATCAGCTCACATGGTATTATTTTTGCCAAACTGCTGCTAAACTGTTATCAAATTAATGTACTACAATTCACATTTGTGGAAGCCTTTATTTATGAAAGGTCAAATTTTAGTGTTTTTTTTAGAGGTGTTTGAAACCATGGCTAAAGTCGCTTTCTCTAAAACCACGAAATGGAAAATAAAGCTTAATGATCCGAAAAGAAAAATATGAATACTTCCAAAAATTCTAGTTTTTCTGGCAATTCCTAGAGGAAAAAAACCTGGGAACCTCTAAAAGTCCAAAGTGATAAAAAAACAGTCCAAGAGGATCAGCACAGCTCCCACTGCCTTCTATATGACCTCAACAATTTTTCCTGGCGAAGTTTTGTATTATAGGTTTTATGGTTTTTACACTTAAATTTCTTGGTTTTCCTATATTTTCTAAAAGCTTTTTTAGATTTCTTAAGAGATTTGTGGAAAAAATAGTGATAGTGTTATTAAATCGGCCCCATAGACTACTGCGATCTGGCTGAAGTACTAGGGCTGTGATACAGCTTCATCATCATCATCATCATTTATTTATATAGCGCTGTCAAGATACGCAGTGCTTTACTGCAGTTATAGCAAACAGGGAATAAATGGTGGATAGCAGACAAGGATTCCAGAGTACAATAGGGGTTACAAACTAAAAGGTTAGGGTACAATTGAGACATTAGGATTGTATAAACAATTTGTCATTTTTGATACAGCAATGATTAATTAAGGTACATCGAATAGGCCTCTTTAAACAGATGGGTCTTTAAGGAGCGCTTGAAAGTTTGGAAGGAAGGGGAAAGTCTGACAGCTTGTGGCAGATAGTTCCAGAGAAAAGCAGAAGCCCGAGAGAAGTCTTGTAGACGAGAATGGGCAGAAGTCACCAGAGGAGAAGTGAGGCGAAGATCAGAAGCAGAGCGTAGGTTTCGTGAAGGAGTGTATTTGGAGATTAGAGATGAAATATAGGGAGGGGTTTCTTTATTAAGGGCCTTGAATGTGAGTGTAAGTAATTTGAATTTGATTCTAGATGAGATTGGGAGCCAGTGAAGGGACATGCATATGGGAGCAGCTGATGTTGAGCGGCGAGCTAGATGAATGAGTCTAGCGGCCGTGTTTAGAATAGATTGGAGTTGTGAAAGGTGACTTGTTGGAATACCAGTGAGGAGTAAGTTGCAGTAATCAAGGCGGGAGATGATGAGAGACTGAATCAGTGTTTTAGTTGATTCTGAACTGAGATAGGGTTGTATTCGAGCAATGTTGCGCAGTTGAATACGGCAAGATTTTGCAAGTGTTTGAATGTCTGGTGAAAAAGATAGATGAGAGTCTAAGATGACTCCTAGGCAGCGTGCCTGTGTGGTGGAATGAAAGGTGGTGTTGTTTACGGTGAGTGATATCTGAGGGACAGGGGAAGATCTTGGAGGAAATATGATGAGCTCTGTTTTAGAAAGGTTCAGTTTCAGGTAGCGCTGTGACATCCAGGAGGAGACAGCAGAGAGACAGTCTGTGATTTGGGAAAGGACACAGTTAGAAAGATCAGGAGTAGACAAGTAGAGTTGGGTGTCATCAGCATAAAGGTGATACTGAAGTCCAAATGACTGAATGAGTTTTCCTAGTGAAGTTGTATAAAGCGAGAACAGCAGGGGGCCAAGAACAGAGATTTGCGGAACTCCAACAGAGAGTGGGAAAGTAGTAGAAGTAGAGTTAGAGAAGGAAACTTTAAAGGAACGGTCAGACAGATAAGATGTAAACCATGAAAGAGCAGTGTCCCGAATGCCAGCTGAGTGTAGAATGTCAAGGAGGAGTGTGTGGTCAACTGTATCAAAGGCTGCAGAGAGATCTAGAAGGATTAGAATGGAATAATGACCTTTAGACTTTGCCAATAGAAGATCATTGGTTACTTTGGTGAGTGCAGTTTCAGTCGAGTGTGATGGGCGGAAGCCAGATTGCAGGGGGTTGAGGAGGGAGTTGTGAGTGAGATGCTGGATCAGGCGTTTGTAAACAAGCCTTTCTAGTAATTTGGATACGAATGGAAGAAGGGAGACCGGTCGATAGTTAGTGGGAGAGCTGGGATCAAGGGAAGGTTTTTTGAGGATAGGAGTGATTAGTGCTTGTTTGTATAATGATGGAAAGGTACCAGTAGAGAGTGAAAGATTGAATAAGTGGGTAAGTGCAGGAGAGAGTGTGTCAGAGATTGGGTGGAGAAGGCAAGAGGGTATGGGGTCAAGGGAGCAGGTGGTGGGTTTTGAGCTGGCTAGAAGTTTGCTAACTTCATCTAGAGTTGCAGGGGTGAAGGAGTGCAAAGTAGATGTGAGTGGACTGCACGTTGGTCAGAGATTGTTGTCGGACGGTATGCTCAGCCTAATGAGATTGATTTTTTCATTAAAGAAATGAGCAAGGTCTTGGGCGGTAACATTAATAGGTGGAGGTGGTGGAGGGGGTATAGGAGTGACTTAAATGTGGCAAACAGCTGCTGTGGTTTGGAGGACATAGTAGATATTAGATAAGAGAAGTATTGTTCTTTGGCTAATGATAGAGCTCGGTTATAGCAGGAGAGCTTGTCTGATTAAGACTGCAGCATGTTGATTCTTTGCAGTTGGACCACACAGGCTCCTTGCTTCTACAGAAAACTATTATTTTATTAACAATATCATTCACTTTTGATTTGTACTTTAGACAGTTTAGACTTCTGTGGTACCGAGGACCGTAATTTTTCCGGCCTACATAGTGGAGGGCCGATAATGGAAGCCAGTGTTGGCAACTCCCTGTTTTTAAACCACACCCACTTTAAACCACACCCATGTTACCACGAGATCATGTCCACATTAATTATGGTAGCACATCAAAAAACCAAATGGTTGGTGCTCACTGCAGGGATATCACTTATCACTCATGTGAAAAAAATTGTCATATCAAGACATACCCTTAAATCCATATGCCTCCTCTTCCCCTTGGATAACACTGCACCCCCAGCACATGATTAAACTCCTTAAGGGCCGCCTAAAAATAATTTATTTTCAAATGCTAACAAACCCCCAGAACAAATACCAGGTTTATGTTCCACAGGCAGAGCAGGGCACAAACAGGCAGAGTATGGCACACACAGGCAGAGCAGGGCACACCGAGGCAGAGTATGGCACACACAGGCAGAGCAGGGCACACACAGGCAGAGTATGGCACATACAGGCAGAGTATGGCACACACAGGCAGAGCAGGGCACACACTGGCAGAGCAGTGCACAAACAAGCAGAGTAGGGCATACAGGCAGAGCATGGCACATGCAGGGAGCATATGGAAGGCAGAACAGAGCAAGAGACAGGGAAACCTATCAGGACCACTCCAATATGTACTACATACAGTGACACAGGGCTGGTGCCCCATTAGCATTTTGTATAAAGTGTGAACAGGTAAACAATGTGGGCAGTTTCAGTCGGGGTCTCAGGTGTGAACAGTAGAGGCATCACAAGTGTGAACAATGCAGGGGATCACAGGTGTGAACAATACAGGGGATTACAGTCTGAATTTTGAATTTGAGGTTTAAACAATGCAGGGGCCAGTTAACCTCTGTAGTGTTACTATTTAAATCGTACACATGGTAAACAGACACAGCAGGTAGGTGGGGGCCACACAAGAAGGGGAGGTCACAGGCCCCCAGTTGGACAGCCATGATCTACAGTATCTCTCAACATGCAGGATTTGGAGTCAGATTTTTGATCTGAACTTAAAATCTGTAATATTCATAGAAAATGGAAGATAAAAAGAGTGTTTGCATATGTTGTGAAAACTGCACATGCTGTTTTTTTTCCTTTTTGCCTTCTGTCTCTGAATGTTGCTCTGTAAATAAATTCATAGTTCAAATGTATTCATTTTTACAAGATTTGGATAGGAATCAAAAGCATACTTTCTAACAGGGAAGGGTCAATTAGATTTCTGAAACCACCATAAGAGAATCTGAGATCCCATGAGATTATGAGCATGCCAAGAGGAGAATGCTTCCTCTCTGCCAAATACAATTTGGGTATATCTGAACTACTGTGCATGTTGCACTGAGCTCTTTCTCTTAGGATTAAACGTGCACACACATTTGTTTTTCTGTTTTCCCTTATGTACAGTAAACTTCAGAAGCATTAAAAATAGCAGTGGCATAAATATGTCAACATGCATGAAACAGAGTTAAAAAAAAAATACACATGAACAAAAACAAACAGGAGACATTAGGCTGCGAGGCAGCAGCCTTTTGCCGGGACAAAGGACCTTTCTGTTGGAAGCTGCCTGTTGCCAAGAGCTGCCTGTACTACTATGTCCTTAATAAGGGTCTCTTCTAATTCCCAGTGACAGCAGTGGATCCTGTGGCGAAACAGTGGCATGGTCTTATAGAACCAATTATAACCCACAGAGACAAGGGGGGAAATACTTTTTAGCCAGGTGTTACCCAGCAGGACTCTCCGAGAGTCACACCATTTAATTAGAAGCCCTGCCGTTTGATAATTAGAACTAACGTGAGGGCGGCCATGCACGGTGACGTTTTCCTGAATATAGGCTTGATATACGACTTGGAGTAATTAAATTTTAGAAGGCAAGCAGGAGCAGAAAGCGCATGACACTAACTTTGTGGGAGATTATCATAAGACATCAGCCTGTCAGGAGCCTGGGAAGGGAACTTCTGCAAATCACAAAATTAAACTCATTTATGGCGAATCACGGACCTCTGAGGATCACTAATTTCCAAAGATACAGATAACAGTTTCTTAATTATTTTGTGCTTGTCATCGTTCACAAGCTGAAAAATAAGTTGTCACCTCATCTTTGGCTCAGCAATTTATTCGTAGAACAAAGGAGAGACAGATGGCTACGGTTTAACCTGAGCTGCTAAGATATTGTGACAATTGTATGCACTAGGCAGAGTGCTAATTAAATTTATCTCCTTCATTTTTAGTTGTAGGGCAACCTTCCTAAGCACTGCCTTCAGGCATATTTTGGTCAAATTCCCATCTGTTTATACATAGAAATACTATCGCAATCCAAAGTGCATTTTAAACATCTCTAAACTGTATGTACATCACAAAGAAACACAGGACTGTAGAACTTGCCGGAGCTCTAGGTATACAATTACAAACAATACAATTACATTAACAAGAAAATGAATACATTTTTTCCTATTCCTTTCAGATCTGATTATGGGTAAGTAGTGAAAAGTGTCACCTTAGGACAGTGATCCCCAACCAGTGGCTCTCGAGCAACATGTTGCTCACCATCCCCTTGGATGTTGTGCCCAGTGGCCTCAAAGCAGGTGCTTGACAGCAAGTTTTGGTTGTATAAAAACCAAGTGGATTGCCAAACAGAGTCTCCTGTAAACTATCCACATAGGGGCTACCAAT
Source organism: Xenopus petersii (assembly GCA_038501925.1). Lineage (NCBI taxonomy): Eukaryota > Metazoa > Chordata > Amphibia > Anura > Pipidae > Xenopus > Xenopus petersii. The sequence continues at coordinate 31,553,097 of CM076676.1, read as the reverse complement.
AGAAAATCACAGCCCATATTTGGCACCCCTAGGAACGTTTGCATGTTTATGTTGCTCCCTAGCCCGTTTTACATCTGAATGTTGCTCATTGGTAAAATAGATTGGGTTAGGTCCCCCAGCTTAGGATACAATATATACAGTAGTAGTAGCTCCTATAGGAGATAAACCTGATAGTTTCACAGCAATGTTATATATGAAGTGAGGTAACAGGGAGTAGAGAGAGAGATGAGTAGTCAAACCATGTCTGAGTTCAAGGACAGGCAGAAGTCCAACAGGAACGGAAGGCAGGCAGGCAGGAGTCTGGACAGGCAGCGAAGATTCGGAAGTTGTGAACAAGCAGGGGTCATACACAGTAATCAGACGTAGTAAAAGTAGTATAGCTAGGGTTCAGCCTTGCCCATTGTTATGCCTATATGTGTCTTACGCCATGTAATAAATGAAATGTCCTGCCAGTTTACTAACCACTTTAAACCATCTAGCAAAATAATTTGGGTCATCTAAAAAGGAATACTTGGGTCTGGCTCTGCATGTGCCGGATGAAAAATCCAGTGTGAGGTCAAAGAACAGCTGTAAGAAACTTACCGAGGGGACAACAGGGACACCTGTCGCCCCCTTGACGGGGACGCCCGTCTCTCTCTTCCGCCGCCGATGCGGCTAGGCCTCAGGCGCCGGCTCCTATGGAGCGCGCAGCGCACATGCGCAGCAATTAAAGGAACAGTCGTGCTGACGCGATTGCGCAGGCGCTGGCGCTGATTCGCCAGCGTCCAATGGCGCCAAATTCAAATCCTTAAATGGCCAGCAGTCCTTTTGTTCCCTGCCCAACGTAGGTTCTGTTTACTGTTCCTGGGTGTTATTATTTCTGTGATTCCTGTTGTGACCTTTGGCTATTCCTGACTACTATTTGACTTCCACCTGCCCTGACCCTTTGGCTTGTTCCTGACTACTCTTTGGATTCCGTTTTGTACTTCGACCCTGTTAGTTGCTGACCTGGCCTGTGACCTCTAGGGATGTAGCGAACTGTTCGCCGGCGAACTAGTTTGCGCGAACTTCGACTGTTCGCGTCCGCCGCAAGTTCGCGAACATCGCGCGACGTTCGCCAATAGGCGTTCGCGTCAAAATCGTTCGACCATTCGATCGCTAAAATCGAACGATTTTCGTTCGAATGGAACGATCGAAGCCATTGGATTGAATGAAATCCTTCGATCGTTCGAATCGAACGATTTTCGGATGATCGAAGTTCGCAAACTGTTCGCGAACTGTTCGCATTTTTTGCCCGTGTTCGCGAACGGCGTTCGCAAACACATTGTCGGCGGTTCGCTACATCCCTAGTGACCTCGACTACTCTGCTGTTTACCGATTTTGTACCGTATTTCCGATTGGTTTCAACCCGGCCCGTTCCTGGACTTTGATAAACTTTACATTTAGTTCCCTTGCTAGCCCAGAGTTCTTCCCTCAGTCTCCTCACTATTAAGTCCTGGCGGCATCCGAGTAGCGGAGGGCTCCACCCTACGTGAAAGGCGGCGGTTATAGGCCGAAGCGTGAGCCGAGCCCGGGACATTGGGGTTTACTCTGGGTTGTGGGATACTGAACGTTACATTACGTTGGGCCCCAAAAACTAAGAAGATGGAGCCAGCTGAAGCTACTGCTTCCACCACTCCTTCGGAAGCGATTCTGGCAAATCTTCTACAGAGACTTGGTGAACAGGAGGACAAGCAAGACTATATTGTACAATGTCTTCACGGTCTTTCTTCCAGACTTGACATGATGCAGCAACAGCCTGTTCCTGGTCCGAGTAATACTACTCAGGCAAGCACTTCTCTACCGCCACCTGCTGGTAGTACCTTTCATGAGCCCAAGGTTCCTTTTCCCGAGAAGTTTGCTGGGGATCGAAGTAAGTTTTTTACTTTCCGAGAGGCCTGTAAACTACATTTCAGTTTTTTACCCTATTCCTTCCCTACTGAGGAGTCTAGGGTGAATTTTGTAGTTACGCTGTTACAGGGTGATGCCCAGCTCTGGGCATTTAGTTTGTCTCAAAGGGATCCAGCCCGTCACTCCTTAGAGGCTTTCTTTAATGCTATGGCTATTATTTACGATGATCCTGATCGTGCCGCTTCTGCTGACGCAGCCATACGTGCCCTTAAACAAGGCAAACGGCGGGCAGAGGATTATTGTACTGAATTCCGCCGTTGGGCGGTAGAGACGGGCTGGAATGATACGGCTCTTGTGAGTCAATTCAGGGTTGGTTTGGGCTCCGACTATTAAAGATAGTCTTGTAAATTTTCCCGCACAGTCTTCCCTGGATTCTCTCATGCATCTGGCTATCCAGATTGATCGTAGGCATAGAGAGAGACTCCAGGAGGAGCAGGTTACCTATGTTACACCTCCTTCCGTAAATGTCTTTAACACCCCTCAAGTACTTCCTAGATCTTTTGAAGAACCTATGCAGATTGGTTCTACTCGTTTCTCTTCCGAAGGAGAGGGTTCGTAGGAGGAATAATGGGTTATGTCTGTATTGTGGGGATAAGGGGCACTTTCGCAACACCTGTCCCAAAAGGCCGGGAAACAACAGAACCTAAGCAGGTCTGGGGAGTCTTGCTTGGGTGATGTCGTTTCTACTCCCCAATATTCTCAAATTTAATTCCGGTTCTTTTGACTTGGGACAGTGGTTGTGTGCAGAGCTCTGCTTTTTTGGATTCTGGGGCAGCGGGTAATTTTTTGGATTTTGGGTTTATTCAAAGACATGGTATTCCTTGGGAACCACAGGTTCCATCTTTTAGATTATCCGCCATTGATGGTAGATCTTTGGGTTCCGGACTAGTATCTACTCGATCTAAGGTTATTCACATGTCCATTTCTGATCATTTTGAATCTCTTTCATTTTTCATTACTGAGTGCCCACAGACTCCAGTCATTTTAGGCCTCCCCTGGTTACAAGGTCATAATCCCCAGGTTGATTGGCCCTCTGGTAAAATTTTGAAATGGAGCTCTGCATGTATGTATTCTTGTGTTAACTCTGCCCAGACCCTGGCCGCTACTTCTTTAAAGAGTCTTCCTCCTTGTTATGCCGCTTTTTCTGATGTTTTCTGTAAAAAAGCAGCTGAATCCTTACCTCCCCATAGACCCTATGATTGTGCTATTGAATTATTGTCTGGGTCTTCTCCTCCCAAGGGTAGGACATATCCTCTTTCCCTCCCCGAGTCTTTAGCCATGGAGGAATATATTAAGGAGAATTTGGAGCGGGGGTTCATTAGACCTTCTTCTTCCCCTGCGGGGGCTGGGTTTTTTTTTGTCAAGAAGAAGGATGGGACTCTTAGGGCTATTCCACACGGGAAGATAGCGACGCGTTTGCGATGCGCTTTTCAACAGTCGCCTGAAAAAGCCTGGCGAGGCATTTTCAGGCGACTGTTGAAAAGCGCATCGCCTCGTGTGGTTAGCACAGGCGTTTTTACATAGGCGCCCATACAAAACTGTCGCCTGTGCCGGTCGCGGCGACTGTCGCGGCGCTTTGTCGCCGCGACCGCAAACGCGTCGCTATCTCCCCGTGTGGACTAGCCCTTAGACCCTTTATTGATTATAGAGGGTTAAATAAGATCACAGTCAAGAATCGTTACCCCCTCCCTTTAATCTCTGAACTCTTTGATAGAGTGAAGGTGGCTGTTATTTTTTCCAAATTGGATCTAAGGGGTGCCTATAATCTAATCAGGATTAAGGAGGGGGATGAGTGGAAGACCGCTTTTAATACCCGAGATGGGCATTATGAATACTTGGTAATGCCATTTGGTCTGTGTAACGCCCCCGCTGTTTTTCAAGAACTGGTTAACGATATCTTCCGTGATCTTTTGGGTCGGTTTGTCGTTGTGTATTTAGACGACATTCTAATTTTTTCTTCAAATTTGTTTTCCCATCGTGCTCATGTTCGGGAGGTTTTATCCAGGTTAAGGCAGAATCATCTGTATGCTAAGCTTGAGAAATGTCTCTTCAAAGTCTCTGCTGTACCTTTCCTTGGATATATTATTTCCCAAACTGGTCTTGAGATGGAGCCCACTAAAGTCCTAGCAATTCAGCAGTGGGCACAACCCCTTTCTTTGAGAGCGATCCAGAGATTTTTAGGGTTCGCTAATTACTATAGGCAATTTATTCTGAATTTTTCCAAATTGGTGGCCCCAATTACTGCATTAACTAAGAAAGGGGTTGATCCTAGTATTTGGTCTGCTGAGGCGGTTGAGGCCTTTAGTCTCTTAAAAGAGGCCTTCATTTCTGCTCCAGTCCTCCGGCATCCAGACTCATCTTTGCCTTTTATTGTTGAGGTGGATGCGTCTGAGATCGGTGCCGGAGCAGTATTATCTCAACGACATCCTGTCTCTGGTAAAATTCACCCATGTGCCTTTTTCTCAAAAAGATTTTCCTCTGCTGAGGTCAATTACGATATTGGCAATAGGGAATTATTGGCCATTAAATTGGCATTTGAGGAATGGAGACATCTCCTTGAGGGTGCCAAGCATACAGTTTCTGTGTTCACAGATCATAAAAATTTGTTGTACATCGAATCCGCTAAACAGTTAAATCCTCGTCAAGCCAGGTGGTCATTGTTTTTCTCACGTTTTAATTTTCTCATCACCTACAGGCCTGCGGAAAGGAATCTGAAAGCAGATGCCCTTTCTAGAAGTTTTGTCTCCAAGCCTAGGGAGGATTTGGAACCAGTTCCTATTGTTCCTAAGGAGGTGATTGTGGCAGCCTTGAGTCCGGATCTCTCTACCTCCTTGTCGAATGCCCAGGTAGATTCCCCTCCTGATATTCCAGTGGGCAAGTTATTTGTTCCTAGTGATTTACGTGAAGCAGTCTTTCACGAGACTCATGATTCTAAAGTGGCTGGTCATCCGGGTTGTGCGAAGACTTGCGATTTGTTGTCTCGTACTCTCTGGTGGCCGACTTTAAGACAAGACGTTGCCAAATATATTGAGTCATGCCCAGTCTGCCAACGATCTAAGCCATCTAGATCTTTACCTCAAGGGTTGCTGCAGTCACTTCCTATTCCTGAGAAACCTTGGACTCATATATCCATGGATTTCATAGTAGAATTACCTCCATTGAAGGGGCATACTGTTATCTGGGTAGTGGTGGACCGTTTTAGTAAAATGTCTCATTTTATTCCTCTTTCTGCCCTTCCCTCTGCCAAGACTCTAGCTGAACTTTTCATTGTCCATATATTTAAGTTTCACGGGGCTCCTCTCAATATTGTGTCTGATAGGGGGGTTCAATTCGTGTCCAAATTCTGGCGGGCTTTTTGTTCATTAATTGGTACTGATTTGTCTTTCTCTTCCGCATATCATCCCCAGACCAATGGTCAGACTGAGAGGACAAATCAGACTCTGGAACAATATCTTAGATGTTATGTCTCCTGCAATCAGGCACTTTGGGTTAATTTTCTTCCGTGGGCTGAATTTGCCTATAACAATGCCATTCATTCCTCCACTGGCAAATCTCCTTTTTTCACAGTGTTTGGTCTTCACCCCAGAGTTTTTTCTTTTTCAGGTTCTTGTGAGCTTCCTGCTGTTAATTCCTTTGTGGAAGATTTTTCTATGATTTGGCAGGAGGTTCAGAAGTCCTTATCTTCTGCAGTAGCTGCTCAGAAGAGGGCTTCTGACAAACATCGGAGGGATTCTCCTGTTTATCAGGTTGGTGACAAGGTTTGGCTGTCCTCCAAAAACATTTCTTTAAAAGTCCCTTCAGCCAAACTGGGTCCCAAATTTATTGGTCCGTTCTCTATATCTGATGTTATCAACCCATGTACTTTCAGGTTAAATCTTCCTCCCGAACTCAAGATTTTTAATTCCTTCCATGTATCTCTGTTGAGACCTGCTAGAGTGGTACGTCAGAATTCTCCTCCTCCCCCTATTTCTGTTGAGGGCCAATCTGAATTTTTGGTTCACAGGTTGATTGACTCTCGGATCTCTAGGGGTAAACTCCAATATCTGGTTCATTGGAAGGGTTATGGTCCTGAGGAGAGATCCTGGGTTTTTGCTTCTGATGTTAAGGCGGATAGGTTGGTGAAACAGTTTCATTCTAAATTTCCCAACAAACCTAAGGGTCCAGTGGCCCCCTCTGGAGGGGGGGTAATGTAAGAAACTTACCGAGGGGACGACAGGGACGCCTGTCGCCCCCTCGACGGGGACGCCCGTCTCTCTCTTCTGCCGCCGATGCGGCTAGGCCTCAGGCGCCGGCTCCTATGGAGCGCGCAGCGCGCATGCGCAGCAATTAAAGGAACAGCCGCGCTGATGCGATTGCGCAGGCGCTGATTCGCCAGCGTCCAATGGCGCCAAATTCAAATCCTTAAATGGCCAGCAGTCCTTTTGTTCCCTGCCCAACGTAGGTTCTGTTTACTGTTCCTGGGTGTTATTTCTGTGATTCCTGTTGTGACCTTTGGCTATTCCTGACTACTGTTTGACTTCCGCCTGCCCTGACCCTTTGGCTTGTTCCTGACTACTCTTTGGATTCCGTTTTGTACTTCGACCCTGTTAGTTGCTGACCTGGCCTGTGACCTCGACTACTCTGCTGTTTACCGATTTTGTACCGTATTTCCGATTGGTTTCGACCCGGCCCGTTCCTGGACTTTGACAAACTTTACATTTAGTTCCCTTGCTCGCCCAGAGTTCTTCCCTCAGTCTCCTCACTATTAAGTCCTGGCGGCATCCGAGTAGCGGAGGGCTCCACCCTACGTGAAAGGCGGCGGTTATAGGCCGAAGCGTGAGCCGAGCCCGGGACATTGGGGTTTACTCTGGGTTGTGGGATACTGAACGTTACAACAGCATCACCAGGTGAAGGTTGTAGCCTGTGTCCCCTGCTGCTCTGTAACCCGGAAGATTGAATTTTTTTTGCACCTTGCCTTCCAAGTCATAGTTACATAGTTAAATCGGGTTGAAAAAAGAAAAAGTCCATCAAGTTCAACCCCTCCAAATGAAAACCAAGCATCCATACACCCCCCCCCCATACCTTTATAGTTGTCCCCTATTGTATTCCTAATGCAATTCCCCTGGGAATCTTGGAGAAAGTATTGCATTGTAGGGAAAACCAGATTGAACTATCGGAGGATGGACCAGCACTCCAGTTCAAATAAATAATCGTGCTTTTATTTATCACCGTGCACGCTGATAAATAAAAGCATGATTATTTATTTGAACTGGAGTGCTGGTCCATCCTTCAATTATTATACAATATGTTTTTGACCAAGCACCCATGAAAGCATCTAATAGTTGGAGTGCAGGTACCCTTGGACATATATATATATATATATATATATATATATATATAAATATAAATATATATATATATATATATATATATATATATATATATATATATATATATATACTGTGTATATAGTCTACTAAGGGAATCATTAAAAACATTTTGAATAATTTGATTAAAATGGAGTCTATGGAAGATGGGCTTGGCATAATTCTGAGCTTTCTAATTAACAGATCCCATACATACATACAGTTTCTATTGGTAACCACTGTCACAGAACAGGTAAGCTTTTGTATACAACTTTATACATTTCATTAGAACCCCTTCAATAATGTATACACAGCATACACTATTTTATACAAGCCTTGGTAACCTGTGACGATTGGACTATCCATCTTCTTCTTTGCCGTTCGCAAACTGATGCCTTGAAAGGATTCTTTACTTCACCTAATTTTGATGATAAAATGTTTTCGATCTTCTAGCTTTGTCACCTGTTAAAAAGCAAATCTGAATATTGGAGTGTCCCCCTTGGTGAAGAGAAATATTCAATCACATCACACTGTCATGATTAAGCAATAGGAGACACAAACATACGGTTTCAAATGATGGGAACACAGCAGTTAATATATTGTGTTAATTTAAGCTAAATGGCATGCTGCTGTTTTCCTTCATTTGCAATCTTTTGCACACTTGAGCACTTCCTTACAGTACAGCAATCAAATGTAATCTCCAAGATAATGAATATGTCAGTTGTGAACGTGAGGTAGTGACTACACCTGAAACAATCCCTGCAGAAATTCAGTTTACTTACATAGAAAAAATAATACACATATATAGACACTATACACTGAAAATAAGTCATCTTCAACGGGCAGTTAAAATGATTTTCCAAATTGCCACAATTTTACAATTTCAAAGCATTCAAAAAACTGCACATCACAAGTACTAATCATTTTCCTTTTAAAGAGTAAGAATACGCCATTTGCAATTCCATAAACACTGGTAAGAAATTCTGCATCACATCCATAATAGAAGTATAATATGCATCTCATTTACAAATGCGAAAGTAAAAATTGTAAGGCTGCTACTGAGTGTACCGCTTTTAAGTCAACCCAGTTTTGCACTTACAACTTGCATATACAGTAGCACCAATCTGCTGCATGAAAACAGGGTGCAGGGATTGGCTGTCACTGGTATAGCTGGTGGGTCTTGGCTTGCATATACGTGGTTCAAGTGGCTCTTGGTGTTTATCAGAATGGAAAATTGGGAGAACTAGTCACTTTAAATTTCCTTTTGTTTAATATGAAAACCATGCAGTCACCCAAAGTCTTAAGCAAAACTATTAAAATAGTTATCAACCTCTGCTTGACTCAAAAGAACACATGATAATGGTAAGTTGCAAGAATACCCCAAGGGATTTGTCTGTCAGGAGCCTGGTCCCAAGCCTTGTTTCAGCAGGGGGGGCCTGTCATGATGTTATTATCTAGATTTGTTGGTGGAGCTTGTCTTGAGCAGATAAGGGGCAAGCTTATGAGAAATGGGGTTTGGTTAAATATGCTGTTGACTCTTGGTAAAAAAAACTAGCTTTGTAGACAGTTGAGGGTTTATATAAGGACTCATTTATGTTCACAAGCTCATTTCTCAACCTACACTTTTCCCCACAGTGAGATGTATCCAAAACCACTTTCAGTAAAGGTACTTGTGTTAAATTGTGTTCTGTGCACCATATAGTTGTGATTGGCGCAACTCATTCCTTCCTGCCTTTCGTTCTCAACTGGGTTGACACAAAGGAGGCCTGGAGCTACCTCCACATTATGACCAAGCTCCTGTGTCAATATATGCAGAGTACTTAAGCCTACATAATTAATGACAGGCGTCACTAGCACAGCAACCACTAGAAATAACACCAGGCAGGCTTTACAAATATTTAGTGAACGTGGCTCAGTTCCACCAAGCAGACTGCCCCATTACATCTGTGAGGTTTGATTCTGACCAGGACATGATCTACAAGTAATTTGTATGTTTTTTTCTGTACCTGTGTGCTTTTTCTCTCTGACTTCAAAAATATATATACTATTTGATAAAAGTGACCAGAATGTGATAGGTACCTTAGAAAGTAACATCAGGGCAGTGACAGATGCATAATCCCTGTAATGAGCTCAATTTCCCTGTTTTGCTTTGTGTCTATGGGGGAATTTCTTGTGTTGTTGTGACTTTTTTTGTGCCAACTTTTTTTGTAGCGAAATACATACAGTCTATGGACGACTTTTTTTCTCTCAATCCATTTGCATTTAAGTCAGTGGGGTTTACTTTTGTCAAGTTTTTTCTCACTCCAAACACATTGAAGTTAATGTAATTTTTATTTGTGGCAAATTTTTGTTGCAGTTTATTGGAATAATTAGTGATAAGCAAATGGTTTCACCATACATGGATATCCGGAGACTTTTTTTGTTGTTTCGCACATTTTTCAGCAGTTTTGCAAGTTTTTGAGTAGAGTGAAATTTGGGCAGACTCATTCATCAGTAGAAAATATTCTGAATTTTGCCATTAAACCTTGAGTGCCGTAGAATATATTGGTGCTATATAAATAATAATCTATACTAATTATACGCAATTCCTCACATTTTATATATATATATACCAATATGAGAAAATAATAAAAGTAAAAGTACTGCTATATTATTACAGAGAAAAAGGAAATAATTAAAAAGATAGATAGATAGAAAGTGATTTTTTTGGAGAAGACAAAAATTGAAATGTATTCCCACATTCCCCTGGGTTACTTTTTAAAGTTGGGAACAGCATAATCCTGTCTCCCACAAACACACACCTTCTTAACACAGAATATTAAGGAAGAATGGATCTATTCTAAAAGAAGCAAACTCCCGAGGGATTAGCAAGGAACAGCACACTGTTTTTAACATTTGGGAGTTAACATGATATATTCAAGAAGTGTCTTAAAAAGGATCCTCTATTTAAATCTAGATTTTATATATGTACATATTTTAATAGTGACACATACCTTCAAATAATGGATAGCTCTAGGGCAGTAGCTGGAGTACAGGGCTCCGTGGTTGTGTCATTGCAATCAGAGCCATTACAGTTTATGGTAAATGTTGCCAAGGGGTCATTGTAACCAGGTATGAGTTAGATTAAAGGGCAAGTAATACAAATAATAATAAAAAAGCCTTATATGCATTTACATGGTATTCTTGTTGACAGAAAATTAAAGAAATAACATTTTGATTTTTATTGCTTTTTTTGCGGAGAATGTTGAACATAGGAGCTTGAAACACAAGGTAAAGATGATTAAATTTAAATAAGATACAGTCAATAGAGATGAATATATGTATGGTTTTGGAGGCACAGTTCAGTAATGGTGCATACGTTGAAGGACATAATCAGTCTCAGGTAGTAAATGTGTCTGCCAAAATGGATTTTAATTAACTAGAGAAGAGAAAGAATAGATTATGCGGCCATCAAAGGGGAAAAGGCCTATTGTTACATGGAACATTAACAAGAGATTGAGCCAAATACATGACAAACACTATACGTAATGCTTAATTATAACCATGCTTATAAGAAAACTCCTTTATGGAGACAGTTTAAAGGAAAACTACTGTAATTGCAGTATAGAAAAATACCATACTAAAATATTTATTTAGAATATATGTGTTTACAGGGTCTTTGGGGTACATGGAGGAAAGAGGTTCAGGGGGTTCCTTTTGCCCATTTAAGGGTGTTTGGCCACTTGTGGGTAGCAATAGGGAAGGCTGATTGTTACAGATGGAATTAAAATTGGTCAATAGTGGTAACACTTTAGGCTTTTATAAACAGTGCAAAGTACAGATGGCAAAACTAGAACAAATATTTGTTTTACTCTTAACCCAGAGTTTTCCCCAAGACACACATAAAGTATAGTAGTATAATTGCACCCTTACAGTTGTTAACACTATAAAAAATATATGGTATGGACACTTATTATTGTAAACTTTATGAAGGGAATGATGTATCCATTTGTCAGCATATCTGCTGTGTGATTAAAAACAATGGAGAGAAGCCACTTCTCGAGGTGGTAAACACCCTAAGCAACTTTTTTTTAAGTTTGATTTTTAAGTTTAATTTTAACAATTAAGAAAGTAGAATGAATAATGATAGAGAAAAGAGAGATGCGGGGGAGTTAGGGGGAGGGGCGACTGGAAACTGTGTTTATAGATGGGTAGAGCCCAAATGCTCTGAAATTTGTTTGGGTATCCTCTGGAAAGGTATGTGAGTTTGTATAGATCTAACTGTGAGTTGATCAGGTTGATCCATCTGTTGAGTGATGGGGCGACAGGCCAAACAAGTGCAAGTCCACCACTTTTTTAGCACAGAACAGATGTAGTCTCATTAAGAGCCTGGTGTGTACTTTGAGCACTATGGAGTCAAGTGGAACCAATAGACATGTGTCAGTTCCGTGGCCATGAAATTCACAACTTGGCTCCAGAATTCCTGTACATCGGAGCAGTTCAATAATAAGAGCAGATAATTAGCAGTGAGGTCCTTGCATCTCAGGCAGTCGGAGAGACAATACTCCCCATAGTATATCGTTTTGTTGGTGTCTAAGACAGGCAATAAAGGACTCATGTCTTTCCAGTTTCTGCAAAGGCATTATGTAATACATTTTCGACTGGGTTAGGGTACAGATTTTCCAGCAGCAAATAAATTCCACTTGCATTGCAGTTACTTCTAGTCTAGTCAATTACAAACTCTGTTAGTACTTTTATATGAATAGGCAGCAGTATTTGTACTCACATAGTTCACCCCTTGGTCATAGCATTATACTTGAAGAAACTACATTTAGAAAGGATCATTCGACTGATAATGCATTGACTAACACAACCCAATAAAGGAAACTGGTAATGCAGAATGCTTCCTAGCAAAAAAAGAAAAAAATCTTTGAAAAGACACATTCTCCTATCACAAGTTATATAAACATCAGCTCAGCTGGGTGCCCTCTTACAAAATCTCTTCAACCTCCCACTTATCTAAAGACATTAATTCCCTCTGATTCTTGCTCTTAGTACAAGCCTGAAAGTATTTTGTGCCAGAGAGATCAATATGTTACTGTACAAATAGCAAAGTGAAGGCAAAAACAAATTGCTGCTTTTTCCTCTATAGTGTATTTTACTTGAGCATGATGAAAGTCTGAAGGTCTCAGAATCTAAAAACCAGAAAAATGAGAGGTGTAGCAGAGATCCAAAGATTATCCACTGGAAAAAGTAAAGCTATTTGTATAGCGCTGTCACCGCGTAGATGCCATTGGCTTTAGGCTAGGCCAGAAGATGTTATAAATCCGTTGCCCTGCTGCTCCCTTTGACTTTTCAAGAGTGGGTGGATTTTGGAGCAAAATGCAAAATATCCAATTTCTGCACCGCATTTCTTCTCATAGTCTTTTCTTTGAAAAATATTCCTACTTATTGCAGTAGTGGGTAGGGATGTAGCGAACTGTTCGCCGGCGAACTAGTTCGCGCGAACTTCGACTGTTCGCGTCCGCCGCAAGTTCGCGAACGTCGCGTGACGTTCGCCAATAGGCGTTCGCGTCAAAATCGTTTGATCGTTCGACCATTCGACCGCTAAAATCGAAGGATTTTCGTTCAAATCGAACGATCGAAACATTCGATCGAATGAAATCATTCGATCGAATGGCTTCGATCGGTGGATTCGAACGAAAATCCTTCGATCGAACGATTTCAATCCTTCGATCGTTCGAATCGAACGATTTTCGGATGTTCGAAGTTCGCGAACAGTTCGCGAACTGTTCGCAAATTTTGCCGATGTTCGCGAACGGCGTTCGCGAACACATCGGCGGCGGTTCGCTACATCCCTAGTAGTGGGGCCTATCCCATTCACATGACCAACCCTGCAGTTCCATTAACCAGTTCCACTTTTAGTTAGTATGGTTAAGAATTATCACTTGTCATCTTCTCCATATTGATTTGGAATTAATTTTAGTTCATCTGTATCAGCATTGGCCTGGAGGGTCTGGACTAGTGATAATCAAATGTTTTCACCATGCATGGATTCTCGCAGAAATTCTGCATTTCGGCGTTGGCAGAACTGGTAAACAAAAAAATGCCATTTCAATGCATTTGGAGTGAGAAAAAACACCCATTGATTAATAAATGTGGCTATAAAACATTGGCACAACATATGTCACCTATAGACTTTAATGTGTTATGCTAATTTTTCGCTGTTTCGATAATTTTTTAGCAAACCAAAATGGCCAGATTAGCTCATCCTAGTCTAGGCCCACCAGATCTGCTACATTAAGGGCCTGCACATCCCCCCAAGGCTCCATGCAACTCCCACCACAGCCTCATCTCCCCTCCACCATCTTCCCCCCATGTATTTATTCATGTGCCCATGATAAGGGTAGGATCAAGTCAGAGAGTAGCTCAGGCAGCCGTAGGGATCGGGTCTTGGCTGGAGGAGCCCACTGTGTTTTTTTGAGGTGTCTCAGAGGCCCAGTCTGACCCTATCTGTAATGCTAGTGTATAAAATATTTACTAGCATTTTGTATTGCTTTGATCACATGATTTATAACTGTATCAGATGTTAATGGTCACCTGACCATTTGTTTCTCTGTTTTTCCCTGCTTCCACACTTCTTGTGTTACAGTTAGAGTTGAAGTATTTCTGGTCAGGTGATCTCTGAGCCAGCACAGATAATATCATAATGGGAGTTCAAGGCAAAAGGGCAATATTTAAATATATATTCCACATTTGTATGATTCTTTAATATGCCCTTAATATGATATATACTATCTGTTGCTTAAGTATTCATTTTGGGGTATAATTGTCCTTTAAATACAATTTAACAGAACCATTTGGCTATCTAGGGACCCTTTTATATAATGTTTATGTGATTAATTTACAATTAGTGATAGGTGAATCTGTGGCATTTTGCTTCACCGAATAATTTGCGAATTTCCAGTGAAATTCGTGAAACTGTGAAAAATTTGCGAAACGGCACTGGTGTCTCGTTTTTGGCGTCGAGTTTGAACACCATTTGTTTTGGTCACCAGTGAATTCTTGCACCGGTTTCGAAAGTTTATTTGCCGCAAATTTGCGCCTGGCGAATAAATTTGCCCATCACTATATACAATTGTAAAGAGTCTACATCTGTGCCGCCACTAAACATGGGGTCTTTAGCCTTACATTTATAACAGCGTCCAGAACCCTTGTTGTTTTATCGATTGCATTTGTGTAAGGCTCAACTTGATGAGTTTATCTCTTATTTGAAACGTAACTACTTATTCATGGATGGTGCTGCTGCCTCTTTCTACATTAATGTTCCTGACAACAATCCTTAGCCATATATATGAATACAAATTGGGTGCCGAGATGCTGAGAGTCCATTACAGATATTGCCTTTATTTTGTTTTTATTGTTTATCTTTTGCCATGATCCCCGTGGTGTTTTCAGTTACGTAAACACGGCAGCTGTGAATTTAATTTACATCTGGGTAAAAAAAGAAGAAGAAATGCACACATATGTTTATCAGTAAAATCAGCATCTGTAGATATTCCCCAGCTGGAATTCTCATTCTGTACGAAAATGCTTTATTTGACTGCATCTTCCTAGTACCCGGCAAGATATCACTTTTCCAGAAGCACAAATCATCCTGTCATTCAGATCTCCTGCAAAGTGATGTATTACCTAAGTAAGACCGGTAAGCTCACAGGTGGCTCTGAACCAAGGCAAGCCGCATGCAATTGGAAACTTGCAAAATTGTTGATTACAGATGATGGCCATGGAGCGCTTCCCAAGATACCTGAAATTATGCTGGTCTTCTTCCCTCTCTTTTGTTCATTGAAATCAGCAGGCAGCAAAAGTCAATTGTCTAGTCTCATCAGATTCCACCCAGAGCATATACACCACACTAAGAGGAGGCAGATCTTATAAAGCCTTTGAGAAAGAAGAACATATTGTGCTGGTGTCATGCTTTGTAAACAAGGGAGAGACAGAGGATATTTGTACAGGTATGAATATTAGTGGAGATAATAATGAAAAATGAGTCCTTCTAACACTCCATCATATCTGAAATAGTTCAAGCTTTTGCCATATCCTTTGCTTTGGGATTTTAACTCTGACAGGTATTTGTTCGCCTGATTATTTCCTAATTAATGCCACAGTAAGTTGCTGATGTTTTTCAGCCTGTCTTGTATGATAAATACCGAATGGGAATTCCTAGTTATAGTTGCAAATAGCTTTAATATAATTGTGCTGTATGCTGTTATTATCTTTGATTTATGATTTATGAAGCTCGTACATTTGAAGGAGACAGCAATTCCATTATTTAATGTTAGGGCCTGTATTTGTAGTGCATAATCCATCTGACAGTTTACAACTGTACTTATAACAAACTGTTTAAAGGTCTAGTTAACGAAGCTGCAATGTGCAAAACTCACAAACAGGTACATAACTGAATTCTGATTGATGTTATTCATAAAGGTGTTTGAGTCCATACTTGCACTTTTGCAACTTTCAGGGAGTGTTATGCACCCACCTAGTTTGATGGTGAATTAGCGCAAGTACATGCATTGAGTCGAATCATAAAACTGCCTGTGTAATATTTACCAAAACAGATGCTAATGTGCATCAATTTTAGTGTAATCAAGGTTAACAAATACACAGGTTAGAACATTTTACTTTAAGGGCTGATTTATGATGTCCCACGCAGTGTGCAATGTGCTAAAAAAGGCAGTAACTGGCCATTTATTTTGCCTTTATTCACTATATAGGGTATTGTGCAAATAGTCGCAGACTTTCCATTTGAGATTGCAGAGACCTGCGACGACTCTTCACTAATACAGGGCTTACTGCATTAGCCAATGGTGAGGGATGGAAAGAGACAGGTAGGTGTCCTCCCCAACCCCCCCCCACCTGCCACTACCTTGCAAGAATGATGTGGAAGGAGACACAGCCCACATCAGGGCACTGCCTTTAACTCCTGATGCTGCTCTCAAAGGGGCATTTTTGATCCGGTGCTCCATGCATAGAGAAACAATACCCAGAGGTGCAAGTTCTGGTAAATGAGCAGTAAAGGGTTCTATCTTGTGCTCCTTGGTGCTCTTGCACTTGTGCCCCGAGGGCTGTAAATGAATCCTATGAGTGTTTTACCTCCTTTCTATCCCAGGGTGACCACAGCTCTTTAGCAGTAAAGATCTGTGCCTCTTAATATGCCCCTAATATCTTCCCTTCTTCCGATTCACAGGACAAATTCTATGCTACTGCCACTAACCTGAGCGTAGGGTTTAACTCACAATATGCAGCATAAATATGTAGATATATCTAACACTGATTTTCTTCTTTGTGCCACTACAGGAGTCCTGTTTCTCCGCTACAGAGGAGAGCAGGTTTATCATAATTTGGCATGTCTCCACCCAGGGTTAGGACAGACTGAGCTGTGATACTCCTCCCTAGGACCTTCCCTGATCTGCAATCACACAGAGGAAAGGCTGCTCGGTTTATTTGCAGGACATTGTAGCTTTAAATAACCGTGATACAAACAGCCTGCTAGCCAAAAGCAACTTTACATATTATTTCAAATGGTTTTATCTCTGAGCTGCTGAGGGTCCAACTTAAGTAGCAGTTTCTTCATATTCCTAAGAATGACTCCCTTTAGCTTTTCATGCACTAAGCAGAGCACACTTTGCCCTTCAGAGCCCTGACATGGTCCCTTTTTTGTTCTGCACCCTAAATAGAGTGTGTTTTTCTGCCACTGGGGTTTCACTGACAGTAGTACTTTGTAGCACATTGCTATCACCCTACTGTTGCTCTCTCCTAGCATCACTTCCTGTGCATCACTTCCTTCCTGTAAGCTCACAGTAGTGGGGACTCCTCCCCCTCATCGCCCTTATTGCACAGAATAACACAGGAGAAGGCACAAGTATACTAATATACAAACATAATAGCCACGGTACAAGGCTGATTCAAATTCCATGGTAACCCACAAACCATTCTGTATAGCCATCCCTGTAGCACCAGCAGTTTTGACAGACAAAACGTATTTTCTGGTTGATGATTTCTAATGACCCCTAAGCTTAGCTTCTTAAAAGCTTCCTAGAGCACACTGGGCATGTGCGGTGTCACTGACACTCCAAACAAGATCAAAGATGACAAACTCCCGTGGACATCTTTGAAGACCATTAATGTTAAAGGTCTGCTGAACCTCTAGGCTGGCGTAGTAAGTTTAGCAAATAAATATACATTTATAGGATGTCAAAAAAGCAGCAGTGCAGCTTTGGATTGATACTCAATCCATGGCTCTCAAGAACAGGTGCACCTCCAAGCTCAGAAGGTGGGACACAGTCTGAATTCCTCAGTTCCAATAATATGAACACATAAGAGATGTAAATAATTGAATTATAAAGACATAAATTATGTCCATTTAACATGCTGGGATCACAGCCTTACACCCTGTAGGCAGAGTCTATACATTATGAAAACTATTACCAGGCAATAACTTAATTAATTTAAAACCCATTCTCAGTGACCATAAACAGTGGTCATTCTGCTTAATACCTGCTACAGATATTTTATGCCCGCACTACTGATTATTGATTCATTTGTTTCACTGCTGCCCAGAATGATATTGCTGGCAAATGATATTCCTCACAGCAGCTGACAGTAGGCTTTTGTAGAGTTGTGTTTCATTTATAATGTAATCTTTCTTTCTTCCTCCGCTAAAATCGCATTTCCCCTCCTACTATAATAAACTCACATCCAATCTTCCCACTATATATTAACAATGCAACTTTTGATATACCATTGCCAGGGAGCATGGAGGTATCTCTGTGGGGAATATATTACAATCTAATTTTAGAGAAATTGCCCGTGGCTAGATAGAGCAGGGTCTCATCTAAAAATACGTCTCTAAATTCAGATGTCAGCACCTACATTCACAAAAGCTTCTCTGGCTATCTGAATGTCCAGGGCTTGAACAAAAGTCTTTCTTTCTATGCTATCATAGGCTACTGAATCACACAGCACAAATGTGGTTGTTCGGGTTATTCTGTGTTTATTCCAAATCACCAGTTCTTGGATGAGTGATCAATGTATGATTATTATTAGGGGACATAGATATAGCCGTTACATGTAATACTACCCTTATTTAACTGTATATTGAACATTGTGGGTTTAGTATCACATCTAATCTTGCCTGTTTTGACCTATAAATCACTACTGCCCAAACACTGTACTATAATTGGCTTAGGGAGATCATGTAAACTCGTAGATTTATGGCTAGAAATAGAAAAATACATAAAGAATGTATTATTTATGGAATATGTGAAGCTGCAGTTGTATATTTAAAAAAACGAAATTGGTTGCTGCTGCTTAATGACCTGTTTTTCTCTAGTAGCAGCCAACCGCTTTGTAGCTTTTCAATTTAGCTTTTTCAACCAGCTCTTTTTTTTGTTTGGGGATACACAGGTCCTTGAGAAAGATCCCACTGCAGTGACCAAAATGTTAGACTTTTACATTTGATTAAATAAACCATTTTTCGTTGTCAAAGACCTGCATGGTTATAAATGTTTTTGGCTTATACTGTACACAAATATGTAACGCTTTTTTGGGCTATCCTGCCAATTAGGAGTTAAGGGTGTTCAGCTAGTGTAGGAGCATGGGTTACACTGTGAAACTAAACTCAGGGCGGAGCCTTCGCTAAATGGAAGCTTCCCCTTTAAGATGATGTAAAACTACAACCCACAGGCTAATTAGTGTTAAAATAGATAAATTGGACGCCAGGAGGTTCTTAAATAGTGAAACAAGTGAGATGGTTGATTGGCACACAAATATGCAAAGGGCAATTGACCACAGGTTTACTCACGCAGGAGCTGTAGCAGGATTTAGCATATCACAGAGGAGGATGGATAGCAGATGATGATGCAGCATGTACAGATGTCACTCCCATAGTCAAATAGTAGGCAGAAGATCTCACTCTCAAAGACCAGCGACCAGTGTGAAACTGGATCAATCAAGTAGGGGCCAGGCAGTGCTCTGCTAAACTGAATTCCCTATCACTGAGTTCCCTACACTAAAGGCAACCTTAGAAGCCTTTGGGAGGCTACTCCCTGCTATTCTCCTTGATGGAGCAGACAACTGCTCATACTACCTAATCTCTCCTAGAGAGACTATTACAGATCTGCCCTAATGATAGCTAATCCTAATTCAAGGTACAGGTCCCTTTGGGGTAAATGGCTTTACTGGGGCCTTGGTGATCCCAGGCTCAATGGGAAACACCTAGCAGCACAGACACCAGGAGCCAAAGAGGAAGAGGCCACTCCCTGCATAACACTATATAGCAGTGTGGCAGTGGAGTGTCATTACACTCTTTGTCCAATAGGTGAAGATGTTACACTTAACCAGTATAAAGGGCTGGGCCCAATAACAAGGGGTAAGAGAACTGAAAGAAAGGTAGTAGATTAACTCTATAGGAGCCTAATAGATCATATAGCTCCCTACAAATATATACAATATATAAATAAATATATACAGCTCTCTCTCTCTTTGGGACCAATTCACTAAGATTCGTAGTTGCGCCAGCGTCCGCTTCGCCGCACTTCGCCAAGCATATTTTCGCCAGCGCTACACAAATTCACTAAAATCCGAAGTTGCGCTCAGGGGAAGCATAAGGTTGCTAAATTGCACTAGCGTTAATTCGCCAAGCAAAGCGAAGTTACGATAGCGATGCTTAATTAGCATACGGCGCCAAATTGAAGTTACAATGGAGGTATATGTAGCAGCACTACACAAGCCTGGGAAACCTTCAAAACAGCAAATACATTTTTTATTTTGCCCTACACATGTGCCCACTGTATAGTTAAGGTGCCACGAGTTAAGAAATGTAGGGGGGAAGGAGGGTAGCCCCAAAAATTTTTTAATGTAGGGGGGAAGGAGGGTAGCCCCAAAAAATTTTCGATCTTTTTCAGCCTATCACCCATAAAAAAAGAAAAAACGCCAGCGTTTTTGGGACTTAGAAAAATGTTTAACTTTTTTTGAAGCAATCCCTATCTACTCTATTGCACTTCGCCTGGTCTGAGGTGGCGAAGGAAGTCTGGCGTAAAAGGTAGCGTTCAGAAAAATGCGCGCGTCAGTGAATTTGCGTAGTTCCGTCTGTTGCGCAAATTCGCCAGGTGTAAGGGTGCGAAGTAACACTATCGAATTTACGCCAGTGTCCGTTAGTGAATCGGCGAATTAACGAAAAATGCGCTACGCTAGCGAATTAATGCTAGCGTTAGGCGCTTCGTCCTTTAATGAATTTGCCCCTTTGTCTCTCCACTTTGTCTGTGTGTCTAATTTACTATTTTGAGCCAGGCTTTTTCCCTTAAAGGGAAAACATGTTTTTTTTCAAAATCAGTTAATAGTGCTACTCCAGCAGAATTCTGCACTGAAATCCATTTCTCAAAAGAGCAAACAGATTTTGTTATATTTCATTTTGAAATCTGACATGGGGCTAGACATTTTGTCAATTTCCCAGCAGCACTATTAACTGATTCATTTTGAAAAAAAAATTAATTTTCCCATGACAGTATTAAATATTTTTCTATAATCTGGAACACACATGAATTTTCAACACAAAAAAAAAAAAAACACGCTTCTCTCTCTTTAGAAAATCTGCCCCATAAAAGGTTGAAAAATTCATTAGCCATAAAACAACTAGAGTTTGCAGTGTGATAATAACATTTATGCCTTTTATTACATAGTGTCCACCATCTTATTACTAAGGATAAAGAATAAAGCCTGCACTATGTTATAGTAAATAATATACTTTGTACACAAATGTACCCATACCTTTCTATAAAATCACATACACCTAAATGATAAACTGTTATTGTGATCCATTTGTTAAGTCTGATATAATCCTAACTTTAGGATTTACAGTATGTACTTGATGTGTTATGACTCATGAATATATAATATGAATGACAGTGACGGCCCTGAATCAATTTTAACATCCATTAATATAAACTGCCACACTCCAAGGGCTACAGTAAAAGATGTTGTTTTATTCTTTGCCTTAGATCTTTATCAAGACTTACATACTTGTATTTAAACACCCATAACATTTATATACAGGTATAGGACCTTTTATACAGAATTCAGAATGGGGGACCTGATGTCCATCCCCATGCACTGGCTGCACACTTAAATGGTGAAGAGAACAGGGGAATGTGGGGAGAGCAGTTACATCTAGGAAGTGCTGAATGGAATTGAAAGTAAATGCCCGTGAGTTTGGATTTTATGTTTAATTTGAAAAGCACTTTTATTATACAGCTTTTTATGTCATGGTGAAAGGTCCACTTTAAGGGGCAGATTTATCAAAGGTCGAGGTGAATTTTCAAATGAAAAAAAATTCTGATTTTGAGCTATTTTTTGTGTACTTCGACTAGGGAATAGTCCAAATACGATTGAAATTTGAAAAAAAAAACCCAAAATTTGAATGTCAAAATTTATGTACTGTCTCTTTAAAAATTCGACCATTCGCGTCTAAAACCTGCCGAATTGCTGTTTTAGCCTATGGGGGACCTCCTAGAACCTACCTGGAGTCAATTGGTGGACTTTGAAAAATCAAAGTTTTTTTGGGGAAAAACGTTGAATTGAATTCGATCTAATGTGGTATTCCTTTGATTCGTACGATTTTAATTCGGCCGAATACAGACCTATTAGATCGAAAACCGACCTATTTGACTTATTAGGCCATTTTGGTTGGTCTTTTTGAATTCTAATTACAACGTTTTTTCTATTCGAAATTTGACCCTTTATAAATATGCCCCTTATGTAAAAACGACCAAAATAAATTTGAATAAAATACTTTGCAGCATAAAAGTTGCCAAGGTCCTTTAGAAGTCAAAGGGAGCTGCGTTAATCCTATTGGACCATTTAAAATCAACTTGGAATTTTATGGACATATTTATCAAGGGTCGAAGTTGAAGGGTTTTTTTGGTCGAATAGGTCCATTTTTGATCGAATAGATCCGTATTTGGCTGAATTCAAATTGTATCAATCGAAGGAATAGCGAATTCGATCAAATTCAATTCAAAGTTTTTCCCCCAAAAAACTTTCCAAAGTCCACCAATTGACTCCAAATGGGTTCTAGGAGGTCCCCCATAGGCTAAAACAGCAATTCGGCAGGTTTTAGACGGCGAATGGTCGAAGTCGAATTTTTAAAGAGACAGTACATGATAAATTTCGATATTCAAATTTTCGATTCTTTTTTCAAATTTGAATCTTATTTGGACTATTCCCTAGTCTAAGTACACAAAAAATAGCTTGAAATTCGAATTTCAAAAATTCACCTCGACCTTTGATAAATCTGCCCCTTAGAGGTTTTTCTGATTATATTTGATATGAATCATCTGAAAAACTTAAATTATTAGAGATTTTAGAGGCATTCAGATTTTTTATTTCAGATTGTTTGGTGCAATTTTCCTTTTGTGTGTTTTATTTGGATCTTTTAATAAATGTCATGACTTTCATGGTTTTAGAGAAAGTGAGTTTAGTTGTGGTTTTCAAACCTCTTAAAACACCAAAATTCAATCTTAATAAATAGGCCTCTATTCAGGTAATGTAATAAAAGTTGTTAATGGAAAAATCCGAAAAGTTATGACTTTGTGTGAACAAATTTTCCTTTGCGGGAATTTAAAATAGCTTTTCAGAACCCAGCAACTGTTTAGTGACCTCTTTCGACTGCGAATTTTATATCTTGCACCAATGCGCCTAGAATGTAATAGAATTTCTAACTAGAACACTTAGGGGCATTTTTATCAAGGGCCAAATTTCAAATTTGAAAAACTTCGAAATTCGAATTCAAACAGACCAACCTAAATTAAGTCAAAGGTTTTTTTCTGGCTAAATTGATTGAATAGGTTCATATTCAGCCGAATTTTGAATCGTACAAAAGAAAGTAATAGCACATTCGATCAAATTCGAACTGAATTCGAATTTTCCAAAAATAAAAACCTTTGATTTTTCAAAGTCCACCAATTGACTCCAAATAGGTTCTAGTAGGTCCCCCATAGACTAAAACAGCAATTTGACAGGTTTTAGATGGTGATTGGTCAAATTTGAATTTTTAAAGCGACAGTTCATGATAAATTTCATTATTCGAATTTAATAAAAAAATTTTCATTCAAAATTTTTTTAATTCGAAAATTCACCTCGACCTTTGATAAATCTTATGACACCTTCAAACACTTCTTAAAAGTGTGCAATTCAAATTCACAATGCAATAACAGTTTAAGGAAACATTGCAAAATGCTAATTTTTCTTCTTATTGATTTAACTTGTTTTTCTCTTTGCAAGTTTTATTACATTCCCCCATAAGTCTACTAAAACTCATATAAAAATTAAATAAACCCTATTGGATTGTTATGCCTCCAAGATAAGAATGAATTTTATCTTAGTTGGGATACTGTTTTATTATTACAGAGTAAATGGAAATATTTCAAAAAAAAAATATGACTTATTTGATCTATGGAAAATAACCTTCCTGTAATTTGGAGCTTCCTACAAAACAGGTTTCTGGATAACAGATCCCATACCTGTATATATATATAAACACTTCATCTGTCTTTAAAATATTTCAGTGGGGCCATTAGACTGTCCATTGTTTATTTTAATTACCAAGACCAATGTTTCAAAGTGTGTTTTCTTTTGCTTTTTTTTTTTTTTAAATGTTGAAAACTGGAAAAAATGTAGAACAACATAAAGGAAGTAATCATACACTTTTTTTTCTATCAGACAGTTAGATTTCAATTTCTACCTACAAGCTTTTAATGTTTAAGATAAGTGCTTTGTATTGATCCATTTTTTCTCTCTCTGAGCTACACAAACCGCCAATACGTTATTTGTGACTAAAATGAATAAGCTCCAGATTTGGATGTTTTTTTGAACAAATCTAAATATCAACGTGTTTGATTATAAAAGCAAACATAAATCTGGCCTATATAAGAATTAATGTTTTATGAATTGTTTTCCATACACAGTATTTCCTATAAATCTCTGGTACGTGGTTCTCAGCAAATTTTAGGTAATGGGTTTTCTTTATAGTACTAAAGGCAAGTTAGAAACCCATTAAACTTCACTCTGAATTTGCTCTTCTACTTTATTTTCTCTCATAAATCGCTTTTGTAAGCCATATCTTTCATCTGTGTTGCACTTTGGACCTTACAGTTGATCCTTTTCTTCCATTTAATTGCTTGGAAAAGAGAACATTCTGTAGGTTTCAAAACTAAAGGAGTTTCATAGCATTTTGTAAACAGAGATATAAAACGCTAGTTTCTTTCCTTTGGGTTGCAAGGATACGTTATTCCAGCCTAACAAAACGTATTCGTTATTTCCATAATTTTGCTGATCTGGACAGAAATAGAAGTATTTAGTGCTGGGCGAATTTATTTGCCAGGCGCAAATTTGCAGCAAATTGCTGTGAAACCGCAAAAATTTGGCGGCGTAAAAAAAAATGGACGCCAGCGCATTTTCAAAAATGGACACCGGCTTCAAAAACTAGACGCCGGCACCGTTTCAAGGATTTTTTGCGTTTCGCAAATTTCGTCCCATCACCAGAAGGGATTCTTTTTTTGTTGATATTTTTGTGAAATCTGAAACTTGTTTAATACCACTTTTATACGCTTTATACAGTATATTACTTCCAGTATTCCTGCCTGTTCTTTATTGTCAACTAGAGGTATGGGACCTGTTATCCATAATGACCAGGACCTGGGGGTTTTCGGATAATGGGTCTTTCTGTAATTTGGATCTTCATACCGTATGTCTAATAGAAAATAATTTAAACATTAAATAAACCCAATAGGTTGGCTTTGCATTTATTAAAGATTACATATATTTTAGTTTGAATGAAGTACAAAGTACTGTTTTATTATTACAGAGAAAAAGGAAATAGTTTTTTTTTTTAAGTTGGATTACTTGAATAAAATGGAGTCTATGGGAAATGGTCTTCTTGTAATTTGTAGCTTTCTTGATATTGGATTTCATATAGAGTCCATAATAATTCTAATTTTTAAAAGTGATTTCCTTTCTCTCTATAAGAAAACAGTACCTTGACCTTGACCCCAACTAAGAAAGGAGACTCACGCAATCAAGTATTGAGAGACAAGCACTCCAAACTGGCAGTGTATGCAGAAACTGACCCACCAGTAAGAATATTTGCAGCTGTAAAGAGCTCATTTACTGATGTAGATGCGAACAGGTCTTCGCTGTAAATGTATTTTACTTTTAGCAGAATAAATTACTGAGAATGCTTGTAAAATTTACTGTCCATGTTTTTAAACCAGCCCCACTGTGTTTCCGATAACTAGTGATGGGCGAATGTGTCCCGTTTCGCTTTGCTGACAAATTTTTTGCATTTCCTGCGAAATTCGCGAAGCATCAAAATGGGCATGAAAATTATTTTGATGCACGTCAATTTAGATGCCTGCAACATCTTTTACACATGCACCTATTATGTCCATTACATTAAAGTCAATGGGCGTCCAAAAATTTTTGCCGTTTGTCAATTTTTATGTGCGTGATAATTCTGATGCATGGTCACATTTTTTTGATGCTACAATTTTTTTGCCGGCAAATTTTCTCCGCAGTTTCTCAAATTTATTAGACGCCGGTGAATCGCGGAAATTTGCTGCTGGCAAATTTATTCACCCATCACTATCGATAACCTTTGTGTGTTATTTATGGTGCTAAAATCACATTTTTGTACTAGAAAATGCTTTGTTGTTCTAACACAGTCTTGGCACCCAAGCTTCTAGGTGCAAATACTACATTTAAAGCTGTGGGGATAATTGTACACTCTTCCCTGCTCTCATTTTCCATTTCATCTCTCATTTACTGATAGAAACCAGGTTTTATTTAACCCAAAACATATACTGTATTTCCTGCTGTGAATAAGAGAACCTTTGTGGGGGTTACTACAAAAGGACAGAGCATTACCATTCACTCGTATGGGTTATGTTCCCACTGAGCGAGGCAGAACAGACAACAATATTTCTTAGAGAAACTCCATCATTTAGCTGACAGTATGAAACTTTGTTTCCCTTGTTCTGTAATTTTCACTGTGGTGCATTCAAAGGCTTGATAGACGCTTTCTTCAAAGATATATAACCCATTCTTTCATTGCTTGCATAAACTTGTTTTTTTTTTCTCAATTGTGCTTTCCCTGTTTTTGCCACAACAGAGATACTGTGACAAATGACAGTGATGGATTTTGTTTATCCGCCATTTATTTCAGAATAATTTTTCCTTTTTTTTAAAAAAAAGTAAAAAAGCCTCACAATAAGGGACGTCTTGCAACCTCAAAGCTTGTCTTTGAAAACTGACAGTGAATCCAGGTAATTCTAGTACAAAATTCTGCAATGAACATCTCTTATATCTACACAGAACTGAGACATGCATACACACACTCTATTAAACACAGTAGGAGTGCAAAAAGGGTGTGTGTATGTGTGTGTGGGGGGGGCATCAGGTAGCCAGTGAACACAGGACTATCCAAATAGAGACCTACATGTGAGATTTTTATGAGCATATTTATCTATGCTATAGATCTAATGGTTCTATTCATTTTTAAAAATTGTTTAAAAATTTTCAAAAAATAAAATAGCTTAAAAGACACGTAAAGCCTACATTTTCCTACCATGTACATATATTTTCCCCACCCAAGCCACATCATTTTGTACTACATATACCCCCCATTTCCCACCGCCATCACATTTTCCTAAAACAAATAACAGCTTTTCACCCAGCCGCCATTTTGGGGTTGAGCACTGCAATGGTTAAGCTGAGCTCAGGAGAGGTGGTTGAGAAGAAACAAATAGGATCAGACAGCTAGCGTTTCTATAGGAATCTGCAATGCTATTTATTCATTAGTTGTTAGACTAGAGGGTGTGTACAGTAATTTGAGCTGAGAAGAACTGAGCATGCTCATGAGCCAACAGACAAAGTAAATTCCTGAGGGAGGGGCAGAGTGGGTTAGAGGAGGAGAAGGATTTCTGAGTGATTAAGGGGATGCTGCAAATTTATTGTGAATTTATTCATCCATCATTAGTCAGATGCAAAGCATTCCTTGAGACTTCAACAAAGCTGGGGTATCTAGGAAAATAACACTGCATTATGGGAAAAATATGGCAATTATGCTCCAAATTGTATTTTGCTCACTGCACTTGTGGACCACTGTAATCTCAAAATATAATTAATAGGTCCCTTAGTATAATACATAATCAACTCACCACAAGGAACACTGATGTCAGTATGACTATGAAGATTTTCATTCATCCAGGTCATGGTATTTCTAGTATAGGTAAATCTATACTGATGTCAGTAGAACAATTCCATTGTGTGGCTGATGTACAATTGTGTATTGAAGCATAAGGATAATTCTTCAACAATAGGAAATGTAGACTTATAATCTAGATACAAGATTTTTAGAAACAGGCTACAAGTATGTTTTTGAAATCTGTGGAATCACAGTAGTCAAAAATGTTGAACATAATACCAGTATCTATTTTCCTAAAAACATTAGGTGACTTTGTGCTTAAATATTATTGGTACTATAGGTATGAGGCCTGTTATCCAGAATGCATTGGACCGGGGTTTTACAGATAAGGAGTTGATACATAATTGGGTCACCATACTTTAAGGGGCCTATTTATTGAGAGAGAGAGAGAGAGAGAGAGAGAGAGATGGATGGATGGATAGATGATAGATATGAAAGAAAGAAAGAAAGAAAGAAAGAAAGAAAGAAAGAAAGAAAGAAAGAAAGAAAGAAAGAAAGAAAGAAAGAAAGAAAGAAAGAAAGAAAGAAAGAAAGAAAGAAAGAAAGAAAATGAAAATGCGAGATAGATACACATTTACTGCACATGCATTTTTACATCTCTCGTGGATCTACACACAAGTCAAAATTTGCAAATAGACCCTTAATAGACCTTTAAAAACACCCTTATGGAAGTGCAGTTATGCGGCCCTCTTGGAATCTGCTCATCAACTAAATCCAAAGGGGAGATAATAACAAAGGAACAATCATTGCTAATTTTTGTTTTCATTGCTAATTTTATGGTGACCTAAAACAAATTTCTTTTTAATTTTTAATTCCAGAAAAAAATAACTGCCCTTAGAATGTTAAATGCCAAAGTACTTATTTCAATAACTGCAAACTTACATGCTAAATTGCTTTCTTTCGGTAGACCCCGCAGTGATTAGGAGTTTACCAGTTTACTCTTTTTTTTTGTTTCATTACAAATTAAAATGCAAATGCAAAAGGCAAACAAATTAAAATATCATTCTGTCATATGAAAGTATGTATGAAGGCATGTAATAATAGAAACATTTTGTTTTTTCCTTTCATTTTAATTGATGATTTATTATGCTTTTAACTCTTCTTATGAGTGATGTGTTCATCTAAGTGTTCAAGCTAACAAAATTAACATGGGCTTGCTGTAGTTTCAACAGCCACACGCTAGCAGCAGCTCTGCCAAATTCATTACATAGTTACTTAGTTAAATTGGGTTGAAAAAAGACAAGTCAAGTCAATCAAGTTCAACCCCTCCAAATGAAACCCAGCATCCATACACACATCCCTCCCTATTTTCACATAAATTCTATATACCCATACCTATACTAACTATAGAGTTTAGTATCTCAACAGCCTTTAATATTATGTCTGTCCAAAAAATCATCCAAGCATTGGTGATGTAACACCATTTTGGGCATGATTAGTACTATAAGGATAGAGCATGAGGATTATTAGGATTCAGAAATACATGGAGTACAAAAAAATGTGTGAAATAGCAAAATTTCCCCAAAATGCATTTGAGTAAATGGGTGTTTTTTCACCATGTTTTTTTCTCATGCCAAAAGCATTGAAGCCAGTGGGAATCTTCTCTTGTGTTATGCATGTTCCAAATGCATTGAAGCCAGTGGGAATCTTCTCTTGTGTTATGCATGTGCCAAATGCATTGAAGCCAGTGGGAATCTTTTCTTGTGTTTTTAATGTGCCAAATGCATTCAAGCCAGTGGACATTTTTCTCTCTACGATTTTCTCACACCAAATACATCCCTCACAAAAAAAAAATAACATTTTTAGCAGGCAAACAAACAAATAAATTGGATGGCATCATTAGCAAGTAGATCTTTTTGGATGTCATCAAGAGTCAAGTCAAGAGTCAAGAGTGAGTTTATTGTTATTTCATCCATACACGTTTGTACAGTACACAGTGAAACAAAACAACGTTCCTCTAGGACCATGGTGCTACACACAGCATAGATGTACCGGACGATTTTTTCTTTATTGTTCAACTAGTAGTAAAATAAAAGTACTGTGCTTCTCTCCAAGGTGATAAGCAATATATGTCAGATTACAATTTAGGAAACTATTCTGGGGTTGAGAAAAACATCTCCCATTAATATACCGTATATAATCGAGTATAAGCTGAGTTTTTCAGCCCCAAAAATATGCTGAAAAACGCTACCTCGGCTTATACTTGGGTCAAGCACAAAAACGGTCGCCGGCGTCTAAGAATAGTCACCGGCGCCCAAGAATAGTCTCCGGCATCCAAGAATAGTCTCCAAGAATATTCGCCGCTGTCCAAGAATGGTCGCTGGCATCCAAAAACAAGACGCCAGCACCTCCAATGGGAGCAGAAACCCTCAATTTTTTGATTGAAACTTACCAGAAGCTGCTTCATTTCTCACCCTCGGCTTATACTCGAGTCAATAAGCTTTCCCAGTTTTTGGAGGTAAAATTAGTAGGGATGTAGCGAACTGTTCGCCGGCGAACTAGTTTGCGCGAACTTCGACTGTTCGCGTCCGCCGAATGTTCGCGAACGTCGCGCGACGTTCGCCAATTGGTGTTCGCGTTCGATTCAAAGTAAAATTTCGTTCGACCATTCGACCGTTCGATCGCTAAAATCGAACGATTTCCATTCGTTCGAACGATTATAAGCATTCGATTGAATTAAAATCATTCGATCGAATAGCTTCGATCGTTCGATTCGAACGAAAATCCTTCGATCGTACGAATAAAATCCTTCGATCGTTCGATCGAACGATTTTATCGAGCGTTCGAAGTTCGCGAACTGTTCGCTTTTTTGCCGGTGTTCGCGAACGGCGTTCGCGAACACATTAACGGCAGTTCGCTACATCCCTAAAAATTAGGTACCTTGGCTTATACTTGGGACAGCTTATACTCGAGTATAAACGGTAGTCAGACAATACATTGAGGGCTGAGCAAGTAATAGGCTGAAATGCTTGCAAAAGTGCAGAAAACTTTGTGAAATAGCCACATTTCGACCAAATGCATTGGAGTCAAGGGGAGTTTTCTCACCACATTTTTCCTCGAGTCAATGGGCCTTTTTTTCCTTAATCTAAATGCCTGCAATAATGCAATGCAATAATCTTTTGTTTTTTTACGAGCCAAATACTTGACGTGTTTTTTGCGAGGGGCAGAAACCCCACTCATTATTCTACCAATGCATTTGGCACTTGAAAAACATGGAGAAAAAACTCCCACTGACTTCAGATGATGCCACAAATCTGTGCTAGGTGAAAACATTTATTTATCCCTATTCAAACAGTTTAACAGCCTTCAGCAAGATCTACTGAGCCTGTAAGTGCCATTTAGCAATACGCAAATCCCCAAAGCTTTTAAACGGTTCAAAAAAGAAAAATAGCAAAAAAAAAAAAAGTAATAGTAAGTTGGTTTTAACTTGATTTTATTACAGTGAATAAACATCATTGGGATGCAGCAGTGAATTCCTTAAATTTGACCTCCCATTGAGCAATAAGCAGGTTACATGAGGCTTAGGGAGCTATGACTCCCCAGAAAGGTGGAAATATATTTATATATAAAATGAAATATGAAATAAAAATGGTACCTTTCTTTTCTGGCATCATCATATCCTTGGCATTTCCCCTGCACCTTCCTTGTGGGGCTGATGGCTGCTCTATTTGTTCCTCTGCTTCAGGCACATCGCGTTTCTACAGATATACTTTGCCTGCTGTTGATACAGTATATAGATGGAAAATAGAATCCTGTCTCCAAAAGGTATACAGAGTCAGAATAACTGATACTGTGAGACACATTACTCTTCAGACAGAAGAGAAATTAGCTTTGTACCTCATTTAATAAAAACAAGCAATGTGCAAAATAAAATTGTAATCTGCAGTTTTGTTTCCTATAATGCAGTAAAGGTATGGGATCCATTAAAAATTTAAAAATTATTTCCTTTTTCTCTGGAATAATAAAACAGGACCTTGTACTCGATCTGAACTAAGATATGATTAATCCTTGTTGGAAGCAAAACCAGCCTATTGGGTTTATTTAATGTTTACATGATTTTCTAGTAGACTTAAGGTATCAAGATCCAAATTACTGTAAAATCCGGAAAACCCCAGGTCCCAAGCATTCTGGATAACAGGTCCCATTCCTGTTTTCACCAGTGCCGGGCCAGCCCAGTCAGGTGCCCTAGGCAGCCTGGCTGGTACAAGCGCCCAACAATGGTGCGCATGCGCAGAGAAATGAGCACGCGAGTGTGCAGAAGAACGCGCGCACTAGGGACTGTGCACGCATTCGCAAAACCCCCTGATTGAAAAAAAAAAAAATAAGTACGGGACAAGCCGGGCAGAGGGGCAATCAGGGTCTGGACTAGGGGTAGGAGAGGCAGAGAAGTTGCCTGCCTGGTGCCCCTCCCCCAGCTTTGCTCCCTAGGCACGTGCCTACTCTGCCTACCCCTAGTTCTGGCCCAGATTTTCACAGATTTCCAGCCATGTTGCATGCATGAGATATACTTAAATAAGGCCTCATTTGATAAACTATGACCAAGGTGCAAAGTATAGAAAACATCTGTTGAACATTGCATCTTGGCACATGAATCCAGAAGGGGTGGGGCAAACATGCAAGCAAAGGAGTTCCAGAGGCCTCAATGAGAAGGTGTACAGGGCTGCCTTGTGTCTGACAGATCTTTTTAACACACCATAAGGTTCAGAGCACAGCTTGTACCATAACTCCCATGGAGTGCAACTGCATTGTGGATGATGCCTAAGGGAAAAGTCCATTTGACTTGAGGTTTTTTTTTTCTAAATTTCATACAAGTTGCTTCAATGTCATAGTAGATGTTAGATAAGTGAAAAACTGGCATTCTCATGTACCTTCTGTCTATATGAAATGCACTTGGCCACAAAAATAGAGTGCACAAAGCACACCCCGCATTCAGGGGTGTAACTACAGATGAAGCAGACCCTGCAGCTGCAGGGGGACCCAGGAGGTATAGGGGACCCATGAGGCCCTAATTCATATTTAATTTCAACAAATATTGGTAAAACAAATCAACCTTTATACATTTTGGGGACCTGAAAAATTACAGCACACACATTACTGCACACAGCTCATAACTTACAATGATTAATCACAAAGGCATCATTAGTACTAAATGCTACAATGATAAGGCATGAGCACTAACTCTATGACATATTTATGCTTTCGCATTAGCACCCTTTTGTTTGCACCTGTCAAAGCACCCACCAAATGAAACTGTTAATGTGTATTTTATTTTCTTGTCCTAAAATTTCCATTAGACTAATGAAAACAGCAAATGAATAGCTGATTGTGCGTCTCTGAGAGTGCTGTCCTCTAGCTCGTCTGCTGCAATGCATCATGAGAACAAGAACGATTTCTATTTATATATAAAGGAAATGAGGCACAAGATAGTTATTAGGGCATTAGAATTAGGACAATGAAAGGGATATAAGCCTATGTATGGCCATTTCTACACCAACACAGGAGTTACCTGAATAAGATAATCCCAACTAATACTGCCTATGCATAGTATTTATATTTATAGGTAATAGCATAATTGTATTTTCTGGAAATAATGTTTGTATAAATTGTATACCACTGTTTAAGTTTCGCACAGTTTCCTTTTCACTCATTATATTATTATTATTCCAATGTTTCGGTCTTCCTTAAGACCTTCGTCAAGCTTGAAAAAGGTCTCAAGGAAGGCCGAAACGTTGGAATAATAAATAAACGTTATCTCTTTTTCACTATATTTTAATTCCTGTGAGTGCCTTGCTTTACATGATATTCTATATGGCTTTTCTGCAGTGTGCACCCAGGCTTTTTCTTCAGTAAGTGAGTAGAGCTATTTTATATATATATATATATATATATATATATATATATATATATATATACTCAAAAACTTGCTAACGTTTCAGCTAGCCCTCTAGCCTTTCTCATACAGTTTGAGAAAGGCTAGAGGGGTAGCCGAAACGTTAGCAGTTTTTTGCTGAATAAACACCATTTTTTCACCTTGGATAAGACCTGTGAGTGCATGCCTTATTTGGGACAGATATATATTTTATATATATATATATATATATATATATATATATATATATATATATATATATATATATATATATATATATATATATATATATATATTTATATATATATATATATATTTTTTTTTTTTTTTTATCCAAACACTGATTCCCCCTTTTCCTTTTACTCCTTTTTGATTGAAAGCAATGTAATAATTATGTCTAATTTATACTCATACCTCTTTTGTAATCAACATTGATGCAGAATTTGTTTATAAATATTACCAGTTATGGTTAACAGCATAATCTGTTTTAATCTTAATAGCATACGGCTTTGTAACATTTTTCTATAGGGCGGATGAATTACTCTTATGAAATATACTGGCACATTTACTTACAGTGGAATGTGCAATGAAAAAATTTAAATTTTGCAGTAGCGTAATGCTTAAACATTAAACATTTCAGGGCTTTAAATTGTTTGCAGTTATTTTTGTTTCTGTACATTTCCTTCTATCCATATCTAGTTATAGAGCTGCAGTAAGCCCAGGCCAGTCACACCCTCTGGTGGTGAATTAAAGCTACATCCCTAATGCAAAGGGAGAAGGTTATATTACAAAATAAATAGGCATGCATTCAAAATTTTTAAGTCCAATAGTTTAAAGATTGTACATGGAAATAAAGACTAGCACATGCCTCGCTTGATTGATATAAGATATATCATAGAACTGTATGCAGAATCAATTGGGATCTCTTTCAAGGTAAAAAAAACTGTGACAAAGCTTAAATATACAGTATAACTGACATACAGTATAATCAGGAACATCTGATTAGGTGAAGCTGAAGCTGAAGGTCACATTTATCTCTTTGATGAAAAGAACCCCAAATTCTAGTGTAGTGTAACCATTGTTTAACTTGATGCTGCTTCCCACTGTGTGAAAAGCAAAATGTGTCCTTAATAATCAGGGTAATGTAAGATGACACAATTTCTGCCCCAGTGGAGAAAACTCTGTATGGCCTACCACCACACATGTTCAGTAACTGAGATGAACGACATCCACTTGCCGCTATGGTGCAGATTTCAGTCACTGACAGTCAAAGGGTGGATTTATAAAGGACATAGCTTTATTAACACATAATAACTTGTAATTCAGAGAACATCATGGGAATCCTTGCAAGGACTTCACAAGAGTGAACAAGATACCCGCCATGCTGGCCACCCAGTGGTGGGTAAGTGAAGGCAAGGCAGGCTTTGCTCCAACACCCAAGGAGGTTGTAACTGAACTCCACTTAGCAGGGGAACACCAGTCCCTTCCAACACCAGCAGACATCCCCCCACCAACCAAGTATCATTATCAAAGAAGACACTCCAACAATAATAAAACCCCAAACCTTAAGTAAAAACAACTGGCTGCTACCACCTTGCTCAACTGAAAGAGATACAACTTCTGTTGGACCTCTTCTATTAACACTTTGGTTAAGATATGCCCCTTCCTCAAATATAAACCTCCCCTTACTGCCTTCCTACTGTGGTATATGCCAACCTCCACCATTAAACACCACTGGTCCCCTCTGAACTATGGGCCCCAGGTTGTATGTTACCACCTTAATATGACCTATGGTGATCCATTGCTAATACAACTTCTGGTAGACCTCTTCTAATAACTCTTTGTTTAAGATATGCCTCTCCCCCCAACATAAACCTCTCCTTACTGCCTTCCTACTGTGGTCAATGCCACCCTCCACCTTTAAACAACACTGGCCCCCTCTAAACTATGGGCCCTGGGTTATAGGTTACCATTTGGATAAGACCTATGGCCATTCATTGCTGTGTTATCTTATATACAGAATTTATTGTGTACTGTTGGCTTTATGATATTACAAACATCAGGAGGACACACTGCTGTTTACTTTAATGGAAAAACTTTCTCAAGAACAATGAACATGGAGACAGATTGAAATAGATCAGCTGGAATTTTCCAAGGAGTAATATAATTGCTTGCTCTGGAGATCCAGGGAAGGTGCTATTCAGATCATTTATAAAATGACTTTCGCATTTATAGAATAACTGGTTACTTATTGATAACTGTACAACCCCATGTTCCATATGAATGCACTGATGTTCAATTTTCCTCTTCATTTTGCAATGCCTCAAACTGATTGACAGAGACATTTGCATATGTACAAAAAGAATGATTATTTTACATGAAAACGGTTGCGTTTACTCTTTGCAGTTCATGCTAGTCATTTTCCCCACTAAGTATTTTTCTAAGGGTCACCAAGAATGGGCTGCATGCACACTGAGAAATTGCCGTCTAAGCTCAGCGAATCAACTCCACTGCTCCGACAACAGATTGAAATGTCAGGACTGTTCACTGAGGTGGTGTTTGAAGACATTTATAAAATGACTTGCCTGGTTTACCTCTCCGCAGCTCAGACAAGCCTGCTGGCTTTAGGGGAATGATAGTTCTCATTTCCAAATCTTCTGTGTGTAGGAGTTTGCAGAACGTATTTCTTCCTAGATTGCAGATCTCGCTAAGCAACAACGGCATGAGAACAGGAAGGAATTGGTTGCTAAAATCTCATGTGGTGCTAGCAATAGTACTAGAATAGGTAAAATTCTGATTACAGAGGTACTGGAAATATTAGCCTTTGAGATGTAAATATATATATTGATGGCAGAATAAGACAACAATTGATCTTCAGCGAATTGCGAATACAACCACTACTTAAAAAGTTGATCTTGTGTCATTGAAGAGGAACAGCCATGACACTTATCAGGCAGGTAGTTGCTCTTTTTTTGACCCCAGAACAGAAAGATGTGGTTTCCCAGAATGTCATCATGAAGGCACTAAATCAAATGACAATTGTCTAAAATTAGTTTTGGTTGATTCTCTGCAATGGTGTCGTGTCTAAGCAGGTATGGGATCCGTCTTCCTAAACCACATTATCCAGAAAGCTCAGAATTATGGGAAGGCCATCACCTATAGACTCCATTTTAATTAAATAATATAATTAATATTTTTTTCCTCTGTTATAATAAAACAGTGACTTGTACTTGATCCCAACTAAGATATAATTACTCCTTATTGGAGACAAAACAATACTATTGGGTTCAATTAATGTTCAAATAATTTTTTTTACAGAAATGACAGAAAGACCCCTTGTCCAGAAAACCCCAGGTCCTGAGCATTCTAGATAACAGGTCCCATACCTGTATATTTTGTTCTGCTTATATACAGCATACCTTGTGGTGCTGAATCTTAGGGATCAACTTTAGATTTACAGTAAATGTATAATGTTTAAAAGATTTTTTAGTAGACTAAAGTTATGGAGATCTAAATTATGGATCCAGAAAACTACAAATCCAGAGCATTCTGGATGACAGGTCCTATTCCTGTACTATTCAATTATGACTTGAAGTGAGCATTCTTCTTTCTTGCGGGGGCAGCCATCATTGCTTGTGATTAATTATCTTAGTCTTCCTATGAAACAGGTGTCTTAGGCTAGAATACTTTTGTAGAGGGAAAACGAAACATCAGTGAAATATATCCTTATATTTAGGCTTCTTCGTCAGAGATTGACAAATTTAAGGTTATATGTCACTATGAATTCTAAGGTGTCTTTGATAGTCAAGACACATTTCCAGACAAAACAGAAGTTATTAAAACAGTGCGCTCATTTTCTTGGCTTTAGCATATGACTCTCTGCACTTTCATGTCTCCCACATGCACATCATCGCTCTGTAAAGACTGTCATTCAAGAAATAGGCTAAACCTAACTTTTGAAGACTGGCAATAGCTCATCCTCATGGAGAATATAACATTGAAAAATTGCTGTTTCCTGGACACATTATCTCTAATCTTGCCTGCGTGATGTCCCACAGCACCTGTCACCATCTTACAGCAGGGAAGTGGGAAGAATCAAAGTGGAAAAAAATGCAAGAGTGCAAAATCTATTTGTGTGTGAGTTTTAATCTTACAGCAAAGGCCTGTATGGGTCTCAGAAATTTCTGCTGGGAATCTGGCATTAAATAAAAAATAGGTTAAAATTTGTTAAAATTATAAAATGATTCAGGATTCCAAAAACAGCTATAACATGTCACCTACTTCTATTGCTTTTAGATTGAAAGCTCTAATGAGCAGAACTGCCTTTCGTTATGATTGGTCAACCTAAAATAATACTACTATAGGCAGCAGATGGAGTCACTGCTAGAGGATCCAGGAATATAGATTGTAGAACAGTATGAAATATGTTTGTGTGACAGGTCATCTTACCTGAAATGTAACTTGGGTTCAGTAACTTGGTGGGATGTCGCTTAGGGGGTTATTTATTAAAGTCTGAATCCAAAAAAAACTTTAATTATAATCTTTCGGGATTTATTATACCCAAGGATAGAAAAAGACAGAATCCAAAAATCCGGCATCTAAGACCTGCTGAGGTTGTATATCAGTCAGTGGAAGAGGTCTCTATATTGTTTGGAAGTTTCTGTGGTCTGTGCTGGAATTAGCCCAAAAATCTGACTATTTTGGGCCTTTCGGTAAAAATCTGAAAAATTTAGCATTTCGGGAGAGAATCTGAAAAAAAAACATGCTATTCAGATTTTTGCTTGATTTTATCGATGTTTTTATCGGATCTGATGAAATAGTGCTATTTTAATAATAAATAAAATCAAATCATAGATTCTAGTTTGCTCAGACTTTTTTAAATAAAATAATCAAGAAAATTTGGATTTTGATAAATAAGCCCCCCCCCCCATATGTTGGTCTGTATTTGTATGTAATCTACAGGTATATGAACATTTATTAAATGGGTTGTTCACCTGAAAATGTACTTTTAGTAGACATGGAACTTGACATTCCAAGATAATCTGCAATTAGGCTTTACTTTTTATTTTCTGTGTTTTTTTAATTATTTAGCTTTTTATTCAGCAGTTATCTGTTGCTAGGGTTCGAATTACCTTAGCAATGAGTGGTTTGAATGAGATATTGGAATGAGTTACTGGAAAATAAAAAGGAGAGTGGCTGAATTGATAAGTAATTAAAAAGTAGCAATACCATTAAAATTGTAGCCTCACAGAGCAATAGTTATTAGCTGCTCGGATCAGTGACCCCCTTTTTTATGACTGGAAAAAGTCAGAAGCAAAAGGCAAAAACTATGAGAAATAAAAAATGAAGACCAAATGAAAAGTGGCTAAGAATCAGCCATTCTAAAACAAACTAAAAGTTAACTTAAAGATGAAATAATCCTTTAGATATTTTAATGCCCCCTTCTCCTAATGTATAGTGAGGATTGAACATTGGAAATAATAAATATTAATAAGGCAGATATACAGTCAGTATCATATGTTTTATTTGATATATGAAACACTGCAGAAGTGAAAACCTTAAATTGTTTTATCTGGGTGCACATCATGCCCCTCTTATTCATAGAGTTAAGATACAGTCAGTAGCAACATACAAATAAATTGAAGTCCTTCTTGTAAGGAGAAGGTTGGGACTGGTAGATACAGGTATAGGTTAAACCAGTGGCTCGTGAGCAACATGTTGCTCTCCCACCCCTTGTATGTTGCTCCCAGTGGCCTAGGAGAAGGTGCTTATTTTTGAATTCATGGTTTAAAGGAAAGGTTTAGTTTCATAAAAAACATGTATTGCCAAACATAGCATCCTATTGGTCCACATAGAAGCTAACAATACCCAATCAGAGACCTTATCTGGAAGCCCCATTAACTTTTTGCACCCTCCAACATTATTTTATACCTGAATACCTGAATGTGGCTCATGGATAAAAAAAGGTTGGGGACCCCTAGGTTAGACTATAACAATGCACCCCTCTATTGTTTGGCCTGCATTGCAATTTAATAATTAGTCTGGGGTTTTCCAAATTAGGCCAATGTTCACTCTTTCACACGATAGGAGGGCACCCCTGTCTTCTTGCCTGTTCATTTGTCAAATGAGTGTGATTGTGTTTTCCCAGAATCATTATAATTGATTCTTAAAAATGTGCAGGAAGACAGATTAAACCTCCGTAGGTTCCAAAACAGTCTCTCTCTCTCTCGATACGGCAGAAGAGGTAGTCGAAATTCAGGCAATGGATCAGGATACAAAGGTCAGAATGGTCAGGAACAGGCTGGGGTCACAACAGGTAGTCAGAATCAAATACAGAATCAGAATAGCAACAGCTAAACGCACCAGGAACAACCTATAATGGGCAATGAGAAACTGTACAATGGGCCTTTAAATTTTAAAATTATCGCTCCATTGCGCTCAGACATCATCAATAAAAACAGCAGAGGCGCGTCGCGCACGTCCTAACAGTTCAGCACAGG
Organism: Xenopus petersii; assembly: GCA_038501925.1. NCBI lineage: Eukaryota > Metazoa > Chordata > Amphibia > Anura > Pipidae > Xenopus > Xenopus petersii. The sequence goes on along the minus strand of CM076676.1, from coordinate 31,513,155 downwards.
AAGAAGAGGATGCGGCAGACGTCCCCGCCATCCCCCCACTAGACCACCAGGGTAAGCCCTCACACAACCCAGTCAACAAGTTGTGCAAGGACTCCCTGGATCTCTAAAACCAGGATTAAGCTAAACCTCTACTTCCTCGGAGGCCATTTTACAGTTTCTTACAATAGGGACGTAAGTTGTAGTTTTTTTGAACATTTTTCACATTTCCTTTACTGTACTGTATGTGTATATATATTGCTATTTGTAAATATTGTGTGCTGTGAACTTCTTCTATTAAATTCCAATTAATAACTCAAATGGCTTGGCTGATGAAAAGTACCTACATTTTTATCTTTTTGGGGGTTTGCATTGTAACTTTGTGTAAGAAACTTACCCTGGAGGCCTAGTGGGCAGCGGGGTCCACGCCGCGTCCTTGGCGTGAACGCCTGCTGCGCCGCTCCTGTCTTGCCCTTGCTGGTGCCATCTTGGATTCCTAGGGCGCGCACGGCACGCCTGCGCATCTCTTAAAGGCGCAGGCTCGCTGGCGTGATTGCGTCAGTGCGAAACGGCTCAAAATTGCGCACGTTTTGGCGCCAATTGGATCCAGCCAGTGCCCGTTATAGGATCATATCCTGTGGTTTCCTGAGCTTTGTGCTACCTGTTCCTGAATTTAATATCCTGACTAATTATCCGTGTTTGACCCTGCCTGTTCCTGACTATTCTGCATTCTAAATCCTGACCCTTGCCTGCCTACGACAACTCTTCCTGCTTAACCCCTTGATTGACAACCCGGTTCGACCCTTGCCTGCTTGACTATTCTGATATCCGCCTGCCTCGACCCAGCCTATATGACCATCCTTCTACCTTATCCAGTCTGCCTGATCTGGTTTTGACCCCTTGCTTGCCTGACGATTCTGTTATCTGCCTGTCCTGTTCCGGTCTGTTCCATTTCCACCAGTCGTCTTGTCCTTGACCTTCTGCCCAAAGACTCTTGCTATCTGGTCGTGCCCCTTTGCCAGCCAGAACACCTGTACCCCTCGTTAAGTCCCAATTAAGCTGAGGGCTCCTCCCAAAGCCCAAAGGTGGTCACACTACTGGTGAAGACGAGCCGAGACCAGGGTCCTTGGCATTTGTTCTGGTATTGGGTGCCGGCCGTGACACTTTGCTTACATTGTTAATTTGTAGTGGGGCCCTAGGCTGTCTGGCACCTTTGAGACCTACAGGTTTATAGGAGCTCAGTGGGCCCAGACAGATAGGATTTGGGGTGTAGGTGAGTGGGCATATTAATCACCAGGTGGTCACATGTTACCCTATCGCTGTGTTGCTTTCTAAAGTGTTGGGGCAACTCAGGGAGATCCAGTGAAACACCATCTGTGGGGTCAGAGGACCTGGGTGCATTCAGGTTGGTTTTGAGTTGTGCCTGTTGCAGAGGTGAAGCTAGAGTAGGCCTCTTTGGATTAGCCTGGGAGTATTAGTAATTTTTATAGTCTCCTTTTTATTTTTGCCCACTTAGTACTCCTGGTGGACGGAACTACCCCCCAGCTTCGTCACACGCCACTATTTCACTCTCAGACTTGGCAGCACCTTAAAGGGCACCTGTTATAACACATTTTCCCCCACCAAAAGTGCAGGCTAACGTTGCCCACATTCCAGATGGGGTAACAGTAGTTTTTATTAAGAAAATTGCCCCCCCCACCAGTGCTAGGCCACCTGCACTGGGGGGTAGTTCCCGGTTCAAGCAGCCATGTTGGAGCACACAGATGTGCATAAGGAGTGAATGCCGCAACCTGCTCATTATGTGCATGCGCTCTGCACAACATGGCCACTCTCATCGGGAGCTCCCTCCAGGTGCAGATGTTCTAGTGCTGCTGGGACCATTTAAAAAAAAAAATACTGTTACCCCCAAGCTGAGTGCAGGCTCTATTAGCCCACACCTTTAGTCTATGAGCCCTTTGGTGGCGGAAAATATTTTAGGGCAACAGGGGCCCTTTAAGACCTAATTATATATATTAATACATGTAACATATATAGATAGATATATAGATAGATAGATGATAGATAGATAGATAGATGATCACCAAAACCGCAAGCTGAAGGTGAGTGAGTGTGACCTGACCCTGCGACAATGGACATCATGCTAACAGGGTTTAAACTACGTTAATATGATTATCGTGAGATGCACAAAAAAAAATATATACAGCATAAAAAATATATACAGCACTGAGAATATAATTTATTAATTAAACAACGAATATTGGTTGTATCCTTGTCCCTGGACTGACCGTAATACATATACTTGAGAGTAAAGCTGTATTTCTAGATTCTAGGCCTTGAGACCACTGTGCGGAAACAATTTCTAATGGTTTTGGGATCTATACTCTGGCTGAGGACAACACGTAATTACTTATGCACTTTTTCTGACTGTTTAATTTTGATCTCTATGGACCGTAGATCCATTTCCGTTTCCTTGATTTTTAAATAAGTTATTGCTTGACAAAAGCTGCACTTATATAACCATAGTCCGATATTCCAGGTGGATTTTTGGTTTAGACGGCCGGAACACACACGGATATAGATTTAATTGCATCAATTACCTTTATTGGACGCATCCATACGTTATAAAGATTTGTTTGATACATTGACACTGGTTGATATTTAGTTACTTTGTTGTTCGATGTAGAATGGTGATTTTGTTATTTTGTTGTACTAGGGGGAAGGATGTGTCACAACACTGTATATTGAAACATGGAGCGCACAGCACAGGGAGATTAGTTAGAATTTATTGAATATCTATGAGACGATAGACCAAGTGTCAAGACCGCCGGGAGCGCGAGGAGTCGCGTCCGCTCCCGGCGGCGAAGAATCCAAAATGGCGGCGCCCAGGCAACCCACGTGGGTCCCGACGCCGGCGCCGTGACGTCAGCGCTGCGCGACGGTCGCGGGCGCGCTGACGCTGGCACAAGGGCGCCAAACTCAAACATAAAAGGACGCCTGAGGCGCCAAGATGGCGCCCGAAAATAGGATCCTGATTCCTAGTGATTCCTGGGTTTCCCTTGCTGTTTTCCCTGCTTATTCTGCCTGATTCCTTGTTGTGACCCCTTGCCTGGACCTGGACTTCGCTGATATTCTGCCTGTCATAGACCCCCTGCCTGGCCCTGGACTTTGTTACATTCCGCCTGCCTTTTGACCTGTGTTTGAACTTTGTTTCTCCTGCCTTACTCCTGGATACCACGATCCTGATCCCTCCTGAGGGGCTTCCTCCTAGATCCGGACTACTCCCCAGAGGGGGCTCCCGGCTCCCTGACACCAAGATATAGGATATGATTTATGTTTTGTTATATGTCACAGGGGATCACATATACACGGGTCACAGGTATCATAGATATGGAGGTCGAACAGCTCCATAATGGGTGCACGATTAGTTTAAACACCGGATGTTTTTAATTAGTGGTGGGAGGTCAGCTCACGTTGGTGATGTCACTGGAGGTTCGCCCCAACTTTGTGTATTTATTTTGGTGGATGTATTCGTTTTTTGTGCTTTGAAAAAGGCTGCAGCAGCAGCAGCCGAAACGTCAGTATGTGCCAATAATACATTTTTTATTTAATTGTTATAAGTCCTGAGCAGTGCAGTTTTTTCCTTGCTATACACACACACATATATATATATATATATATATATATATATATATATATACATTCAGCAGTGAAATAATGGTATAATAAAAATACCTCAAACTATAAGTGTATATATATATATATATATATATATATATATATATATATATATATATATATATATATATATATATATATACACTTATAGTTTGAGGTATTTTTATTATACCATTATTTCACTGCTGAATGAAAAGAAAAGAAAACAGGAACAAAATACACAACAAACATTTGACATGACGGATACATTTTAACAAAACAAACGAGATTTGTGCCCACAAACTACAGAAATAGCCATCATTTAAGGTGCTTTGGTAAACCTGAGGATGTGGTCAGTAATACATAATTACATAATTCTCTGTGTCAAACCAATTTGGTGTCATCAATGTCAGAAACGACAATTAGCCTAGTGATCTTTCACTCAGGTGCAGACATGTTGTTTAGCTAAGGTGCCCATTACTACATCAAGGGGTAAATGTTTGATTATCAGAAATCAAAAATTAAGGAGGCCTTGTGAAAATACCCAAGTGCTTATACAAAAGATTGTATTTTATTGTACTGTGCCTCCTGAGGAATCATAGTATTGTTAAAATTACTTCTTTCAACCTTGCACCTAGCAATCACTCTTTGCTGAAAGTGGCGTTCTGCATATTTTCCACATAAATTACATTTTCTCATAGCAGCTCAAAGTACCCATGAAAAAAATATTAATTTGCGTGGAGCTTGTTGATTCCGAATAGATATGGGCTTAGAGAATATGCAAATAACATGTCACTGTATGAGAACCATTTGACAAGCATACCTGCAAATTACCTTTATTAAGTGAAAAGCCAACTAGAGTCAAACCATGGAACAAAGCAAAATACATTATTTCAAATCAAAATAAAAGCTATTTAATAAAAACTATTACATATTTAGCATTTCAGTGACCTTTTTTTCATGACGAAGAATGCCAATATTTGCTACTTATTTTAAGGGCCAAATAATACATTTTAGAATCATATTGGCTTGGCATATTGTCTAAGTTGAGTTGAATGCTTGTAGAAACAAAACAGAGTGACCAATCTGTAACTACAGTACATCTATATCTATAACTGATCCATGGTAAGTAGGACTACAGATGGACCAACTATATTTGCTCTAGCCAATCAAAAGTGAACCTCTGGTAGTTTTTCCTTCCCTTTCCATTCCAATAATGGAGATGCTGATCCCCTCTTTATTGTGACACATTGAAGGTCATTGTGATAAATCAAGCAAGGAACATCTGTCTGTGAAATTGCAGGGTACAATAGTGTTTAACCCTTTCTGGCTGTAGCTAGGGATGCACCGAATCCACTTTTTTGGATTCGGCCGAACCCCCGAATCCTTTGTGAAAGATTCGGTCGAATACCGAACTGAATCCGAACCCTAATTTGCATATGCAAATTAGGGGTGGGAAGGGGAAAACATTTTTTACTTCCTTGTTTTCTTGCATATGCAAATTAGGATTCGGTTCGGCTGGGCAGAAGAATTCGGCCGAATCCGAATCCTGCTGAAAAAGTCCGAATCCTGGCCGAATCCCGAACCGAATCCTGGATTCGGTGCATCCCTAGCTGTAGCTCATGTTTTCTGGCATAGCGTGAAGTGGAACCCAGAAGCCTAAAAGCTAAAAAATAATAACAGTATATTAAATGTGCTAGGCTTCCATGTTTCTTTGCTCCCTTATCTCTTTAAGAATGTGATCAATAAAAGCATTATCAGCATAGAATTGGCAGAAACAGAAGCAGATTAGTAAAAACAGAAGGCAGTTTCCAAAATTTCAAGTTTAAAATTGTTAATAGTGATGGGCAAATTGGCGTATTTCGCCACTGGTGAATAAATTCGCGAGTCTGAAAAGTCGCCCACGACACTGATTGACTTTAATGCCAGCGTCAGTTTGGACGTGGGTGTCAATTTCCGAGATTTTTCGTGAAAATGTCAGATTTTCACATTTCTTTCGTGAAAATGTCATAATTTCACGATTTTTTCATGAAACGTTCCGATTTCACGATATTTCCGCAAATTTTTCAGGAAGAAAACAGGAGAAATTTGCCCATCACTAATTGTTAATCTTTATGGTTTACATTTTATGATTGTTGGTCATGTGTGTGTTCACTTTTACTTGATCCCAAATGATGTGATGCTCACCCAATTTTTTGATGCTCACCCATTTTTTTTTTTTTTTTTTTAAAACACACTTTTCTCAAGGAAGTCTGGAGTCCTTGTAGATAATAAACTTGTCTGTAGCAAGCAATGCCAAGCAGCAGCTTTAAGGGCAAATAAATTCTTGAGGTGTATTGAAAGGGGCATCGATTTGCGGGAGGAGGGAATCTTCCACTGTACAGAGTGCCAGTAAGGCCCCATCTAGAATATGCCATACCGTTTTGGTCTTCAGAGCTCAAACTGAAGAGAGAATTAGAGAGGGTCCAGAGAAGGGCAACTAAGCTGGTAAAAGGGATGGAAAATTTAAGCTATGAGGAGCTATGAGGAGAGAAGTTGGGGCTGTTCAAACTGGAAAAGGTGCATAACTGCATTACCAGTACTTCCTTCGAGCTAACACATAGGGGCACATTTACTAAGCTCGAGTGAAGGATTCAAAGTAAAAAAACGTTGAATTTTCGAAGGGTTTTTTTGGCTACTTCGACTTTCGGCTTCGAATCAAACGATACAAACTAAAATTTGTTTGACTATTCGACCATTTGATAGTCAAAGTACTGTCTCTTTCAAAAAAACTTAGACTACTTTGTCACTTTAAACCTACCGAGCACCTATGTTTGCCTATGGGGACCTTCCCCATAAGGTTTCTAAGCTTTTTCTGGTCAAAGGAAAATACTTAGATCGATGGATTAAAATCCTTTGAATCATTTTTCCTTCGGTCGGTCGATCGAAGTATTTGCGGTAAATCCTTCAACTTCGATATTCAAAGTCGAAGGATTTTACTTCGATGGTCAAATATCGAGGATTAATTAACCCTCGATATTTGACCCTTTGTAAATGTGCCCCATAGTCACCCATTTCAATTAGAAGAAAGGATTTTCCATCAAAATATTTGGAAGGTATTTTTTTTTACAGTGAGAGATGTGAAATTGTCGAATTCTCACCCTGAATCAGTCGTACAGGCTGATACAATGCTTATGGAAGACAGCTCATAGTACCAGTTTATCCAGGGACTAGTCTGATTGCTATCTTGGAGTCAGAAAGGAATGTTTGAAGAGGCTTCAAAAGGGGTGTTTTGCCTACCTCTGGATCAACTAGCAGTTAGGCAGCTTTTATATTGACATAAAAGGTTGAACTTGATGGCCGTGTGTCATTTTCAACCTAATTTACTGTGTTACTATGTCTATAGATGTCAATGAAAATTATACATTATTTGTCATGGGTAGGAATTATTGTAAAAAAAAATACGTCAAATTACATCCCACCCCATCACTCCATTAAGTTGCTCCTTTTGATATTGTATTTGTAGTCATGTTTATTGCAGCACTTCTGAGCTTCCATTCTACATAATAGCAGTTTAAAAAACCACGCCCCCCCAAAATAAAATTAGTAAATGGTTTTGAGAACTTATTAAGCTATATTAGTTTAGTAAATCCAAAAGAAAAGTGATGAACAAAATTGCCTTTTTTTTGCTTCATGAAACCACAGAAAAATCTGTATCAAGAACAAAATGTGTTCATTGCTAGTGAGAAACAGCAAATACATTTGTGAATTTTCTCACTAGTGAGAAGACATCAGAAACAGTACTCAAGGGTTCTCACTGGCAAAACCAAGTGATAAATATTGTTAAAGTTTCTCAAAGTTTAGCACATTTCCCTCCAAGTGGGGTGTCTTGCTAAAAATGTTCTTATTTATCTCATCAGCTTGAAAAAAAATTAAGAAAATTCCACTTCCATAAATATATTTCAGGGTTTATTCACATTCCATTTTTGGACTAGCTTTGCTCTGCTGGATGACTTGGATAATGTTACATTAGGAGAGTTTCTGCTCGGGTGCTTGTCAAATACAGGCTTTAAATGTCTCCAAATGCATGCCTGTAAATTCATAAAAGAAATCTTGCCTCAAGAAAATTAAATGTATGTCATGGAAATATATTTCAAAACAACCATACCAAAGCCATACATTTAAATTCGCTTGGTAAGCATTAATGATACTCACATATCTGTTGCACAGGGGAATTCCTCTAGTAGCTGTATAATTTAACAGAATGATGAGATTCTCCTATTTACGAGTCAATAACCCCTCTCATAAACAAACAGATAAATTGATGAATAACTTCTGCAGCGCTGAACAGACTGGGAAAGAAATTAGTCATTTTTCATGTCCTACTTCTCCCTAATATAATGGTGAGATACTGTAACTTGAGGTAGAGGACAGACTCATTTTTTCCCCTTGTTATTAAATAAAAAGACAGCGAATGGCTTGTGAAATTAAGTAATTATCAAAGTTAAATATGTATACAGAATTCAACGTTTTTATATCTCTAATTGGGTCATTTTGACACACACACTCAGCCTTTCTAAGTAGAACATATTGCAAGACAAGAATTCAATTTCCTAAACTAAATGGGAAGATCGTGTCTCCCAGAGCACGTAGATAATCAATGTTATAAACTTGGATATTTATGTGGGTACACTTGTTTATTGTATATAAAGATTGCCTCTTAGCATGTCTTCTTTGCACCAAATTAATTATTAGTGGGTTTCATGCATGGGTTTTTATAATACAAGTATGGAACCTGTTATTCGGAATGCTCAGAACCTGCGGTTTTCCATATAAGGGATCTTTTCATAATTTTCCATACCTTAATTCTGCTAAAAATTATTTAAACATTAAATAAACTCAATAGGCTGGTTTTGCCTCCAATAAAATGGAGTCTAGGGGAGGTGGCCTTCCCATTATTTGGATCTTTCTGGATAATGGGTTTCAGGATAGTGGATTGCATTTACAATATGCAAGAACCATAAATATCTTTTTTTGAAAAATAATATATCATCTGTTTTTTCACCGAGGTGTCCCATAATCTGTATAAAAGCCTCTATATGGTCATGAAACTCCTTGGTGACTTATGTTATATTAAAACACAGGGTATTTAATTCCAATATATAAAGTCAGAAATACCAAATTCTCAAATGTAAACAATTGCAACTTGGGAACTTGACTTTTTCTAAGTCTATCGTAGCCTTTCTATGAGCCGAAGATGAAAGTGTATGTATACCCAAGGTGGAGCCTAGTAATGCTTAAAGAATGCTTCACCTTTCAATACAGAAAAATATATCTTGAGTGTCCCTACATCATCCTCATAATTATGGACCTAACAGATCTATGCCAAAACATAACATGTTCTATGTATATAATTTATGTGATTTAGTTGTATAATCACATTTACTTTACAGTGCAATATGTTGGCGCTATATAAATACATGTTATTATTAATAATAATAACAATACTAACATAGGTTGATATTTGTAAAAGTCATAATACAATTTCATAGATACTCTATTTTGATAGGATCTCTTTGGTAAGCCATATGAATTTGGGTTCCTTAGTGTAGGGCTTTGGAAACCTTTGTAAAAACAACTACCGTATATACTCGAGTATAAGCCGTCCCGAGTATAAGCCGAGTTACCTAATTTTACCTCTAAAAACTGGGAAAGCTTATTGACTCGAGTATAAGCCTAGGGTGAGAAATGCAGCAGCTTCTGGTAAGTTTCAGGGTTTTTGCTCGCATTGTAGATGCCGATGCGTCTCGTTTTTGGATGCCGGCGACCATTCTTGGAAGCCGGCGAATATTCTTGGTGACTATTCTTGGACGCCGGTGACTGTTCTTAGACGCCGGCGACTGGTTTTGCGTTTGACCCGAGTATAAGCCGAGGTAGAGTTTTTCAGCATATTTTGAGGGCTGAAAAACTCGGCTTATACTCGAGTATATACAGTATATGAATTCTAGTAATTTCCCACAGCCTATCTTGCCTCAAGTGCAGAAGCTTATGCAATCACATAGCTGGAAGGAAAGGATAGTATTTTTTATATCCTAAAACAGAAAAAGATAAATTGCTGGTATCAGCAATGACTGCATTAAATAAATTATTAAAGCTCTGTGAAAATATTATAAATGTTTACAATATATTCTGATGTTGCACACACGTTCAATGTAGATCAAGTGTGAAAAACAGCCATACTTTCTATAATTTTGCTCTGCCAAGATTTGTGTTCTTTAAAACAGAGTGCAGAGTCTGCATTCCCCAATGGATTCAGTGATGCCAGGGTTCAGGTGGGTGTTATCGGGTTGGGGTGTGTGCGGGTGGTTAGTGTGCAAGGGAGGGCGGGGGTTTGGGTGGCACACCAGGTTTAAATCCAGTACTGTTAACACCGCACTTTGGCTTCAACACTGAACAAATGAATGGAAAGTGCCATGTTCTGGGCAGAGTCATTTCACTTACAGTACATGGGTAATGGTTGCTACATGGTCATATTCTACATAATAAAAAAAAGTTGAAGCAGCAGCACAGTGCTACATAAAAAGTATATGTTTATTTAGTCTATTAAAAACATACCACCACTAGACCAACGCCTTACATGTTTCAGACATTACCACCCTTAATGATAGGCATTTTTTTAAAATATATTAATGGATCCTGAGGCTTGAGAACCTGGGAAGCATACGCCTGTACTCCAGGGGTGCAAGAGCATTTACAGAGCTGTGAGCAGCAGCTTTGTCATATATAATATGCTACCTAATTTTATCATTACTCTATCCAGGCATTCATTTGCATACAAATAAATGCTAAGATAATGTATAGTCATTGAACACAATAAACTGCACTCTCAGAATTATATTCAACGAAAAATAAATAAAAAATTAACTAAAAAAACAGGGATTACTTTTTAGCCAATGAACCATAGCCCTCTACTTACAGAATGTATTTCATTTTATGCAAACACATGAACATTAAAGCTATTTAGATACAGTGTATGTTATTTCAGCCTACATTCAAGTATCTATGAATAAAATAGCAGTGTTTAGACTTACCCTCCTTTACAATGACAAAAAGCTTCATATTTGTGTATATTTGTTAATATTTGTGTGTTCTGCTGGATTGTAATTCAGCCTCTCTGTTACCTGACCTTTCCAAAAAGCAAAACAAAATATTGTTTCAACATATGGCAATGTATTGTTCATCTTTGGCCGCTCAAGCAATGTGTCTCTTCTTATCGAAATTTTGTATTTCATGAATCTTTACCTAATAAATGTGACCGATGCCATTGCATTTCTGCTGTGTTGCATTATGGAGCAACTGTGGATCGTTGGCAAAATTGCTCACCGTTAGACATTTATAAATAAACTCTGCTGACTGCAAAAAGCTTAGATTTCTTAAAAAGGTTACCTCTGCTTTGTAAAAATAGATTTTTTTTTTTGCTTCTTTTTGCAAAAAGTTTAGCTAAAGTTTTACTGTAATTTCTTGGTATTTACAGTACTTTGTGTATTATTTTGGACAAAGAGAGAAAACCTCTCAGAGCTGTGACCATGTAAGAACTCAAGTCATTTTATACAGGGCAGAGGAATTCAAAATAACTTTTAAAAGCCTTATGAGCATTAATCCATGATCAATAACACCTATAGTATACACATTCATAATTTGCAGAACATGATTATGATTCAACAATTAGCTTCGATCTGTCTACATAATGTAAGTATGTTGATATGTAACCATTAGTGATGGGTGAATTTATTCCACAGGCACAAATTAGCTGCGAATTTCCACATTTCGCTGCCAGCGAATAAATTTGCAAAACTGCCATAAAAATTCACCACGCTGGCAATAAACCGCCGGCGTCGGAATTGTCGGAATTGTGGCAAAGCAAACGGGACAAATTCGCCCATTACTAGTAACGATTCTAGTGCAATTTAGCTCATCCAATGTGAGTAAACCAGCCCAGTATATATGGTCCAATTTGGGTGGGTAGTTTGGTTCAACCATACTGCCTAATTATCTGGGTATACATGTCACGTTGGGGTCATCCTGTAGGAAACTCATCTTTCAGTGCTTCAAGTGAGAAAGAGAAAAACAGGAAAGAGGAAAAACAGCAGCCTGCCACAAAGCATTTCTCTCCTAAAGTGCAGGCACAAGTAGTGATGGGCAAATTTATTCGCCAGGCGCGAATTCGTGGCGAATTTGCGTGATTCGCCGCCAGCGAATGAATTCACGAAACACCCGCGAAAATTCGCAGAAAAAATTCAAAAACGGGCGCCGGCGTCAAAAACGGGCGCCGGCGTCGTAAAAATGGGCACCGGCGTCAAAAACGGGCGCCGGCATCAAAAATGAGATGCCGGCGCCGTTTCGCAAATTTTTCACCGTTTCACGAATTTCGCTCGAAATTCGCAAATTTTTCGGCGAAGCGAAACGCAGCAAATTCGCCCATCACTAGGCACAAGTCACATGACCAGGGGCAGCTGGGAAATTGACAAAATGTCTAGCCCCATGTCAGATTTCAAAATTGAATATAAAAAAATCTGTTTGCTCTTTTGAGAAATGGATTTCAGTTTCTGCTGGAGTAGCACTATTAACTGATGCGTTTTGAAAAAAACATGTTTTCCGATGACAGGATCCCAATAAGTGGGCACTTCAAGCATTTGTTCTAATAAAAACATATATAAGACCTATATGTACCCGCCCTATTCAAATTGACCAAAGTGTAAGTGTACTAATGAAGTTTCGCTAGGCAGAAATGTTCTAGTGAAAGTTCGCTATGAAATGCTCACACTGACTATTCGCTTGGCATCAACATGTAGCATTATTCTAAAGAACACCCAGAGCAGCCCTCAGTAGTGATGGGCAAATTTGTAGCATTTCGCTTCACCACAAATTTTTCAAATTTCCAGTGGAATTCACTAAACTGGCGAAAATTGCACAAAACGCTGATTTTGATGCCGGCAACCATTAATCAGTGGAAATGGTTTCCCAAATTTTTCCGATGCCGCCGAATTCTCACCAGTGAATTTTCGCAGCAAATTCGAGACTTTGTTTGCTGGTGGTGAAACACACAAATTCGCCCGATTTCGCCCCTGCCAAATAAATTTGCCCATCACTAGCCCTCACGTACAATTAATTAAACCTAAAGTATTGATACAGTGATATAAAAAAAATCCTACATTGTTAGGGACTGCTAGCAACAAATCTTTACCCCGAAATTGTGGGAAGACAATAAGATAAAGGAAGGAGCTCTTTTTTCACATGCATGTAATGCATTTAGCCACTGTTACCACTGCCTGGCTTGTGATGGAACTGAGCCTTTCAGGGCAGTATGTTTGTCACAGGGTCTTGGAACCTTCCACATATGCAATCCACAATAGCAGCTTGTAGCTGAGTGTAATACCGAGAATACCATGGGTAGGGAGTAAATTTATCTCAAAGTCATGGCAGGTTTCCTTAGCTTTGACTTTTTTTCTTAGCAGAATTCTTGCATAAAATGTTATAAAACTGTATTTTCAAAAAGATGTTAGTTGTTTGAACATTGATTTACAATTAATATTTTAATTGTAAACAATGAATAGATTATGGTTGTTGTATACGAAGAATTAGGAACCTTATCTGACCATAAAACATGTCCTATGTGGCAGACTCCAGCTGGTATGCTTTTGAAACAAAAAAAAAGGCATGATTCAGCATTGCTTTAGCTCAATAAACTTCCATGTGTGCTATTCAGAGTGTCCAGGAATTCACTACAAGCAGACTAGTTCAAGCAATTAACCCACGTGTTCCTCCAAGGGACATGTAAAAAAAATAATTTTCAAATAGCCCCAGAAGCGGTGATCTGTGTCAGATTATGATCTGGTATTTATTTACTGAAAATTCATTTGAGAACCCTAGCAAAACATCAGCTAGCTTGCGATTCCCAACTGCAGTAACCTCTGTCATATTCTGCGATCCCGCAGCACTTTGTCGGGAGAAAATAGAGGAAACATTGAAATCTTTTACAATCACACAGCTTCTTGTTTCCCAGACCTTCTGAAGATTAAATTAAGTGAGGGAGAGCAAACATTCAGCTATCAAAGTACTGACCCTTTTGTTTTTCAAAGCACTAAAGCCTCACTAATTGCTACAACTTCTGATTATGAATACAAATCAGAAAACATTGTCTTCTTTTTTTCCAGTGGGAGTCTTGTCAAGAAGCAGCTTCATGGTATGATCAGTGCTCTTGCTGAGGAGGAGAAGGAAGAGAACAAACAATGCCATAGGAGAGCAAAGGTTGCACATGAGCACTGTTAGAATATTCTCCAGTTGCAACAGACCATTCCCAATATTTTTAAGCAGGAAGAAGGGAAAAATAAAACATTGCAGCTGTCAAGTACACGCACCATTTAATTCCAGGGGATGGGTTAATTATTATTTGGAAAAGGTACATTTGAAAAACAGTGGACATAACAAAAGAATTCTGCATTTGCAAAAAAAAAAAAGATAATACATCTCTGAACTGTATTGGAAAGAAAAACCTGTAACAAAAAGAGAGGTACAGGTATAGTTCCTTCATACCTTAAATCTACTTGAAAATCACGTAAACATTAAACAAACCCAATGGGCTGGTTCTGCTTCCAATAAGGATTAATTATTAATTAATTATTAATAATAATTAATTATCTTAGTTTGGCTCAAGTACAAGATACTGTTTTATTATTCCAGAGAAAAGGGAATCATTTCTAAAAATTTGGATTATTTGGATAAAATGGAGTCAGTGGGAGATGGCCTTTTGCCTCTTTGCATTTATTACATAGACTATTCTTATTCAATATTTCTAAATCTAGCAATATAGTAACAACAATGCATTTCAATAAATAGGTATCGATTGAAACAGATAAATCTAACAAAAAAGAGGTATAAAGAGACAGAGATACTGTAGGTATTTGATATTCCTGCAGTTATAGCTCAGTTTTAGATCATGCTGGCTTCTGGTGCTTAATGTACTGGCCATTTTAATGTGGTTTATCCTTTCCCCACATAACTTTTATTTAATCTGATTAAATGAAAGCATCAGTTCTGTTTTAGAACGTAAGTAACTGAACTTTACATCTTGGTCATTTTATTTCTAAATAGTTTGACTAGAGTGTGAAGGATCACTAGTGGCTGGTGGGCACCCATTAGTAACATAGTAACATACTGTAGTAAGTAAGGTTGAAAAAAGACACACATCCATCAAGTTAAACCTTTTAGTTTTTTTTTAATCTGCCTAACTGCTAGTTGATCCAGAGGAAGGCAAAAAAAAACCCATCTGGGTTTCCCAGGGGGAAAAAATCCTTCCAGACTCCAAAATGGCCCTGGAAGAACTTGTACTATGAGCTATCTCCCATAACCCTGTATTCCCTCACTTGCTAAAAAGCCATCCAACCCCTTCTTAAAGCTATCTAATGTATCAGCCTGTACAACTGATTCAGGGAGAGCATTCCACATCTTCACGGCTCTCACTGTAAAAAACTCCTTCGAATATTTAGACGGAACCTCTTTTCTTCTAATCGGAATGGGTGACCTTGTGTCAGCTGGAAAGACCTACTGATAAATAAAGCATTGGAGAGATTATTATATGATCCACTAATATATTTATACATAGTTATCATATCTCCCCTTAAGCGCCTCTTCTCCAGCATGAACATCCCCAACTTGGCCAGTCTTTCCTCATAGCTAAGATTTTCTATACCTTTTACCAGCTTAGTTGCCCTTCTCTGGACCGTCTCTAATACAATAATGTCCTGTTTGAGTGATGGAGACCAAAACTGCACTGCATATTCTAGATGTGGCCTTACAAGTGCTCTATACAGTGGAAGAATGGCCCTCTCTCCCGTGACTCTCTGCCCCTTTTAAAACAGCTCAAGACCTTATTTGCCCTTGATGCTGCTGACTGGCATTGCTTGCTACAGCCAAGTTTATCATCTACATGGACTCCAATGTCCTTTTCCATTATGGATTTGCCTAGTACAGTCCCATTAAGGGAATGAGTGGCTTGGATATTTTTACATCCCAGGTGCATGACTTTACATTTATCAACATTGAATCTCATTTGCCAGTTTGTCAAGATCATGTTGCAAGGATGCCACATCCTGGATGGAATTAATTGGGCTGGATAGTTTTGTGTCATCTGCAAACACTGATACATTACTTAACACCCTCCCCTAAATCATTAATGAACAATTTAAATAAAAGGGGACCCAATACCAAGCCCTGAGGGACCCCACTAAGAACCTTACTCCAAGTAGAGAATGTCCCATTAACAACCACCCTCTGTACCCGATCCTGTAGCCAATTTCCTATCCATGTGCAAACAACTTCATTAAGCCCAACCGACCTTAGTTTAGAAAGCAGTCGTTTGTGGGGCACAGTATCAAACGCTTTGGCAAAATCCAAATAGATCACATCTACTGCCCTCCACTGTCCTCCATCTTACTTACCTCATCATAAAAAGCAATCAAATTTGTCTGACATGACCTATCCTTCATAAAGCCATGCTGATTGCTGCTCATAATGCCATTGACTAGGACAAAATTTTGAATGTGATCCCTTAACAAGCCTTCAAATAATTTGCCCACTACAGATGTCAAACTTACTGGCCTATAATTGCCAGGCTGAGATCGTAATCCCTTTTTAAATATTGGCATTGGCATTGGCATCAGCTTTTCTCCAATCCATAGGCACCATACCAGATCAAAGTGAATCGGAGAAAATCAGAAATAGGGGCTGGTCTAAAACTGAACTAAGGTCTCTTAGAACCCGGGGGTGTATGCCATCAGGCCCTGGAGCCTTGTTTACATTAATTTTTATTAAAGCTTTATGAATCATATCCTGAGTCAGCCACTGACTAAACTGAGCTGAGCCATTATTGCATCTATAAAGTGAGCCTGGGAACACAGACTCCTCTATTGTATATATTGAAGAAAAGAACTGATTTAGCACATTTGCCTTTTCTGTATCTGTTTCAACCATACTGGTACCATTATTTAATGGAGCAACACTCAACTTGCATCTTTTTACTATTAATATATTTAAAAACTTTTTAGGGTTAGTTTTCACCTCCACCACAATTAACTCTTCATCTCCTTTCTTTGCCTTCCAGGTTGCTGATTTACAACATTTATTACAGTGTTTATATTCATTAAATGCAGCTTCTGTCCCAAAAGATTTATAGTTTTTAAATGGCTTTCTATTCTTTCCTATTAACTTCTTTACTTCGGTATTAAGCCACACGGGATGATTCTTAGAACTTCTACATTTACTCCTTAAGGGAATAAATTGAGAACAGTAACGATTTAATATCATTTTAAATGACAACCATTTCTGTTCTGTGTTTTTAGCTGAAAACTTAATGCCCTTATCAATGCTCTGTAGGGCAGCCCTCAAGGCACTAAAATTAGCTTTTCCAAAATTCATGTTTTTTGTTGCCCCAGTATATATTTGTTTTTTGCACCGGACATTAAATTATATAACATTATGGTCACTATTACCCAGGGGTTCAATGACTTGCACATTTGCTATAAGTTCTGGTCATTTGAGATCATTAGATCCAGAATAGCATTTTTTCTGGTAGGCTCCTCAACAACCTGTGCCATAAAATTATCATGCAACAATTTTAGAAACTTGATACCATTAACTGATCTGGCAGTACTGTTGCTCCAGTCAATATCTGGGTAATTAAAACCCCCATTATCATTATTTTACCCAAACTAGCAGCCTTTTCTATTTGCATCAGGAGCTTAGCCTCCTCCTTGTCACTTACATTAGGGGGTCTATAGCATACACCTACAATTCATTTGCTGTACTCTTTACAATTGGTGAAGAACTCCACCCATAAGACTTCTGCCCCCTCATTTTCTAACATAACCTCCTCCTTTACATAAGCTTTTAAATCCTGCCTAACAAACATACATACCCCTCCTCCTTTTCTATTGCTTCTGTCCCTCCGAAACAAAGTATAGCCACTGATATTAACTGCCAAGTCATGCGATTCATTCAGCTATGTTTTGGCCACACCAATCAAATCATATTTTCCCTCCAGCACCTCCAGCTCTCCTATTTTACCAGTCAGACTCCTTGCATTTGCAAACATACATTTAATACTGGAGCCATATTGAACATATGACATGTGGTACTCCCTATCCTTAACTGTACCCCCAGCCAAATCTCCTCCCCCATTTTCCCTTTCTCTGCCCACTATCTCATCTAACCTGTCTTCCATTGAATCTTTTACTGAACCCCCCACGCCTAGTTTAAAATCTCCTCCAACCGTCTAGCCATCTTCTCTCCCAAATCAGCTGCACCATCATCATTGAGGTGCAGCCCATCCCTAGCAAAGAGCCTGTAGCCGACTGAGAAATTAGCCCAGTTCTCCAAAAACCCAAAACCCTCCTCTCCACACAAATCTTTCAGCCACGCATTAATCTCCCTACACTCCCGCTGTCTCCTTAGCGTTGCTCGTGGCTCAGGTAATATCTTGGAGAAAATTACCTTGGAAGTCCTCGCCCTCAACTTTACGCCTACTTATTTAAAATCGTTCTTGAGGACTTCACCACCTCCTCTAACTTTGTTATTGGTACCTATGTGTACCAAAACCGCTGGGTCTTCCCCAGCTCCTCCCAATAATCTGTCCACTCGTTCCACCACATGCCGAACCCTAGCACCAGGCAAGCAGAAGACTGTTCAGCATGTAGGGGCCTTACAACAGATTACCCTATCCACCTTTCTAATAATTGAATCCCCTATAACTAAAACCTGCTTTTCCTTCCTTGCACTCCCCCACCACGCGTATTAGAACCACTGCCTCCCAGGGTGCTCTGAGAGTCAATCTGTTCCATACATGCCAGTTCAGAGTTTCCTCCCCAGCATCTTCAGCTAATTTGCTGTTTTGGACAAGCTGTGGACCAGCCCCCCTACCCTTCTGTCCTCTACTTCCCCTCCTGACTGTCACAAACCTGCCTCCCTCATTAGCCTACACAGCCCCTTCTCCTCCCCCACTCCATTAGCCCCTGCCAGTGGTTGCTCTGCGAGCCTCCTTTCCTCCCCCTTTGTTCCCACTGCTCTCAGTGCTGCAAGTTCAGTTCAGATTCCAAGATGAAAACCCACCGACATCTCTCACATTTAAATACTGCATGGAACTGCTGCTCCAACACCACATATATGTGACAAGACACACACTGAGTAATACCAGCAAACCAACTTGCACTCATATTTACACTGGGTACTTACAGTCTCCCAAATGCAATTCCTCACAAACGCCTTTTTTGTTTTAAACGCCTTAAAGGAACAGTAACACCAAAAACTAAAAGTGTTTTAAAGTAATGAAAATATCATGTAGTGTTGCCCTGCACTGGTAAAACTGATCTGTTTGCTTCAGAAACACTACTATAGTTTATATAAATAACCTGCTGAGTAGCAAT
This sequence comes from Xenopus petersii, assembly GCA_038501925.1. Classification (NCBI taxonomy): domain Eukaryota; kingdom Metazoa; phylum Chordata; class Amphibia; order Anura; family Pipidae; genus Xenopus; species Xenopus petersii. The sequence goes on along the minus strand of CM076676.1, from coordinate 31,494,070 downwards.
GGCGGAAATTGAAAAATGGCTAAATGACACAGGATAAATAATGGATAACAGATAACATTATGTTCTATAGAGCTTATCTGTTATCTGCTGTGTAACTTGAGCCTTTTCTCCTTTGAACAGCTGCCCCCATGGCTACACAGCAGCTTATTTATATAAACAATAGTAGTGTTTCTGAAGCAAACACAGAAGTTTTACCAGTGCAGGACAACACTGCATTATATATTTATTACTTTAAAACAATTTCATTTTTTGATGTTACTGGTCCTTTAAGGTTTTTAACGCTGCTTAACACTTAGTCACATGCAGCACTCGCTTATGACTCTCAGAGAAAAAGCTTTCAAAGCACAGAACACAAAGTTTGATCAGAATTTACCTAACTCCTCTCCCTTAATTAGCAGACAGTGGGAAAGAGAGAAAAAAATGCTGTTTGCTACTAGCAGTAAAAGAACCCCAACTTTTTTTTTTTTTTAAACAAAAGTTCCCCTTAGAAACAATTTCAGGATTTAACACAAAAAGAAAATAAATGCACTAAATGTATCTACCAGTTTACCCCAAACAGAGAAAAGAAAAAGCTGTTTGTCTCAGTCAGATACACTCAGGGCACACAGCAATCAGTATTTTGCACTTACTCCCTTGCTGCACGCAGCACTCACAGCAAACACCAACGCCTTAAGGTTTTTAACGCGGCTTAAAGGAAAACTATACCCCCAAAATGAATACTTAAGTTTATATCAAATTGAATGACATATTAAAGAATCTTACCAAACTAGAATATATATTTACATAAATATTGCCCTTTTACATCTCTTGCCTTGAACCACCATTTCGTGACTGTATCTGTGCTGCCTCAGAGATCACCTGACCAGAAATACTACAACACTAACTGTAACAGGAAGAAGTGAGGAAGCAAAAGGCATAACTCTGTCTGTTAATTGGCTCATGTGACCTTACATGTGGTTTGTATATGTGCACAGTGAATCTTACGATCTCAGGGGGCGGCCCTTATTTTTTAAAATGGCAATTTTCTATTTATGATTACCCAATGGCACATACTACTAATAAAGTATATTATTATGATAATGGTTCATTTACATGAAGCAGGGTTTTACGCATGAGCTGTTTTACTCAGTATCTTTTAATAGAGACCTACATTGTTTGGGGGGGTATAGTTTTCCTTTAACACTTAATTCACATGCAACACTTAGTCACATGCAACACTCGCTTAGCAGCTCCCACACTCGCTTATGACTCTCCGATAGGGATGTAGCGAACGTCGGAAAAAAAGTTTGTGAACATATTCGCGAACTTGCGTCAAAAATGCGAACGGTTCGCGAACGTCGCGAACCCCATAGACTTCAATGGGAAGGCGAATTTTAAAAGCTAGAAAAGACATTTCTGGCCAGAAAAATGATTTTAAAGTTGTTTAAAGGGTGCAACGACCTGGACAGTGGCATGCCAGAGGGGGATCAAGGGCAAAAATGTATCTGAAAAATACATTGTTGACACAGCGCTGCGTTTTGTGCTGTAAAGGGCAGAAATCACACTACGTCACTCAGGTGATGTTTCTGGACACGGAATGTGAAAAAGCTCACACAGCTAGGTGGCACTTGGTTAAAGACTGGGCAAACAAATTGAAACAATGCCTGCAAGGTCAACGTATACACTACAGCAGTGGATACGGAATATATTATTGCTGCTTGAAAAACGTCACTCGGGTGGTGTTTCTGGAGACGGTATTATTATTGATATTTAGACAGAATGTGAACAAGCTCACACAGCTAGGTGGCAGTTGTTTGAAGAACACACTGGGCAAATAATGCCTGCAAGTGCACTACTATTGGTGCACTACTATGAAGAACAGCAAACAGCACTGGACACGTTAAAGAACAGTAAGATAAGTAAAATAAAAAAATATATATATGTATATTAAAAAAAAAAAATTACTCTGGTTGGTGCTGAACTACTAGGAGCAGCACAGTAGCACACCAGTCCCACTCCCCAACACAGCTAGACTAATAGCACTGGGCTCTTATAGTAGCAAAGTAAAAAAACAAAAAAGAAAATAAAAGCAGTCCTTACAAGGACTATTGGGTTATTACAGCAGTCAGCAGATGCGATCAGAAGAGATCAGTGCCCACAGCAGCTACATACTAGAGATGGCGCGAACTGTTCGCCGGCGAACTTGTTCGCGCGAACATCGGGTGTTCGCGCTCGCCGGAAGTTCGTGAACGTCGCGCGGCGTTCGCCATTGTTGGCGCTTTTTTTTGCCCTCTCACCCCAGACCAGCAGGTACATGGCAGCCAATCAGGAAGCTCTCCCCTGGACCACTCCCCTTCCCTATAAAAACCGAAGCCCTGCAGCGTTTTTTTCACTCTGCCTGTGTGTGCTGAAGAGATAGTGTAGGGAGAGAGCTGCTGCCTGTTAGTGATTTCAGGGACAGTTGAAAGTTTGCTGGCTAGTAATCGTTTTGATACTGCTCTGTTATTGGAGGGACAGAAGTCTGCAGTGGTTTGAGGGACATTTAAGCTTAGGTAGCTTTGCTGGCTAGTAATCTACCTTCTACTGCAGTGCTCTGTATGTAGCTGCAGTGGGCAGCTGTCCTGCTTCTGATCTCATCTGCTGACTGCTGCAATAACAGTAGTCCTTGTAAGGACTGCTTTTATTTATTTTTTTGTTCCAATACAGAGCAGTATCAAGCAGATTACTAGCCAGCAAACTTACTATCATCTGTCCCTGAAATCACTAACAGCTCTCCCCCTACACTATCTCTTCCAAGCACACACAGGCAGATTTTTCAGATACATTTTTGCCCTTGATCCCCCTCTGGCATGCCACTGTCCAGGTCGTTGCACCCTTTAACCCTTTGCCTGCCAAGCACGTACGGCGTACGTGCTGGCAGGCCAATGCTCAGGCTGCCAAGAACGTACATTGTACGTTCTTTGGCAGCTGAGCTCTCTCTCTGCTTCGGCGGCTTTTGCCGCCTCCGCAGAGAGTGGGGAGAGAAGACAGCCCCCTAGGCAACGAGGCTGGGGGGCTGTCAAGTCGGATCTGCGACTCGATTGTCGCAGATCCGACTTCAAAGTAGCAGACGCATCGCATGGAGCGTCTGCTACTACACTCACCCTTCTTCCTGCCTGCAGAGCCGCCCACGCACTTCCTGCTGCGCAGCAACTCTGCAGACACGCTGCCAGGACTCCTCCAAAGAAGACAGCGATTCTCCTGCTCCAAAAACAGTAAGTGCACGTTTTTTTTACACACTTACCTGCACCTACACATACTTACAGTACATTTATGCATTTTAGTAAAGATTGGAATTTTTTAAAAAATTTTTTTTTTAATTTTAGCACACTTGGTCCCTTTTGTATAGTTATTTACACTTATTTACATTTATTTACATGTATTTGCACACTCAGATAACTTTTATTAGTGCACAAATATGTATACACAAACAGGTGTTTTTTTTTTTTTTTACGAATTCATTATACTGTTATCTTTTGTTTTTTTTGCCTAAAAACGTGTTATTTTGGCAGCGTGACTATTGGATAATCGATTTCGGCCACTAATTACGCTGTCAGAACAATTATTTTGTTATTTCATTGATTTACGCTATTTTTGTGGTTTTATTGCAATTTTATCCCTGCATTATTGTTCCTTATGTATCTTTAGTATCGTTTTGCTGTTTGGTGCTTTGGTATAGAAAGATAGATTTTACTTAGTTTGATCCGCCAAAATATGTGCTTTCCAAAAATATATGGGTTTCTGGGGTTATTTTTACAGTTTGGGGGTCTTACGGCACATAACGTACTGTTAGGGTTCTCTTTTCTGCAGCTTAGTTGGCTAGCGTGAAAATTCATAGGCACGTTTTTCATTTGGGGTCCATACACAACACATACTTTGGTAAATCTATACATATTGGGCATCAAACTATTTATTAGACCTCTGACGTCCATATTTAGAGAGATTTTTCTTTGTACGTAAAACATTGTGTGTGATAAATGCGGCAAACTGCAACATTTTTAGGCGATTTTCAGAAATGTTGTAAAAACCTATATGTTTAGAAAAGCTTTGCAGTTTGGTAGTTTCGTGTAGAAAGACGTCGTTATCTTTGTTGGAATCAGCAGAATGTGTACTTTCCAAAAATGTATGGTTTTGGGGGGTCATTGCTGTTAGGAGGGTCTTGAGGCAAATAATATGAAGTCAAGGGTCTATGTTCACAGAAGGCGAATCGGCAGCGGAGAAAACTCATATTCACTATTTTTATTTGGGGTCCGCACATGCCAGCTGCCTTGGTATATCTATGCATATTGGGCATCAAACTGTTCAGTAGACCCTTGGCATCAATATTTATGGTGTTTTACAATTGTATGTAAGAAATTGGGTGAGATAAATGCGGCCAATTGCAATATTTTTAGGCGATTTTCAGAAATGTAAAAACAGTTGCTTTTATCGCCAAATTTAGGAAAGGCTTGCGACTTGGTACTTTGGAGTACAAAGACATGCATACCCAATTTGGATTCGCAGGAATGTGTACTTTCCAAAAATATATGGTTTTATGGGGTGAACGCACTTTTTTCTACCTTTGCCCCCCCCCCCCAAAACAATGTAAATGTGTTGATTTTGCAGTACCTGAAATGACAGACCATTTGAGGGTCTTTGTTTTGGGGCCCTATATGCCACGTGCTTGGGTACACCTATACATATTGGGCATAAAACTGTTCAGAGGACCCCAGGCTTTCATATTTGGGGTGATTTCTCTTGATACCTAAAAGTATGTGGGAACTACGATGCTAGAGGGTGAAAATTTTGAGGTGATTTTTGGAAATGTCCCCAAAATCACCAAATTTAGAAATGGTTTGCGGCTTGGTACTTTGGAGTACAAAGACATCCATACCCGATTTGGATTCGCAGGAATGTGTACTTTCCGAAAATATATGGTTTTATGGGGTGAACTTACTTTTTTCTACCTTTGCCCCCCCCCAAAAACAATGTAAATGTGTTGATTTTGCAGTACCTGAAATGACAGACCATATGGGGGTCTTTCTTTTGGGGCCCCTGTATGCCACGTGCTTGGGTACACCTATACATATTGGGCATCAAACTGTTCAGGGGACCCTAGGCTTTCATATTTGGGGTGATTTCTCTTGATACCTAAAAGTATGTGGGTAATACGATGCTGCAGGGTAGATATTTTGAAGTAATTTTTGGAAATGTCCCCAAAATCCCCAAATTTAGGAATGGTTTGCGGCTTGGTTCTTTGGAGTACAAAGACATGCATACCCAATTTAGATCCGTGGGAATGTGTACTTTCCGAAAATATATGGTTTTCTGGGGTGAACTTACTTTTTTCTACATTTGCCCCCCTCAAAACAATGTAAATGTGTTGATTTTGCAGTACCTGAAATGACAGACCATATGGCGGTCTTCGTTTTGGGTCCCCTATACGCCACGTGCTTGGGTACACCTATACATATTGGGCATCAAACTGTTCAGAGGACCCCAGGCTTTCATATTTGGGGTGATTTGTCTTGATACCTAAAAGTATGTGGGTAATACGATGCTGCAGGGTCGGAATTTTGAAGTCATTTTTGGAAATGTCCCCAAAATCACCAAATTTAGGAATGGTTTGCGGCTTGGTACTTTGGAGTACAAAGACATGCATACCCAATTTAGATCCGTGGGAATGTGTACTTTCCGAAAATATATGGTTTTCTGGGGTGAACTTACTTTTTTCTACATTTGCCCCCCTCAAAACAATGTAAATGTGTTGATTTTGCAGTACCTGAAATGACAGACCATATGGGGGTCTTCGTTTTGGGGCCCCTATACGCCACGTGCTTGGGTACACCTATACATATTGGGCATCAAACTGTTCAGAGGACCCCAGGCTTTCATATTTGGGGTGATTTGTCTTGATACCTAAAAGTATGTGGGTAATACGATGCTGCAGGGTCGAAATTTTGAAGTCATTTTTGGAAATGTCCCCAAAATCACCAAATTTAGGAATAGTTTGCGGCTTGGTACTTTGGAGTACAAAGACATGCATACCCAATTTAGATCTGTGGGAATGTGTACTTTCCGAAAATATATGGTTTTCTGGGGTGAACTTACTTTTTTTCTACATTTGCCCCACTCAAAACAATGTAAATGTGTTGATTTTGCAGTACCTGAAATGACAGACCATATGGGGGTCTTCGTTTTGGGGCCCCTATACGCCATGTGCTTGGGTACACCTATACATATTGGGCATCAAACTGTTCAGAGGACCCCAGGCTTTCATATTTTGGGTGATTTGTCTTTATACCTAAAAGTATGTGGGTAATACGATGCTGCAGGGTCGAAATTTTGAAGTCATTTTTGGAAATGTCCCCAAAATCACCAAATTTAGGAATGGTTTGCGGCTAGGTACTTTGTAGTAGAAAGACATGCATACCCAATTTAGATTCGTGGGAATGTGTACTTTCCGAAAATATATGGTTTTCTGGGGTGAACTTACTTTTTTCTACCTTTGCCCCCCCCCCAAAACGATGTAAATGTGTTGATTTTGCAGTACCTGAAATGACAGAACATACAAGGGGGGGTCTTCATTTTAGGGCCCCTATATGCCACATGCTTGGGTACACCTATACATATTGGGCATCAAACTGTTCAGAGGACCCTAGGCTTTCATATTTGGGGTGATTTCTCTTGATACCTAAAAGTATGTGGGTAATACGATGCTGCAGAGTAGATATTTTGAGGTGATTTTTGGAAATGTCACCAAAATCACCAAATTTAGGAATGATTTGCGGCTTGGTACTTTGTAGTAGAAAGACATGCATACCCAATTTGGATTCGTTGGAATGTGTACTTTCCGAAAATATATGGTTTTCTGGGGTGAACTTACTGTTTTCTACTTTTGCCCCCCCCCCCAAAACGATGTAAATGTGTTGATTTTGCAGTACCTGAAATGACAGACTATATGGGAGTCTTCCTTTTGGGGCCCCTGTATGCCACGTGCTTGGGTACACCTATACATATCAGGCATCAAACTGTTCAGAGGACCCTAGGCTTTCATATTTGGGGTGATTTGTCTTGATACCTAAAAGTATGTGTGTAATACGATGCTGCAGGCTAGATATTTTGAGGTGATTTTTGGAAATATCACCTAAAGCACCAAATTTAGGAATGATTTGCGGCTTGGTACTTTGGCGTAGAAAGACATGCATACCCAATTTGGATTCGTTGGAATGTGTACTTTCCGAAAATATATGGTTTTCTGGGGTGAACTTACTGTTTTCTACTTTTGCCCCCCCCTAACGATGTAAATGTGTTGATTTTGCAGTACCTGAAATGACAGACTATATGGGGGTCTTCCTTTTGGGGCCCCTGTATGCCACGTGCTTGGGTACACCTATACATATTGGGCATCAAACTGTTCAGAGGACCCTAGGCTTTCATATTTGGGGTGATTTCTCTTGATACCTAAAAGTATGTGGGTAATACGATGCTGCAGGGTAGATATTTTGAGGTGATTTTTGGAAATGTCACCTAAATCACCAAATTTAGGAATGATTTGCGGCTTGGTACTTTGGCGTAGAAAGACATGCATACCCAATTTGAATTCGTGGGAATGTGTACTTTCCGAAAATATATGGTTTTCTGGGGTGAACTTACTGTTTTCTACTTTTGCCCCCCCAAAACAATGTAAATGTGTTGATTTTGCAGTACCTGAAATGTCAGACTATATGGGGGTCTTCCTTTTAGGGCCTCTATATGCCACATGCTTGGGTACACCTATACATATTGGGCATCAAACTGTTCAGAGGACCCTAGGCTTTCATATTTGGGGTGATTTGTCTTGATACCTAAAAGTATGTGGGTAATACGATGCTGCAGAGTAGATATTTTGAGGTGATTTTTGGAAATGTCACCTAAATCACCAAATTTAGGAATGATTTGCGGCTTGGTACTTTGGCGTAGAAAGACATGCATACCCAATTTGGATTCGTTGGAATGTGTACTTTCCGAAAATATATGGTTTTCTGGGGTGAACTTACTGTTTTCTACTTTTGCCCCCCCCCCAAAACGATGTAAATGTGTTGATTTTGCAGTACCTGAAATGACAGACTATATGGGGGTCTTCCTTTTGGGGCCCCTGTATGCCACATGCTTGGGTACACCTATACATATCAGGCATCAAACTGTTCAGAGGACCCTAGGCTTTCATATTTGGGGTGATTTGTCTTGATACCTAAAAGTATGTGTGTAATACGATGCTGCAGGGTAGATATTTTAAGGTGATTTTTGGAAATATCACCTAAAGCACCAAATTTAGGAATGATTTGCGGCTTGGTACTTTGGCGTAGAAAGACATGCATACCCAATTTGGATTCGTTGGAATGTGTACTTTCCGAAAATATATGGTTTTCTGGGGTGAACTTACTGTTTTCTACTTTTGCCCCCCCCCTAACGATGTAAATGTGTTGATTTTGCAGTACCTGAAATGACAGACTATATGGGGGTCTTCCTTTTGGGGCCCCTGTATGCCACGTGCTTGGGTACACCTATACATATTGGGCATCAAACTGTTCAGAGGACCCTAGGCTTTCATATTTGGGGTGATTTCTCTTGATACCTAAAAGTATGTGGGTAATACGATGCTGCAGGGTAGATATTTTGAGGTGATTTTTGGAAATGTCACCTAAATCACCAAATTTAGGAATGATTTGCGGCTTGGTACTTTGGCGTAGAAAGACATGCATACCCAATTTGAATTCGTGGGAATGTGTACTTTCCGAAAATATATGGTTTTCTGGGGTGAACTTACTGTTTTCTACTTTTGCCCCCCCAAAACAATGTAAATGTGTTGATTTTGCAGTACCTGAAATGTCAGACTATATGGGGGTCTTCCTTTTAGGGCCTCTATATGCCACATGCTTGGGTACACCTATACATATTGGGCATCAAACTGTTCAGAGGACCCTAGGCTTTCATATTTGGGATGATTTGTCTTGATACCTAAAAGTATGTGGGTAATACGATGCTGCAGGGTAGATATTTTGAGGTGATATTTGGAAATGTCACCTAAAGCACCAAATTTAGGAATGATTTGCGGCTTGGTACTTTGGCGTAGAAAGACATGCATACCCAATTTGAATTCGTGGGAATGTGTACTTTCCGAAAATATATTGTTTTCTGGGGTGAACTTACTGTTTTCTACTTTTGCCCCCCCAAAACAATGTAAATGTGTTGATTTTGCAGTACCTGAAATGTCAGACTATATGGGGGTCTTCCTTTTAGGGCCTCTATATGCCACATGCTTGGGTACACCTATACATATTGGGCATCAAACTGTTCAGAGGACCCTAGGCTTTCATATTTGGGATGATTTGTCTTGATACCTAAAAGTATGTGGGTAATACGATGCTGCAGGGTAGATATTTTGAGGTGATATTTGGAAATGTCACCTAAAGCACCAAATTTAGGAATGATTTGCGGCTTGGTACTTTGGCGTAGAAAGACATGCATACCCAATTTGGATTCGTTGGAATGTGTACTTTCCGAAAATATATGGTTTTCTGGGGTGAACTTACTGTTTTCTACTTTTGCCCCCCCCCCAACGATGTAAATGTGTTGATTTTGCAGTACCTGAAATGACAGACTATATGGGGGTCTTCCTTTTGGGGCCCCTGTATGCCACGTGCTTGGGTACACCTATACATATTGGGGATCAAACTGTTCAGAGGACCCTAGGCTTTCATATTTGGGGTGATTTCTCTTGATACCTAAAAGTATGTGGGTAATACGATGCTGCAGGGTAGATATTTTGAGGTGATTTTTGGAAATGTCACCTAAATCACAAGATTTAGGAATGATTTGCGGCTTGGTACTTTGGCGTAGAAAGACATGCATACCCAATTTGGATTCGTTGGAATGTGTACTTTCCGAAAATATATGGTTTTCTGGGGTGAACTTACTGTTTTCTACTTTTGCCCCCCCAAAACAATGTAAATGTGTTGATTTTGCAGTACCTGAAATGTCAGACTATATGGGGGTCTTCATTTTAGGGCCTCTATATGCCACATGCTTGGGTACACCTATACATATTGGGCATCAAACTGTTCAGAGGACCCTAGGCTTTCATATTTGGGGTGATTTGTCTTGATACCTAAAAGTATGTGGGTAATACGATGCTGCAGAGTAGATATTTTGAGGTGATTTTTGGAAATGTCACCTAAATCACCAAATTTAGGAATGATTTGCGGCTTGGTACTTTGGCGTAGAAAGACATGCATACCCAATTTGGATTCGTTGGAATGTGTACTTTCCGAAAATATATGGTTTTCTGGGGTGAACGTACTTTTTTCTACCTTTGCCGTCCCCCAAAACGATGTAAATGTGTTGATTTTGCAGTATCTGAAATGACAGAACAAACGGGGGGTCTTCCTTTTGGGGCCTCCTATGCCACGTGCTTGGGTACATCTATTCATATTGGGCATCAAACTGTTCAGTGGACCCAGGATTTTATATTTGGGGTGTTTTACATTGATACCTAATGATGTGTGGGAGATATGTTGCTGTAGAGTGGAAGCTTTGAGGTCATTTTTCAAAAAATTCACCAATTTCTATAAAACATTATAACTTTAGGAAACAATTGCAACTTAGTGGTTTGGAGTACAAAGATATTTCTACCCATTTTTGATTCACCAGAATCTGTTCTTTCTAGTAATGGGTAGTTTTCTAGGGTAAACCTACTGTTAGCGGAATGTTTGGCCTTGAAATCAAAAGTATGCCGTTTGGGGAGTGTTGCTTTGGAAATTTGGTTGTGTACTGCTTGTAGATTTTGAGCTATACAAGTGAGAAATCTCCATAAAACTATATATATTTGGTATTGTCGCGTTCAGGAGACATAGACCTTTCTAAATCGGCTGTGTTCTCGTACATAAAATGAATGATGTTTCTGATATATGTGATTGTTCTTCGTGCAACATGATTTTTTTCATTTTATTTGACACTTAGAATCCAATATTTTTTTAGAGAAGTAGAATTACACCAAAATTCTTGCATATTGTGAAAGTTCAGGTTGTCCTGAAAAAAACAATATATTGTTTTCCTGGGTTAACTAAAAGACCACCCCAGGAAAGGCCCTTAAAGTGAAAGAGTGCAAAATATCTAAAAACTGCTTGGCAGTAGATGTTCGCATCTAGGACAAAACGGCTGGCAGGGAAAGGGTTAAACAACTTTAAAATCATTTTTCTGGCCAGAAATGTCTTTTTTAGATGTTAAAGTTCGCCTTCCCATTGAAGTCTATGGGGTTCGCGAACCGTTCGCGAACCGCTCGCATTTTTGCGCAAGTTCGCGAATATGTTCGCGAACTTTTTTTCCGACGTTCGCTACATCCCTACTACATACAGAGCACTGCAGTAGAAGGTAGATTACTAGCCAGCAAAGCTACCTAACCTAAAATGTCCCTCAAATCCCTGCAGAGTTCTGTCCCTACAATACAGAGCAGTATCAAGTAGATTACTAGCCAGCAAAGTTACTATCAACTGTCCCTCAAATCACTAACAGCTCTCTCCCTACACTAGCTCTTCCAAGCACACACAGGCAGAATGAAAAAACGCTGCAGGGCTTCAGTTTATATATGGAAGGGGAGTGGTCCAGGGGGTGTGGGGGTGGTCCAGGAGGGAGAGCTTCCTGATTGGCTGCCATGTATCTGCTGGTCTGGGGGAGAAATGGCAAAAAAAAGCGCCAGCTAAGGCAAACCCAAATTGGCGAACGTCGCGCGACATCCAAGTTCGCAGGCGAACAGCCCGCGACATCCCTACTCTCCGAGAAAAAGCTTTCAAAGCTGTAAGATGTGTGCGTGGGACCTTTGCTGTAAGAATCAGGCATCCTCTCACAAGTGTGATGAACTCAAATACACTTTATGGAGACAGACTTAAGACCAGGGCTCTGGCTGATAATTATACAATACTTATTACTTCTGAAAATTCTCCTCTTCTTTCGCGCACGCACACACACACACACACACCTAAAGAATGTTTCACATGTCTTAAGAAGTCTCCAAGGCCCCTGTCCCACTGGAATGCAAGCAAATAGTGTCGGTAACTGTTCTAGGGGGTGTCCTCTTTCTCTCTTTCTCTGTTATGCCAAAGGTCCCCTTAAATTAAATCTATAAGCTCGGATCCTACCCCTGGCATACACGTGCTTTAAGGGGCTCTATCTCCCACCAAGTCACTCCTCGTCTTTGTAGAGTGAACTCACTTGCAACTGCTTGCCCTGATAGTACTAACCTCCCAATGGCTTTAGTCTCTTCCTGCAGCAATATTTCCTACCACATATAGATAGTATGCATAATAATTGCTATCAATCCAAGTTAAACATGCCTGAAAAGTAGCATCCTCATTGAAGGGTAGTTAACAATTACTTTTAATTTAGAACTCAGAAGGGGTAAGCGGATAATGCGCTTACCTGATATTAGAATACAATTGCCGTTAAAAGCAGTGATGTTCTTCCTAATGCCGGTTTCTGCAGAAGTGGTTCTTTTGTTGTAAAAGCCGGTTTATGCAGAGGGATCTCTTTGCGTGCAGGTCTGCGCTGGTATCAGTGCGGCCTTTTGAAAGCCTTTAATTGGACCCACGCGCAGATTCGAAGGAAGGTCCGCCCTTGCGGAACTCAGAGGCACTCACTTATGGTGAACCACATTTAACAACAATTGTATTCTAATATCAGGTAAGCGCATTATCTGCTCACCACTTCTGTGATCGCCGATGGTGCTACACTATTCTTATCTTTATCCGCGATTCGCCGCCAGCGAATAAATTTGCAAAACCGCCGCGAAAATTTGCCGGCATCAAAAAAATGGTGCATTTTCGCTGGCGAAAAAATGGACGCCGGCAAAGTTTTCGCCATTTCACGGGAAATTCATGATTTTTTCGGCGAAGCGAAACTACCCAAATTCGCCCATCATTAGTGACGAATCGTGGCAACCCCAAGGTTGAGCTTCCCTTGCACTTTGGTTATAATTGTGGCTTATGATATTTTGCAGTTTGAGTGGAAAATTCACATGATGGCACTGAATTTGCTTAAATCCCAACAACTTTACTTCTGGGTCCATACTAACACTTATGTATTACATTACAATGAACCTCTGTGTGAAAAGTTTAATAGGTACAGTATTACAAGTTGTTGATATATCTGTTACTGGAATACAGACCGATATATGGTTATTGAACTGCTCTCTGGTTTCTAATATCCTTATTATTTCAATATGGAGTTCACATGTTTTAAAGGGGAACGAGAATGAAAATTTAATATAAGCTTCAACATGCTGACATAAGAAACTTGTGTAAATACAATCAATTAAATATTCTGCATTGTTTCTGGAATATTCAAGTTTATGTTCACTATCCCTCACTCAGCATCTGTTTCTGATTCCAGTACAAACAAAATCTAACAAAATAACTGCCTTTTGCACAAATTCTGCATGTAGAGAGACATGGGGGCAAATTCACTAAGATGCGAAGTTGCGCCAGGCGCAACTTCGCCGCACTTCGCCACGCTTCGCCAGGCGTAATTTCGCCAGCGCTCCGCAAATTCACTAAAATCCGAAGTTGCGCACAGGGGTAGCGTAAGTTTTTGAAGTTGCGCTAGCGTTAATTCGCCAAGCGAAGCGAGGTTTCGCTTGCGATGGTTCATTTGCATACGGCGCCAAATTCAAATTTCAATGGAGGAACACGTATCACCACTTCAAATGCCTAGAAAACCTTCAAATCAGCAAATAAAAATTTTATTTTGCCCTACACATGTGCCCACTGTATAGGTAAGTTGCCATGAGTCAGGAAATGTAGGGGGGAAAGAGGGGAGCCCCAAAAATATTTTCGATCTTTTTCAGCCTATCACCCATAATGTAGAAAACATGCCAGCGTTTTTTGGGACTTAGAAAATTTTTTGACTTTTTTGAAACAATCCCTATCTACTCTATTGCGCTTTGCCTGGTCTGAGGTGGCGAAGGAAGTCTAGCGTAAATGGTAGCGTTCAGTACACTGCGCAAGTTAGTGAATTTGCGTAGTTACGTTGCTAGCGAAAATTCGCCTGGCGTAAGAGTGCGAATTAACACTAGCGAAACTACGCCAGCGTTCGTTAGTGAATTTGCGCAGTAACGAAAATTGCCAAACGCTAGCGAATTAACGCTAGTTTTCGATGCTTCAGCGCTTAGTGAATTTGAGCCATGATTTCTTGTGATTCTAATAGAGTGAGCTCTAAAACATTTTCTAGGCAAAATAAGCCCCCCTATAAGATATATTGGATCATTCATCTGACACAAAACTCCTGCATGAAGAGTGAATGAAGAGAAACAAATGCTGAGAGAGGGATAGTGAAGATGAACTTGATTATTTCAGAAACAATGCAGAATATTTAATTGATTGTATTTAGAGATTGTCTTACTTCAGTATAATGAAGCTTATATTAAATTTTCATTTTTGCGATAGTTCTCCTTTAATGATATCCTTGTATGATATATGTTCTTCGTGCATTATTGCCTCTTAAGTAATATTTTCCTTAAATAAATAAGCATAATGAGGAAAAAAACATGCTTTATGGACAATTTTACCTGATATAATTGATTATTAGCATTAATCATTTTGTCAAATGTTGTTTTTTTTTCCTCAACTGTACCTAATATTAAAACCCATTACATGAAAATTGCTATTTAGCAACACCAAATGGGAAATAATAAGAAACTAATTTTATTGAACAGAGACTTTTTTAGGTAAAATGCAGATTTTATTTTCTTTCTGTAAGTTGCAGAACCCTTCCATAATAATTATGCTTAAAGGAACAGTAACACCAAAAAATTTAAGTTTTTAAAGCAAAAATAAAGTATGTAAAGTAAAGTAAAGTAAAGTAAATAGTATGTACTGTTTCCCTGCACTGGTGCAACTACTATAGTTTATATAAACAAGTTGTTGTGTAGCCATGAGGGCAGCCATTCAAAGCACAGATTGCATAGCAGATACCAGATGCATTCTGTAGAATTCCATTGTATTCTAGTACAGAGTTTATCTGTTGTCTGATAAATAACCAGACAACTCCTTTTTAAGATTACATGGCCGCCCCAATGACTACACAATAGCCTATTTACATACACTATTGTTGTCTTTCTGAAGCAGACATATAACTTCTACAAATGCATAGCAACAGTACTACAATTTAATGACTTTAAAACACTTTTGTTTTTGGTGTTACTGTTTCTTTAATTAAAGCCAACATATTACACTGGGATTTAGAGATAGTATTCCTCACCAAGCTTCCAACTAAACCTCCTACCACAAGAAAAGAACATATACTAGTCAGTAGGCACCCATAGCTATTTAAACTTCAAATGAATCTAGAGCAAATCTAGAGGAAATCAATGTATGATCATATAACCTGCAAGCCGTGCAACCAGAACCCTAGCTGATTTTGACCCAAGTCCCCAAGTTTCGCAACTTTATTTAATGGCAGCAAATTCACAGTGAATCCATGCCTGGCGAATTGATTCGCCCATCACTACTCAATTCTACTTTTTTAATTTTGTAATTAAGTACTGAAACTTTAACATCAGAAGCCAGAGCTATCTCCCTGATTGTGGGCAGCTCTGACGCGGAAGGGGAGCAACTCATCTGAATGTGGCTGGGTGGCATACTGCCCTTGAATTTCTGCCGCCCCAGGCTTGGGTCTTTGTGGCCTTGCCACAAATTCGGGCCTACACAGCTTTATTCAACATTTACAGTACAACCAATTGAATATTCATAAGAAAACATGTATATAAACTAATACATTAAGGAAACTTTACAAAAATATTAACCACATAACAGCAAGTTGTAAAACATGGAGCCCCCTTTAAGTCTGCCCTTCCACACAGTGTCCAGTCAAGTCCTCTAGCCTCAAACCTCCTGGCTCAGAGGACCTGCCAACTAAGCCTGTGACTCCAATAGCCACCTTTAAAGGAATTAAGTTTTGCAAGGGTCTGAAACTGTAAACATATATCATGGATTGGTTACCAACAATCCAACCAACTCTGGCCACCCACCTTAGTGGTTAAGCCATTACCCCAGCCCAATACCTTCTTGTGGCACCAAAGACCATCGGACATGGCAGTTTGATAGAGTTTTTTTTTTATTTAAAGTATGAGATAAATTTAATTTTAATTAATAACCATTCTAAATATGCTGATGTAACGGTTTCACTTCTCTAGAAAATGGTTTAGTAGGAATTCTTGATGGCACACCATGACACAGAAATATACTTCACTATATTGCTAAAAAAACATTGTCACTATTCCTGAATCTTGACCACTAGGGAGGAGCAAATGTTTTCGTCTGATACAGATTTGCAACAAAATTTTTGTGAATCTGTGTCAATGGGTTTTTGTAAAAGTCCCTTAACCCCAATGCATTTGGTGCATAAAAATGCTCATGACTCCAATGCATTTGGCAACATTTTACCATTACCCTAATTTTTCTTCAGTTTCTGAAATGTTTTTGTGAAGCAAAACAGGGCAGTTTCATTCATCACTATTTAGTACACATGCTCAAAATATATATAACCATTCCAAAAATGATATCTCTCAATTTTCTGGCTTCTCTTTAAAACACTCTTTATTATATTTGAAATCTGCTCACAAAAAATACTTTCATTTCATTTTATTTCATGGTTTTTTTTTTTAAACAGTACAAAGAAACATTTAACTTTCAAGAGATGCATTTTGCTACCACAGTTATCTTGCTTTCTTGTTACTAAAAAACAGACATATTTACCTTGAGTTTCATTCCAGGACTTTGCTGGTTTGCAAGGTATACTGGATAGATCATGCACTGTTGAATTATTTGTTGGATTCCTTAGAGTTAGAATTTGTTTGGAATTTGTTAGATGAGTTGTGAGACAGGGCATATCTTTTGTATTTACAAAAAATGCACCTAGAACTGCAGATTTTTTTTTACCAGCTAATACAGGTTGACACCAGTTTATTAAATTATTTAACCAACTACCTCATGATTTGTAAGTGAATCTATATATAAATATATACCTGTATGACTGATAATCTTCCTCTAAAAAGTTGAAAAGATCTAATTCATCATTATAAAAGGTTATTTATATTGTGAATAATGCAGAAAGTGCAACCTACATTTTACAGGCTTAGGTTTGCCTTATTTTACGGAACTAAAAACACGCTCAAGTCATCCAGTGCAGCAGTAAAATAATGCAAGATTTTTATGGCTATTTTACAGTAACACAGCTTTTCATACATTAGGTTAACAATTATGCAGCTATTTTACACAAGTTATTGTGCTCGGCTGAACACTCATAAAGCAAGATTGCTAAGACATTTATTTGCTTTTTTTGCAGACTTAAAAGTAGTATCCTAAGTACACTTTGGGGCACGTTTACTTAGTTCGAGTGAAAGAATAGAATAAAAAAAAACGTAGAATTTCGAATGATTTTTTTTGGCTACTTCAACCTTTGACTACGACATCAACTTCAAATTGAACGATTCTAACTAAAAATCGTTCGACTATTCGACCATTCGATGATTCGATAGTCGAAGTACTGTCGCTTTAAAAAAAAAACTTCGACCCCCCTACTTCGCCAAGTAAAACCTACCGAACCTCAATGTTAGGAAGGTCCCCATAGGCTTCCTAACAATTTTCTGATCGAAGGAAAATCATTCGATAGATTGATTAAAATCCTTCGAATCGATCGATTCAAAAGATTTAATCGTTCGATCAAACGATTTTTCCTACGATCAAACGATTGTAGGAAATGCAGTAAGTCCTTCGACTTCGATATTCGAAGTAGAAGGATTTTACTTAGACGGTCGAATATCGACCCCTTTATGTGCCCCTTTATGTTGCACTTTAAATGTAAAGTGCTAGGCATCTATTTTTATTTGTTTACATTAAAGCAGGGGTCCCCAACTTTTTTTTACTCGTGAGCCACATTTGAATGTAAAAAAGAGTTGGAGAGCAACACAAGCATGAACAATTCCATGGGGATGTCAATTAAGGGCTGTTGTTGGCTGTTTGGTAGCTCCTATATGGACTGGCAGCCTACAGGAGGCTCTATTTGGCAGAACACCTGTTTTTTATACAACCAAAACTTCCAATGCCTCCAAGTCTGGAATTCAAAAATAAGCACCTGCTTTGAGGCCACTGGGAGCAACATCCAACGGTTTGGTGAGCAACATGTTGCTTGCAAGCTACTGGTTGGGGATCACTGCATTAAAGTGTTATTAAACTATGAGTGTGTGTGTCCTGACCTGAATAGAAAGAAAAGTAACAAAAAATAGCAATGCAGATAAAATTGTACCCTCGAGGAACAACAGGGTATGGGTTACTTGGGTCAGTGACCCTCAAATAATTAAAAAACTATTTAAAAAATTGAGTACCAGTTTAAAAGCTGCTAAGAATTGGTCATTCTATAACAGACTAAAAGTTACTGTATCTTAAAGGTGAACCACCCTTTAAAGCAACTAGCCTGCATGACCAATATTATGTGGGTATTAATATGAAATTATTTCTATTAACAGCCTAAAAAAATCCTACTTGTGGTCCATCAATTCAATATGAAATAACCAAGGGTGTTGCATAAAGTTAGTCCTTAGTGTAATTAGAGTGAGACAAAGTAAAATTCATTCTTTGCGAATATGTTAAATGATCAGAATGAAAACAAAAATCCATGTAAAAGTGAGAAGATGTAAGGGGTAATTTAAAGGAAGAGTATCACCATTTTTAAGTTTTTAATACTTAAAATTCCCCCCCAAAACAGCTATATACATATAAAATAATAGGTAAGGCGTACTTCCCCTTGGATTTGACTTGCAAAGTGCCCCATAGGAGAAAGACAAAAAGGCGACGGCAGCTTGAACTCCTCTGTACACTGAACCGAACTTCACAACGGTGACCGAAAGCACCTAAGCTCTTTTTCTGCATCTGCAGCTTACATTTATGTTCCTTCAGACAGCTTTGGGGGTAATGATGTGAGCATAGGTTCTGCACATAGACAAATTCAAGCACTTTACAAGTCCAATTCAAGCTGATATTTTAAAAAAAATCAAAGAGGAAGAAAGCTTTACCTATTATTATAGTTGTTTAGTCAAGTATTGAAAAAATGTGGTATTACTGGTCCTTTAAGAAACCCAGATGCAAGTGTTAGAGCACTAAAGGGTAATGTGGGCACAAGCCTTTCCAATATGATATACCAAAACCAAGAGTATTAATATGGAGTTTCTCTATTTGCTGCTAGAACTTCTGTGAAGGCTTTTAGAGATGGCGCGAACTGTTCGCCGGCGAACTTGTTCGCGCGAACATCGGGTGTTCGCGCTCGACGGAAGTTCGCGAACGTCGCGCGACGTTCGCCATTTTGGGTTCGTCATTGTTGGCGCTTTTTTTTGCCCTCTCACCCCAGACCAGCAGGTACATGGCAGCCAATCAGGAAGCTCTCCCCTGGACCACTCCCCTTCCCTATAAAAACCGAAGCCCTGCAGCGTTTTTTCACTCTGCCTGTGTGTGCTGAAGAGATAGTGTAGGGAGAGAGCTGCTGCCTGTTAGTGATTTCAGGGACAGTTGAAAGTTTGCTGGCTAGTAATCGTTTTGATACTGCTCTGTTATTGGAGGGACAGAAGTCTGCAGGGGTTTGAGGGACATTTAAGCTTAGGTAGCTTTGCTGGCTAGTAATCTACCTTCTACTGCAGTGCTCTGTATGTAGCTGCAGTGGGCAGCTGTCCTGCTTCTGATCTCATCTGCTGACTGCTGCAATAACAGTAGTCCTTGTAAGGACTGCTTTTATTTATTTTTTTGTTCCAATACAGAGCAGTATCAAGCAGATTACTAGCCAGCAAACTTACTATGATCTGTCCCTGAAATCACTAACAGCTCTCCCCCTACACTATCTCTTCCAAGCACACACAGGCAGATTTTTCAGATACATTTTTGCCCTTGATCCCCCTCTGGCATGCCACTGTCCAGGTCGTTGCACCCTTTAAACAACTTTAAAATCATTTTTCTGGCCAGAAATGTCTTTTTTAGATGTTAAAGTTCGCCTTCCCATTGAAGTCTATGGGGTTCGCGAACCGTTCGCGAACCGCTCGCATTTTTGCGCAAGTTCGCGAATATGTTCGCGAACTTTTTTTCCGACGTTCGCTACATCCCTAAAGGCTTTATGTTTGAATATTTTTGGTGGTATTTCTTTCAATTCACACATACAGTAAGAGGTTGGCCTCTGATATTGGGCCAAGCTTGCAGCTGCCATTACAGTTTATCACACAGGTGTTCAGTTTGACTCTGTGCAGTCAGTCAAGTTCTTCCACTTCCAAACAAATTCTGTATAGACCTCACTGTGAACAAGGGGTTATAATTATGCTGAAGCAGGAAAGGGACTGCCCCAAAATATATACTTCTTAGATACAATGGCTTCTTGCAAACTTCATGGACTAAAAATATGATCTAAACTGAAGAGGTTGAAAAATAAGAACAGAACTGCAAACATATCCTATTTTCATTATTTGACTGGGTTAATGGCAAATGAAAGTAACAGGTTTGACCAGAGGGAACTTAATATAGGGAACTTAGTAATATTGTTCAGTAGGAGATGAGAATTGTATTAAGCCTTTAAAAGCTCTACATCTCTCTCCATGTTTTCATATTCCAGCACAATAGTTTGACCTTTAGGCATTGGAAAACCTATGCAAGATTTTATCTATAGAGCAGGGAGGAAAGTGTGTTGCTATGGAGATAGCCCCATTTGACTTTTTACGATACACAACATGGTATCCTTAAATCTAAACCTTGAAATATGCTCATTTTATTTGTTTATGTGCAATTCAAAGTTTTCATAATTTATTTTTCCAAATACTGCAAACTGAAGGGAAAACTTGAAGACATCAGGCAGGTCCCACATGCTGAGGGAAAATGGGTTATCTGAAGTAGGGCTAAGCATTTACTTTCTAATGTTGTCTCCTTAACAATATGAAAGCATCTCAAGGTATTTAGAGATGGTGACACACATAGGCAACTTAGAATGTCTTGCTTGGAGCAGAAATGCCAAGCAAATTGTGATCAGTGTTGCTTTACTGAGTACCAATTGCTGAGTACACCATTATAAAGATATCTCAAAACTTAGAACAGGCCATGATAAGTTCATCTTTAATACAAGATAAAAAGTCATTAGTAGTTTGTTCTGGCTGCATATAGCTAGTGTCACATGAGTAGTTTTATCTGTATCTGTAATTTGTAAACTGATTTTGGACATTGGTAGAGTTTCATATGTACATTTATAGATAATAGATAATATAGATAATAAAGTGATACAGACATCTCTAAGAGGGTTATATATTAAAGTCAGAATGTAAAAAACGCGAAAAAAATCCAAATTTTTACTGAAAAAAAACCCCGCAAATTTTTCGAGATTTATTAAACCCCGATGATGGAAAAAGTCTGAATCTGAAAATTCTCCATCTCATACCTGCAGAGGCTGGGGTCAATGGGAGAGGTCCTTATCCTATTTGAAAGTTTCTATGGTCTGCGCTGGATTTATCCCAAAAATCCAACTATTTCGGGCTTTTCAGGCAAAAATCCCCACAAAAATCGGAATTAAGAAAAAGCTTGAAAAAAATCAGAAATAAACATACGATTCGGATTTTGGTCAATATTAACAAGTTTGTCCCTGATTAAATCGTGCTTTTTTAGTATTAAATAAAGTCCAATCGTGGATTCTAGTTTGGTCGGACTTTTTTTATTAAAAGACTAAAAAAAATCGGATTTTGATAAATAAGGCCCTAAATATCAGTTTAGCATAGAAGAGAGTTAGAAAATTCTCCATCTCATACCTGCTGAGGCTGGGGTCAATGGGAGAGGTCCTTATCCTATTTGAAAGTTTCTATGGTCTGCGCTGGATTTATCCCAAAAATCCAACTATTTCGGGCTTTTCAGGCAAAAATCCCCACAAAAATTGGAATTAAGAAAAAGCTTGAAAAAAATCAGAAATAAACATACGATTCTGATTTTGGTCAATATTAACGAGTTTGTCCCCAATTAAATCGTGTTTTTTTAGTATTAAATAAGGTCCAATCGTGGATTCTAGTTTGGTCGGACTTTTTTTATTAAAAGACTAAAAGAAATCGGATTTTGATAAATAAGGCCCTAAATATCAGTTTAGCATAGAAGAGAGTTAGAAAATTCTCCATCTCATACCTGCTGAGGCTGGGGTCAATGGGAGAGGTCCTTATCCTATTTGGAAGTTTCTATGGTCTGTGCTGGATTTATCCCAAAAATCCAACTATTTCGGGCTTTTCAGGCAAAAATCCAAAAAAAAATCGGACTTTTCGGGAAAAAGCTAAAAAAAAAAAACCTAGCGATTGGGTAAAAAAAATCAGAAATAAACATACGATTCAAATTTTCGCTCAATTTTAACGAGTTTGCCCCAAATTAAATCATGCTTTTTTAATAATAAATAAGGTCCAATTGTGGATTCTAGTTTGGTCTGATTTTTTTTATTCAAATACTAAAAAACCGGATTTTTATAAATAAGGCCCTAAATATCAGTTTAGCATAGAAGAGAGTTAGGAAGGTTTTACATTAAATTATTTTGCTTATAGGTCACTATAGAGTATTTGTCTAAATAAAGAAGGAAGCATTGGTACACCGAGATGAAAGACTGAAGCGTGAGTACTAGTACCGTCATACTGTATTGTGTACACTTTTTCTTAATATGCATTACACAGTGCAACTAACATTTATACAGTACTTATATATTACATTTCTACTCTTAAGGATATCCTTGACTCCTCTTAAGTGCATTTTTCCCTATACAGGTATGACACATGTTATCTGAAAATCTGTTATTTAGAAAGGTCCAAATTATGGAAAGGCCGTCTCCCATAGACTCCATTTTATCCAAATAATCCAAATATTTAAAATATGTTTACCCTTTTCTCTGTATTAATTAAACAGTACCTTGTGTTAGATCCAAACTAACATATAATTAATCCTTATTGGAAGCAAAACCAGCCTATTAGGTTTATTTATTGTTTATTTATTTATTGGAAATCCAAATTATGGAAATATCCATTATCTGGAAATACCCACGTCTCAGGCATTCTGGATAACAGGCCCCATACCTGTACTTTTACATTTGTACTTTTACTTACGGTTGGTTCTTCCACTGAGGTACTAAACACATTACACCTCTGTGGTAAGGCCTTGGCCTTGGTCAACTTTTTTCAAAAGCAAAACAGTGCCTCCAGGGTTCTGATATGTAGTTTAGGCTAATTTTTAATGGTCACCATGCAACATAAGGCCCTTTCATGTTCGAACAAGGAAAAAAACTAAGGGCCCTTTTGAGACTTTTTGACCTATATATTATTTTGTTCCAAACAGAGTATGCTGCATGCCTTTGCTGCATGCCTTTGCTCACATTACCTCCTCATTGATTTTGCCCTTTATTTTTGATGCAGCTGATTGTATTGCAATATCCAAATATCAATGTCACATCAGCACAAGGTTCTTTTGAAAAGAAGGGGATTCAAGCAGCTCTTCCTCAGAAGCAGAATGTCATAACAGCAATATATTATTATTACTATATTCCTTGTTTATTTACACAGCACCAAAAAGTAGTGCACATGTCACTGCCAATATGTATAAAAACATTGTGGCTTGTTCTTTTTTAATTGCCCACTATCCAGAGTGCTCCATAAAGGAATTAAACTGTTTGTAAACTGTTAATGTGGAAATCGAAGGGGCTGATCTCTTGTCTCTTGGCTGATTGCATGTAGAATTTTATCATTTTTCATTAGCACATACAGTAACGCCCTTCCCTTCTTGGTACTAGTACATGTATTTAGCAAAATTATATTAATAAACACATTTGTGCTCAAAACTGAAAACACTTTGGGTGAAAAATAAAAAATATCATTTTTGGTGTTTCAGCTGATGCTTATCCTTCGCACACCTTACGTGTGACACCTACCTGGTGTAACAAACTGGAATAGATTTGCCAATCTTAATGAAATGTAATGTGTTTTATTCTAGGCAACACATCTCCCGCTCCTGCAAGAACAATTAATTCCCAGCTAAATTGCAAAATGAACAACTGTGATAAAAAATAACTCTAACCATTTGAATAAAAAAAGAATAGTTTCAAATATATAGTTTAAAGGCTTGTTTAAATAGCACCATAAATTTCCTCTCTACCCATCTAAATGTGACTTTTCATTGTTGTTGGAATATATGATGAGTAGGCAAAGTGTTAAATGTTGAGAAATTATTGAACAGTCAATATATCCCCTATGGTGAACAAAATAGCAATAAAGAGTTATGAAAACTCATAATAAAAAGTTTATTCTATTGGGTGCAATTATAAAAATGAATTCCAGAATGAATCAGGAATTCCAGAAGAGTCAGAGTAATATTCATGGTAATGTTTTTCTATCTGTATCTTGTGGTTGCGGGGGGGGGCAGAATTATAGAGGACCTAGTGAGTTCCTAATTAATAAGCAATTTTAATATATTGTCATGAACGGCACCCAGGATCCAGAATCAATACTAGGCTCCCTGGTCACGGCTCTTGCTTCTGCCTTTAACAGCCGCCTTTTACCTTGGGAGTAGGGATGTAGCGAACTGCCGATTTGGTGTTCGCAAACGCCGTTTGCGAACACCGGCAAAAAATGCGAACGTTCGCGGACAGTTTGCGAACTTCGAACACCCGCTAAAATCGTTCGATTCGAACGATCAAAGGATTTTAATCATTCGATCGAAGGATTTTCATTCGATCGAATGCTAAAATCATTCGAATTGAACGATCGAACGTTTTAAGCATTCGAACGAATGAAAAATCATTCGATCGAACGTTTTAAAATCGTTCGATCGTTCTATTAGAACGATTTTTAGCGTTCGATTGAATGAAAATCCTTCGATCGAATGATTAAAATCCTTTGATCGTTCGAATTGAACGATTTTAGCGGGTGTTCGAAGTTCGCGAACTGTCCGCGAACGTTCGCATTTTTTGCCGGTGTTCGCAAACGGCGTTTGCGAACACCAAATCGGCAGTTCGCTACATCCCTACTCCCAAGGTAAAAGGCGGCTGTTAAAGGCAGAAGCAAGAGCCGTGACCAGGGAGCCTAGTATTGATTCTGGATCCTGGGTGCCGTTCATGACAATATATTAAAATTGCTTACAATTGTTCGAACGAATGGAAATCGTTCGAACAAATGGAAATCGTTCGATTTTTATCGGTCGAAGGAATTGAATGGTCGAATGGTCGAACGATTTTTATTCGAATCGAACGCGAACTCAAAATGCGAACGTTCCCAAACGTTCGCGAACATTCGGCGGACGCGAACAGTCGTAGTTCGCAGGCGAACAGTTCGCTACATCCCTACTTGGGAGGAGCCCTCGACTAATCGGATGCCACCAGGTCTTATTAAGAGAGGAGCAAAAGCAAAGGTTCTGGACGAGCAATGGGGCACGATCGTTATCGACAATTAGGATGGAAAGCACAGGTCTTGGAATAGACAAAGCGTATTCAAACAGGCCGGGTTGGTGCAGGCAGAGTTCAATCAGATTCAGACAGGCAAGGGTCAGGAGATCAATCAGAATGGTCAGGCAGGCACGGGTCAGGATAACGGAGTTTGGAATAGTCAGACAGCAGGCAACGGTCAGAATAATATAGTCAGGCAGGCAGGAGTCAAAAACAGGAATCAAACACAGAATATAGCACCCAGGAAACTAACTGATAGTACCAAACAATGGGCAATGAATTTGGCTACATTTGAATTTGTCACAATTGCGCGATGAGGTTGGCGACATTTGCGTGTAAAACCCAGAGGTGTGCACACTGCGAGCGCCATAGAGGGACCGGCGCACAGAGGACAAGGATCAACTTGGCGGGCGTCCCTGCTGGCCCTCTAGACCACCAGGGTGAGACCTGACATATATCTTGGTAGAATAGGCCAAGTTAGCAATATTTTGGATCCCTAGATTTAATTTTGACGCATTACAACTTTTTTTTAATGTGGCAGATTTTTCACAATTGTCGCCACAGTTTCACAAATTAATTTGCTTGCATTGAAACATGGAAATTCGTGTCTGCTAAATTTATTCGACCATCACTACTGGACATATTTATCAAAGGAGAAAGACATGTCAATTAGGCTAAAAGTATTTGACTTTGAGTAGTCAAACACCATTCCAGAGGCTGTTGAATATGTTTCCATGGAGGGTGGGCAAGAAAGCCAGTCACATGACTAGCAAAACATCTTCAAGAGCAAAATAATACAGCGAGTCCAGTTGATTTGACTTATTACTGTGGATATGCCATGACCTTGATGAATGAGAACCTTCACAGACACCATTCCAAAGGCTGCTGAATATGTTTCCAGGGAGGGTGGGCAAGGTTAACTGCTGTGCCAGTGACACCCAGCACTGCTGAAACTAAAATATGGAGCAGGGCTGAATCGTTCCAGTCTGATAAATATAAACTATATGATGCTTATTATTTGTTATGCTCAGCTGTAATCATTATTGTCACTTATTAGAAAAAATGAGCACTGATCCCCTAAATATTTGACTATAGTAGGAGGAAATGTGGAATATTATGGCATTAGACTATGTTGCACAACCTACAAATACAAGTGCACAGTATACAATGTCATATCATATCAATTTAAATAAAAACAAAACTTGGGTGCGGTGAGTAATTTCAGCCAAATATCTTTATGAAGTTTGTTCACATCTGTAGCACTGAATATAGTCACATTTGGTTTAGATTTATGCTAAGGCCATGCTCAGGGGTTCCATAAGGCTGACCCTTTTGCAAATCGTTTGTTGTTTCTCCTGTGTTATATATATTTGTATGAAGGTTTAGAGCCATGAGTCAATGTACTGAGGTGGGTGAATATAGGGTGGGTGTAGCCATCCCAAAATAGTGCCCTAGGGTGGTATAAATGGCAAATCTGGCTCTGGCGAAATGGATGATTGGTTGGCTTTAGGAGATGTCACAGCAAACCAACCGGCATATAAAGATTAGCTGCAACATTCGAGAGCTCATCTGCTGGCATAAATAGAATTTCACTCAAACCGCTAGATTACAAAAAATCCATGAAATACAGCTACACCACATTAAATCAGTGTTTGAGCATAAATATTATTATTCAAAAATATAATGATGGTGTTTATTTAACACAACATTTTCATAGCTAATATTACAATGGCATTAAATAATCCAGAAACGTATTTATTCCTAGGAACATTTCCTGCGTAGCTTTGTTTAGTAAATGCAGGATATTAAAAAGAGATAACACCTCTCCATTTAACCTTAATTAGCTATTAAACAAATACGTTGTCAGCTTGAGACATTTTTTATTAGTCACATTCACCATCAGATACAGGTACATAAACATTAGTATTAGTTTACAGTCTCATTTCCTCGAGTTTCCAAATGTTGTGATAGCTTTTATTAAACCAGCATTTACAGAAATACATATCGTGCATTAGTTTTACAGCTTTTTGCTAAGCATTAAAAACAGCTCAATATTTGTAATTCAGCTGTTGAATACGACTTAACAAAAATAAGGAATTATTCGAGGAACACGGACAGCTTGAAAAATGTAACTTTCATAGTAGTGAAAATCATATTCACTTTAAGTTAGGGATGCACCGAATCCACTATTTGGGATTCTGCCAAGTCCACGAATCCTTGGTGAAAGATTCAGCCGAATAGCGAACAGAATCCGAAACCTAATTTGCATATGCAAATTGGGGTCAAGAAAGGAAAAAGAGGAAAAAATTCTTCTTTTGTGATGAAAAGTCGCGTGATTTCAATACCCGCCCCTAATTTACATATGCAAATTTGGATTCGGTTCGGGCCAGCCACAAGGATCCGGCCGAATCCGAATCCTGCTGAAAAAGGACACATCCTGGCCAAATCCCGAACCGAATCGGTGCATCCCTATTTTAAGTTGATTTAAATCCAAGCTGGATGCTGTATTAGAAATGAGCCAACCAAAGAGTGAATTAATTCCTGTTGTTTGCCAATATTGTACAGGTATGGGATCCATTATCTGGAAACCCATTATCCAGAAAGGCTGTCTCTCATAGACTTGATTTTAGTAGAATAATCCAAAAATTTTCTTTTTCTCTGTAATAATAAAACAGTAGCTTGCATTTCATCCGAACTAAGATAAAATTAATCCTTATTGGAGGCAAACCAAGCCTATTGGGACTATTTCATGTTTTTGTAAAATTAAGGAATGAAAATTCAATTTCCAGTAAGACCCCTTATCCGAAAGACTCCAGTTCTGAGCATCCTGGATGACAGGTCCCATACCTGTATCAGAAAGCTTCCACCAAATATATCCTTATAGTTTTATTGTCAATTAACAGAGAACCCCCAGAAACAGAAAGCTCATTTACAAATGCAACTGCAATTGTGGCATGTTAAAATGGACACAACATTATGGGTGCATTAAAGGGATACTCTCATCAGTTAATAGCGCTGCTCCTGCAGAATTCTGCACTTAAATACGTTTTTTCTCGAAAGAGCAAACTGATTTTTTTTTTTATATTTAATTTTGAAATCTGACATGGGGCTAGACAAACTGTATATAGAGAAAGATTGACATTCTTAAGACTTTCCTGGTTCTGCTTTTTCTATTTGTTTCATACATTTTTCTTTTGCCAGAATCTCTCTATGCCCAGATCCAGAGCCTGTTCGTCCAAATGCTTTTGGGGGAATAGGCTCAATCAGGTAAAAAGAGGGATCGCTTTCCTGCAGATGAAAATGGGAGGGTTGGACATGCCACTTCCTGTGGTTTTCTTCTGCACCATCTTTCTGAAGTTTAACTTTGGAGGGGTGGTGAAGGGGAAAAAGTCTCTGTGGGAAACCAGTGTAAGAGACTCGGCATTGCCTTTTATCAACGACGGGTAGAGAGAAAGAGGTGCGGATAAAAGGAGGCCTTGTTTCCACCTACCTGAGGCAGGCTGTAGAAATTGTAAAGAAGTGGGGTATCAGCTCTCATAATTTAAAATCCTTGCAAAGGAAATTGTTATATTGGGAAATAGTGGATTTCGATTTGCATCACTAATAAGTGTCAGAAATTGCCCAGCAGAGGTATTGGAGCAAAGTATTGCATTTCTGACAAGTAAGAGAATGCCCAAAAAATTCTGGGACAACGCATGGATATCACTGCAGGGCACATTATTTGTGAGAGAAAGGTACTTAAATGTTTTAGATAGGGAATGTCCTTGGGGTTGAAAAGATGAAGATTCTCAAGAGCATTTTTTGTTGGAATGCCCTCATGTTCATAAAAAACAGATTGTTTCAACTTAAATTTGATAATGAATTTGGGTTTTTCAAAAGTTATCAAAAGTCACAGAACCAGTGACAGAGATCGAGCAACTCTGTATATTATTATAGCTGTAATACGTTACTACCTATGGCAGATGAGATGTACTGTAGAATGGCTACCAGTCAAATTAGTCCATTAATTGAGACTTTTACGAAATCATATGTAGAGATATTGCATTTATCAAAGCAAAAGAATGTGAATTTTCAGAATCTTACAAAAAAATTGGAACGTTTTTCTTTTTGAAATCTTTGTTTTTCTATGATTGTTTATTTGTTTTGATTGATATGTATTTTTATAATTTGAACAATTATAATAAAATTCACTAACATAAGATAACAGCTCCCTGGTAGATCTAAGAACAGCATTCAATAGTAAAAATCCAGGTTGCACCGAGACACATTTAGTTACATTGAGTAGGAGAAACAACAGCCTGACAGAAAGCAGTTCCATCCTTAAGTGTTGGCTCTTTCTGAAAGCACATGACCAGGCAAAATGATGGCTGCCTACTCACCAATATTATAAATTAAAAAAAATACACTTGCTGGTTCAGTAAAGAAATTTTCTATTGTAGAGTGAATTATTTGCAGTGTAAACAGTGTATTTTAGAAATTAAAACTACACCATAAATATCTAGACAGAATCCCTTTAACACCATTAAGAAAAAATGGAAGCTCCCTCCATTTTTATGTACTTATAGGGAGCACCGATATGCCTGGGCAGCCTGCTCTGATAAATAATGCACACATACTGTAGTGAAGGGGTGGTTCAGCTTTATGTTAACATTTAATATGGTATAGAATAACTAATCCTAAGCAACTTTTTAATTGGCGTTGATTTTTTTCTTTTTTTATAGCTTTTGAATTATTTGTCTTCACTGGTGGTCACTGGTGGTCACTGACTGCATCTAGAAACAAATGCTACACATTGAGGGGCAGATTTATTAAAGGTCGACGTCAAGAATTTGCGCGTAATTCAAATAGTTTAAAAGGGGAATTCAGTCTTCAGCAAATGACCCATTGTTAGGTTCTATTAGCAAATTCCTGGGTGTTATCCTGAGCGATTCCTGACTAATTCTACTGTGTTTGACCCTTGCCTGCCTGCTTACTACTCTGACCTCTCCAATTCTGGGACCCAATGAGCCGGATAGGGAAGCAGGGCCTGACGGGGTTAAGGAGAGGGCCACTCCCCGCCCCCTTTCTATATGGTGCGCTGGGATTGGCCACTTGGTTCCCGGGTTCGGCAGAAGAGGCAGAGCACACAGAGGATACTTACCAGTCGGCGCCGGGACTTGGAAGCAGCAGGACGCAGCATCCCGCCCCCCCTCCCTGTAGTATGGGTGTTGCTGTCGCAGTTGGCGGAGGGTACCTTTACAAGGACCCCCAGGGGGAGTTAAAATGGGGTATTTCGCAGCGATTGTATGTAGCCTGGTAGGCCTGGGTCCTCATGGGATGTAGCCTGGTTTAGGGCCCGAGAAAATGGAGGAGGAACCAAGCTTACCAGTTGAGGCTCAGCGCCCACCCCCCCCTTTTCCCCAGGGGGGGATGATATAAAGGTGGGGTAAAATGGTTTGTTATACAAACTACTTGTTAAGTTGAATATGTTATACATGTTAAGTATGGTATTATTTTGTTAAATAAACAACTGCGGCCATCTCTTTCAAACCACAAACCAGTGGTGTGTGTGTATCATTGGGCAGGAGGTATGGGGTTTTGCTCAGAGTGGAGGGGTACAGACTCGACGCTGCACCTGTCATGACCTTGCCTGTCTGTGACTATGCTGATCTCTCCAATCCTGAACCTTTGCCTGTCCTCTGATTATTCTACGATCTATAATCCTGATTATGGCCTGTCTGACTATTCTAACTGCTTGTGCTGGCCCGGCCTGCTTGTTCCTGGTGGTGCTCTTCCTTCCAGTATCCTGGTGAGACGATCGTACCCCTTTGCTAGTCCAGAACCGTTAGCTTTGCTCCTCTCTCTGTGAAGACCTGGCAGTATTCAATTAGCCGAGGGCTCCTCCCGAGGTGAAAGGCAGCGGTTAAAGGCAGAAGTGAGAGCTGAGACCAGGGAGCTTACCGTAGCTTGCGTTCTGGATATAGGGTGCCGAACGGGACAGCCAGTGGAGCAGGGAGCAAAGCATGAAAAACATGGTGGCATGTGCCTGTTTATTGCACTTTGCACCTTGCTGCAAGTACTGCAAGTACTGCAAATTATCATTTAGACACCAAAAGACAAAATTGTTACTATA
Source organism: Xenopus petersii (assembly GCA_038501925.1). Taxonomy (NCBI): domain Eukaryota; kingdom Metazoa; phylum Chordata; class Amphibia; order Anura; family Pipidae; genus Xenopus; species Xenopus petersii. Next base: position 31,462,461 of record CM076676.1, on the reverse strand, counting down.
TCACAAATTATACTCAAAATTATACACAAATTATGCAAAAAAAATACTCATGCACAAAAGTTGACTGTGGGCACACGAAAAAATGTCCTTGCTTTATGACTTACTAGCAATTATCATTTAGTCTTCAAAATGTAGTCTTCACAAATTATGTTTGATTTTATATATCAAGGTTAGAAGCACGAATGGTAAACAAAAAAAATAAAGGGTTGTATAGTAGCATCACACACGAAATAAGCACATGAAACACAGCATTTGGAAAAGCATTCGGTAAGAACCTAAAAATCCATTCTTTGCAATTTTTTTTCTGTTAGACCTGAGTGGTGTTTTGATATATCCATCTCTCTGTTATTTCTCAAGTTACACCCTAGAAATCACTGCTTTACTAGCAGGATAAACCTGTAATCCTTTCTAGACTCAAAAGAAAAATAGGAATAGAATTTGTGTCCTATATAAATAGTCCTATATAATGTCGCTCCTATTTTTTTTACAAAGTGTTGACCGGCGGCAAAGGCAAACTATAGAAAATAGTTTCAGAGTATAAGTAAGGCATACTGCTACTGATCCCACTCTGTGAGTGCAGGGAGGTAGTAAAAACAGAAAGGAAAGATTAAATTGTTTAGTGTATTTTCTCTGCTTTATTTCCCCTTTCCCCCTAGTTTTTTGTACTCCTGCCTGAGTCTCCATAAACGTGTTGTTCTGTCGTGACAAGGGGACTCCTCAATTGACCCTTTGCCTTCAGCCTTCCTATTGAACCCCATTGTTACATACAGTAATGAAACACCAGGAGCCAGAAATGGTGAAAGTAGCCACAGCATTTATTAACATTTTATCAAATAAATGTGTTGATGATAGGAAATCCAGGTAGGCTGTCACCTAGAACATATTTACTGTACTGATGTAAAATTTCATAAAATGTAACAATTATTGTAAATTATTAAGCACAGGTCACCTTATTTACACTATATATGTGGATTTTTTAATCCTTTTTAATCCTATTTAATTTATGTGCATTCAGCACTTTGATATCTGCACCAATCACTTTAATGCTATGGATGTGATGTCATTTCTTAATTGCATATGGCCTATTGGCTATAATTATCACTTTATGTTAAGGGTGTGGTTGTCTTGAGAAAGGTCCCAGTGGGGACCGAAATGTTACGTTGGTTAAGACATGCTTCACTAAATACATGCTTTTTGATTTTGAAAAATATCCTGGTGTTGCTGGTTCTTTTTTGGAAAAAAAAAAAAAAATATATATATATATATATATATATATATATATATATATAGTAATCATTTTAATTTTTTATGCTTCTTTTGTTAGTATTTTGTACTCCTGCAGTTGTTCAAGGTCTACAGATGGACTGAGCTCCAGAAATACAGGGAATGGGGTCCCAATCAAGCTATACATTAACATGCATAGCAAATTTCAAGCCATATTTACGTTACTGATGTTAAACATACAGTAGGTGTATGTAGGGAGACTTGGGAGCATTGGAGCAGCACTTAACAGCTCTTTGTTGCTTTTGTTTTTGAAAGGAGACTCTACCCCTCTGAGATGGCAGAAAGGGAGTAAGGAAGGCCCGCAGAGGAAGTGCTTGAAGTAGAAGCAGGAATAAAGAAAGGTGTTGCTGGAAGATGCCAGATTTCACTGTATTTGTAAAACAAATAGAGAACCCCAGTGGCAGCAAAGTGCACTTATTTTAGGGTGTGGGAGCAAAGGAAGCCTGTGTTAAGACTCTGTAGAACAAAATGTGCTCTTTTTAGGGCTCCAAAGCCGAAAGGGAGTCCTTCTCAGAAACTGGCACATTGGTAAGAAGTCAAATAAAACTATCTGCATGACTATGTGAACTAGACTAGGTGAACATTATTTTCCTTCTCCACATTTTCTTAGAAAATTTCCCAGGGTGGGTTAATACAGCATGATCTGAAATTGCCATCTTGGTTTACATATGTATGTGGCTATGGCATTTGTGTTTTACACAGGGTATATTGTAATGAACACTTAACACTGAAACTCAAACTATACATATCAAAGGGTTTACTGGGAATGGTATTTTGGTTGTATGTTGCTACTGGAGCCAAATAAAATATTTCTGTATGTGAGAAACTCGCTCAACTGGAATTGGGCAGCCGGGGGGGGGGGGTATTTCTGCATGTGATCAATTGGGAGCTGTGGGGGCAGATATCAAAAACCTGTATAAAGGTGGACACCAGGGATGAAGAGGGGAAGCAGCCTGGGAGCAACCTAGGAAGACAGGAGCAGCCTGGGAGATGTGACGGGGCAACCTTGAGAGGACTGCAGACCAGAGGTGCTGGAGGACAGATGGATGTGAGGATGGAAAGAATGAATTGACCTCTATTCTATTATGCTGGTGGAAACAATAATGTAGAATATAGAAATCATCTGTAACTGTAAATACTGTATATAATACTTTATTGTAATTGGTTTAGTGTAACAAAAGTAGTGCTACACAAACACTCTTACCGCTCTTTGCAGCGTCAGGTGCCGTCTGTGACACTGTCTGCCCAGGTCTGATTCATGTACAAGAAAATACTTCAGCAGCACTCCGATTATGGTGAGATTATGTGCAATTCCACAGCTCTCAATTCATTTCTATGGGATTTTGAAAGGCGTATTTATCAATGGGTGAAAGTTCACCCTTTGATAAATACGCCTATAAAAATCCCATCGAAATGAATGGAGAGTGGCGGAATTTCACTCTAGTGGCAGAACTTCACTATTAACTTCACTCTTTGATAAATATACCCCATAGTGTTAAAAAAGGAAATCAGTGCAGTATCAGTAGCAGAAAAGGGCTACATGTATAATTCCCCTTTAATACATTTTACAGAGATGAAAAAGGACATTAGTTTATATTCAGCATGCTGTAAGATGTAGTGTTAGCAGGACACAGATAAAAAAAAAAAAAGATTGTAAGTTTTCGCTCATCAGCAATCAGCAATCAGTAGAAGAGCAAACTTGGTATCATAGGAATAGCATGATTGACAGGTGACTCCTTCTCCTCCACTGAACACTTTGATTTTGTAGCTGTGATAGCAAAGGTACTGTCAGTTTCGGCCTATTATTACCAGTCTACTTCCCCATAAACTTACAAAGCATCTTGAAATAAAAGAGAAAAATAAATTACCAAAAAAGAAAGACTGATTCCTTCTAATGACGGCAGTCAGTTCGCATGCTAATTAGCAGCAAAGAAAAGGAATAAAAATGTTCAGATCTCCGAAAGAGATTTTTTTTTCCTTTCTTCCATTTCATGGGGTGTAAATTAGCAACAAAACATTGACTGAAAAGGTTTCATTCTAGGTGGTAATTGTCAAAAAAGCCATAGAAATGTCTAAGTACAGTGAGAAAATGACCCACTCAAAGTGACCTATTCAATAGGCTTTATAGTTCAGTTAAGGATATTAAATCACCTTTTCCAGTATGTATTTCTTTCACTTTTTATTTATGATATTCAGCTGCTGTATGTAATACTGAACTGTTATACAGATATTTTCTGAAGTGTCAAATCCTAAAACTCTTCCATGTTGATGAAGCAACCCCACACCCAACCCTTTAATGAAGATTTTATGCCTAAGAATGGGCGTTGGTTGGGGCAATCTCTCTCCTTTTAAAGTCACAAGCAGCAAAGGTGCACATTTTCCAAAGGGGCCGTATTTTCTTGCAACTTGCTTTCCAAGGTTAAAGCTCCCAAATGAGCCAGCACTGGGATCACCTAATTGTAGATGGGGGTGATGGAAGCTAGAACATAGTAAAAAAGGGAAAGCTGTGCTCACCACTAAACACTTTAAATTATGAGGTGGGGTGCAATGAGGGTGTGACCACAAAAAGGTTATGTAGCAATGTTAGATACAGTAACCTACCCACAATAATAGTGGTATGCAGGGAATACAATAAACGACTGTGATAATGTTTAATCTTACGTAAACAATAACAAAATATATCAAAACACAACATTCATTAAGCCCTTGAAATCAATTAAATGAATTCACTATTTGATGACAAATAGGCATTATTTATTCCCAACTGTGCCAGGATATCTAAAATACCTAATCCTGAAACCATAGACCATGCCATTCAAGGAGGAGACCCTCATGATATGGTTACAACCCAAAAACCACTCCTCTCATTCTTAGATATTGGAATGTGGTTACAACGGTAAGCCTATAATGGTATGAGTTATAAGAGACCCATACATCCATGCCGTAGTATTAAATATTTGTGGAGAAGCATCCGCAGATTCCAGAACAGAAGAGATAAATGTAACAATTCCGGAATGATAATTATCACAGTTATCCTTATAGAAAACCACATGCCAAGGCTGCAAGTATCCTCCATAATCGTTCACATTGCACCAATTCCTGTAGTACACCCAGATGCCATGATCCCAAATATATATCCCATATATATATAAAGTTTACGTACTATACTCGAGTATAAGCCGACCCGAGTATAAGCCGAGGTACCTAATTTTACCTACGAAAACTGGGAAAACTTATTGACTCTAGTATAAGCCTAGACACAACTACAGCCCTGTCTCCCAGCAGCGCACATTCTGCCAAAGCGACCCCCCCAGCGATCAACCGGACTTCTTTGCAAAGTTGATGGTGACAGAGAATTGCCAAACGGATTACGGTGTGCATTGTCCCACTGTCCCACTACCATGTGCAGAGGGTGCTGTTTGATATTGCCATCACTGTTAATATTTCGTATAACCAACAGAGGGCGCTGTGTGATATTGCAGTCACTGTTATTCTTTCATAAAACAAACAGAGGGCGCTGCGTGATATTGCAGTCACTGTTAATCTTTCATATAACCAACAGAGGGCACACTGTTATTCTTTCATATAACCAACAGAGGGTGCTGTGTGATATTGCAGTCACTGTTATGCTTTAATATAACCAACAGAGGGTGCTGTGTGATATTGCAGTCACTGTTAATCTTTCATATAACCAACAGAGGGTGCACTGTTATTCTTTCATACAACCAACAGATGGCGCTGTGTGATATTGCAGTCACTGTTATTCTTTCATATAACCAACAGAGGGCGCAATGTTATTCTTTCATATAACCAACAGAGGGCATTGTGGGATATTGCAGTCTCTCCCCAAGTCTACTGTTGGTATAGGAATGATTAAAAGTGACTGCAATCTCAGCTACTCGTGTGGGGTACTGCTGACCCGAGTATAAGCCGAGGTAAACTTTTTCAGCACATTTTGGATGCTGAAAAACTCGGCTTATACTCAGTATGTCTTTAATAAACAATTGTTCATAACGTATCAGTGCAGAAGCATAATCATTACCCAGTGTCCATTCTTATAGTATCCCTAAATGGAGTTCAATGACAATGCAAAGTTCATACTCCATTGAGGCGCAAATTGCAGCTTTTCTTCGAATAACAGAGCTCTTCCATGGTTATATTCTTGGGTTGGTACAAGTATTCATCCGTGCACTTCTCAGTGTACTTAAGGTCAGTTGCGAGTCTCAATTAAAGAAGAGGAGGGCCCACCCCACCCTCCAGCAGCAATGTTCACCACCTTGACGACTGTTTTGTAGACATCTCAGCTATCTCTAGAGGAAAAGTCAAGGGGCATCCACACTACAACAGATATTAAATTGTTCCTGGCCTTTAACATTTATACTACTAACTAGGCACCAGAGTTCACTCTTGTTCCCTTGTATGAAGTTACAAATGGAGTTCAGCAAGAGAAATTGGAGACTTGGGCCAGATTCAATTTAGTGAGAAAAAGATGAAAATTCATGGACGCAATTTAATTTGAAATGCAATTAAACTCATAAAAAAATATTTCATTGTTTATCACGTGAAGTCTATGGGAAACAACTGGAACTGAATTTGGAGAAATGTTTTTTCTTCTTGAATTGAAGCTCGTCCAGGAGTTTTCACGTGACAAAACATAACGAAGATAACTGTTTCTCACTGAATTGAATGTAGCTCTTTGTCTGATATATAAAGGGTGACCAATGTGAGTAATGGGTACCACTTCCGAATTATATGTATATACCACACACTTTAGTTGTGCTTAGCCCACATTCTATAGTCTCTTTCTTGATTGACCAATGTTTTATGTGTGAGACCAGAAAGATAGTAAAGAAAGAGTTTGGTAAAACCTTGGTTGAGTCTGTAGTTATATCTGCAACTACACAAAGGTGATTATTCTAACATACATTTCTCGCCTATTAGTTCATATACAGCAGCTTTAAATAAACACCAGCAGGATGATAAACCATAGCTGCAAAACTTACATTCTACATATTCACCTCTGTTGTAGCCAGAGGACAATGCAGGGAAAGAGAGAATAAAATGAGGAATATGACCCACTTCACCATGGATGGATACTGGGTAAGGTTATTGCATTACTTCATTTTATAGAGCTAATGATATATTAACAACAGCGATGTTCATAATATTGCTATATTTTTGGCTAACTCAACAGCACTTTAATGTAATTGTTATGATTAGTGACTGTAATATTCTTTAATATTTACAAAAGTACCGTACTTTGTGGATTTTGTTTTAAAAAAAAAATCCTGCTGTATAGTTTTGCTAGGGATTATGAAAAAGATAAAAAAGACAATATAATCAAAATGTTATTGCTGTTTGGTTCCACAGTTCTCTGTAAAACTGAATAGAGCAAGGTATTGCAAGGTTTAATTTAGTGGTCTTAGACTAAGCCTGAAAGCCAGTCTTTGCACATAAGGGGGTGTTCATGTTACCACATACCCCTTGCTCATTATTTGCGCCTACTCAGGGTAAAAACCCGGCAGGCCCCAACCCTCATGGGCCCCATTGACCCTGACCCACACCCTTTTGAGACCCTTCTCTGCCCCCTGAGCTTCCTCCCAACCACTACACTGCTGTATGGGGTTATTTACACAGACACTATCATGTCAAAAAGTATTTTCCCCTTTAATAGTGAAGTTTAAAGTCATTAAATATGCTCCTTTCTTTGAGAAGAGGCTTAGCTTCCCTAAGCCTTGATTATTCTCAGTTTGTCAGGGTTGTAGTGATAAATTATAAATTAGTTGGAAACCAATCACCAATCTTTTTCCTGAGTAGTAAAAAATGGTCACTCCCAAAAACAAGTATTTTTGGTTTAAAAAAAACATTGTTTTGAAATATTCCTAATCAAGCAACTCATTGAAATCTACATTTTTCAGTGGGTTGTATTATTAGGGAGACTTTAATAGGCAGCTACAGGAATCTCAGGGGCAGACTTTAGCATAAGTCATGTGGAAATGCCCTGGCATAGTGCTATTGGCTTTTGAGGATGCCTCAACCTCTATTTCTCTGCTGTGTCCAGCATACAGTGTAGTGAGTTTCTTTTGAGCTGTCTCTCTACAGCTCCACTAGGTTCCCATTAACTTAATCCTTAATGCTTTAACTCCCTAAACGGCGCAACATCAACTGGGGGATCTTCCCTAAATACTCTCTTCTTGATGGGACAGAGGCTGCCTTGCTGGCTACCCTGGCTAGCTGTCTAGCCCTAGCAAGGCACATTCCCCCATCTGGTAGCCCTAGCAAGGCACATTCCCCCATCTGGTCTGGCTTAGTTTTGTTTGTGATCTTAGGCCAAAATGGAAGTTCACTAACTCCTGCACTTTCGTATATATAGACTGCTGTAGGGGAACCCCCATCCTTTGCAGGCCAACCTGTGAATATTGAACTATTTACATCCTTATAAGTGGTTTGAATAAAAGACTGGAACAAGTATAGGAGGAGACTGAGCTAAGTAACAAAAAAAAAGTAACAATGAAACCCTCACAAAGCAATAGCATTTATTTTCAGTGACCTCCCATTTCAAAGTTCAAAAGAGGAAGGCAAATAACTCAAAACTATAAAGAATAAACACTGAAGACCAACTGCAAAGTTGCTAGGAATGGGACATTCAATAACATACTAAGAGCAGAGATACACGCTCAGATTTGGGGAGATTTAGCCGCCCGGCGATAAATCGCTTCTTCTTCGGGGCGACTAATCTCTAATAGGTTCCATGCAGGATGGTGCCACTTTGCAGAGTGATTTGTCTAAGTTGGGAAACTGGGCAGCAAACTGGAAAATGAGGTTTAATGTTAATAAATGCAGGTTATGCACTTTGGCAAAAATAATATGAATGCAAGTTATGCACTAAATGGCAGTGTGTTGGGAGTTTCCTTAAATGAGAAGGATCTAGGGGTTTTTGTATACCACTGCTTTAATAGGAGATTGTATCTCTATTTATGTAAAGGAAGGACTTTGATCTACTGCACTAGAAAAGGGTCTATCTAAAAAAGGAGCTGCCATTTCTCCTGATTTGTTGAAAGTACCAAAATATAACCATGAGTTTTTATTCCAGGGTTTAGTAGATGTGCCCACAATACAAATGCTTACAGATAACTGGTGTCCCATTGGAGAAAAACATTATACTAAGTAATCAATCATTATTAAACAGAGGAGTGACATCTTCCTTAGTGCAGTACAAGTAAATTTAAACCTAAGGGGGATATAGCAGCAACTGCAGAAAATGATCTTAAAAAAGTTGATATGAACAGAAAAGCTTGTAGGAAACACTTGACACTTTTATGAAATGCATGACATTTATTGGTAGGTAGCACGCTGCATGAGCTGTCGGCCTTACAATATAAACAGTTTTTGCCTTTTAATGTAGTCTATCAAAATCCAGCATATTCTCAAATAAGTAACAGCAGACAAAGAATAATATATAGCAAACACATCCATCCCAGGCTCCTTAATCACACGCATATACAGTATGTTGTTATATCCAAATAAAATGTGTGAAAAAAAACTGCTTTTTTTATATATGTATTTTCATTGTCGTTTGTTTTAAAGGAGTAGTATGTGTTAAAATGCTTTACTAGAAAGATAAAATCTCTTTGGCCTTCCAAGAGATTAGGAAACAGCACTCAATTGTCTTTTGGTTCATGTAAAAAACAAGGAGTGTAACACAAATCTAAATAAAAAAAAAACAATGTACAGGTATTGGACCTGTTATCCAGAATGCTCGAGACCTGTGATTTTAAAGATAACTGATCTTCACATCTTAAATCTACTAGAAAATAATTTAAACATTAAATAAGGCTGGTTTTGTTTTTGATAAAGATTATATCTTAGTTTGGATGAAGTACAAAGTATTGTTTTATTATTACAGGGAAAAAGAAAAGCATTGTTTTAATCTATATTTTCTGGATAAAATGAAGTCTATGGCAGATGGCCTTTCCGTAATTCGGATGCTTTCTGGATAACAGATGCCATAATTGTTTTGAGAACCTAACACTCCGCAACACATAGGGGGTTATTTATTAAAACTAGGAATTGGCAAATTAGCCTGGAGCAAATTCCCAGGGAATTTCCGTGTTTCGCTGCCAGCGAATAAATTCGAAAAACTTTGCTGGCGTCAAAACATTTTGGATGCACGTCCAAAAGTCACTTGCATCAAAATCTGTGCGCGTTAACACTATTCGGACACCCATCGACTTTAACACCTGGGTCAAAATTGACGCGAGTGACTTTTCGGACGTGATTCAAAAATTGACATCCATGTCAATTTTGGACAATCACAATTTTTTTTGTTGTTTCACAAATTTCACTGGAAATTCGCAAATGTTTGGTGAAACAGGAGAAATTCGTGAATCACTAAAGCAAAAACTCGAATCATATGGGTTTTTTTTGAATTTGAAACCCCCAATCACTTTGGGGTTATTGCCCTAAAACCCAGAATTTTTCGTATTATCAGATGAAACCCAGCGCACTTTGAATTGTAAAAGGGAAAAACCTTGGTTTGAGATGGTTGATTTTCGGATTCAGACTTTTAGCAGCTTCCGGGTATAATACATTTTGAAAAATTCAGGATTTTTTTTCCTCTAAAAATTAAAGTTGCCCAATAAACCTCAACCAGAAAAAATAGAGGTTTAGTAAATAACCCCCATAGTATGACGATACATAAAAAATGTTTGTAGACTAGTATAATGTTATCGCATTCATGGGTAATGACCGCTTATTTAAATCATTTTTTCTTAACCACAGCCGAACCCCCATTTTACGGTTTTTTTTTCAGGAGACCATAAAAAAATAGTGTCAAATCTGGGAAAATGTGTGAAAGCATCAATTTTTAGCTGCTTTGATCAGGGACCCCCTGTTGAAAGCTGCAACAAATTAGAAGGATAAAGGCAAATAATTAAGAATATAAGAAATAAAAAGTGAAGGCCAATTGAAAAGTTGCTACAAATTAGCTATTGTAAAACATATTAAAAGGTGATTCACCCATTTAAAAACATAAGAGAATCACTTTTCCCCAACACAACTCTCCTTTATCAAAAATATGCATTGTTCTCAGCTACAAACATATAAATATATTTAGGTGTTAGTGTCATTTAATGAAAAACATTTGTATTATTTCCCGGGCCCAGTTTTGCAGCCAAGAATAAGCTACTGCCAAATCTACCGTCTTTTCTGTATCAACCCCATGCTAATGCACATCGAGCCTTTAGTCTAGTTGAGTATAGATTTCATGTCCTGCTACATATGATCTGCTCATAATTGCTAGAGACCTCCTCACACACACCGTGTGCCAGATTGATTTTGTTATATTAACTGCCGCTTCCCCGTCTTGTCAAGTTAATGCGGCTGCAAAGCCACACACCCAGCTCTATAGGCACTAAGGTGAGAAGAATGAAAGGGTCAATGTCTGGATCAGTGAATGACAGTTTATCCTGTGTATTAGAAGCCCACAGCAACAAAGCATGTTGTATCACATCAATACATTGTTTTATATCAGTTTCATCGCTGTATTCATTTTCTGATTAACAAAAAAGGAATGATAATGAAAATCCAAGGGGAGGAATTGCAGTGGCCTGTTAAAAGCAGAACATTTAAGCAGCTTTTTGCAATCTTCTGTTCATTCTCTCAGCTGCTCCAGCTTTCACCAACACGAGGCATCTCTGTTCTCATTTACAATCAAAACAATTTAGGATCTAAGTCTCCTTCCTCAGATGGATGGGTTCTGAGCCATCTGTATGTCAGATGAGATCCAAACCCTTTTATGAAAAGGTCAAAATCATCTGCTATTCAGTTCTAAGAGCAAAACAGCTCAACTGCACTGCACCTCCAGCCCTCAACTTCAAATTGCAGCAATCCCAGGCTATCTCTGAACCACAGGACATATCACATCAAGTAACAACAAAAAAGTGTCCCTTGTAACCAACTCATCTTATGAGAAGTGAATGTGGATTTACTTGATGCATAAATCCAATATTCCCGGCAAAAACATTATACATGCACATACCAAGTAAGCATTATCTTCATGATAAAGAATATAATAATTCTTACAGCTATTGGACCTGTTATCCAGAATATTAAGAACCTGGGGAATTCCAGATAATAGATCTTTCCATAATTTGAATCTTCATACCTTGAGCCTTCTAGAAAATCATATAAGCATTAAATAAACCCAATAGGCTGGTTTTGCTTCCAATAAGGATTAATTCTACTGTTTTATTACTACAGAGAAAAGAGAACTTTTAAAAATGTGGATTATTTGTATAATATGGGAAACAGCCTTTCCAGAAGTAGGGGCTTATTTATCCAAAATGAGCTCATTTGCAACTGGACAGTAACCCATAGCAAACAATTAGTGATTAGCTTATTTTAACCAGCTGCAGGCAGAATGACAAAATGAAATATTTGATAAATTTGCACAATGTTCATAAAGATGCCCCATAAAGTTTACCCAGGTGCAGTAACCTATACCAACCAATCAGCTGATAGCATTTAATGGTCACCTGTTTGATATCGACATAAGTGATGGGTGAATTTATTCGCCAGGCGCAAATTTGAGTCAAATAAATTTGTGAAAATTCGGCGAAATGTTTCGGCGAAGCAAAACGGGACAAATTCGCCCATCATTAATCAACATTATTGTTTGCTATGGGTTACTGCACATTGATGAACTTAGTGCCCTTCAGCCATTGTCCCCATTTCATAATGTTTATTGAAATTTACCTTGGGTAATTACAGAACATTTACAGTATTAACTTAAGCTGACTACAAATATTTAGTGATGATTTATGTGATGATTTAACATTGGCAACTCCAGCAAAGTCCATGAATGGCGGATGATCTGAAATGCATATCATTAGGTCATTTGAATACCATTTGATGTGGTTCAGCCAACTTTTTGGGGGAATTTAACCTGAGTCTCATTAAACAAAGATGACACACGGCATTAATAGGGTTGTGACCTTTTCTGGAAAAAAATACCGTCCTTCCTATATATTTATCTTTTTTCCCCTATTAATAACATTGGGACAAACCATCATTTTTACCGGCCAGGCCGGTAAAATATTGGCCAGGTGGCAACCCTAGGCATTAATGAACCTACAGTGTGCTTACAAATCAATCAAAATGCTTAATGTGTTGCCAGTAAGACTCCCAAGAAAAAATTGCAAGCCACAATGCTTATAGATTACTTTTGTTGACCTTAACTGTCAAAGATCTTTGACTGAGGCACTGGGTCATCTCTGTCTATTAATTTCGAATAACCACACTAAATCAGGTACTTTGCTAGTATGTTACATTGTTCTGTAGAAATGGAAGTAGCAAAGATAGGCCAAAGCCATTGACCTTTCAGTTACTGCAAAATGCAGCCCTCTACCTCCTCAGATGTTCAGTGGGCTTTAGTCATAGCAGTTGTGGTTGAATATCCAGTTATAAATTATAAAAATTATATTAAGTTAAGTTAACCAAATGTTCAGATGGGGGGAACTTTGTTTTAAAATCACAAGGCTCATGTCACTCATACATTGAACATATGAAAACCCACACCATGGATTTGCAAATAGGTTATTGTCACGAATTGGCACCCAGAATCCAGAACCAATGCTAAGCTCCCTGGTCTCAGCTCTTGTTTCCGCCTTTAACAGCCGCCCTTCACCTCAGGAGGAGCCCTCAGCTAATCAGATGCCGCCAAGTCTTATTAAGAGAGGAGCAGACAGGCCCGGATTTGCGGCAAGGCCGCATAGACCCGGGCCTAGGGCGGCATGCCGCCCAGCCGCCGTTCAACTGGACCAGCTGCGCTTGCGTTTTTTCGCCGGCGCGCTGGGAAGGCGGGCGCTAGGACCGCGCGGCCGCCTGGTCGTACCGCGCGGCCGCCTGGTCGGACCGCGCGGCCGCCTGGTCGGACCGCGCGGCCGCCTGGTCGGACCGCGCGGCCGCCTGGTCGGACCGCGCGGCCTAGGGGCGCGCAGAAGTTAAATCCGGCGCTGGGATCAGTGGGGCACTATAGTTGAGCAAAGTCTTTGGGCAGAAGGTCACAGTACAAGGATTTAGATGATAGTCAGGCAGGCCGGGTCAGTGCAGGCAGAATTCAAGCAGAGTCAGACACCATAACTATCCACATCTTTTACATCAACCAATGAAATCAAAGCCCAGTCCCTTCCCTGTGTATCTAAGGAGCTGTCTGAGTTTGAAATAAATAAGCATCATGGGAGCCTATTTTTCTAGTAGCATAGAACAACTTATGTATAATACTGTTTCCTTTTAGATTGTAAGCTTTTTTTAAGCAGTGCCCTTTCTATCTCTTGTATCATTATGTCAGGGCCCAGCGGCCTTACCGGGGTATAAGTCTGGACCAACGAGAAACCAGAAATCTAGTCAAAGTAGCTACTTAGGCACACCCAGGAACTCACACAATTAATTTTTGGGCATTAAACATGTTTTGAACATTTTGAACATGTTAATAATAATATTAGGCAAAGTATATCTATCGCAGAGAAAAGAATATCATAACCTTATTGTAATTTACAGTGGCATAACTAATGTTACTTGGCCCCACTGCAAATGAATTTTAGGACCCCAACATATCCAGAGGTTGTCCTGTTTTACCAATATATGTTGAAATTGCTCATTAATTAGGGCCTCATGGTGTCCCCTATACCTCCTGGGCCCCCTGCAGCTGCAGGGTCTGCTTCCTCTGTAGTTATTCCATGGGTAATTTAGCCTTTCTTTTGACTCTATGGCATTTTGGCAACATTTTACGTTTTTGATAATTTTTGCATGGTTTCACATAATTTTCAGTCATCAGTTATGAGCCATTTGAGCTTAATATCTAGATAAATCCATTGGTAGAATGAATAATTGCATCTTTGATAATTTGTCAAAGGGGAACTCCATATTCATTTATAATCAATCAACAGTGAATTTTAGTGATTATTTTTCTTTATTTATATCATACAATCGCATTTATATTGTGGTGTACAGAGGTCATTGTTCTCAGTTATTTCTACTTAGTTATAAATTACAATTCTTGCAATACACATGACTAGGGAATGGGCGAATTTGACCTGTTTTGTTTCGCCAAAAATTTGCCGCCAACGCCCATTAAAGTCTATGGGCGAAATTTTTTTGACGCACAACGTCATACAAGTCTATGGGCCCCATTTTTTCAGCGAAACAAGTCTAAAAAATTCACCCATCCCTACACGTGACCCAATTAGCAGCGCAAACCCTCCCCCCCTGAACCCTCCCCCTGAACATTCAAAATTTTTATATGTCACTCACCACTGAGCCACCATCCATGACCACTACATTCATGGTCATATTACACCTATTAGAATGTTTTTTGACACGCGTCTTTTTTATTTTGACGCACAAAGCCATAAAAGTCTATGGGTGTAATTTTTTCGGCAAAACAAGGCGAAAAAATTCGCCCATCCCTAATTGGGAAGGCTTTTCACTAGCTGGTGGAACATTGGGGCAGATTTACTAAAGGGCAAAGTGGCTAACGCTAGGGTCATTTTGCCAGAAATTAAATCCGCAGGGACAGCGACATTTGCACTCTATCGCCATGCGATAAGAGTGTAAGCTGTTGTTACTCCAAATTCAGTAAAGTGCGAATTTTACTTAACGTTACTTTGACTTTGCCACCTCAGAGCAGGCGAACTGCTAAAATGAAGCTCGATCTTCCTTAACTATTAAAGTTTTTTTTCCCCAGACATGTGAAGGGCATGGAACATTCATTTTAGGGTGGACTTATGTGTAGGGCATTATAGGATCGCTTTTGTCTTTATTCAGGTTCCTTGGACATTTGTAATAAAAAGTGGCCACTACAAGCATTTGCACCAACATCTCTAATAAAGACGTCCATATGACTTTAATGTACCCACCCTATTTAAATTGACCAAAGTGTAAGAGGACTAATGAAGTTTCGCTAGGCAGAAGTGATCAATAGCGTAATTTCGCTTTGAAACGCTAGCACTGCCGAAGTAACTCTAACGAAAAGTTGCCAGCGTTCGGCACACGGGATGCAATTCCGCATTTTAGTGAATTAGCGTAGTGGTAACGAATTTTTGCCTGGCGAAGTGGTGCGAAGCTGGTGACTAATCGCCCTTTAGTGAATCTGCCCCATTGTTGGTGGGTTTCCCATCTATTCACAAGTAAGTTGTTGGCTCTGATGTTGGGTTCTCAGTTGTGACCTGCATCAGGATTACAATTTAGCCAACAGGTATTTGTTCAGGCAGTTCTTCCACTGCCATTTCAGCAGTATTGATCTTGATTAGTATATAAAGGCATTATGGCACTGAAACAAGAGACAGTTTTACCCAAAGATTTGCCACATAGTACCAGCCACAGAATTGTAAAGAATATTATTGTATGATGTAGTGTCTTCTGTGTCAATAATAATGGATGTCGCTTAAATAGCCACATACATATGTCCATGAAGGTACATTGAAAAAATACTGTAGAAGGGGGCCTGATCTATGCAAAGAGTCCATTGGTTTTTGAACAAAGAGAACTTGTTGATTCCCCTCTGGATGAGAGGATGGTCCCTGAGATGTTTACATGCATTTGGTCATTCTGTATCTAAATGCATTAAAAAATAAAGCCACAATTCAGATTTTCAGCTCTTTATACATATAACAGGACAGAAATCCAAAATCAGTATATAGTTGAAATTAAAACAATCCATTTCTGCTGCTAGAAACCTTGACTGTTGCAATGAATTGAGCCAAGCAATTACATAATATATTTATTTTCGCTATCATCAACATTTTAGAGTCACTTTAAATATCAGTTCTTATAATTAAAAATGTAAAACCATGCGTAAATTAAATTTACTGATTAAGATCATCATTATTATGTTTGCTGTGATCCTCGGTCATAAAACTACATCACAGCTCCCGCTGCTCCTGCTAACACATTCACAGTCCTGTAAAACTGCAGGGTTAGATGGGGCTGAAAAATAGAATGATTGACTAGGTCTGAGAATTCGCTAATAAACATGAATTATGAGATGGATTAGCTACATTTACTTATTTCCCATGTTTGTTCAGAAATTGAAAAATAACAGGGGTCATTTCAATAACTATATTCCTACATAATACTATAGACTAACGGAAATGTAATTCCGGATAAAATATTTTTACACGCTGGTGATGTTTTCTAAAGGACTTCGGTGCAGATGCCAGTGATATATTAGAGGTCCACAATTAACCCCATAAAACACTCACAAGATTGATAGCTCTTTTCAAGATGGGTGATTCTCTGTAAAAGGCTAAATATAGTTATTATAGTAGAGTGTCAAATAAAAAGTCTAAGAAAGCGCTACTTATCCCTGAGTTATTGGCTACTTGATTAGCTTGACTGATGGAGCAGTATATAGCGAAGAGGTCACAAGGGAGTTGTGGGAGGTAATGCGACCTCTGCTGAGACCAGGTGCAACTGTATAATTCTGCAGTAACTGCCCTTAAGAGGTTTATGTATTCGTTGTGAAAGTCAAGGCATGATTAATGTAACATTTACTTCATAATTTGATAAGAAAAGGGCATTCCATTTAATGTGCTCAATACAAATCGAATGCAATGCAATCCTTTAAAACATTATTGGCATTTATAAATGCTAAACAAATGAAAAATTTAACGTGACATTGTAAGTTAGGTTGAAAAAAGACTCACGTCCATGTAGTTCAACTTTTTAAGTCTATACACAGTATAAACTGCCTAACTGCTTGTTGATCCAGATAAAGGCAAAAAAACAACCCCTCCAATCTGCCTCAGAGGGGGAAAAATCATTCCAGACTCCAAGATAGTGATTGGACCAGTCCTTGGATCAACTTGTACTATGAACTATCTCCCATAACCCTGTATTTCCTCACTTTCTAAAAAGACATCCAATCCCTTTAAAGCTATCTAATGTATCAGCCAGCAGAGAGAGAATTCCACATCTACACAGCTTTCACTGTAAAAAAAACCCTGTACAGTTATATTTAGCCAGAACCTTTCTTCAAATCGGAATGGCTGCCCTCTTTTCAGCCGGAAGGACCTACTGGTAAATAAAGCATTAGAGAGATTATTAAATGATCCCCTTATATATTTATACATAGTTATCATATCACCACTTAAGCACCTCTTCTCCAGCGTGAACATCCCCAACTTGGCCAGTCTTTCCTCATAGCTAAGATTTTCCATACCTTTTACCAGCTTAGTTGCCCTTCTCTGTACCCTCTCTAATACAATAATGTCCTGTTTGAGTGATGGGGACCAAAACTGTACGGCATATTCTAAATGGGGCCTTACAAGTGCTCTATACAGTGGAAGAATAATCCACTGTAATCAACTTGATGCCCCTTTGAATACAGCTAAAGACCTTGTTTGCACTTGAAGCTGCTGACTGGCAACAATGTGCACAATTTTGGGGATCATCAATTGGCTCAGGGTTATTGATGGGCGAATCTGTACCATTTCACTTTACTGAAAAACACTGAAACACTGAAAACGGAATTGAAGTCGCATTGAACTCAATGGACGTCAAAATGATATTGACGTACGTCACTTTTGATTCTATGATTTATATTTGAGGTGGCCCTTGGGGCAGCTTTAGCACAATATTGGGGGAATGTAATATATTTCGCTAGTGCAAAAAACCTGTGCAAAGATGCTTGCAAACATTAGCGACTATGTGTGCGTCCTTTTTGACTAATTATAGAACTCAAAAAAGTTCGTGACCAAATGGCATTTGCAAACATTTGTATTGCATGTAATACAATTTTGCAATCACAAAGCCTTATTGGCAATAAATTTTTTATTGCAACAAAATATTTAATGAAACTCCAGAGCAGGTGTTAACGCTAAACCTTTCCTTAGCTATAACGTGCAATGTTATATGATTTTACATTGCTAAACACTCACAAAGATGCCATTTTAAATATAATGTATATATATATATATATATATATATATATATATATATATGTATATATATATATGAAGAACTTTTTTTGACACATTTTTGTCGATTATTGCTGAAATCCTGTGAGTGCCATCACTTTTTACATTATTGCTATATATATATATATATATATATATATATATATATATATATATATATATATATATATATATATAAATCTTCCAAATGAGTATCCGCACTCCAAAATCAATCTTGAAATAAGCTGGGGTGCACGGTAAATCTTGTATACATCAATGTTTCATGGACCAGCACTCCCTTTATTGTGAAATAAAAAAATCATTTATTGCATCTTTTCTCCAACGTTTCGGTCCCTCTTGGGACCTTTTTCAAGGATGATACCTTGAAAAAGGTCTCAAGAGGGACCGAAACGTTGGAGAAAAGATGCAATAAATGATTTTTTTATTTCACAATAAAGGGAGTGCTGGTCCATGAAACATTGATATATATATATATATATATATATATATATATATATATATATATACATTTCCAACGTTTATGATGCACTAATCCCAATGTATATCAGAGTCAAGAGTGCTGATCCCAATAGCAGTGAGTAATTCTGCTTCTTAGTTATATTGGTCCAACCAGATCGCACTCCATATTTAAAACATAGCTTTTATTAGCTTGTTAAAATGTATCACAAAGTGGCATTATTCACAACATAGTAGCAGCGTCATTTGTATCAAGACACTTATCTGTTAAAAGTCCAGCATAAACGCTATATCCATCCACACTCACGCGACGTTTTGGGACACATCCGTTCCCTTTCTCAAGCGTATGTATCGTGTAGTATCGTGTAGTAGCGTGTAGGACTCCATTGCACACACCTTCTGCTTCCTCGTTAGGCGGGGCATACGTGGTAAGTAACTGTGATGATGCTTCCTCACCTGGAGGCCGGATCTGCACGTCAGTCACCACATATCTCCACCCTCCCGTTACTATACAGAGTCCATAGTTACCAAAGAAAAGAAATATATCAATAACAGCAAATTACATGGGCATTTTTCACTATATCTGATGATTGCAGTTGTTTGAGCAGATTATGCCAAAATAAAAATAAAAAGTTAACAGATGTATGGCAAAAAAGAAAAAAAAAAAAAATTTGAAAAAAAAAAAATGTTTTTTTGAAAAAATACAAAAATACTTATACAGCAAAAATTCAAAAAATATAAACAAAATGGTATTAGTTACCCAAAATATTACTACTCACCCTAGTTGAGTACTTTACAAGAATAAATGCAAGTCAAAATCACGATTTAGACCCCTTGGACTGAGAGTCCCTAGCCTGTCAATCCATTTAACTTCTGCTCTTTTTAATGCTAGAACATGATCTCCTCCTCTTTTCAGGGGTGGGACGTGTTGGATAACTCTGAATTTCAGCTCCTCTGATGTATGTCCTTGTTCTAAACAATGTCTAGAAACTGTCAATGATCTATTGCCCACATGTATAGTTGATCTATGAGAAAACCTATCCTTCACCTTCTGGGTGGTTTCTCCAACATAGACCAACCCACACGGGCACACCAGCATGTATACAACAAAATTGGTATCACACGTATTATAACCCCTAATTTGATACTTCTGATCCCTATGTGGATGGTCAAAATCAGGACCTACCAATACAAATCGACACTGGGCACAA
The DNA here is from genome assembly GCA_038501925.1 of Xenopus petersii. Lineage (NCBI taxonomy): Eukaryota > Metazoa > Chordata > Amphibia > Anura > Pipidae > Xenopus > Xenopus petersii. The sequence goes on along the minus strand of CM076676.1, from coordinate 31,442,534 downwards.
CCCTTACATCTATACATGCCCTCTTTCTTAGGACCCCAAAACATTGCCTTTTTAGGTGGTTTCCGTATGTCTGCATTCACTAATCTACTCCCTATGGTTGCTCCTCTGCGATAGGACATCATAGGGCCTTGTTGAAACTCTGGAATTGAAGGATATGCATCTTTTAATAAGTACCAATGTTTATCTAATATGCATTTAAATTTGGAACTGGCAGAATTATACTGAGATACATAGGCTAATCTGTTACCTGTGGTACGCCGATCTCTTGATGTACATCCAAGAGTCCCTTCCTTAGCAGCCTGTTGATTTTTTTGTATTAACTGATTCTGGTATCCCCTATCTGTAAGTTTCCTAGACATTATTTCTAAGTCTTGTTCCAGGACCACTGGATTATTTGTAATTCTACTCACTCTGGTAAATTGGCTAATAGGAATTGATCTGTTAACTGAGGGGGGATGGAAGCTGTCATAAGAAAGAAGTTGATTTCGATCCGTGGGTTTTGTGTAGATACGAGTATCAAACCCTATCTCGGTTCGTGTAACCAATACGTCTAAGAAAGTAACTACTTGGAGATCAGCTGTCATCGTGAATTTAATATCATTATGGGCCTCATTAATTGCCTCACGGAAGGCGGCCAAGGAGTCCAGGTCACCCCGCCATAGGAGGAACACGTCATCGATGTACCTCCACCAGGCACAACAATGCCTAGTGAAGAGTACATTTTGATAGACATGCTCCTCCTCAAACCAACTCATAAAGGAGTTGGCATATGATGGGGCGACCCTGGACCCCATGGCCGTCCCCCGCACCTGCAAATAATATTAAAAATAGTTTCTATGTAATATGAAGCTCAACATCTCCATGAAGAATTCTATTTCTGCATCACTGTACAAACCTGATCGATTCAACAGAATTTTGGTTGCCTTTAAGCCATCCATATGAGGAATCGATGTATATAGACTTGCCACAACAAAGGTGGCAAGCCAACACACCCCCTCTATCATAGGTATTTGGGAAAGTTTTTCTAAGAAATCGTTAGTGTCCCTTACATAAGATCTAGTTGTTTGTACCAGGGGACCCAATATTTTATCCAAAGTCTCGGCTACATTACTCGTCATCACAGTTACTTACCACGTATGACCCGCCTAACGAGGAAGCAGAAGGTGTGTGCAATGGAGTCCTACACGCTACTACACGATACATACGCTTGAGAAAGGGAACGGATGTGTCCCGAAACATCGCGTGAGTGTGGATGGATATAGCGTTTATGCTGGACTTTTAACAGATAAGTGTCTTGATACAAATGACGCTGCTACTATGTTGTGAATAATGCCACTTTGTGATACATTTTAACAAGCTAATAAAAGCTATGTTTTAAATATGGAGTGTGATCTGGTTGGACCAATATATATATATATATATATATATATATATATATATATATATATATATATATATATATATATATATATATATATATATATATAGAGGAATGAAGAAGCTCACACTCTCAGGGCTTATCACATCAAAAAAAAAAGTGTTTATTCAAAAGACTAAGTCTTTGAATAAATATAAATATATATATATATATATATATACACCTTTTTTTCCTTTTTTGACACCTTTTGACAATTATTGCTATATATATATATATATATATATATATATATATATATATATATATATATATATATATCCATTATCCAGAAACTCGTTAACCAAAAAAGTTCCAAATTACAGGAAGACCATCTCCCATAGACTCCTTTTTTTCAAATAATACAGATTTTTATAACCTATTTCCTTTTTCTCTGTAATTATAAAACAGTAGCTTGCACTTGATCCAAACTAAGATATAATTAATCCTTACTGGAGGCAAAAGCAGCCTATTGGGGTTCTTTGATATTTAACTGAGCTTCTAGTAGACTTAAGGTATGAAGACCCAAATTACAGATAGCAGAAAACTTCAGGTCCTGAGCATTCTGGATAACAGATCCCATACCTGTACTGTATTAAAGGGGACCCATCACCAAAAAAAAAAAAAAAAACCAAAATCCTATTTTATCACATTAGTCAAGCAAAATTAACTTTAATTACACTATATAAATGTTTTCCTTCAGTCTGGGAAAATCAAAATTATAGCAAGCAGGCAGGAGCCATTTTGTGGACACTGTTATTAAGACAAGCCTTGCATCATCTCAGAATCTTGTTTGTGCACCAGAATGGGGGACCTGATGTCCATCCCCATGTGGGGAGAGCAGCGACATCTAGAAAGTGGTGAATTGAAGGTGAAAGTAATTGCTTGCCCCACCTCTATGCCTAAGGCACAGAGGAGGGGCAGACAATATTTGATTGACAGCTGAGATTTTTAAATGAGTTTACAACAGCTATGAATGCTTTAATAAACCATAGAAATTGGATTTCATGTTTAATTTGAAAAGGACTTTTATTATACAGATTTTTGTGTCTGTCATGACAGGTCTACTTTAAAATGAAAAGATTTTGTACATCAAGTAAATTAGCCTTCACGTTGTGTTAACATCAGCCCATGTAGAGGAATGCATGTACAACTTCTGGTAAAGACTATCAAAGGTGAGGTTGTTGGCCTTGGAAAAAAGGCACTTGTGAGGAGACATGCTTACTTGTTACTTCATGCATAACAGGAAATAACATGTGGAGGTTTTTTTTGCCATATTTTGCAATCTAATAGAGCTCAATTAAAAAGGAGACAACAAGGGGAAAGTGCTAAACAGAATCATTTAGGGGTGACTGCCACCCAAATGATGTCATTTGCACCTATTTCTCCATTTCTGGAATTAGAAAACATATTCGCGTTCTCTAAATTCTCATTAAGCAACTGGCTGCCTGCAAATAGAGCAAATAAATTGAGAGAATGAAACCCGACTTCAACATTCAAATTGATTCATTGTTAAAAGGATAACTTGATATATATATTAATATTGGGCTGCTATTTCTTCACCTAATTATCTCTTGCTAAATGTATTAAGCAGTATAAATTCTGCATACATTTTAATGAAGTGCACAATTTCAAGAAGTGATTAAAATAAACTATCTTTTTGTTTATCACACATTAATATATGCTTGAAAGGCAGACTATTACCTTCCTTCTTTAATGATGTAAATTAGCACTTCAGTGATATACAGTGTTTTTCTTGCTCACATAAAAGACAGGATTCTTCAGAAAGATACAGATGCCATTAACCCATTTCTGACCCGGCTCCAGTTGGGTTCAACAAAGAAAGTGATACCAGTGCTTGGAACTATATATGCATTGTGTTGTTACAAATGGTAAATGTTTTTCAAAGGTAAAGTGGCATAAAAACATGTTCAATCCAATTTGCAAATGCATGAACCTACTTTTGTAATGAGTTGGGTCTCATGTAAAGATGCAATCTATAAAGTGGGGCTATCTGAAAAATGTTGTTATTAATAGGAATGCACCGAATCCTAATTTGCATATGCAAATTAGGGGTGGGGAGGGAAATCGCGGGACTTGTCACAAAACAAGGAAATAAAATAATTTTCCCCTTCCCATCCCTAATTTGCATATGCAAATTAGGTTTCGGATTCTGTACGGTATTCGGCCGAATCTTTCACAAAGGATTCGGGGGTTTGGCCGAATCCAAAATAGTGGATTCGGTGCATCCCTACTTATTAAAGCCAAACAGGCATCCCTCTATTTTTCCGTTATAAATTTGACCACTGCAGGATGCTGTTTCAAATGAATTTCCTCATCAGAATAACCAGTTACTCCCATATCCATGAATATAAAAATAGCTATTTTGGAATGTTTTACTGATTATTAATACAGGTATGGCATCTGTTATCCAGAATGCTCCATATTACGGGAAGGCCATCTACCATAGGGGCAGATTTACTAAAGGTGAAGTGACTAACGCTGGCGAAAATTAGCCAGCGTTACCCCTTTAGGCACTTCGCCAATTTACTAACAGGCACAGGAGTAACTTCGCTAGAGAAAGAGACAGACGCTAGCGCTCATTCGCACTCTATCAACAGGCGAATTTGTGCTCTGGCGGATTGACGTTATTCTGCAAAGTCGCTAGACTTGCCTTCGCCAGGTCAGACCAGGCGAAGTGCATTGGAGTGCATAGATCTTCCTAAATTTTTAGTTGAAAAATTTTCTAAATCCCAAAAATGCTGGCGTCTTTTCCTTTTTTCAGAGTGATAGTCTTTAAACATGTTTTTGGGTAACCGGGTTCCCACATACATTTTCTAACATATGGCACATAAACTATACAGTGGGCTCATGTGTAGGGCATTATAACAACTCTATTTTCTTTATTAAGGTTCACTGGCTTGTGTAGTGTAATGTATTTGCTGCAACATATACTTCCATTAAATTTAAAATTTCCCGCCGTACGTAAATTAGCCAATGATAGCGCATCTTTGCTTTGACTGCCGAAGTAACGCTAGCGAACATTTGCCAGCGTTCGGCGCCCTGGATGCAACTTTGCATTATAGTAATTTATTGTTGTCTGTGAGAAGTTTGGTCTGGCGAAGTGTTGCGATGGCGAATTTTCGCCGCTTAGTAAATTAGCCCCATCGAGTCTATTTTAATCAATTAATTCAAATTTTTAAAAGTCATTTCCCCTTTCTCTGTAAAAACAAAACAGTACAGTATGGAAACCCTTATCCGGAAACGTGTTATCCAGAAAGCTCAATTACAGAATGACCATCTCCCATAGATTCCATTGTATTAAAATAATCCAAAAAATGTAAAATGATTTTCATTTTCTCTGTAATAATAAAACAGCACCTTGTACTTGCTCCAAACTAAGATAGAGGTTTTTTTTTTAATAAACTCAAATTTAGCTCCGTTTTTATTAAAATATAAAAGTCGACCAAACTCCCATCCACGGATTTAACTCATTTATCAAAAAAATCAGCTCAAAAAAGTCGGTTCAGGAAAAGTATCAACAAAATCATGTGACAATTCAAATTGCATGATTTTTTTGGATTAATGTACAAAAACGAAGGCAGACAGGGTTGGACTGGGCCGACGGGACACCATGAAAAAACCCAGTGAGCCCGGCTCTAGTGGGCCCCGCTGGCCCAGATGTGCACCCTGGTTTTCTTCCTAATGCACTGATGGGCAAATTTTCGTGCTGTCACGCATGTGCGCACACTCGCAGTGGGGGGTTGTCGGACGGGAAGCCATGAGGCAGCAGCCCCCAGGTTCTGGAGACGGGGCCCTGAGGCAAAAGCCCTGGTGGGAATTCCAGTGTATCCAATGTTGTTAGGAATTCTGTTACCTTAAATATACCCGGTCTTCTCAATAGCATGCTTGGGCTGGATATACATGAGACAGGTAAGTTGCAGACAGATTCTACTTCTACCAAGTGGCTCAGACAATAACTTAAACTCCAGTGAGATTTGGAGGCCTATTTATCAACAGTTTCATTTCAGTGGTTTTTTTAAACCACAACTAAACTCACTTTCTCTAAAAAAACGAATATCATGAAATTTATTTAAAGATGTGAATTTAAAAAAATATAAAAGGAAAATAATGCCAAACATTTCAAAGAATACAAATACAGGTATGGAACCTCTTATCCAGAATGCTCGGGACCTTGGGTTTTCCAGATAATAGTTCTTTCCACTATTTGGATCTTCATACCGTCTGCAAAAAAAAACATTTACACATGAAATAAACCCAATAGGCTGGTTTTGCTTCCAATAAAAATTAATGATATCTTAGTTTAGATCAAGTACAAGGCACTGTTTTATTATTACAGAAAAAAAGTAAAATTTTTTTTTTAAATTTAGATTATTTGGATAAAATGGAGTCTATCGGAGACAGCCTTTCTGTAATTCAGAGCTTTCTGGATAACAGGTTTCCGGATAATGGATCCCATACCTCTAAAAAAAAAAAGAAGCTATTAAAAGATCTAAATATAAAAAGTACAAACTGGAAAAAAAGGTGCAGAAAAAATATGAATATCTTTAAAACCTCTAAACATTCGAGTTATTTGGATAATTATCAGAAAAAAAACTGACAGCTTCTAAAAGTCTGAATGGCCAAATAAAAGTCCACTAGGATCAGAACAGCTCCGACTGGCTTCTATGGGACCTCAATTGGTTTTACTTGGCGAAGTTTTGTATTAGCGTTTTAGGTTGTTTTTGCACTTTATAAATCTTAATACAATTTTTAGAGTTTTAGTGAATTTTAAAAAAAATTTTTTTTAGAGCAAATCCAAATGTTATTAAATAGGCCCCCAAACTTGAAATAGGATATGTTACTGCAACCAGGTCACTGAGTTGTAACCACTGATGTTCTGCAATGCAGTTAATTCAACGGAACACTCTTGCAAATCTGAAGATTGCTCTTGCCATAATAACATATTCATAAAATAAGATACCTTAATGTAATATACTTCGCAAAACACAATCATTATAACACACTGCCTTTGGAAATATATCCTTATTAAAGGAAATCAATTGTTATTTGAACTCTTGAAAAGGCAGCTGACCAACTCTCTGGTATTAAATGAAAATCTGAAGGTCTGCTCTCCACCGTAAGGGATTTTAAAGGAAAATGTGGCACTTGTTCAGTGTAAGGATAATTCTGCTGCACTTTGATTTACTGAGATCTTTTCATTTCAATATAGCCTAGTAAATGGCTCCAGCTTTGCATAAATATACATGTTCTTTCCATTGCTTAGCAAAGCAATAAGTCATCCTGTAAAAAGGCACTACTTGGTTTACCTATTAGGACTTTACTGAGATAGATGGATGGATGCAATGAAGATTTATGTTTCATCTCTGCTGCTACTGTATATTGATTGGCAAATTAGTCATTCCAAAGCCTCGATCTAGCTCAGAGCTGTTTAGTGAGTAGCACACTATGGGGTGAGGGTGAGGACACCAGCCTCTTAATCATGCAGCAGGCCACACTAGGAACCAATTTAAAAGTGATTTATTCTAAACCTTCATTAATGCCATGTAAGAGTGATAGTTAATTTAAAGAAGTGCACAAGATGAAACTGCCCAAGTTGTAAGTATAATTAGAAAATGGCTGCTATGGAAACATACAGTACCCCCTTTACAATTTACGACCCAGAGTAATCAAAGACATAGAGTAGAACTTTCCTGGCACAATTTCCACATTTCGGCAAAGGATATCTATCCTGCAATGCTTCCGTTGTGACTGAACAACTGCTGCCAGGGAATGACTGTAGCAACACTGGAATAGCATATAGAAACATTTAGAAGCTACCCAGTTTGTGATAATGCCTTCAGAACATCAATCCAAGTTAGGATAACAAAATACTATCATTTTACATTCATTAATTAAGTTGGCATGCAATTGCTTTTTCAATTACGTCTGCAGTGGTTATCTGCCTTGCTGGGGCCCTGGGTTCAATTTCAGTCTGCAAGGAGTCTACATATTCTCAACATGCCTGCTGCACTCCAAATATACACAGAAAAGTTCATAATAATAATTAAAAAATAACAGAGGCCCATTTATTAAAGGGTCACATTTTAGTGCCATTAGAACTTTTGGAAATGACCATTAAACCATGAATAATGCACTAAAAAATATGAAAACCTCTAAAAATGTTAAAAATTGCCAGACAATTACTAGCCAAAGAAGCAATCAGAAAACAAACATCAGAATATAAATGGCTATAAAATGGCCCAATGAGATCAGCACAGTGCTCTGCGTGTGTCAGGTGCATAATTGCATAATGGTTGCTGCCTCTGTATATAGCTATTTATATATATCCATCCATTTCACATTATAAGCACCTTCACCCAATCCCTAGTATTTAGTTTTATATTTTCATATTCGATATTCAGCTGCAGTTCTCATTGATATCTATAGAGCCTCAACTGTTTTTACTTGGTGATGTTTTGTATTAAGGTTTTTACACTTAGGGGCAGATTTATCGAGGGTCGAAGTGAATTCGAGGGAAGTAAAAAATTACGACATTCAAAGTAATTTTTTGGATACTTCGACCATCGAATAGGATACTACGAATTCAAATTTACTTTGAATTCGATTAGAAGAAAAAATAGTTTGAATATTCAGCCATTCAATAATCTAAGTACTGTCTCTTTAAAAAAAACTTTGACTTCAATACTTCGCCAAATTAAACCTGCCAAAGTGCTATGTTAGCCTATGGGGACCTTCTACAACCATTTTCTAAGTCTTTACACATTGAAGTAAAATCATACGCTAAAATCGTTGGAATCATACGATTTTACTTTGATCGTTTGATGGTCAAATTCGGTGAAAAACACTTCTACTTCGATATTCGAATTCAAAGTATTTTAATTCAATGGTTGAATTTCAAAGTATTTTTTACTTTGAAATTCGACCCTTGATAAATCTGCCCCTTTATAAATCTTGAGTTTTAGAGAAATAAAAAAAGTAAATTTTTAGATAAAAAATTTGATTCATGAAAAAAATAGAAAGTCAGATATTGAATAGGCCCCATGGTGTCTAAATGTGATATGGACATTAGCGTGATGAGCAATTTTTAACTATGAAAGAAAAAAAAAATAGAAAGAAAGAAATCTCATAGACTCCAATGTATTGTGCTATGAAAAAGTCACGTGAAAAAAAATAGTTGCATAGTCACAGCGAACAAATGGAAATTTACTTTTTTTTTGGCTGTTTCGCTGATTTTTGGCAAAGTGAAATGGGACTCACTCATAATGGTCTCTGGAATATTAGTAAAGGGTAATTGTTCTGTTAACTGGAGAACAGTTCCCAATATTTCCAACCATAGAAGGATTGCGCAACATATATTTTTTTGGGGAGGAGAGGATGCATACAAAACCAAGATCATATTGTTGTATACAAAGGACATTTCTATCCATGAAAATTGCCTTTAAAAAAGAAAAACTAACATATTCAGTGTCTACATTATGGACAAGGTACAATGGCACAAGACTAAACATGTCCTTGGGTTATGACATTATCATCTGAGAATCCTGGGGACTAAACTGTAATGGCAGCATATTTAAATAAAAATATTTTACAACTGTCCCCTGACATATACACCTGACCTCAAACAGCTTGGTGTCTAGCATTCACAGACACTCAGGTAGCAAGGTCAATGGATAAAAGTTCCCAGAACGGCATGATTTATTAGGGTGTATATCACGAGTGTTTTCTACGTAAATGTTCTAAATGTGCATCAGCTATACAAAACCTCACTTTGCATTTCCCTTTACCTAACTATGTATTCTGTGTCTTTGTCTTGGGTGAATGAGGCTTTAAATTCTTCCATCGTCTTAATAAAAGTGTGAACTGGTGCCAGATTTTTCAATTTTCCCTTAGGTAAAGCCAGCTTTGTGATTTGTAATACTTGGTATAGTCTAGGTAGTAAAAATAACAGTTAACTTTCCAAACCTCAGTTTTGCCATAAAGTCTCAACAGTCTAATTATGTGTATAAAGCCTGAGTGGCCAGTTACATAAATCTCTGTCTCAGGGCTAATCATGTTCACTTATAATGTCTTTCTAATTAAAACTGAATAGAATATAAAGCTTAATTAATGTCCTTCTGTCCTTTCTTACCTGCCCCAAAAGCTTGAAAGTATGAACTGTAAGAAGCCACATTTTGATGATTTTGAATTTAGCTCATTTAGATTTCAATAACGTTTACATCCACTAATAGGGATGTAGCGAACTGTTCGCCGGCGAACTAGTTCGCGCGAACTTCGACTGTTCGTGTCCGCCGAATGTTCGCGAACGTCGCGCGACGTTCGCCAATACGAGTTCGCGTTCGATTCGAACAAAAATCGTTCGACCATTCGACCATTCGATTCCTTCGACCGCTAAAATCGAAGGATTTTCGTTCGAATCGAACGATCGAAGCCATTCGATCAAATGAAATCATTCGATCGAATGGCTTCGATCGTTCGATTCGAACGAAAATCCTTCGATCGAACGATTAAAATCCTTCGATCGTTCGAATCGAACGATTTTGCGGATGTTCGAAGTTCGCGAACTGTTCGCGAACTGTTCGCATTTTTGCCGGTGTTCGCGAACGGCGTTCGTGAACACATAAACGGCAGTTCGCTACATCCCTATCCACTAAATGATAATCCTATTCAGGTTTCCTTTAGTTATGATAAACCAGTGTTATTTCATTCCTATATTTTTAAAACTCTCAGATGTAAAAAGAGTTGGGGAGCAACACAAGCATGAAAAATGTTCCTGGCTCTGTTTGACCACAAACCTGGTTTTATGCAACCAAAGTGTGCCTCCAAGCCAGGAATTAAAAAATAAATGTCTCCTTTAAGGCAACTGAGAGCAACATCCAAAGGTTTGGTGAGCAACATGTTGAGCCCCTGGTTGGAGATCACTGGTCTAAAGGCACATGTTAAGTATCTGAAATTTATCTTACAGTTGCATTTATTGAGGTACTACAGTTAGGTTTATAAATATATGGACAGAGACAACTTTTTTTCTAATTTTGGTTCTCTATGAATTTTAAATGGAACAACTCAGATGCAGTTGAACTGCAGACTTTCAGCTTTAATTCAGCCTTTTTATAACCACTTCATTTCAGGACCTCAAAAGCAATTGGACAGATTCAAAAACTTAAAATAATGTTCATTTCTAATACTTGGCTGAAAACCCTTGGTTGGCAATGACAGCCTGAAGTCTTGAACTCATGGACATCACCAGATTCTGGGTTTCCTCCTTTTTGATGCTCTGCCAGGCCTTTACTGCAGTGGCCTTCAGTTGCTGTTTGTTTGAGGGCCTTTCTGTCTGAAGTTTAGTCTTCAACAAGTGAAATGCATGGTCAATTGGGTTCAGATCAGGTGACTGACTTGGCCATTCAAACATTTGCTTTATTAAACTCCTGTTTTGGATCATTGTCCATTTGTATTATGAAATGCCTCCCAATCAATTTGACTGCATTTAGCTGGATTTGAGCAGACAGTGTCTCTGAACACCTCAGAATTCATTTGGCTGCTTCTGTCCTGTGTCACATCATGGATAAACACTAGTGTCCCAGTGCCACTGGTAGCCATGCATGCCCAAGCCATCACACTGCCTCTGCCACGCTGTACAGATGATGTGGTATGCTTTTTGATAATGAGATGTTCCACGCCTTCTCCATACTTTTTTCTTGCCATCATTCTGATCCAATCCAGCCTTTCTATTCTTGATGCGTATGAGTGGCTTGCACGTTGCAGTGCACCATCTGTATTTACTTTGCAGTCTTCTCTTTATGGTAGACTTGGATATCGATACACTACCTCCTGGAGAGTGTTGTTCACTTTTTTGGCTTTTGTGAATGGTTTCCTCTTCACCATGGAATTGATTCTGTGATCATCCACCACTGTTGTCTTCCGTGGACGTCCAGGTCTTTTTGTGTTGCTGAGTTTACCGGTGCTTTCTTTCTTTCTCAGAATGTACCAAACTGTAGATTTAGCCACTACTAATATTGTAGCAATTTCTTGGATGGGTTTTTTCTGTTTTTGCAGCTTATGCATGGAGAGCTACTCCTTTGACTGCATGTTGTCTGTTCACAGCAAAATCTTCCACATACAAGCACCCCTCCTTTAAATAAACTTCAGGGCTTGTATCTGCTTCATTGATAATAACATAACAAAGGAATTGCCCACACCTGCCCATGAAATAGCCTTTGAGTCAATTGTCCAATTACTTTTGAGCTCCTGAAATAAAGTGGTTATGTTTAGAAAAGGCATTTTTATGCAATCTTTTTGAACTGAATTAAAGGTGAAAGTCTGCAGTTCAACTGCATCTGAGTTGTTTCATTTAAAATTCATTGTGGTAATGTTCAGAACCAAAATTGGAAAAAAGTTGTCTTTGTCCAAATATTTATGGACCTAACAGTATATGTGTGAATTGCCCTGTTCTTGCTCTGTTAAAAAAAACATCTATAATGTTTAAAGAAACAGCTCTCCAAATTGAAACTCTTAAGTGAAAACTTGAGCCTTAATATCTTTCGCTTCGCCGAAAAATTTACGAACATCGAGAAACGGCGACAATTTGTGTAACGCATTGAAGTCAATGGGCGTAAAAATAATTTTGACATGTGACAATTTTTATTCAGCGGCAAATTGTAGCTGCAGTTTCACGAATTAATTTGCTTGTGGCAAATGTGGAAATTCACTGCAAATTTGTGTCTTGCGAATTTATTCACCCATCACTATCTTTCAGACATGTTTTTCAAGTTCAGTTCTCACTTTCCACCTTTCCTTGTAAAAATTAATAGTACAACGTACAATAGTTTAATTATCCTCAAAATTAAAGGACACACTGGAAATAACACAATAAAATGTCATATATCTTAAGCTATTGTAAAAAATAAAACACAGGGAACATCTATACCTTACATATCCTAGACAAGACTAGATTATCTTATCTATAATCAGATCATAGGATATACAAGGCATTTTATCCACTTGTTCCAGAATCAGCATAATGGCTTATGAGTTTGCATTGGGGGCCTCATTAATTGAGAAGGAATGGGCGTTATTGCAGAAAACAGACTTTGCAACTCTAGGCAGTGTCAGTGTCAAACTAAAGTGAATACAATGTAAAAAAAATGGCATTGGCAGGAATGAAAACATGATTTTGGCTTCAACTTGCTCTTAAATGAACATGCAGCTCCCCTTTGGTTGCCAGTCCACAAGAATCAGTGACCTGGAAAGAGGCAGAGATGTGCAATTAAAAACAAAATTATGCGGGAAGACTAGCAAAGCTGAGGTTATTTTTGCTGGACAAAACGTGTTTGTAAGGGGGCGTAATTATTCTTTGCATGTTCATAACAAGAATTATAGACAGATAGCAGGGGAACTTTGTTCAACTAGAGAAGACCAGAAGAACAAAAGAACGGGGTGACTTCTTTAGGGCAGAGAAACAGAACTTTCACCTGAAACAATGCAAATGGTCTTTCACCTAAGGATTATGAGACAGTCAGAAGCCTTGCCAACAGATCTTGTGATGGCAGATTCTATCAATACAGAACTACAGCAATCTACAGGGTTATTTTGTGCATGTAGGTGAATGTATGTGTGCATGTCTGCATATGTATGTATGCATGTACATGAAAGATTGCACATGATGGACCATTGTCTGTTTTCAACCCAAATTCCAACTTTAAATGTACAAAGAATTAGGAAGAAGGTTTTGCAGACTTTACTTTGCCTTCCTAAATTCAGTCCCTCTGGGGCTCTGATGGATCCCACAACATCCTTTGGTTGATTAGTATGTTATAATTCAGTTTTGAAAATCTTCTTGCTGACTACACACCTGGTAATGTGCATGTATCTTTGTTTTCTTACCCTTACATTTGTTCAGCAAGTGGTTTGACTGTAACAATGAAGACCTGTAAACCTTGAATACTGTATATTTATACAAATTAATCTTTGTGTCATTTTCTTCAAACATCTACCCTGCAGGGACTCTCTGAGTTTAGTGTCATTTAAAAGTAGTAATACTACTGTAGGTATAATATTAATTTTTGAAATGGATAACATTTTTCTTTTACTTGCAAATCTAAGACCTTGCAAATCTTGGCACCTGCTCTAAAATCCTTCAAAGAAAACCTCTATGTGTCTCCCACAATATTATACAATTATGAATTTGGTACTTATTTTCTTAACTATCTGCTTCATACAGTTCCATAAATGTTAAAATTGCTATACTTCACATCATATGTTAGAGTTCCTAAAATGATGAGGTCAGAAGTACTGTTAGATAACTGGGAGACATTATTGCTTATGAAAGTTAAATATTGACCTAGAATAACATTTCATGATTCTTGATATACAGCTGGGTCTTACTAGTACATACAAAGAATGTAAATTGGATATTAGCCCTGAACCTTGGAGAACTGCCAAAACCTAAAGTGATATCATTGAATAGTAAACTGCAACAATTCCCTTACAATCTGCAATATAAGTCATTCAAAGGACCCTATTTTGCGGTCAGGTGTTCTCTTTAATTGTTATGTGGAGTGCGTGGATACATTGCTCTTGGCTAATGTTACATTTACACAATTTATTATTCATAATTGTTTCTAAAGATCTTCTTTAATGGTTTAGTGGTAGAGCTAGATGGTACTGGTAGAACGACTATGCAATAATCGTGTATAACACCCTCTGTGATGATAACAAAAGGTATTTGATGGCACAGTTTGGGGAGTTGGGAGTAGTACTAAAGTGTACATATGTTTCTGGTAGCTGTGCCAATCATAAAGCATGCAAACCCACTATATTTTTGGTGCATTCAAAGGTATGATGTTATTGGTTTAGTTTTTATGGCTACAATGTTGGATTAGTCTTGATTAGCCTCAGGTTAACAAGCCTTGGGAAATATTTTGGTAGCTTACCCAGGGAGTCCAGGTTTTATTGTAAACCTTAGTCCATGCTCATTGTTTTTTAATTGAAGTTCAAGGTGCTTCTCACCCAAGTGCAAAAAAAAAAAGAGTGCAAACACCAACAAGTGAAAGAGGTCATAAATAGACTAAGTTCATTAAACTCCAGACCACCCAGCCAAAAGGCTCGAAATAAACAAGTCTTTGGGCTCCCCTTTGCCAAGGCTAGCCACTTTGTCCCCAACCTCCTTGGCCAAAAAGCCCACAGGAGGCAGGGGTTTTCAGACTCCCTATGCTGCAAGTCTTGGGGGTCCCTTTATCCTTCCTAGGAACCAAACTGGAACTCCAGAGAGGTCCTCGAACTGTTTGGGCCCAGGGAGGAAGGCGTCTAATGGCCACACATCTCCCCTCTAGACTAATGCATTGACCCGGATGTCTACGACACCAATCCTAAAGTGCTTAAAAAAGTGCCAGGGGGACTTCAGAGTATAAATAAATAGATACAAAATCATAAAAGCATTGTGACTGTGTGCAGCCCCAGCCTGTCGAAATTAATACATTTTTCTACCTCTGTTGCCAATTGGCTGGGGGTTTAAGTGCAGTAGAATTGTGCCATATAGCCAGTGTCATCAGGGCCCCAGAGGTGCAAATCCTGTTGAGCTTACTTGGGCTCAATCTGCTGTGGAGCCTTTGGCCAAGTGTTTTCTTTGCCATCAGATGGTGGATGGATCCTTCCATACCTCCCTTAGCTAATAGGTACTCACCCACTGAAAAGAACACTTAATATTAGCTAAAAGGCTGAGAAGTGCTCATATAATGCTTGACAAAAGACACCTTTAATGGGTTGATTAATAGAGAACCATTTATAAAGGGCTTCATGAACCTGAATGTGTCCATGATTTCACTATAGTGTGACATATTCAACAACAAGTAGGAAGTTACTGCTTATAAATGGGTTGGATTAAATTAATTCTGGAAAAACAGTATGAAGTACAAAGGTATAGACTTGAGAGAAGGCTAATTATGTAAAGCAATGCAATTGCCTGCTAGAGACTGACCTTGATCCAGCATAGCACACATTTGAAAGCATGAAATTCTAAGGCTTTTATACACGGATTTAGAACTTTAAAAAGCCTCCTCAGATATGACTATATGAAAACCGTAACAAATACTATAAAGACAGTGTAAAATGTGACTCTCCCTCTTTTCAGCTCATACAATATGAATACTGTATAAGGAATGTTCTTAAGATGGCATGCAAATTTGTAAAATCATCTTATGTGCTGTATGATCATAAAAGGCTATATAGTCAAAGACATTTTAAGAAAAACTGTTAAATGGAAACACGCCATATCATGCTTTTGGCATACATCATGCAGAGCAGTTTGATTGCCTTAATCTTCTCAGATAAAGACATGACCATCAAAATGCTTTCAGCTACTGGCTGCTATTTGGGAGTGTGCAAAATGGGAGTGACAATGAAGGGAATCACTAGAGATTTTACATTTCCATAGGAAAGGTATTTCCCATACACTATAATAGAAATGACTGTCAATGGTTTTGATTGCCACAGATTTACTTTAACTATAGCCCTTAATGGTAGACATATTAATGTCAGCTCCTTACTGCCAGCAGTTGGATTATACTATGCTATTAGTGGGTAAAGTAATGCAAAAATGCTTACAAAAGAGGAACTCTTTAAAATAATGAGTAGGAATAAAGCGTCTCCATACCTTCAGTAAGCTATAATTTCATGTAAACATTAATTAAACCCAACAGGATTGTTGTATCTTCAATAATGAATAATTATATCTTAGTTGGGGGTCAAGTACAGGTAAAGTTCAGAGAAAAAGGAAATCAATTTAAAAAATTTGATTAAAATGAAGTCTACGGGAGATAGCCTTCCTGTAATTTTTCTGGACAATTAGTTTCCGGATAATGTATCCCATACCTTGACTCCGATTGCACCTATTAATATTAATTAGGTGTAATATGCACTTTGTAAAAACACAAGAGAAACCCTGTCTTTTATACCTGCCAATAATCAGATATTAAGTATGGGACTCTCTTTGTGCACCAAGCCTGCACTCTTTTTCTAATTCTTAACTGTCCGCTAGTAGAAAGCGGTTAAGAAAAAACCCCTGCCTGTCAATGTGAGATTATAATAACTGAAATGCAGTATATAAATTACTTCTAAGTCATTTGCTGGTGTAACCATGCAGAGAATTTACAAATGCAGCACATTGAGCAAAGTGCCATTTTTGGATGTTCTTTTTCCCAACATGCAATGCAGCGTTTTACACAGAATTCCAGCCTTATTATAAAACATACCAATTTGCGCTTGCCACAATTGGGTATGATGCTTGAAAATAAACACAAAAAACTCACTAATGCTTTTAAGTTAAGAGGGCTCATTATTTCGGAGTAGACCTCATAGGATAAGCTCCATTCTTGTGCATTCTGTTAAAGGCACACTCAAAAGTAAAAACTATTGGGGAGCCACAAAGCAAGAAAAAAACAAGGGCTAATTGATAGACCCATGTGGACTAATATCCTGCAGGAGGCTCTGTTGGAGTAAACCTGTGCGTCTATGCCTCCAAAACTTGAATTTAAGCCAGAAATTTCAAAATGGGTACTTACTATGAGGCCACTGAGAGCAACATCAATGGGAGTGGAGAGCAAAATGTTGCTCACAAGCCACTGGTTGGGGATCACTGTATTAAGAGTAATTCTATGAAGACTAAGAGTAAGGTATCATTTATAATGATACCTGGTTGTCTAGTGGGGAGGGGAAGCCCGCCAATATCCTAAAGGGGATGCCCGCAGCCTTCTTCCTGATTTGTGCTCTCATGTACATTCTTCCAGGTCTGGCGTACAAGTCTTTTTATTCTGTGTGCCACTTTTGACTTCAAATGCCTCATCCTTTTGCTCACTGCCCAATGTAGGTCTATTGTCAGATAGTTCCTGGGTGTTCTTATTGTCCGCTTGTCCTGTTCTTGAACCATGCTTGTCCCCTGACCTGATTAACTGCCTGAATTGACCATTGCCTGTTTTCTGAATATTTTACTCTCAGTTCCTCCTGTCACACATTATGATTGCCTTGTCTGTCCGGATCTCTCACCTTGGTTCCCCTTACTTTAAGACCTGGCAGCATCAGAGTAGTGGAGGGCGGCTCCTCCTGACGCAAAAGGCAGCTGTTCTAGGTAGAAGTGTGAGCCATGACCGGAACCTTGGTGTTTGTTCTGGGTTTTGGGATACCATATGTGACACTATTTGGTTAAACTTTCTTACAGGCTTTTCTTTCTTAGCAGACAGTAACCATTAAAGGGTTTGTTCCCCTTCCAACACTTTTTTTCAGTTCATTTGGTTTCAGATAGGTCTTCAGAATTAAAGACTTTTTCCAATTTCTTTTTATTTTCTATGTGTGACAATTTTTATTAATATTGAAGTGTAAAGTGTAATTTCTAACCTTCTAAAGCAGCTCTGGGAGGGGGGTCGCTGACCCTGTAAACTTTTCTAAATGGATACATTTAGGGGCAGATTTACTAAGCTCGAGTGAATTTTCAAAGTTAAAAAAATTCAAATTTCGAAGTAATTTTTTGGATACTTCGACCATCGAATAGGATACTACGGTGCACATTTACTTAGCTCGAGTAAATGAATAGAAGAAAAAATACTTCGAATTTGAACATTTTTTTTGGCTACTTCGACTTTCGAATTGGCTACTTCGACCTTCGACTACGACTTTGAATCAAACTAAAAATCGTTTGACTATTCAACAATTCAATAGTCGAAGTACTGTCTCTGTAAAAAAAACTTCATCCCCCTACTTCGCCAACTAAAACCTACCGAGGTACAATGTTAGCCTATGGGGAGGTCCCCATGGGCTTTCTAGCAAATTTGTGATCGAAGGAATTTCGAACGATTATTCCTTTGATTGTTCGATCGAAGGAGTATCGGTAAATCCTTCGATTTCGATATTCGAATTTGAATGACTTCACTTCGATAGTCGAATATCAAAGGTTAATTAACCATTAGTAAATGTGCCCCTACGACTTTGAATTTACTTTTATTCGAAGTAAAAATCGTTCGAATATTTATTCGACCATTCAATAATCGAAGTACTGTCTCTTTAAAAAAAACTTTGACTTCATACTTTGCCAAATTAAACCAAAGTGCAATGTTAGCCTATGGGGGCCTTCCACAGCAGTTTTCTAAGTTTTTGCACATCGAATAGAAATCCTTCGATCGATCGCTAATGTTCGTTCGAAACGCTCGATTCAAACTATTTAATTGTTCGATCGAACGATTTCTATTTGATCGTTCGATCGATCGAATACACTAAAAATCCTTTGACTTCAATATTTGAAGTCGAAGGATTTCAATTCGAGGGTCGAATTTCGAAGTTTTTTTAACTTTGAAATGCGACCCTTAGTAAATCTGCCTCTTAGTTGATATTGAGTTTCATTAAAGGCAGCATAATTGATACAATAGTTGGTAATGCTGCTGAAAGGTGTATCAACTAAATGTTGCAAAATTGTAAAAGTTTAGAACACCAAGAGACACGAACATTTAACTTTAAACTTAGATTTTGCAAAAATAGTAAAAAATAAATCTGAGTTGCATGTTAAGTCACTGAACATTTATGTCCCGTGTTCCCCCCCCCTTAAAATCACTCAGGCTCATTTATAAACTTTGCTCAGGGCAGTTTGGTTTGCAAAGTGTATATATTTGCCCTGCGCATGGTTATATTTATAAAGCTGAATAAGAGTGTGCAAACAGATTTGCAAATTTGCTTTCACATTGCAAATGTCTATAAGAGCTTTTTAAACATGACAAAAATCTCAAATTGCGAATATTTCTTTGCACACTGCGTTTGAATTACACCACAACTTTGGTGATGGAGAAAATACGCGCAAAACACTTTTGCAAATTAGGTACTTTCTCACACAATCTCACACAGTGGGCGCACTCACGCAAACACCCATCTTAGTTGCGAGCCATTTGTGAAAAATTCACAAAAACTGGAAAGACGGGCACAGCAGTGCAATTTTTTATCGTTCAGGAAAAAACATGGGCAATAAAACCATTTGCGAATAAATATGCGCTGCGCAGACTTTATAAACTGTCCCTATAACTGTTTTGCTACATTGTTAACCTGCACAATCTGAATGTTATTTTTAAGTAAGTTATTTTTATTGTAAGTTTTTTTAGGAACTATCCTCAGCAAGCTGAAACTATCTGACACCTGGGGGCAGATTTATCAACCTTTGAATTTGAATTGTGGCGATGTCAATGATAATCTTGTGAAAGCACTGTGTAACACGCTGGACCTAGTCATTATGGAAGATCAGATATTCCAACTGTAGATGTTTACACAAAACCTTTTCCTTATAAAACATTCACAAAATACTGTATAAATATATACATGGAATGTTCAAAACGTAACACATCTTAAAAATCTAGAAACTGAAATTATCCGCTAATCCTGTTTTTTTTAAGTAGTCGCTGTTCTTGTATTCACATACATTTTTTTGTCTGCCTTGGAAACTTTCCTGACTGGCTTCCAAGGCGGATTAGGTAATTCACCCAGTTACTTTTACTTTTAATGCCAACCCTTTCACTAAATAACACGCCCTTATTCTGTTGTATTACAAAGTTATTAATCTATAACTTTTAACTCCAAAAATATAGATTTTTTTGGGGGGGGAAATAGAATCATATTGTTATGTACATTATCCATCACTGACTGAAAATATCTTGACTTAAATCAATTTATCTTTCATCTAACAGCCATTTAGCGGAACAATAGATAATTGGTTAGATACTTTTAGCAAATATAGCTAATTAAGTCGGTATGTTTTAATTAGCAAAGCAAAGCGGGCTGTTAGCCATGATATTTATATTAAAGTACCAGTGACTTAAAACATAGTAATTGCTTCTTTAATGAACATGAACTATATGAATATTTTAATTTGATATGTATCGACCACAAAATGTCAGCAGGATCTAATTCCAAAGTGTGTATTGTTTGTAATTATCATCATAACTTTGTACAGTAGATAACGGCTCAGAAAAATCACTTATTTGACTATTATTTCTAGATACTTGTCTATGAGTAAAACAATAAAACACATAAAGAATGCAAAAGAAACAGTGAGACAAAGTTCCATAAGGTTTGGAATGCTGATCTGCAATTTTAGAAGGACTGAAAGAATGGGGCAAGTGTAGCAATTGACAATGGTTAGGGCACACGTCCCAAAATAGGAAATAGAGTATGTGGAAAAATAGGTTGCAAGAAAGAAATCTTTCTGTCAAGGGTTAGTTAGGGGACTCTTTGGAGGCAGAGGACCTTTAGGTGGGGACTGTCTGTGCCCACAAAACAAGTAAAGGGAATCGCAGGAACAGGGTGCAGAGGATGACAAATCAGACTGGAACGGGTGAAGAGGACGATGAGTCAGACTGGATAGGGAAAACGAGGGTGAGGACACGAGCATACTGGGTAGGAGCAGGATAGAGCAGGCGTAGATCAGGAGCAGATGGGAAGAATAGGACAGTGCAGGTGTAGAATCAGAACAGATTGGGAATAGAGCAGCATGAGGACTGGAGCAGAAGGAATGGACGGAACAGCAGGAGAGGACGGAACAGCAGGAGAGGACGGAACAGCAGGAGAGGACGGAACAGCAGGAGAGGACGGAACAGCAGGAGAGGGGACTGGAGCAGAAATGGGAGGAAAAGGCAGCAAGATACAGAGACGATAGACAGGGTTCAAGGCAGAACAGGACAGGAGGCAGGAACAGGCAGGAACAGGCAAGGCCAGGTCAGGTCAAGGTCATGTAAGGACAAGGCAAACAAAGGACAAGGCTAGGTACAAGGAAGGAACAAGAATACAAGGCAGGTTCAGGGGAAAAAGTTAAAGCAGGAAACCAGAGTTAGGGGCAAGCCACCATGCTCTGAAAGGCAAGGAAGAAGCAAAGGGAAAATGGCTAAAGCTGGAAACAGCCTAGCTAGGGGCACTGCTACAGTACTAGGAAGACCAATGCTCAGACAAGGACTGTGAGGAAGGCTGGCCTTAAATAGGGCAGAGGCAGCCCTAAGTGTCTGACTGCAAACCAATCAGACTGCTGCTGGGCTGGGGCTGCAAAGGCCCGGTAACATATAGAGAGCAACCCTGAAGGCTGCTCATCTGGCCCAATGGTTAAGGTGTAGAGCCAGAGACCCAAAGATCCCTGGCTCTAATCCCAGCAGAGCCTGACACTTTCATATTTAATCAGCCCATAACAGACATAAAGACTCCCTCAGAAAAAATTACCTACCCATTAAGATGGGTTATTTGTATCTAATGAATGGCTCTAAGCCTTAAACATATTCACTAGCTGGTTAGTAGCACTAGTAAAAAAATGCTGTTAAACACCAAGGCCAAAGATCCCATGTTCAGCACCTATTACGGAGTGTGTGCACAAGGGAGCAGAACCATACCAGTGAAGTTGACCCCTCCAGAGTCGACACCATGGATCAAATTTTTCACTGTCCCACTGAATCTGTCCCATTTCACTTCCCCAAAAAATTCACAAAACCCCAGAAAATTTGCAAAACCGTGAAAACATTTGCAAAACGGAGACATTTATAAAATACAAGTCAGTGGGTGTTTTTCTGCAGTATTTTTCTTACACTAAACACATTGAAGGCAACAAATGTTTCCCCAGCCTTTTTTCACACAAAATGCATTGATGTAAATGGGAAGTTTTAAAAATATATATTAATGTTTGGTCCAGTGTGGAGTGATGAATTCTGTGACATGAAGTCACAGAATTGCACATATTCTTTGGAAAGCACAGGGACATCAAGTCCCAGAATCCACAACTTCACAATGGTTCAAGAAATCTCAAGGGTTCAAAAAATTGTAAATTTTAGCATTTTGTATTTAAAGGTGCAATAAGGTTAACTGCAGCAATTAAACATTGATATGCAGGTAGTCCTATGTCACCTAGGGGTACAAAATTACAGCATGTTCTGCAATAGCCATTGAATGGCATTATTCTGTTCCTAGACACCAAATGAATTCTAAGTATAGTGAATGGGAATTTTAAGGAGTACCTCCCACAATGAGTTGACTATCCTCCAGATGGTCAAGATACAACCCTTAAAGAGTGCATGGCTCCCTCTTTTAGACAGTTTACCTATTGTAGGTACCAATTACAGGATGATCCTGAAACATACTAGACATAATCTGGCCTCTTGTCAACGTGTGATCAACTCATGAACATCCCCCATCCGATCTCATTATTTATTCCATTAATTTATTAAACTTGACATATTTGCAAGGACAAGATCTCTGATCAAAAATCTTAGCAATGCCATTGGGAATGATCTTTTCTGAAGTCATTGATTTATTTATTTGTTCTTAGATGGTGGGAAATAGAAGACCAACATTGCCATGCTATACCCTTGAGCGAAGTACATTTGAGTTTTTTGATCACAAATTAGAATTATATGATATCAGAATAGCAAAGTAGTGGGGCATCAGTTAAGTGATTGGTAATTTACCGTATATACTCGTGTATAAGCCGAGGTACCTAATTTACCTAAGAAAACTGGAAAAATTTATTGACTCGTGTATAAGCCTAGGGGCCCCATGTCAGATTTCAAAATGTGAATGTGTAAATGTGTAATCATGTTTTATGGCATAGAAATCTATCTAAAACGATTTAAAAGAGTCAGAACTATTAGCTGGACAATTGCCACTTGTTTTCCCTGTGACCTCCCACCTGTCATGGCTGCTCAGAAGATCAATGAGGCGCTGCACCTAGCAAAAGCAGAAAAAATGGGCGCCGCCATTTTGGGAGCGACGCCGGCAGGGAAGGACGCGCCGCCTGGAGCTCCTGGACCTTCTCCGGGCGGCGATCGTGACAGTCAGTCACAGACAGTCCTGATGCGCTATGGGAGAGGGAGGTGTGTTGGGGCCGCGGAAGGAGCCTCGTATCTGCGGCCGGTGAGGAATTGGCTACGGTATGTGCAGGGATTTAGCTGACCCGCGTATAAGCCGAGGTCGAGTTTTTCAGCACATTTTGGGTGCTGAAAAACTCGGCTTATACGCGAGTATATACAGTAATTCAGGTATCTCAGACTGCTATATTTACATAATATATAGTGAGCCTTAGCCACAGCAGTTATAATTTGTTTAAACAAAGAGGTTTAGCCTCTTTGAATCTGTAGACTGGGGTACTTTTTTTTTTATCCATGAGCCACATTCAAATATAAAAATAGTTGGGAGAGTCAATACATTTTATTATTGCAGATAAAGTCGGTTCAATTTCTTAGATGCATATATTGTATTACTTGGACTGTTCTTGTAACCCATATATATCTGTGAATTAATGCATTACTGTACTGTATTATGCATACGACTTGGATTTTGTTTTCAAAAATCAATATAAATGTAAAAAGTTAAAAAAAATATAAAAATAGTTGGGGAGCAACACAAGCATGCATTAAGTTCCTGGGGGTTCCAAATAAGAGCGGTGATTGGCTATTTGTAGCCCCTATGTGGACTGGTAGCCTGCAGGAGGCTCTGTTTGCCAGGCTCTGTTTGGTTTTTATGCAACCAAACCTTGGGGCCAATTTACTTACCTGCGAAAATTTGCGCACATCACAACACTTTGCCAGGCATGAATTTGTCTAGAAGACGCTAATTCATGAAGATCTGAAGATCAAAGTTACGCTAGCTTTGGCTAATTTGCATATGGCGTGCAGTTAAAGTACAATGGCCATATATGATGCAGCAAATACATTACACTATACAAGGCCAGGAAACCTTAATAAAATTATATAGAGTTGTAATAATGCCCTACACATGTGCCCACAGTATTGTTTAGGTGCCATATGTTATCAAATGTAGGGGGGAAGGAGAGTACCCCAAAAAAATTCAATCTTTTTCAGCCTATCACCCTGTAAAAAGGAAAAGGGGACTTTTGGGACTTAGAAAAAATTTAAACTTTGGACCAAGTCCTATCTACTCTATTGCACTTCACCTGGTCTGAGGTGGCAAAAGCAAGTCTGGCAATAGAGGTAATGTTCAGTAAAATCAAAAACGTAATGAATTTGCGTAGTAACGCACATTTGCCAGAACGAAAATTTGTCTGGTGTTAGAGTGCAAAGTTGTGCCAGAGTCTATCTCCTCCGCTAGAGCAATTTTCGCCAGCATTAGCCACTTCGCCCTTTAGCAAATTTCCCCCCTTGCCTCCAAGCCAGGAATGCAAAAGTAAGCACTTGCTTTGAGGCCACTGACAGCAACATCCAAGTGTTTGATGAGCAACATTTTGTTCATAAGTCACTGGCTGGGAATCACTGTCCAAGACAAATAATATATTTTAACTGAGAACATCCACACATGGCTATGCACCTATTGGTGGAGGCTAAACAATAGAGGTAGTAGGGAGCTGAATCCTTTCTAGCACCTGGATTAGTAAATCGATGTTGGGTGTTTTGGGATCTCAGGACTACACATTCATACTCAAATGGTCGCATGTAAACCTATTTGTGCAGAACACCTATACATATACTCTATGACAATAAGCTACAGTCCATATATTTAAAAATGATATCATGTAGAAGTGGCAAAGCTTTTCGGTTTACTAACAACTTTCGATCTATTCAAGAGAACGAGATGAACAAGAAAGCTGTTTTGTTCCCCATTTTCTGTCACTGAGGATAGGCTTCTTAACATCACCCACATTTGTTACAGCCTATTACAAGACATAATATTCTAGAGAAGGAGATTCACACATACACAAAAAAGAATAGAGAAACCTTTTCATCTAAAAGGTTAGATTTGTCCTGCTTCTTCCCATCTCTGGCAATTAAGTTGAAGGGAAACATCACTACTAATTGAGCAGTACAGATCAGGGCAATTAGGCCTTTTGACAGGAGACATTACAGCAAGGACTGATCCAAGGCTTAAAATTATACAATGTGGTTTCTATGGTAATGAAACTTTACTTTCTTGGTCTTTAGATTTCAAGAGTTGCTTAAATGTTAAAAAAAAAAACAAATGTAGATTTTTTTTTCCCCTGGCTTAATGACATAATAGAGAAAAGGATTTTTTTTTCTTCAAATCAAAGCAGTTCAACATTCAGCAATAGCTGATGGTATGGGAGAGAATCAATATGCTTTCTAATGCGCCAAGTACTGAGCAATCTGTTACAGTACTATACAAAGGATTCTAATAGCTTTTAGACAATTAAAAGGATTCTAATAGCTTTTAGACAATTAGGGCTAGTCCACACGGGGAGATAGCGACGCGTTTGCGGTCGCGGCGACAAAGCGCCACGACAGTCGCCGCGACCGGCGCAGGCGACAGTTTTGTATGGGCGCCTATGTAAAAACGCTTGTGCTAACCACACGAGGCGATGCGCTTTTCAACAGTCGCCTGAAAAAGCCTGGCGAGGCATTTTCAGGCGACTGTTGAAAAGCGCATCGCCTCGTGTGGTTAGCACAGGCGTTTTTACATAGGCGCCCATACAAAACTGTCGCCTGCGCCGGTCGCGGCGACTGTCGTGGCGCTTTGTCGCCGCGACCGCAAACGCGTCGCTATCTCCCTGTGTGGAATAGCCCTTAAAGTTTGGTCTATTAGTGCCTAATGTATGCCAAAAAGCCATGGTCCTAGGGGGCAATGTTGTTCATTTAGGAAAATAGTTCAGTAGCTCCTAGTTGCATCCCTGGAACTGGGTCTAGGTCCTAGAATCTAGAACAGTGATCCCCAACCAGTGGCACGTGAGCAACATAGTGCTCACCAACCCCCTTAGATGTTGCTGCCAGTGGCCTCAAATTAAGTGCTTATTTTTAGATTCCAGGCTTGGAGGCAACTTTTGTTTGCATACTATATAAACTAGGTGCACTGCCAAACAGAGTCTCCTGTAGGCTGCTATTCCACATAGGGTCTACCATATAGCCAATCACAGCCCTTATTTAGTTTCCCAGAAACCTTTGGCATGCTAGTGTTGCTCCCCAACTCTTTCTATATTCGAATTTGACTCACGTGTGAAAAAGGTTGGGGATCCCTGATCAAGAAAGAGCCAGGCCCAGCAAGAAGCTTGTCTCTTACAGTTCTGGGAAATTGAGAAATGAATATCCTTATAATATATTATATTATATATAATTCTAATTGTTTCCTTTTTCTCTGTAATGATAAAACAGAACCTTGTACTTGATACAAACTAAGATATAATTAATCCTTATTGGAGGCAAAATCATTAGGTTTACTTAATATTTAGATGATTTTCTAGTAGATAAAGTATAAAGATCCAAATTACCTAAAGTTCCCTTTTCCAGAATACCCAGGGTCCTGAGCATTCTGGAAAACAGGTCCTATACCCATAGGCAAAACTATAAAGGAAGCAGACCCCACATGTCCATGGCATTCATATTAAAAACCCAAATTTTTTTTAAAAAATTTGTAAACCGTAATTCTTATTCTAGTATATATTTCTTGTTAGCACTATGGTCAATAGTGAATATGTAAACACATTGAGGACCCAAACATTTCCTTTCTTGTTTGTTTTTGTGCACGCTGCCCCTGCATCTGTGTTGGAATGGTGTAAATTCTAGTGTATAACCTTAATAATGTTATTATTTGTGATGGGAGAATAAATTTGCCAGACACAAAATCATAGCGAATTTCGATTCGATGCAAGCAAATTAATTCACGAAACTGCAGTGAAAACTCACCAGAGAAAAATCTGCCACGTAAAAAAATAATTAGTGCGTGTCCAAATTATGTCAAAATTATTCGGACGCTCATTGACTTTAATGCATTTGGACAAAATAGCTGCGTCTATAAAAATTGCCGCTCACGTCAAAATTATTTTGACTCCCATCGACTTCAATGCCTTTTGCAAACTTTTCGCGGTTTCTTAAATTTAACGGTAAATTCACAAATTTTTAGGTGAAGCGGCCCATCACTAGTTATTATGGTCAAAATAACAAGTAAGTGCAAGGTAATTGTGGTTGTTTTCTCAACCTCAACACCATGAAAATAGTAGCAGATTCAGGCTGATGGTAATTCTAGGGCCCCCTTGCTTTAATGTATACACTCTTCTGGGAAGACTGAAGGGGTTCATTGGAGCTTGCTTCAAGTTTAAAATGAGCAAAAGTACCTTTCTGAATCACACCCATGTGCTCTCAATAATATAATTACACTTTGCACTTAGGGCTCTTACACATGACCGTTCCGACCTGCGCTCCCCTGCGTTCCGTTTTTTGGCGTTCAGCCGCAGGGGAGCGCAGGAATAGACGCAAGTAATTATTTGAAATGGGGCTGTACTCACTCAGGCGCGTGTAGGCGCTGAACGCAGGAAAAATGCAGCATGTTGCGTCTGAACCTGCGTTCGGCGCCTACACGCGCCTGAGTGAGTACAGCCCCATTTCAAATAATTACTTGCATTTATTCCTGCGCTCCCCCCTGCGGCTGAACGCCAAAAAACGGAACGCAGGGGAGCGCAGGTCGGAACGGTCATGTGTAAGAGCCCTTAAAGAGATAATGATTTTGACTCTTGTATCTGTGACCAGTTTTGCAACATGTGTGGGCTAGGTTGGCTAATAAACAACCATATCAAGTCACCCAATCATTAGAGTGAATATTTTCAGTTTCATACAAATACCTCTCAGTGTTTTTGTTAATATAGATTGTGCACATGATGTGTTGAACATTTAGTTACAGTTAGATACAGTAGTATGCCGGTGTTATGGTTGCTGATCAGAATAGGAATCCAAGCGGCCAGTCCCTATTTATCAGTGGGTGGATTTTAGTCTACAACAGCAGGCAGAATGTGCAAGTGATTGGAATTTACCTCCAATTGTAACTCTCAGTTTGGCAGCATTGATCCAAGTAGACCCAGACTAGAGGGGGGTTGAGAACACAAGGAATCACAGGGATTGCATTAATTTGCAGCAGTTATTGTAACAGCAACCAGGGATTTAGCTGAGAGCAGAAACCAGGGGACAGACCCGGATCAAACTCAAAGGAACAGAAACAAATGCCAGTACCAAAGGATTTAGATAATACAATGCCAGCCACATTTCTTAACACACAAACTGAATTACTCCCTCAAGCTAAATTGCAGGAACACCCTTCCTCTAACCTACAGAACCTGTTTACTTAGGCAATGATCTGAGAGGGGCAGGATCTATAAAAAGCCTCCTTCCGTAGCTGGTTGGAGGAAACCAGCAGGTATGTTAACCCCTATCCTTGCTGAATCTTTATCCTGACAACTAGATCAGATCTCCAACTTCTGCCATTATTCTGAATTCATTTAAAAAAGCCTTATGTGTTCTCTGAAGTCAGATTGATAAATGGTAAGTTCTGAACATAAAAGGGATATAATATCAAGCATGATTGAAGATGACTCACTGTGTGTACAGTATGTTGTGTTACAGAATCAAGTTCATCCCTCCAAATGACCAGAGAATTCACATACCTCACTGCCTTCACTGTGAAGAAACATTTTCACTACTTCAAATGAAAGTTTATTTCCTCCAGGCTAAAGATGTGGCCTCTGGTTCTTTGACCTTTGCGATGTCTTTAACGTCCTTTAAAATAATTTTCAAAAGTTATGTACTCTTGTAAGTGACCCCAGCCCTGACAGTCTTTTCTTATGGGTTAATTATATCATTATATATCAGTTTAGTTGCACAACTCTGCACTCTGTCCATCTCATAAATAAATAAATATGGGGGCCTTATCAGGGATCTATAAAGAGTCTATGCTTTCATCCTTCCAAACAATTAAAGGAGCTCTTCACCTTAAAATTCAATTTAAATAATACATAAAGCATGATATTCTTTTTATTTTCTGTGTTTTTTAAACATTTAGGGGCCCATTTGTTGAACCTCAAATTTTTATAGTTGAGTTTTTAAAGAGGAAAACTCACATTTTTAGATTAGAGATTTATTATATACCCCAAAGCTGCTAAAGTCAATGGCAGATGTCCCTGAAGTTGTTTCTTGACATTGTGATCTGACCTGGATAATCCGATAAAGTCAGGGGTTTTGACCAATAATCCAATAAAGTTGATCATCAATCGTATTTGTTGCAACAATTTTTTTCTCCACTTTCGAAGAATTATGGATAAATAAGTTCAATTCATGGATGGGAGTTATGTTGACTTTGTTTTAATAAAAAAAAGTAGATCAATTTGAGTTCTAGTAAATTACACCCTTATCTTATTTTCATCAGCTCTCCAGTCTGGAATTTCAGCAGATATCTGCTACTACCAGTGGTTCAACCAGTGGTTTGAATCATACACTGGAAAAAGTATAACAGAGGGTCTGAATTGAAAGATAACAAAATTGTAGCCTCACAGAGCAATATCTTTTGGTTGCTGGGGTCAGTGAAAAGCTGTAAAGAGTCAGAAGGAAAATGCAAATAATTATAAAACTATAATAAATAAAAAAGACCATCTGAATAGTTGCTAATAATAATTTTAAATTATACTAAAAGTTAATTCAAATATTAAACAGCCTTCTTTACACAAGACAGTACTTTTTTTGCTTTATTAGCCACTGAATGACACTGCCTAGAGTTACATTGTTTATTAACACACTACCTTTTAGTGTATATGTATAATTTATGTTATTCCTAGTGATGAGCAAAATTTTTCACCAGGTTTTGCTTCCAAAAAAAAAAAATGGCCAAAAAAAGACTTTGTTGCATGTCAAAAAATAATTGTCGCCCATTGACTTCAATGCATTTGGCTAATTTTTCACTGTTTTAAAACTTTCTGTGAAGTGAAACGGGTCAGATTGAAGTGCATAGTCAGATCACTCAGAAATCCTGCATGGATTGCACAATTTACTATCATCAGCAAAAGTAGTCACAGCACTTTCAATGCCAGCATCAGTGGCATCAATAAACAAATTGAAAAACAAAGGACCAACTAGAAAAGGTTCTATTGACCACCTGTTTATGTAATCTCAAATTGTGGCCAAGATTCTGGTAAAACGACTTTCATTGTGGGTTTAAAAAACTGTAAAAAGTTTTGTGCATTTATATTGGTAAATGAGTCAAAATTTATTTCTTATTAAGATAGTGTTTTCAACTCACAAAATAAAGAACATACGATAAAATCAAGTTTTCCTTTAGCATTGTTTCTTCTTAATAATTATAGATTGTTCCTATTGTATTTTTGCTTTAAAGATTTTAATCCCTTTCATCAGAGGGAAACACTGTTGGCTGAGCTTAAAAAAACAAAGTTGAACATTCAGCTGATCGTAGTCTGTGGACCATGCATAACCAATAGCTTGGGCTTTTCTTTAGGTATTTGTCCATCTGTATCTACAAATAACATCTGTTCTTTGCCATGTGATGCTGAGCTGACGAATGGCACAAGAGGCCATTTCTGCATTGGGTCCGCCAGGGACCCCGGTAGGGTTCAAGGAAGCAACTTTGAAATAAATTATTTAGTAAGCCTTTTTTTTTATTAATATTATTATAAGTATTCTGCATGAACAGACCTTGCTGAGTCCGGAGAAGTTGATTGCTGTCTTAATTAGTCTTGTAAACGTATCTGTTCAGCCTTTTTAACCAGCAAATCACTTTTTTTTTTCATAAACATTAACGATACAGCATAGTAACATTTTCAGTGCCATTGCGCATTTGTCCACCTATTCAAAGCATTGTTGCTGTAATCAAAAATGTAATGTATCACAATTCACTAACCTTGTTTTTTTTCCCCAAGAATAGCTTTTAACCAAATGTCTGCATTGCAAATATTGTTTTTCTGCAAACCCATTAACCTTACACAATCTCCTGTTGTAAAACAAAGTTCTTAGATCAAGTAGGACATTGCACATTTACTCTACTACAGTACTGATTGAAAGCACCAAATGTTAAATGATCATCTCCCTCCTGCAGCGCACAATGAAGCAGTGAACTAGAAAATTATCTGGCACTCCAGTGGTTAAAATCCTGGATGTTCTGGTGTTTTCCTTTCTAAGCTATTTTTCCAATCATTTATGTGCATTCCATATGCTAAATCTGCTTGGAACCCATTTATTATGCCTGCTTAAACATTTCAATGACCCAGAGGTATTTTATTCTTTCCTCGTATTTTTTGCCATTAGTGTAAAACTAAAAAAGAAAGGCTAGAATTGAAATGTATGGGTTTCAGTCTATAATTGATGGAACATGTAAATGTTGTAGCAAATGTTTCAGTTCAATAGTTCAACTCATGTTTTATGAATATAATGAATGCATCTCTTTTAGAGTTTTCAGCTCACTCAGGTCCATCTTTAGTTGTGGTGGAACCCTGGGTTTTAGGGCTTGCATTTTTCCAACATGGGAGATGACATCTCTGGTGCAGAGGTGGTGACATTATAATAACCAGGCTGGGACCAGAGTGCAGATGGGGGATGTTGGAATTAGAGTATGCTGTGAGTTTTAAATATTTAAAACTCATCGATCAATAATTACCTCCTGTACATAATTTATTATTTTAATAGCCAAGCCTGTCTACCTATCTTTCCTGTGCTACCTTTTTTTTACCGACCTTTTCTGCCTCAACTGTTCCATGAGCCTATTTAGCCTGCCTTGTCTAGCCTACCTGTGCCTAAATAAAGCTTTTCCAATCAAGGTCCCTGTTGATGCGAATGCTAAGGACCTTGGGTTTTCTTGATAACATATCTTAAGTCAAGAAAATCATGTAAACATTAAATAAACCCAATAGGTTGGTCTTGCATCCAATAAGGTTTAATTCTATCTTAGTTTGGATCAAGTACAAGATACCATTTTTGTATTACCAAGAAAAAGAATATAATTTTGATTAAATGAAGTCTATGGGTGGTGGCCTTTCCATAATTCAGAGCTTTCTGGATAACAGGTTTTCAGATAACGAATCCCAAACTATACCTGTCTATTCTGTCCATTCTGTGCCATAGTTCCTGCTTCCTTCTTAATCTCCTTAATCTTTGGGCAAGTGGAAGGAGAAAATCAGGTTTTATGAAAAAATATTATCACTATAAAGTAGGGCTATCTATCTGAGTACCTTTGAGAGCACTGCTTTTTTAATATCAAATACAGATTTATAAATTAAATTACATTTTTTTATTAGGACCTCTGTACCCCACTGAGAAAGATTTGTATAGCCTAATGCATATTTTCTATACATGGAATCTTCTAAGCAATTATGATTTCTTCTGATTAAGGTAAAGGATGCTGTTTGATTCATGGGCAAGAATTAATTCAATCATTAAAATTAATCCTGTCACTAAAGATCTGCTTTCTGGGGTTGTTTGATTCCAGACCTGAAATATTTAGCTGCTACTACCCGTAAGTCATTTACACTACTTAAAATATTATAGTTACATAGTAGATAAGGATTTAAAAGACACATGTCCATCATGGCTACCCATTCATCCAAGATCCTGCCTAACTTCTAGGGTACATACAGAAAAAATATTACTAAGACTGAAAAAAGATTTTTTGCATTAATAATATAAAGCATATTTACATGAAAGAGTGATAAAACCAACATACTGTATATTACCAGTGTCTAAAGAGCTTAAGTAAAGCATCACTCCTGTACATCTTGTTAAAAACAAGTGTTCGTATCTTGCAACTAGTTCTGCTCAATATTTTTCCCCAAATTCACATATTAAAGCAACTTTTAAACAGAAAAAAATTCCCAGTAGTCAACTGTGAAATGACTATGTAAGACTGTGTTTATATTAGGTCACCTCAATTTTATTCCTGCTGTTCCGAAATTATCAAATTCAGAATTATCACCATTGTTATCATTATTACTGCTATTAACTATAATATTGTAAATGCCGGTTAAATTGTTATAAGAATATATTGCAATTTTGCATTTAATTGTTCTGTAAAATACTGTATAATCTAATACATTAAAAAAAATAAAGTTGTTCTCTGTGCCTGTATTGATAGGATAAGTGCAATCTTACTTATAACCCAGAAAATTATAACAATAAAAAAGGGACAAGAATAAGAGAGGCTTTTGTACAAGCCTTGCATTTCTGACAAAGGGACATTTGGATTGGCCAGAGTACATATTATCAGTGAATGTATTGTAAAGCTTTGGCTTGTGAACACATGCTTCGTGCCAAAGCTTTGTCTGATCTTATTCAGCTCTTTAAAAATAATTTTAGATCATTTATGAAGGGGCAATAAAACAGATCAAAAAACAGCTTGTCCAAAGGCATTTTCAATATCTAACACAGCAACAATAGTAAAGTCATTAAAACCAGTTTTTTGACAATGCTGCCCTCTTATTACGAATTCCCCTGGAAGCTTATGAGGCTAACAGCCTCTTTAGCAGTAATAGGAAAGAGACATAACCTTGGAATAAAAAGCACTGGACCTTAATGCATAACGTATATTAAATCAGTACGGACATTGTTAAGTTCAGAGATGTTATTTTACCTTATTATTGCAAATTGTGTATTGGCTTGAAATCATTTTATGATTAAGGTGGAGGAAAAATCTTTTTTTTTAAAAAAAAAAGTTTTATTCACTTTTGCTTGCATATTTTACTCTACATGTGGACTTTCAACTTTGCACCCCAATTATTTTGATGGATAAGATACTTAAAGTAGAATATACAAGTCAAAAGAGCATTAGGAAAACTGGATCATTGACACAACATAAAACAATTACATCACTATTTAATTGCATTGGCAGAATTATATTATATAATTTGTAAAAGGAAATCTTTGAATGCTATAAGAAATAGTGGAATTCAGTGGCGTAAATACCGGGGGAGTAAAGGGTGCAATTGCACCAGGGTTCGCCGCCGCCCCCCCCCCCCCCTCAGGCAGCCGGAGATTGCACATCGGTAAGTAAACTGCCCGTCTAGAGGGGGGGCGTGTGCACATCCTGTGCCTGGGCCCAGAAACAGTAAGCTGCTGCTGGTATTCGAAACCAGGGTCTTCTGGTTTGTGATTGGCCTTCCTTAAACCCTGGGATTGAAAGGCATTTAGATGTTTCTGGGCCTGGACCTCAAGGTCTGCTTCCTCTAAAGTTGTATAGAAACCCCCCACCCCAGTTGCTCTCCAACCTGAGAGCTGGCAGATGCAAGTGGGCAGGTGGGCGTTGGGTCAAGGGTTGCTGTGCATCCCAGGGTGGGTCTGCTGCCATGCAGTTATGTCACTGGTTTCTGATAATCTTAGGCTTTATTATGTTACAGTCTATATAGTGTGATACATTCCAACAACCTCACTAGCAAATAGGTACCAAATTATCACAGCTGCTTCTTGCTATTAAAGAAATTCTTTGTTCTTCTTTCATTACTACACATCTATCCTAAATCGAAATACAACATGGTATCATTGTAATATATACTTGTATATGCCTACCCTGGACCTGCTTAAACCATGTTTGCTTTGATTTGAGTCCATAATATCTTCTGCTCTGTCCTGTCCCTTGTGTTGCACACTCCACCCATACCGCCCCATCCATTACATCTTGCACTTCTCCCACTCATTTCTAGACCAGTTACCATTTTGGCCGCTACTGCTTTTTTCTTCCTGATTCACCCTCTATAAGACCATTCTAAAATATATCATAAATGTACCATTGACCCTGCCTTATATTTTGTTATAAATTATGCTAAAATTCTATGTAACTCCAAAAAAGTGAACCTAATTAATAAGGAGGAACAAGGAGGAAGCTGATTATGAAACAGGAAGGACATTGGTAAATGCAGGGTAATAAGCTAGCCAGCTTACTTGCAAGGCAGGGAAAAGTCCAATGTTCAGCACTCAGGGGGTTAATGCAGTAAAATTCCAGAGTCCATGAGAAGGTTTAAAGGGGAACTATTGTGAAAATGAAAATTGAATACACTAAAATAAGAAACTTTCTAAATACAATCAATCAAAAATTCGGAATTGTTTCTGAAATGCAGCATCTGTTTCTCTTAATTCTGTTTTCATGCACCAGTTGGGTGTCAGATGAATGATCCAATATATCTTATAGGGGGGCTTCCTTTCCTAGCAGATGTATTAGAGCTCACTCAAATAACTGATTCTGGTACAAACAAAATCTAAAAAAATAACTGCCTTTTGCTCAAATTCTGCATGTAGAGAGACAAGAGTTCTGGTGATTTTAATAGAGTGAGCTCTACTACATCTTCTAGGGAAAACGAGCCCCCCCTATAAGATATATTGGATCATTCATCTGGCACCCAACTCCTGAATGAAGACAGAATAAGGAGAAACAGATGCTGAGAGAGGAACAGTGAAGTGAACTTGATTATTTCAGAAACTGTACAGAATTTTTGATTGATTGTATTCAGAAAGTTTCTTATTTCAGTATGCTGAAGCTAATATTACATTTTCATTTTCTCTATAGTTCCCCTTTAAGGCTGGCAGCGGTAAGACAGGGTCATACACGCAAGGGACAATACTAGGATAAGGAACAATAAAACAGGAGTACCTATCATGGAGAGAGTGACCAGTGGAAAGTAGACCTAAGAACTTGGGAGGTTACAATGCAACATTATGGTATATAAAGACAGTCTCTGCTGGAAGGTCAAAAGACATTAGCTGAATCTGTTATTTAATATAAAGGGGCTGGTAGCAATTGGCTTAACCTGGGACATGGACTGTTATAGGTAGACTTGAATACAAAGAAAGCCAATGTTCAGAGAGAAAAACAGCCGATAATACCTTACATTAATATACAAGGTATGTTGCTTCCATCTATCTGTTTCTCTGTATTTCTATACAGCAATACAGATCTATGATTTAATACTTTGGAAAGGTTTATCAGATGCAAAAAGCAAAGGAATTTTAATGTATCCTGTGTCTCAGGAAAAAAACGTTATGTGGCAATATAGCGAGACACAAGGAATAGAAGATAAACTTCTGTCATGTTCTGCTGCCCACATCCGATCTGGAGAGCTCAGGAGTGAAAGGGACTCTGTCTGCTTTGGCATCTGCTAATTGAAATCCCTCGATGGAACTGGCAAACAGAGGACTGAATGTACCATCAGTTGCTGTCACTTGATAATGATGATAATGATATCCCACGCTTTCTTCTGTACACATGAGGCTCCTTGGGTTTTATCCTTTTAGCTTGTGCTGAGATAATGCCAACCATTGAATTCTGATCGGAATGGGCTTAATTGATTTTTATTTCATATTTAAAATGAAATTAATATTTGGAAAACTGTGTTTTTCTCAAGACAATTATCTCTACCAAACTACATGGATCTGTGCATACACTGGCATACATTTTCCAGATAGCAACTCGACTAAATGAGGAGCAATGCATTTCAAATAACTGTGTATCTGTGTCTGCTGAAAAACTGATAACATACACTTAATAAACCTTGGAATGAGGCAGTTGGAGAGGATTTTTTTATTGAAACACATTAACTGTTGACTTTTATAGTAATAACTGTTGAAACATTTATAGTAACTTTTATAGTAACAATGAATTAACCACAAAAACTAATTAGCAATTACTTTCCAATAGGCTGCTGCAATTAAAACTATCAGTTACCACATTGCCATAACAGACCAAAATGTAAACAATGGTCATGGTATTAAATAGTGTTACTTACATGGGTTACTGCAATTAAAACTATCGGTTACCACATTGCCATAACAGACCAAAATGTAAACAATGGTCATGGTATTAAATAGTGTTACTTACATGGGTTACTGTATGTGTGTAGTAGTTATGTGCTGGTTGATAAGAAGTCAACCCGAACCTCACCCTAAAATGCCGGCTCCCAATCTGCTAACCCATATTTATAAAACCGCACCTAACCTGCCCATCTCTGATGTCATGAAAGATGGCAGGGTAGAGCAGGCATGTGCCTATAAATAGACACATAATTCATGGGCAGGGAGACCTGAAGGAAGAGATCACCCCCAACCTGCCTGAGACCTGCAAACTGTGTGCAGAAGTCAAACTGGACCCTTTTGAACTGTTGGTTTGTGGCCAGCACACACATCCCAGTGTGTAGATGGAAGATGAATAAAAGTAATAATGTGGTAACTGGTAAATATCATTGCCTCCCTGTGCAACATGACATGTTTAATTACAATTATTGCCCTTTAAAGGAATAGTTCAGTGTGAAAATAAAAACTGGATAAATAGATAGGCTGTGCAAAATAAAAAATGTTTCTAATATAGTTAGTTAGCCAAAAATGTAATATATAAAGGCTGGAGTGAACAGATGTCTAATAAAACAGCCAGAATCCAACTTCCTACTTTTCAGCTCTATAACTCTGAGTTAGTCAGCGACTTGAAGGGGGGCCACATGGTACATTTCTGTTCAGTGAGTTTACAATTGATCCTCAGCATTCAGCTCAGATTCAAAAGCAACAGATATGACCCATGTGGCCCCCCTTCAAGTCTCTGATTGGTTACTGCCTGGTAGCCAGGGTAACCAGTCAGTGTAAACCAAGAGAGCTGAAAAGCAGGAAGTAGTGTTGTAGCTGTTATATTACATATCCAGTCACTCCAGTCTTTATACATTACATTGTTGGCTAATTAACTATATTAGAAACATTTTTTATTTTGCACAGCCTATCTATTTACCCAGTTTTTATTTTTACACTGAACAATTCCTTTAATCTAAAGAAAGACTCTTCCCTCCCACTTTATGAATATTTAGTATTGTGCAAAAACATAATGGTTTCTTAGTTCCAATGACAGTTGAGGAAGAACTCTTAGTACCATAGGGATTTGACTGGAGTAAAATGAGGTTCAATACCTGACAAGTGAGCCATGGGAAAAGATGCTTCCTTGTTGCTAACAGCTGTTGTTGCTAACTGAAACAAAGCAATTGTTATTTTACATCTCCTTTTGTTTGGTTGCCACTTGGAACTAAAGTTTGTCAGAAAGTAAATATACTTGATATGTTAACAAGCAGTCAGAGTAGTCAGCCATAAAGATTCTGAAGCAGTTCATCCGATACACTTTAAAATGTTTATTAGCTGACCTAACTCTATGGGGCAGATTTATTTTATTGAGTTGCGTTGCCATGGGTGCTTGTAGAGAAGTAAAATGTAAATATATTTCAATGTATTTTGTCATGGTTACCCGTTAGGGGATTTGAATCTTCCAGAGTGGGGAAGTCCCAGCTTCAGGGAGTTTATATAGGGAAATGCAGAGGTCATGGACTTCCTCTTTGGCCTGATAACATCTGAAGGCAGGACAGATTTTGGACTCCAACTCAAGAGGGGACATTACTCTTTGTAGGATTAATTAGGAGATTCCTTAAGAGCTCACCTCAGAGGTGAGAGGCAGCTAGGGTGTTTAGCAAGGGCAACCAGTGGTCCTGATGATGAGACAGTGTTTAGGGTAAGGCCAACTGAGTGAGATAAAGGGGCAAATTCACTAAAGGACAAAGCACCTAACGCTAGCATTAATTCGCTAGCATAGCACATTTTCGTAAATTTGCCGATTCACTAACGGACGCTGGCGTACATTCACTAGTGTTACTTTGAACCATTATGCCTGGCGAATTTGCGCAACGGACATAACTACGCAAATGCACTGAAGTGCGAATTTTTCTGAACGCTACCTTTTACGCCAGACATCCTACGCCACCTCAGACCAGACGAAGTGCAATAGAGTAGATAGGGATTGCTTCAAAAAAAGTTAAAAAATTTTCTAAGTCCCAAAAAACGCTGGCGGTATTTCTTTTTTATGGGTGGCAGCCTGAAAAAGATCGAAATTTTTTTTGGGGCTACCCTCCTTCCCCCCTAAATTTCCTTACTCATGGCAACTTAACTATACAGTGGGCACATGTGTAGGGCAAAATAAACATTTTATTTGCTGTTTTGAAGGTTTTCCAGGCTTATGTAGTGTAATGTATTTGCTGCTACATATACCTCCATTGTAACTTCAATTTGGCGCCGTATGCAAATTAAGCATCGCTAACGTAACTTCGCTTTGCTTGGCAAATTAACGCTAGCGCAACTTCGCAACCTTACGCTTCCCCTGAGCGCAACTTCGAATTTTAGTGAATTTACATAGCACTGGCGAAAATACGCATGCCGAAGTGCGGCAAAGTGGACGCTGGCACAATAACGAATCTTAGTGAATTTTCCCCAAAGTGTTTGGGTGTAGGTTAGTGGGAAACCAAGGTTACTACCATGATTCAATGAGAGAGATTTGTGCACTGTGCTGCCATACATGAAAGAGAATTAGGGGGAATGTTTAGGGCTCACCTTCAACAGTTAATGGCATTCTGCTGATGCATTACACATCACAGCTGGCACTGTGTTATGGAGAGTGAACATGTGTGGTCATTGATTATGGAGAAGTGTTTAGGAGGGAAGTACCATCAGTGTTACAAGTATTTATCATTGCCATTCCTGTGACAGCTGTTATAAAAAAAAAGTCATAGACAAATCAAGACAAGTATTTGTCGTGGTCCATTGCATCTATGTGTACCCTATCTGCTCTTCACAGTAAAGGCTCCAGCATTCCCTATGACATGGCAGTGATGATCTAATCTGAGATGCAACATGTCTGCCTTAGGCAATATTTCCCCATATATAACTATGGCATGGTGAGAGTTGGCATTTGCTTTAAAAACTGACGTTTTCCATCTGATTACAGCATCAGTCAGTCAGAATGTGCCCCATGTATGCACAAAACATGTTAGACTTTACAATGTTAAAGCATACTGAAACTTTTAATAAAATAATGGATGCTTTCCATTGACTGAGGTTCAGTTTGTGTGAGGCCATTCTTACAATAAATTTGGTGCCTTACCTCAAGCTGAAAGTCTGGGGCAGGAGCAGCTGGACCCCCTGTGTTATGTGGTGAGTTCACTTTGTGTTCTGAGAACCTGGTCCAAGTATTACATGGACATCTTGACCGTCTTGTCACGTATGGCAAATCAGGGGTCCATTCAGACCCACCTAAAATGAAGTGAAGAGGAGTTGCAGCTCCTTCTTATTTCCTACTGTTCTGATCATTCAGAAGAATATAAACATGGTCATACAAATGTATCTGTCTGGTCCTCGAGCCCATGTATGGCCATCTTTGCCTTAAAGTGAGCAGGGCTAGAACAAATCAGAGCCCTAGAATGGTTAAAAGAGAAGATGAAAACATTAGATTTTCCCCAGGGCTTAAGAAGAAAGCTATTTCAAATGAAAGACTGTTCACAATATAAATATCAGGCATTCGGCTGGTATAATGTTATAAATGTACTGTATATGTTTAATATTACAAATCCCCTTCCTTCTGAGAAATACATTATAATTAATGTCTCACCAGAAACACAGGGTATTTTTATTGAGTGAGTGTAAAAAAAAAAAGTAATCAATGGAAAAAATATTTTCAGTGCAATTTGTGGGAACTATTGATCATTTTATCTTATTAATATTTATTTAATATGTCATTATGAGTCATTAAATCATAATGTACAGCAATTTGTTTGCAACATCGTTTAACTAACATATTTTTTTTCTTACTTTACATCTTTTCGTTATAAGTATACTGTACCAAATACAGTATTAACTTGAAAATTGTAAAAGACAAAAAAAAAAAACTAACAAAAAGAAATGGCACAACATCACTCATTTGTAAATTATAGCTGTATTTTTTCATAAATGGATTTCTCACACCTTAATTGAACTTGGTGTCAGTGATCAATTCAATAACTAGCTTTCAGTATAGTAAGATGAAGTTTAATATACAGTTAGTCAATAATATATTTAGCAGTTGGTATTAAGCTTTATTACTAGAGATTGGATTCATAGTATAACTTTAAAAAACTGATAAGGAATAAATCCCTACAGCAGAGTAAATAATATTGGTGGGTATTAAAACATTTTTTCCATTGTTATTACCATAACTATTTAGCTTGTCAGTGCTGGAGGTGTTATTTCTGCTCTCCAGAGGCATGGAAGTGTTCTACATTCCTTAAACACAAATGACACTATGTGGATTGACAGCCTACAGGAGCCTTGGTTTGGCAGTAAACATTTTTTTCCCATTTAAAGCTTGCCTTCCAGCCAGGAATTCAAAAAGAAACATCTGCTTTGAGGCCACTTTTGAGCCACTGGTTGGGGATCACTGGTCTGTTGCATATAAAAGTGATTTACTCTATAATTGTATATATTGTTATTGTCTAGGGTGTAACTGATGGACCCACCAGCAATAAATATTTGTTGGGCAACCCTCTACCACAGGGACCTGAAATAACTTCTCTGACCCGTATGTAAATACCTTTAGCCCTTGTGTCTATGAAATGTATGTTAGGCAATTACTTTAATGTTTTAAGGGATAAAATGAAATTACTTTTTAATTAACATTCAGTTTGGCGTCCAGAGTGCAATAGCTTGAATGTTGAAAATGCCTTTGTGGACTATCCTCAAGCTATGGGCTTGGGGCTCATGCACTTGGCCATTTTCATAAACTGGTGAAATTGTCCAGGATGAAGTGAGTATCTTGGGTTATATAAGTCGATACAAGCGATTGACTCATGGTATTTACACTTGAGTCAACCTTTAGTATAAGTGAGCCAGTTATAATGTACACATTTACAAAGTTTGGATAATCGCAATTATACTTGTGTAGGCATACATTAAAATTTTGAGCAAGAACTTTTTCTTGATCCTAGCTGATTTAGGGGTTTGAATATTTCACATAGATTATACCCCTTACCAATTCAGAGCTGTTTTTTTGTTTTTTGGTGTGATGGTGCAACTTTAGTCAAAGCACATACAAGAAGAAGCAGGGTGTTGCAGGCTCTTACTTGACCATTCACTTGACCCCCTCTGCAGATGGATGGTTTGTCCCCCTATTGTTAAGCCAGTGTTCACTGTGTACAATTGTGTATATATCACTCTAATTTAACTGTAACTGCTGAAATCTGTGTACATTTATTCCTCTGAAGGTTGCTTTAAATAAAGTACATTTAGGGATTAAATTTTAGCAAAAACCATGGCGGAAAGCCTGGAATAATGATATAAACACATGCATATTTCAAGAATATACCATTGCTTTCAAATTTGTAACAGACCCCTATTTTAACTTCATAAAGACACAAACCAAAAAGCGTAAACAAAAGAATTCTGAACCAGTTCTCTTTTAGTCCTCACACAGAAACTCAAGACACTTTAATTTTGCTAATCATGCTCTCTGTTAGTGAATAATGTATAAGCACACTTCCCATGACTGCTATTAAGGTGTGAGTACTACAATCCTAATCACTGACGTCTATCCACAACCACCCAGACAAGTTGATTTGTCAGATGCCATTAACCTTGACAGCGTAAGGTGAGAACCAAAGTTCTGAATGGTCATATTCTATTATTAGACTTCCTAAGTACTACATATGACTTTTAACTTGCAAATGTGAAACAGGAACGTACAAATTAATATAAATTATTACATTAATTAAAAGGATTATCGTGTCTACATTTGTCATAAAAGCAACAAACAGTATGGTGTAAACATCAGCTAAAGAAATCTTGTAATGATGATTAAATAGGAATTGTACCTTTGGGGAAATTTGTAAATATTAAGTTCTTTCCTGGTCCATTTATACTAAAATGCATGTCATTGCTCTTCTTTTGAAACCATAATTTTTAAAATGATTCATACATGTATCTGTAAGCTTGAACTTTAATTTAGCAGGTCTTCTGATGATCTGGAAACAGCTTATGTCCATATAAAACAAAGATAATAACAGACTTCAGCACAGGCTTTCAAAATTGTGCTTGAAACTATGCATAATGCATCTGTAACACTATCTGTATTCTATGACTCCTGGTGGGGGTTCTTCACTGTTGCCATTGACTGTTGGCATGAAACAAACCTGAGTCACTGGCATAAGGTGAGATAGGGTGTCTGTTCTTGTCAGTGCAGTGCCTCAACCTAGTGAGATCCAGGAATATACCTAAAGGTTGCCCCACTAGGAAGAAAAACAACATAGACACAATTTTAATAGACGTTATTTAAATTAAAGGAGAAACAAATACTGGAAACACTTCTAACAAAGGGGCCTTAAAATAAGTATCTACAGTCCAAGAAATATACCCTCTGTAAACCTTTAAAGGAACAGTTCAGTGTGAAAATAAAAACTATGTAAATAGATAGGCTGTGCAAAATAAAAAATGTTTCTAATATAGTTAGTTAGCCAAAAATGTAATATATAAATGCTGGAGTGAACAGATGTCTCATAAAACAGCCAGACTCCAACTTCCTGCTTTTCAGCTCTATAACTCTGAGCTAGTAAACGACTTGAAGGGGGGCCAC
Source organism: Xenopus petersii (assembly GCA_038501925.1). Taxonomy (NCBI): domain Eukaryota; kingdom Metazoa; phylum Chordata; class Amphibia; order Anura; family Pipidae; genus Xenopus; species Xenopus petersii. The sequence continues at coordinate 31,398,943 of CM076676.1, read as the reverse complement.
ATGGTACATTTCTGTTCAGTGAGTTTGCAATTGACCTTCAGCATTCAGCTCAGATTCAAAAGCAACAGATATGACACATGTGGCCCCCCTTTAAGTCTCTGATTGGTTACTGCCTGGCCAGGGTAACCAGTCAGTGTAAACCAAGAGAGCTGAAAAGCAGGAAGTAGTATTCTGACTAACATGTTATACATCAAATCACTCCAGCCTTTATACATTACATTTTTGGCTAACTAACTATATTAGAAATATTTTTTTATTTTTGCACAGCCTATTTATTTACCCAGTTTTTATTTTTACACTGAACAATTCCTTTAAGTGTTTTTTTAGCACACTGTCACTCAAAGTATTCAGGCTCATTCCACTTACCTTCTGCTGTTCCAATCTTAATTTTTGTGGTCTCCAGCACTTACATTACAGTAGGGGTTCCCCTGCAAGTGATTGTTCTATGTATCTGCTAAAAAGGATCTTTATTGTTGTGAGCCTTCAGCTCTGTGGGCCCACATACAGCTCTCTTGCCCTGGGAGCCTTCTCTTTCCTCCTCTTTAGTGATGGGGAATTTTTCGCCAGGAGCGAATTCGTGGCAAATTTGCCAGTTTCGCCACCAGCGAATAAATTCGGAAATTTGCTGCAAAAATTCACCGTCCTCGGAACAGACGCATATTGACTTTAATGGGCGGTGGCTTCAACTTTGATGGCAGCAGCCATTTTGATGCCAACGAATAGTCGCTGGCTTCATAATTGTCGTTTCACAAATTTCTCACCTGTTTCGTGAATTTCCCGGGAAACGGGACAAATTGACCCATCACTACTCCTCTTGGATTGATCAGCCAGGTTTTTCAGGTCCAGCTTCCTTCTTGTTGCTCTAAGGTTGCTTGCAACATCCTGCTTGTAGGGATGTGGCGAACTAGTTCGCGCGAACTTCGACTGTTCGCGTCCGCCGAATGTTCGCGAACGTCGCGCGACGTTCGCCAATTTGAGTTCGCGTTCAATTCGAATAAAAATCGTTCGACCATTTGATTCCTTCGACCGCTAAAATCGAACAATTTCCATTCGTTCGAACGATTGTAAGCATTCGATCGAATGAAAAGCATTCGATCGAATGGCTTCGATCGTTCGATTCGAACGAAAATCATTCGATCGAACGATTAAAATCCTTCGATCGTTCGAATCGAACGATTTTGCGGGTGTTCGAAGTTCGCGAACTGTTCGCGAACTGTTCGCATTTTTGAACACCAAAACGGCAGTTCGCTACATCCCTACCTGCTTGTAATTGATGTTTGCTGGTTGAAAATTCGTATGGGCTCCCATAAGACCTACAGGAGACATTTTCACAAGGGTGATAAGTGCAGGGACCCAGAATTATCTCTCTACACATATTTTCAGTAGCATAATTGGTTAGTTTACTATTATTAAAAACTTTACAAAACCATGAAAACATTTTCTGGAGTCATTTGATATTCCTTGCTCCAAATGCAAAGGTGTCAACTGGGATTTTTCCACGTTTTTTTCTTGCACCAAAAAGATTAGAGTCAGTGGTTGTCAATGAATTTTTCATGTGCAAAAAACACATTTCCCCTGGAGAAACAAAAGAGATGGCATTTCATCGTAAATTCACAAACATTTTCACCAGTCACAGAAACTGGAATTTCACTGTGAAACTGTATTAGAAAAAAAAATGCTCATCCTCAGTTATTATTGCACACTGAGGTGGATTCCTTGTACTACTGTGGAGACATCTAGAAACCCTGTAAAAATTGTATATTCATTTTGGATCTCTCAGCAAAGAGAGATCCAAAAGAACAAATATATTAACTGTTCTTTTTTTTTTTTTTTTCAGGTGGCCTTATTAAAAACATTCATTACATCTCTGTTTCTTTTTACAGACATGTAGTGCAAATCTAAAATACATGTTAAAATATATAGAAACTGTTTTTAAAAATGCATTTACTGCAAAATATGTTTTCTCAGACCTATAAATACTAATGTTTTAATGCAAAATGCACATGTACATTTTCAGTTACATTCAGTTTTATTTTAATTCTCTTTTATAAACCATTTTGGCTAATCCTGTCTGTGCTGCTCTGATTACTCCAATCAGTGACTGTTTTAAAGTGAACCCCTGCAGGCCAATAATTTTGAAAAGCTATAATGATCGCTGTGCATTGCTACAAGTAAAATGTGAAGATTAAATATGAAATGATTTTTTAAAGACCAGGACGGCCTTGTCATCTGTGTCTTAATGTCAAGGCCTTAAATAGGATTTTGGTCTCCTCCAGATGAAAAAGTCTGTGGCATGTGTAACTCTACATTACACTTATTTTCTCGATAGATAGATAGATAGATAGATAGATGATAGATAGATAGATAGATAGATAGATAGATAGATAGATAGATAGATAGATAGATAGATTATATAGAAATATGGTTGAAGCAATCATTATTGACTTTTAGAGCAAACAGCCAAACAGTTATCCTACCTATGCTGTACTTTGTGTGAGTAGGATGGATGTTCACCATACAGTATAGAACTACAGACAATAAAGCAGGAAATTATACTATAAGACATTATTATAAAGCCTTGAGTGAGGTTGAAAGAGAATAAATGCTCCTAGACTGCACACTAAAAAGGCAGTTGGACTGATTAATTTAGCATTTACATGCTCTTTCTCAAAGGTCAGCTATCAAAGGTTTTTGAATCAGATGTGTTAATTATCCTGGTGTGTCAACTGAAGTCAATGCCCTATCAAGAAATACTTTTTGTAGACTTCACTTTTTCCACCCTTATCAATTAAAAGTCAAATTTGCAACCACATGCATGCACTTACCTGTCATATTTATGTGTATAGTGTTCCCACTGAATGGCTCATTTATTTTAAAGGACCTGAATATATGCAGAATGCAACTACAGCTATACGACCTGTTATATAGAATGCTTGGGAACTTGGGGTTTTCTGGACAAGGCATATTTCTCTAATTTGGATTTCCATGCCTTAAATATACAAAAAAAATAATGCAAAAATTAAATAGGATTGTCTCCAATAAGGATTTATTACCCCTATATCTTAGATTGGATCAAGTACAAGGTACTTTAGGGAAAAAAGGAATATTATAAAAAAAAATATTTTATCAAAAGAGAGACTATAGGAGATCACCTTTCCGTAATTTGGAATTTTCTGGATAATGGGTTTCCAGATAATGGATCCCATACATGTATGTTTATTGAAAGTTAGCCACAGTTAATAGAAGTCTACCAGGAGAACAGGTTATGATTTAGTACCAATTATCTTTGACTGCAGGTACTGCATTTTAGTGTTTCTTTAGCCTTTCTCTATGAGCTCTGATAGTCCTCTTTAGCTTTCTTTTTGAGACTCAAAGTAGAATTTCAAGACATTTAGAAATGTCATGAATGTCATAGACATTTAGAAATATAAAATGTATTTCCCCAGAATGAACACTAAACCAACAGATTTAAACCATATTTAGTGGCCTATTACAGAATCTTAACGTAAATACCATCAGTAAATGTAGGAGACATACATTATTGTTTGGGGTTATAGTTTAACTTTAAAACGCCTTTGACTTCATTTATCAACAGTGAGGCTAAATGTAACCTGCTCAGTTACAGATAACAACCAATAAATTGTGAGCTTGAATCACTTTACTGCAGGTTCATTAGGTTAGCCCCTCTCCTCCAATCATTGTAATATATCTATACAAGTCTTATTATATTTAGGAGTAGTGGAGAGAAAATAATATCAGATTTATACCATATTAAGTGGCCTATTAAAGAATCTTACCATAAATACCATCACTAAATACTGCCCTTTTAAACTGTAGCAGGAAGAATTGTGGGAGGAAAGACAGAACTTTGTCTGTTAATTGCCTGCCCTAATATGTATGTGTGCCCTTGGTTTATTTGTGTGAACCACGAATAGTACAATCCCAGGGGGGCAGCCCTTTGCACTTAAAGTGGTAATTGTCTATTTAGGACTACCCAACGACACATACTACTAGAAAAGTATATACTGTATTTATAAAAATGGTTTACTTTGATGAAGAAGGGTTTTACATATGAGCTGTTTTATGCACTATATTCTTATAGTGACCTATATTGTTTGGGGGTACAGTTTTACTTTAAAACGCTTTTGACTTCATTTAATAACAGTGGGGCTAAATGGAACCAGTTCAGTTACCGAAAACAACCAATGACTTTTGATTTTGAATCACTTTACTGCAGGTCATTAGGATAGCCCCTCTACTCCAATTATTGTAATGTTCCAAAACATCCTATACAAGGCTTTGCATTTGCCTTGATGAGTCTTATTATACTTTGGAGTAGTGGATAGAAAATGATATGAAGGTGTATTTATTTTCTGTTTTCTTTTTGAAAGGCTCAATAAAGAGTAAACAGACTTGTGAATGCTAATTAGCACAGCCTAATGAAAACATAATTATATTAGTTTAATTCAGCAGCAGATGATTCATGTTTTTTTTTAAATCCTTACTTCAGCAATTAACTCTATGACCTCGGTGGATCAAGATAAGTGTCTGCCAAGCCAGGTAGATTTTCAAACCTAGAGAATTTGTTTTTGGATTAATAGATAGGCCACCATTGGAGTGCAGGCTCACTCACAGTATGTATATTAAAAAAAAAAGGTTCCATTAAACCCTACTTAGTGAGAATTCATACTGAATGAATATAGCTCAAAGAGATAGAACACCAGTATTAACCAAATACACTCAAGAGAAGAATGTTAGATATTACTTCAATTTTTTTCTGAGTGGAAAATACTAAAATAAGTTCTGCCATGTGTATATAGGTCCATTGGTGTGTTCTTGAGTCTGAGTGCATTAATGGTCACAAACTCTCATATACTTTTACTTAGACAGACCAGTATCATCCATAGAGTTCTATCTCATGAATATTGTATTAATAAATTCATCATTTTCAAATATCTTTCTTACAAATGGGTTCATTATTAGTGAAGAGTACACCATAGAGTAAATGGGGTGAATAAATGGTGTTAGATACTGCAATTAGCTGGTGTAAAAGAAAATACACCTCTTTATAAATTAGCAGTTTTTATACAGTTTTATACCCTATTTTACACAGCTTGATTGAAAGGCCCCCTAAAGGATTTTTCTTGAATGCAGTTAAATCACATTTGCTTTAAAGCCCATTGACTTTAATTGTCTCTGGCGTCAAAATCTCCGTTTTGAGAATTTCGCTGGAAATTTGCGAAATGGGTCAAAGTCGTCCATCACTACATTTGACCTATCATTCCGACGCCGGCGCCAATTTTGACAATAAACGGACGCCCATTGACTTTAATTTTCGCTGGCGTCAAAATCTCCGTTTCGCGAATTTCGCTGGAAATTTGCGAAATGGGTCAAAGTCGCCCATCACTACATTTGACCTATCATTTTCAATGAGCCTCTCAAAGGTCAAATTAATTTTGAAAACACAACTTGAAAACTAGCTTGAATTTTGTTAATATGGCTCTCATTGACTTCTACATGAACTTGACAGCTTTTAGATGCAGAATATGTATACTCGAGTTTTGTGCTAAATAAATCTAAAACAAATTTAAGTTTTGGAAACTCAAATTAGAATTTGCAATTGTTTCCACAAAAAAAGGCAAATTGTGGTAAAAAGTCAAATCTGAATGTTTTTAATCTGTCTTTTCCATTTCTTAATTGTTATAATATTCTGTAGACAATTTACAGTAAGTAGTGTGTAAACTAAGCATATTAAAATGATGTCAAATAACCTTCTTCACACCTTAATCTTTTGAACTCATGAAAAACGTCTATGCTTTATTTATTGTACCCCATTTTAGTAGCCTGTCTGTCTCTCTCTCTGACTACTTTTTTGTTTTGTTACTGTCTATTGAAGAGCTAGAACTAAAATGGCAGGATTTTGATCAATCCTTTCAAACATCACAGGAAGTAAACGGAATCCAAAGTTGCTACAGCCCCATGTTTAACACTGATACATGGTTTAACGATGCATTGGCTTCTGTGCTTCTTAACAGGCATCAGTCAGCAAGATTTAATTGACTCACTGGTTGCTGCAAGCGACTGCTCCAGTACTTTGATTTCTTTATGTCCTTAATCCCCTATTTTTAAATAAGCAGGAGTATGATTTAGTGTCCTTACACTTAGCAGTGTTTGGCATTCAGCGCAAAGATCAAAGTCTGTGAAAATCACGAGAGGAAACTCAACATGTTTTCAGAAAGAGAAAAACAGTGTATGTAAGAAGCCATCTCTGCCTGCTGAGTCCAAAAGCCAACACTTTCAGAGGTGAAAATTACAGGGAGCTATTTTGAAGGTTGCCTCTGATGGGTGCTTTAATTTCTCTACTTGTTCACACTGTACCATACCTTCAGGGATTAAGCTAGATGTGATAGTGCTCTAAAAAATATGTTGCCTACCCGATTCCCACATTTGATGCACCCTGGTGTGAAAACTTTAAACAAGGCTATGAATGCAATATGCCTTCACAGAAGCTAAGGCTTTGTGCTATGCTGCAGGGGGTGAAGTGGATTACTCTAACTTTGAACAAGGTGCTACTCTCTACTTCCATAGGGGAAAAAAAGAAAGATACATTATGCGTTGGCCTGGAAAATCAAGCACAGAGAACAGAAAATGAAAAACACTGGGTATCAAAAGGTGGCTATTAAGAGATGGCATTTCTGTAACATATGATGGAAAAATGTCATCCATTTACAGGTAATAATAGTCTTTATTATAGTCTGGAATTCGACTTAATGTTAGATGAATTTTTTGCTTGCTTGCAAGAAAAGTACAATATTTTCTACAAAAATGGTTTGATAAGGGGAGTCAGGAATAATCAACACCTTCCTTAGCCTTTGGGGCGAGAAATATTCCACCATTGGAGTACATGGTGGAATATTTACATTACTACTGTAACTTTACAATATGGCTCTTATAGTAACACGCAAAGATTTATATATCAATTACCATAATATATTGTGAAATGGACTTTTATACAAGAATTTTAGAAGCATGTTAATGTGACAATTTAATACAAATCCTTCAAAGAAATTGAGTATGAGTGCCTTAGAATGAGAGATCAGGAACATGTGCTTCTAAGGAAGGTGACATCAGCGAAATGTGTCACTATAGTGAGTGACTACAGACAGAAAAATTCTGTGTCACAAGTGCAAAGTGTATTTTTATTAGTTTACTACATGGGACATTTCATTCCAAAAGTTTATTAGGAATATTAAACTTAAATTACACTTTGCCAATTTTACCCCACTTGAGGGCAATAGGGAGGCATTCCCAGCAGATAAAATGTGCTGTTGTAAAAATAGGAGCACGTTTATTCCAGAGATTACCAATGAGTCAATATCTGCTTTTGAGAAAATTATCACATATGAAGTAAGGTATCTGTGAGACAAAAAAGCAACCAATGCCAAACGTAAAAATGTAACATACAAAGAAAAGGTAAAGGTAAAAGCCTTAGAGATGCCTCTGCCAGTCAGAGATATGTTCCTCTATTAAAAAGGGAACTCAAAGATTCCTGGGGAAACCTAAAGTTGGTACCTTGGCATGTCTTAATTGCATTTTTTGCCACTCCATTTTTAAAAGAGAAGTTTTGCGCCATCCTATATAAGGCACCCCAATAAAAATAAGACACTTTGCCACATGTGACGCAAACAATGTGATCTATCTGCTGAAGTGCCAGTGTGGCATGTGGATATGTAGGCCAATCATCAAGGGCCATAACAATGTGCAAGAACATAGAGGCAACATACAGTATGTAACTATAAGCAATGGACAGCTACAGAAACTATAGTCTCTAGTAATTGGACAGTTTAAGAAGTGGTACTACCGATTAAGAGGTGGTAATATGAAACAGCATTAGTTGTCAATAGAAGCCGTTTAGATGAAGAAACTCAATACACTGCAATCAAAAGGTTTGAATGACAGCAGTAGCTCATGAGCAACATGTTGCTCTTCGACCCATTGGATGTTGCTCACAGTGTCCTCCAAGCAGATGCTTATTTTTTAATTTCTTAAAGGCAAGTTTTAGTTGCATAAAAACAATGTGTACTGCCAAACAGAGCCTCTTGCTAGCTGCAAGTCCACAAAGGGGCTACCAAATCACCAATCACCGCCCTTATTTGGCACCCTCAGGAACTTTTTGCATGCTTGTGTTGCTCTCCAACATTATTTTATACTTGAGTGTGGCTCGTGGGTAAAAAAGTTGGGGATGTCTGCTCTATATGGTATCAATGATTTATCCTTTCCTTTACAGATATAGTTAATTGTGCCCAAATATTGTCTTGAAATGTTCTGTGTTTCACCAGCTAATGGTAAGATATAGGGGCAGATTTATTAAGGTTTGAATATTCACCACCTAAAACTTGCCAAATTTATTCACAAGTCAATGGCAGAGGACTGTTGACTCAATTTTTTTGGAGAAAAACTCAAATTGATTTTCATAAGATAACATTCGAGTTTTGAGTACATTTGAATTTATAAGAGTAAAAATAAGTTGCCATAAATTAAACCTTTGGTAAAGCTGCACTATATTGTACATTCTTCCTTCCTATGTTTCTTTATATGCTTGTGGTATCAGGTATTAGAGATAGGCCCAGGAATGGGCAATTCCTTAAGATTATTGCTGTTTCTCTGGACACTAATGAGATACATTTAACTGAATATGTATGGACTCACTACATCATCATGGACCTTTGTTATGAGACACACCCTGTTGAATATGTATGGACGATAGACTGAATTAAATTGACACACCTCTGAGGTGGTCACATCACTTTGTGGTTCACCTATAAATATTTGTACTGAGTTTCTTGTTTATTACACTTGATAAAGGGCTTATAGCCGGAAACATGTTGTGGGAATAAAGCACCTATTTGGAGCAAGTTCTGCTCTATGGCTCTTTCTCAGTAACATGTCTTCATATGCCTGTGGAACCACACTTATAGCAAGGTTGTTCACTGGGTATAAAAGTCTAACTTGGTCCACACTTGATCACTTTCACACATTAAATAAAAATTACAGGGTGGTAGATATTCCTAGGATTTCAACCCTTTGTTTAAGGGATCCTGTCATCGGAAAAACATGAGCAAACAAATTGTTTTATATTAAATTTTGAAATCTGACATGGGGCTAGACATTTTGTCAATTTCCCAGCTGCCCCTGGTCATGTGACTTGTGCCTGTACTTTAGGAGAGAAATGCTTTCTGGCAGGCTACTGTATTTCCTTCTCATTGTAACTGAATGTGTCTCAGTGAGACATGGGTTTTTACTATTGAGTGCTGTTCTTAGATCTACCAGGCAGCTGTTATCTTGTGTTAGGGAGCTGTTATCTGGTTACCTTCCCATTATTCTTTTGTTTGGCTGCTGGGGGGGGGGGAGGGAGGGGGGTGATATAACTCCAACTTGCAGCTGGGAAATTGACAATATGTCTAGCTCCATGTCAGATTTCAAAATTGAATATAAAAAAATCTGTTTGCTCTTTTGAGAAATGGATTTCAGTGCAGAATTCTGCTGGAGCAACACTATTAACTGATTAATTTTGAAAAAAAAAATTCCCATGACAGTATCCCTTTAAAGACAATTCCTTAGTCATCACCTACAGAGCAACTTACAAAAATGACTGTAGCAACACATATGATTTAGCAATAGGGATCAAAGTTGATTCAAATATCTAATTTATACTGGTTTGTTTCCATTGTATAGCTTTATTAGATTTTAATCTGTGTTACCTGCTAATCTGGAAATTATGTGTCCAAAAATGTTTGCTAGATTTTGTCACTCACAGTATCTTGGGTTAACACTATCTAGCAGCAGAGGTGAATCAGTTAAAGTTATAAATCCATGTAGTGATCAACCTGTGCTGATATGTGAATACCCAAAGATATATACAATTAATCCAAGAAATTCCTATGGTTTTGCCATCATCGCTTACAGTATATTTCTGTCAATATTCTAAAGCTCTAAAATTCTTCATTAGAGAAAAAAGAAATTAGAAGAGCTCCTAAAAAATGACTGTAGAAGTTGCTTGAAAATGGTAAAACATTTTCAACTTCAAATATATACAATGTTTAATTATATTATCATCATTGCCTCTAACTCAGTTGTGACTGAAATATTACAAATACCAAACAGAAACACACACTCCACATATTTATGTCATGTCCTATCATCTCAATAAAAAAAAAACCAGAGTCAGTTTTAACTTTGTCGTTGAATTCCTCATTGTAAGGCTAGATTAGCTTTTGTATAATACAAAAACCTTTTGCATACTGAGAATAAAGCAGCAGCATTTTACCAATTTATTGACATCTTCCAGCCCTCTCACTTTCTCTTTATTAACAATACTTATAAAGAAAACTGCATTCATACAAAAAAGTAACTTTGATGGGAGGCGAGAAAGAGACAGATAATTGCAATTCACTTTTTCTTTTTGTCAGTTCTAAATAGTGAGAAATATTACAGTAAAGAAAGGCTGCAGTGACATCTGAAAGGGAGATTATGCTGTTTATTTAGTAGGGCACAGATAATGATCCCTTTTACATAAGCCTCTGAGGAAGTGTTCTGGGAGGAACACAAAATGATTAAGACTATATACTTGTCCCATTCTACAATGCCTTCATTTTTAATCTAACATTCTTACCTGGATATCCTATTTCTTTTCTGAAAAGCTGCTGAAGTGGTGTTCATTCCATCTCTTATAATGCATTTTAACTAAAGATTGCATAACCATTTTTTTTTTGCTTAGAATAGAGCTATATATATATATATATATATATATATATATATATATATATATATATATATATATATATATAAGATAATCAAAGGACTCGCACTCCAATTCCTTTTTCGTGAATAAACGTGTTAATTTATTTTTAGTTGCATCTTTCCAATGTTTCGGCCCACATTAGGGCCTTTTTCAAGGATAAGGCCCTAATGTGGGCCGAAACGTTGGAAAAATGCAACTAAAAATAAATTAACATGTTTATTCACGAAAAAGGAATTGGAGTGAGAGTTCTTTGATTATCTTATCTGAACAATATTGACCCACGCACCCTAAATTGTTAGGAACATCTGGTAAGAGTGTATACACTGGACTATATATATAGTAAATCACCACTCACAGATCCATGCATTTAAAGTGGGCCCTAATCATTAAGCATAACAGGGGTTAGCAAAATATTCTAGAAATAAATTCTTTCAGGCTGCTTTATCACATTTTGAGGTTAATGGGGAGTCTGAAAATCTCAAACATTTTACTAAACTGTAAAGTGTCATGAATAGGCACCCAGAATCTAGAACCAATGCTAAGCTCCCTGGTCTCAGCTTTTGCTTCCGCCTTTAACAGCCTCCTTTCACCTCGGGAGGAGCCCTCGGCTAATCAGATGCCGCCAGGTCTTATTAAGAGAGGAGCCAAGCGAAGGTTCTAGACGAGCATAGGGGCACGATCATTAAGCAAAGTCTTTGGGCAGAAGGTCAAAATACAAGGAGCAATAACGGGCAATAATCTCAGTGTCGAAGTCCGTTTAAATAGTGTTTGAATTTTGCGCCATTGCGTGCTGATGTCATGACGCCAGTGTCGATGAGCCTATAAGGAAAGGAGATGCACACAGCACACACCCTAAGGGACCGCACTAGAGCAGCATGGCAGGAGTCCCTGGTAGACCACCAGGGTGAAGGACTGTTACAGAAACAAAATTCCCATTGACTTCTACAAAACTTTTTTACTTACCAAGTTTTTTTTTGACTTTTCACATATTTTTCACTTGCAGTTTTATTTATGGTCATGGTTAGTGATGAGCGAATATTTTCGCCATTCGTGGATTCGCAACAAATTTTGCAGAGAAAAAAATATTCTCAGCGGATAAAATGCAAGAAAATTACTTTAATGCATTTGGCGTGAGAAAAAAAGTCACACATAGACTCTAATGTATTTTGCTAGAAAAAAGTTGCTGCGACAAAAAATTACGCCCAATTCTCAAATTTTCATGTGAAGCGAAACTGGCAGATTTGCTCATCACTATTCAGGTTTTTTTGCTGTGAAAAATCTGATTCAAGAGAAAAGACTAACTTGACTTTTGATATACTGTACCTGTCCCTTAGAGTGCAAAAGCATATCATTCAAATCATATGTATGGAACCACATTCCTGCATGCCTTAACTGTCTCATCAAGTGGAAGACAATATTGATAATTTTTATTACAGAAAGTGTAAAAAGTACGAAAAAAAAAGACTGCACACTGCTTTTAGCCGTTTCCAGCTTCAGGCTTCTGCATGCCCGAATGGAGTACAGCGACTTATGGATAGACCCATAAATACAACACTGACTGCATTAGGCAGTACATACAGTAGGTACAAAGGCATCCCCTCTCCTGCCTCCTACCTGTCCCATAACTTGCACATTTGGGCCATTTCACTTTGCCGAATAATTCTCAAGATGGCAACAAAGCTTGTGAAACGGCAAAAATTTGCGAAACACATTGAAGTCAATGGGCATCAAAATAATTTTGATGAGCATCAATTTTTGATGCCAGCGACAATTTTTATATGTGCAACTATATTTTTTTGTCGTAGCAGGTTTTTCCCCGCAAATTTTCAACCCAGATTCAAGACAAAACATTCGTGGTCAGCGAAACACAAAGTTTTCCCGTGAATCCATGCTTGGAGAATTTATTCGCCCATCACTACTTGCAGTACAGTGCTTTTGCCCTCAATGAGCGCTATACAGATAAAAATATACATACATACATACTTGCACATCATTCAGATGCAAGTTAGGGATCTTTCCTATAGTAGGCAGTAAAGACAGGGCTGGCCTGCCTTACACACTAGTAGAAGAGTGTTGTCACCTCTGGCTGGTACACTCCCATGCAGGTCTTTAATGTAGGAAGTAGTTAGGACACATTTGATGAGATCAACGAAGGCAAACGTTTATTGAACAACCTCTCCCAGGTTCACGGGCAGACCAAAGTCAATTGACCAGGAACATTCAAGACTGCTACAGGCAGAAGCAGAGCCGAGACCAGGGAGCCTAGCACCTGTTCTGGATTTAGGGAGCCGATCGTGACAATAGGTTTCTGAAGGGAATCCCTCCTTCAGGCCAAAAGTACTGGCTGTTGTCCCATGGTGAATGAACTATATATTGTCTAATAACACTGAAATGTAAAGTATATTTCACCTCTTCTATTCTGCACCTCAAAATAACCCCTAATATAGTTCAAAGGACATGTAAAGCCTACATTTTCCTACCATGTATATAAGTTGGGCATATCTTCCTCACCCACGCCACATGATTTGTTCTACATATACCGCCTCAATTTGCCAGCGCCATCACATTTCCTAAAACAAATAGCAGCTTTAACCCAGTGGCCATTTTCCTTCTGACGCATGATCAGTAGCATTCACATGTGCAAACAGGACATGTATGCTGTAAAGTTCATGCAATGCAGAATGCAGCTTTACAAAGGCACAACGTTGATCAAAAGTTCTACTGGGGTTGAGCACTGTAATACTTAAGCTGAGCTCAGGAGAGGTGGTCAGGAGAAAAAAAATAGGATCAGACAGCTAGAGTTTCTATGGGAATCAGCAATGCTATTTCTTCATTAGCTGTTGGGCTGGAGGATGTGTTCAGTAAAATTAGCTGAGAAGAACTGAGCATGCTCATGAGCCAACAGCCAAAGAAAATTCCTGAGGGAGGGGCAGAGTGGTTTAGAGTAGGTGAAGGAATTCTAAGTGATTAAGGGGATGCAGCCTTACTGTTAACCTTTTAACAACCAGAGTGTCAATCATCTCAAGATTTCAAAGAGGCTGTTCACTGATTACATTTTTGTGGGGGGGTTACATGTCCTTTAATATTGTAATTAGGGTTCTGATCCTGCAACAGCTATGCCTATGGATAACCACCAATGACAGCTTTTTCTTCCCCTGCATACCTTAGGTCACACTCTCTAAAGGACTTTTAAAACACCAGGAGGGTTATAGAAAATAATAAGTAAAATTGTGGCCAGCAAGGCTATGAACAGCTCATCTCTTGAAATCCCCTTTAGACAAAAAATAGGTAAAATAATCATAATAAATGAGATGTGGCACCAGAGTGTTAAATATACACTATATATATATACTAGCACTTATGTAATCATTCTTATTTACATGTGTGATGTTCATTGCAAAGAAAACATGCTATATAAAGTTAGAAAGAGAGATAGTAAAACCATTAAACGTCACAGTGAAAAAAGAAATAAAGAAAATACATTGGTATAATTGGGATATAGTGGGGGGGTAGAAGAAACTAGAGTTTAACAGGGTTACATACTTTATCTCTCAATGACTCGCCCAATAATCTTTGAAATCAGTAAATGAACCTTGCTAGTACTTTTTATTACTCTATTTATTTATACTCTATTTTATTTATTGTCACTTCTACACTGAACTTCCCTGTGATGAACTATAACTCAACTATTTTCAATGTGTAGGCTATGTATTTCTGTTTTTAATCTGTCTGGAAACAAGACAAAAAGTACTGCAAGATGAATGAGCTACAGGTACATTGGGGGTGACAAAGTGATCAAGATGGAGAGCGCTTTGTTAATGGATTAGTTTTAAGTACACTAATAAAGACATTTTTTATATAATTTTGACAGGACCTTTCTTTGGATTTCACACTCATTCAGCCAAGTGGATAGAAGTTCATGCATTTCTTTATTTGTATTTACTAGGTTGCTCTATAATATTGCTATCTCTGCTGGAATCCAGCAATCTAATGTAGCTCTTTCAAAATATACGCTTGTCCCATTCTCCAAAGATAGCAGAAGCTGAGCCAAGGCATACGGTAGAATAAACAAAGAAACAAGCTTGGTAAATGGAGATGCACTTCTTTGATTGAAGATGTCGAAATTTATGGCTATGTAGTCAGCAGATTTAAAGCTTTTTTTATTTTTCATTTTTAAATCTTGAATTCTGTTGATGCATTCAATAAAGAACCTTGCATGTAAGGGGGTAAGCATGTTGTTCTATTCATTGCTGGGCATAGCTTAGCTTGACTCCGAGCTGAATAGAGAGTTAGTTTGTTTAGATAACATAACTCCCGCAAAGCTTAGCTTGTCTAAAATGAAATGATGGCTGGAAAAAAAAATATTGATTGGAAACGAACGGCTTGCAATACAACAACATGAGTGGTTTGGGTCGAGATTGCCCATATCTGTTTAAAGTCAGTAATTTCACAAGAAAATAGGTGTTAGAGGAGAGAAAAGAGCCTTCAATAAAACGAGATTCATATCGCTGTAAGTAGTCATAGGGTTATTCAGCACAATGATTTATCTACAAAGCACAACGCTAGCCAATTCTGGTTTTTACTATTATTTAATCAAAGTCATTTTTCTTTACTGTAGCAGACTGTTTAAAGCTATAACTCATCTAGATTTTATGTTTCATTGGTATGGTGAAAGGCAAATGTAACTGACTTTAAAGAAAAAGACTACAAAAACAAAATTTAAAAAATATATATTTTTTAAAGTACCTAAAGTTAGTTTGAAGGGATAATAAACTATAAAATAGTTCATGAGTTGAACATTTCATGCAACTTAATGGATCTAGTGCCCGTGGCAATAAACCTAGACACTATGGTATTAAAAGGGAATGCAAGGTATGCTTGTATCTCATGCCCCTCATTAAACATTATTGGGGTTATTTACTAAAACTCAATTTTTCTGGTCAGGCTCTTTGGAGCAAAAATTAAAAATTTTCAAGATTTATTATACCCCGATGCTGCAAAGAGCCTGAATCCAAAAATCCATATATTTAAACCTGTTAAGGTCATGTATTAGTCAATGGGAGATGTCCAAATCCCAATTTGAATATACTGTGGTTTGCCGTGGGTTTAGTCAGATAATCTGAAAAAATCAGGGGTTTCAGCTAAAACCTGAAGACATCGAGTGATTCGGGAAAAAAGTAAAAAAAATTGTACGATTAGGGTCTTTGGTAAATTTTATCGAGTTTTTTCCCGATCCAATGTTTTTGAGTTATTTTAATAATAAATGAGGCAAAATCACGGATGGGAGTTTGGTCAAGCTTTTTTATTTAAAATATGAGAAAAAATTGTATTTTAGTAAATAACCCTCTATGTTTACAGTTGCCAAATGTGTATTACAAAGTGACAGTATGTATTGAATCAGTGATTTAACAACAAGACCCCATGGCTGCAAGGAACCTGAGTCTGCTTCTTCCATAGGGGGGCCTGCGGGCGACCTGAAATGTTTTCCATGATGTGGAGGACCCAACATGTTGTCTAGGGGGGTGGTGGTCCAAAATAAACTGCAGGGGAGCCTGGACTCCCAAAGTTATGCCTCATAGGTAAACAGTACAAGGTGGCAATTATACAAAAAAAAATTCTAATGAGCTTCCCACTAACCACCAATGTTCATCAGATTCCCATCAATATCCTTTATAAAACAATACTCAAAAAGTATATTCAGTGCAAGCCCTATTCAACTAATGTTGAACAAATGGGTATTATATCCATATAACCTTACACTGCTTCATGACCAGGCCTTGCACGTGCATTATTTTGTCACTTTTTTTCAGTAGCACATTATAGAATAAAGTAGGACTTGGCTTAGCTATGATATGGTTCCTAACCGAACTTTAGTTAATGGGAATAGCCTGGGAGTATCAGTGATGATGTTCAGGTTTCCTACACGTTACATCATTCCTGATGCCCAAGAGATTATACATGTGGAAGACCTAGTCATGAAGCAGTGTTGAGGGTAAAGGGTATAATCCCCCTTTGTTTAACATTAGCTCAATGAATAGGGGTTGCACTGAATATACTTTATGAGTTAAAAAGGGAAAATCTATGAATTTTGTTATTTCTTGAGCTAAACAGGGCAAGCAGGAAAATGTAAGATACTCCATGTTTGTTTCTTACTTGCAAATAATTAGATTACAAGTGAATTTATAATCCTCCCACAGAATGAACTTCTGCTGATCTGTCCAGTGATGATCTAAAATGTCAATAACATTTTTTTTTTCCATTGTACATTGTTGACTTTTTGCTCTGGTGAATGGTCGTTACTCTGCAAATTCAGTAATGAGCAAATTCTACTGAACGTAAAATGAAGCTAGATCTTCCTCAATCTCACTTACTGTATATATTCGCGTATAAGCCGAGTTTTTCAGCACCCAAAATGTGCTGAAAAACTCTACCTCGGCTTATACGCGGGTCAGCTAAAAAAAGGTTGCCGCTTACTCACTGATTGAAGTGTGCAGTGACTCCTCCGTGCTGCCCATACTTCTCCCCGCTCCTGGCTTCCTTAGCCCTCAGCCCCTCCCCTCTCAGCTCTCGTCGCTCAGTACTCCTCAGCCCTTCCCCTTTGGGAAAATGTGCGCGCATTACCGTATTGCGCGTAGGAGCGCACAAGAGTTTAGAAGAGGAGCGCTCGAGACGTGGATGAGGTGCGCGCTCACTCTGTGATACGAGCACGCACCTGTACAGGGAGCGGAGTGCCCTGGGACTGATTGACAAGAGCTGAGAGGGGAGGGGCTGGAGCAGAATTAAGCGAGGAGGGGGGAGAAGTATGTGCAGCAGCATGGAGGAGTCAGTGCATGCTTCAGATCAGTGAGTAAGCAGCAACGTTAAAGCTTTAAATTGGCCATGTCCTAAAATAATTTCTCACCCCTAGGCTTATACATGAGTCAATAAATTTTTCCAGTTTTCTTAGGTAAATTAGGTACCTCGGCTTATACACGGGTCGGCTTATACACGAGTATATACGGTACATCATATACATTAAATTTGTAAAAATGCTGGCTACTTTTTTTAGCGGGATTACCTGCAAAAAACTTTTTTTGGGTTAAAATGTTTCCCTAATCATTTGAAGGACATGGAACATTTGTTTTAGGGTGTACTCATATGTAGGGCATTATATCTTTGGCCACTTCAAGCATTTGCACCAACATCTCTAATAAAGACGTCCATAGGACCTTAATGTACCGCCCTATTCAAATTGACCTAAGTGTAAGAGGACGAACAAAGTTTCGCTAGGCAGAAGTGATCACTAGCGTAATTTTGCTTTGAGACGCTCGCACTGCCGAAGTAATGTTAGCAAAAAGTCCCCAACGTTCGATGCCCAGGATGCAACTTTGCATTTTAGCCAATTAGCGTAGTGGTAATGAATTTTCACCTGGTAAAGTGTGGCAAAGTGTTCACTGGCGGCAATTCACGCTTTTATAAATCTGCCACATAGATTGATAATCATTAATGGGGGATTATTACAAGTTAAAATATATTAGTTAGTTTTGTAACGTTATCATAAGGTAAGTTCTGGAACTATTTTACAAAAGGGTCTTGAAACCCAAAAGTTTCTGAAACCCTGTATTATCAAAAGTTTCTCTGCATAGAGACCTATGTTTTTTAATGTCCCAGAGTCATAGGGGTAAATTTATCAAAGAGTGAAGTTCCGCCACTAGAGTGAAATTCCGCAGCTCTCAATTCATTTCTATGGGATTTTGAAAGGCGTATTTATCAATGGGTGAAAGTGAAAGTTCACCCTTTGATAAATACGCCTATAAAAATCCCATAGAAATGAATGGAGAGTGGCGGAATTTCACTGTAGTGGCGGAACTTCACTATTAACTTCACTCTTTGATAAATATACCCCATAGTGCTGTAGACAAGGGATGGGCGAATTTGACCCGTTTTGTTTCGCCAAAATTTCACCACTGGCAAAATGTCGTCAACGCCCATTAAAGTCTATGGGCGTCAAAAATTTCTTTTAGACGCGTGTCTTTTTTTTTTGTTGCATATTGCCATACAAGTCTATGGGCGTCATTTCCGCTGCGAAACAAGACAAAACAATTCGCACATCCCTACTGTAGACACATTATTCTTAGAATCTAATTTGTAATTCTTTGACTACAGAGAGAAATATAATAGTACAGTACAGTATATCAACTCACAATGTGATCTTGACACCCACAGCTGGAATTTGCTTACTAGACAAATGGCACACTCTGCTGACAAGCTAATCTCTTGTTTGTTAGTGAACACACATAAAGGGGTCATAAGGCCATACTGTATGTACGCCAGCAGAGAAAACGACTGTGTGCCATGAGCCTGATAACTGAATTTTAGATGTAGGCGTTGAACTGACATTGTTGAGTTGAGATACTGTACTGTATACTTCACTAAAGAACAAACAATTCGATTCCAATTAGAATTCAGTTAGATTCCAAAAATAATTACTGGTTAGAATGAGAGAATCTGATAAATGGGTCAGGGTAACATTCTGGTTGAACCACAAGGGGCTTGTCCAGCTGATTCTAAACTAAAGGTGAATATATGTAAACACTGAACATACAGTACACATTGGTGGACATTTTGTCACCTGCAATAAATTGTGGCTACTGCGTGCCATTGACCCAAAGAACAAATACCAAAGAAAGACTCTAAGGGGCAGATTTATCAAGGGTCGAATTTCGAAGTAAAATATACTTCGAAATTCGACCATCGAATATCGAAGTCGAAGTTTTTTTTACCAAATTTAACCGTTTTGTGGTCGAAGTAAAATCATTTGATCGAACGATTAGAACGATTTCAGCAATAAATCGAACGATTTTACTTCTACTACAAAAAAACATACAAAAAGAAGGTCCCCATAGGCTAACATAGCACTTCGGCAAGTTTAATTTGGCGAACTATTGAAGTCTAAGTTTTTTTAAAGAGACAGTACTTCGATTATCGAATATTCAAACTATTTTACTTCAAATCGAATACTAAGGGTCAGATTCACTAAATTCGAGTGAAGAATTCGAAGTAAAAAAACTTTGAATTTTCGAATTTTTTTGGGCTACTTCGACCATCGAATGGGCTACTTCAACCTTCGACTACGACTACGACTTTGAATCGAAGGATTCGAACTAAAAATCGTTCGACTATTCGACCATTCGATACTGTCTCTTTAAAAAAAACTTCGACCCCCTAGTTTGGCAGATAAAAGCTACCGAAGTCAATGTTAGCCTATGGGGAAGGTCCCCATAGGCTTGCCTAAGTTTTTTTGATCGAAGGATATTCCTTCGATCGTTGGATTAAAATCCTTCGAATCGTTTGATTAGAAGGATTTAATCGTTCGATCGAAGGAATAATCCTTCGATTGTTCGATAGAATTTTCTGCGCTAAATCCTTCAACTTCGATTTCAATTCCTAGTCGAATATCGAGGGTTAATTAACCCTCGATATTCGACCCTTGATACATCTGCCCCTAAGTAAATTCTAAGTCGTAGTATCCTATTGGATGGTCGAAGTATCCAAAAAATTACTTGAATTTTGAATTTTTTTACTTAGAAAATTCCCTCCAATTCACTTCGACCCTTGGTAAATCTACCCGTAAATACTTTTTAAAAGCTTTAACACAAATATTTTTTTCTAAAGGCAGTTTATTTTACATAAGAAACTAGAAAATGTGCCCGACCTTCAGAAAAATATGGAGAAAAAAAATATTTGTAGAAAATTCTTTATTACATCCAGTTTGTGTGCTTGCAAAAGGCTTAAGAGTTATTTTCCCACTTCTGTTATTATTTAACTTGTCACAGTACATCAAGACATAGAAAGTGTTTAGAGTATAAAGCAAGGCCCTCACATTTAATATAAATTTCATCAAACTGAAATGTGTTCAACTTAAAAAAAAAAAGTTAACTTTTCCATTTTCATTCTGTCAAAATAACCTTTTGCTTTTCGGTGATGCATTTTGAATATGATGATATTTACGTTCACTAATAAAATTCTTTCGGAGGTGTTAAGTCAGAGTGTTCAAAATAAGTCTTTTTAAAGGGACAACATGACATTTAATACAAACACATGCTGGAACTTTTGATGCCTCATAATAAAAACAAACCCTAACTTTAACCAATGCTTAAACTCTAACCATCTTTTTAAAATGGAATATAAATCCCCAGTAGTCCCTTTTTTGTGGCTGAATTGCTTGTAAATTGTTGTATAATGAGAGGTATAGTTTATAGTGCTTTCCTTTTAAAACTTGATGGCTGCATAATCTAGCAGTAAACATTAGCACACAAACATTAATCCATCTGAAAAGGTAGAGCTAATAAAAGCCACACAATTGGAAAAAGAATGGCGGCAGAGCAGCCCACACATTTTTAAAGTGAGTAAAGGGACCTCATTTGGTTTATCATAAAGGTATTGCATACTATAAAAATGTGTAATTTTAAATATATTCCCCATAAATATATGTATTTTTTAAATATTTGCATAATTAAAATTTCTGAAATATGTGGTGTTAAAAAGCTTCACATGTATTAAAATGAATTATATTTTATAAAATATATATGTACATGATATTTTTCTAGTTACGGAGTTACTTTACAGCGTGTCAGTAGTGATGGGCGAATAAATTCGCCAGACACAAATTCGGGACAAATTTCTGAGTTTCGCCGCGAAAAATCTGCAGATTAAAAAAAAAAAAAAAAATTTGACGTGCGTCAAAATTATTCGGACGCCCAATAACTTTAATGCATTTGGACCAAATAGTCGTGTACATAAAAACAGTTGCACGTCAAAATTATTTGGACGCCCATTGACTTTAATGCATTCGGAACAAATAGTCGCGCGTATAAAAATTCGCCTCAAAATTGACGCGCTCAAAATTTTTAAAGTGGTTTGCAAATTTTTCTGCACAGATTCGCCCATCACTGGGGGGCATGTTTATCAAGGATCGAATTTCGTATTGAAAAAACTTTGAAATTCGAATTCAAAAAGACCAACCAAAATTAAGTCAAAGGGTTTTTTTTGGGGTCAAATAGATCTGTTTTTGATCTAATAGGTCCGTATTTGGACGAAGTCGAATTGTTTGAATCAAAGGAATAATGCATTCGACTGAATTTGTTTCAAAGTTTTTCCAAAAAATTAATTCTATTTTTCAAAGTCCACCAATTGACTAGGAGGTCCCCCATAGGCTAAAACTTTTCAAAGTCAAATTTTTAAAGAGACAGTACATGATAAATTTCGATATTCAAAACTTTTGCAAATTCTAATAGAATTTGGACTATTCCCTAATCGAAGTACACAAAAATAGCTCGGAATTCTAGTTTTTTTCAATTCGAAAATTCACCTCGACCTTTGATAAATCTGCCCCTAGGTGTCAGTGTTACAACAGTAGGTAGGCAGTAGGGATGAGCACATTTTTTTTGCCAGAGCTTTGTTGGAAAATTTGTGGTTTGGTTAGTGGCAAAAAAATCCACTAATCTGCACTACAACTGATGCGTTTGTTTTGTTTCGTTTTTTTGTGTGGGAAAAGAAAAGAGAGAAAATGCCCATTGACTTCAATGCATTTGATGTGAGGAAAAATATCCATTGACTCTGAATTTGCTGAAATTTTGCCACTACATACAAATGTACAGCTCAATTTGTTTGTCCATGGCAGAATTCTTATGAATCTGTGCTAGAATTTCGCATGCACTTTGTTTTGCAAAGTGCCCTTTGGCACTCATTTATTAACACTGGGCAATAGGCAGTAACCCACTTCAGTTAACCAGTGATTGGGTTTATTTCAGCCAGCTGCACGTGAAACAGCAAATGCAACAATTTGATTGGTTGGCATGGGCTATTTTGCCCAGTGTTAATAAATGACCCTTGTTCACGTCAATGCATTTGGCAAAACATTGCCATTTTTCTAATGTTTCGGCAAAGTGAATGGGGAAGTTTCATGCATCACTAGTGGTCAGTAATTTTCTATAGGTGGTCACTTATTTTCTATAGGACTACCAAGTAACAGTGTCAAGGCTGATTTGGCCTGCAGGAAGGCCACATATTTTTGGAATAAAAAAAAAAAACCCAAAGCTTCAACCTGGTAGAACTCCATTGCAACAAGATGTAAACTACATAAAATTCTAACAAGCAACAATTAAAAATTATCAGTGACCACATGCACACAGGAAGGTTATGAGACAACTGAATTTTATATAAAGGTGAAACAGCAAATGTAGTTTTGAAACCAGGTTGGAAAAGATAAACATAAAATGCACAAACAATATGTTGTTTCATATGCATCAGGAAGACCAACAAAGAACATATTTTCATATTTTAGTCACAGTATATATTAGTTTTTGATATATACAAATCTAACGTTTTTCCATTATTAGTAATGGTAGCAGTTAAGGTAGATATGGGACCCCTTGGTGAGGCAGTAGAGCAATTGGGAAGATTAAGCGATTTGCATGGTTACAATTTGCAATAGGAATTAGTTTTAATGTATCACAGAAATGCTACAGATATATATGGAGGTGCACAGTAATAAGAAATGATTGTAATACTGTGCTGGCTAAAATGTAGAATCTTTAGTAATGCAATACACAGAAAATTAACTATATTTTAATAAGTTTATTAGTGGTTGGGATGTCATCAGTGCTCCATGGGTGGGTTGTAACTCCCAGGAGAGGAACTAACACATTCATCAAAACCTTTTGGCTATTTTAAATGTTCCATTTCATCAGAATTGGATAACCTTCTTTGATCAGCCAAATTGAGTTCTTTCTTATGGGTGTTCAGTGACAGGGTTGAACTCTACTGGTTTTGAAACAGAATAAGCATTCAGTGTAATGCAATTCTCTAATATAGGTGAATTCCCATCTCCTTTACTATTAATTGGTGTTAAACAAAAAATGATCTGAGCAGTTCCAATGTCCTTACTGCTCTTAAAAATAAGTGACACAGTAACATAGTCCTTTTTTATGTAAAAGAATATATTTCTTAATGTAAGAAGATTTTAGGCATGGTATAGAAAATAGCCAAGAAAAGCCCTGGCCTCATTGATTCTAAATAATTCATCCCAAGTCTGAATTAGAGACCATTTTATAAACAACAGTTTGAGAATTATTTCCAATCAACCACAATGCAGTGAAAAGAATATGTGGAATAATTTGCATATTACGGTTCATATCTGATTATAGAAATTCCCAATTTATCTCATTAAATTTATCTTGGCCTCATGACCCTTTTTAGAAACACTTTTTTCCAAAATGATATTCTCTAGCTCCATGTTAAACAAATACCAATCACATTCAGTCTGTACAGAAACCTGGCATGCTCAGTAGGGATGTAGCGAACAGTTCGCCGGCGAACTAGTTCGCGCGAACTTCGACTGTTCGCGTCCGCCGAATGTTCGCGAACGTCGCGCGACGTTCGCCAATACGAGTTCGCGTTCGATTCGAACAAAAATCGTTCGACCATTCGACCATTCGATTCCTTCGACCGCTAAAATCGAAGGATTTTCGTTCGAATCGAACGATCGAAGCCATTGGATCGAATGAAATCATTTGATCGAATGGCTTCGATCGTTCGAGTCGAACGAAAATCGTTCGATCGAACGATTAAAATCCTTCGATCGTTCGAATCGAACGATTTTCGGATGTTCGAAGTTCGCAAACTGTTCGCGAACTGTCCGCATTTTTTGCCGGTGTTCGCGAACGGCGTTCGCGAACACATCGGCGGCGGTTCGCTACATCCCTAATGCTCAGTTGGATAAACTTTGGAATGAAAGTAAGAATGGCCATTTTTGTAAGTAGTGGGAACCATGGACAGAAGGTGAAGGACTTTTTTATATCTTAGAAAAAAAGGATTGCTTTTGGAATACCTGTCAATGTTTCCTGTAGAGCTCAGCAGTGTGGAATCTGATGGCATTGCCTGATTGGGACACACATCTCTATTGTGATTTTCATTTGTGCAGTCACTGATGTCCAACTGTTTAGTGGTGTCACAAATACAATATTCTAACATTTAGAAAAATGTCAGATCAAGATTTCTGTTCAACAGAAAATCATCTGTGTGGCATCTGGTATCATAATAAAATTCTAACAAAAACAACAGTGGAATCCAAATTAAAGTGAAATCTACAGTCTACGAATTTAAATAAATAATTGCTTGTGATTTAGAAATCCATGCATAATACTTGCCATGCCTTAAAAAAAGCT
This sequence comes from Xenopus petersii, assembly GCA_038501925.1. Classification (NCBI taxonomy): domain Eukaryota; kingdom Metazoa; phylum Chordata; class Amphibia; order Anura; family Pipidae; genus Xenopus; species Xenopus petersii. The sequence continues at coordinate 31,373,935 of CM076676.1, read as the reverse complement.
TATGGACTATATGTGATATTGCGGGGCTCATTTACTATTGTCAAAATGCAAGTAAGTTTGTACACATCCACATTTCTGTTGCACCTTTTAACATGAGTCTTGTTGGAGGTGGGATCCTTTTGTGCTTTTGAGATTGGTTTGCAGTTGCCTGTGAAATTATTGCAGACACTAATTTACATACAATTGAGAGACCCATGACTAGTGATGAGCGAATTCATATGCCATGCATGGATTTCTGGTGAAATTCCACATTTTGCCATGGGTGGATTGTTTTCACAAAACTGCAGCAAAAATTTGCAACGAAACAAATGTGATGGAAAAAAAATGACATGTATTTGGAGTGAGAAAAAACACCCATTGCCTTTAATAGATGAAAAAAACGCCTATTGATGTTGCATTTGGAGTTAGAAAAAAAATACTTATTACCCATATCATGTAAATAATAAATAAAATCCTAATTAATCTTTCACCAATTAACTTTCCTTTTATGTTAAGGACTTTTATGCCCAGACTTTGTTACCCTGGGATCTACTCTACACACCTGGCCTCCATCATGAGATCTACCTTGATAAAAATAGTGGGCTGGCTACAGTACGGCAAAAGAACAGGGAGTTGCTGCAGTGATATTACAATTAAGCAGGGGGTTGAAATGATATTGCTAATGAGCAGGAAGTTGTTGCAGTGATATTGCTAATGAGCAGGGAGTTGCAGTGATATTGATATCGAGCAAGGAGGTGGTGCAGTGATATTGCTAATGAGCAGGAATTTGGAGTTTTATTGCTATTGAGCAGGGAGTTGTTGCAGTAACTGCGCAAATTCACTAAGATGCGGATTTTACTGAAGGTTACCTCTTGCGCCAGAGTTGCCTTCACCACCTCAGACCAGGCAAAGTGCAATAGAGTAGATAGGAGTTCCTCAAACTTTAGTTAAAATTTTTTATATGTCCCAAAAAAGGCTGGCTGACGTCCATTCAACTTTCACTTCCTGCCGTATGCAAATTAGCCAATGTTAGCGCAACTTCGATCTGATGCCAAATTACTACTGGCGCAACTTCACCAGCATTCAGCGCCCTGGATGCAACTTTGCATGTTAGTGAATTAGCGTTGTCTGAGCAAATTTTCCCCTGGCAAAGTGTTGCGCTACCTACAAAGCCGTTGCGGCAAATTTTCGCTGCTTAGTAAATTTGCCCCTATACATTTTAGCCAGAGGAAAACCTAATTGGACAAATCAATGACTTTCAATTTAAATCACCAGTGAGGAAAATGTTAATTTTAATGTTAATAAAATTATGACTTACAAGGAAAAACCTACAGTATATGAGAGGCCCATAGACCAAAAGCACAGAAATGTGAGGGCCACACACAGTATGTCCACCATATTAACATAGTAAGTTAGGCTGACAAAAAAAACACATCCATCCACACACCAGTTCAAACTTTAAACACTATGTTAACCTGCCTAACTGCCAATCAATCTAGAGGAAGGTAAAAAAAAAACAAAAAACCTCCAATTTGCCTCCTGACTCCAAGATTGAAAAATCCCTGGATCAACTTGTACTATGAGCTATCTCCCATAACCCTGTATTCCCTCACTTGCAAAAAAACATCCAACCCCTTCTTAAAACTATCTAATGTATCAGCCTGTGCAACTGACACCTGCATTGTTTAAACCTCCAATTCAGACTAATCCCCTGTGCTGTTCTCACCTGAGACCCAGACTGAAACTGCCCACATTGTTCACCTGTTCACACTTTATTCAAAATGCTAATGGGGCAGCAGCACCGTATGTAGTTTGCCATACTCTGCCTGACCTATGCTCCCTATGGAACACAAGCCTGGTATTTGTTCTGGAGTTTTGTTAGCATTTGAAAATTATTGTTAGGGGCCCCTAAGGTGTTTAATCATATGCTGGGGTACTGTATTATACACAGGGGAGGAGGAGGTATCTTTACCTTGATGGTTTTTAAATAAAGAAAGCAACGAAATGTACAACACTTTTTCATTTATATTACTGCCCCCTGTACCAGCAAGCCCAGCATCCATCCATAATACAGCCCCCTGTACCTGTGCCAGCAGCCATCCATCATACTGCCCTTCTGTACCTGTACCTGTGCAAGCTCAGCAGCCATCCATCATACAGCCCTCTTGCAGCCATCATATTGCCCCCAATCTTTACCTGTGCCAGCAGAAGCTAAAATCTAAAATCTGATCACATCATATTGACCCCAAGTATTTATGTACCTGTGCCAGCGCCCAGCCCAGCAGCAACAGCAAACATATGGCCCCTGGCCCAAATCTGTACCTGGCTGTGCCAGCAGGAAACTTCACATTTCACAGTAATAGAAAGAATGTCTTCAGTTCAGTGCAACTGTGCAAGGATGAGAGCAATGAGAGCCACACCAAGCAGGCCGCCAGCTCTTTGCCTCTCTGACTCCCAGCCGCATCATCACACTGCACTGCCGCACCGCACAGAAAGATCTATTACTTGCTGGCAAGAGGGAGAAGGTGAAGGAGGGGGATTCCACCCTACTGAGTGACCATGATTACTGAAACAAATTATTAAATAAACGCTTGAAATTTTTTTTAAAAAAAACCCCATTAAAAGTTGAGCACCAACCATCTGGTTTTTTGGTGTGCTATTAATGTGGACATGGTCTTGTGGTAACATGGGTGTGGTTTAAAGTGGGTGTGGTCTAAATCAGGGAGTGGCTAACACTGGCTTCCATCATTGGCCTTCCACATGTAGATTAGAACAATTCTGGCCCTCTGTACCATATAAATTGGACAGCACTGATTTAATGTATCAGCGCCTGTACAACTGATTCGGGGAGAGAATTCCACATCTTTACATCTTCATTTAATTGTGCAAAAATTATCAATGAAGGGGAACTGTATCTCTTGTTCTCTTCCTTATCTTCAGATATGCCAGCCAACAAGGTGCCTTGGCATACAATAGAACCCCCATTTTATGTTTTCAGGGAACCAGAAAAACATGGTGTTAAATCTGGGAAGACGTAAAATCAAGAAAATGCATTATATATTTGTGGGACCATAAAAACCTGTGTAAAATAAGGGATAACTTAAAATCATGGCATGTAAAACTTTTCAAACCAGGCTATTCCCAAACCAGTATCTATAGTCCAAAAGTTTGTTTCATACAATATTGTTGGTATTTTTATGGCCATTTTACGCAACTTACGCAAGATACTTCAGAACCCCAGTGCTCTATGGGGTCTTTTAGTTCAGGGACCTACAATGGAAGGTATAAAATTGCTAAAACACAGATGTTATCTTTTGGTTCAGGATCTCTGGACCAAAAAAAAAATGTAAACCCATATGCGGGGCCATGATGTTTACCTTTCCTAACAGATACATGCCTGTATATAGATGTAAAATGTCTTTGGCTGAGGATCATATTGGCTGTGTGTATATGTATCACCCATTTTATGTATTTGTAAAGTGACTGAACAGTTGGCACAGGTTTGGCAGTAACTGAGCACTTTTTTTGGCCTGGTACAAACCTATAAAGAAAAATGCATTTTCACAAGTGACAAAACTGTTAATGGATCTGCACTAGTATTTTGCTGTACGTCTGGTTTTGCCAGAAAAACAAATTTTTTTTTTTTCGTGCAGTAAAATAATCTGAAGAAGAAAAGCCCACTGACTTCAATGAATTTATGGTGATAAAGAACTTGAGAAAAAAACACCAGTTGAGTCAAAAACATTTGGGATCACAGCAATATGAATTTGGTGAAGCTTCTTCGAAATGTTGCCATTTTGTGTCCGCTCATCAGAATTGCTGCTATTAAATGGGGATAAATGTTACAAGTCAAGTTGCAAATTATTTAAATGCATATGGATTTACTAGAAGGGTAGGATTTGAGAGAGGTGAGGAAAAAGTAAGTGTGGGTTATTCACCTTTAAATGTCAATCTGTCCTGGTGACTGTATAAATACATTAGAGGTCATTAACTTTAATATCATATGTTATTCATTGGACTGGTTCTGCTGAATTGCACTGATTTGCACTCTGCTACTATTTCTGTATCAAATGAACAAAGACCAAAATAAGCATCATTTGCTGTTCTAGCAGAGCATAGCTTAAAATGCATACATACACACACTGGTATTCTCTCCTGGGAGATTAGATGCATTCATCTGTTCTGTACTAAATTTGGTTCTACAGTGCTAAAGACCAAGGATATCATTTAGGTTTCCATTTTCTCCATTATGATTTTATTGGATGGCTGCTCTGTCTTTATTTAATCAAATTGTACTTATTTCATCACATATTGCAATTAAAGAAATTCAATAAGCATTTTAAATAAAGCTTTCCTTTCCATAAGCTCACAAAATTTACACTTTGGGCTTATTTCAGACAGGGATTGTAACTAAAGAATTTCAGGTTATTAAGGGGAAAAAATGCAACATTTTACAACAGAATTATGAGAATATAAAGGATTTATGCAAGACATAAAAGAAGGTTATGAAATCCAACAGACGTCATTGAGGGCCCTGCTCCAGTAAGTTTAGAATCTAAGATATTGTTCTGCTATTATTTGGTTTAATACAATGTGGCACCCTGAAACGCATGTGGATAAGTGGCTGAATTTGCTCCAGAATATCAAAAAAACTGATTATATATGGTTTTCCTAATACTATGTTTTTTAACAGGGTATGATCAAGGTAGCTTGTCATCCCATACAATACCTGCCCCACCTCTCAAATTGAACTACTGCAAGATGAAAACTCAACAGAGATTCCAGGTTGGATGTGAATTGTGGCAGCTTTATTTACACAGTATCAACACTGAAACATTAAGTAATATAATACAAAAATACAATTGTGAAACACCCCAGGAATGCTTGCCAACAAATTCCACAGGAGTGAAATGGCCACCCGCTATGATGACCACCAGGCACAGTCATGCTCCAATGGTCAAATGGAAGCAAAGTAAGGTTTCACCCCACACCCTTACCTCCTGACACAATTACTCGATTAAATACTGATGAAATTTACTATGTCAGATTTTAACTTTCCAATTGGCAAGCATTCCCACCCCTACCCCCAAAGCAGACACAAGAAGATAAAACCCAACCCTACCTTCTCCAACAAAACAATTCAAGGTGCAGGATTCTTCTCCCAATGCTGCCAACATAAAAACAACAATTTACATACCTCCATACTAATCACTTCTCCTTTTCCTATGTTTTCTAATCCTTCAGCATCCAGGGAATGAAATTCTTAACAACGTTTCATTACATAAATAAAGCAAATAAACAATACAATGTACAGTATGAAAATACAATGTACATTTTGGAAATTTAACTTAGGAGGATAACATTTCGCATGTAGTTTTCCATGTTATTTTATGCACATCAAAACTAAACTTAGCAGAATGTTTAAGTCCCGTACTGGTAATTTACTGAGAATAGTCAGCCCTTATAGTAAAATGAATACATGTAATTTTGAACAGAAACATTTCTAACGTTAGTAAAGCCCAGCGTTCCCTGTGTATATTTCCAGTAAAAGGGCTCGGCTTTCCCCTTTGTTTAGCAAGATCTAGTCTGAGTGTATTTTTGAGCTGTGAGATGTAATAATTCTTTCTACTCAGCACAGATTGCTTATCATGAAAAATAACAAGGTATAGCACTATCATCATTTTTGCACATGATGCGTCTCAGTCAGTGTGTAATAGGTAGCTACAGGTAAAAAGGATAGCTGGAAAGTTTGATGGTGGAGAACTAAATTGGTTTAGAATGTCTTCATAGTTTTCATTAATACAATTACTGAGATTATCTGTCCAACCATTATTTTGTTCTATATAAGTACCTATCAGGCTACACATGTGGTATGCTCCTTTATCTAATTTAAAGTAAAACATATTCTCTTTGGTATGAGTAGTTAGTGTCAGGAAAGATTCTTTAATAGCTCCATTTAGCAGAGAGAGTGGTATAGTTAGTTGAACAGCTTGAGGCTCCAATGAGGAGACCAGAAGGGTTAGCACTCCGCAATGTCACCCACCAGTATAGGGACTCAAGTAGGATTCATAGCATATACAGCACTGTTCTTCTAACACTGGGACCAGTTCACCTAGTGAGTATATTTCTGGTTGTTACACATACTGCACCGGAAGTAGCACCTTGCCAAATCTAAGCTGGGTAAGAACCAGCAAGGTCCTAGATGTTGTATTACTGGTACCAGCAATGATAGTTAGTATTAACAATGAAATAAAATTCTGAGTCCAGTATTTCCTTTTGGATGGGTGGAGGTCGGCTACAACTTTATTAACATATTTATTAAGCCAGTCAAACAGTCCTTGCCATACCTTAACCAACTGTACAGGATTACCCCACATTGCATGTGACTTAACACCCTGGAAACCTATACCAAATGCCATCGACACCATAAGATACTCACCAACTGCTGTGCCAAATTCCAAATGTAATAAAACAGAATAATCAATTTACAATGACAGTCCAACGCAAAAAAGCTCCTCATTTGCAGATAACCATATCATTTACGGAAACACAAATAGAAAAAGGAAAACTGGGGGGTGGGGGTGGAGAGCTCCTGCTGAGCTCCAGGTGCCCAATCAAAGAGGTAGGAAATGCGTCTTGCTGGCCCCTCCCAGGTTTTTGCTGGCCTATTCCGGTATATGTACCATACTTCATGAAGTTTATAAAGCACACATTTTATAAGAACTGTCCATCTTTATTTAAAGGAATATAATACAATCGAGATTCTTGTTTTTACACAATATATCCCCTTTTCTGAAGCAAGAGCTACATTAAGGGGCAGATTTACTGATATTGGATAAATATTTTTTAACAAATCTTTTCTCAAAAAAATGTTTTGTTTTTTTTTTAATTTCTCTAAAAATTAAAGATTTATAAAGTCTAAAAACAATGAAAAACTCTAATACAAAAAATTGCCAATTAAAAGCAATTGAGGTTCTATAAAAGTCAATGGGAGCTGTGCTGATCAAATTTGACCTTTTTTTGCCATTAGACGTTTAGAGGATTTCGATTTTTTGTGTCTAGTTATTGTCGAAAAAAACATTAGAACAACCATACCTTTAATGAAATGAACCAAAAATAAGAAATAAGGTCCATTTTAGCACATTTATGTTTGTGGTTGCATTCATTAATGACCCCACTTGATTGTCCACGATGAGAGCTTTCCTGCTTACTTAGGCAGAAATCAAAGATATATATAGAACTAAATCTCCCAACACCAAGGGGCAGATTTATCAAGGGTCGAAATTCAAAGTTAAAAAAACTTCGAAATTCGACCATCGAATTGGCCAAATTCAATAGTCGAAGTTTTCTTTTTGGCCGTTTTTGGTCGAAGTAAAATCATTCAATCGATCGAACGATTTTCAAAAAAAAAAACTTTGACTTTTTAAAAATTAGCCAATTTTTGGCTCTAGGTTCTAGGAGGTCCCCGTAGGCTAACATAGCAATTCAGTGGTGAAGTCGAAGTTTTTTAAAGAGACAGTACTTTGATTTTCAAATGGTCGAATATTCGAAGTATTTTCAATTCAAATCGAAGTCGAATTCGGTCTATTCGATGGTCGAAGCACCCAAAAAATACTTCGAAATACGAAGTTTTTTAATTCTAAAATTCACTTTGACCCTTAGTAAATGTGCCCCCAAGCATTAGTTCTAATGGAAATGCTCTTTGGGGAATGTTCTATACAGGGATTGTCTGGGGAAAAGAACATAGGGCTAGAGTTTTCAGTACATCTATAGGATTATATGGAAACCTGTTATGCAGCTGTAGGGACCCTGAGATTTGGGTTAAATTACTCAGGCAGTTCCACTTTAGTATTTGGACACCTAAGAGTCGTTAAGTTAACTTAGGCAGCTATGTCCTTTGCTGGGTCCACATAAGTTCATAGATTTCGTTCACTAAGTGGCACCATGTGATAATATAAAGGGGGTTAGCACCATGTGGTCGGGGTCTGTCCTGGGACTTTGCCTCACTGAGAGGTACTACAGGTCCAGGTCTGCCGGTGAAGTTAGTTACGTGTGAGTTAGTGATATAATAATAGTCACTCTAGGAGTGAGAGTCAGCACAGGGTAGCTAGTGAGCAGATGTGGCTCCAATGAGGAGAAATAGGACCCCGTGGTATGTGAACCACTAGAGCAGGGACTACAGTGGGTGAGTTGAGGACCAGATAGTGTACCAAGACCCAAGACCCCAGGCTGAATACAGTAGGTGAGGTGAGGACCAAGTCCGGTGCCAAGATACAAGACCCCAGGCTGAGAAACCCGAGCCTTAGTGTTCATTCGGAGGGATAGTACCTAGTGAGAGTGGTAATTATCTCCTGTTTTAATTTTGCTGTTACTTTGATATATTGGATATTAGCTCACCTGGAGCACATTGTACCCCCTGGAGGGAATATTGCTGTTTGAAGCTATCCTATTATGCAAGTGAACATCTAAGTACTTGTGAACTCCATTGCAACAGTTAGACACATACAAGAGTCCTCTGCACTCAACCCATTATCAATATATTTAAGACAGAGACATTTTGTGCATACTGCTACTGAAAAATGCCTTACCCTTTAAACAAAACAGGGATTGTTTGTCCATATATTGCAATATATTTAAGCTGGCCAACTACGTCAAAGTCATCCCATATCTGGCCAGTCCTATGCTCAAATTTATCTGATTCATTAAGAATTCTATTGCTTCATTATATATTTTACAAAGGGACTAGGTTTTACCTGCAACTTACTTGCTGCTTTCAAAGTAAACCCCCATACTTGGCTGCCCTTTTATTAGACACCAGTGGGATCACCTGACTATAGCTGGGAAGGGTGGGAGCTACAACATGGAGCTGGTCACTGCATTGCAACAGTTCTCTGTTAATAAACAAGTTCATCTTATTGCAAATAAACTTGTCTGGCTGATTATCCTGCTGCATTGATCTACACCAGGTACCGGGAGTTACACGGGTACACTGGGGGTCCGGGGCACATTACAAGCAGTTTTAGCCTGGTCACACATCACCTTAATACATAGCAAAAGTACACTCAAGGGTGTGCTACACAGCAAACTCCAAATTACAGGAAGGCCGTCTCTAAAAGACTCAATTTTAACAAAATAATTCACATTTTTAAAAATGATTTCCCTTTTTGTCTGTAATTATTAAAAATACATTTTAGCTGATCCCAACTAAGATATAATTAATCCTTATTGGATGCAAAACAATCCTATTGGGTTTATTTAATGTTTACATGAATTTTAGCAGATAGGTATGGAGAACCAAATTACAGAATCATCCCTTATCTGGAAATCCTTAGGTCCCAAGCTTTCTGGATAAAAGATCTCATACCTGTATAAGAAAAAAAAAACTAAGTGTGTACCTGCATTCTATTAAAAAGAAAACAAAAAAAAAAACAATTTCTTCCTTTTGATGAACAAAGACCAGAAATAAATGTTTATACTTTCTGAAAATGCCCTGAGGCTACTATTCTCTCTCTCTATTGATTCCCTTTGTGTTCTGTATCAATATAAGCTTATCCTAATCCAAATATAATTGTATTTATTAATAATAGTTTTTCATTACGCATAATTTACAGTTGGCCTTGTGACAGACCGTTGGGCACAAGTACAGAAAGCAAGATGCTGACCTTTTGCGAAGAATTTACATGCCAAGATGCTTATTGTGAAGAGTGAAATAGAGGCAAATGGATAAATAGCTTTCTGCAATGCCTTTTATAGCAATTTAGGGAGGAAATTATAGATGTCCAAATGGTTAGATAAATCTGTTATATAATCCTTGCTGTTCCCACGTCTAAACATCAAACAGTAACGTTGGAAATACTTTTTCATGTGAGTCATTCTTCACTAAAATACAGACCTCAAATCAAATCTGTTGGGCAACATTGCTGATGCATTTTGATGTTGATTGCATTTGTATATTCATGTTTTCTGAGCTATACATCAATGTAAAATTCCCATTCCAATGATAAAGCGACCTTATTTATTTATGACCTTATGGCATTGCTTTAGAAGGCTTGTCATCTCAGTTAACAATTTCACTGCAGGTATAGTTTTAAGGGAATTCATGTTGTGATTTTTTTTTTGCATTCTGATTATGGGGTGGGTGTTAAGACAAGCAGGTCCGGACTGAGAATTAAAATAGGCCCTGGCATTTCAGGTACACAGAGGCCCAAACAGCCCACGACCAGCCCACTAAATACTGACTTTCTATGGGACCTTATAGCAGCCCCTCTGGCATTTGCCAGAACCCACAGATTGCCAGTCCAGGCCTTAAAACAAGTGTATAATATTTGGTGATACACATCAGGTGCACCCTGTTCTAGCCTAGTGCCTAGAACTATCCACTTATAAAGACAAGGGCAGAAGGTATCCTGCCCTTCAGATATCAACCCTAGCATCTTTGCTCATCTACTGTTGGATTACAGTATTTGCTGTTCAGTATCAAATAGCAAGCTGCTTATTAGTAGGGCCACATACCATAGAGGACTTTTCAGGCTCATGGTTAAAGGGGTTCTTTGACCCTACCTGCCAATAGAAAAATCTCATTTGTTAAAAAGTGAAATGTGCTGCCTATTGCAGAGCAATCCTTTGGGAAATCTCAATGTTAATTAGTCCCTCTCTGACAATATCAACATTAGCCATAGGCTCTACATTTACCATTTCCAAATGAAGCAGCTGCCAGTGTAGAAGGTGTTTGACTTGGGCAGCATTAAGGCCATCGGTTCTACTCACCTTACCTGACCGAATGTATATAACCTGATGATTATAACAAAGACACTTGGAGCCCAGGATGGAGTTTAAAGGCTGCAGCTTTATTAACAACCTATATTAACGAAGCATAACTGTAATATAAACACTGACCCAACTGGAATGTTTGACTAAACTATGAGTTACCACCATGCAACACAGAAAGAAATCCAAAGGCACACATGATTGACGCAAGCAAGATTGCCTTGAGTGTTTAATGCAGAGTGCAACATTTTGGGGTCACGACCCTTTGTCAAGCATGCCTAGTTATATACATAGTTATCATATGACCCCCCTTTAAGCACCTCTTCTCCAGCATAAACATTTCCAACTTGGCCTGTCTTGCTTCAAAACTGATAACATCTCACAGCAAAAAAAGAACTTCCCACCTTAAGAAAAACGTCCTTTCTTCTAATCTAACTGGATACCCATGTGTCTGCTGGAAGGATCTAATGGTGAATGAAGTATCAGAGAGTTCATTGGTCGCCTTACATATTCATGCACCATTACCATATCACCCTTAAGCACCTCTTCTTAACTGTAAACATTCTCAACTTCTGTAACCTTTCTTCATAACTAAGACCTTCCAAACAGCTTTGTTTCTATTATTTGGCCTTTCTCTGTGGAAGATGAGGAAGGGTACTTTACCTGCTTGCCTTTTATTTTCTATTCAGAATTATACACGTGATAGTGTTAACATTAGACGAGTGCCTAATATATAAGGATCACTAATCCAGTGCAAAATTTGGATGAATTTATTTTCAAATTGCATTGCTTCAGGAGCACAGCATCTATAATGCCATTAGCATGCTGGTCACTAGCTGCAAGTCAGTTGCTGATGTGGGTGCAGCTCAGAAGTACCACCTCCTTAAGGTGTAAATTCCAGGGCACCCTGGCACCCATGCCCCTTTTCCTTTGAACCCGTGTATAGTCAAGCTCAGGTTTAATGGGCTCATTGCAAAAGTAAATATTGTTGGAAGGATTTCTCCCTTTTTATTTGCTCTTGAAACAGCATTAAAATATACATTGTGTGGCTGGACATTAAAAAGAAATGCTTTGGGTTGCCCATATTTACATACAAGAAGGGAATTCAGTTCCTGCTCCTTAATAGAAACCATTTCAGTGCGCTTTGCATGAACATTGAAGAAGACACCTGAAGCCAAATTGTTTTGCAGAAATTAACCTGGATAATGTCGAAGTAAAAATCTTTAACAGTTCATTTATCTCTGCTTATGCCAAGAGAAACAACCTGCTATAGATAAAGGAGATGTTTTAATTTGTACAGGCCAAACACTTGTCTATATTCCCTTGCAATCACACAAGCCTTAATGAACACACCATGTTACTAATATTACAAACTGGATACTAATAAATACAAGTAGACTTTTTATGAGCGTAATAGAACATCTTTTGTAAATATATGTATCTATCCAGCCCTGTTCTGTCTCTTGAGGATCGGAATGGTACATCAGTGGTTTAGTGACTAGAAATCATTTGCTGTTTGGGGAGATAAAAGCACAAGATGTATGACCTTGAAATAAACAAATAGATATTCTTTTCCAAAACAGTTTTTCTCTCCCACAAACAAAATGACGGATACTTTTTGACTACAAACAATTCTGGAAGCGCTTTCTTTATAAAACTCCCTTCTTCTTCCTCAAATGCTTAAATTCTTTCAGCTTGCCTTGGTGTGGGGGACATCCAGTGGCTGCTCAGAGAAATTTTTGGTTCCCAAGGGTGAATTAACAGAAAACAGCAGAAGAAAAAATCCAGTACTCAACAATGTGTTTTTCTTTATTTCATCCAAATGTACGAGGAAAATAAACTTTGAGTGTCTGAGCTGTTTGGGGAATATTCCTGTAAGAGATTATATCTGACAGCTGTTCATTGCTTTCTGCTTGCTTACTTAGCTATAGATTGTTAATCAAATCTGAAATTTCAATCTGTACTGTCCCTTGCAACAGATTCAAAGAGGCACTTCTTGTCACTGAGCAGAATGACCTGGTAAGATCCTGTATTCTCTGACTATTACTTACCCTCTTACAGAGTGAAGATGATGGCTGAATGCTGATGTAGGGAATGTTTTAGCCAAAGGACAGAAGGCAAATGAAGACTGGAATTTCATGCAAAGCTGTGAAAAGAATAAAGAAAAATTAAGCATTTTATTAGCAACAGCTTGAGATAACTGGGGCTTCTTCCAGGTTTGGATAAAACATCAGAAGGCTAGATGTCATTGGAGGCCCTTAAGTTTGGCTTCTGCTTCAACAAAAAACAAGGAGGTGATAAAGGAATAGAGATGTATATGGAACAATGGGTGTAGAACGCCTACATAAAGCCATGTTTCTATTCCTCCAGTGCCTTTTCCTCGTGCACAAGAGAAGCTGCACAGAAACAGCAAAGATAAGCTCTGCTTGAAAATTAGCTTGTTATTTAAATAATCCCTAAAAATACACTGCATATCAGCCAGAAAGCAATACACTGTATATTGTCTGGATCCTGCACTATACTTGTTTAGAGTTGATTTGCTTTGCCAAGGAAGCTCAGTGACTCTTTAGGGTAGAAAATGCTTCTGTTTCAGAACAAAGATCCCCATGTTTTCAAAGATTATTGACTCAATCAAAGAATACATTCCTTTCAACCTCCCACACCCTCTTCTTCCCTGTGTGCTGTATGAAACGGAATGCTTTCATCAGCTCTTCGGTCCCTGATTTTTTTCGGGAACACAAGGGTTACATTGATTTTACACGGTTTACCTGGAGGCTGAAGACAAGTGTAATCAGAAGCACCACTCTACAGGTACATTATTTGCATATGTTTTTATGATTCCACGGCAGTAGCCGCACATCTCAACAGAGGCAAGACGACAAACTGTGACTGTCTGCTATGGTTCAGGATCCTCAACATCTGAAAAAAAGAGATCTTTTTTTTGTCTGCCAGTGACTGTAATTTACAAGTCATGTCAGATATTCAGACGCAGTCATAGGAATACAGCACAGAACAGCTTTAGTGACACAAAATACAAGAATATTTTCTCCATTATTTTATTCAGATTCCTAAAAATAAAAAGAGATCTGTAGTAGGCATCCATTGCTAGGAGCAAATGATTGCTGTACTACTTGAGCATATTTGTAAATCTTAAGCATGTCTTCAGGAAGTGGGCAGTGTTTGGGTGAATTTGAGGAGTGTCTGTGCATGATCTAATTTTCCCTCATTTTATCATTAAAATTGTTGGTGCCCATTTTATAATTAAAATTGTTAGTGCTATGCATTATGGTTGTTGAGCGGGCAGGACATAGGTGCCCCAACAAAACCTACCAGTTATTGTTATCTAAATCATGTTGGGTGGGATATAGTGGGTAAAATGACTAGTGAAGAGAGGCACCAAGTGAAAGAAAACAAATATACATACAGTATGGGGAGGTATGCTACAAAAAGGAAGGTTAAGAAAAGAGGAGTTGGGCTGAAAAAAGTAGTGTAGGCAATTGCAACTAGGAGGAACTAAATTGGAAAACTGGGTAGCAAACTGTAAAATGAGGTTCAATTTTGATAAATGTAAAGTTATGCACTTTGGTAGAGATAATATACTGTAAATGCGAGTTATACACTTAGGGGACCATTTCTTAAATCTTGAATTTTTCTGGAAGAAGAAAACTCAAATTTTTAAAGGAAACAAACCTCTAATTTTTAAAGATTTATTAAAAATCCTAATCTGAAAATACTCCATCTCAAAGCTGTCGAGGTCACATGGAAGTCAACAGCAGATGTCCCTGAAGTTGTTTCTTAACATCATGATCTGCACTGGATAATCTGACAATCTGGGGGTTTTCTTCTGATAATCCAATAAAGTCGTATTTGCGGTGAAAATTCGATAAAGTCACGTTTTTGGAGTGTCTTTCATATGCAATGTTTTTTCGCTCTGACTTTTTAGAGAAGAATTATTGATAAATGTCATGGATGGGAGTTTGGTCGACACTATTTTGATTAATTTGAGTTTTAGTAAATAACCCTCATGATCTATCCTCCATGGGATAGTGTTAGAGTAAAAGCACAATCTTGATCCAGTATCCCTTCATAATTAACAAAATAGATTTCTTTGATTTAAATATAGTCCATTTTTATTTGACTGTTGAATATGCATGTATAGTGCCTTGCATTATTATTCCCCAGCTATTGCTTCTCAAATTTGTTAGAGAATATCTAACCAAGTAGCATCACAAAGATATAGGAACAATAGTCTGTGATAAAGTTCTGGAGAAACACCAATCAGGGTTTGTAAAAGACATCGACTTGTTTATGGCCCTCTTAACACATTTAGGGGGTTATGAAATATAAGACAATAAGTTTGCCCAGGAGCAGATGCCCACAGCAACCAATCGGCATGTAGCATTTACTGGTCACCTGTTTAAAAGCAACAATCTTATTGGTTGCGATAGGTTACTGCTCCTGTAGGGATGGGCGAATTTTTTCGCCTTGTTTTGCTGAAAAAATGATGCCCATAGACTTGTATGGCGGCGTGCGTAAAAAAAAAAAAGATGCGCGTCAAAACAGTTTAGCCGCGCGACAAAATGTTTTTGACGCCCATAGACTTTAATGGGCGTCTGTGACATTTCGCCGGTGGCGAATTTTTGGGCGAAGCAAAACGGGTCAAATTCACCCATCCCTACGTCCTGGGCAAACTTAGTGCCTATTATTAGATATGTGGGATAGACATTAAATTTCATCACAAGTGTTCAGCCCTCTATGTCTCACATCTACACTTCCAAAGAGCACCCAGTTGCCCATGTTTGCTCTAGTAACGCTATAGTAAACTGACTTTGCTGTAGTCAGTTTTAGCTACTTTCCGTGTGGTATAATACCACAAATGAGGCCCTCTCTCTCAGGGGTAAGCCCTTGCAACGGTGTGGAGGCAGGGTGTAGTGCAACTGTAACCAGGTGCAATAGCACAAATAATGGGTGCCAGTAGTTCTTTAATGCTTAACCAGAACTGAATATTTATTCAACAATATAGCACATATCCACAATGGAGCATAGAACAATCAGATAGTACACAGGGGTAGCATATACTCACAGTACCGTTATAGGCTGAATCCCCGCAGGCCAGGGAATACACAGCAGAAAGAGTTGCAGCTTGTGAGAGGTATTGCCCAGTTTTCAGGATCTCTTTGAGTGGCAGTCTAGGGGAATTCCTATCATCCATAGTTTCAACACTTTGGTCCCTGCTCTGGGTCAGTAATACCCTGGGACCTTAATCCCTCTAATATCCTCGGAGGAGCCTTGAGCTGCTCAACAATATAACCTCTCTATCACTAATGATCTATAAAAGAGTATGCTATCACTTTACTAGGGCCAATGCTCCTAGGACCACAATACCCATTCCCTTCCAGCAAGCTTGGTTGGGCTAAAGTAATGGACCCAGACCTCATGGATCCCAAGACCGTTATACTACTGCACAGTGCCATCTGGTGTACACTGTGAGAACTACAGGGGTTACATAAGCACAAGGTCCCCATCAGGACCCACTTAGGCATCCATACTACTACTATGGATGTGCCTGTCAATAATGTGTAAGGGTGTCTAAATTTTCACATCCCTACACTCTTATTGCTTTGTATAGGCTTATCTTTTATATAACCATTACTTACCCTTTTTGTTAACAAAAGAAAGCAAACATGAGCATATTCTCAAAATCTAAAATAATACATAAATGAAGTGAAATGAATGAAACTCACTTGTTAATATTTTCTCTCAAAGAAATCATTTATTGTTCTTGGGAGAATCAATATATCAAAAAAAAAATATTCATTTTATAATTAAACTCCAGAGAGTTGAATTTTCTGTTTCATATCTGTGCCAGGATCCATAAAACTAACTGTGGGACTGCTCTATTCCGTTTAATATCTTTATTATTCTTATCTCTCTAGCTATGCTAAATAAATCACTAAAGGCTTTATATATTACACAGATATGAATAATAGAATAGCTTGGTATTTTGTTTAAGGATCTCTTAAATCTGAGTCAAACAGGACCACTAAGGGGAAGATCTCCCATGGAACACTGAGTTACAGAACTAAATGACTCATAATTATATTTGGAAAAGGCATTGTAATAAATAGGAAGAATAGATTTAAAAAAAAAACATTTTTCTTTTCTGTTTAATATATAGTAATTACTTAGCACAGGTATAAACTATTTTCTGGAATGCTTGGGTCCTAATAACTTTATGGGAGATAGCCTTCCTGTAATATAGAGCTTTCTGGGTATCAGGTTTCTGAAAAATAGATTGCATACTTATAATATGATAATATAGTAAACTGATAGTACAGGTATAGTATCTCTTATGTAGAAACCCATTACCCAGAAATATCTAAATTACAGTAAGGCCATCTCCCATAAAGTACATTTTAAGCAAATAATTCTAGTTTTTAAAAATGATTTCCTTTTACACTGTAATAATGAAACACTATCTTGTACTTGATGGGAACTAAGCTGCTTGAATCCATATTGGAGGCAAAACAATCCTATTGGGTTTATTCAACGTTTAAAGGATTTTTAGCAAACAAAGTATGGTGATCCAAATAATGGAAAACCACAGTTTCCGAGAATTCTAGCAATATTTTCCATACCTGTGTTATATAGTGATATATATTTTAGCTCAGATAAAATATAAAAATTATTTTCATATTGTAAAGCTGGTTTGTTAAAATTGAATTGAAATATAATTGAAATGAAATTGAAATTAAATTGTATGGGACCTGGGGTTTTCTATCATTTGGATTTCCATACCTTAAGTCTACTAAAAAATTATTTAATATATGAAATAATTCCAATAGGATAGTTGGGACACGTTATGGATTTATGCAGCTTAGTTGGAATCAAGTGCAAGGTACTGTTTTATTATTACAGAGAAAAAGGAAATCAATTTTAAAAATGTGAATTATTTTGTTAAAATGGACTCTATGGGAGATGGCCTTTCGATAATTAAGAACTTTCTGGATACGATTATGACAATCTCTATAACTTTACAGGACTTGAGATTAAAAATATATGGCAAACAGTGGCAAAACAAGATGTTACTGGGCCCCACAGAAAATTCATTTTATGGCCACCAACATATCCAGAGGTTGTCATGTTTTGCCAATATATGTTGAAATTGGTCATAAATGATGGTCTCATGGGACCCCCTATACCTCCTGCCCCCCCAATCTATTTTTTTCTGTAATTACATCTACGATCGCAAACAAACCCCCTGAAATGCCACTGGCAACCATACAATTATCATTTCATTACTCCACAAAGTCCTGTCTTTTATTTCGGTCTTTAGGCTTTTAGTTTGGTCCTCAGACTTTTCCCTTTCAACTCCTCCTTTATAATGAAAGTTTAGTTCTCCTTTAAATAGAAAAGGCAGCATTGATTCCTTTAGTCTGCTGAGAAATAGCATCCCTAAAATATGCAGATCGGGGCTGACATCTTAATGCTAGTTTTAAAAACAGATTATATGGGATTTTATGCTGCAAGTCTAATTGAGATTTTAGTTGAAGAATCAAATAAGCAAGTTATTTCTACATTTTGTATGACTACACTTTGAACATTCTCAAGCAGCTCCTTGTGAGCCACTTTATGGAACCCGCAGCTGACACTTTTTTCATTAATCACACACACCCAAAAGGACAGGTCCCCAGAGCTTGGTCCAATGCATACTTTTTAATTATGCAGATAGAAGACACAGACAATAATATGTGTTGTGAAGGAAATAAATTGCAGCATTTCCAAGAGCATTTTGTGCAGTGTTTAAACAGTCACTGGCACAGAAATCAAAGTGTACAGATGAAATAATGTACATTAAATTGATAGACGGTAATTGCGTGAACACCAAGGATGCTGAGTATTATTACCAAACATTGGAATATATTTTTCATTAGACATGGATTTTAGGGAATTAAACAAATCATGGTTCAATGTCTTTTACAAAGATTCACATACAACAGATTCTCTTTATTTTAGGAAGTACATTTCAGAAAAGAAAAACAAAACCAGCCTAATGAGCTCTAATCAAGGCAAAAGATCAAAGTCATATATTTGTGGAGGAGGATAAACACTCCTGTAGTTGCACCTGTTTGAGAGCCGTGCAGATTGGCTTTGGTCTGAATCATTGTCCTGTTTGCAGAATCATGTCCAGGTTTTAATTGGGTTGAGATTCAGTTAGAGGTTACTGGGTATATGTGGAATCTATCCAGGTGCATTGAAACAACTTTGTGTAGCCTTCATTAAAACCTTCATTAAAACCATCAAAGATAATCATAAAGTCCTAAGTGGCTTTTGGGTTTGTTCCAAAGAGCAGAAACAGCACAATGTACAAAATAAAGGTTTCTCACCATTTTTACCATAGAGAAGCAGTTTTTTCTTATGAAGAGACAAAAATTCTACTTCAGATGACAGAATATTTGGAATA
Source organism: Xenopus petersii (assembly GCA_038501925.1). Classification (NCBI taxonomy): domain Eukaryota; kingdom Metazoa; phylum Chordata; class Amphibia; order Anura; family Pipidae; genus Xenopus; species Xenopus petersii. The sequence continues at coordinate 31,354,725 of CM076676.1, read as the reverse complement.
AAGAGGAGGGAATCGAAATCTTGGTTTGGAAAAATCAGGGTGAACGGAGGCACGCCCAAACATATATATATATAGAAATGGCACATGAGTAGGACTTGAGCCTCAGGACTTGCGGCCTAGAATGCCCCTTTATTGTATGAAAGTAAAGCTGGCCAAAGACGCAAAGATCTCATCGTACGAATTGAGGATTCGTACAATTTTCAGAACGTGTGTGGAGAGTCCCGACATTTTTCGTCCGGCGGAGATCGGCCGTTTGGTGGATCAGACAGGTTCGAAAATCTTTGTCGGCTGCCGATAATATCTCTGCGTGTATTGCTGATCGTACGATTTTCAGTGGGAGACTGTCACTAGCTTTGTCTATCTTACGATTGCTGTCTGGGCCAGATTATTGGCTGATCTGTTCTTTAACTACTTTATTTGGTGGTAAGACTTTGATCTGAATGGTTAGTGGCAGATCGGGAGATGGGAAAGTCCGATCGTACATTGATTCGTACGATCGGATCTTTGCGTCTGTGGCCAGCTTAAGAGAGCCAGAAGATTCAAAGCTGTATTATTAACACCTGTTTGGGGGTGATCATGAAGTACAGATATCACTTGCACCTCGAAGCGCTGCATTCTGTGTTTGTGTTGAATGCTCTATTACAGGTGCAAACAACACAAGGGCTGCACACATTATGAGACATAAGAATTATTTGTATTGTATGTTGACAGGTACATTTTTGCCCTCATTAAAACACATCACTCTTGTCTACCATTGATAAACTTTATTATCCTTTAAAAAAAAAAACATTTTCCTCATTTGGCTCTTAAACATGAAGTTGTTAGATTGCAAGCTTTGTCAATCAGCAAATCCTCATCTTGTTGGTTTGTGCCTATAACTTGAAGTGCTCTGTTATTATAATATACTTCAGTCTCAATTTTCTCCTCGTTAGTCACTCATTATGAATAATTTATATCAGTCATGACGCTGCCATTCATTTTCACAAGAAAACAAGCAAATTAAACATTTATATTATGTGTGTTGAGCTCTGGATGTGTTTGAATAACAGGATCAGTGCGACTCTGTTCTGAATTACCTACAGAAATGCAAAATATATATTCATTTAGCTCAATGGGGACTGAATCCTCATTACTGTTTTCTTAGTATTGGTAGCTAGAAAAATTGGCTGATTGTACATGAACTCCCCCATGGCATAACAAGAGTTAAGTACAGTATGTTATTTAATGTAACAATACAACAAAAAGCACACAGTGAGTCTATCAATAACAGTGAAAGACAAAGAATAAAGAACATTCTGTTTTGCAATGTTTTGCTTTGTTTCATAATTCACATTTGATGTTCTATAGGCTAGAACATATCACTTTATCATCTAGAGCTTTACATTGGCTAAATCGCCTTTTACAAGAAAAATGCATCCTAGATTTTTTTAATTAAAGCCCTTGGTACCTTTGTGCCTCTATAAACAACACAATTTAATGCCTTTTATATACTGTAGTTATGCATGCTGTAATTTTAGAATAATGTACAAATATTATTAATGATTGTCAATTATTCAAATATATCATCATTATGGGATGTATTTTTCTATATTGGTTTGTATCTGCTGCATTATAATTAAACCACCTAACTGATGGTACTCTATATGATATTAATGGTCTGCTACAAATATTAGCTAAACTTGTCCTTTACCATTCTGGAATGTTATCTGAAAAGGTCACAATGTAATGATATGTATAAATCATGTGTATTTACAGTATATATATATATGTATATATATATATATATATATATGTATATATATATATATATATATATAGACAAATACAAGAGTCCTCTGCACTCGAGCCATTATCAATAAGACATTTTGTGCATACTGCTACTGAAAAATGCCTTACCCTTTAAACAAAACAGGGATTGTTTGTCCATATTTTGCAATATATTTAAGCTGGCCAACTACGTCAAAGTCATCCCGTATCTGGCCAGTCCTACGCTTAATTTTCATTTGATACATTAAGAATTCTATTGCTTCATTATACATTTTACAAAGGGACTAAGTTTTACCTGCAACTTACTAGCTGCTTTCAAAGTAAAACTCCCATACTTGTCTGCCCTTTTATTAGACACCAGTGGGATCACCTGACTATAGCTGGGAAGGGTGGGAGCTACAACATGGAGCTGGTCACTGCTCCTGTATAAACTATAACAAACAAGGGAAAGTTGTGCTCACCACTAATTTTTAAAACCATTAGGCGGGGGTGCAATGAGGCTGTGACCTCAAAATACATATAGACAAATACAAGAGTCCTCTGCACTCAACCCATTATCAATATATTTAAGACAGAGACATAATATTAAAGTTTACTGATATAATGTATAAAAAATACAAGATTGTGAAGATGAAAATGTTGGGCGTTGTGACATACTTTTACAATGCTAATGGTAACCATACAGGGTTCATTGTCTAAACAAGTGAACATGAGGGTATGTGTGGGGTTATCTCTCACTTCCATATTCGACAGTTCCCCCGTATAGTCAATGGGATTTGGTAGCTCAAATTTCTCACTTTGACAAACCAACTGATTTAACAATTTTATCATTTATCAACTGTAATTCCATTAGTTGCAGCTGCAGGCAATTGCTCAATTAAGTGGCCATATATTGTATAAATGTGTGCCTCCTACTCAGTGCTGGATCAATGAGCTTTGTTTTGCCACCTACCCCATCCTGATAGTGATGTGCAGGCCTGCTGAAGCCCATACGAGTTGAGCTGACTCTTACATGAGATTTCTGGGTCAAACAGGATTGGGTTGAGTTCTTCTTTCCACTATCCTGCCTGTGTCCTTCCACTGAAGGCTTCCTCTTCCAACAGCCTCTATTTATAGATGTGCGCCTGCCCCCTTTCATGACATTAGAGAGGGGCGGTTGGGCGTGGGTCTACTCGTTGTTGGGTTCAGGTCGTGTGTGGACTAGTTTAGGCTGGATGCGGGTTGACTTTTTGTAGATACGAAAATTACTACATCCTGACTTTTACTCATTTTCTGAGCTCCGTTGTTACTACTACTGCCATTATCCCTGTCCTTTATTCATCTGATTTCCCTGGTTGATCCTGCTACACAGACTTACTCTTGTTTGCCTCTTACCTCGGGCCTGTTGCCCACTGCACAAACTTGTTATTGTCGGTCATGTGCCTAATCACTGGTTTGTATTCAGAGTCGTATTTGTATATAGGCACACAAGGACCTGTGCCTAGGGCAGCAGCTTTAAGAAGGCAACCCTCAGGTGCCCATATACTAGATTAAGTTTTTTAAAAGAAAAATAAAAAATTTACCCCAGCCACCACAGGAGTCTTGCCTTTGTAAATACAGTGGCAGAGCTGGGGGGGGGGGGGTGAGGGGGTAGAGTGTCTATCATGGCGTGGTGACTGCAGAAGTGACATCACATGTAACCAGAAGTGGTGTCACACACAAGTTCATGATCTATATTTGTAAGTTCCACATATAAAGGACTACAATGAAAAAATGTGCAAAATATTGGTGGACTTATTGTAAACAAAATGTACTGAAAAATGTTGAAATAGCGAAGTATAGAATCTTGAGTAGGGGGTAGAACAGAAGGAAAGGAATTTTGTTGTTGTAGTAGACATTTGCATCACAAAGGGCTGCAGAGTTCCAATGTCAATCAGCTAGCAAAATTGTCAGAGTTGTTTAAAATACTAATAACACTTTAAATACAGTACACCTGTATATACAGTAATTAATAAAGAGGCCTTTCTGATACATGGGCGTTAGAAATACTAGTTTAGTAGGCTAGTAGCCAATCATTTGGTTTATTTTGTTGGTCCTGGGCAGTCAGAAAGTGGAAAAGATGACCTTTGGTTTCAGTAGTCATGTTGCAATAAAAAGAAAAAGCAGTAGGCTGTATAAGCCATTCCATCAAGTGACAATGTTAGTAATGCAATTGTGTGCCAACCCTCTTGGGTGGAAAAGAACATATACCATGCCCAAGCAGAACAGATACACCAAGGTCATGAATAGAGATGAGTCAGATGGTTGCTGGGCATTTCATGGACTTGCATGCAGAGAGGTTCACCTTGGTTTCAGTTTGCTAAAAGGCGTGTCAAAGTCATTTAAAGTTAATGAGAAAATATTGAGAAAGCAAATTGAGTCTGTCTCTGAACGGCACGCAGACCGCTGAAGTACTAAACTATAGTTGTCAAATGGATAAATCAAGCAATCTCCACTGAACATTCGCCATGCTTACGGTGCAGACTTTTCTTAAATTTACATAGAAACAGATCTTTGTAAGAAAAGCCCAAACATTTGAGTATATGACATTTATGGTATGAAGACAAATTATCAAGTCAGACTATAGTAAACACACACACACACACATATATACATACACACATATATATATATATATATATATATATATATATATATATATATATATATATATATATATATATATATATATATATATATATATATATATATACAGTGTAAATATATATATATATATATATATATATATATATATATGTGTATATATATATGTATGGGCCAAATACAGAGATGGTTTTGAGGTGTTAACAGCGGGAATAGGGGACTTATAGAACTTTCCTGTGACAAAATAAATAAAGGTTATGTATTGTTTTAACAACCTATTTAAAGTATGGGAGATTGACACATTGTGATAAATATTTTCTCAATTTAATGATACACATGTAACATGAATAACATTATAGGCTTAGGCCACATGAATATTTAAGTAACTAGATATACTGTAGAGAATAGAAAGTTACTACAGTATGTATCTTGTTTTTAACGTGTGTTTGTAGAATGAGCTGTTACTAGATTGATATCTAATTTTGTGTGTCTAATTTTTACCTTGGGTTTGTGATGAATTGTTGGCAATGTATGTTTTATTGTGGGATAGGGATGTCGCGGACTGTTTGCCAATTTGGGTTCGCCTTAGCTGGCGCTTTTTTTTGCCATTTCTCCCCCAGACCAGCAGATACATGGCAGCCAATCAGGAAGCTCTCCCTCCTAGACCACCCCCACACCTCCTGGACCACTCCCCTTCCATATATAAACTGAAGCCCTGCAGCGTTTTTTCATTCTGCCTGTGTGTGCTTGGAAGAGCTAGTGTAGGGAGAGAGCTGTTTAGTGATTTGAGGGACAGTTGATAGTAACTTTGCTGGCTAGTAATCTACTTGATACTGCTCTGTATTGTAGGGACAGAACTCTGCAGGGATTTGAGGGACAGTGAGTTTAGGTTAGTTAGCTTTGCTGACTAGTCATCTACCTTCTACTGCAGTGCTCTGTATGTAGCTGCTGTGGGCACTGCTTCTGATCTCATCTGCTGAGTGCTGCCTGCCTGTAACCCAATAGTCCTTGTAAGGACTGCTTTTATTTTCTTTTTTGTTTTTTTACTTTGCTACTATAAGAGCCCAGTGCTATTAGTCTAGCTGTGTTGGGGAGTGGGACTGGTGTGCTGCTCCTAGTAGTTCAGCACCAACCAGAGTAATTTTTTTTTTTTATATATATATATTTTTTTTAATTTTACTTATCTTACTGTTCTTTAACGTGTCCAGTGCTGTTTGCTGTTCTTCATAGTAGTGCACCAATAGTAGTGCACTTGTAGGCATTGTTTGCCCAGTGTGTTCTTCAAACAACTGCCATCTAGCTGTGTGAGCTTTTTCACATTCTGTCTAAATATCAATAATAATACCGTCTCCAGAAACACCACCTGAGTGACGTTTTTCAAGCAGCAATAATATATTCCGTATCCACTGCTGTAGTAGTGTATACGTTGACCTTGTAGGCATTGTTTGCCCAGTGTGTTCTTCAAACAACTGCCACCTAGCTGTGTGAGCTTTTTCACATTCTGTCTAAATATCAATAATAATACCATCTCCAGAAACACCACCTGAGTGATGTTTTTACAGCAGCAATAATATATTCCGTATCCACTACTGTATACGTTGCCCTTTCAGGCATTGTTTGCCCAGTCTTTAACCAAGTGCCACCTAGCTGTGTGAGCTTTTTCACATTCCGTGTCCAGAAACATCACCTGAGTGACGTAGTGTGATTTCTGCCCTTTACATCACAAAACGCAGCGCTGTGTCAACAATGTATTTTTCAGATACATTTTTGCCCTTGATCCCCCTCTGGCATGCCACTGTCCAGGTCGTTGCACCCTTTAAACAACTTTAAAATCATTTTTCTGGCCAGAAATGTCTTTTCTAGCTTTTAAAATTAGCCTTCCCATTGAAGTCTATGGGGTTTGCGACGTTCGCGAAACGTTCGCATTTTTGACGCAAGTTCGCGAACATTTTTTCCGACGTTCGCTACATCCCTATTGTGGGATGTATAATTAGTGACAGCGTAAGGATGATCAGGTGAAACTGTTCCAGCTGCTGTTTCCGGCCAGTGTGTATATTTAAGGCGGTTCTGTGATTTGTTTGGCACTTTGAGAAAGGCCTGGGGACAGGCCGAAACATTAGTCCTTGGCAATAAAATAATTTTTAAATAATTATAAGTCCTGAGAGTGTGGAATCTTTTTGCAGTGAATAGAGACTATTTGTTGACTCTGCATCCAGGAATATCTATCATCTGTATCGTGAGTGCCGGCAACTTGTGGATCTGAATATATATATATATATATATATATATATATATATATATATATATATATATATATCAATGTTTCATGGACCAGCACTCCCTTTATTGTGAAACAAAAAAATCATTTATTGCATCTTTTCTCCAACGTTTCGGTCCCTCTTGGGACCTTTTTCAAGGATGTTACAAAAAATTGTGAAGCACAATTTTTTGTATCATCCTTGAAAAAGGTCCCAAGAGGGACCGAAACGTTGGAGAAAAGATGCAATAAATGATTTTTTTGTTTCACAATAAAGGGAGTGCTGGTCCATGAAACATTGATGTATACAAGATTTACCGTGCACCCCAGCTTATTTCAAGATTGATTTTGGAGTGCGGATACTCATTTGGAAGATATATATATATATATATATATATATATATATATATATATATATATATACTGTATATGCATCTGGGTGGCACACCGCTTCATAGCTTAATACCCGTTAAGTAATTTTGTGGAAGACTTAAACAAGCTACCCACTACAGTCAGGTTTACATTACAATATGATCCTAATTCAATCCAGTTTCTGGATGTAATGATATATAATGATCTGAAATATTTAAAGTTGCAGACAAAAATCTACCAGAAGCCTACTGATAGAAACACGTAACCACACTTTAGCAGCAGCCACCCAAGACATCTCCTAAACTCACTTCCTAGGTCACAGATGTTACGGGTGATACGGATTACCAATGTCGAACAGGAAAGGAAAGTTGCTTTAAATAAAATGGCACTACAGTTTTTGGAGCGGGGGTACCCCAAAAAATTAATCAGGGAGATCCAGCATTGGGCGTTATGTCTTGACCAAATAGAAATATTGAAGGGCAACACTTGTCAAGAACGATATACCAGGGCAAAAGAGAATGTATTATATTATACTACTACATATAATGCCCATGCCCCATTGATGAAGGATTTTGTTTTACAGCATTGGCCAATAGTCAAGACTGACAAGGAGTTGTCTGCAATAAATACAGCAAGGGTGTGTTTTGGACATAGGAGAAACAAAAACCGGAAGGAATTGCTATCTTCCACCGATCCAGTAGGCAAGTACACTAACCCACTATGTGGAATACAAAAATTGGGCTCATTTAAGTATGTGCAATACACTAAGCACAGGAGACAAATTCTCCAATCCGCATACAGGGAAAACATCATATTAGACACAGACTTACATGCACATCTATTAATTAGAGATGGGCAAATTTATTCGTCACGCGAGAATTCACGGCGAATTCCCACGCTTTGTTGCTGACTAATAAATTCGCAAAACTGCCGCGAATTTCGTGGGAATTTCACTAATTTTTTGGTGACGAGAAACGGCCCAAATTCGCCCATCACTACTAGTAGTGTACATCATTAAATGCCCATGTGGGCTCTATTGCGGGAAAACGAATAGACAATTAAGGGAACATATTAGCATGCATTGTGCCACAATAAGGGCAGCACTGGATCCCAAACCTGAACAGAACACCAAACAGCCAGTAGCGCAGCATTGGCTGCTTGCTAAACTCCCAGCATCTTCCTTTAAATGTATGCCGATAGATTGCATTCCGGAACCCCCCAGAGGAGGGAATATTGATCAGATGTTACTACCGAGGGAAGCCTTCTGGACTTTCGAGCTTGATTGTGGAGCCCCTAGGGGACATAATAAGGCATTACAATTGAACAGTAATTGACATGACTTCCTCTTTATACATATACATATCCTTAGACGTTAATCCTCCTTGTGTGTGTTTAATCTTTAGTATTCGTAGTTGGCTGGACATGTTGCCAATTTTCTGTATTAAGCAATTATTTATCTTAGGTTATTTGTAATCCTCCAATATGGAGATGTGTATGGTCCTGTAAAGTATGGGTATAATGTCGAGGGCCCCCCCGATATAGTCAAACAGTGAGGATAATGTTGTAGTTTAACTAACACTCTCATGATTGCACTATGCACTAGATTGTAACACCTGGGTATTTTTTTTATATTCTTAATATTTTTAATATTTTAACATATATATTACACTTGGGCACAACATATAACACTGTTTATACATCCCAGACCTTGTTTGTGATATGTTTTAGATTGCTATTTATATGTCTTTTAAGATGCTTCAGCACCTTTAATGCACATGTCACTTTATGGCGATGTAATCACCTTAATTGGTTAATCACTAATGGGTACTTATTCCCACAGACAGAGCAGTGGGGTGAAGTTGCCTTGAGAAAGGTCCTAGTGAGGACCGAAACATCACATTGGCTGTAACTGCACGTTTATAATACAATTTTTTCAGCACTAAAATCCTGGACATTTTGATGTATTTGGTCATACCCTATGGATGGCTGAAATGTGATTGAGCAGATTCATTGGTAGGTTGCTGAGCGCCGGGACAATATTTTGTCCACTAAAAGTTGTCACCAACCAAAAAAAAGATGGTCTCTGGAAATATCGTTGCGTTGTTGTGTATATATCATGCAGTTAATATGATTCATACTATATACAAAAATGAAACCTGGGTGCCAGATTCAAAACATAATACAAAAAACAAAAAGCAGCCTAACAGGATTTGCACAAATAGTAAATAAACATAATTTAACTCTGCTCCTGACCAAGATCCCAAAAAGCTGAGTTTATACACAAGCTATTTTCATGCAAATCCTGTGTCTTTTTGTATTCTGTTTTGACTCTGACACCAAGGTGTGCTTGCAATATGTTCACATTTTTATTACTAATAGAGCTCTTCTAGCTTCAGGAAAAAATGTAAGACTTTGCAAGGGCTGCACCCCTCCTCTGGAACGCTCTCCCACGGTTTGTCCGACTTTCTCCCAACCTTTCTGCTTTCAAAAAATCTCTGAAACTGACTTCTTTCGAGAAGCCTACCCTCACTCTGCTTAACTACCAAACGCAACACCACATACAGTACCACATTTCTCACCCACTAACTTCGATCTTGCCCAGTCCCACACCTTGTGTATTACTCCCTTTCCTTTAGACTGTATGCTTATGCATAGGGCCTTCCTCACCTTTTTGTACCTGTATTGATTGTGATGTTTGTTACTCCATATATTCTATATTTGTAATTTGTGTGATGTAGTTGTATAATCACATTTACTTTACAGTGCTACGCAATATGTTGGCGCTATATAAATACATGTTAATAATAATAATAATAATACAGGTATGGGATCAATTTTCCTGAAAACCATTATCCAGAAAGCTACAAATTATGGAAGGGCTGTCCCTCATAGACATTTTATCCAAATAATACAATTTTTTATGTAATAATAAAACAGTAGCTTAAACTTGAACCAGACTAAGATATAATTAATCCTTATTGGAAGCAAAATCAGCTTATTTATTACTAGTAGACTTTAAGCGATACCGATATATAAATAAATGATGATGATATGTCCCAATAAAAATCATCATATGGAAAGTGTCCATATCAAGGAGGTGCTGAATATTTTCCTATAAAAGCCCCCCTCAAAGCCACCTCCAGCCCCCCAAACCTTTATGAAGCTGACACTGCTAACGGTTCTTCTGTGTTGTTTCAGTGACGCTGGGCTGGGGGCGGAGCAATGCCTCCATAGGCTGACGTCTTGTTTTCATTTTTAATTAGCATATGGCAGGATTGCGCTTTGGGGGGCATTTCGAGGAAAATATTCGGCATGCAGCACCTCCTTGATATGGACACATTCCTATGATTTTTATAAGAATGTGTTGGAATTGCTTAAGGTATGAAGATCCAAATTATGGAAAGATCCATTATCTGGAAAACCCCAGGTTCTGTACTGTATATATAATTGGTCATTTACTATGACCCCAGATGCAAAGGAGTCCTTATAGTGCTTATTCACAAGGTAGTTGCATCTATTATGGCCTAGCAGTGCTCTGCACCTAACTCCATATTGGAAATGGAAATTAGAGTGAAGCACTGGTAGCACTGGTAAGAACTATGGAAAATTCCCCATTTCAGAAATCTTATCATTTATTAATGAATTGTAACAAATAAGAGCACAATCAATTTTGTTTTATTACCCTTTGATAGGTAGTCAAACTCCTACAGTCTTCTTCACTGTAACCTTCTCTATCTCCTGATCTAGAAGAGTCTTTGAGTAACCCCTTGCCTCATATAGCTATGATAATCTAAAAATCTTAAGAATCATGCTTGACTTCAGTCTCTGTACATGGGTATATTTAAAACATGGGTGAAATGGGGATGAATAGATGTACAAGGGTGATGTCATCAAAAGAGGGAACGGGCGGGAGTCCTATCAGGGACCCTGAAGCAGTTAGGAATCTAGAAAAGGGGGAAGTCATGTTTGGAAAAAGTTAGGCATCATTTGGGTGTATGAAATAATTGATATCCCCAATTCCCCCAATATATCCCCCAATTCCAATCCCCCAGCTGTCTCTAACAAAAGTTTGTAGAATCTATGACACTGGCTCTAAAAGATCACAGTGACGACACTGCAGGGTCTACATTTCTGCTCAGCTCTTTTATCTGCACTGATGTTTAGTGATGGGTGAATTTGCGTCAATTTTCGTCAGCGTATTTTCGCAGCCGTTTCGCGAATTCATTCGACAGCGGCGAATCGCACAAATTTGCGCCTGTCGAATAAATTCGCCCATCACTACTGATGTTTATCCAGTGTCGGTCTGGCCCACCGGGATACCAGGAAAACTCCCGGTGGGCCCAGGTGTCAGGGGGCCCTTGTGCAGCTAAAGATTTGGCTTATTTCATGGCCATTTCCTATTTCTTTAAGAACAAAGAGGCTAAATAGATGGAATAATAGATTATAGTGTGTAAAGAAAAGAGAATAGGAGAATAGAGGTTGAATGAGTAGAGGAAGAATAATAGTGCTGAGAGTGGGCCCCTGCTCTATGGTTCTTTGGTGGGCCAAAGAACCAGTCATAGGTGTCCCAGTCCGACACTGTTTACATCACAGCACATGGTACAGCAGATTCAATGCCACTGGTAGTCAAACGGTTAAAGACAATTATTTTTAAAAGTAGGAAGCTGTTCAACTCATTACAGCAAGGAGAGATACCTGGTACTAAGGTTCTTTTCAGTCAATCTGAAAGTCATATTTTAGAATGATAATACAGAGTGCTGGCATGGAAACTGCTTATCATTTCATTAACAACGTTGCTTTTTACGGCCTCGTGGTGTAACATAGAATAACAACATATTTTTGAAATATGATGTCAATTGACATTTACCCTAACGTGGAAATTACTTCTCCTGGACTTGTATGGACAAAATTGCCCAAACTGCACAATTAAGAACTTTTCGTGCGTACATCAGTTCCTATGCAAGATTTTTTTTTTTATTGTAAGTTTTCTATGTTCAGTTATGCTGGTGCTTAATTTGCTTTAACTTCATTTGCAGGTGTAAAAGTGGCACTAGAAAATCTATCTATCTATCTATCTATCTATCTATCTATCTATCTATCTATCTATCTATCTATCTATCTATCTATCTATCTATCTATCTATCTATAGATCTATCTATCTATACAGTATGCCAGTATACCTTGTATGTATATATTTTAGTATAGGGTCAGAAAGCTAAACACTTTTGCTTTAAGAGAAACACATTTATTAGTACAGTTATGGAAACCTGTTATCCAAAAACCTACAGGAAGGTCATCTTCCACAGTGTCCATTTTAAACAAATACGTTTAATTTGTATAAACGAATTCCTTCTTACCTGTAATAATAAAACAGTTCCTTTGTACTGGTATGGAATCTGCTATCAGGAATCCCATTTCCAAAAAGCTCTGAATTATAGGAACGATGTCTCCCATAGACCCCATTTTAAACAAATACTTACAATTTTTTAATATTATTTCCTTTTTCTCTGTATTAATAAAACAGTACCTTGTACTTGATTCTAAGTAAAATATAGTTAATCCTTATTGGAGGCAAATCAATCCTACTGGGTTTATTTAATGTTTAAATCATTTTTTTTGTAGATGAAAGGTATGAAGATCCAACTAACAGAAGGTCCCCTTATCTGGAAAGTCCCAGGTCCTGAGCATTCTGGATAACTGGTCCCATACCTGTACTTGATGGTAACTAAACTTCATGAATCCATGTTGGTAGCAAAACAATTCTATAGGGTTCTATTAGCCCACACCTTTTGTTGGGGATAACAGTTTTACCCAACAGGTGCCCTTTAAATATTTGTTTACAGATTCAAGGTAGAAATTCATGGAAATATTTATCTGGAGATGCAAGGTCCCAAGCATTCTGGTTAATAGATCCCATACATGCGCTAAGCAAAAATAACTGGTTTGACAATGGCAGTTCATAAAAAAAAGTTAGGCAAAGTACAAAATATTAAAAAAAAAACATTTTTAAACATTAAAAAACCCAATATGATTTTTTTGCCTCCAATAAGGATTAACTATAGTGACATAATAACTATATTACTATAGTTAATCCTTTTTAAAGGCAAAACAATCCTATTGGGTTCATTTCATTTTTACATTTTTTTTAAGTAGCCGACGATAGGTATGAAGATCCAACTAACAGAAAGACCCCTTATCCAGATAGTCCCAGCTCCTGAGCATTCTGGATAACAGGTCCCATACCTGTACTTGATGGTAACTTCTATTGGGTTTATTTAATGTTTAAATGTTGTTTTTGTAGATATAAGGTAGAGAGATTCAAACTGTGGAAATATTTATCCGGAGATCTCATGTCCCAAGCATTCTGGTTAATAGATCCCATACATGCACTAAGCAAAAATAACTGGTATGACAATGGCAGTTCATAGAAAAAAGTTAGGCAAAATATTAGGGACAATGAATTACTATCTCATAGATATAATTAGATTATATATATATATCAAAAGATTAAAACCATAGTCGCAAGGATCGACGTTCCGGTCAGGATCTAAGACCAAAAATTTTTTTAAACTCCGGTGTGCGCTGCTTACAACTGTGGATTTGATGTATGAGAAGCGCTGCTGCAGCACCCGGTCCTGATTGCCCAGAAGGGAGTGCAGAGACCTGCCTGGGTTTCTATATATATATATAGTCAAATACAAGAGTCCTCTGCACTCAACCCATTATCAATATATTTAAGACAGAGACATTTTGTGCATACTGCTACTGAAAAATGCCTTACCCTTTAAACAAAACAGGGATTGTTTGTCCATATATTGCAATATATTTAAGCTGGCCAACTACGTCAAAGTCATCCCATATCTGGCCAGTCCTATGCTCAATTTTCATCTGATTCATTAAGAATTCTATTGCTTCATTATACATTTTACAAAGGGACTAGGTTTTACCTGCAACTTACTTGCTGCTTTCAAAGTAAACCCCCATACTTGGCTGCCCTTTTATTAGACACCAGTGGGATCACCTGACTATAGCTGGGAAGGGTGGGAGCTACAACATGGAGCTGGTCACTGCTCCTGTATAACTATAACAAACAAGGGAAAGTTGTGCTCACCACTATTTTTTAAAAACATTAGGCAGGGGTGCAATGAGGGTGTGACCACAAAATACATATAGTCAAACACAAGAGTCCTCTGCACTCAACCCATTATCAATATATTTAAGACAGAGACATTTTGTGCATACTGCTACTGAAAAATGCCTTACCCTTTTCTTAATGAATCAGATGAAAATTGAGCATAGGACTGGCCAGATATGGATGACTTTGACGTAGTTGGCCAGCTTAAATATATTGCAATATATGGACAAACAATCCCTGTTTTGTTTAAAGGGTAAGGCATTTTTCAGTAGCAGTATGCACAAAATGTCTCTGTCTTAAATATATTGATAATGGGTTGAGTGCAGAGGACTCTTGTATTTGACTATATGTATTTTGTATCTTGTATATATATATAGAAACCCTGCGCACACCGGAGTTTAAAAAATGTTTTTATTTATATATATATATATATATATATATATATATATATATATATATATATATATATTCCTCAAAGAAGGCGCACTCACAGGTCTTACAAAATAGAAAAAATATTTAATGTGGGCACAAACTAACGTTTCGGCTGGGACACCAGCCTTTCTCAAAGTGATACAACACTGCAAAAAAAAAGGTTGATATACAGAAAATGACAAGTGCGGGGGTGTCAAGCAAGGAATGTGTGACATATGGTCAATTCATTGGCTGATAAATATCTAAACACCGTTCAAATAAACCAAACATCACCTTACAATTAGCACCTTCCAATTAGGTGTTTAAATCAACTACATGTTCATCTAACCGGCCTATATAAATTCCAGTCTATCATAAAGTCCATATATACCCAGTGCAATAAAAAGTAATACTTAAGTATCAATAAAACCATTTAAAACAGTGTCCAGATTGTAAACACCAAGTGAAAGCAGATCAGAACGTATGTATCAATAGACAAACAAAACCATCAGAGACCCAGTGTGTTCATCACATCCCTAGTGCAGGAGCCAATATGTTATTCAGGTTTTTTAGTATATAAATAGACTGTATTAAAAACAATTAAATATTTTTTTCTATTTTGTAAGAACTGTGAGTGCGCCTTCTTCGAGGACTACATTAAGAACATATTTAAGGATTGCACAAGTATATATATATATATATATATATATATATATATATATATATATATATATATATATATAGGCAAGTCCAAAAACTGGAGCACTCTTTTCTATTAAGGCAACTGCCCAGGTGCTGGTTAAATTACTAACTTGTACATATCTCCACAAAAACCGCACACATAGGACTTATTAGTGCAAAAAAATGAAAAAATGTTTTATTCCGACGTTTCGGTTCACATACAGGTACCCCACCTGAGGAAGGTT
This sequence comes from Xenopus petersii, assembly GCA_038501925.1. NCBI lineage: Eukaryota > Metazoa > Chordata > Amphibia > Anura > Pipidae > Xenopus > Xenopus petersii. The sequence goes on along the minus strand of CM076676.1, from coordinate 31,339,235 downwards.
CCTGTATGTGAACCGAAACGTCGGAATAAAACATTTTTTCATTTTTTTGCACTAATAAGTCCTATGTGTGCGGTTTTTGTGGAGATATATATATATATATATATATATATATATATATATATATATATATATATATTGAATTAAGTACCCCCTCTTGTAAATTATGAGAATATTATAAGTTACAGAGGAGTTTCATGACCATATAAAAACACGAGGCTGAAGGCTGACCTGTTTTTTTACAGGTCATGGAACTCCGAGGTAACTTCTAATATCCTCATATTTTGCAACAGGGGGTAATTTATTTATTATAATACACAAGTTTCAGTGAGTCACATGAAAAGAATGACATCGCTACTCACCGTTTATAACTGATGACATCAGAACTCACCGTTTATAAGGATATCATTTACAAGATATTCATGGCTTTTGTGTATTATATATGCTGTATCTGTTGATTCACTTAAAGCTATTACTTGTAACATGTGTTCCTTCCCTTACATTTTTATTATTAAATATAGCAATATCTCAGTTTCACTTTAACCACCGAGGATTTTTTTCTTCTTCCTATACAGCAGCTCTGTTAAACCTACCTTTACTTCATCTTACAGATCTGGTACACGGCTTCTTGAGCAGAAACAGCGACTCCCACATTTACCAGCTGTTTCCTTTTATTTGCAAGTCCTTCTCTGAAGAGTGCCTGCATTGTCTTGTTTATAACAGGGGAAGCAAGATAAATGGTTCTGTGTTTAATATTGGCTCTGTTCGACATTGGCTAAATCACATAATCTCCCGTAGGCACAAAATGAGTTTGTACACAGGGTTTATTGTGCCTATATTATTCTACTGTACCTCATTCAGCCTTGCCTTAGACTGTCAGAGTTTTATTAAAACAAATAATAATTACAACAGCAGGCAGCTGAGCATAGTGCCCATAACTGAAAGGCACCGAGACCGCAGGTTTCCTCTAACCAATTGTGTTTTCCTAATAAGCAAATTTACCACTGAGAGTTTTTCCACAAATGTGTGCAGCTGTTTAAAGCAACCATGGTACAATCAACATCTAAAAATTAGCTAGACTTTGAAATAATCAATCACAATTAAATAAATGGATAATACATGCCCTCCCCTCTTCATATGCATCTGTTTTCATATAGAATAACATTTCTTTAGTGAAGAGATTCTCTTGACACTTGATTTCTTTCTTCTTTAGGAACTTTCTTCATTAGAAAAATCACTAATAATGTCACTTTCTCTAAAACCACGATTGTCATGACATTTATTGAAAGATACAAGTTTAAAAAAAATACAAAAATCTCTAAAAATGTTTTTTATTGGACAACATCTAACATTTAGGATCTTAAAAAACTGATCTGCTGCAACTCTTGTGATCAAAGTTACCATCTCTACTAGCAGTTGCTATCAGGCACATGAGAAATTTGAGCTGATATTATGAGCCTTGTAAGTGAAATTCTTGGTGAATGTTCCTTGTTAGTGATGGGCGAATAAATTCGGCAGGGCAAATTTGCGGCAAATGTACCCGTTTTGATGCCTGCGAATAAATTCACAAAACTGTGGAGAAAATTAGATGGCGGAAAATCTGGTGCTTCAATAAAATTTGGTCATGCGTCAGAATAGTCGGACACATAAAAATTGTTGCAGAGCGCGTATAAAAATTGACGTTGGCGTCGAAATTGATGCCGTCAAAATAATTTTGACACCCATTGTTTTCATTGCGTTTTGCAAATTTTTCCACCAAGCGAAACGGGACAAATTCTCCCATCACTATTCCTTGTTGGTGATAGAGTCGCCAGTAAGGATAAATACAAGACGACCACGATAATAATACTAATTTTTTTTTTTTTCAAAATGAATCAGTTAATAGTGCTGCTCAAGCAGAATTCTGCACTGAAATCCATTTCTCAAAAGAGCAAATAGAATTTTATATATTCAATTTTGAAATCTGACATGGGGCTAGACATATTGTCAATTTCCCAGCTGCCCCAAGCCATGTGACTTGTGCTCTGATAAACTTCAATCACTCTTTACTGCTGTTCTGCAAGTTGGAGTGATATCACCCCCGTCCCTTTCCCCCCAGCAGCCAAACAAAAGAACAATGGGAAGGTAACCAGATAACAGCTCCCTAACACAAGATAACAGCTGCTTGGTAGATCTAAGAACAACACTCAATAGTAAAAACCCATGTCCCACTGAGACACATTCAGTTACATTGAGAAGGAAAATCAGCAGCATTTCTCTCCTAAAGTGCAGGCACAAGTCACATGACTGAGGGCAGCTGGGAAATTGACAAAATGTCTAGCCCCATGTCAGGATTTAAAATTGAATATAAAGAAATCTGTTTGCTCTTTTGAGAAATGGATTTCAGTGCAGAATTCTGCTGGAGCAGCACTATTAACTGATTCATTTTGGAAACATTTTTTTTTTACCATGACAGTATCCCTTTAAATTTACTAAAAAAAATCATGGCTGTCTTCCCATAGACTCCAATTTAATCAAATACTTAAAATGTGTAAAATTTCTCTGTAATAATAAAACATTACCTTGTACTTGATCAAAACTAAGATATAATTAATCCTTATTGTCCTTATAGTCAAAATAATCCATTATGTTTATTTAATGTTTAAATTATTTTTTATTAGACTTAAGGTATGGAGACCCAGATTATGGAAAGATTCCTTATCCAGAAAACCCCAAGTCTGGATAACAGGTCCCATGCATGCACAAAACGTAATACTATTAATGTAACCCTAAGAAGAATGTAACTGTAGAGGTCTTCAACACGTTAAGAGGGTTATTTATTAAAGTCTGAATGCCAAAAACTCGAAAGTCTGATTTTTTTTTTTTTTTGGAGATTTATTAAACCCCGATGATCGAAAAAGTCAGAATGCAAAAATCTAGCATCTCAGACCTGCCGAGATTGTATATAAGTCAATGGGAGAGATCCCTATCCTATGTGCTGGAATTAGCCTAAAAAGGCGACTATTTTGGGCTTTTCCGAAATCAAAAAAACTCTTTTTGGGGGAAAAAAATCGCACAATTTGGATTTTTGCACAATGTTTGTCCCCGATCCTATAAAATTGTGATTTTTTTTTTTTTTTAAATAATAAATAAGGTCTAATTGTGGATTCTAGTTTTAGCAGACTTTTTTCATTAAAATAGTCACATAAATTCAACTTTGATAAATAAGGCCCTCTATGTCCATTTTTCCTTTAAAATGTACACAGGAGCTGCAGTAAGTAATAGAATTAACCCCCTATAGTTGAGTTAAATGATAAGTGTACATGGCACTAACACAAACTCCACCCAAATCCTTCAGGGTGAATAATGATGAACATACAGTAAATGTCACATAAACAAATTATACATGCTTAATAGCATTGCAAATTGTTCTGCTCTACAGTATCTTGGACTATATCATTGTTAATACTGGGCCCGTGTTACCAGTAATGAATTCTAAGCCATACAGAACCTCTCTAAGATGTCAAAGCTTGAAAAGATTTTTTTTTTTTTTTACAACGTCTTACCTCTCATAAATCATGTTCTCTACATGAATATCAGACCTTGCACTGCAGTGCTTACCCAACATGCAGAGGGCTGTTTATGTATTATGAATGTTTGACATCTCATCAAAACTACACTGTACATTAAGAGCAAAGTAGCTTTCAGCCTCAAAATGGATTATAAGTATATGGCTTTATTTGTCATTTTTCATGTACTGTGTTTTAACCTAAGAGGAGAAGCAATTTAATCCGAGGGGGGAAGAAAAAAACTGCAATTTGCAGATTATTTAAAGTAAATTTCTCTGTATACTTCGCTCCCAGCCTCAATCCCCTTCACACTTTCACCTCCCACACAGGCTTCTTCCAGCAGAGAAATCAAGGCACTTCTCATTAGTACAGTTACAAAACACTTTAGGGAGCTATTTGGATAGAATGTGCTAAAAGTGCAAAATTATCTTTCTTTTATGCAGATAATATATACATATACAGTACTAGTGACGGTGGATTTCAGAGAGCGCAGAGTCGAAGGAATGGATTTTTTTTTTCATTTACATTTCAAAAAAGAGTTATTCCAGTTTCCTGGTGAAGTATTACCAGTACCTTGGCAATTTATCTTGTGGGTAATTAGGCAGGAAAATGGTTTTTTGCCTTATGGAAATGTCATGTCATCCGCATTACGCCTCTTGTAAATCGGGGACGGGTCACGGCCCATTTCCTGAGAGAGTTACTGACCTCACTTCAAAAGCACCTTGACTGAAGAAGTTTGAAGATTCTGTGCAGCAGGGTGTTGAAACATCAAGAAAGAAGAACATTTTTGTAACTGCTAAGCATGTCCTGACCAAGAATGTTCAGCAAAAACACAATATATCTGATAAATGGCATTACTATCAAATGCCTATAAAAAGTCTTATTTACTGTACGTTTTCCAGGTTGCACATGTATTAGCTCGGTCGAACTGGGGGCCTCCACACGTCGTCGTCCCCGGCCATGACGCATTGGCCAGGCCAAAATTATTTGGTGCACGTCATTTTTGAGGCCCGCAACAATTTTTATATGCACGCCTATTTTGTCCAAATGCATTAAAGTCAATGGGCATCCGAATATTTTGACGTGTGAGAATGTTTATGCGCGCGCCTATTCTGAAGCGCACCCAAAATTTTTTCACACGCCGGATTTTTCATTGGCAAATTTTCATTCAGCTTTGCAAATTTATTCACTAGAGGCAAAACGTGGACATTTGCCACAAATTTGCACCTGCCGAATTTATTCGCCCATCACTATTGAACAGTTATGCAGCAAAGCAGTTTATACTGTACATTAGACAAGGTAAATATAATTGCTGTTTGGCGACCTTTAATTTTTAATTGTAGCCCTTCAAAATGTATTATGGGATCCATGATCTGGAAACCTCTTATCCAGAAAGCTCTGAATTATGGGAAGCCCATCTCCCACAGACTCCATTTAATCAAATAATTCCTATTTTTTTTCTCTGTAATGATAAAACAGTTCTTTGTACTTGATGGTAACTAAGCTGCATGAATCCATATCAGTGGCACAAAAGTCCTATTAGGTTTATTTAATGGTTAATTTATTTTTTTAGTAGACTTAAAAGTATGACAATTCAAATCACAGAAAGATCCCTTATACAGAAAACCCCAGGTCCCGAGCATAATGGATAACAGGTCTCAGACCTGTACCATAAACAGTTAAAACTTTAAAGAATAAATTAGGTTTTAGATACAATGAGATGATCTACAGAATGCCTGTTCATACAGGGCCCTGAGTAATGACATTACTCAAGATAAAATGATGTATTAGGGCCAAATATCTTATTGTATCATTGGGGTCCATTGATAAGATTGGCAGGTATAAAAGATTAGTATAGCTTAGGGCTCATTCACAAGGCAAAAGGAGCAGTGTGCATTGCACAAAGTTCAATAGTTTTTTTGGCCCCAATGTGATAGTACACGTATGTGATCCATTATCCAGAAAACCATTATCCATACAGATCCGAATTATGGAAAGGCCATCTCCCATAGACTCCATTTTGTCCAAAAAAAAAAAAAAAAATCAAAATTTTAATTTCTCTGTAATAATAAAACAGTATCTTGTATTTGATCCTAACTAAGATATAATGAATCCTTATTGGAAGCAAAACCAGCCTATTGGGTTTATTTAATGTTTACATAATTTTCTAGTAGACTTAAGGTATGAAGATCCAAATTATGGAAAGATTAATTATCCAGAAAGCCCCAGGTCCCGAGCATTCTGGATAACAGGTTCCATTCCTGTATTGCCATAATGCCAGCAAAATACTATCCCGATGGGGCAATGCACTTGACACTGACAGAGGTAGCAGTAGACTTAGTTAATTGGATTTTTAGTTAATTGTATTTTTTTGCATAACTGTGCAAAACAACTAAATACTGTGTCAGGAGGAACCTACGGGACAGAAAGTTTTCTCTCTTGGGTTAATGTTCTCAGACTTTCGAGGGTAGCGCAAGATCCCCATAGGTTTCTTTTAAATGAATTTAATAACCAAACCCAGAAAATTATTACATGACAACACAGATAGAATAGTTTTATTTAAAAAAAATGGCTGTTGTGCACATTGGATGGAAATGTTCTAGTCACCTCTAAGCTCCAAAAATGTTAAAAAAGTGATAAAACAAAACAAACAGGCACGGGCAGATATAAGCTGATTATCCAGTGTATGGGGCCCCTCAACAGGCTTCCCAGATAAATATCTGGGCAAAGGTTGTCCAGATGTCATTCGGGCAGGGTCAATAATACTGTCTGATTCGACCGCCCATATTCTCAGTGTTGTCATCCGTTCGTTGGGCCCTAGGTCCTACGATCAGATCAGCCCTATATAACCCACCTCAAGGTGGGCATATTGGGGAGAGATCTGCTTGTTTGGCGAGGTTGCCAAACGAACAACTCTCTACTTGATTGGCCACCTTTAATCAAACAATATTGTCACAACAAAACCTTTGATAAATCTGCCCTGAAATGTTCTGCCAGCTTTCCATTACCATACATGGCCGTATACTGATATCTGCATGGAACCATAAGCAGATCCAGCACCTGTATTAAGAATTAAAATCTAGGATCACTAAATAAAGGGTTGGTGTTTAAGGATAAAGCTTCCTTTTGCTAAACTTCATTCTTCACTTTCTGTGACTTGTTAATATGAAGTGAATGCATAAATTCAAAGAGGGCTGTTAGAGACTTTTCTGACAATGTATTTGGCACCTAATTATCTTGTTTATGCTATTGTTATCCTCACACTAATTGGGTGCTGAATGAAGAGCAATCTTGTTTCTGAGGATTCCTTTTTTTGTCAGGGATTTTACATTTATTATCAAGATGCAAAACCCCAACATCAGTCACCTTACATGTTAGTTTGGGCTTTTTACTCAGTACAAATGTTGCAAAAATTTTTCAAAACGCCTTTAAGTCAATGGGCGTCCAAATTATTTTGACAATTTTTATGCGCATGATTGATTTACTATCTATACTATCTACAGTTATAGATGCTGATTTTAAGCAAGCTTGCCTCACATGTCCAATTCAAGTAAAGCTACGGGCCATCTTACAAAGCAAATGGCCAAAGATGAGAAGAAACTCAGTCCTGATCTTCAACCTTACTACAGGATTAGACATGAACTGTCCTTAGTAGATGGCTATGTTGTCCATGGAGCTCACCGCTTACTGGTACCAGAGACCTTGCAAGAAAAGCTCATACAACTTACATGTTGCAGACATCAAACTTCCACAAAATACTGTGCCTACAAAATCGTCTACTGCTGACATTGTCAAATGTCAACAAGCCAAATGAAAGGCTTATACTGAGAGAAAATGTGGTGCAAGAGAAGTGCACTTTCAGCCTGGATCTTTAGTCAGAATTAAGAAACCAGGAATACTGAAACAAGGACAATCTACATTTACTAGACCACTTGAAGTGAGATGTCATATGGAATGCAAGTCATCTTGCTTCTTTTAGATATGACTTTGGAGAAGCTCAATTTGATGAAGGACATTTTCCTACTCCTGATGCCAACTGCAATAGGCCTGAAGAAAGTGAACCTATAAGGCATACTGAGAGAATCATAAAACTACCTGCATGGACCAAGGACTATGTGATGTGAAGAATGTATAATATTGCTTTAAGATGCATTGTTGTTGTTTTTTACATTTGTCTAAATGCTTTCATACTATAGGAATATGTGGTGTTTATACAAATGGCCTGTAGGTGTCACTGTATTGTAACTACACAGTACTTTTTTTTTTTTTTTATAAATTCTTTACTGAAATTCTTTAATTTCAGAGTTATCATTATCATCATAGAATTTCAGAGTTAAAAATACTTTAAAGGCATTATGACATGGGAAAACATGTTTTGTTATTCAGTTAATAGTGCTGCTCCAGCAGAATTCTGCACTAAAATCCATTTTTCAAAAGAGCTAACATATGTTTTGATGTTGTTAGTTTCCCTAGCATCCTCAGTCACGTGACTTGTGCTCTGATAAACTTCAGTCACTGCTGCCCAAGTTGGAGTGATATCACCCCCCCCAGCAGTCCATCAGCAGAACAATGGGAAGGTAACAAGATAACAGCTCCCTGGTAGATATGAGAATAACACTCAATACGTGTACTCTATAGTAAAAATCCAAGTCTCACTGTAAATCCTTTAGTTACATTGAGCAGGAGAAACAATAGCTTATCTGAAAACAGTTGCATTACAAAGTGCTGCCTTTTTTGAAAGCCCGAGATCAGGCACACTGACCTGAGATGGCTGTCTACACACCAATATTACAACTAGAAAAAAATACATTTGTTGGTTCAGGAATTTAATATTTATAAAGTAGAGTGAATTATTTGCCATGGAAAAAGCTTAATTTAGAGACCAAAACTACACCATAAAAATCATGGTACAGCCTCTTTAATATCAATGTAATTTAGTTTACTCATTTAATTTCGGCAACATGTCACCATTTCCTGATATTATCCTTGGTTTCAAGAAATTTTCTGCAAAAAAAAATAAACTTGTCACTAGAGCTTAAGAATAAAAATCCGAATGTATCTAATTTTCCCAATAAAAAAAACTCGACCAAACAGCTATGCCCGATTTTACCTTATTTATTAGTAAATTCACTAAATTTAATCAGATCAGTTTTCTCCTGAAAAGCTTGATTTTCAGGCTAAACCCAGCGCAGACCACAAAAAATTGAGTTTACGTTTAAATTTATTATCTCACGTGTACCTACGACTTTTCAAATACCTCAGGACCATAGAGTTAGAATTCTTTATGAAGTCATAACTCTACTGTTGTATCTTCTACTCCCTTAATACCTCGGGCTTAACAGGGTCAGCTGGTAATACTAGAGAATAGAACCTTATTGTCTTCAAGGCTTCAGAAGAAGCCCTAAAATCTTATTGATCTTGTAATATAGATGGCATCGAACAACAAATATTGTATAGTTTCTCTATACTGAGTTTGTGTCAGGAACAGCCAGGAATCGAACCTTGGTCCTTGTTGTTGGGAGGTTCTGCATTACCAGGGTGAGCCACTGGAGGATCTCTGTCCTCATGTTAGACATTTCTCTGGACAGACTTGAAATATATTCTTTCTCCCCTGCCTCATTATCCACATGTGTCTTCCATTCCCAATTAATGACCCTTTATAAGCCTGTTCCTGCCCTAAGATCCTGGCTTGATTATCTGAGCTCCTGAGCCCGATCCAGCCCCTTACTTGCGACTTCTGATCCCTGACTCCTGTGTCCTCTGCCTGGTTCCTGTGTTCCCTGCCTTGACTTCTGACTCCTGACTCCTGTGTCCCCTGCCTGGTTCCTGTATTCCCTGCCTTGACTTCTGATTCCTGATTCCTGTTCCCACCTGGTTCCTGATTCCTTTCTCTGTGGATTCCCTGGTTTGACCTTCGGCCTGTTATCTCGACCCTGCTTGAACGCTGCCTGCCTTTGACCTTGCCTTCTCTTTGGACCTTGCTTGCTTGCCGCCTGCCCAGACCTTCTCCGTCTGTTTATTGGACTTTGCTTGCCTTTACCCAGGTTGTATCTTTCAGTTCATACTGTTATTGATATTACATTCATCTCCATTAAAAACACCTTTATCATAACATGGCTTTTGCTGTTAATCCTGCAGTAAATGTGTATCACCTGGGTTATTCAGCATATAGGCTCCATTCATCAGCACCCAAACCTGACAGTTTGTGTGTGCTTCACTCAGCTTCTTATTTCTAACTGCAAAGGTTATATATGAACTGAGTTTGGTTTCTGCATTTTGGCAGGGCACTTTGAGAACTAACATATCCCATTCACTTTACTGTTTACAACCAGAACGTTAGAAATCAAAGAGAAGGTTCAAACATACTGTGCTGCAAAAATGGCTTTTAGTGAATCCCTTTAGCACTGTGGCTATTAAGAGCACTCACTTCAGAGACCTGGGTTTCATAGAGAATAAAAAGTAAAATATTATTAAAAATAGATCAGAGGTGTGTTCCTACAATAACTATGTCAAGATAATGGCACATGGTGTTATTGCTACAGTCAAAATTGCTCTCTGCCACAAGCACCAATACTATTGATGATTTCAAAGAAACTGTGTTGGACAATTTATGAAGGTGCACTTAACATTTAACATTAGAAAAGGTTCTGTTTTTATGTACCTCTTATTTGCATTTGTCAATAAATTTTAATTTCTATCCTTCAAAGCCAGAACCCAAAGAGCATAATAAAAGGGAATGAGATGTTCTGTGGCCTTGGGTAATGTTTTAGGAACTATGGAATGTTAACTTTTTATATACTGTATATTGCAGCAAAATGATGCCAGCCTACAATAAAAATAGCAGATCTCTATAGTACATGAAAGGAAGAGAGATGTTTCTGTTTATTGAAAAATTGTGCTTCAAACAAAATGAGACATTGTTAGATGGAATGCAAGAGGCTCTTTCTGAATGAGAACTGTCTGTTTCTGGAATTAGTATGAACCAACCGTTCCCCCATCATGCCCCCTTGCATATAAACCAGGTACACATCAAAGAGGATGAAATTCCTCCCGGGAAACAGTTCAAACAGAAAAGAAAAAAGGGGACATAGAAAAAGCAAAAGCCAAAATGAGATCTGGTGAGTGATGCATGGCTTTTTATATAACAATACATAAGTAATAATTTGAGACTCCAGTTTTGACCTGCTTGGAATGTGTCAATTCTTCATTCTTTCTTTTAAAAAATATTCTCAATGTTTGCCCCTAAAGGGATTCTATTTGTTCCTTTTCACTTTGAGCAAAAATAGAGGTTTATTGATAATCCTTTGATGCTCATCTCTTGAAGAATTCAGGGTAAACATTTCTAGAGATATAATCTAATATCACACTATGCAAATCCTACCTATTCCAGCTTGAATCTGCATCTCCTGGAAATCTACCTTATGTGTGCAATGACAGGCAGATGCCATTCATTTCACACACAATGGGTGGCACTGGACAGGACTGATGGTTTCTCCTTCACTGAAATAAACACCCCAAGGATGGTAAAAAGTCTGAATCCAAAAATCCGGCATCTCAAACCTGTTGATTATGGTCAGGCAGGCTGGGGTCAGCACGGGCAGCGTTTAAATAGTAATGAGGCAGGCAAGGGTCAAATCGCACCCAGTTACTAACAAGTTAGACCTAACAATGGCAATGCTCACAAGCCCAAAGCCCCCTCAGATACCTTTGAATTTCATGACACAGACGCAATGCACAGTACGTATAACCCAGAAGTGCGCATTGCGTGCACCCTAGGAACCACAGGGACAAGAGGTCTAGGAACCACATGGCGGGTGTCCCCACCGGCACGCTATATGACCAGGGTATGTTAACATATTAATACTCTTGGTTGGTCGCATAGTGAACTATGATGTTATGGTCTACAGAAATTAGATGTCTTTATCTTAAGGTGGACAACTTCTTTCATCATAATATTCTGAGCATTTATCTTTTTTTACCAATAAAGCAAACATCCTGGCTCTGAATATTGTAATGCCATACTACATCTGTAGTTCTGTACAGACATATCTTTTATATGTCTGTACAGAATAATATCATTTGGAGGGACAGTTTCATTCACCCTCAACTTCATTATCAGCTATGGACAATGTAGATATGATTGGAGAGGATCAGTGGAATAATAGGCACACCATTTGTTCCAGAGCTGCTAACCTCTAGTGACCAATTAGATGTTTGGGGGCTCAGAACTCCTGAAACCAGTCCATTGCCAATGCCAAATGCAGGTTAACACCTATGTCCCACCTCCCAGTTACCTGGCACTATAAACTCCCTTTTCCTCACAACAGCAGATATTAACATACAGTATTAGAAGAAGAAGAAGAAGTGAGCATGTGAAGTAGAAGGTCTGTTCTTGCACAGATCCAATAACAAACAACTTGGGACATTTATACACAGAGCCTCTTAAAATTATATATAGCATTCAATTGTCTGCCATTTCAATTTTCTGACCTGTCTGGTAAAGTTTTTATTGCTCAGGAATGATTTTAAACCAGATAACCATTGTGTGCACATGCTCTATAATGGGTAATTTTCAACTTCTGTGATAAAATAACCACTGTGTTTCTGAGAGTTTTGTCATGTGGCCGCCCTCGCTAGTAGAGGTCCCCAAACTTTTTTACCTGCGAGCCACATTCAAATGTAAAAAGAGTTAGGGAGCAACACAAGCATGAAAAAGTCAATGGGATACCAAATGAGGGCTTTGATTGTGTATTTGGTAGCCCCTATGGAGACTAGTAGCCTTCAGGAAGCTCTGTTTGTGCACCTGGTTTAAATGCAACCAAAAGTTGCCTCCAAGCCTGGAATGCAAAAATAAGCAACTCCTTTGAGGCCACTGGGGGCAACATCCAAAAGATGGTGAGCAACATATTTCTTGTGAACCACTGGTTTGGGATCACTGCTCTATAGTGTAACAGAACAGACCAAAACAAAGCACCAGTTCTCATTTTTTTTCCCTTACCAGATTCTCATAGGCTTATCAAAGTTGACATTCCTCATTGTGGCACCTGTCAAAAAAATGACAATGCATCTTTTATAGAAAAATAATAAGTGAAATCTAATATTCTGACCATTAAATTAGGCACTAGATCCAAGCTTGGAGAGCAAAGGTTCTACTTTGTACTAACCACTTTAGCAGCTTATCCCCCGCAAGCCATAGAGGATGGCTTATTGGTATAGAACACAGGTGTAGTGGCTTTACATGGACAATAAAGCTGGCACTGTGCCATCCATTTTATTGTGCCCTGAGTCTAATATCATAGTCATTTAGCTAAGCTGTGAAATGATGCTTTCAAACTGGCACTAAGAAGAATAAATGTGCATGGAATTTAGGAACTATTAAATTCAGGAAAGAATCCATCTAATCCCTTAAAAAAGCTGTGTAGATGTTTGCTTTAAATTGCATCTGTTAGAGCTTTGTGCCGATCTTTTAAAAAGCTTTTAGCATATGTTTGTAAAAATGAATGCACTTTCAACAGCACCGCCACAGCAATAATTGCTTTTGCATATTGTCTGATTCCTGGGTGAGTCTGCCCTACATTTGTTAGCAAAAGTTATTTTACTTCTTTCTTTTTTGGTCCTCTTTTTTTATGATGCATGTATTTCTTTATTGATACACAGCCAAAATAAAAGAAAGGGAGAACAAAAAAAAGGGAAGGTCAGTTGCACACAAAGCAGGCAGTTGTATGTAGAGCGACTAATAGACTTGGAGAATACAATGGGAAGAGCGTAACATTTCTGAGATACGCAACTCCCCGAGCAATGAAGAATGAGGTATAAAATCTAGCAATAAACAGCTTCTGCTCACTGATTTCCAAGTATACAAATGTGCCTGCCTCTTCAACCTCATGGCATCAGGGGGAAGCTGACTATCTTCTATCGTCACGCTGCTCGTATTCGCCTTTTTTCCGTAGCGAAACCCCAGAAGGCTTTGGGGACAGTTTTGCATTGTCTGATTACACTGTTTACACCATGTTTCATTTTTAAACTTGAGCTGCTTCTCTTTAAGAGAGGCCGAGCATCTGCAGGCTGCGGAGATGATTCATGAGGAGTGAACAGATGGCTCTGAGAGAAACACCAAGCTTCATTATAGACCAATATGGAACTTGTCATTTATTTAGAAAAAAAAGGATAACATGTGTTAGTTTTGGTTACAAGCACAACATGGAGCAAACGACCCTTTAGTGTTAATGAGAACTGCAGCCTGTGAGGCTGTGAATCCTCTTTTTACACATGTGGGGAAATACACTCTGGTAAATGGCACCATGGGAGTAGATGTGAGGACCAAGTGAAACATGAAATAGATGCAGAGGCTGGTCAAAGGTTTCCCCGCCATATGTCTCATCTGAATGGAGCCTGGGAGACTGTTCAACTGACCCCATTAGTGTTTCTCATTGACAGAGTCTGTAAATGAGTTTGTGTTTCAGTAGAGGTTTTTGGTCTCATAGACGAAAGCATGTTAATAACAAAAAGCTTTCAGTTTCTTGGATTAAGTCTTCCCCTATGAGTTGTGCCTCTAAGTACAAGAAAGTGCCCTTGCTCTCTGTGCAGCATTGCCTGTGTTTTGCAGAATTGCATACAAACAAGGTGGTAAGTGGGTGGCATTTGAGTGTTGAGTGTGGCAACAAGCTTCCACATCATTCAGGTGTTCTGTACAGTGCTCCCATGCATCTAGAAGTACTGCACTCTTCAACCTGAGCTAGATTTTAATCCAACGTAAGGTGTAGGGCACAGCAAAAGGTCCATGTATGAACCCTAGTGGGCACAACTTTGTACACCTTAATATATGCACCCACTGCAATAATAACATTGTTGTCCCTTTTCTCTTGACATATATCACTTATGTGCTATTTATTAACATTCAGCCATTCACTATTTTTTACCAGTGGAAATTGCTTTACAATAGTTACCACTTGGTAAAAAAATAAATATAGATAGGTTTTTTTTTGGATCTGGAAAGTTTGGAATGGAAGCGTATCACAGCGATACAAGGTCACATTTTATTTCTATACATGTACAAAACTCTTGGAAACATGTGTAATAAAAGGGGCAGGGTTTGCTACAGGCCATCTAAACATCAGGTAGCATTTACTGGTCACCTGTTTAACAGCAAACATCTTATTGGTTGATAACGGTTACTTACTGCACTGGGGCAAACTTAGTGCCTTTTAATACATATGGGGGTTTGTGTTTTATTGTCCATTTTAAAAGATTTGTTTTTACCATTGTTTTAAGTTATGCACAAACAAACTTATCATGTTTCATTCTAAAACTATTGGCACCTATTAGATGTAGGTAAAAATAATTAAAAGGATAAGGAAGGATCAAATTAAAGCAAATAATTAACAGAACTGGAGCTACAGTATACCTATGATGATATATACTGTATCATTCAAGTACAGACATGGGACCTGTTATGCAGAATGCCCGGGACCTGGGGTTTTATAGATGAAGGGTCTTTTTGTAATTTGGAACACCAGGCTACTAAAAAACAATAAACAAAAAATATTAAATAAACCCGATCATTGATGGATCCAATATGGATTAATTATATTAGTTGGGATCAAGTACAAGGTTCTGTTTTAATATCACAGACAATGATGTATACAAATTTTAACTGGGCTTCACCGATTTGTGTGCAAATCATCTGCAAAGCAGCCTTAACAGGACACAAATATGACATTTTTTGGGGGGAAATCTTCCTCATAACCATCATTTTATGCAACTTAGAGATATGCTACTGCTTTTTTGGACAAAAAGTTGCAGAGACTCCAAATGAATTGGACGCCCATTGACAATGCGTTTTGCTAATTTTTCGTCAAAGCAAAACAGGACAAATTCGCTTATAACTAAATATAAATTCAGATCTCTTAAAACTGTTCATTATTCTAGTTTGTCATTCATTTTCTTCTGGATATCCTAGTGCTACTTTAATATAATTTATGTAAGACAAAAATCTTCCCCTTGCAATCCATGATATAATCAGACATTTTTATGGAAATGAATGATTCCACCTTCACCTCCTCTCCTTAGTCCAATGAGATTTCTTTAATTCTGCCTTCTCCTTGACTTCTTGTACCAACAGTAATTAAATCAAGTCACTTTGACGTTGATGTATTTATCCTGTGTAGTTTATAATATACAGTATAATTTACAGGATATATCTTGTATAATTTACAGGATATATCTTCCTTTTGCTGTTGGCTGCTTGTTAACGCATTTGCCAACTAAGTCAAAAGACGCACATTTCCTTGTGGCACTGGATGAATTGTCCTGTTAAAAATTAAAAGTATGTGAAGCATTGGAAATATGCAATACATTTCAGAATATGCATTCTGCATAATAAAGAGAACTCACAATTATTTATTTAAGTGCAAAACAAGATGGGAGTTATTTAAATATTGGTGCCATAAAAGAAATTGCAAATTTGTAGTTTCGTATCAATGCCATTTTTTACTTATTACCTTGCCTCTACTATCACTTCTCCTTTTTATTATTCTAACTTAAGCAAGCCAATAACCCTATATATTCAATGTTCAACATAACAGCATCGAGTATAACAAGCGATGTCAAACAGAACGTACGACAGAAGAACCAGAGATCTTTCTAGCTTACCCAAGAATCTAGTGTCAGAAAGTGCGCTTGGCTTGTTGCCTGACAAGCTCACTATTAATTACCTCTTTGCTGAAGTGTAAAACATGCTAAGGAATGGCAAGGAGAGACTTTCACCAGCCTATTGATCAAGAGCAAAGGTAGAAGCCCAGTGAAGTGTTATTATTTCAGTACCTATTGTTTCATAACTTTAAAGGCCACAGACTGTCTGGTCAGATGAAATATCGATATTTACTAGCTAGAGATAAATACAGGGAAGGCCATTGACCTTCGCTCATGCAGTAGACAATTTTCATCTATTTGGAATCAATGAATATTTCATGCAATTGACAAGGATAAAGGAATACAAAGTGTTATTTCAAAATTGTATTTTTCCTAATGATGCGCCGGCAGGTGGCCCAATTGTAATTTTACCCACATTGGCTGTGAATTAACCTCTTTTCTGTTAAAGGGCAGGGAATGCAATTCACCAAGTTATTAATTATACCCCGCTATGCCTGCCAATTCCTGTTAAAATCTTGACTCAAACGAAGAAGTTTCTGACTAATCCAGTAACATTTGCTCATCAAACGTGTTTACTGTACTTTCTGTTTTTTTAATGAGCACTAGTATAGGTAAGAAAAGACTATCATGTGTCACGAATCCAAAGCAATCTAGCAGACAAAACTGTGCGTGAGAATCAGAATAGTTCCTACTGTCTTTCACTCCTTGTGTTATTTCTTATTTCATAGCAATTATTGCCATTTCTATTAGGAAGTGAAGAAGTAGAAGCCGTAGCATTCAACTGACCAGAGCAACAATTTTTTTTTAGTGTTTAACCGTTCCTTTATATATCTTTGCATTTGTTTGCCTGGCTTCCCATTATTTTCATCTGGAAAAAGAATTGCCATTGTGATTGCGTGTATCTCTTTCCCATTACAAGGTAATATTTGGAATATTTATAGTAGGTAATGTCTATAGTTATTT
The DNA here is from genome assembly GCA_038501925.1 of Xenopus petersii. Classification (NCBI taxonomy): domain Eukaryota; kingdom Metazoa; phylum Chordata; class Amphibia; order Anura; family Pipidae; genus Xenopus; species Xenopus petersii. The sequence goes on along the minus strand of CM076676.1, from coordinate 31,322,076 downwards.
TCCATGCATATTTATTTACATTCTGAAAACTATAGCATATAATATTATTATTTGTATATGATACTGCCCTATAACCTACTGAACCTAAAGGAGTTGAGTTCATCCATTGAAAATAAGGAACTTTCTAGATATAGTCATTCAAAATGTTGTAACACATCTGAAATAATCAAGTTAAATGTAGTACTCCTCTCTCAGTAATCTGTCTCTCTTCATACAAGAGTAAAGCTGGCCATAGATGCAAAGATCTGATCGTACGAATCGATGATTCGTATGATTTTCGGACCATGTGTGGAGAGTCCCGACATTTTTCGTCCGGCGGAGATCGGTCATTTGGTCGATCCGACAGGTTAAAAGATTTCTGACGGGCTCCGATAATTAGTGATGGGCAAATTTGCGCTGTTTCACTGAAAAATTCACAAATTTTCCGCAAAATTCACAAAACGGTGAAAAATTTGCGAAACGGCGCCGGCGTCCGTTTTTTGGATGCCGGGGTTGTTTTTTGGACGCAATGCATATTTTTTTTTGATACTAGCAAATTTTTGCGGCCGTTTCACAAATTTATTCGCCGGCAGCGAATCACGCAAATTCGCAGTGAATTTGCGCCTGTCGAATAGATTCGCCCATCACTACTGATAATATCTCTGCATGTATTGCCGATCGTAAGATTTTTCATAGGGAAATTGATCTGTTCTTTTACTACTTTATTTGATCGGAATGGTTAGTGACAGGTCGGGAGATGTGAAAGTCCGATTGTATGATGATTCGTACGATTGGATCTTTGCGTCTATGGCCAGCTTAAGAGTTAGTTTCAAATTGACAGTTGCTCAAATATACTGGCATTTGCTAACTTTGCCTAGAGCAGTGCTGTCCAACTGGTGGCCGTGACCCTTCCCTTGCATTGCCCATCTGGCTGATGTAACTGCTTACCTTAAAATGTATCAGTATTGAGATTAACTGACCCCTGCATTTGTTCACATCCCAGTATGCGGTCTTAAAAGTTTTTGTAAAATACTGAGGTGGTTTAAAGTGCGTGTGGTTTAAAAACAGGGAGTGGTCAATGGGCAATGGCCATTATCAGCCCTCCACCACATAAGCCTGTAAAATTCTTGCCCTCAGTACCACTGAAGTTGGACTGCACTGGTCTACACAATATATTAGAGCAAACTGGCTTTCATAATAGATGACTTTGACACAAAGCCGCCTCTGGAGTGACAAATTATTGAAAAAGAAATAGTGAAGAATAACAATAACTTGCCTATTCCATAAGTTACAAGTAAGGGTAATGGCATGCCAGGAGATTAATCACCAGCTATAAATCTGAGGGTGATTCACTGGTAATACATATGTGACTCAAAGTTGCCTCATAAACAAAATGTGAATTACCGCTGGTGATGCTGGTGGAAAAGTATTTACAAGACTTTACAAGTCACCAGCAGAAGATGAGTTTTGTCATGGGCGACTATCCTCCTGGTGTGCCAGGGCCCTAAAAGGGGAACCTTTTAAAGGCATATTTAATTTCAGCATATAGTCTTGGAACTACCTGTCCCACTGGTCATGAAGTTATGTCTAGTGCACCATCTGTGAAATTAACAGTTACATGCTACTTCATTAGATCTAAAAAAACCCCCCACAATTATCAGTTTGATCATGAACTCTTTACTCAAGGGTTTTATTTACATGCGACAGCAGCTCTGTGATGTTTCAAATTACACTCTACTCTTTGTCAAGTGTGCCTCTTGAAACAATGCTAAGCTGCTGCCATGTGTAAATAAAGGCTTATAACTTTGAGTAAGGAGGCCTAGGAATCCTATATTCAGAGAACATTGCCTACTGTCTGTAATAGCTTAAAAGTATCCACAGGCCGTGCACAAAAGCAAGAAAAGCTCCATTCCATAAAACATATACACAAGAAAATCACTTTACTAACTAGGGCTAATTAAATAACTGGAATGTGTTTCTATTGATTTAGATGCATTCTTTTTAGCAATAGTAAAATCTATAATATTTCAGAGGCTCTGAATCAGCGCACAAAATAATGGGGGTACCCTTGGTGGCATGACCCTGAAAATTTGGATTAAAAATTTGTAGAGCTTCAATATATAAATGAGCATGAATTCATTGGAATGAGTTAGTACTAAATGAAGTATTGTTGCTGCTGATTGATACCTGCCAATGGATTCACTCCATTCCATATTTAAGTTTGGTATTTACCAAGTAATGGGAATAGCCCCTTTGTTATCCGTTGGCTAATGTAAGTTCTAGTTAATGCTGCCATTGCCATGTCTAATTCCAAAATTGTTAAATGGATGGCATGCCAATTAAACAGGAATTTTACAAAGGAAAACAATAGGTCATATACCATGACCTGATCGAATGACAATCTCCAAAGACAAATCTAGTAAAAGTAAATATACCTAGTAGTATCTACTAGAGGTAATTCTAGAACAACTGGACTTGCTGAGTAAATATTGAGGCCGTTTCACTACTCTACTGAAGAAGCTTCTCGTTAAGTTTACTTTGCTTCTACAGGTATGGGACCTGTTATCCAGAATTACTCAGCAAGTCCAGTTGCTCTAGATTTACTTCTACAGGTATGGGACCTGTTATCCAGAATGCTCAGGGGTCAGTAGTGAAACATCCTCAATAATTACTCAGCAAGTCCAGTTGCTCTAGATTTACTTCTGCAGGTATGAGACCTGTTATCCAAAATGCTGAAATAAAGCCAATAGGATTGTTTGACCTCTAGTAAGGATTAATTATCAGAACTGTAGTGTAGGTGTGGAACAGATCCAAGGCGGCAGTCAAACTGCAAAAAATCAGTTTATTGGGGAGTATACTCCCCAATAAACGGATTTTTTGCAGTTTGACTGCCGCCTTGGATCTGTTCCACACCTACACTACAGTTCTGCTAATTGATTTGGGTTATCGGACACAGGATACCCGTGGACAGGTCTGATCTTAGTATGTGGTGAGCTCCTTTCATACTACTTTGTGTAAGGATTAATTATATCTTAGTTAGGATCAAGTACAAGGTACTGTTTTATTATTAAAAAGAAAAAGGAAATCATTTTTAAAAATGTGAATTATTTCATTGCAATGGTGTCTATGGGAGATTGGCTTTCCATAAGTTGGAGCTTTCTGGATAATGGGTTTCCAGATAATGGATCCTATACCAGTACTAGCAAACAATAGGGTTGTTGTTTTTATTTGGTCTTTTACAAATGTAAATATTTTAGTTAACCAGCAATAGCAATTGCTAATTGGTTGCAATGGATTTCTGCACCGGTGCAATTGTTCCCAGGTTTAGTAAACAAGCTCTGTTTACTTGATGGGCTATAGCAGGCACCACTGTGACCTCCAAGAGGAGAAAATCGAAAGACACAGCAAATATATTCCATCCATGTAATGGCTGAAGAAAAATAATAGCATTGTGTCTCTCCCCTAGATAAATACTGGTTAATTATCCAGATAATGTAAGGTTAAGATGCACATCGAGTGTCACAGTTGGTACCCCCCTGAAGAGCTGCAGTGTTCAAACTTTCATTATCTGCAGATATATATACTGTATATACTGTATCTGCTCTTTGACATGTATATATTTTCTGGACATTAGCTCATGTACTGCGAATCTTCAATAAAACTGAAATAATTGTTGCCATCGGTCTTTCTGCAATGTATTAACTTCCCAACAGCATCCTGCTAAAGCCTTAAAGAAAAGGATAAACATGCACACAACACATAAGTTCTTCCACTGCCCACGCTTTAGCAGCATTTAGTTCTTCCATTGTTATGTCACATTAGTGCCTCTGGATTAATCTTGACATTGTGCGAAGATTGTCAGAGATACGGTTGCTCTTTCTGCTCTCTCGCTGTACAGTCACCGGCATCTCCATTTTACTTTCTTCACAGCTTCCATGCAAAGGCTCACAGCACCATCTGTCTTTTTAAAATGCAAGGCTTCCCCTTAAATACCTAATTCAGTCAGAGTGTAATTATTAGCCTCTCTCTGTGCCTCGTCGCTCCCTATTCCTCCCTTTTTCCTCCGTTATAGGTATAATGAGATCTTTTACCAATTCAGGCCACAGAGACGAAGATGAAAAGGAGAGCGAGAGAAAAGAAGTAGCCAACAAAAGATTGATTTATGCTTTGTCTGGCCGTTTATGTGAAATCAACAACACATTACTTGCTGTGGATGCGCCAAACAGTTCAGCTTGCTGCAGAAGTGCACCTCCTTTAACAAAAGCCATTCGCTATCAGTCAGGAAATGAACAGGCAAGATACAAATTTGAAAGAAAAACGCCCTCTCTTTAAAAAGAGATCCTATATTGTCTGGTTCGATTCCCTATGATTTGGAATATACAGTATATATACTTTTTTTAACCTCTCAACACTTTCTAAAACCATCTGTTGGTATTCATTTCATCATAAGCCTTGCAGTTTAGTAAAATACATTTAAGTAACACACTGTTTAGGATAGCAATTGCAATAGTTTTATACTATTTTTTTAGCTTAATGTGTTTTTTTCTATGTAGACCACCATACGTTTATAAGTTATAGAGCTTAATAATGATGGGCAGAGGATGACTGTTCTGGGGTCCTATCCAGGGCCGGATTTACATATCAGGTGCCCCTAGGTCCTCTGCCACTGTTTACCCCCTCCCATTGCCTCGACCATGTTTGGAGCACTGAAGATTGGCATGCGAAAATATTTAAAAACGATTAAATGTCCTGCTTTTCCCCAATGCTTCAGAACACATGTGAATGCAGCTGGGCGGCATGCTGCCCCTAAAATTGTGCCTCCCTAGGCCCGGCATTTGTGGCCTTCTCACAATTCTGGGGAATTACAAGAATACGAGACTCCTATTATGCTCCTATTATGCTCTGGTGCTTATACCTTGTGCTTCCTGAATGATGCACACAGTAGAGCCAATATCAGGGAATGTCATTCCCAGGGCTGGAACTAGTGGCACCTGCCTATGGTGCAAAGATGTGGGGGCACTGGGCAGGTACCTACTCAAATGTTTTCTGCCTACCTGCTAGTCCAGGCAGCTTGCTCCCCTGCTGCTCTTGTCCCTTACTCTCTCCTCTCTAGCCAGGCCCGGACTGGCAATCTGTGGGTTCTGGCAAATGCCAGAAGGGCTGCTGTATAGTTCCATAGAAAGTTACCATATAGTGGGCTGGTAGGGGGCTGTTTGGGCCTTTGTGTACTTGGAATGGCAGGGCCTATTTTGACTCCCAGTCCAGGACTGTCCCTAGCACTTCCCCCTCCATCCGTCACTCCCTCCTGTGGCCTTCCACTTCGTTACTTGCCTTGTCTTGTGGCACATGCACACTAGCGCATGCATACAGTTGCGAGCGTGTTCCTGCACGCACAGTTCCGATCGCAGGAACGTGCGTGGGCACGGGGTATCTTACCGAGTGCCTAGGGCGCCCTGTCAGCACAGCCCGACCCTGGTCCTTCATCTGCTCATATTATGTAGGGCCTGCAACCATTGTTAGTGCTGCTACCTTTTGGGTTCCATGTAAGGTACAAAGTGCAAAAGAAGAGGACAAGTTTTTGAATTTGCACTTTGTTCCGCTATTATCAATGAGGCTTGGCCCCTTCAGACCAAGTTGGCAACTGACCAGTGTATGGGGTCTGCCGAACTGATATTTGGTCAACAATTGGGCAGGTTTGAAAATGTTATCAGAAGAGAAGCTCATCATAACACTGATACGGTCCTGCTGTGTATGGCCAGCCTAAGAGATGCTTAAAAAAAATCACAGTTTCTTGCATACTCATGTCCCTGATAAAGATTTTAAATACTTGATTCAATACCAGAGTTGTCAATAAAAGCATTAGCATGTTTTTCCTTAGATATAAGTAGTGTGTGTGTGTATACAACGGACAGCTTCGCACCCATTGCTACACTTCGCCAGGCGAAAATTCGCTAAGACAACGCTAATTTACTAAAATGCGTCCAGGGAGCTGAATGCTGCAAATTTTCACTAGCATTACGTCGACAATCAAAGATAAGATGCTTTAGCATTCAATTATGCCTAGCGCAACTTTATTAGAGGTCTTTGCTCAGGCTAATTTGCATACGGCAGGAAATTATAACGTTTAATGGAAGTATATGTTGCAGCAAATACATTACATTACAAGTGTCCAGGGAACCTTAATAAAGAATGTATAGTTGTTATAGTGCCCTACACATGAGCCCACTGTATAGTTTGTATCCCATATAGAAAGTGTATGGGGGAACCCAGTTACCCAAAAAACTTTTTTTTGGGTAAAAAGGATTTTTGCAGGCTATCACCATTTAAAAAAGGAAAAAAACGCCATTGTTTTTAGGGACTTAGAAAATGTTTCCACTAAAAATTGAGGAAGTCCTATGCACTCCATTGCACTTTGCCTGGTCTGAGCTGGCGAAGGCAAGGCTAGCGAAAGAGGTAACGTCAGTAAAATCTGCATCTTAATGAATTTGCTGAGTTACGTCCATTCACCTTGCGTTAGAGTGCGAAGCAACGCTAGCGTCTATCGCCTTCTCTAGCAAAGTGACACCTAAATCGTCAAAGTAACGAAATGGCAAATCATCGCCAGCGTTAGTCACTTTGCCCTTTAGTAAATGGGCCCCAGGGAATCATGGAAAAGCAACTCAAGGCAGATGTTAATTTCATGTGTGTAAGTTGCATCATTTCTAGAGTGGGAACTGGAAATGGTTTTATAGTATGCAATTCAATTGGTGCAAGTCACTTTTTTTCTTGTATATTCAATCAGGGCCCAATTGCATTGAGTGCCCTGTATTTTTCACCTTATTCCGGAAGTATATTAGTTCAAGGCCTACTTAAATAGAACTTTGTATTGACACAAATACTTTTGTAATTTGCATTATGGAAATTTGCAATATGTGAAAAATATCATGCAGTTTTGAGATTAGCACTTGCATTTGTTAAACAGCCCTCTTGGGACCATTTAGTTGCTCTGCACTAACACTGGTAAATTATTTTTAATGTGCTTTTTTTCCAGACAACTTGACACTTCAATTTTGATGTAGAGTTCTTAAGGGAACATACAGAGTGAGGTGCAGACAAAAGGAGATGTTCTTGCCCTTTATTTCAAAACATATTTCTTAACTTCCAAAGTGGCAAAAATCACGGCAATCCAAAATTCCAATAATGAGAGCTATCCACTGTATATTTTTTGGATTATCTGATTTTATTTTTGTGGTTTCTACAGAATTATATAGTTTATTTCTGGAAAACAGTGTAATCTTTGAATGCACTCCATAGTACCACCTAAACATTAGGAAATAAAATTTAAATAAAAAAAAAAAATTAAATAATAAAAAAAACAGATTTTAGACTTATTCATTTCAATTGTCCCATCTTTGTTTTAAAATTTAAAATTTGGTCTGGTTCTAGGTTCTCTGATTTTAAAGACTGGAAATCAGATTAAATCTAATTTCTATGATATTTGGACCCATTCTTGGCATTCAACCAGAGCCTGGTTGCCGGGGGTAAAGGTGGCCGTACAAGGCCAGATCTGCTTGTTTGGTGAGCTTGCCAAACAAGAGAATCTGGGTCCAATTTGTCCATCCACATTCTGGGTCAAATTGGCCTGATCCAGTTGTTGGCCCTAGGAACAAATATTGTATTATTCTTTGGGTCTACAGAGACCCATTAAATGAGGACCATATCAACCTGCTGGTGCATTTCTCATCCAAAGAGCTTTTCAAATCTGCTCAGTTCATACCTGGCCAATATTTGCCACATAAGTCCGTCAGTGGGCACACGCAAAAAACTGCCAACTCGGTCTGATGGTACCAAATTGGCCACCTTTAATGAGACACTAGCCCAACAGACAATTGGAGAACTTGGAAGCAGGTTGAGTAGTTCAACACCAAAAAGAATAAAAAATATAAATCAGTTGCTTTTCATTTAAAGAATAACTTGGTTTACATTTGCTTTCTACATCAACTGCCACTTTAAGATTATAATCAAGGCCTCTTTCTGAATTCCACTTATATGGCGGCAACCTCTTTTTCATCTAAATATGTACTTCTTACAAGCACTTACTCCATTGTCTGTACCAGAACATAAAATAGTGCCTACGCAGGTAGCGCTATACAAATATATTTATGCATACATAAAAGCAGTAAAAAAAACACATATACACAGCATGGCTGTGATATATAAATCATGAATGTATCATTAAAAATGGAAAAATCTCTTAAACTTTGAGGTTTAAAAATGTGCAGTGCACTAGGAGTGGGGAAATAAAAAGCTGTTTTAAATTGTAAATGCTCTGTTTCATAAGGCAGTGTACAATCGTAAACGTGCTATTAAATAATACAATGCAGTTTCATAAATGCTAGCTTCAAAAAAAGAAGTGAAAATCATAACTGTTAAAGGAATGAAAAATTGCAATGCAAAGTAAAAATACTAACTATTTAGGCAAGGTTACAAGAGTTTTCTATAAATATTCCGTAAAATACTGTATATGGGTAAAAGTTCTTTAGAGAGAGAGAGATTTATTTATAGGCATATTTATATATAATACTAATACTTATAATAAATTATATATATAGTTTGTATGCTTACCTCCAACCCTGCAATTTAAATAAAATTTAAAAATTAACCACACCTCAAATAAAATAGATATGTTGCTTGATAATATGTTGTTTTGATAATATACCTTTTTAGAACAAAGTTCTAAAATCCAACCTATGATAAATAACCCCCTTAATATTTACATGATTTTCCAGAAGAATTAAGCTATGAAGATCCAAATTATGAAAAGATCCTTTATCCAGAAAGCTCCAGGTCCCAAACATTCGGGATAACATCTTCTATATCTGTATAGGTATTATGTTTTTGTTTGTGTTAGGTTTGTGCTTCTGAGTCAGCTTTTTTGACAGTAGGAAGAGTGGGAGTGGGAGGAGAATGTAAGAGAGAAAGGATGAAGCATAAACTGGAAGAAATTAATATTTTTACTGTGACAAATGTCTGTGCTTGATTTCTGTTCTGGAGTATTGTTTTGTTTAGCTGTATTTGCCATCGTTTATTACCCTTTAACAATAACCTTTGGTAGATTTGGGGTATCTGTACAGCGTCGGACTGGGCCGGCGGGAAACCGGGAAAATATCCGGTGGGCCCCGGCCTTCATGGGCCCCCGCCGGCCCAGCCCCCTCCCCCAATGTTTTGGCCCCCAAATAAAAATTAATCTGTGCGCCGGTATCGCATGCGCTTGCGCACCGGCGTTTGCATACACACCAGCGTGGAGCCGTTCGCGTATCCCCACGGGGGTCCCGGAGTATAGTTACCCGGTGGCCCCCCCATGTCCAGTCCGACCCTGTATCTGTATATCTAAACAGTTTAAAGATTAACAAAAACCTTTGGTAGATTTGGGGTATCTGTATAGCTAAACAGTTTAAAGATTCTCTCCCAACAACTATCATGTGTCAGATATCCATACATTTTTATAAACTAAAGGCATTGCTAAATGGCCAGGGTGATTTGGCAGAACCCACCCCTCTGAATCACACAAATCAATATAAAATGCATTGTGTGCACAAACAACATAAACCTTTGTTGATATGAATATCTCCAGCAAAAGGGTTAGGCAGATGAAAACATCCATTACAATCACAGGAGAAGCAAATCAACTGAAAGCCTCTGCAGATTATGCTATTTAGCTTTCAATAAGTGAAGAAACGGATGCATTGTGTTAGAAAACTGGCAAATGGTTAAACAATTACAGGACAGCAAATTGGTTACATAACAAAATTACTACCTGAATGCTAACTAGCAGGTGCAGGCAATTCCTCAGCTTTAATAGCATGTCTTCATACCTTTGCTAGAAAAGAATACTCAATTCTCCGTCAGCCTCTGCCTTTACTTGCACCGTGCCAACTCCCGTGCCTGCAAGAGAAGAGCTGAACATTCTGTGCACCAATGTGCAGGGCATTATCCGCAGCATCATACCACAGAGGAGTTGGCAGAGGTCAACAACGGTAAGAAATAAATGAGTTAACTGAATTTGTCTTTGTCAAAACATATCTTTCATCTCCCAGAAAAACTTTTTTATAACAATAATTTACTAAATGATCATAATGTTGCTGAACACATTGAAATGGCTGTTTCAAACCTTCAGAATAAGCTGGGCAGGATAAGCTACAACGCCAATGTTACAAGGACTGAAATTATATATGAAAACATTTTCCATTACACAGAGGCTTTGTGATGGGAGAGAGAGAAAAAAGACCAGCCGGCCCGACACCTGACTATTGCTAACAATGAGAACAAGTAAATTACCTGCAATTACATTCACCGAGGCATTCTAACAAAATTTCAAAATGACTATTTGCGAATTGTTTCACAGAAAAAAATGGAAATGACTGGAGAATGGACCTTTATAAATCTTGCTGGAATAACAGTAATATAGGAATTCAATGTTATGTGGATACCAGAATACATAGTAGAAGTTGCTGACATCGTGTTCATAATGATGCCCAGAAGCACAAGACGAAGAAAGAAAATATTTTTAGAATACTTCTTCTGATCCCTTTTTGCATGGTTGATATGAAAACACAGCAACCCTTCCGGAAATATTCCCGCCTCCTGTATTCCTCAATTCCCCTTTTACCTTAAAAGATATTTTGCTGTTACTCATCATCAATTAGTGATGGGCGAATTTGGGGCGTTTCTCTTCGCTGAAAAAATCACGAATTTCCTGCAACACAGCGAAAAATTCACGGAACAGCGTCTCGTTTTTGACGTCGACGTCTGTTTTTTTTTTTACGCCAGTGTTTGTTTTTTTTTATGCTGGCGTCCGTTTTTTGATGCTGGCGCATTTTTGCTGAGGTTTCGCGAATTTATTCAAACTATGGCAAAAAGGAATTGTTATTAAAATCTGAGACAATGGGTCTATATGGTACTGGATTTCAGGAATATTATCTGGAATATCAACAAAACTAAAGCAGAGCATTAGAAAATCTTGTTTACTAAGATTGCAAACCATGCAGTAGTACTAGTGCCCTGTGTTTAGAAGTTCCAAGAGGGTGGAAACCAAAAGACACACAAAGTTTGATCCCAAGATTCCAACTGTTGAGGAAAATCAAAACAGTTACAGTAGATCCTTCAAAAAATAAGGAAATCGTTCATTGGTTACTAGTGATGGGCGAATTTGCGCCGTTTGCGAAACGGCAAAAAATTTACGCCAGAGAATTTTCACGCCCGTTTCACAAATTTATTCGCCGACGGCGAATCGCACAAATTCGCTGCAAATTCATGCCTGGCAATTAAATTTGCCCATCACTATTGGTTAAAACACAATCCTCTTCAAGCCTGTCTGATTGCCTGGTTACTATTCCTTCGACTGACTTTAAACTATTCTTTCTACCTACCCCTACCCTTGGTTCTATTATATAAGAAATAAAGATTGTTTGAAAGTTAATAAGAATAGGCCCATCTCCTAAAATGTAAATATACTTAAGATGAACTAATTTAATTTGGAGTAAATGGGAATTTTTTCCCACCCCAAAATGCATTGCAGTCACTAGTGGCAAAGTTTTGCCATCGTTTTGCAAACATATTTACAGCAATGGGGGGCCACAAAATATGAAGTAAAACGTTATTATTTTAATTCAGTCTAAAGGTAAACATCTCTTAATGGCTCTATGTGTTTCATGTCCATTAGGAACTTTGAAAAAACTTCAAGACCAACCGAAATTAAGTCGAAGTTTTTTTTTTTGGGTCGAATAGGTCAGTTTTCAATCAAATAGGTCCGTATTCGGCAAAATTTGAATCGTTCCAATCGAAGGAATAGCGAATTGGAAGTCCACCAATTGACTCCAATTGACTCCAAATAGCCTCTATGAGGTCTCCCATAAGCTAAAACAGCAATTGTGCAGGTTTCAGATTGCGAATGGTCAAAGTCGAATTTTTAAAGAGACAGTACATGATAAATTTCGATATTCGTATTTTCCAATTTTTTAAAAAATTTGAATCGAATTTGGACTATTCCCTAGTCGAAGTACACAAAAAATATCTCTAAATTCAAATTATTTTCATTCGAAAATTCACCTCGACCTTTGATAAATCTGCCCCCTTAGTCATGACTCAGCCCATGACTAAGTACTGCTGTCGGTTTATCCATGACTAAATTTTCGCAAATGAGACGGGGCTGTGAGAGTGCAGACACTTTGCGAGGTTGTTGTGCACTGACAGTAACTTAAATTCACATTTGTTTTGTGAATATTTTATCACAATTTGCAAATCTGTTTTACGAATATTTTACCAAAGTTGTGGCGTAATTCAAATGCAGAGTGGGGCTTATTTATAAACTTTGCGCAGGGCAGATTGGTGCGCACAGTGAATATATTTGCCCTGCACATGGTTACATATATAAAGCTGAATAAGAGTGTGCAAACAGAATTGCAATTTTTTTTGTCACAATGCGAATGTCTATAATCTTTTTAAATATGTAAAAAATCGCAAATAGCGAATATTTATGTGCACACTTTGCAATTTGCAAATCTAACCTCGCACAGTGGGCGCACTCACGCAAACACCCGTCATTTGCGTAAAAATTTATTCACAATGCAAATTTGCAGAAAACTGAAAGAGTGGCAGAGCAGTGCAATATACTAGCTTTCAGAAAAAAACATATATGCGCTGTGCGAACTTTATAAATGACCCCACAGGCTTTTGCAGCAAATTCATGACTGTAGAATACCGCTCATCAGTACTTCCAAATTAAGAGTTGGGAGATGGCTGTTATTACTATCCACTGCCTATAGGGAGAAAATGCACAGGTTATATAGCAGATAACAGATAAACTGCATAGAACACTTTTTAAAATCAAGTTTTCGGAGTGTCAATCCTACAAATCGAATTCAAGCTCAGAAAAATGATTGATAAATGAGTTGTTAAAATCGTGGAAGAGAGTTTGGTCGCATTTGCTTTCATAAAATAATTCGATTAATTCAAGTTTTAGTAAATGTGCCGCTATGGGTTTAGTTCTTTAACAGGAATAATTACAGGAATGAAATGCTATTCATGGCTTTGTACAGATCTATACAATACAAATTTGTTGCCAAGAAATTGTTTTATCTAGATGCTCACACAACAGACACAAACATTAAATTTAAATATATATATATGCTTTTCCACCAACAGGCAGGACGGTCGCAATTGTGCTTGACTTAACTGTGGAAGTGTAAGGAGAGTGTTTAATGAATGGTGTCAATAAGCACAACCATTGCATTCATGTTGTAAATGAATAAAAAAGGAAAAATGGATGGCACTCCGGTTAAAATTTTTTTTACCAGAGTGCCGTCCATTTTTCCTTTTTTATGCATTCAGACAGTGGGGTCGCTGAGGACTGAGAACCTGGTTTTAGGGAGCTGCATTTTAGGGGAGTTTTTCGAGTGGTCTTTTTTGTATTATTATTATTAACATGTATTTATATAACGCCAACATATTGCGTAGCACTGTAAAGTTAATGTGATGATACAACTAAATCACATGAATTATATGCATAGAACATATGGAGTTACACATATCACAATCAATACCGGTACAAAAGGTGAGGAAGGCCCTATGCAAAAGAGCATACACTTTAAAGGGAAGGGAGTAATACACAAGGTGTGGGACTGGGCAAGATCAAATTAAGTGGGTGAGAAATGTGGTACTGTATGTGGTGTTGCGTTTGGTAGTTAAGCAGAGTGAGGATAGGCTTCTCGAAAGAAGTGCGTTTTAAGAGATTTCTTGAAAACAGAAAGGTTGGGAGAACTTTGGACAGACCATGGGAGAGCGTTCCAGAGGAGGGGTGTAGCCCTTGCAAAGTCTTGAATGCGACCATGTGAGGAGGTAATGAGAGAAGAGTTGAGTAGCAGCTCAGTAGAGGAGCGTAGTAAGCGGTATATTTGTATATTTATTGCATTTGTAAATGACCCATGTTGTCTTGTTTCACCTTACTCTTTCAGTTTGTTATCTTTTTTATTCTCTAGACCTTATTGTGCATCTTTTCTTTGATCCTGCTGGGGAAACTCAATGCGTAGAGCAGTTCATGTAAGGACAGATCTGCTGTGATCCCGAACATCCCATTAGTAAGCAGATTCAGAATTACAGTGCAGCGTTTGGGTATAGGGATGGGCGAATTTTTTCGCCTTGTTTCAAAAATGACGCCCATAGACTTGTATGGCGTTGTACGTTAAAAAAGATGCGCGTCAAAACAATTTCGCCAAAATTTTTTTTGACGCCCATAGGCTTCAATGGGCGTCGGCGACATTTTGCCAGCATCAAATTTTTGGTGAAACGAAACGGGTCAAATTCGCCCATCACTATTTGGGTATTTAAATGTGTGGTTATTTGGAGGTGCCTATAGGTGCCCTTCTGGGCATACCATAAAGAAACCTGTGAGGGGGTAAAACCGTAGTGACTTACTGAAACCAAACACCAAGGGTGCATTCCCGATGTGCATGGATGTGTTTGTCCATCACTAATAGTATGCAAAGTTTTTCTTTCAAAGGGCCTCTTGATAAACATTTATAAACATTTATCGTATTTTACATTTCATTTCAATAATTTATAGCTGCTCATTTCTCGACTTAAAAGGGGAACGTAATGCAACATTTATAACGTTGGTATCTTCCAATGGCAAAAAATGCTTTAGCTGTGTTTGATTCAGTACAGGGGACGTATATCTGGCATATTAGAAGCCTAAAAATGATTGAAACATTAAAGAGGCACCAATCGTGTTGAATCAAAAGCTTCAGAGATGAAAGGGGAAGCAACATCGCCAGTAGCCCTTCATTTGGGATAAAATGACAAAGCATAGACGGGCTTATAGGTTACGGTAAAAAAAAAATAGTTTTCTGTATTAAATTAATTAACCTCTTTGTGTCTGCAATAGAAGAACTAATGATATAAAACTTGGTTAATGAGTTTCACATTTAACAGTTACAGGACGTACTGAAGTGATATTAGCCTGGGCACCAGCAGTTTAATGAAGAGTCATCACAATGCCTCCGGGCTAACATCTTTCCGACCCTCCAATCAACACAAATACTTAAAATATACTTAGGGGCAGATTTATCAAGTGTCGAATTTTCGAGATGATGGGAGTTATTTTTAAAAAAAAGAATCAATTTCATCTTCGGGTGAATAGGCTGTATTCGATTGTTTGAATCAAATTCAGATCGTATTCAATTCAAAGTTTTTCCCAAAAAACTTTTACATTTTTCAAAGTCCACCAATTGACTCCAAATTGGTTCTAGGAGGTCCCCCATAGGCTAAAACAGCAATTCGAATTTTTAAAGAAATAGATGTTTAAAGAAAAAGTACATGACACATTTCGATATTCAAATTTCTTTCAAATTCGATTCGAATTTGGACTATTCCCTAGTCCGAAATTAGAATTTTAAAATGAAATTTTTCAATTCGACCCTTGATAAATCTGCCCCTTATGTTGGGACACAATGAAGTCATGTTGTTACCCCAACTCTGATTACTACATGTTATCTACTCTTATGTGGAAAATCCTCTACAGCTGTAAAAAGACTTCCATTGTGGAGCAATGGATCCAGATCCAGTGACTATGACAAGGGAAAAAACACATTCAGCATATAGATTACAATATACAGTATATTGAACAACATTAACAGGGGGACAGTGAGCCCCCCTACACCCTTTACTGAGAAGCAGCCATAACCTTAAAGGTCCACTGTTACTGTTTGGTTTCACAGTAATAACTTGAAATAGTAGTTTAGATTAGACAAAAGAATGCCAGAGCTCTGTCATTTTCTATTCCAAGGTGGCTTAGAGCATGAGCAATGTATGAACATACAGATGAAGCCACTTGGATTTGTGAGTTAAATGCGTCATGACTCAGGGGTAATTGAAGAAACTGTGTTATCTTAAGTCATCTTAACTCATTTAATGCATTTAACCTTTTCATTAGCATACCAAAGCTCCATTGTTCACAATGGTGAATGCTTTAATTAGATGGGATGTTGTGACGCAGTTTTCTGTGTTAAATGAGATAAATGGGATATCTGTGTTTAGTTATTCTGTGTCAAACAGACAAACCAAAGTGGCTGCATCTGTATGGGAGCACATTTACTAAGCTCGAGTGAAGGATTCAAAGTAAAAAAACGTTGAATTTGGAAGTATTTTTTTGGGTACTTCGACCATCGAATAGGCTACTACGACGTTGATTCGAACGATTTGAACTAAAAATCGTTCGACTATTCAAGCATTCGATAGTCGAAGTACTGTCTCTTTAAAAAAAACATATCGAGGTACAATGTTAGCCTATGGGGACCTTCCCCATCAGTTTTCTAAGGTTTTTTTGATCAAAGAAAAATCCTTTGATTGATTAAAATCCTTCGAAACGTTCGATTCGAAGGATTTCATCGTTCGATCAAACAATTTTTACTTCGATTGAACGATCATAGTATTTGCGGTAAATCCTTTGAATTCGATATTCGAAGGATTTTACTTTGAGGGTCGAATTCAAGGGTTTATTTACTAACCTTCGATATTCGACCCTTGGTAAATGTGCCCCTGAGTGTGCCCAATGGAACAGGAGGGGCATACCCAAACTCTGTTTCCCTAGTCCCTTGACATTTGCAGAAGATGCCCAGGTTGTGGGTGGGTTTAGGCTGAGCTCTCCCATCCACCTTCTCTCCTGCAACCTAAGGACCTTATTTATCAAAATCCAAAATTTTCAGATTATTTAAATTTAAAAAGTCTGACCATACTAGAATCCAGGATTGGACCTTATTTATTATTAAACTAATCAAAAAATAATTAATCAGATCAGGAACAAACTCAATATAATCAAGCAAAAACCTGAATTGTAAGAGTTTTTTCTGAATTGCTGAATTTTTCGGATTTTCAGGCTAATTCCAGCACAGACCACAGAAACTTCCAAATAGAATAAGGACCTCTCTCTTTTGGATTCAGACTTTTTCCATCCTCTGGGTTTAATAAATGCCAAAACAATTTATTTTTTTTAGGATTTTATAGTAAAAAACAACAAACTCAATTTTTTTGAGTCTTTGGCATTCAGACTTAAATAAATAATTCTTAATCTGCCCGGCTTCCATCTCCAGAAGTCTTTTTTATAGGAACACATTTGCCCTACCCCCTTCTTGATCATGTCAGATATAGGGGAACATTAGGCCTATAAATAGAGATGCCTAGCCATGTTGGGTTGGGCACTGCTTGAGAGCAGGTGAGTTAGCGTCAGGTCACACCTCACTAATATATAGGGTTTAACAGAGAACTGGTGCTCTCCACACATTTTCAAGGAGCATGTACAGTATGTACACAAACATCAGTTCTTATTAACAGTACTAATGTAGCTTTTTACTATACTTTTACAGCCCTATGGAACATATTGGTCATTGGGGAGACCTGTTACACCATCTTATAATCTATGCAATTAGTTATGAATACATATTTCTCTGCAATAAGTGTGAACATAACCTAAAGCATAATAAAAATCATGTCTCAGACTTTTTAATCAGTCAGATGAGTACCATTTTATAAAACACACACACTCATTTGTGTTTCTTTTTGATAAAAATGTGATGCATTTTGATGTTTAAACTCTGAAGACCTAAAAAAGCTCCTAGTACTTCTGCTAATCCATGAATTCTATCTCGCTGGAATCATGTGCAGGAGTTGATAGGGGGTTTGGTCCCTGGAGAGCCTGATCATTGCATAATGTCTGTTCCCAAATTATGACCTAATTTGTTTGCATTTCTTGGCTGTATGCGTTTGACCTAAAATGATTTTGAAAACTCTACTGGCATGAAATAAGCCATGGGCCAATAAAACCCTTTTTATCCTCACATTTAAAGAACTGGCATGTTAACCCAATGTTTTTCTAAAAACGGTTTTCTAAAAAAATTAATTTTCATGTGAAACAAATTGTTACATAAACAAAACATCAAAGGCTGGATATGGCTTTTTGTTGCAAAATCACTTAAATGTTCCAACGTGCCTGGAACAGCAAGAGTTTAGTCTATAGTTTCTCATTTAAACTAAATTTGCTTTCATTTCTTTGCTTTTAAAATACTATCGATTTGTAATAGCACAATTTCAGCCGAGGTTGGGCCACTGTAAGCAGAACATTGTTGCATATAATAAATGGGAGTAGAAGTAGGTAGAATGATACAAAGGAGGCTGCACTTAATCTGGGATGCCTGCCAGTTTAATAAAAGGCCTCATCAGCTGTAGCTAGCAAGATGGACGGACAATCATTTTCCCTGGTGGGGAAGGGAACAGGATGAGAAATGTTAGTGCAAGGGGCTATAGCTGGAGAGGGCTCATTTGTACAATGCATGCAGACACAAGGAACAACCAAGTCACTTTGAACTCTGCATGCTTATATACTAGGAATGATGCTTATTCTACAGCAATTGATTTTATCTAGAATATAGCATGAAAACAGCACTGGTGGAATATGGAGAACAGAGACACCTATTGGAGAAGCTCCTGCTTGACATGCAAAAAAGTGGCTCTTGATAGAGATGTGTATTATTTAAGTCTAAATAAATGTACAGACTGAACATTACATAACATAAAATAGATAAGATATTGCTGGTGAACAATGTCATGATTAAACTGATCACACATCTACAGAGTTCTAATACAAGTTGCTCAATTTCCAAATAAGTTTATGAATATCTGGGCACGTAAGAATCAAGCGCTGCTCAATCTATGGTATGACCAAATTTAATTTGTGTAGGAAAATAAACTGACTAAAGAGCTGATTATGTACATGTATGGGGTAATCAAACTACATTCTCACTTCAATCATCAAGCGGTCTGTGCTGTGTAAAGTACCTATTTATGCTAGCAGGCTTATGGCTACCTATAGCACTGGCTGGGATACAATTTTGGGAATCAAACTATTTAGGATAATTAGCACTCCATATCGATATCTGCAACCTTGATATAATCAGGTTCTGACCAAATGTTTGACCTTAAAGGGATTCTGTCATGAGAAAACATTTTTTTTTAATTAATCCTTCTCTAGCAGAATCTTGCACTGAAACATTCTTTTCAAAAGAGCAAACTGTTTTTTTTTCTTTATATTCAATTATAAAATCTGACATGGGGCTAGGACATGTTATTATTTTCCCAGGTGCCCTCATCCATGTGACTCTGATAAACTTCAGTCACTCTTTAATGTTGCACTGCAAGTTGGAGTGATATATGCTTACCCCCCCCCCGGCAACATCAGCAGAATAATAGGAAGATAACAGCTCCCTGACACCTGCATTGCTAAGGGCAGAGACAAACAGTCAGATTCTGAGAGAGATCAGTCAATCAGCAACAAATCACACCAATATTTTATGTAAATCGCTGGTAAAATTTTGCCTTTGCGATTACTTTGCCCCTCATGTGACAGTAGGATAGCTATTGTGAATTTTATAGATTGTGATAGAAAAAAAATATACAATTGCAAACCACTTTTTTTGCAACAACATATTTCACAAAACTCCAGAGCAGGTGTTAAAGGTCCGCAATGTGCAACTGATTTTCGCAATGCAATAAAAGCCTAATGAAGAATATTAATTTTGCAAATGTTATTACATGTCCCCCTTAGTATCCATTCAAAAGGCATTGGGGCAAATTTACTAAAGGACGAAGTGGCTGTCCCTAGCGACAATTTGCCAGAAATACCATCCGCAGGGTCTTCACCAATTCACTAACGGTGGTAGAGGACAATTCGAAGTTTTGCGCCCTTTCGCCAGGTAAAACTTTTCAAGTCGAAAATTCACGCTTTTGTTAATTTCCCCCAAAGTGCATTAAATATGTGCCCAACAGATGGACTATTCTTAATATGTACAAAGATTAACACGCTGTACGGCGCTGACCAAAAGATTCACAGGAGACGCACCTTGCTCAATAATAATGCGGCTTTATTGTGCATATCTAGTGAACATTTGGCAGTGGGTTGGTGAGGAAACCTACGCGTTTCGTGCCTTAACTCTCCCGGCACTTCACCCTGATGAAGTATGTATCATGCATCTACCTACATAATCCAAGCCCGCTGGCACTTGCAGAGAATGCTGAATAGATATTAAAAGCACAACTACATTTCACAACAAATGTGTAGGTAGTCTGTCAGCTAAAAAGGTTAAGTTAAACCGGTTTACATTCCCATGAGTAGGATTTCAAGTGCAATTTGTAATGGGCCTATTTTTTGCAGTTTTTTATTCTGTGTTATTTCTGCCTTGTATGTTTACTCAAAGAAGAAAATGGTGTTTGCAGATAACTCCACTGAAGTATTTTTATTTGCTGCAATCATAGTTTCCTTAATGAATAGGGATGTAGCGAACTGTTCGCCGGCGAACTAGTTCGCGCGAACTTCGACTGTTCGCGTCCGCCGAATGTTCGCGAACGTCGCGCGACGTTCGCCAATTGGTGTTCGCGTTCGATTCGAAGTAAAATTTCGTTCGACCGTTCGACCGTTCGATCGCTAAAATCGAACGATTTCCATTCGTTCGAACGATTATAAGCATTCGATTGAATTAAAATCATTCGATCGAATAGCTTCGATCGTTCGATTCGAACGAAAATCCTTCGATCGTACGAATAAAATCCTTCGATCGTTCGATCGAACGATTTTATCGAGCGTTCGAAGTTCGCGAACTGTTCGCGAACTGTTCGCTTTTTTGCCGGTGTTCGCGAACGGCGTTCGCGAATACATTAACGGCAGTTCGCTACATCCCTATTAATGAATCTGTAATTCTGGATATGACATTGAGAAGGACTTTCATTTTGCATCTGTTGAAAATATCTGTAGAAATTAATTAGAGAGATTTGATTAATGCATTCATGCATCTTTCTGTAAGATAAATATGTTTCTAGGCCCGAGACTGAATTAATCGAATTAAACCAGGCTACTTAGCGCTCACCCATATAATATTTCATCTTAATGCAGAGACTGCCAGTCACTTATATTCTGCAAAACATTAGTATAACTAATCCCGGCGCATAGGTCCAAATCAATTAAAAGAAAGCTATCTAGAAAATAAAAATGTTTTTACTTGTACCAGCAAAACCATCTGCAACATCTTAACTTAGGACAAGTGTTTTCATTTTGCTCACTTTCAAAAGCAGGTACTCGAGTATAAGCCTACCCGAGTATAAGCCTACGTACCTAATTTTTCCTCCAAAAACTGGGAAAGCTTATTGACTTGAGTATAAGCTGAGGGTGAGAAATGCAGCAGCTCCTAGTAAGTTTCAATCTCGTTTTTGGATGACTATTCTTAGGCGCCGGCTACTATTCTAAGTGCCTGCGAATATTCTTAGACGCCGGCTACTATTCTAAGGCACCAGCGAATATTCTTAGGCGCCGGCGACTGTTTTTGCGCTTGACCCGAGTATAAGCTGAGGTACAGTTTTTCAGCATATTTTGGGGGCTGAAAAACTCGGCTTATGCTCGAGTATATACGGTAAGTTTTACTTTTAGCTTTGGAGTGAACTATAGAGCTGGAATGAATATGTGCAAAGTAGAACAGGAGGGATAATTGATGCTGGTAGAAACAAATGGGCACTATGAAACTGACTTATATTTAAGAACTGGACTCTATTGTGGCCTGCACCCACCAGTCCTTAACTTGTGCATCTGAATAAAACCTATTTGCCTCTCCCACCTCATGAATACATCATTGATGAATGGAGTTGTGTGCGGGACACAGAGTACCCTTTCGTGCAGTACAGGCTCCATTGTGGCCTGTACCCACTGGCACTTCCTTACTTGTGCCTCTTACTTGCATGCAAGTTAGTGGAAGAACAGGGGGTAGGACAGGGTATGCCTATGTTTCACCCCTGTCGACTAGTGATGGTCGAATCGGCTTTGTTTTGCTTTGCCAAACATTTTGCGAATATTGTAGAAATTTGCGAAACGGCAAAAAAAATGCCATATTAGTTTGCCGCGCAATTCGATTTCATTGTGCGTCTTTTTTTTGTCGCACAGCGCTTTTTGACACGTGCGTCATAATTTTTTGGACACACAAGGAAACGAGTCCCTTGCGAGGGACTCGTTTGCAAATAAATTAGTCTTTAGTAAAATCTGCCACAAATTCAACAATTCCGCAATTATTCACCACTGCTGGCTTGCATGAATACAACACTGCCGAATAAATGAATCAATGGAAGAATGCTGGACTCTTAGGGGCAAATTCACTAAGATTCGTAGTTGCGCCAGCGTCCGCTTCGCCACACTTCGGCAGGCGTATTTTCACCAGCTCTATGCAAATTCACTAAAATCCGAAGTTGCGCTCAGGGGAAGCGTAAGGTTGCGAAGTTGCACTAGCGTTAATTCACCAAGCAAAGCGAAGTTACGCTAGCGATGCTTAATTTGCATACAGCACAAAATTGAAGTTACAATGGAGGTATATGTAGCAGCAATACACAAGCCTGAGAAACCTTCAAAACAGCAAATAAAATTTTTATTTTGCCCTACATGTGTGCCCACTGTATAGTTAAGGTGCCATGAGTTAGGAAATGTAGGGGGGGCACCCATAAAAAAAGAAAAAACACCAGCGTTTTTTGGGACTTTTAATTTTTAACTTTTTTTGAAGCAATCCCTATCTACTCTATTGCACTTCGCCTGATCTGAGGTGGCGAAGGAAGTCTGGCATAAAAGGTAGCGTTCAGAAAAATGCGCGCGTTAGTGAATTTGCGTAGTTACGTCCATTGCGCAAATTCGCCAGGCGTAAGTGTGCGAAGTAACACTAGCGAATTTACGCCAGTGTCCATTAGTGAATCGGCGAATTAACGCTAGCATTAGGTGCTTTGTCCTTTAGTGAATTTGCCCCTTAGAGCGCAGAGGCCCATTGCCAATCTTCCATATACAGTATAGATGTGAGGATGTCTCATTACAGGTGTACTTGTTATGGGTACATCCTTGTCGGGGCCTGCACTTTCCTTGTACCCTTAAAGGGGGTTGTTCACCAAGAGTGATAGTCTGAGACAAATTGCATTTTCTTTTCATTTTTTTATTCTGTGTGGATTTTGCATTGTTTAGCTTTTTATTCAACAGCTCTCCAGTTTGCAATTCTCCAAAATACCCTAGCAACCATGCACTGATTTGAATAAGAGACTGAAATATGAAAGAAAAGAAAAATAAGTAATACAAAGTAGCAATATCAATAAATGTTTAGCCTTACAGATCATTTGAAAGCTGGAAAGAGTCAGAACTTAAACTTAAATTAAAAAACTATAAAAAAACAAATTAAGACCAATTGAAAAATTGCTTAGAATTGGAAATTCTATTCTATACTAACAGTTAACCTACAGGTAAATTAACCCAATTAAAAGGAAACCCGTATTTCCATTCATGGCTGGGTAATCCAGTTCTTCTTTTCCACCTAGTGTTTCGTCCTGCTCGATTTTGTGTCTCCTTATTCTGAAACTTTGCTGCCCACATAAAAAACTATGGAATGCAACTTATGAAAATGGCTGTAGAGGTAATTATATGAGTTATCGCTGCTGTAGAAAACTAGATACATCCCTAAGTTCAGAAAATTGTGATTGCGTGTAAAGTCAAGTAACCAACAAACTCTGTGATGGAGCTTTTGGTGAAAGGTTCTATGAGCAAAATGATACTGCAAATAACATTTTAGGCGGTACGTAAAGGTATCCATGAGTCCTTGTTTTAAACAAATAGAATAATAGCTTATTTCTCACTGCTTGAAGAATATAAAATACTGTATAGCCCTTAACTGTTTAGAAATGTCATTATTTTGCAATGCTTTCTTCGATCTCCTCAAAATATGCTCCTTCAAAGGTAAACTGAAATTTAGGAGGTGGCACATATTTAACTGTCTCCACTAAAGAATACTAAGTGAATTGTACATGAATTTAAATGCTTCTGGGACCAATATTCTCAAACATGTTTTACAACCTTTCGGCGCTAGAATGGTCCATAATGAATTACAGAGCAATGAGTTGCAGACACTCCCTGCTCTGCGGTGTTTGAACAATTTGCTCACACATATTCCTGCCTAAGAGCTGGCAGAATACACAGCATTTTAGAACTCGCCTCGAAGGAAGGGGGTTCCCCAATGACCCATGAGTTGTAAAGAATACTGGCAGTGCACCCCGTACAGTGCTAAGAAAGTAATAGGTTTGGAGCAACAGAGAACAAAATGTAAAATTAGCCATTAATCTCCGGACACCCGTTTCTCCGAGCTGCAGTTGAGACTTGGAAGCAGGGCTGGGAGTCACTGCTGGATAATTGTGTTAATAAAAACAGTCAAAGCTGCAGCACTCTATCAGTATGCTGTAGTCATTTGAACATTGCCATCTCTCATTGTGTTATGAAACTTGATGCATTAAAAAAATAATGATCACCTTAGCACAACCCATGTCCCTCTTATATTCTACCTACAAACACATCAGGCCTTTGATTGTCTCACAAAAACACAATTTTTCTCCTTCTTTAGGGCTCTTACTGACGAGTGGTTGAAGCTGCGCTCCCCTGCGTTCCGTTTTTCTGCGTTCAGCCGCAGGGGAGCGCAGGGATAGACGAATTAAGCTTTTTTCAATGGGACTGTACTCACAGAGGCGCGTGCAGGTGCCGAATGCAGGAAAAATGCAGCATCTTGCGTCTCAAACTGCGTTCAGCGCCATTGAAAAAAGCTTAATGCGTCTATTCCTGCGCTCCCCTGTGACTGAATGCAGAAAAACGGAACTCAGCTACAACCGCTCGCCAGTAAGAGCCCTTATACTTGCACTTCTGCTCACACAATGGAAGAGTTTTTGTTCACAGCAGGAAACTAAAAAAAAAAGAATTTTACTAATTTCATTGGATGTTATTTGTTTTTGCACAAATTCCCAAAGGTTAGTGCTATCTGATTAAAACATAGATACGCACAAAATGGCTCCTCTATATCTCTTTTCGATTCCGCCTAGTACTTCATATCTTTATTTCGTGCTTATGGTTTATTTTATTAAGTTCCTTTTTTCACAGCTATTTATTGGCTTTCTTCTTCCAGCAACTCAATTCCCCTTCCCACGGGAAAAATTGGATCCTACTCTGACACTATAGAGACTGACGGGAAATAAGCTTTCCATGCCAGCACACTTATTGCAAGAAGGGTTTAGACTTCATTTGCTCGTATTATTGCTTAAACTTAATGAGTGAATATCCCTCTTGACTGAGTTGCTAAGGCACTTAAGACAACAAAGTGGAATTTAGCTGGAAGATGACATCTCTAAAGAGCAAACTCGTCATAATGCGATAAAGTTGAAAATGTATGTGTAGATATTCACACTTTACTTTTAAGAGATCAGGTTTCTTTTAAGGGATGTGATGCGAGCTTACCCGAGACACTCCATTTTCTTTCACAGTCCCAATCAATCAAGAACTGAGATATTTCACTGACTAGACTTTGGCTTATATTCCTAAAGTTTTTTTTATACTGTAAAGGTCAATGACATTGCCACAATTACAACACAGAACACTGTGTAAAATCCTACATATTTATAAAACGGTGAAATGATCTCATTCATAAAGGTAAATGTAAAAAATGTAATATCTTTAAAAAGAATATAATATCTGTGGAATATCTGTAGAATATCTCTGCACTCCCAAGGGGGCAGATTTACTTGAGGGCGAAGTGGCTAGCGCCAATTCGCTAGTGTTACCACCCGCAGGGACATAGCCGATTTACTAACGTGTGCAGGCATCACTTCACTAGCGAAAGAGATAGATGCTAGCGGTCATTCACACTCTGTCACCAGGCAAATTTTCGCTCTGGCAAATGAACGTAACTGCGCAAATTCACTAAAATGCAGATTTTACTGAGCATTACCTCTTTCATCAGACTTGCCTTCGCCAGCTCAGACCAGGCAAAGTGCACTGGGGGCAGATTTACTCGAGGGCAAAGTGGCTAACGCTAGCGTCGATTCGCTAGCATTACTTGCCGCAGGGACAACGCTAATTTACTAATGGGTGCAGGCGTCACTTCGCTAGCAAAATAAATAGTTCACACTTTATTGCCAGGAGAATTTTGGCTCTGGAGAATGGACATAACTGCGCAAATTCACAAAAATGCGGATTTTACTGAGGGTTACTTTGTTTGACCAGACTTGCTTCTCAAAAAACGCTGGCGTCTTTTCCTTTTTGGAAGGATAGCCTGCAAAAGTCCTTAAAAATTCCTTTGGGTAACTGGGTTCCCCCATACATTTTCTAACATATGGAACATTAGCTTGTGTGTAGGACCTATAACAACTCTATTTTCTTTATTAAGGTTCCCTGAACTTAAATAATGTAATGTATTTTCAGCAACATACACGTCCATTCAACTTTAAATTTCCAGCTGTATGCAAATTAACCTGATCGCAAGACCTTTTACGTTTGCTCACCTCCTTCTCCTCCTCCTTGCTCTACCAAGTGTTTGTAATTTGCTAATTAAGGGGCTTTATAAGCCTGTGGCAAACGATACCGCATTGCTTGATCATTGAAGCTCCCAAGCTTGATCCAGCTTACCACTTGTTCCAGTGACTCCTGTGCCTGATTCCTGCCTTGTTCCCTGTTCCTGTCCTTGTCCTGCCTGGTTCTCCGCTGCCTGCTTCCATTAACTATTGGATCTCCTGGTATTTGACCCCGGCCTGTCTCTTCAACCATTCTCTGCCTTCTACCTGCCCCTGACCTCGGTCAGATTACCGGACTCTTCAAGTTTGCCGCCAGTTCTGACCTTTTGCCTATTCTTTGGATCACTCTTGCCTGCAGCCTGCCTCTGACCACTGACCCATTAATAAGACTTCTGTTTTTCTTGCAAATAACCAGTTGTGTTGCTTGAACTTAACTTTAATAAATCTTTCCATGCTACAACATGTTCCCTGTGTATCAGCACCTCAAATACCCGCTGTTTCCATGTTACACAGCACCTAGGCTCTTACCTGTAAGCCATTCACCTGTGGCCCAGCCTGACAGGCGCATCTTTGCTTTCAATTGCTCGCATTTCAGAAATAACACTGGCGAAACGTCACCTGCATTCAGCACCCACGACAAAGCTCTGCATTCCAGTGAACTATCGTTATCTGAGCGAATTTTTAGCTGGCGAAGTATATCGATGGGTGTGAATCGCTCACTCGTGTATTTTCGCCCTCAAGTAAATCTGCTCCCATCTCTTTAATATCCTTCTTAAGGACTGGAGCCCAAAATTGCTCTTACCAGGGATCTATAAAAAGGCAACATTGTGTTTTCATCCCTCAAGTTAATAACTTTTTTTACTTAAGCAGTACTTATTTTCTTTAGTAGCCACTGAGTGATACTACCTAGAGTTACACTGCATGTTTTCCACAAAAAAAATGAATCCTTTTCAGGAGGCACCCAACATACTACCATTTAGTATATACTGTTACTCACATTTATGTCATTACTGCCAAAGTGCAAAACCTCAACATTGAACCTCATGTGCCAGTTTGCTCCCCAGATCTCCAATTTAATCTAATTGCTCCGTAAAGTGGCATCATCCTGCATGGAGCTTATAGTTTTACACAATTTAGTATCATCAGCAAAATAAAGAAAATTCTTAAATGGTGCAAATTTACAAAACATGACTTATAACGATCTGCTCATAGCTAAAATATTTACAGCTACCAGATTTACCTTAAAATGTCTATATCTCTGTCTCTGACACAGTGTGCTAAAGACTTGTAAAACATTCTGTTACATCCCATTGTAGGCCTTAATTCTTTCTTTTTCTGCTTCCAGAAGTATCTTTTTAAATTTGTACAACCTGATAAATATATATCTGTGTAATGCCACATTAATGTCACTGCAATCTAAAACATCCATTGAAGTGTTCTTAACCTTAAAACATTTTTCTTTAAATGGACTTAAAAATTCAAGTCCTTATCTGAATTAAAAATTTGAAGAGGGAAGTTGTTCCCCAGCCATTTTAGTGAGTGTGATTTCTTGTTTTCCAATAGCACATGAATACATTTATATTTTTCTCTGTGGTTGTCTTCCAGATTCACTTTGGATGAAGTGCTCCAGCTAATTCTGAAGCATCCAGCGTCTTGATTATTATAGAGTGCACAGCATCTGAACATTGCATCTCTGCAAAGCACAAACATAACAGGATGGAAAAATACACTGAGGGATTTACACTAAGTCACCCTACTTGTCCTTACATCCAATTTTTATTATGCTGTTAGGGATTTCATTTGTTTTAGTCAAAGTCAAAATACATTATTCTCCAAGAAAATTAAGGTGGTATAGGTCTAATACAATGAATTTAAAAAAAGTAAGAGGTACTGTATGTCAACACAATGAAGAATATAAGGTTATATTGAGTCCTTTTATATACATACTCATTGTATGTGAGAATAAACTTTTCATTAGGTGGATGTTATTGATTTGATATGGCATTAGGCACTATACAAGATGATGGCAAATAAGAATGGAGCTGTCTATTCCCATTAATACTATATTGTATATAGTGCTCAATTAATTTTTTTTCTTTTTTATTTATATATATATATATATATATATATATATATATATATATATATATATATATATATATATATATATAAATTTATAATGCATTTTTTATAATTTATTATAAAGGCCTTTGATAAAAACATAATGTTTTATTGGATATGCATGTATGATCAATAAAATAGTTTTATATAGATATATAGATATATATCAGTAAACCACCAACCAGGGTGAGACTGGGCAGGTAGGACACCAGGAAAAAACTCAGTGGGCCACCAGCCATCATGAGCCCCTGGGCCAGCCCAGACCAGCTATTGCCACTGCTCCATGACTGCCCTCCCTCACAGCTGCCAGAAGGAAAAAGGTAAACAGGGGGTGGAGGGGGATTGCGGCTGGGACACCACCAGTTTGACCCTGCCCCTAATGCCAGTCAATATCCTGCCAGTGCTGAATTATAGACTGAATTATAGACTAAGTACTCAGGGGTCATCTCAATTGGAAACCACTGGCACCTTCTTGATTCTGGTGTTCTCAGCAGAAGCTTTGGTCACCTACTAGTTATGCAGTTTAAATGCTTGGGAGTTACAGTGTAGAGTTCTACTCCTGGTTAAACTTAGCAGACACTTACCTATGCCTCCCTGAAATGTTTTTACCAAAAGTTTAACCTCCCTCCTGTTACCAACACTTATGTGAAGTTTGCATAGGACATGGCATGGGGACAAGCACAGGTGTCATGGCATACCTAGGGATATAGCCAGCTGAAAACAAACAGTAATGGAATTCTTAAAGTATACTGTAGCATTGTAATAAAACCTACCTGCCCTGGTGGTCTAATGGGGAGGTGAGGAGGACGGGGACACCCGCTGCGTGGTTCTCTTCCTGCACCATCTTGCCTTCCTTAGGGTGCGCGTGGCGTGCCTGCATGTTGTTTATAGGCGCAAACACGCTGGTGTGTTTGCGCCAGAGCGTTTTGGCGTGAATGTGCAAGTTTTTGGCGCAAATTCTTTCCCCTATAAAAGGCCCATTCTGACTGCAGACAGATGCCCGTGATAGAACTTGGTTTCTAGTGGTTTCCTGAGCCTTGTGCATCTGATCTGTATCCTGTTTGTTTGATTACCCGTGTTTGACCCAGCCTGTTCTTGACTACTCTGCATTCTGTATCCAGACCCTTGCCTGCCTACGACAACTCTTCCAACTTAACCCCTTGATTGACAACCCGGTTTGACCCTTGCCTGCCTGACGATTCTGATATCCGCCTGCCTCGACCCAGTCTGTCTGACCATCCTTCTGCCTAATCCTTTTGTACCGTGACCTTCGGCCCAAAAGACTTTGCTAACAGCCGTGCCCCTTTGCCAGCCAAAAAGCCTCCCGAAGCCCAATGGTGGTCACACTACTGGTGAAGCTGAGCCGAGACCAGGGAGCTTGGCACTTGTTCTGGTATTGGGTGCCGGTCGTGACAAGCATTCAATGTGTATAATATATTCATTGGCCTTTACTAACCACAGTTAGGGAAAGTGAGGTTTTGACATTAAAAAGCTTTTAAACTCATATCATTTTAATTAAAAAAATGAATTCCTGCTCTTCAGGTTGCCTACCATACAGCTTCATTTGTTAGTAGTGAGGAGTAAAGGATGAGCATAGCTTCGGGGGTTTTAAAACCCGTTTATACTCCCATCCAATTTCAAGCTCATCTCACGTCCAGAATTCAAATAGGAAGTTAACTTTTCAGAAAACTTTCAATTGCATTTTCTGTCCCACAAAGAAAAGGCTGAATACTCAATGGATAATCATCTTCCACAATGTACACCGCTGGCCCTGCAGAGCTAAGAAAAACTTTGATTAAATGTGGAATATTCTGGGAGCTGTAGACATGTACCATTGAAGTAAGCCATTAGCGATGACCAATGTTAAAGTTGGTTCATGTCTCCATTAACTGCATCAATGTGCTGAAATGTATTTCCATTTTCCTCTACAAGCCATCCAACACAAGCATTTCCATTAAATTAATTTATTGCTGTGAAAACATAGAGGGGGTTATTTACTAAACCTTAGACTTTTCTGGTCCGGCTTTTGGAGCATTAACTGGATTTTTGGGAAAAAACTGTAAAAAATCGAGCGATACAGGAAAAAAGTCTGAAAACTCGAACAATTCGGTTTTCCATCAATTTCATCCGTTATTTTTTACTATGCGATTGATTCGATTTTTTTAAATTAATAAATAAGGTCAAATCAGGCATGGGCGTTAGGTTGTGGGTTTCATAATGAAATAATGAGATAAATTAAAGTTTAGTAAATAAACCCCTGAATAATCATCTACCCTGCTACAAATGTACATCATAACAGGGGACCTTTTTATCCATAAAGAGGATCAATGCACCAGAGGCCATCAGAGTACTTTCATTTAAAGCAACGTAGGTGGCTTTAAGAATGGCTTGGATGATTTCTTGGACAGACATAATATCAAAGGCTATTGTGATACTAAACTCTATAGTTAGTATAGATATAGGTATATATCATTTATGTGAGGGTATAAAGGAGTGGGTGTTAGTGTGTGTATGCATAGATGCTGGGTTTCATTTGGAGTGGTTGAACTTCATGGACTTTGTTCTTTTTTCAACTCAATTTAACTAAGTAAGTATGAGAGAAAGACTAGAAAGAGATCCTCTAATCTGAAAGATATAAAGTATATTTGCAGTTTAAAATTCACATGTATTTGAAAATAATAGGGGTCATTCAACTTACCCTGGTGGTGCAAGTAGTAGAGTGCTAAGGTATGCAAGAGCAATTGCTTCCTGGTGTAACGAACATACCTGGTGGTCTAGGGGGGGATGACAGGGACGCCTGTCGCCCCCTCGTGGGGACGCCCGCATGCAGGCCGCAGGCGCCGGCATCTTAGGGCGCGTGCGGCGCGCTCTGCAGTTTCTTAAAGGCGCAGGCGCGCTGACGTAGTGACGTCAGCGCGCAAGGGCGCACGATTCAAACAGTATTTAAAGCCCATTAGGGCTGTGGGAATTTGCCCGTGATAGGATTACCCCTGCCTGGCTATTTGACCATTCTGACTTCTGGATTCTGACCCTTGCCTGATTAACGACTACCCCTTCTGATTAACCCTCTGATTGACTTCCTGGTTTGACCCTTGCCTGCCTGACAACGTTTACTCTCTGCCTGCCTCGACCCGGCCTGTTCTGACTACTCCTTTGCCTAACGCCTTGTACTGCGATCTTCTGTCCAAAGACTTTGTTTTACTACAGTTGTGCCCCTTTGCTTGCCAGAACTCCTCGCCTTGCTCCTCTCGAAAAGTCCATGTGGCATCTGAGTATGCTGAGGGCTCCTCCCGAAGCCAAAGGCGGTCACACTAACTGGTGAAGCCGAGCCGAGACCAGGGAGCTTGGCATTAGTTCTGGTTTAGGGTGCCGACCGTGACACCTGGGTTACGCTTTTCTCTATTTCTCATGGAGGCTTCATCCTATGCTGCATCCTAAATTGTGCATCAGCATGACATGCAAGTTAGGGGGCAGATGGGACGCAGGAGAGGGGAAGCCTAAAGCCACTTCCACCTGCTGCTCTTGAATTGAATACTGCCTAACACAGGGCAAGAGGGCAGCTGCAGATCTCTCTGCTCCAAAATGGAGTGCAGAAGCCTGCAAGAACGTAACCTACCTTGAGGGGCTGTCACTTCCAGAACTTTATTTGCATATTGCACATACACACAAATGACATGCACCTAATGAATCACACTTTTCAGAAATTACACCACTCGCAGCCTCATTGACTGAAATAAAATTGGTGCTGCTACAATGTGTGTTCATTTTACAAGATATTTGCAGAGTAGCACGGGGCAATGTTCATTTGGGTTGAAAATGCCAATACAGGTGCTAGAATTATTGAATGTTTAAAAAAAGTATTACCACTTTATTCAGTAAAGTTCCCCAGAATTAGTAAATTGTGAGAAAGATAGACCACTCTGTTTTGCTGCGACCCATTTTTATGCTGGAATTTTAGGAATAAACCTACACTCTGGGGCAGATTTATCAAGGGTCGAATTTCGAAGTTAAAAATACTTCGAAATTCGACCATTGAATTGAAATACTTTGACTTCCAATATCTAAGTCGAAATTTTTTTCATCGAATTTGGGTATCCTGAGGTCGAAGTATTCGAAGGATTTAAGCGATCGGTCGAACGATTTTACTTTGACTTCCAAAAACGTAGAAAAATGCTCTAGAAGGTCCCCATAGGCTAACATATCACTTCGGCAGGTTTAATTTGGCGAAGTATTGAAGTCAAAGTTGTTTCAAAGAGTACTTCGATTATCGAATGGTCGAATATTCGAATGATTTTACTTTGAATCGAAGTCAAAGTCGTAGTATCCTATTCGATGGTCGAAGTATCCAAAAAATTACTTAAAATTTCGAATTTTTTTACTTTGAAAATTCCCTCAAATTCACTTTGACCCTTGATAAATCTGCCCCTCTGCACGTGTGTTTGAAATGAGTTAGAGATGTGAAATGGTTATCGAGTCCTCTTCTCTTTGCTTATTTGTATGTGAGTTTCCATAACTTTATTGTAAGATAGAAGAAAGATAGTAAACTCCCACTCTCCAACACCATCCAGTTCCATAACTTTGCAGAAGAGAATCTAAAGTATAGCGCATATTAACTATTTATTGCTGATCTATAAATGTGACAAGAATAATGAACAAACCCTTTTAATAAATTATAACTGAAATGTGCATTACAATTAGATTCCAATAAATACAGCTTCTGTCTCTACATTGTATTGCCTAAATTACCAATTAAATCAGAACCTCTAATACACTAATCTGTGGCAGTTCATGCCATTGAGTATGGCTATGGGTTGTCTTTTTCTGTTATGCCAGTTCCCATATACTGTATGTGGATCTTACTTTCAGACAGAACTATTTCTTATTCTGTAAGTTTGTGTGCATAGTTTGTTCCTGTCTCGCCGTTCTTATTCAGTTTTCCCTTAATTTCTGTCACAGTTTAATATCTTCTTAGACTGATAATCCTATCCACATTTCTTCTTCCACTGCTTACATCAAAATTTCAAAGTAAATCATGAATATTTCTTGACTGATAAAAGCATGAACCTTAATTTCAGAGCTTTTGTAGCACATATTTGAAGCACAATATTTCTGCAATGTTGCTATAAATCTAATTTACCAGCCTCTGTGGGTGTCCCTTCTCCACAGCCATGATAAATGAAAACAGATGAGGAATCTTAATATGCTTCGCTCTCATATTTGAATACACAAATTAAATGTGCTCTTTCTATTTCCTCCTCCCTTTAATTTGAATAAATCTGTATTATCATATTTTGCTTATATATCTGGCTGTCATAACATTATCATAACGAACCTATGCCATTCACTTCTCATAGCGGTAGATCTGCTTGCATTGTATAGCTGCAAGCACCTGGCTTGCTGGAGATGTGGTTTAGTGTGAAGCCATTATTGGTGTTCCATAATCTTATTATTATAATTATATACACAACTGAAGGACTCCACCTCACACCCATCATGAATACAAAATGATACTGAATGCAGGTATCACTGTATACATGAGGTCTACCGTAGGTCTCAGTGCTCCAAAACTGAGCGTAGAGATTTGTGCCAACGTATCTAGTACAGAAACATGATGGATTGTGTTTGTGCTTTGTACTCTGCCTTCCATGTCCCAAATGACCCCTAGGAGCAAAGCTGGAACAGCACCACAAAATAATTCCAATTAAAATATCTTTATTGCACACTTAAGCTGGATAAAGGGCCGCATGTCCTGCATCATTGCTGTAATACCTTAAGTGTGCAATAAAAACATTTTAAAGGGGACCTGTCACCCTAGAAAATGGAGTCATAACTACTAAAGGGTTAAAGTGAAAATCTGGAATACTTTCACCAAAAATGAAAATTCCCCTCACCATCGCCAATTTATTAAAGGGAGAATACAACACGTTTTAGAGCCTAAACCGCAGTGATGAAAGTTCTCTTTGCATTGGCGTGAATTTACATTGCTTCTCTTCTGCATTGTCCTAAATTTACATTTCTTCTCTTCTGCATTGTCCTAAATTTACATTTCTTCTCTTTTGGATTGGCATAATTTCAAATATCTCCAGTAAATAATCTCCAATTCACTAAGAGCACACAAATTAATAAAATTTCTCCAGGTTCAGGCTGAAGAACTTCCATTACAAAGATAAAGCATCCACTTTTAAATCGTGTTATATACATCATGTGAGCAATTTGCTTATTAGGAAAATTTTTAAAGTGGCAAACAGAAAAAAATACTTATAATCTCCAACCTTTTTCATAAGTCTTTTCGCATAACCTCTTATTTAAATGTCATTCTTCAATGGAATTGTTGCACTGCATGCCTCAACGTTTGCTGCAGTACAAAGCTAATGATGAAAAAGCCATGACAAGGGGACTCCTCAATTTTACTCTTCGCCTTGAGCCATCCCACTGGATCCCATAATTGCATAACTTAATGGAACCAGGAGACAGAGATGGGTGTAAAATGGCCACAACATTTAATCACATTTTATCAAACAAATAGATAAATTCAAATATCATAAGTGCACTGTTTTGATCCAGAGGAAGACAAAAAACCCAGCCCGAAGCCAGTGCCAATTATATTTCAAGAGGGAAGAAATTTCTTCCTGACCCCAATGGCGATCAGCACTTTCATGAAAACATCCAAATTCTGTTATTAATAGAAAATATCAGAACATAAAGTAGAAAACTCCTGACATTTCATAAAATTTGCAAAATGGGGGAGGGTGGGTGGGATGTTTCTACCTGCTCAGAAGAAAAGGAAGTGAATTGCTTCTTCCCCTGACATCACTTCCCTCTCTTACTCCGCCCCTGGGCCTGGCATCTCATACTTTAACTCATTCCTTCTCACCTAAACACAGCTACATGTGATTCTGCACATCTCTAACCTTGACCAGTATAATTTGGCTGCTGGTCATTCAGATGCCTTGTCATGCAGCCCCTGTTCTTATAGCTCCAGGGCTTTCCTTTACTGATGCATGTGATGGCAGCATCCATTTCATTGAAACAATGCTGTAGCTAGAAACGACAGTACTCTGTATTCTGAAAATCATCTGGTCACTTAGAAAGAGGAAACAGGTTGCAACGTTAGCTTCCTGTGTGTGTGCTTTATAGATGACATTTCTCTGACTGTTCCATTATTGTTACATAGCGGCTTCTGTAAATTGTACCCCACATCACAGGAGTTTGGGAAATAAAAATGGGATCAAAAGGGATTATATACAGTCATATGAAAAAGTTTGGGAACCCCTCTTAGCCTGCATAATAATTTACTCCACTTTCAACAAAAAAGATAACAATGGTATGTCTTTAATTCCCCAGGAACATCTGAGTACTGGGTGTTTTCTGAAACAAAGATTTTTAGTAAAGCAGTATTCAGTTGTATGAAATTAAATCATTAATGAAAAACTGTCTGTGAAAAAATCTGGGCACCCATGTAATTTTGCTAATTTGAATGTAATCAGGAAATGGAAGGCCACATGCACAGTTGTTGTAAAACCCAGGTTTGGCTGGCCAAGAAAAATGCAGTAGTGGCATATGCAGAGGATTGTGAGAATGGTTACAGACAACCCAAATATCATCGCCAAAGACCTGCAAGAACATCTTGCTGCAGATTCAATTCTACAATTCAGCACAATTTGCACAAAGAACATCTGTATTGCAGGTTGATGAGAAAGAAGCCCTTTTTGCACTCACACCACAAACAGAGTCGCTTGTTGAATGCAAAAGCTCATTTAGACAAACCACAGTAATTTTGGAACAAAGTGCTTGTGGACTGATGAGACAAAAATTAAGTTATTTGGTCATAACAAAAAGCACTTTGCATGGTGGAAGAAGAACACCGCATTCCAAGAAAATCACCTGCTACCTACTGTCGAAATATGTGGAGGTTCCATCGTGCTGTGGGGCTGTGGGGATAGTTCAGGGACTTGTTAAAGTCGAGGGTCAGATGACTTCAACCCAATATCAACAAATTCTTCAGGATAATGTTCAAGCATCAGTCACAAAGTTGAAGTCACGCAAGGGTTGGATATTCCAACAAAGCAATGACCCTAAACACACTTCGAAATCTACAAAGGCATTTATACAGAGGGAG
Organism: Xenopus petersii; assembly: GCA_038501925.1. Classification (NCBI taxonomy): domain Eukaryota; kingdom Metazoa; phylum Chordata; class Amphibia; order Anura; family Pipidae; genus Xenopus; species Xenopus petersii. The sequence goes on along the minus strand of CM076676.1, from coordinate 31,285,442 downwards.
AAGTGCAATGTTCTGGAATGGCTGTCACAATCTCTAGACTCGAATATCATCGAAAATCTATAGGATGATTTGAAGCAGGTGGTCCATGCACAGCAGCCATCAAATTTAACTGAACTGGAGAGATTTTGTATGGATGAATGGTCAAAAATACCACCATCCAGAATCCAGACACTTGGCTATAGGAGGCGTCTAGAGGCTGCTACATCTGCAAAAGGAGGCTCAATTAAGTATTGATGTAATATCTCTGTTGGGGTGCCCAAATTTATGCACCTGTCTAATCTTGTTATGATGCATAGATGCATATTGCATATTTTCTGTTATGTATGTTCATGTTATATATTAAAAGGAAGTTGCTACTTTGAAAGCTCAGCCAATGATAAAAAAAAAACTCCAAAGAATCAAGAGGGGTTCCCAAACTTTTTCATATGACTGTACAAATATTAAGAGTATATATTTTCTTGCATTATTTTTCTTATGGCTACAAGTACCAAGTATACCACACTTCACATAAATAAAGACTCATCTAACAGTCTGTTGGTTCTCCTTACAGCTTACAAGTAATACTTAGGGGCTGATTTCTCAACGTTCGAATTGGGATTTTTTACAATGATTAGAGGGTTTTTTTTTTTTATATACATTTTTTACATTTTTTTTTTTTACAGAGCTCACTAACTCAAATCAGAGGTCAAGTAGAAGTCAATGTGAGTTGTACCCAGACAAAATTTAAAGAATTTATTTAAATAAAATGAAAAAAAGTTTTTTTAGTTTTTTTGTAAACTTGATTTTTTTTGGCAGTATTAAAGTTCAAATAAAGTATTTATTATGCTAAAAAAAACCCTCAAAGCTTTTGTGGTTATTTAGAAGTCTATAGGAGTTGTGCTAGGCAAAATGTAAACTATGAATTTAATTTGAGATTTTGAGGATTTTTTAAGATTGTAAACTCAATTTACTGTACTGTATTAAAATTTTATTCATTGGAAGTTTTTATATTCTGATTTTTTTTTATAAATAAGGTAGCATTTGAGTTTATTCAAAGTATTAAAAACCCCTAAAATGACACAAATCTGAATTTTGATAAATAAGACCCTATAGGGGGAATCTCATATGTTTCATTAGTAGGGAGGCACAGAATCAAATTTTACTTCCTTGTTTTGTTACAAAAAGTCACACAATTTCCCTCCCACCCCTAATTTGCATATACAAATTAGGGTTCAGATTTGGTTTGGCCTGGCAGAAGGATTTGGCCGAATCCGAATCCTGCTGAAAAAGGCCGATTCCTGGCCAAACCGAATCCTGGACTCGGTGCATCCCTATTCATTAGTGCCGCAAACATTCACAAATACCATTGTGACCAAGATTTTCAGTGTTTGTGTCCTTTTTGACCGATTTCAGACCTGAATGACTTCCTTGCAAAATTTGCAAACAAATGGCTTTTGTGAGCCTGCACAGTGCATGTAATAAAATTACACAATCACAAATTGTTTTTTTGAGAAAGAATATTTAAGAAAACTCCAGAGCAAGTGTTAATGCGAACCCTTGCTTAGCGATGTCATCTTTTAGATTACAAGCAGTGCTAAATATTCACAAAACACTTTTCAACAACACTTGCGATTTTAATTACATTCCCCCTTAAGTGAAAAAAACTGAACCAATCCACCTAAAATGAGTGCAATCACACCCATGTATCTCTAAACCTCGTCTTTTTCTTTTATCTGTGTGATTTTGAACAAAGTCTTAAGAGACAGCGGGAATATGACTGCTTCTGCAGCTGCGGTCCTCCTGAAAACAATAGTAAGTTGCAGCTCATTATGAGCGTCAGCTGCTTGAAAAAGCAGATTGCCAGAGCCATGAGTTTATAATGGTTTGAATATATAAAAGGTTGGGTAGCAATCCACTCTAAGCACTTCATTACTGATGTACAGCTAAAGAGGCTCTAATTATGAATAGCACGTTAAGATGTATAAGCTACTTTGTGCCATGAAAAGTGGTTATTTTATAATGATGCAGCAAAGCAAATCATTTAATTATATGTTGTGTCCAAGAAAATAGCGTTGAAAATATAGATATAAAGTGTTTTGTGTTCTGGCGTCCTTAAACAAAGACATATATAATATCCATAGATACATAGGAATTATTTGAACACTTAAGTGAAAGCAAAATAATTTTTTCCCTATATATCAACTTAGTAAACATGGGCTTATTTCATTAAAAATCATTTTTAAAGAGGCAGCATAAACACTATTATAGACACTGTACAAAAAGATAAGTTAAAAAAAGGGAATTAAGGATGACCCTGAACTCAAGTGCTAGAGCTTGCACCTGTTTTTTGCACTTAGCACTCTACCGTTATCCCAAAAGTAGGTTTCTGGCACTGGCTTAAAAACATGTTTAATTGTTAAATTACTGATGCAGCGCTTTAATATCCAGACTGTTCTGAATAGTACAGAGCTGCATTTACAGTTCTACACAGGCACTGATTTACTAAAATAGGGGCACCACTGCAGTTATCCATAACAACCAATGAGATCTTTTCTTTCATTTTCTAATTTGCAGTTTTCTGGTAAAAACACACTTCTGATTGATGTAACATAACACCTGTTTAAGTATATCAAGCTTCATAACCCCCTACTACAGCTCATATAACTACCCAGCAGTTTCCCTCGTCCATATGGAACATGTTATTAATGGTGACTCATAGTGAAGGGCGAATTTGTCATGTTTTGCTTCACCACGAAACTTGCGAATTTCGTGCAAAATCCGCAAAACAGGTGAAAAATCTGTGAAATGCGAATTTTAACGTCAGCGGCAATTTGTGGGCATCAAAATTGGTGCCAGCAACAATTCAGACACCGGCGACATTGTTTAAGTATATCAAGTTTCATAACCCTTACTACAGCTCATATTACTACCCAGCAGTTTCCTTCATCCATATGGAACATGTTATTAATGGTGACTCATAGTGATTTGTCCCGTTTTGCTTCGCCATGAAACTTGCAAATTTCCTGCAAAATTCGTGGGCATCAAAATTGGTGCCAGCAACAATTCAGACGCCGGCGACATTTGACACACATTAAAGTCAATGGGCATCCGATAATTGATGCCAGCGTCGAAATTGTCGCTGGAGTCGGATTTGTCGCCCTCGTCAAAAAAAGCTTTGACACTGATGAATTTTCACGCATTACTAGTGACTCATATTCCGTTATCCAATGGATAGAAATAGCCTATCCCTGACAGACATCATTCAGCGGAGACAAACATGGCTAGTATATGTCCTAAGAACTTATGGTTTATGCAACTGCTAACAATATAATAATTTCTTGGCCATAAACAACTATTAAAGGCGTGATTAACCTTTAAGTTAATTGTTTACATCTGGGGTCATTCTGTACTTTGTTCCAGCATGTAATTGTTAGTATGTTTTTATACCATAGATAATTCCAAACAACTTTGCAAATGGCCTTAATTTTTTTGAATAATTTACCTTCTTCTTCTCACTCTTTCCAGCTTTTAAATGGGGGTCACTAATTGTAATGGGTGAATTTATTCACCAGACGCGAATTCCCGCGATTCACCGCCAGTAAATAAAATTGCGAAAATTTGTGACACCGCCAAAATAAATGGACGCCGGCATCTTTTCATGAATTTTTCTCAGTTTCACAAATTTCACTGGGAAATTTGCGAATTTTTTGGCGAAACACCCCAAATTCACCCATCACTAGTCACTAATCTCATCTATAAAACAAATGCTCTGTATGGCTACAGCTATATATTATTGCTACTTTTTATTACTTATCATTCTATTCAGGTGATCTCTTATTTCTATTCCAGTCTCTTTTTCAAATTAATGTGTAGTAGCGATGCACTGAATCCACTATTTTGGATTCAGCCGAACCCCCAAATCATTCACAAAAGATTCGGCAATACCGATCAGTTGGGCCGGCCAGAAGGATTCGGCCGAATCTGAATACTGCTGAAAAAGGCCGAAACCTGGCCGAATCCCAAACCAAATCCTGGATTCGGTGCATCCCTAGTTACTAGGGGAATTTGGAGTTAAATATGGCACATAACTGCACCCATCTTGGTACCAAATATCTGCTTCTGGAGCATAAGGCAAACACATTTAGTGGTGCCATTGTAAGATGCACCCTGATAAAGTCCAATGTCCGGAGAAAGGAGGGGTAATAGGATCCTGGAGCATAAGGCAAACACATTTAGGTTCATGACCGGTGCAGCTTCAATTTAAGGGGCCACTCCCAAGCTTTCTCCCCCTTTCCTTAAATAACAAACCAACCAAATGGATGAAAATGAAACAGCTTATTTAGTAAATCACATAAACAATGACCAACATAAACATCTATATAATATTCAAAAATTAACTTTTTTGAATAGCTCTCCTGCTGTCCTTCCTAGGCACAGCATAAGAATTCCTTACACACTGCTTTCTGACTGTCAGAAACAAGTGCCATCAACAGGCAGAATTTTGTCAATAAAGAAGAGAGAAGTAGGAAACATATAGCAAGATAAACAATTTTATTTGCTCAACACAGTGGGTCATTTTATATCAGCGATATTAGCTTATAGGTGTCTGTATCACTGTAATAAGGGTTACAAAAATTGTACATCACACTCTGTAAATTTTAGCAAAAGCACATGGACTTAAAGCACCTGGGAAAACACTTTGTGGTTGCTTTAGAAAGCCCACTATTACGATATGCATCTAAGACAACTTCTACGTTGTAATTCAGCCATTACATTTTGTCCGCAATGTAACAAAATACTATTTTCCACTAGAGAAATGTCATTTCAAACATCTACTTATCATAACCGGTAAGAGAAAAATGTCTAGCTCCACTCTGCAGGCGCAAAGCAAATACATCTTTTCTAATTAAGAATAGTTCATTCCGTGTCCGTGTCACAGAAGGTGTACTTATAGAAACTCCCATACTGTTCATTCCCTGAAACTGATGAAGGGAAATTCTACACATTCTGTTTTTTTATGGCTTTATTTGGAGCAATCCATACCGCGCAAATGCTCTTGAATGGCTTTTGAAATGCTGTATAAATCAAAGCAAGGGGGAAAGACAAAAAAAAAGAAAAATTTAGATCAAGGTAAATCTAGAAGACGCGGCGAAGGAGGAAACCATCAAAACAGTTAATAGATTCAGGGCCTCGGGAAGATTCGTTTTTGGAAGAATTGGCTTAGATGCACATATAACATGCAAATAAACTCATAGCGTGTGCAAATAGACAGAGAAATGTGCTCAGGATTGTTTCTGCTGGTAAATAATTCATTATATCCCATTTAGCACTCTTCTTACTGCTGGCTGTTTCATACTTCAATTTTCAAAAGGCGACTGATGTTTCTCAATAAGAAAAAATGTGTCTGTTTTTTCAGGTTTTAACTTTTCTTTTTCATTGCCTAGCCAGAAGAACACAAAGTTACTCTGTTGCCGCTTAAAGCAAATATTATATATATATATATATAGAGAGAGAGAGAGAGAGAGAGAGAGAGAGAGCGAGAGAGAGAGCGAGAGAGAGAGGTGGGACAGATATGGTACTTGTCAGAATTTTCCCAAAAACACAATTTTTTGGCACACAACAGATCCTTTGTCGTGTCTTGTTTGATATCTTGAAAAAGTAAAAGATATTCTTCATACTGTGAAACACGCGGTTTTCACATTGGGAAAATGATAGAACGCCTCCTTATCTGTCATCTTAGAGGTAAAGACTAGCAAGCCATCATCTCTCCCATTGTGGTATTCGAGTATTACATAGACGTACACTCACACTGTTCTTTTGTGTGTTTAAAATACAACTACAGGAACGTCGGGATATTAGTGTGGGTTGTCCAGTTTGTGTATGTTCTATGCAGACGCGGGGAAATCACATAACTAATGCATTGTAGTTTATGATTATTATTTTCATGTATTTATAAAGTGCCAACATATTCCACTACGCTGTACCATATAATGGTGTATACGGTACATTAAACTTATAGATTGCAAAAATACATAATTGATAACTGATACAAGAGGTAAAGAGGACCCTGATTAATAGGGCAGTACAGTAAAAAATGCATTCAATTTCATGTGTTTTGTACACAGTTCTGTATTCTTTATAGGAGGTTCACTCTCTGAGCCCCTCAAAGGTGACAAAATATACTAAGACAGGATTGTCCATAAATGTATTAACATTAAAGTTTAGCAAACAATATGAAAATCAGATTATGGTTTGCAGACTAGTTGCCCTGGTTCAGTCCGAGATTGTCAGGGCCTAACGACACTAATAGGTTGGAGTCCGGACCAAGGAGGAAGCTGTATGCAGAAGAAATCCAATTTGGGGTAGGGGGTTAAGAGAGTTCTTAGTCATATCCAGGCAAAAAGATCAGGACAGGCAGTGAATAGCATTGCCAGGAAAAAAGCTGGAGGGCAGAAATGGATGAGTCAAAGCAAAATAGTAATTTAGGAACACCCAGGGGCTTTACAAAGAAAGACCTATATTTGGCATTGAACTCAGGTCTTTGGCTCCTTTTATTTTAAATGTTCACATCATAATGTAGCACAATGACATCACACGCTGCTGTGTCATGACTTGCTGGAATTACATCAGTGCGTGGCCATGGGTGCCACCGTCTGCTTCTTAGCACACAAATTATAAAACTTTACTGTTGCACATCTGAAAGTACTGTTGCTGAATATGGAGAAAGTGCAGTGCAACTGCTAGTTTGGCAGCTATAAGTTCTAGTGAATGGGGGTGGTATTGTTCTGTATAGGAGACCAGGACCATTTTACTGTTCTGGTGCTGGTGTAAAAAATCTCCCCCAAACTGACTAAAATATTGGTTGGATCTACAAGGAGTTCATCTATAAGGGAAGGGGACTGTTATGTTTTGTGTTTGATTAATTTTGTTATTGACTCCAGTATTTAGATTTCATGTATTTTTTCCCTAGTCTCACTCCTTTAGTAGATAGTTCAGGAGAAATTGGAAGTCTCCGCACTGCATTAGGGCTCTGTGAAAGACTGGGTTACATCCAGAAGATATGTAATCCTTGCCACAAGTCTTCGAAAAAAACTTGAATGTCAGGTAGGCTGCATACAACTCCAAATTGATCCCAGGACATCTTCCATAGGCTAAAACAGCTATTTGTCAGGTTTAAGATGGTGAGTAGCCGAATTTCAGCTCTTAAAGGGCCAGTGTATGAAAAATTTCAAAAATCAAATTTGAATTATTAAAAAAGCTTGAATCGAATTTGAATTCTCTAGTTGAATTTGACAGTTTTGGCCATAAAAAAATTGAAATTTGAATTTTCTCATCGAACCTTGAAATATAATCCAAGTAACACAGACAAGAAATGCCCATTGGTGTCGTTGATACACTACTGCTTTCATAAACCTTTACAAAGTATAGTAGGTTTGAGAGGTCAGTACCATGACATACCATCTGTAGCATGCACATAACAGGTCCAACAGCTTGCCTGGGTGCAGGCAATATATGTTTTGCATTCCACACTTGCTGAATTTGACCTCTCCTATTATTTTCACAAGAAACAGGGAACTGACCCAGCTTATATTAAAGAGATCTTTCCAATGGGATCTCCTGAAGTGATTCCATTTAATAAGATTTACAGAAAATATCAGTAAGGGCAGAGACAAATAGTCAGATTCTGTGAGATTAGTCTCCCGGCAACAAATCTAATCTTCTTTGGGGCGACTAATCTCCCAGAACTGTCAGGCGACTAATCTCCCCGAATCTGACCGTGTGTCTCTGCCCTAAAGACAGGGACAGGTCCATTTTTTTTTACTATTCTGAATAATCAGGGATCTGATGTTATGATTAACCAATGCACAGCCTTCCCTGATTTCTTCTTAGATAATATGACAATGGCAGAAACTAAAGTGCTACGTAAAGTGAGGTTGAGCATAAATGTCTACAAAGTATTTGTTAGCCTTATATCCAACCCTAACTTCATAGATTAAATTTGAACCAAACTTGTTGGAGGAAGTACCATTAGGGTGGATTTGAAGGGTAGGCCAGCTATTGCAGCTGTGGCGAGGCCTTCTTAGGCTGGACACATGATGGTTAGGCCAATATATGTATTGAGTTTTGAGCAGGTCTGGACTAGAACTCACAGGATGCCGTGGCATTTCATGTACATAGAGGCCCAAACAGCTCTCACATACCCAATAAGTAGTGACAGTCTATGGTATCTTACAGGAGCCCCTCTGGCATTGGCCAGTCCAGAGCTATGTTCGTGGCAATAATTTATTATTAAGGCCTTCTTGTTCTACATATTATCGGCAGTGGACCAATAGCATTTGCCACTTTGAAGTAGAAGGTTAAAAAAAACAGACATTATATTTGTTTTTAAGGCCTGATTACCTAAAATAGTAACCTCAGGTGGGTAAATGTTAAGTGCAATTTATTTATGCATATCACGAAAACTAATATACCTATGTAAATTAAACCATCTGCCTTTATCAGGGAGACGTGAAACAACAATGCCAAAGCATTTGTCGAAAATAAAGAATCAACATCATCCATGAGCATTAAGAGGAATGTTAGTTGTCCTGCAAACTCACGCAGGAGATTAGCAGTTTACTTCATTCTCTTGAACCATTCACATCTTGTCATCAGCTGAACACTTATGAGAGAGTTTATTTATATCAGTTTTTCACTGCAAACTCACTGCAGACATTTGCAGTTGATCCATTCTCTTACTAATACAGATTTCCAAACAATAAGCTTGTAAGTGGAGTCTGGGTCACACCCCTGGGCAGGGCCGGAACTAGGGGTAGGCAGAAGAGGCACGTGCCTAAGGCGCAAAGGTTTTTGGGTGCCAGGCACATACCTCTTCTTCCGCCTTCCCCTAGCTCAGACCCTGGCAGTTTCTCATCGCGTACCTGCTCTCTTCCGCCCACACACGCATGTGCGCTTGAGTCTCCACAGCCTTAGCATCCTCGGTGTGCACTTGTGTGCTTCCGCACATGTGCAGGTAAGCGCTTCCGTGCATGTGCACAAACGCTTGAGAAGTGGGCGACCTAGCCGGCTGGGTTGCCTAGGGCACCCAGCCGGCTTGGCCCAGCACTGCCCCTGGGAATCATTGCCTATAGAGAGGCACCTCCTCTAGTGCAGGGTTACCACTAGAGCAACCCAAATGGGGCTCTTTACTGAGAGTGCAACCAGGAGATACTCTTGTTTTAACTCCAAACAGAAAAGAGATATATTTTCATTTAAAGGGGCAGACTCACTATTGGGCAAATTTTCAACAGCTTCGCCCCCCCTCACACCACTTTGCCAGGCTCAAATGTGCTATGAATATGCTATTTCACTTAAATGCAAAGTTTCGTCTCGGGTGTCGAACGCTTGTGACTTTTCGCTATCACTACTTCAGCTGTGCGAGCATTTCATAGCAAAGATGCGCTAGCGTTCATTTGTGCCTCCCAAAAATTCGCTAGTGATCTTGCGTTTAGGTCAATTTGCATACGGCAAGAAATTTAAAGTTGTTTGGCGGTCTTTATTATACTGTTAATGTTGGTGCAAATGCTTGAAGTTACTGGTGTATATTACACATGTCCAGGGAACCTTAACAGAGACAAGAGAGTTAATATAATGCCCTACACATGAGCCCACTGTAAAATGAATATTCCATATGTTATAAAATGTCTGGAGAAAACCGGTTACCCGAAAAAAGTCTAAGTTAGGACTTTTGCAGCCAATCCCACTTCAAAAAAGGAAAAGTCGCCAGCGTTTTTTGAACTTTAATGCATTTTCGGCTCACAGGATATGATGTAAGTGACAGAAGATTGAGGAAGATCTAGCTTCTTTTTAGCACTTCGTCTGGTCTGAGGTGGTGAAGTCAATCCTGGCGAAAGAGGTAGCCTTCAGTAAAATCCGCACTTTAGTGAATTTGCGGATTAACAATCGTTTGCCAGATCGAAAAGTCGTCTGGCGATAGAATGCGAATGAATGCTAGTGACGGTTCCCTTTTCTAGCGAATAGGCGCCCTTTAGTGAATCTGCCCCAAAGACTTTTTGTTTTATCTTAGGAGTACCTCTGTGGGACTAAAGCATCTTCAGATTGCACCTTCCATTTCTTATGATATTTGGAAGGAAACCGAGGTGGAAGCGCCATGGAGTCTGTAGCAGATAAATAAACTGCATCCACCGCTGAGGTAAAAAATCTATTGTTTTGAGGTAAAACAATTCTGCAACTCTCCTTCCTGTGATGTCACACTGCTCCCCACTGTCAATCAGCACTGAGCTTAGCTTCTCAACAGCTGCTCACAGTACATTGAGCATGTGCGTGCCACAGACACTCCTAACAAAATCTAAGACGAGAAACTCCTGTGACAACTTTAAAAGCCTGGATCATACTATTACGTCATACATTTGGAAAATAGAAAGAGGGAGAAAAAGATTTTTGTCATGCCCATTTAATGGCAACACCATCTATTTTAAAAAATTTAGCAGTCTATGGAATGTTTTTAAGGGGTTTAGGTTCAGGTTTTATGTGCTATTACAGTTTTGACAATGAAGGTGTATTGCCCTTTAAGCTGTAAGTCTCATTTCTCCCAAGAGACCTGCTTATCTTTAATAGCAGTATGCACAAAAAGTCTCTGTCTTAAATATATTGATAATGGGTTGAGTGCAGAGGACTCTTGTATTTTTCCATATGTATTTTGTGGTCACAGCCTCATTGCACCCCCGCCTAATGATTTTAAAAACTAGTGGTGAGCACAACTTTCCCTTGTTTGTTATAGTTATACAGGAGCAGTGACCAGCTCCATGTTGTAGCTCCCACCCTTCCCAGCTATAGTCAGGTGATCCCACTGGTGTCTAATAAAAGGGCAGCCATGTTTGGGAGTTTTACTTTGAAAGCAGCAAGTAAGTTGCAGGTAAAACTTAGTCCCTTTGTAAAATGTATAATGAAGCAATAGAATTCTTAATGAATCAAATGAAAATTAAGCGTAGGACTGGCCAGATATGGGATGACTTTGACGTAGTTGGCCAGTTTAAATATATTGCAATATATGGACAAACCATCCCTGTTTTGTTTAAAGGGTAAGGCATTTTTCAGTAGCAGTATGCACAAAATGTCTCTGTCTTAAATATATTGATAATGGGTTGAGTGCAGAGGAATTTTGTATTTTTCCATATATCTTTAATAGTTACAATTTTATCTTTGCTTATCTTAAATTGTTACAAATGTGTCTAAATGAAGCCGTCACATGTTCTGGGCTCTCTGCCAAAAGCCTCCTTTTTAAAGGGATCCTGTCATCGGAAAACATGTTTTTTCAAAACGCATCCGTTAATAGTGCTACTCCAGCAGAATTCTGCACTGAAATCCATTTCTCAAAAGAGCAAACAGATTTTTTTATATTCAATTTTGAAATCTGACATGGGGCTAGACATATTGTCACAGCTGCCCCTGGTCATGTGACTTGTGCCTGGACTTTAGGAGAGAATTGCTTTCTGGCAGGCTGCTGTTTTTCCTTCTCAATGTAACTGAATGTGTCTCAGTGGGACATGGGTTTTTACTATTGAGAGTTGTTCTTAGATCTACCAGGCAGCTGTTATCTTGTGTTAGGGAGCTGCTATCTGGTTACTTTCCCATTGTTCTTTTGTTTGGCTGTTGGGGGGGGAGGGGCTGATATCACTCCAACTAGCAGTAGAGCAGTAAAGATTGAAGTTTATCAGAGCACAAGTCACATGACTTGGGGCAGCTGGGAAATTGACAATATGTCTAGCCCCATGTCAGATTTCAAAATTGAATATAAAAAAATCCATTTTGCTCTTTCGAGAAATAGATTTCAGTGCAGAATTCTGCTGGAGCAGCACTATTAACTGATTCATTTTGAAAAAAAAAAAATATACGCATGACAGTATCCCTTTGAATTCAGGATTTAGAAACTTTGCATCTTTTTCTGGCTTTCGGTGCAGGAGATCAAAGAGCAACTCGGGACATTTCAGTAACAATCCGGGACTGTGGGTTGAGCTGTCAAAATCTGGACCGCCCAGCAAAAAACGGGGCAGATGGGAGGTATGTAGCAGTGCTGAACCTTTAGGCTGGTTCAGTAAATTCAATATATAAAATATGGCATTTATAGCCATAATCATTTTTATAGTTTAGTTGTACTTATGCAACACTGGACAATTTTATTCTTTGAAACAACTCACCAGGCATTATGGGAGTGGATTATCAGTGGTTAAGGAGGGTTAAATACACAAGTTGCCCCAGTCTTGCATACTGGTTTAGTTTCAGGTAACCAGGGCAAGACTAGCCATAGTTTGCAATCGAAGACACCACTTAAGTTGAAGGACTACTCCTGAAATGATGGTAGCAGAAGCCAGCTGATTTACAGACCTGGATGAGAACAAACAAACAGCTGCTACAATCTTCCAAGTATCCAATACAAGGAAATAGAAAGGCATATACAAATACTGCTTTCAATTGCAATTTCCTTTACAAGTAACTTTTAAACCTTTGAAAATGTTAAAATAGAAAGTTATTTAGAATTGTAGTTACATTCATGGGGAAACAAATCTTTTTTTTGGGGTCAAGATCTTTATTAATCATTGCCAATGAACGCCCCCTTGTTCTGACACTCAGGTACATTTCATTTTAAGGTTGCTGAGACCCAAGGATGATATATTTGGTGAATAATACTGTACATTAGTGCATGGAAATATATTTCCCTTTAGTTGTTATAATGTTTTATAAATCTAGGTAGAATTGAGACATATAAGCAGGGTTAAACAGGGGCAGAACAGATTTAGAATTACTTGTAACTCTCTGTCTCTCTCTGAGCCTGTTCTATTTTAAAAATCTTCAATAAAATCCTCTGGCCCTGGCCTATATTGTGACCTACCTGAGATTTGAAATGAACATTGCTGTTTGAATCTGGATTAAAAAAGATAAAAGGCAGCTTTCTTATAGATAAACTACATCCTGAGCTTTAATGTCATATTTGTGTGACAAGGTAAATGCTTACAGGATTAGCCATCTGACACCGTGGGAAGCGTCACCTTGTTCCCTTGTCACATTAACAGTTTCTTTGACATCAGATGGAGTATCACTCTTACCTCTGAATTAGCATGAACCATCCAGAATAATAATCAGTGAAACAGTGAAAACCATCGTACAATATGGTACAATATGTTTCTAACAGATTCATTTTTTATGATTACATTAAGTATACATTTTAGAACATATATTTATGCTGCGAGTGACAGAAGATTGTGAGCTCTGTGTTAAAATATGTTACAGGGATAGCAAAAATGCAGGGAAATGAAGGTGGAAGTAACTGGAGAATTTTGGAAATGTTCCCACCTGCTGTCTTTTCATTTGACCTACAATAGAGGAATGCCTAAGATACAGGCGCAGAGGCCAAGAGGTATATTTATCAAAGAGTGAAGTTAATAGTGAAGTTCCGCCACTAGAGTGAAATTCCGCCACTCTCCATTCATTTCTATGGGATTTGTATAGGCGTATAAGGGTGAACTTTCACTTTCACCCATTGATAAATACGCCTTTCAAAATCCCATAGAAATTAATTGAGAGCTGCGGAATTTCCCTCTAGTGGCGGAACTTCACTCTTTGATGAATTTACCCCCAAGGTTTCTGCTTGCTCTGCATTCCTGTCAGATACAGAAATAGCAATTAGTAGGATTGGGATTGAGAATTGGTATTGGGATTGAGACAGAGGGGGACTCTTTTAGAGACCTGCAGACAAAAGTGCAAGAAGGACACAGTAATAGGAGGCAAGAGGAGGGACTCACAGGAACCTCATGATCATGAATATTAATCAGGGGAATGAAAGTCTCCCAAAAGTTCCCCATTTAATACAAGACTGTATCCCAAGCTCATGTAGCTGACAGCAACCCAGGGCATGTGCCGTTAATCGGCAGAAAAGATGATGAGGAGCTATAAGAGGCTTCCATGAAGGCACAGAACTTCCCAGCTAAAAGGCTGTGGTCACCTTGGTGAGGTAGAGAAGCCTAAAACATGCCTGTCATGTCCAGTATCCCCAACCCAAAACAAACACCAAGGCTTAGGTCACAGCTCAAGCTTCTGCCTACAACAGTTGCCTTTCACGTCGGAGGAGCCTTTTGCTACTTGGATGCCACCAGGTCTTATAGTGAGAGAACCAAGGTCAGGGTTCAGGGCAGACATGGTAACCAGAATGTGTGTCAGAAAGGACAGGGAAAGAGTAAGTGTAATAGGCCGGGTTCAATACCAATCAGATGGTGCAGCATGGAATCCGGAAACAAGAAGCATAGTCAAGGACACAGGCTGGGGTCAAATCAGAAAATGCAGTACAAAATCAGGATCCAAAAGATAAATAACAGGCTAAGGTTGGTGCAGGCAGTAAATCAGCAGAGGGACAGGCAAATTTTAAGAACAGGAAACCAGACAATAAGTGCACCCAGGATCCTATATTCCACCTACAGTGTGTTGGGCAATGAACAAATGGACAAGGCACCTTTAAACATTTGAATTTTGCAGCACGCACAATGACATCAAATGTGGCGTGCAGAATAAAAGGACACGGGTGGCAAAATTGGAACGTGGCTAAACATCCCCACCACTCCACTAGACCACCAGGTATTATTACAATGCCAAACTAAGGTAGATTTAATAATTCTCTTGCCATTTAATATAGTTTTTGGTACATATTGTGCAAGACTTAGTACTTTTTACCCATGAAAAAAAGCCATAATTACATGGTAAGCTAATTTCCTATGTATCCACGTTCTCCTATTACTAAAAAGATCAAATCAAATGATGGCTGTTTGCATACTCTCAGTAAATTGGCAAAGGTTTGGGAACAGGTCGGGTAACTCCACTGCTAAATTATAAGCCCTCATCTCTGTTATAATGGAGCGTTGCCCACATCAAGTGAAACAAATGAATGTTTATATAGGGGAAGTGTAGGGTATTTTGGCACAAATGATGCAACGGTGGCATCAAAGTTATTACATTAAGCAAATGCCCAGTTTTATTGTTGGAGATCACCTTTAAAGGAGAACTAAAGCTTAACTAAAGATGCAGGCTAGAAATGTTTAACATTATGTTTTGGGCTTCTGTACCAGTCCAAGGCAACCGCAGCCCTTTATCAGGGAAGATCTGCGCCTCCTGAGATGTGTACATGATGGCTTCTAGGGAACCTGCTCTATTGGGCCACCAGCAATGACATGTCTTAGGTGACAGGTCCATTAGGAGGCATATTTTTAAATATATTTCTAATTTTGACACCGACTTCCTAAATTATGTATATGGTTTGTATTATCACATAATTTTGTCTTAGGCTGTCGTGTCGTTTGAATTTTTCACCACAAGCCAGTTTCTATAGTCACTAAGTTACCATATGCTCAATATGACGTTAAGGAACTATATTCAATAACTAGAAAGTGGGTATAGGTATAGGCAGTAGAATGCACCAGTTTTATGGGTTCAAGGAGCGCCAAGGTTTGGTGACTTAAGAGGATGGACAGAAAGAATCTACATGCATTGTAACTGTTTTCTAGGTACATTTTACAGATTCATTAAAATAAAATTATTGTTTAAAATGCTATCATTTTTATACTATCTATAAATCTTATAATAGTTCAGTGTATGAAATGTAGGCTAGTGTTGTATCTCACTGACACTGATAATATTTAATACTAGATGGATAGTATTGGCAGATGCATATAAATAATATTATACTGCAAAGCCTACTGTAAAATAAATATGATTTTTTTGAAGACTCAAGTAGATAATAAATGAAAACAGATCATTTGAAATTGATTGCCAATTGGAGTCCTTAATTACCATGGAACATTATTATGTGCTTCTTTATTTTTACCATTGGGAATTAATTCACTTGGTAACAATACAATGTCAGTACAATATATTCAAAGTCATTATTTTCATAATTAAGCTTTTACAGGATAGCAAAGATCTTCCTAAAATGCACTTAAAATCATGTTATGATGTCACCATGCGCTCCAACGATACACTTTTCATTTGAGAAAGGGGTTTACATGAAAGCATTATTGATAGCTTCCTTCTTAATATAGGTTATTGATTTAAGTAGAAAGTTCTGGTGGAGATTGAATCCTTTCCTAGAAATTCTCTCTTGAGTTCTGAAAGCTCAGAAATAGGAAATGTCAAATAATATTAAAGTTATAAGTGTGAAGGACAGCAGCAGTTGCTATTATGCAATCCACAGATGTGCCAAACTCTTCTTACCATGGTTGAAAATCTAGTGTATGTTCACATAGATTCATTGTGCATCTTTCTACTGTCTAAAAAGATAAGCAAAAAGACAAAAAGTTGCAGGGAATGATGGCATTTATCTCTTAGTTCAGCTGACTATGATATCATGCCACATACCCTGGCCTGCTAGGCTGTAAACACTGAAATGGAAATTCAGTTACCGGACACCACTTGAGATAAAATATAACGATTATTGACACAAGCTCCTTGGATTTGAATTCACAAAGAGTCAGAACCCCGAACAAAGGAATCACAGAGTTTTATAGACTTGGGAACATATGATATAAAAACAAACTCAAACTGGAATGAAAGAGTTACCGGTGGGCGAGCATAGAGGTATCGCTCCACAGCACAAAAAACAAATAACTTCTCTTACAGCCAAAAAGGTGGTTCTGCTTAAAGGTCACGATATTAGTAACCAAGGCTAACTTGAGAACAGAATCCAAGTTAGCGGGGCTCACAAGGGAATCTGTATACACAGAATTGCATTCTCTCTCACTGATTTTGTCTTTTTTTAATGGGATTAAATTTGGGTTTCCTTTGCGTCCTGCATCATTAGACACACTTGCACCCAAAGAATCAGGTGCAGATGTCACTTGTGTGGCAAACACTTCAAATAATGCCAGACAGACTTTGGAAATATTTGGCACAACTGTACTAAGTTTATGACGAAGCACACATTCAGTTCTGTCCATTTTGTTGAACGAACGCAACTGCAGTAGGTGCAGCCCAATAGCATGAAGAATTAAATTTGGGGATAACCATAATTTCGCGATAACCTGCTTTGCTACTGTACATATATGGCTTATTATCACATGTGCTGCTGCTGGGACATACTTTATTTTACTATTAATAAAGTGTGTGCTGGGTGTTTACGCAGGAATATATTTAAGAGTTGGTACACGCTACACCAGAATTGTTTTACTTTAGTACAGGACCACCACATAGCACTCATTGTACCTATCTCTAGGCAACCTCTGAAACAGTGTGGATCTGTATTGCGATCCCAAGATGCTTCACAAGCATGTACCATTTATTATCTGCTGTGGGAATTTATGATTAAGGAAGAATGGTGAAGCTGGGATGTGGGTGATATAAGGGTATGTTTGTGAGAAATCACATCCCACGTTTTCAAAGAAAATTGTACACAGTTGAGTTTATATGTGGTCAGTAACGTTTTTCTATTTATAAAATATGTTGGAGGCTTAGTGAAGGATGGATTGCATTTTCCATTTCCACCAATGCAGGGGAATTAGCAGTTAAGTGCCATTAGGCCAGTTGAGCTAAAACTGCAGCATGGAAGTAATTTATATAACATGGGACTCATCCTGCATTTGGTGATCAAATAATATTGTTTTAGAAATGCGTAGCCTGATATCGCCACATAGGAATGTCTGACTCATTTGTTGCAATTTGTTTACTAAGTGAATTGGCTGGGAGACTGCATGGTAACATTGACATTTTAAGTGCAGAAATTCTGCCAAACCAGAAGATGTTATAATTGTTCCTGGTTTTGAGATCCTTTAGGAGAGACTTAATGAGTTGTTGATAGTTAACATGTGCTAAGGTAATCAATGTATTTGGTTTTCAATACAAAATCAAAGTTCAGTTGTAATAGCTTGTTTAGGGGCTGTGGGAGATTAATACCCAATGCAGTGGATTTAGTAGGATTAACGGTAAAACCAGAATTACCACTAAATAGATTTAAAATACAATATGTTAGGTAATGATGTCATTGGTTTAGTTATTGTAAGTAAGATGTCATCTGCATATTGACAGTATTTATACTCAGTATTACCAATTGTTAAACCTGAGATATCAGGGCACTTACAGATGATTTGGTTGAGGGGTCAATGCACAGGGAGAAAAGTAGTGGGGAGAGGGGGCAGCCCTGCCTCGTTTCCATTTGTATATAGATAGGCTCTGATGTAAAGTTCATATATTTAACCCTAGCACATGGTTTTTGGTACATAGCAAACACATGATTTAGGAAGCTTGAGGGAATGTATATATTTTATTTTATATTAATGTATTTTTATTTTATATTATTATATTAATATATAATAATTGATATTAATAATGTTTCCTGTAGATAAACCCAAGAGACTAAACCAAATGCTTTCTCCAGGTCCAGGGAGAGGAGCAACCATTGAATGTCCCACTCCCTGGCCATGCAAAGGAGATTTACCGCCCTTCATACATTAACACTAGTTTGGCAATTGTGCATAAAGCCTTTTTGATCTTTATGTATAATAGTTGTTATAAAACTATTTAGCCTGGTTGCAAAACATTTTCACAAGAATTTTAAAATCAATATTGAGAAGGGATATTGGCCTATAATTTTCAGCCTTGGTAGGATCCTTTGCAGGCTTAGGAATTGCTGAAATATAGACACTTAAAGTGTCAGGGTAAAAGTGACCTGTTTTGTCAATATCTGCAAACAAACGGCACAGTTGAGGATCTAATATTTTCATAAAAGTTTTATTGTAGCATGCGTTAAAGCCATCTGGACCCAGAGCTTTCAAATTTTTAAAGTTCTTAATAATTTTTTTTATTTCTTCAATAGTTATTGGCTTATCCATCAAGTCTTGCTAGTCTGTTGTTAAAGATGGAAAGGCTAGTTGCTTCAAATAGGGTTTAGATATTTGGCCTTAGATATTGTATGTGCCGAGATAACTTTTGGTAGAATAATTGGAATGTAGCTACTATATCTCATGAATGCGCTGATGGTCTGCACTGAAGATTAATGAGCTTTTGTATAGGTACGAAAACTCATTTACCTTTCAGCTTGTTATCTAAGAGGGTGTCCGCCTTATTACATTTTGATATTACATGGTGTTATTTTACTTATAAATAAATATACACCCAAATCATATGTGATGGAGTGTACCTATTGACTACTTGGTTAGACATAAATAGAGCCATAATTTCAAATTTTAAATACTGAAGCTCTGTAACTTGCTGCATACAGAACAGGCAAAAATCAAATGTGCATTTATTATCATTTGCATTACTGCCTCTGAAATTTTGCAAATGTATATAGATATTTAAAAATATAAAATATAGCATTTCTTGGGATTAAAAATCATAACCAAAGGGGAATTTTGTTTAAAATTTGATTTTGGATTGAGAAAAGTATTAAGAAAGTCATGTTAGCTACAAAATGCTCTTCTAGGAAGTGTGGGCCCTCCTTCAAGAAATAGCATACAGAAGCACAATGATTTTTGCATTGAGAGCACAGTATTGTCTGAAATAGTGGAGGTCTGGACCAGCAGACCTGGTTGAGCTCAGTATTATACACTGCTAAAAATAGAAAAGCTGTCTCGAAAATCCTATTGGAAAAGTACTTACGCACTTAACCTATGCGCTAATTCTAAACATACTAATTGAGCACTTGGCAAATATGGAACCCTGTAATTTATATACATTACTGCCACTATGGGACTATTGGAAGAGTTATATATAAACTTCTTATGAAGTTAACTTTACAGAGACTTGAGTTCACTAATCACTCCGGATAACCCATAAATCCAAGCAGGATTTTACAAATCAGGAACCCCAAGGCCGGCACCACTTGTTTTTACCTTCCCAGTGTCTGCTTCCCTTTTCTGTACATGCCCACACGTGGAAGTCCTATCTTGTCGGGTCCAGAGAACTGGGGATTGATACGTGGGAGATTTAAAGAGAGAGCAATGTTTCCAGTGCTTGGAACCCATTCAGATGTGGCTGGGTGGCATGCTGCCCCTGAAATTCAATTCTGTTGCCCTAGGCCTGGCCTTTGTTGCCTTCATACAATTCCGGGCCTAATGGAGAGGGTCCCTCCCATAGCGCTGCTTTGCTTTTATGGGCTAGGGAATTATTTTTAATGTTTTGCAGTGCCAATGTAAACACGTTTGCCATATATTTATTGGGGTGGAGCATTTTAACCCTGCAAGGAATTAGTCTCTGTAAGGGAGACTTACCGTTTCCTCCATTCCACTCCCCAAGATGGCGGCGCCCAGTCTCCTCACATGGCACGTTCTGACGCTGGACCGTCAGACGTGCGCATCGCTGTGAGGCCAGCGTCGAGATGCCAGCGACAGAATAGAGACCAGCGTCAGAGCATCATAACGCCCATTTTAGCACCAAAGGAGGCCTATTTAAGGAGTCTGGGCATTGTAAATATTGCCCAAATATAGGTTCTTCTTATCGACTTACTGGATGTGATTTATAATAATTCTTGTTGGATTCCTGTTTTGACTTCGGCCTGTTTTTGGATGTTGAGCCTTGCTGCCTGGACTGACTCTTTTTGCCTGGACTTTGACTACCCTTTCTCTTAACCCTTCTGATACTGCGAAATCTATTGAACTTTTTGCTTCCTCCTTGGTCCGCGATTCCAACTGCGCCTTCGGGCCCTTACAGTCTCATGGAGTGGTGTATAGATATCGCTACATGTTAGAGACACCATGCAGGCATACTGTAATTAATCATTTGGAGTAGCATGTAGTGTCTGGAGTTTTGAATTGTGTAACCTCTTTACTACACACTCCGCAATGGACGGCATTTCTGGACTAATAGTAAAGAGGTTACACAATTCACAACTCCAGACAAAACAGTTGGCACCAGTGATCAAAGATTAATTCAATATCAAAGTTTAGACATACGAATAATGTCAGAGAAGAGAAATACCTAGAGCCATAGAGTACAGTTTGAATAAGGAAGATGTGTCACTCCAGCCAAGCATCTAAGGTTGTGCATTAGAGCAGTAAGCCCCTCCAGGCAAAGTAATAAGGTGCAATTATTGTGTGGGTTGGACAGTTATGAATGAATCTAGAGAAACACCTCCCAGGCTTGGTAATGTCTGTCAAATAGAATTCATGCCTTCTTCCAAACAGCCTTTTTTTCAGAAAAGAAATGGAATATGTAGAGAATATAAGAAATACTAACACAATTCCACTGTTCAATATTGGCAAATTAAAAAGTGCAACTCAGTAGAGACTTTAATTCTTTTCCACGACAGGGGTCATCTGATATATTTTCTTCAACCGAACAATTAGTGTTGGCTCTGTAGCACTCGTCTTTAGGTAATGGTAAGCCTTGGGATATAACCTGGAACAGCCGGATGAAAATGTTCAGATTCTTCTAAGCACTGATGCCTGAGGATAATGCAAGGCTGCTAGGAAAGGCAATTCCTACCAATTAATGCCAAGTCAAGATTTATTATTGCTATTAGCATCATTTATTTGTGAAGTACAAACATGGCCAGCAGCATAGTCCAGAACAGGGGCATAGCTATAGTCAACAATCATTGTCAGAGATACAAAATGATGTGACAACTCATGTGGGTTCCCAAAAACCCAATATTTAGGTATATTTTTCCATGTTTAATACAAGCCTAGTTGATTTCAGGTTTAGCTTTTCAACAGAAATTGTTCAATAATCTTTGCATAGGATGTGTGTTTATTTTTATTTTTTTGCATTGCTTGTGAAAGTAATTCCTGTGCCCCAGGGGAAAACACCTAAGGAAATTGTAAACTTGAAAAAAATAATGCCTCTACATTGAATTGCTATCAAATGCAAAAACATAGGCATAAATACTGGATATGTGATTCATAACATCTTTAACCCCAATTACAATTTTAATGTTCTAATACAGTATATGTTGTATTTCAGAGAATCTTGGTTATATGCTTATACCTTTTATACAGAATCTACAGCCTGATCATATGTGTGTATACATACGTATATAGATATACACATTTATGGGTATGCTAATGAACATGGTTTTCCCAAATAATGGATCTTACCATAATTTGTCATTGACATTATACCCTATGTTGTTTAATAAGGATTGGCGGCCAACAGCTCGATTTGCTCTACACAAAGTGAAATGATTACAAATAAGATGTAGTAACCATTTAAGTTTTTCTAAATAAATGTAGCATTAGAGCAAGGGAGATTGCAAACTATAATTCATCTCTACATAGAAGAGTTCAAACATGGCATTGGCCATGAAATGGTGCAGGGGTAGTTTGCAGAACATTGCAAGGCTTTGTCTACATTATATTTTTTCATGTGCTTTACCAAAGGAATCAACCTACCATTTTCCGATCGTTATTTTTGAGAATATCCAATAAAAGAATAAAATCTACCTATCTACGTAAACATATAATTGTTAGCAGATTAAGAACTAAGTAGACAAAATCTTTAGATGAAGCCATCTCTGAGCTACATTTTGTCTAGTCTGCCTTTCACCACCTATTGATGATCTTCAGTTTTCTTTATTAAGTAGGTTAACATTGGTGATGTTGATAGTCTTTATATCGACCTATAAGCTCTCCGGAGAAACTACTCAAGCTGGCCATACTGTATATGAGCAGATTTTGGCTTCAAAATCCACCATGTGACCAAGTTAGCAGTACTGGACCATATTTTGGGCTAAAACAATGGGTTCCTCTCTCGGTATCTGAACAGGGCTTGGTCAGATATCTATTAAGACTGCAAATACTGTCAGAAGAGGGGTCCATAATGGAATCTGTAGTCTTCTGCAAACTATGATCCAAACACTGACCTGAGGCCAAATTATCAAATCAGCCTATTAAGGCCCATCACTTGAATGGCAAAAATGTACTCATCTAGCAAGAAGTTATCTAATTATACAGTTTATAGAGGCTTCCTGCAAATAAGATTATTTCTTCTCTTGTCCAGATATACTATAAATCAAGGCAACACTGATTTCTCTTTGAAGAAGTCGTTAATGGTTTTGAAGAACCACGATATACTTTATTTTACATTTCTTTTCCCACAATTAAGAATTTCAGCCGATGATAGCTCTCTTTTAAGTTTAGTTTTCCTTGATTAAATTGAACAAATACTTATTATTAAAACCAATATGATTTGCTTATAAGAAACAGATATGCATGACAGCTTTTAACAATGATCTTGATGACATAATGACATAAAAATCAATGATCGTCAGCTGGAATAAGGTCCAGGGAGAGTCCTTCCTTCAGAGTGTTAAATAAACAAGATAAAGGTCCTGGTAATTATGTGTTCATATTACAAGGAATTGCATCTATAATGGCTCATCACAAATAAACGTTTGTGCACATAAATGTCTAGTTTCTGAATTATGTTCTAAAAATCTCCCTTGGCCATTTGAAAAGAAATAATGCTATTTTTAAATCACAAAATGTGTGTTATTTTACCTCTTTCCACACAAATAACCGTGCAAGAAATGTATAAAATTCACTGAGCCAAATGTCATGTACAGTATATTATTCATGACCACATTAAAGTCACCTAAGTCTTTTGAAATCCATAGAAAATCTTACATTTCTTTGGAAATGGACAATGACATATCATTCTGCGGGGGAAATAAATATGCAGTGACTACAGAGAACACACAAGCCTGAGCAGTAAAATAAAAAGGGTTATATTGCATAGGCATAAACAGGAATGGAAGTAAAAAGGGAAATAAGCAGTAAAATATAGCAAAGTTCAGCAATCACTAAACTTAACAATTCGGAATGATATCAAATGCAGCTAAAGCTAAATATGTCTGCCTTTTCATCATACTATTCTAAAAATCCTATTGGTTAGAACTTGTATTTTGTAGTATTATTTTGATCATAATACAGGCATGGGATTTGTTGTCTGGAAATGCTTTAGCTATAAAGCTCCAAATTACAGGAAGGCCATCTCAGATACACTTCATTTTAATCAAATAATTTAATTTGTTTAAATTGGTTGTATACCTTACTTTATCCCAACTGAGATATAATTAATCCTTAGTGGTAAGTAAACAATCCTATTTTGGTTTAATTAGACTTAGGGGCAAATTTACTTAAGGTCGAATATCGAAGGTTAATTAACCCTTGATATTTGACGGTCAAAGTTAAATCCTTCGACTTTGAATATCGAAGTTGAAGGATTTAGCGCTATTTGTTCGATTGAACGATTAAATCTTTCTAATTGACTTTGGTAGCTTTTAGGTGGCGAACTAGGGGGTCGAAGTTTTTTCTTAAAGAGATAGTACTTCAATTATCGAATGGTCGAATAGTCGACCGATTTTTAGTTCGAAACGTTCGAGTCAAAGGTCGAAGTAGCCCATTCGATGGTCTAAGTAGCCAAAAAAAACATTTGAAATTTGAAGTTTTTTTCCTCTATTCCTTCACTCGAGCTAAGTAAATGGGCCCCTTAAAGTATGATAATCCAAATTATGGAAAGATCTGGAAAACCCCAGGTCTTAAACATTCCAGATAACAGGTGTCATATCTATAGCACAATCCTCTGAATAAGTATAGGTATGGGTGGGATCCAGTATCCAGAAACCCATTATCCAGTGAACCTGAATCACAAGAAGTCCATGTCCCATAGAATTTCCTTTTTACCTGTGTAGGGATGTGAAAATCTTAGACACCCTTACACATTACAGACAGGCACATCCCTAGTTATATGGACGCCTAAAAGGTCCTTATGGGGACCTTGTGTTTATGTAACCCCTGTAGTTCTTGCAGTGTACACCAGATGGCACTGTTCCAGAGTATAAAAGGTTTAGGAACCATGAGGTCTGGGTCCATTGCTTTAGCCCAACCAAGCAGGCTGGAAGGGAATGGGTAGTGTCGACCCTAGGCGCTTTGGCCCTAGTAATTAGACAGCTATACTCAATTATAGATCACTCTAGGAGTGATAGAGAGGCTAGATAGTTGAGCAGCTCAAGGCTCTGCCGAGGAGATTAGAGGGATTAAGATCCCAGGGTATTACTGACCCGGAGTAAGGACTAAAGTGTTGAGATAGGGATGATAGGAATTCCCCTAGTCTGCCACTGGAAGATATGCTGAAAACTGGGCAACACCCCTCACACGCTGCCAACTTACTCTCTGCTGTATATTCCCTAGCCTGTGGGGATTCAGCCTATACGTGCTGTGATTATATGCTTCCTTTATGCTGCTGTGTATATTCTATGCTCCATTGTGGATCAATTTGCTTGATAATCTATGTGCTATTGTTTAATAAACACAGTTCTATGTTCAACCGTTAAAGAACTACTGGCTCCCATCATTGTGCTATTGCACATAGTTACAGTTACACTACACCCTGCCTCCGCCGCTTTGCGAGGGCTTGCCCCTGAGAAAGAGAGCTCATCTGTGGTATCAGCCCACAAAGGAAAGTAGCTATAACTGCTAAATGTAAAGCAGTTTACTATAGCGCTACACCTGTAATATAATATTCCTTAAGGACAATTTTTCACACAAATGACAATTAATAATGACTAATAATGACTAATTATAACGGATGACATCACTGAGCTCAGCTTGTGCCAAATACATTGAAGTCAGTGGGTGTTTCTGATTGCACCCAATGCATTGGAATCAATGGGGCCATTTTTTCTCCACGTCATTTTTTGCACCAAATTCATAGGAGATGATTGACTCTGCAAAATTCTGCCAAACGCATTGAAGTCAATCTGCCAGTTATTCATTGCATTGGCATCAGTGGGTATTTTTTTTTCCCCATGTGAAACAAAACACACAATGAAATTCTAGAGCATATTCAGAAACAAATTTCACCACTCGCTAAAACCTGTATCAGGTAAAAAAAAAAATCACTCATCCCAAGTCATTTCAAGGCACCTAGTTTGCGTTTATTAATTTTATCTGCATGGCAACATTTTCCAGTTGATATTTGGCCTTTAATAATAAATCTAACCTTCCTAGAAAACAATTGGAAGCAATAAGCTTAATGTTTATTACTTCTCTGGTTTTCAGCACTTATGAAAGTTTCAGTAAAATAATGCTCATTTTCATTTTCTCCAGGGGAAGAAACAAAAATGTTCTTCACATTAAAAAAAAAAATGAAACACAACAAAGGGACAAAATGCATTCACATATGTACTCCAATGCACTTCTCCTGGTCTACATTCAGTAAAATCCGTATTTTAGTGAATTTGCAGAGCAACGTCCATTCGCCAGAGCGAATTGTCGCCTGGCGAGAATGAGCGCTAGCACCTCTTTCACTAGCAAATTAGCGCCTGTGCCCATCAGTAAACTGGCGATGTACCTGTAGGCGGTAACGCTGGTGATTTGTCACCAACGTTTGCCAAATCTGCCCCATGGTTCTTCATACTGAACCCCCTGTCAAATGAAATAAGATTATATTTAACAATGCCATTCCCTCAGTTGGTTTAGTGTGAGAGGATTATTATGTAATGGTAAATGCTAAGAGAGTGACTAAGGATATGCAAAAACATTCTGCAAACACATTTATACATGCAATCATCCTTTATGCCTGTTAAAGGAGAGATGAAAGTAGGAAAGCCCATAGAAACAATGAAGAATTTTAAAATTCCATTCAAGTTAGATAGTTGATAGCTTTACACATTGTTATTATTGTTGTTGTTATTATTATTAATAATATTAATAATAGTTCACTATTAGTTGTTTTGGAATGCAGAATCATTTGTGCCGAACACTTTAAAATGTAAGGAAGATTAAATGTGGTGCCATTTAATCTCAGCAAAAGAACAGACCATTTTTGTATATCAGTGCAGGCATTTGAGCCATGGATGACTAGTAAACAATAACAGTCAGCCTTACTGAATACAGATGAGAGGACAGATGGAAAAGGGGAAAGCTAACAGGTGGTCAAACATTGCAAAAAGAACATAAAAAAATGTCCTTTCTTTCTCTATAGATACAGATGTATCCAGTGTTAACTATTTAGTTAGCTATAGTTGATAGTTCTATAACTATTTGATAAATTACACCCCTAAACTTAAATAAAACACACTGCTTCAGAACATACTGAAAATGCTATGTATTTGCATGCCTTCCAACATTTAAAAAGTAGAAAGAGGGAAAACAAGTGCGCATAGCACTCAACATTTTTTGGGCACGCCTAAATGATACATCCATTTTGTTAAATTTGGCAGGTTATGGAAAGTTTGCCAAAAAAGTAGACGGCACTCCATTCAAGGAGATAGCAGGTTTAATGCAACAGCCACCCATTGGCGTGATATCCTTGTGGGAGTTGCAATAAACCTGTTATCTCCTTTAACAGAGTGCCGTCTACTTTTTTGGCTTTGGTGTGATAAAAGCGGTGGGGACCTTGCGGACTGAGCACCCAACAAGGAGGAAACAGAACAGCCAATGGAAGGATAAGCTTCGAGTGGTCTAATTGGTGCGAGAATTATGGAAAGTTTGAACACATTTCTGAGGGTTTTAGGGTCAGGTTTTATGTGTTATTACAATTTTGCTAATGAAGTGGAATTGCCCTTTAAGCTGCAGGTTACAGTTTCCCCAAGAGATCTGCTTATGTTAAATAGTTACAATTATACTGTATATCTTTCTTTATCAGTTGTAGTTACAAATGTATCTAAAAACCAGGACTGTCCTGTGAAAAATGGGACAGTAAGGAGGTATTTATCTGCAAACAGAACCAGGCCATGAAATGATGGTTCATTCTCAGAACCAAAGTGATATATCTCCCCTTAAAATCATGTTAGCCAAATAAAATTGACTATTAACAGTTTCATTGGATCTGTTTAAAGGAAAAAAACAATTATGGCAAGCGCTACTCATAGGGGTCAATTATCAACTCTGGGGAAATATGCCCATGTGCAGTAAACAATTGCAACCAATCAAATTGTTGAACTCATTGTTTTACATGCAGCTGGCTGAAAAAAAGCCACTCACTGATTGGTTGGTATGGGTTACTGCCCATGGGCAAATTTGCCCAATGTTGATAATGAGACCCATTGTATTTTAACTCTTTCATACTCTTCCACATCCTGAGGCTTTAGATAGTTGTTTAAAAAAGTCTTTGCATTCCACCCCCTGCAGAAACATGTAAATGCATCCCCTGTCTACACCGACGTTTTATACATAATGGGGTTGGGTGGGAGAAAGTTAAGCAAACATTCAGGAAAGCTACAATTTTACATTGCAGGTGGCTAATATTGACTGACCCAAACCTGCCCGCACCTGACCTGAACCCACCCCAGCAACCTTGGATTTCTTAATTCACAATTCGGAATTTAGAAAGCCAGTTGGATGGCTGGTGAAACGTCTTCAAGAAAAACACAGCAAGTCCAGTTGATTGGACTTATTTCTACAGATATACCATGACCTGGATGAATGAGAATCTTCACAAAGACACTTTCCAATGAAATTTTGCAACAGAGCTGAAGGAGTGAGGAGTATACGGTCCATTTTCTCTATTCCGGAAGTGATGTCAAGCAGGGGCGCTGTAAAGGTCCAGTGCCCAGGACAGCATCAGATCTAAATATATCCCTGCTAACATGGATGGTGATACTTTAATTAAGGTCATGAGGCACTTTGTCTGATGTTACTAAAGAATAAATAGGCATCAGCCAACATCTAAAAAAACTGGGCACAGCAAAATTAATTACTAAGGGCTAAAATAAATTTTAACAATAATACAACAGCAAACATAGCATTAATTTTCTCTCTCTCCATAATTAGATCACCTTTTAACATAAAAATAGAATTGAAGTTGACAACAGATATGAATTGTAGGTTTAGTTATTCCCGTAAAAATTGGTTGAATTCTGGGCAAGCCTTTAACCCCTGCCAATTTTTCGCCTTTTTTCTGTTTAATCTCTTTTAGGCAAGGAACTTCTTCGTTTATGAAGGTTTTTCTATTATTGTCAAAGCCAACATAATTTACAAGACAAGATCAGTGCCTAAGAGGTTTTCTGTTATTATTATTTTAATATCATTGCTCTGTGGTTACATGGCCAGTACCTTAAGCGAGTGATTTAAATGTTCAAGTAATGATGTCTAAGGAAGATGGATTTTCTTCTGGGAATCAGTGCAGCACAGAGTAATGACCAGGAAAAAGGCATTGGCAAATAAGGATAGATAAATATGGTTAGGGCATGTAATGATTGGTTTAAACTACAATTTGCTTTTAAACTGTTTATTTATAACTGCTTTGGAGAAGAGCCATCCAAACAAACAGGATAAGCAAATTATCCATTACTCCTGGCTCTTATTGTTATTGCTGCAATGCATCCCTAGGAGTTTCCCCTGCATCGTCTGCCATTTTTCTCAAATGTGTATCTTGCGTTCTAGTTTGAAACAAAACGCTTACAGAAAAATATATGAACATAAATGTTGATAGTTATTGTAAAATAAATATGACATCCATATGGCAGCCATTTTTTCCATTGATGGGCAACATGTGCAGAACTTAAAAAACTAAGTGACTTTATGCAAATGCATATTTCATTCCTGGATTTAGAATATGTAAGAAATCTGGGTATTTTTAATGAAAGGGGTTTATTTCCTGGTGAGGATGAAAATAATAACACATAATAATACAGTAATAGCATTGTAATAAAACAGCAATAATACAACTTTAAAGACAGATATAAACAAATAAAAACCACATGTAACCATTCATTAAAAAAATATGTATTCGATTGCGGATATTTTGAATATCATCCTTTTTTATTATGTATAATGGTATGTATATTTTTATAATTGTGAATCAGTCGCTTACTTACAACTTAATGCTTTTGAGAAATGATGAACAGAGTTTGCTTTAAAAGAAATTGAAATTTACTGTATTAAAATTAGGGATGGCCGAATTTTTTCGCCTTGTTTCGCCGCAAAAATGACACCCATAGACTTGTATGGCGTTGTGCGTAAAAAAAAAATGCACCTCAAAAAAAGTTTGACTTTAATGGGCATTGGCAACATTTCGACAGTGGCGGATTTTTGGCAAAAAAACGGGTCAAATTTGTCCATCCCTAATTAAAATGTCTGAAAAGGTGCTATTTATAAAAGGCTGCAATAAAAAGCAACCTTTATCAAATGGTTCCATCTAATTGAGTGCTATGGAAAAAAAAGTGGACTTTTATGAAACACAGAGCATATAGAGCCATAGAATACTGAATTATGGTGTAAGATGAAGGAAGATGCTAGAAGGGTACTGTAGATTAGGTTGGAGAGGTATTCGTCATTGTTATTGACTAATACAGAGTTATTTATTCATTGAAATAGTTCAATTATAGTAGAAAAATATACATTTTTTGGATTTATTTTAATTTTTCCCATAGACTTTTCATGTGATAAACTATGTAGCTAACTATAAGCTAAGTTTTTGCATCTCAAATTGAATCTCGTCCATGATTGCTCACATTTTTCACATCACTGAATTGAATCTGGCCTAATGTGCTATATTAGAAGATAGATTTAATGTGAAAGTGGAGTTCTATAGTTGCCCAGGGGCAAAAACCAATAGCGGCAAATCAGCAGGTAGCATTTCCTGGTCACTTGTTTAAAAGCAAACATCTTATTGGTTGCTATGGGTTACTGCTCCTGGGCAAACGTAGAGCCTTTTATTACATATGAGGGAAAGAGAAGAGTTATTGGGTCTGAAATTGCATGGATGGAGGTTTGCAGGCTGGGACTGACAATCTGTGGATGCTAGCAAATGCCAGAGTACTACCTGTATGTATTTGAAATACCAGGGCTTAATTCCAATCCCAGTCAAGGTCTGGAGAATTGGATCATGAGTGTATGGCTATAAGTGAGGTTTCTCTAAAATGATTTTTGAGATTAAAAGAAATACTTGAAAGCAGTTACAAAAGTTAATTGTAGAGGAGTTAGTAGGTCTATACAAATGGAGAGTATTTTAATAACAGATAGAAATATGCTTGAGATATTTATTTCATATTCACTTGATATGCTTTTTCAAGGATGAGACTATGTAGAGAAGAAGAAGAATGAAACAAAAAGAGGAAACATGAAAAATAAGAAGAATTAAACAAAAAGGAAGGGGAAGATGAAGAAAAAATCAAATGGAATAGCAGCAATTTGAAGTTGCTTATTTTTAATATATAAACATTTAAATGTTTAAGGGCCGGAAAAACATACAACTGAGAAATTAGTGGTTCTCTTCTGTGTGCTTTTGATTCCTCCAAAAAAGAGCCCTTTCCTGATTTATCCACCTCAGCAGTGAAACAAATTGTTCTGATCTTATTGTCTGGCTCCTAAAACACATCACATAGGGACCCTGTGCAGAATCATGTAGAGGATCACATCCATGGGTGAAAATAGCATTCAAAGGGTACAGTAAAAATAACATTTGTTGCAGAAGGTTTAAATGAAATACCCCTTTGTCTGTCTAAAAGGAAGCATTTTTGTTATTTCTTTAATGATGAATGCTCTTCTTAACCAACGTTGGCTGGCATTGATAACAGTTGTACCAGCAGGTCAAACTAGAGCAACCTGTTTTTTGGTTTAGTACCCTTTGAAAATGATAAAAGCCTTTTATATGCATAGTAACAAACCTTTTACAGAGACTGTGTAGCCATGTATTACTAAAATTTGGCACACAGAGTCTTCGTATGAGATGAGACATACAGACTAAAGTGCATAGAGTAATTAACTGTTATAAGCTTGTAAGATACACAACAGACACTTTCTTCATGTTAAGGCAGTTTATTTACACGCAGGAGTGACACATTTCAGCATACAAAACACAAATAATAAAAATTAAATCCTGCCCATTGGGCACTACCTTCACACATTTGGTGAGTTCCATCACCTCACTAAACTGGGCTGCTTGTAGACTACCAGTAAGGAAGCAATATAGTTTAGGATCACCCTTGATCTCAAAATACATCTTTGGGGGATTTCTCAGCCTCCTGTCTCTCCTCTCAAGTCCTCACTCAGACTCAGTCACTTGGTCGCATCTCCCTCTTCTCCTTGCAGTGGCAGGCAGCAGCACTTCCGGGAGTTCCTCACACAGGCAGGTAACCTTCATGTTCTGTGCCCTGCTTTGATAGAGCTTCCCTACAGCCCCAATAGAATTAAATACCTTTCCACAGGACAGCCTTCTTGTTGAAAGTGAGCTCCAACATGCAAACTGGACCACTGGATTGGAGTACCTGGCTTGCCTGTTCCTTCCAGAATACTACAGCTCCCAAGATATGGCAACTAAAGTCTTTGAACAGAGAACTTATTCTCTGTTTATTACCACTTTTCTTTTCGTTACCTCTCCCACTATGGAAAACACAACTTTTAACACATCATTTTGGTCACTTTACCACACTGGTCATTGGTAATGGCTTTAACACAAAATACACATTATCTGAAATATGGTGATATCAGCAAGCTATAGGTGAAGGTAGAATGGTTTCTTCATTTGTAAACAAATTTAATCTGTAGCTATATACATACACTTTGCATCATTTTGTATTTGCTTATGAATTCTAATTGCAATAAGCATAAAGTTATGGTTTACAATGTGCTAAGGTGACACACACATGTTGAAAAAGAGTTCCTCACTTCTTAGGGTTTAGAGTGTAAATTGTATTTTAGATGCTATGTACTTTGTTTCCAGTGAAGGATTGTATCTGTCTATAACAAAGATACCCGTATCTACAAATAAATGGTTTTTTTGCAGTCTCATATAAGAACACTTTATGCTAGATCTTGATATAAGCATCTTAAAAACAGAGGCATGAGAACAGAAAAAAACATTTACTGTAACTAGCAATTGATGGAGCATATGTGCCTTATAATGGCAAACCTTCTATGGGTCCAGCCACTGTATGGATAATAGCTATGGGGTGAAGTACTTTCCCCCTGTCTTAATGATGTCCTGAACCTCTAATACAGAGCATTCACAGAAGGCAGAGTCAGATCCCTCTAATAGTGAGGTGCACAAGGTTCAGGTACAGTAAATGGCAGGAGGTTCACTCAATTCAAGCAACTGCCACATGCAACCTATATAGACATTAATGCCTTCTTCTATGGTCATTGACAATGCTTTGTACATAAGTGTTTGGCATTAGTTTGCTGATATGGGTGTGGAAGAACTTTACTGGCCTACACAGAGCTCTGACCTCAACCCAAGTGGACGCCAGGAGGATGAATGGACCAGACCCCATCACCCAGCTTCATATTCTCTTATAAATGACTGTAATGTATTGGAAGTCTGTTTGGAATAGTAAAGGTTATTGGCTTTAGCAGCAAAAAGAGGACCAGCTTTATACTGTGTTAATACGCTTGATGGCAGGTGTCCACATACTTTTAGCCTAATAGTGAATGGCCCTTTAAATCTAAGACATTGGACAACACTTTGATAAAGTTTATTGTTATTCTTTAAACATGTATCTTCTTGTAGCATAAAAAAGTCTAACGTCTAAAATATCCTTTGCCCTATAAGCATACTTGCTTGCTTTCTGACCAATCAGGTATGGGTTCTTAAAATTTCTCATATTCCTCCATGTAATCTTAATAGATCTCTAAATCAAAGTTGTCACTTTAAGAAAGCTCCTTAGGACAATTTAAGGCATGTATCACAACTGTCAGCTCATGTGTTATTACAGTCATCTTTCTTTTGTCACCTGTAAGGGAGAGACAGGTATATTTAAGATGATTGTATGTGATATTATAAGATCAGATTGCACCAAACAGAATTTAATTAAATAAAGAAAAAAAAATAAAATACATTCAGGAATGGAAAACTGGTCATTTGACCTCTATCCCCCACTAAGTACTATTCACTTTTATTGTAAAAGTAGTTTGAAGCATAATTTATGATTTGTGTGTCTAATTATAACTAATTGTAACTAACTAATTATAGCAGAAATTGCATTACCAGTGGAATCAGATATTGTTAAACATTTTCCAGGTGTAACCACATGACTTATGGACCTTCATTGTGTCATTTGTTACTTCTGCAATCAGCTCACCATGAATGAGCTCAGAATTATAATATTGAAAAACTCAAAGACTGAGAAAAATATAAGATAAGATTTTTTTTAATTGAACAACATTTCTGTTCATCCCTGTCATTATTGCAACAGTTGATCCAGCATTCAAAATATGCGGGCACGGCCATGTTAATAAAGGGCCATTTATCCAGGGGACCCAACTTCTGCCCTCTCATCTGCTATAACTTTTTAATGGAGCATCCAGCTAATCATATTTTAATGTTTATTTCTAGCACAAATATGGGTGAGCATTTGGGGAATAGTGATCATAAAATGTTCTCCTCTGAGATTATGTTTCAGCAACTGTATAAGAAAGTGACTAGAACACTAAATTTGAGATGTGCAAGCTTTTGCAGTATAAGTGCACCTCTGCAATATATTACTACTTAAAGGGCACCTGTCACCCCCAGATTTTCCCCCTCCCCCCACCGGGGATTCAGGCTAATAGAGCCCACACTCCAGTTGGGGGAAGCAATACTGGTGTTACTACTAGGGCTAGTGACGGTTCCTGGCATACAGAATTTGTGCCACAGCTTTTGTAACACGCATATGCATAATAAGGGTGTCAGGTCATTCATATATGTGCCATACAATATGTCCGCCTGCACCAGGAGCTCCTCAGTTTGCATACTTTGTTCATGGGGTCCTTATTCCCCAAATTTCATTGTTGAAATGAAAGTGTGACAGGAATTGGCCACTATCTCTAAATCCAATAACATAGATATGTGAATAAGCTTGCTTAGATACATAGGCTTTGGCCTAACAACTAGGGGAATAGCACTTGTAGGGATTTAAAAGCATAGGGACTGTTAACCCTATGGGTGTCTACAGAAGTATGTTTGGGGGGGGTCTCCTTAATTTAGAAGGATGTGGTGTTTTTTGTGGATAACAGACTGTGAAACTCTAGGTAATGTGAATGGCAAGTGTCTACTAAAGCAAGAACTGTCTTGCATAAAAATGGAATCTAAATGTGGAGGAAAGCATCATTTTTTCTCTTAAGACATCCCTGGTAAGGCTTCACCTTAAGTTTGCAGTGCTGGGTTGGACCCCAGTCTTTAAAAAGAATATTAATGATATGGAAAGAGTGCAGAATTGCGCAGCTAAATTGGTAAAAGGAATGGAACAATTAAACTATGAGAATGAGGGGTGGTTGTCTCTGGAAAAAAGGTGTCTCCAAGGGGACATAATTGCTCTTCACAAGTACATTAGAGGACAATAGCGACAGATCGAGGGGGAACCTTTTTCACATAAACAAGAACTAAAGAGAAGAGGCCATCCCTTTAGACATAAGGAATTGAACTTTCACTTAAAGCAGTGCAAATGGTTCTTCACAGTGAGGCTGTAGTATGCCGCATAGAATGAAGTTTCTAGTATGACATGCTAAGATACATACTATTACTGTGCAAAAACTATTGTTTGAGCACACTTTAAATAAACAACCAAGATAATTTACAAAAATAGAAGACATTTTAAAAATGCTGCCCTTTTATTTTTTAAATGTTTCTCTCAGTATGGAAACAGAGCCAAGATTCCCATAGTGAAGAGTGCATATAAGAACAAATTTGCCATGTCTTTGCCACATTATATTCCATCATGATTGTTCTTTCTACACCAAATGCATATCTTTGCACCTGTTGAAAAAGTCTTTAAAAGGGTTGTAGGTCTTAACATGGACTTTTAGTATAATTAAGAGAGTGATATTCTGAGTCAATTTACAGTTGGTTATTATTTTTTATTATTTGTGGGTTTTTGAGTTATTTCGGTTTTTATTCAGCAGCTCTCCAGTTGCTAGGGTTATTTTGACTGCACTGATATGAATAAGAGACTGGAATAGAAAGATGAGTAATAAACAGTAACAATAACAATACATTTGTAGCTTGACAGAGCGTTTCAGATGGGGTCAGTGACCCCCAAGCTGCAAAGATTCAGAAGAAGAAGAAAGCAAATATTTCAAAAACTGTTAAAAAGAAAGAAGTAAGGCCAATTGAAAAGTCACTTTGTATAACATACTAAAAGATTAAGTTAAAGTTGAACCACCCCTTTAAAACACCACACTATGTTTTGAATAGTGGGCATTAGAGTAGAATGTGTTAATGCCGTAAATTCCAGAGCGAAACACGTGCAGCTCATTACATGTGCATTATTGTTGGGTGCAAGGAGGCAGCACCTACTTTAGCAATATATTACGAGTTCCCTATAAAGAAAAAGTCTGTCTGAATAAAGATACTCATTCTCAAAATAATGTAACCAAACATAAGTGGTATAATCCATGGGGCAAATTCCCTAACCGGCGAAAATTCGGCAGTGACGGCTTCACAGCCATCTCAAAACTTTGCCAGGCGTAAATTCGCTAGGACAACGCTAATTCACTTAAGTGCGAAGTTGCATCCGAACGCTGGTGAATTTTCACTAGCGTTACTTCGGCAATCAAAGTGAAGCGCTAGCGTTGCCTAATTTGCATATGGCGTAAATGATAATGTTACATGGACTTATATGTTGCAGCAAATACATTACACTACACAAGTCCAGGGAACCTTAATAAATAAAATAGAGTTGTTATAATGCCCTACACATGAGCCCAGTGTATAGTTTATGTTCCATATGTTAGAAAATGGAGGGGGGAACCCAGTTATCCCAAAAAAAAAATTACCGTCCTTTGCAGGCTATCACTTTGAAAAAAAGAAAAGACGCCAGTGTTTTTTGGGACTGGAAATTGAGGAAGTCCTATGCACTCCATTGCACTTCGATAAGGCAAATCTGGCGAATGAGGTAACGTTCAGTAAAATCCGCATCTTTGCAGAGTTACATCCGTTTGCCAGAGCAAAAATTCGCCTGGCGTTAGAGTGCAAGGCAACACTGGCGTCTATCTCCTTCGCTAGCGAAGTGACGTCTGCGCCCATTAGGAAATCAGCAAAGTTCGGAAATGACATCACGCTGGCAAATTTTTGCTAGCTTTAGTTACTTTTGCCTTTGGGGAATCTACCCCCATGAGTGCACACAAGCAAAAAGTAGTAAATGACCCTTAAAATGTTTAAAAGATGTGATTCTGCCCAAACGAATGTACTGTAAATTTATTCTGGATTCTAAAGACTTGCACTAAGCATCTTAAGGAGTTAAACATAGATATACTGTATATATTATTATGGGAAAAGGGGTCCTGGTTTTGATTTCATATTATCCCTCTCCCTGCCTTCTATCCATGCTTTGTATGATGTTTCAGTTTAGCTCGAACAGTCAGAAAATGATTATTTTTTCTTTCTTCCTTGTATTCAACATTGATTAGTCATCAACAAGCAAAAAAAAAATGTGTTTCCTTAGTTACAAACATCCCCGGTATTAAAGATAGCTGAAATAAACTGCATAGCGGCATAAGGTCTGCACTACATTAAATAGAGTATTAACCCTTGATCCCCCGGGGCAGTAAAAGGGTGAAGTCGATGATAAAGGCAATGTGAAAGCACTTGCTGTGATGCTGTATCTTTCTAGGTGCAGGCATGATATGTGTGTATTTAACTTGGAGATGCCTCTGTGTGCAAGTGGCTTTGCCTGTGGGGCACAGGAATGTGTGCTTGACAGCGTGGCTACGACTACTGCAAGTGACAGAAGGAGGGGGCGGAATAGGAAGTATAAAAACAATTATCCCTGTTCTAAATTTGGAGACATCCAGCATCGTCGGTGCTGTCATATCCACAAGCTGACAGTTTTGGATTTGGTGCATGACGCTGATTGGCAGTAAAAGATGAGCTGTCTTTAACAGACCTCCATGTGAAATGCATTGAAGACAACAGTCGGGGAGCATTTTAAGCCTCTCTGTCCCTTCAAACTTTTTTTTCCCCCTACCCACAGCCTTTTAAACTACAGCCTAAAGCAAACTCATGCTAAAATTGCTTTATCTTTTGACAGAGCTGTCCTACTTCAGCTCTTCCCTAAACTAGCAAATCCGCATCGAGCTTTATTACCGCACAACGTGGCTTCCACAGGGATGAAATTGACCATATTCTTCCATTTACATTGAAAATATCAAGCTACTGCAAAATTCATATTTCATTTTTTTTTTTCACCTTAAAAGAGTAATGTATTTGGATTATAAGGAAAGCATGTCTCTTGTAGTCGTCTACATACACAGGAGCTGCCATGCTGAAGGACTCTTTATATACAGGTATAGGATCCGTTATCCGGAAACCCATAATCCAGAAAGATGGGAATTACGGAAATGTGTCTTTCATATACTCCATTTTATCCAAATTTTTAAACATGATTTCCTTTTTCTCTGTAATAATAAAGCAGTACCTTGTACTTGAGCCAGACTAAGATATAATTAATTTATATCTGCATGTTTGCACACTCAACATAAATACAATTTGAAGAGAGGGTGGTTTGAAAAAATAATTTTTACTTTTATGCAAAGAAAAACATTTTACATGGACAGCGCCATACAACACATGGCATAATTTATACAATGTTAAAAAAATAGCATAGAATATCAACCACCCATTAGTTGTATAAAGCAAGCTAGATATCAGCAAGGAGCGGATACACCTACCAGAAAAATGAGAATGGCCCCAACGTTTCGGCACCAAGGCCTTTGTCAAGGGGATTCTGATGCTTGCCGAGTTTAGTAGAGGTATAAATACCCTATTCAATCACTAACTGGACGCTTCGTTAGCGCGCTTCCTATACTTCCGGGTATGTGACGTCACTTCCGCCTATGTCACTTCCGCCGATGAATCATCAGGCTTGGTGACGTCGCGCTATATTCTCATTGATACTGCGCATATTCAAACAGGAAGCATGCATATCTGTTTACCTCGTTGCTAAGCGACTTCTGCTACATGCGACGCTATTGTTTACATCATCCCCAACAGATACCATAATAGTGTACAGTTAATCATATGTTATAGTTCATAGGCCAACCATATGTACCATACAGTATGTACATATTTAAAAAAAATGATGTACAGTTAATCATGTGTATATAAAAAAAAAATATATATATATATATATATATATTAAAGTGACTATGTGCTCCATGAACATCTCAGAAAATAAAAAGATACATTAATAATTTTAAATATCTACATCAAACACATATACACATGTGATATATTTAAAGTGACAGTGCCCATTTTACTCATATTGTAAGGTCTTCATGCCATATTTGTGAAAGTTAGCATCTGTACATGAAGAGATTAATTTCAAAGAATAATTTCCATCAATATTGTCCCATAAGATATGTAAAAATAGTGACATAAAGAAAAGATTAAAAACGTAACTAAAAACATCAGACAACAAATAACGTATACTCATTTCACCACAGGCTGAGGTCATTTAACCCTAAAAAGGAAATCCTAGAGAGAAATAATTCCCAAAATCAGTCTCTATTGTCTCCTCTCATTCACATGGGAAATTATTATGTGCAATTAGTATCAAAAGAACAAGGACAACTCCCTGTCCTCATTCAGACCATTGGGGGAAAGGGCCTGCAACTGATATATCCACTTCAAGTCCTGCTGTTTAAGTAGTGTTTCTGTATTTCCACCCCAAATTGGCATCTTCACTCTTTCAATCCCCATGAATCTCAGTTGGTTTACTTGGTGTCTCGCTAAGGGAGACGCGATTTTTCCAAGTCTCACATCGCTTCTATGCTCCCCAATACTAATAGTTAGGGATCTGGTAGTCTCACCTATGTATATTTT
Organism: Xenopus petersii; assembly: GCA_038501925.1. Classification (NCBI taxonomy): domain Eukaryota; kingdom Metazoa; phylum Chordata; class Amphibia; order Anura; family Pipidae; genus Xenopus; species Xenopus petersii. Next base: position 31,245,752 of record CM076676.1, on the reverse strand, counting down.
ACCATACGGACACTTCACCATATAAACAACATGGTCCGATTGACAATTAATCTAATCCATCACCTCAAAACCTCTGCCAGTCATCGGATGATAAAACTTATCTGTTCGCACCACAAAGTTACAATTGACACAATGCCCACACCTAAACATTCCTTTAGTATTAATCAACCAAGTACCTTGTTTCTTTTGGGGTTCACTTAATGCATGGACCAATTGATCCCTCAAGTTGGTTGCTCTTTTATATGCCATCATTGGTGGTTCAGCTACCCATGGTTCCAATGTCTAGAGTATGTGGTAACAAAGGGTAATCTTTCTGATTTTCTACAGACTTTCTTAGATAGAAGGGAATTCCTTGGTATCTCCTTCACTTTTCTCTCTTGCTCCTTCCAACAGGTTAGTTTCATACCCTCTACTAGAGAAATGAGCTACCATCTCCTCAGTCCTTTCATCAAAATTAGCTTCCTCACTTACAATACGGCTGAATCGCAGAAGTTGGCTATATGGTAACCCTTTAATTGTAGAGGGTGGATGAAAACTGTTCGGGTCCAAATATGTGACTCTGTTATTAACTCTAAGATATAATTAATCCTGATTGGAAACAAACCAGCCTATTGGGTTTCTTGAATGTTTACATGATTTTCTAGCAGTAGACTTAAGGTGTGAAGATCCAAATTCCGGAAAAATCCGTTAATTGGAAAACTCCAAGTACCAAGCATTTTGCATAATAGGTCCCATACCTGTACAAGTATTACATGGTAATAATAATATATGACAGCCCGCATTGGTATGCATTATATAACAATAGTTGAACAGAGATAATAATAATGTTAATTTAATGTGTATAGAAAGTATACTCTTTGAGATATATTTCCTTAAGCCAATAGTAATGTATTTGTATGCAGGACATTTAGCGTTCCTACACATGTGAGAGAAGCCATGGCACTTACCTTAGGTGCAGCATTGTGTTTAGAGTTATTAAACGGCACAGATAAATAAATGACAGGGTATAATGAATGTGCTGTGCCATATATAGAAATCAAACCCTCCTGTGCCTCATAAATCTTATTTATGAGACACACAAAGTGAAGCAAATTGAAGATTTTCTAGTAGGCTGATCACAACAAATTGTTGATAAAATAAAATCAGCCGGCACATGTATTCCCATGTACCCATTCCTGTTCTATGGGAATATTAAAAGGAGTACTTGTTTAATTGGATTTTTAGGCCCGAGAAAGCTCCACTTTGCTTTCCACTTAAATGACTAAATAAAGTCCAGATTCTTAAAGGAGTACAAGTATGGGATCCGTTATCTGGAAACCCAATATCCAGAAAGTTCTGAATTACGGAAAGGCCGACTCCCATAGACTCCATTATAATCAAATATTCCAAATTTTTAAAAATTATTTCCTTTTTCTCTGTATTAATAAAACAGTACTGTCTACTTGATCCAAACTAAGATATAATTAATCCTTATTCGAGGCAAAACCAGCCTATTGGGTTTATTAAATGTTTAAATGATTTAAGTTAAGGTATGTAGATCCAAATTATGGAAAGATACATTATCCGGAATACCCCAGGCATTCTGGATAACAGGTTCCATACCTGTAAAAAAATGTAACAAATTAGCAGGCTAGAAATGTTACTTATCAGAGGTCACTTATGATTCCCCCAAGCAGAAGGGCAATATCGTTAAGAGGTGCAGGCAGCAATTCTGCCCAGGAAAATGGCTGCACTTTGTAGTTCATTCTGGATAAATAAAACCTACGCACCTCTGCCATTAACTTGCACATTTGAATGAAGCACAAGTTAGGGGACAGGTAGAGGTAAGTAGTGATGGACAAATTTATTCGCCAGGTGTGAAACCGCCACGAAAATTCATTGGTGAAAATTCGCCAGCATCAAAAAAATTGACGCCGGCGTCAAAAACAAGGCGCCGGTGTCGTTTCGCTAATTTTTCGATGTTTTGCGAATTTCGCGGGAAATTCGCAAATATTTTGGCGAAGCAAAACACCCCAAATTCGCCCATCACTAGAGGTAAGATTAAGATCAATGTATTGCCCCCCCCGCCCACCCTTCTTGAATAGAAACACAGACACATCCTGTTCAATTGGGACGATGCAGAGGCCTGCAGCAATTTTGCAATAGTAAAATGCAGTGAACAGAAGTGCATAAATGGGTGCATTGTGCCTAGGAGATTGAAAATGAGCCATATTCTGTTTTGGGCTTCTTTATTAGCCCAAGGCAACTTGAATACCCCAAATTTATTAAGTTATAGGCTAAAAAAATCTTGAAAACCTCAAATTTATCGAGTGCAAACCAACAAACTGAAAATCACGAAGGCAAAAAACATCTCCAAATGGTTTAACGGACCTCTGCCATTGACGTCTACATGACCTCAACAAGTTTTAGTTGGTTTTAGCTTGTAGCAGCTTCAGAGCATAATAAATCTCCAAAAATTCACATTTTTTTGTATCCTGAAAAAAATTAGTTTCTAGTGAACCCTCGAAAAATCTCAATGTTTTTGGGAAAACACAACTTCTATAATAAATAATCCCCTTTAATGTATTTTATTATAATAAAATACATTAAAGGGGATTATTTATTATAGAAGTTGTGTTTTCCCAAAAACATTGAGCTTTTTTCTATTTTATATATAACCCCATTAACTTTTTTATCCCTTTAAAATATGTTACCTGGCAGATCTGTTTCAGTCTAGGTCTCAGGAGCAAATTTATTATCTGTTGTTAAATATGTAACAGTAACGATTACCTGGTAGGAGGAGCTCAGGATGTGAGGAGCGTCTCATGGGCCACACCAGGAGCACAGCAGCACCCAGAAGTGAAACACAGCTGAGTACAGTGAGGGGAAGCAGAAGAGCGTAACCAAAACAAGCCGAGGTCTGGGGCAGGCAGCGTTCAAGCAGAGAGAGTAGACAGGTCTAGTTCAAGCAGAGTGGTAACAGAGGTCGTAAACAGTAGATCAAATTCACAAGAAGAAGTTCACACAGCAACGATTATAACCAAGCATTGAGGAAATCCTTGAGTGTCTATCTAAAGGGAGGTTTTGGCACCAAACGTAATGGCACTGGAAGTAATGACGACGGACATGATGCCATTTGTGGCCCCCGTCGGCCAGGATCCTACTGGTAGGTCTTACAGTGACAGTTCAGGATTCACCAATACATTATGAATAAATATTTGTCAAAATCATTTCTCCCCCTCATATCCAGGGATCAAGAATTTGGATGCTGACTGCTCAAATCAGTTGAACACATTCTGACAAATTGACACAAATGTCCAAGATTCTCCAGTTCAATGTATAGGTACATGACCTGTTATTCAAAATGCTTGGGACCTGGGTTTTTTCAGATAAGCCTAACTGGATAATGAGTTTCTGGACAATAGATCCCATACCTGTATTATAAATCACCCTTCCCCCCTTTTACCTACAGACTTAATATGAATTCTTCCAGGAAGATCAAAATTGGATCTATTCAGATCACATGAAATGGGATAGTTTCGTTCCGCAGAACAACCCTATTGTGATACTTAACTCTATAGTTAGTATAGCTATGGGTACATATCATTTATGTAAAAGTAGGGAGGAGTGTGTGTGTGGATGCTGGGTTTTCATTTGGAGGGGTTGGACTTGATGGACTTTGTCTTTTTTCAACCCGATTTAAATATGTAACTATGTAACCCCCTATTACAATGGCTTGTATGGATTCTCAATTGACTTGTGCCTTTATGCCTGGCAATCTGCCCATTGATAGTGATGAGTAAATCTGCACAGTTTTCAAAATGCATTTAAGTCAATGAAGTGTTATTACATTAATTTTAATGCATCGATTGCAATGGCATCAAGAGCAACTTCCCTGGGGACTGCAACTATGCTGAAATTCTGAAGAAAAAAGGATGCATTGTGGGTAAAAAATATGGTGATTGCATTGGAAAATTGCATTTTGCTCACTGAGGATGCAGAGGCAAATGACCCGTGTGTATTTAGTTATGTAACCCCATATAATTTCCTAATTATGTCCAATTGCAGCCATAGTTTACCTGCACTTAGGCCTATAACATGTTATATTTTACACTGCAAAAGATCTCTGAAATGTATTAGAAAAAAGAAATCCCATTAAAATGAAGTATTCGTCTGTTGTTCAATATAGCAAATGCTGAAAAATCCAAATATGCACCGGTAAATGTATCTTTAAATTGAATTTAATAAAAGTTGCTGAATGTGTTCATTCGAGGGGGGAAAAAAAAAGTTGTTCTCGGTTTTGTCTGAATGTGTTATTATTTCTCTTCGGAGACATTACTTCCAGAATTATGAATCAAATTACAGACAGCAATTATCACTAATCTCATTCCACTAACTATGTCTTCACACCTTCATCCTACTGAGAAGGAAAAAAAAACCAGCAATAATGTTGCACAGCCACTTAATTGCTGAAACCGGAGACCTATTTTTTTCACCTCCTCTGATTAATAATATATTTATTACTTTGCTTAGAAATGAAGAGTGTTTACCATATCCCCCCAGGGGTTTCATGCTTTTTTTTTCTTTTCTGAGCCACTCTCACACTGCAAAGAGTACACAGTGTCATTTTATTGGGGCAACTGCTAATGAAGTATTACGTTGAATTCATTCCAGACCACAGCTACCTAATAAACGCTTTTGTACATTCAGTTATCAGTGTCCATTACCAAAAGTAATTAGAATTGTTAAATAAAATGCATGGGCCATTGGTGGTTCAGTAATTAAATAAGGAAACAGTTTGTCCATCTGATGTGCAAATAACTGCATCACCCCCAAAAAAAGCTTTGTATTATATCGACTATTTTCCATGTATTATAAACATTGTTCAAGGAAAGGAAGGCATTAGTAATCATTTTTTAAAATAGGGCACAATGCTGGGCACAATAATGATGCAGAATTGCAGCCATTACTGGTCCATGTTAAATAGCGCTTGCACTTAGTTGCACACTAGTAGTAAAGGGCTCTACACTGATATGCCAGTTGGGTCTATGGCAGGGCCTGAACTAGGGGTAGGTAGAGTAGGTGACTGCCTAGGGCGCAATCATGGGGGAGGCACAATTTTAAGGCGATTCTTTTTTTTTTCAAAGTTGGTTTGCTTCGCCTTTAATAGTTTTTCAATTTTATAAACCACCTTATCCAACCCCCTCTTGCCATGACTCGTACTGTGGCAGAATCACTCCCCACCTCCCTCTTGGTTGCTGGCACATGTACATATTTGTGGGCAATTTCTTAGCTGTTGCTTGCACAGGTAAACAGATGATTAGGGGCAATATGATAGATTGTTGACTCCTGCTGGCACAAGTACATATCTGGGGGCAATATTGTGGCTTTTTTGGCTGCTGCTGGCTCAGGTACATGGGCCAATAGTTGGCTGCTGACACAGGTACCAGATGTTTGGGGCAATATGATGGATTTTTGGCTCCTGCTGGCACAGGTACATATCTGGGGGCAGTATTGTGGCTTTTTTGGCTGCTGCTGGCTCAGGTACATGGGGCAATTTGATGGATTTGAAGGTACAGATTGGGGGCTTGGGAGCAATCTGAGGGATTGACTGACATTGGTACAGGTACATGGGGCAACACGATGGCTGCTGGCACAGATACAGGGGGCAATATTAATGGTAAGGTGGGAAATGGTAATGCAATACCGGGTGGGGGGCACTGATTATTGAAGCCCTTGCCTAAGGTGCCAAAATACCTTGGCCCAGCCCTGGTTTATGGGGTATATTTATCCAAGAGTGAAGTTAGAGATTGCCACAGTCATCTAGAGCCAAATTCCGCCACTCTCCATTGATTTCTATGGGATTTTGCAAAGAGTATTTATCAATGGGTTAATGTGAAAGTTCATCCTTTGATAAATACGCTTTTCAAAATCCCAGAGAAATAAATGGAGACCGGCGGAATTTCCCTCAACTGTGGCGACCTGTAACTTCACACTTTGATAAATATACCCCCAAGTTGGGTTGCTGTGGGTTGAATCACATTTCATTTCCGGATAGAATGGTGGGCTGAGAACATTAACATGAGGATTTGCCAAGTTTGTCACTTTGCATCATTTTATGATGATACATCTGTATCTGAATTTTGTTCTATCGTTGATTGTGTATTTCTCAACTCCCTCCCAGAGGCGTTCTGTGGAAGAACAATGATGATCAGTCGGCAGTCTAAGTGGTACACCCTACTGAGTCTGTTTATTAAACTGTGGATTGATGTGTAGTAAAGTTCTGCAATGCAGAGATAAAACTGTATAAAGGAATATATTCTACACCTTTTGCTTCAATCACACCACAGACTAAAAAGTAAAAAAAAATATTTCAAAAAGGATTGATTATTTATCAGGAACTTTATAATTATTTTTTATTCATATACTGCCAATATTCTTTTCATGCACTGATCATCGTTAATATGATGAAGCTCCCTGCCTGGGGAGCTCACACTCTAATGGTGGCAATACGTGGTTTTGACCCACACAAAGTCTCACATGCTAAACAGACAGATATTAAATAAACAGCCTTTGCTTTGTCCTGCTCATATTGGCAAACACTTAAAAGAGTGAACAGCAGGTAGTAAAGTGGAGCCTGCAAGTTGTGACTCTCCTTCAATCCCTTTTAGCCAATCAGGAGCGATTCTGGCCCCAAAGTTGTTTCTGTAATTTGGATGTTCATCCCATAAGTCTATTAGAAAATCATGTGACCATTAAATAAACCCAATAGGCTGGTTTTACTTCCAATAAGGATTAATGATATCTTAGATTGGCTCAAATACACAATACTGTTTTAGTATTACAGAGAAAAAGGAAATAATTCTAAAAAATGTGGATTATTTGAATACAATTGAGTTTATGGGAGACAGCCTTTCTGTAATTCCAAGCTTTCTGGGCAATGGGTTTCTTGATAACAGATCCCTTTTCTGTATCACCTTTGGTAGAGAAAGGAAACTTTCAGACAATGTTAGTATGCGAAATTTCTGTTTATAGCAGAGCACTTAAAAGCACACTAACCTCAATTAAATTGTAAATGGATCAAGCAAGTAATAATGTAGAAAAGTAAAACTGAAACACTGCATGTCAAAGAAAATTTAACCTTAAACAAGATCCATTTATCCAACAGTAATGTTAGAGAATTGGAAAGATCTATTTCCATATTATTTGCAATACTATCAGTACATTTTTTATCATTATAAAGTACAAGGTTTCACGTTTTTCATCTGTGGGAAGAAACCCACATTCTTTTAGAGTTAATAAATAAATTGTTTGCACTTATCAATTTAAAGGTGCAGTATACCCCTGTGCGACTGGGATGGAGGGCCCAGAGACTGAGGGGTTTTCGGGTGGGGCGGAGGACATGGGGGTGGTGTGAGCCCCTAGACCTCAGACCCCCCCAGTCCATGCTGGTCAATAGATGATGGCAATAAATGACATCATCATTCTTTGCAGTTGACATCATTCATCAGAAAAATCAGGATGAAAGTCATGGCAACTATGTGGAAGAGTGTGTTTGGGTTCAAGTACGTTAATGAATTGCATTAGCATGTGCTCTCATTGTGTCCATTGTAGTACATAAATAATCAGTGTTGAGCCAAGCAACATGTGAAGAAACATCCATTTATAATGTGGTTGGATATGTCCATGTATATGATCAGGAGCCAAATGAGCTTCTGGGCCAATTTACCCTCTGGCCAATATGCCATTAAACATGTTGGAATGTTGGTTTGCCATGAAGTAATATTCAAATGTGACATTTTTTTTTATGCATGAAAAAAATGATTTTAGAATCTATAGCCGGTCATCAGTTTAAATTGCCTATTAAAGGCGGCCAGTGAAGTATTTTAGATCGAGTCCAGTTCCCAATGCGCTAAGTACGCTGTCATCATCTTTTAGTTACATTTTCTACAAAACATGTCAACACATACAAATCAATAAGAAAGGTTTAATAACAACACGGCACCCTGTTATTTCTCCATAGAAGAAACAAAAAATGTATTGCAATTGTTAATGTAATGCTTATTTACTAGCTGCCATTGCAAAGTGAATATCAGTTGACAAGCCTATACAATCAATTCTATACATTTTTAAAGATGTTCCAGGCTCATATAATGCCGGAGACATTGATATTTGCATAAGTGTAGGAGATGTTTAAATAAACGACATTTCCCGTTCGCAGTAACTCAGAGAAGGTAAGAAAAAGGGCAAAGGAATATGAATTGCTTTGTACAAGAACTCATTAAGCACTGTGTGTGTGTGTGTGTATATGGACTGAATGTTCATTAAATATTTTTCCCCCAGGAATAGCCTGCTGCTAGCTAAAACCTCCTTCAACTCCACAAACCCCACTGCAATAAAAGAAAAAAAGTTTGGACAGAAACAATAAAAAGTAGTTTCTTTTTTTTTTTTCCTCGTTAAAATTACCTTTCTGCCTCCGATTACAAACCATTCTGGGTTGCTTCACCAATGACCTATCATCCTATCATTGTCTTGAATGCTTGTCAGTCATTGTCAGTCTTCCTTAAATCGTTCCATCTCAGTGATGATTTTTTTTTTTAGTTTCTCTTGAGAAGATCAAACATGTCAACTGTTTTGTCTAAATGAATGAAAGGCGGAAAAAATACATGGTCGATTCACAATAATTAAATCTGAATAAGGCAGGACAACATTAAATTTAATTAGAAGAGGGAGCAGGAAAGAGTTTCTGTTTTTGCTTCTACTCGTTTTTTTTTGTTGAAACTGAAGTCAACAACAATGGAATGTTAAAACACTGATCTTAAAAGAAGAATCAGGTCGGTCTTCATTGTAACTTGTGTAATGTGATGTGCTGTCTCTGCCTCTTTGGCTTTGGTTGGGTTTGTTTAGCAGCTTAAAAACACTGTTTTCAGCTAAGAAGGCTCCCAAGGGATATGAGCAGTCTGAATGTAGGAATATGAGGAACTCTAAAAACAAGCAAAGTTGTTAAAACCAGCACCAAAATGAAGACTATAAAATAATTAAAACTTTATTTTCATCTGTCAACTTCCTCAAAATAATGTATCCTTATAAAAAAATTGTATGTGAAAAAAAACGCCATTTGACTTTAATGAATTTGGACCAAAAAAAGTCTCCATGATAAAAAATGATTTAAATGCAATTTGAGGAAAAAATAAAATAGTTGGGCCAGTAAAAAAAGTTGTGCATAAAAACACCCATTGACTTCAATGCGTTTTGCGAATTTTTCCACACTTTTGCTGACTTTTTTTGCAGTTTTGTGAATTTTTCACCAAAGTGAAATGGGATAGATTCGATCATCACTATTAGCATAAACAAAAACTTTGCAAGATCCCCCTTGCAGAGACTGATGTGATGATTATCCTGCATTACATGTAAACACTATGTAAATAAAGTGTAATAATAAGTAGTAAAATCAATAAGCACTAGCAGTGCTGATCCATACATGAGTCCCTGGGTCCTCAACACCCAGTGAGCAAGAAATTAGGAAAAACTATCTGCTTTATTAGGAGTCTCAACACAAAATAATTTCCTAGGAAGATGTTATGACACAGAGGCAATAAAAGTAAAAAAACAGAGGCATTCTGTTATAGTACAAAGAAATAAATGAATATCTGCAGGTGTTAGAGGTGGGGATTAGGGAGGAGGACAGATGTAGTTCCTTGGCAGAGAGCTATTAGGATATATTTGTTGACAAGAACAGAGATATTAGAAGAAGCTTTGATATTTAAAGCTTGGAAAAGTAAAAAGTTACACTAAATCTTGAGAGAAACAAACAGGCAGTGTAAGGATTTACAATATTTTTTTAGCTGTAGCACTACATACTATTGAAAGGCAACTATTGCTTTTAATTTATTACTTTTGTTTAAATTGTTTAGAGTTACTTTTTCAGCTTTAATATATTTCATCCAGCCGTTAACTTCAGAAAAGTAATATTTATAGATTCTTTATTGTTGCGATGAGAATACTCATAATATCTTAAAAACTGTAATTGCTACACTGGCTTCAATCCCTCTGATATACTTATCATTCCCTTTTAAATAAAGTAAAAAAAAACCTAAAGTAGAATGTCTTTAGGCCTATGTCACACAAGGCACTTTGACTGCCATAGTTCAGTAGTCAACAGCAGATGTCAAATGGTTCTCTTGAGTGTTATGCATGCACCAGGCTGGGCACTTTCCACTATAGAACAATACAAGCAACTGTGTAAAAAATACCCCATGTGCCAAAAGCCTTACACATTTAAAAGTTTGGATCAGACCAAGGGAGTCTACTGCAGGAGTAGGAATATTAAGTATATATAGCTGTTGTGTTTACAGGCAACAATGCTACTGGTAAAGCTTGTTTAAAGTATGTATATAATTAACTTTTACAACAAAAAAAGCCTAAAAACAAGGGTCAAAAAAGTCTGGAGATAAGAAGAACCATTAGTTGAAAGCCTTAATGATCAATAAGGTAGACGAGGAGCATTGATGTATTGGTGGTATCTTCTTTGAGGTAAGGGTAGAGATTAGAGATGTTTATGGTGGAAAAGGTCTGAAAAGGTACAAGTTTACAAATTATTGTTCGTACTCATAACAGTGTGGTGTGCCAGGCAATACTGTAAAATAAATCATAAGTAAAACCAAGTCTATAGGCTTTATTGCATGATTAATTTTAAAGTTACCCACAGAAAAAGTAATTTAATATTAAAGGACCAGTAACATAAAAAAAAAAAATGTTCAAAAATTCGTTAGTGCACAACGAAAAATAAAAACCAAGACAAATTAAATTTTTAAATACCAAAGCCTTTATTAAGAAGTAACTTACAGAAAGTCCACTTCCTGTCCTCTTCAGAAACGGCGAAAAGGCGACCATCCACACTGCAGCAATCAATTTCTTCTCCCTGGCTATTCACTGACATCCTCCTCCCGGTGTCCAGCAGCAGCTGGCTTGTTCCTGTGCTAGCAGCGATCAACTGACAGCAGCGAGTCCTCTCGCTTCCCTTCCACTGGCCTGGCCGTCAACAGTCTCCCAACGGCACACTTGTTCCTGCACTTTCACTGTGCATCGGCTTCCCTGCTCCGCTCTCCTCACCTCCCTCTCAGTCTCCCCTCCTCCCCAAGCCGCTGCCTTATCTCCCCTTTGATTTGTCTCCCCTTTGATTTCAATAAACAATAAAACCATGTTTTACACGTTTCATCTCCCTGTCTGCACAAACAGCCATCAGGCGCAAAGCACTGGGGTAAGAGCGAAAGAAAGCGCTACCTCGCTAGGAAGGCTGTGGGGGTCTAGTGGTCTGGGCACTCTGTCTCTCGCTCTACGTAGACCTTCTGTGCACTTTTCATACGTTGTCCTTCCCTTCTACCTTCTGAGTGATACAACACTGCAGCCCGAGAGTATATAATAAATAGCCGGTCATAGACTCCCCCTTTGCAGGCTCAGTGAGAGGGTGACACTTTGGAAGTATGAGAAACAGATGAGAAAAGAATGTTAGCTAGAAGCACACTGAGCGTTATTTATTAATCCCTGGGATAAGGTTTGCATAAATAATAACAGAGGTTTTATTGTTTATTGAAATCAAAGGGGAGATAAATCAAAGGGGAGATAAGGCAGCAGCTTGGGGAGGAGGGGAGACCGAGAGGGAGGTGAGGAGAGGAGAGCGGAGCAGGGAAGCCGATGCACAGTGAAAGTGCAGGAACAAGTGTGCCGTTGGGAGACTGTAGACGGCCAGGCCAGTGGAAGGGAAGCGAGAGGACTCGCTGCTGTCAGTTGATCGCTGCCAGCACAGGAACAAACCAGCTATGGCTGGACACCAGGAGGAGGATGTCAGTGAATAGCCAGGGAGAAGAAATCGATCACTGAAGTGTGGATGGTCGCCTTTTCGCCGTTTCTGAAGAGGACAGGAAGTGGACTTTGTGTAAGTTATTTCTTAATAAAGGCTTTGGTATTTAAAAATTTATTTTGTCTTGGTGTTTATTTTTCGTTGTGCACTAACGAATTTTTGAACATTTTTTTTTTATGTTACTGGTCCTTTAAGTTGTTACAGTTTCAGTGGTCATCTACAAGCATAACGCAATGTGCAATTTCAGTCCAAATCACCATGGCCCTTTTAGAATAACTGCTCTTGTGCTCAGATGGGTGTCATACAACTGCCCCCAATGTGCCAACAGATGCAACAATGCTTGTCTTCTGATGAAAATTAGATTCAAGTTGCATTTATCTTTCTCAGAGTGGGGGCACTTACAATGTACACTTTTTTGGGGTCAAAGACAATAGTGCCGGCACTTGTTCTGATTCTGGGCATGACTACTGAGGCATATTAAGGCTTGGCAAGGTAAGCAAGAAGCTTCCCATTTTTCTCACCTTTGTCAAATGTGCATTGTGTAGCATATAAGAGCTTTTTTAGTTCTAGCCCGATCATGCGTGAACTGTGCAGATACATAGTCCCAAATTGTAGGAGGAGTAGTTATGTAACTGTTTACAGTCCAAATGTAGTAAAATCAACGTACCCTGGTGGTCCAGTGGTGCGGCGGGGACACCTGCCACACCGCTCTGTGCTCCATCTTGGATCCGTAATGGCGCGCGCGCCTCTTCGCTATTTAAAGGCAGAGGCGCTCTGGTGTGATGACGCGCAGCTCAATGGCGCCAAATTTGAATGTATAAAAGGCTCATTATAGCCACATGACCTTGTATGTATGTATATTTTTATTTGTAAAGTGCTCCTTGAGGGCAAAGCACTGTACAACAAAACAATAAATTAGTAGTAACAAACAAGGGTCATTGGAATAAAAAACTGCGTTATTAGAATACAATTCACATAATTGTAAATATAATTACAATGCAGATTAAGTGCTCAGTGTCAAGGAAACAAAAGGCCAGAGGACCCTACCCCGTAGGGCTTACAGTCTAAATGACCTTGCCCGTGATAGGATCTGTTTTCCTGTGGTTCCTGAGCTTAAAGCTTTTGTTTATCTGTCTGATTCCTGTTTTGACCCCTGCCTGGCTAACTACTATTCTGAACTCCTGATTCCTGACCATTGCCTGTTATACGACTACCTCTTCCGCTGTATCCCTTCTGATTGATTACCCGGTTTGACCCTTGCCTGCCTGACTACTGACTGATCTGACTACGATTTGTCTCACGCTTTGTATTGTGACCTTCAGCCCAAAGACCCTTGCCTTACAGTTGTACAGTTTAGAACCCCTCGCCTTGTACCTCTCGTTTTAAGACCTGGCGGCATCTGGGTAGCTGAGGGCTCCTCCCGAAGCCAAAGGCAACTGCTACAGGCAGAAGCACAAGCCGAGGGGGCTTGGCATCATTTCTAGATTAGGGTGCCAACCGTTACTCCAATACTCCTTGAGGGATGCTGCAGTATTATCTGAAACTGTTTTAATTAGCAAAAGTGAGCTTGGATGCCAGGTTCTGCTGCCTGTTGCTGCAGGAAGCATCACTAATCTAATTGGTGGAGTGTGGTCTGATACCATGCAAAGCAGATATTGTGCATGGTCAACCTAGTTAATTAGTCAGTGGAAACTGAAATAAGTGTTTAAAATGTTTGAGCAACAATTTATCAACATTTTCCTTGGCAAGCTGAACCTTTTAAGGAGAAAACTACTGTAAACCCTGTGTTTCCACAAAAGCATAATAAAGACTTAAAATAAGGTTTTCATAAATTGTGAACTATAATACAATTTCGCAGTATAGAGAAATAAAAAGATCATGCTTTTACAATGCAATGAGCAAATGTAAAATGTTATTTTCCCAACTTCCTAGTTACATTCTTGCCAGCACCTATGAATCAAGCCAACTCTATTAACACCCTCCAGTATGTGAGTGATTTACTATCTTCTCTTTCAGCATCCACGTCAAATGTAAGAAATTTGTTTATTACATTTTATACATCTGATACAAATCTTTTAGTCAGATAGGATTACATCAGCCCAAACATGGCAGTTTATTTGATGCATGGAAAAACAAGAGAGATGATAGCAAGACATGCCGGAATTGATCAGCTCATTAATATAAAAGCACTAAATAAAACTATGTTGCTTCACTTAAAGGGCAACTAACCGGAAAGTCTAGGGGTTTTTTTCTAGTAAATCTTGTTTCTTTGTTTATGCAATACAACCCAACAAGGACACCTGTCACCCCAAACATGTTTTCCCCCACCAGAGGTACGTAATATACTGTAGGAGCTGTGCTCCTTTTTTACAACAGCATAGAAGTTTGCAAGTTACCTCTATAGACCATGATGAAACTTTTTGTACCAATAAATATACAGAGTAGAATATATTTCAGAACCAAAATAAATAAAAAGGAAACAGTGGTAGACTATGGAGATAGTGCAGTGTTTTGTGATGCTTTTGGTTTACCGTTAATTGAATAGGGAAGGTGCTGATGTATAACAAATGCATAATTTACTGTCCTCTAACATAAACACAGGTAAGTCTGGTATGTGCCATATAAAGCCCTTTTAATTATCTCATCTGAGTAAAGGTGGCCATTCATAATATGGGCTCATTTCATTATTCATTGGGGTCTACGGAAACATAAAACTGCATATCATGCTTGATGGAATTGCTTCATCCACTTCTACAGGTCAATGTCTAAAAGGATAACAACAATTCTTCTCCCATCAGAAGACATCATGGATTAATCTTTAGAAACCAGCAATTCCCCTTGCCACAGATGCAACCACCTCCTCAGTTGGCCTCCCCACACCAGGCACAACCCCTCCAATGGCCAGAGCCCTGTACCTACCTTCTTTCTTCAAGGCGTGAGGTAGTGGGGGCCAGAAGAAAAGATCAGGGAGAGGCACAGGGACCATGTCTGGGCCAGTGAGGCCTACAAAGGGCCAAGGACCACTGGGACATTTCCCTGTGCCTTGCCGGCCCAGTCCAACCCTGTAAACAACTAAATATAGATATGGGACTTATGCAGAATGTTTTGGACCAGGGGTTTTCCGGATAAGGGATCTTTCCATAATTTGAAACTTCATAAGTCTGCTAAAAAGTAATTTAAACATTAAATAACCCCAATTGTTGTTATTGATTAAATCTTAGCTGGGATCAAGTACAAGGCACTGTTTCGTTATTACAGAGAAAAGGTAATTATATGTTTTACAATTTTGAGTTATTTGATTAAAATGGAGTCTATGATAGACAACCTTCCCATAATTCAGGAACTTTCTGGATAACAGGTTTCCTGATAACAGATCCTATGCCTGTAGTAGAAAGCAGACAGTAAATAGCAGTTTAAATAGTATACATCTTATAGGCAAGGTATGGGACACACTGTGCTCCACCAAAAAGGAAGATGCATTAGCCCTTCAGCACTTTTTAAAAAGTAAAATCACTATCCCCAACACTTGTTGCACTTAAAGTTTTATACCCTGTCTGTGTGGATTAAAATTGTCTACAGATACTCATCACCTTGTGTGGTTGTCAGGCTGTGGAGGTTTGGCATTTGTTGAACACTGGTTAACTCAAACAGAGTATTGATTAACTTTTTGATCTTTTTATTTATTGTTCCTTTGTAACACAGAGCAGGCTTTGCGTACGTCCACATTCTAAATAATACAGGAGATTGTACAATATATAAGTGACACCAGGCTTTAATAGTTCAGAGACCATTGGCTATTCTCGTCAACGTGTATAAATTGTATTAGGAAAAAAACTGCTAGATTTGCTTTGTTTGTTTCTTTGCAGACATATACCTACCTCATAGATATTTATCAGCTGACAGTCAGTGGAATAAGCCTCTGACTGCTGTCTGGAATTCCTGCAGAGATCCTGTCTGAAGAAATGTGTTAATATTGTCATGCTTGGCATAACAGAAGATAGCACTCTGCAATGGAATGGAATGAGATATGGTGACTTGATGATGCAAAGAGAATCAACCAAAACATAAAAGTAAGCCTGACTGGAAATTCAGTTTGCTCTATATTTACATTCATTTGTGATGTGCAGTATGTATCAGGCTTCCTCCCCCCTATATTTAAAAAAATAAACTCAACAAAGGAACACAGCAATAAGTTGATATATATATAATATAGATAATATCTAAACATCTCTATGTCACATGTCCATGGTGCTGCATGAAAAAGTGATACGTTTTAGCCTCTCCAGTGTTTCATTGGGTCAGTCCTCCAAAAACTAATTCAACAGTGCCCACCTATAAATAGATTGTCAAGTCTGTCCAATGGTGACATTCTGGGTACCTTGCACCTAGTTCACGTGTGATACCTCTTAAAAAAATACTTGATATACCGAAGAAGTCCAGGCCACCAAAATTTCCTGTGGACCAGCTTTGAAAAACCCCTTTGTACCCTGCCATGGTGGAAGAATGAAGAACCACTGGGTGAAGATGTGCAGTATGTATAAGGCTTCCTCCCCCCCCATATTTAAAAAAATAAACTCAACAAAGGAACACAGCAATAAGTTGATATATATAATATAGATAATATTTAAACATCTCTATGTCACATGTCCATGATGCTGCATGAAAAAGTGACACGTTTTAGCCTCTCCAACAAAATACTTGATATACCAAAGAAGTCCAGGCAACCAAAATTTCCTGTGGACCAGCTTTGAAAAACCCCTTTGTACCCTGCCATGGTGGAAGAATGAAGAACCACTGGGTGAAGACTCTTAAGAACAAAGAAGCAGATTTACTAAAGGGTGAATTGACCGTTTAGAACACTCTGCACCACCTCGCCAGGCCCAAATTCATTACCACTATGCTAAGTCATTAAAATGCAAAGTTGTGTCCTGGGCACAAACGCTGGCGACTTTTTGCTAGCAATAATTCTTCAGTGCGAGCATTTCATACTGAAGATTTGCAAGCATTTCTTTATGCCTAGCGA
Source organism: Xenopus petersii (assembly GCA_038501925.1). Classification (NCBI taxonomy): domain Eukaryota; kingdom Metazoa; phylum Chordata; class Amphibia; order Anura; family Pipidae; genus Xenopus; species Xenopus petersii. The sequence goes on along the minus strand of CM076676.1, from coordinate 31,228,890 downwards.
AAAGTCGCTAGTGATCTTACTCTTAGGTCAATTTGAATAGGGCTAGTGATGGGCGAATTTGAGGCGTTTTGATTTGCCGAAAAATTTGCAAATTTCCTGCGAAATCCGCGCAACAGCAAAAAGTTCGCGAAACGGCACCAGTGTCTCGTTTTTGATGCCGGTGTCCATTTTTGATGCCAGCATCAGTTTTTTTGGACGCCGGCATTCCATTTTTGGCAAAATTGTTCCGGCGTCCAAAGAAACGGATGTCAGCGTCCATTTTTTTATACCGGCAAATTTTCGCTGGTGAATTTTCGCTGGTGAATTTTCACTGCGGTTTCGTGAATTTATTCGCCGGCGACAAATCATGGGAATAAGCCGCCAATTTGCACCTGGTGAATAAATTCGCCCATCACTAAATAGGGCTGGTACATTAAAGTTATATGGACTTCTTTATTAGAGATGTTGGTGCAAATGCTTGAAGTGGCCACTTTTTATTACAAATATCCAAGGAACCTTAATAAAGACAAAAGAGATAAGATAATGTTCTAGACATGAAACCACTGTAAAATGAATGTTCCATGGCCCTCAAATGTCTGGGGGAAAATTTTAACCCAAAAAAGGTTAAGTTAGGACTTTTGCAGGAAATCTGCCCCAAAGAGTTTATCATTGTAAGAAAAGAACACAATTGCACAGATTCAAAACACCATTCTTGAAGATCCTGCAACCTCATCTAGACAAGCTTTTTGTTTAGTTATCACATAAATTCAAACATACAGTATTTTGTGGAAAAAAGAAAGTAACTCTTGTCAAAAATGGGAATATTGATTTTTAGGTAATCTGGTCCAAGACTTGGAGTCCATGAAAGAAAATCAATTTTCCCATTCTTAATTTTAGGAGGGTAAAAACTGTAAGTACAAAATTAAATCTAGAGAAAGAAATGAGAGACCACCTAGCTCTATTGATTTTAGATTTCTTTTATTAATCTAAATATAGATTTTTATGGTCAGTCAGGGCCATAATAAGATGAAAACCTCATTTTAAAACGTGCAGCCATTCAAAAAAGCATCTTTGATGGCTACAAGCTTTGTTGCCAATATCATAGTTCCTCTCTGTCTGACTGAGCTTACACAAAAGTAATGCATAAGGATGAAGAAGACCCATAATTCCTTGTCTTTGAGGAAGTACTGTAGGGCTCCAACAGCAATTTTGGATGCAACAACGTCAACAATGGAGGAAGTTTAGGTGTTAGGGTGAACCACAATTGGGGCAGAACTAATTATAGCCTTAAGTTTAATGAATGCAGTTTGGACAGGGCCAGTCCATCTAAATTGAGTATTTTTATGAGTTTAATTGGGCTAAGTATAGAAAGTCCACAGATAAAATTTCAATAAAAGTGAAAAAAAATTAAATCCTGCATTTATTTAACTGAGGTGGGAACTGGCCACTGACAATTGTTTCAACTTTGTCTTTATCTATAGAAATGCCCTGAGAAAAAAGAATTGGATAGATAGGGGTTGTACCAGGAACAGAGGAAGTGATTATTCCGTTCCTGCTTTTATTATAATTAACATCAGAAATTAATAAGGTTGCCTTGACCCAAACAATTACAGGATTATTTTTAACCAGCCATAGAAATCTGAAAATATCAAGGGTTAAGGAAGGAAAGATATTAAGGATCAGGATACATTTTAGAATATTGTTTATTTTGTACAAAATGAAAGTAACACATCTCTGACTTCAGAACATATGGGGCCTGACTGGAATGGGAAGCCACCTGCTACTTTTCCAGATACAGGCCAAATCTTGAGACTGAATAAATTCAGATTATGCCCACTGCATAAATTCAGAAGAAAGAATATTCCCCACTGCACCAGAATTGATTAAAGCAGTTCCCTTAATGGCGTGGCTTCCTTGCTGCAATAAAACAACCACTGGTAAATATTTATTTTGATTTTTGGCAGAAAAAATCATGACTAGTAGAATTTTGGGGACTGACCCAAAGAGTCAAAGGCTGGTTTATTTTTGAAATCTTGGTTCCTGTGCTTTTTCAAACAGGCAGCTGCAAAACTATCCTCTCCACAACAAAACAGGGAACAAAGATTGGGGAAGTTGTCTGGCAACTCTCCCGGCCAATGCATCTTTAATAGTCTTAGCCAAACCCTTAGTAAAAAATGAATTTTTGTGCAGCCTCCAGGCAGTATCAGCCCTATTACCATCTAAATAAGGCAGCATATTGTGCCTTGCATAAGGTTTAAAAAAGTAGTTTCAACGGTTACGCAGCAATTAAAATCAACTATAACTGACATAGCAGCCATAAATTCCCTATAATCATTTAATAAAGGACTTCTCTTTTCAAATAAAGGGGGAGCCCACGCTAGTTCATCACCCTGATGAATAAATCCAACCTCTGAAGCATCATTAGGGAAATGATAAGAAAATGGAGTTCATACTGATTGATAAAGCCCCAAAATATAGCCCTATACATTTTAAAAGGGAAACATTAGAAACAACTGGGAGATCAGCCAGCACCCCTAAGCAACGTGTAATTGTTGCACTTGGGTTTGTAGACTTTTCATTTGCTTGAGCCAAGGTGGTAATTTGCTGTGAGAGGGTGTTCAGAATTTGTTTAAACCCAGTATAATCCATTTTTGGAGCAAAAATGTTACGATTTTATGATCAGAATATGCAGTTAATCCCAGGGAGGATTCCCTAGGGACTAGATTTTAGTTTAGAACAGCAGGCAGAATGTGCAAGTGATTGGAATTTATCCCCAACTGGAAAACACTGTAGTGCTACTATAACTCTCAAAAAAAACTCTTTAGCTTGGCAGCACGGATCCAGGTAGACATGGACTAGAGAGCACAAGGAATCACAGCCCTGTGTATAAAGGGACTGCTCAGTGTATTAATTAGCAGGGGTTGGTGTAACAGCATAGGAGTATAATAAGGCAGAGGGATAGTCTGGGTCATACACGGGAAGGCAGAAGTGCACAGTACCAGGGATATAGCTGAGAGCAGAAACCAGGGAACAAAGCTGATCATACGCAGAGGAGCATATACAAATGGCAGTACCAAAGGATTTCGATTATACAATGCCAGACAGACACAGTTTAACACACAAATTAAATGACTCCCTCAAGCTAAATTGCAGGAACACCCTTCCTCTAACCTACAGAACCTGTTTAATTAGGCAATGAGCTGAGAGGGGCAGGATCTATAAAAAGCCTCCTTCCGCAGCTGATTGGAGGAAACCAGCAGGTAGGTTAACCCCTATGCTTGCTGAATCTTTATCCTGACAGTTACAGACCTAAACCTCGGTTGTCAATTGACAAGTATGTGGCGCAGGTGCCATATACAATCATACAGTAATAAAAAATAAATATGAACTATATACATGCAGTATACCTGCATGTTAATGACAGGGATGGGCAAATTTGACCCATTTCGTTTGGCCAAAAATTTGCCACTGACGAAATGTTGCCAACGGCCATTAAAGTCTATGGGCGTCAAAATTTTTTGTTGTGCGGCATTTGACCAAAAATTCACTGCTGACGAAATGTCGCACACCGCCATACAAGTCTATGGGCATCATTTTTGCGGGGAAACAAGGCGAAAAAATTCACCCATCCCTAATGGCTACTCTGATCCATTCATCCATAGATTAAATGGGTGGTTAACCTTCAAGTTGACGTTTAGTATTTTATAGAATGGCCATTTCTAGGCAACTTTGACCTTTATTATTTTTTTTATTTACAGTATTTGTTTCTTCTGACTTTTTCCAGCTTTCACTGACCCCATCAAAAAAAATTTCTCTGTAAGGCTACACATGTATTGTTATTGCTTCTTTATTTTGCTTATCTTTCTATATAGGCCTCTCCTCTTCATATTCCAGTCTTTTATTCAAATCAATGCATGGTTGCTAGGGGAGTTTTTACCATATCTAACAGATTGGTGAAATTGCAAACTGGAGAGTTGCTGAATAAAATGCTATATAAATTAAAACTCACAAATAATAAAAATGAAAACCAGGTGCAAATCTTCTCAGAACATTACTCTTTATATCATTCTAAAAGTTAACTCACAGCCAAACAACTCCTTCAATTGTACATCAGTTCATTACCAGAACCAATTTCTCAAGTGCCCATAAAAGCTGCAGACTACATATTTTACATGATTCGTCATATGCAGGGCCGCTCCTGTGAAGAAGCAATGTGAGAACCTTGCCTCAGGTGGCACGGATCGGCTAGTTACCAGGGGCGGCAAAAAGACTGGTTTATGAAAACGGAAACTCGGCTCTGCTAGTGCAGCGAGCACACTATCAATGCGGCCCCCCCTCGAACCTCTCTGGCGTTAGAAGCACAGAGTGGGGGCGGCATCGGGGCTGCTGCCTCAGGCTCCAGCAGCAGCCTCTGAAACGCCCCTAGTCATACTAACAGCAAGAAACATAAACATCCTATTTAGAATTATATATACAAATCTTGCATTATTTTACCTGTGCATAGATGTCTGACATTGTCTGTCACTTATCTGCAATAACCACAGTTCAAACAAGGAAAAACAAGGCCTTTCTGTGGTCTTGAATGGAAAGTCTCATGCAGAGGTCTCTCAGGGTCTTCTTCTACTGTTGGTAAATAAGATGTGTACATCAGTCACTACTTCTTTACCTATAAATCACAATATCTGACATTTGGACAAAATATCAAGTAAAGTGTACTTTTATCTAGTAGAAGTAAATCTAGAGCAACCTGACTTGAAATCCTCAGCATATAAGCTCTTCCAATAATGCAATCACAATGGTGTAGTGTAACTATCCAAAGAGGTGACAACTGAAACTCACAGACAGGCCCAGCCGGCTGGGTACCTGTTATGACTAGTAGTGTAGCTAAGCCCAAAACTGCCGGGACTTACCCCCTACCCCGGAACTTTCTGCTGCGAAGCAGGCAGGGATCTTACACACAGCCAAGGTAGTCGGAAGTGTGGTACCAAAGGGTCAGGCAAGGTCAGAGTCGTTATCCAGGAAATGGTCAGTGGCAGGTTGGCAAGGTGCGGTAGTCAAAAACAGGCAAGGGTTCAAAAACCAGTATAGATGCAGGAAAATCGCTTGAGCAGGAATACCGAAGACCTGTTTGGGCAAAGAATTCCAAAAAGAAATTACATCAGCACGTACGGTGATGTCATGATGCACCATGCGTCAATCTGGACGAGACGCAAGCATCATTGCGCATGCGCGCACCTCTTGATCCGGATGCGCGCCTCAAGGAAGCCTGGGAACCAGAGTGACTAGACGTAAGTGCATGCACCGGTCTCCTCGGGCTTCTTACAGTACCCTAGGCAACCCGCTGCGTTGGAGACGAGTGTGGGTGGGGGAAGAAGGCCAGTGATAGGTGGAAGAAGAGGTATGTGCTTGGCACCCCTCTTTGTTGTGACGTAGGCACGTTCCTTTTCTGCCTACCCCTAGTTCTGGCCCTGCTCACAGATGTTGTGAATGCTGTTTAGTTACTATGATAGAATTACCAATGTGTCATGCAACTCAAGAGACAACTGTTGAGTTGCATGAATGGAGGTGTGAAGTTTTGTAAATCCACTGGGGTAAAGAAGTTAGAACAGCATTTTATGTAGCAGACTAGTGGTGTTGAAGACCCCCTCCTCTATTTAAGCATTTTTTCTCTACCTTAACATGAATAGCCTATTTTATGCCTCGTTCAGTCCTGTCTCATAATGAATTGGCTCACTTGGGATGAATGATGGCTGAACATCAGAACATACTGATTATTGTAGTGACAAGGTTAGTTTTTCTTAAATGCTTTTAGAAGTTGACAAGTAAATATGTACATATGTATTCATCAGATGCCATTCTCAATTTCACAATAAAGAGACTGGTGTGGTTTTGTTTGCATTAAAGCAGACTTTCTATTCTTATGGGAGAATGTAATAAAAGTCAGTAAGGGAAAAACTATTTGCAAGGAGAAAAGTTATGCCTTTGCACAAAAAAATTTCCTTTGCGCCGATTTAATAAAGCTTTTGCAAACCCGGAAACTGTTTAGCGACCACTTCCGACAGCTGTCAGCATCCTTATTTTCTACATATAGTGTATTCCTTTAAGCAGCAGAATATTACTTCTGTTTTTTGGGTCCTGGATAGGGATGAGCCATATATTTTGCCAAGTTTCGCTGAGTTTCACAGAGAAAAAAAAAAACCCATAGACTACAATGTATAGTAAAAAAAAATGGTGTATGGTTTAAAACATGTTGTGTGGTTTGAAAAACAGACGCCCACCCATTGACTTCAATGTGTTTGGCAATTTTTTTGCGAATTGTTGGCGAAAACTGCTCAGATTCTCCTGTCATTAGTCCTGGAGAAGTTTTTTTTTTCCTGGTGAAAGTATTAGGATGTGTCTAGTCCAGAACTGGGAACTTTGCAGATAATTCCCAGCTAAGGACCCTCTTCCTGTTCACTATGCTGGATAATTGCACTATTTGTTGTGATCAAGTCTTGAGCTCCTAGCTTCTATTAGTGAATCTATTTCTCTTCTTTCCCAGTATTGATACCAATAACCCCTGGCTTGTGTCAAGGACTTTGTTTTTTTGCCACCTGCCTGACCTAATGCTTACCCACAGACTTGTATTAAAGCCTGTGGGTAGACTAGTGATGAGTGAACCTTCTGCAAGTCTGCGCCATGTAAAAGTCAATGGGAAGGTGAAATTACACATCAATTAAGATGTTTTGGCTCCAATCTAATTGGTTGATGTAAAAGGCAAGGGAAATATAATAGCAATGCCTAGTTTGGCTAAATTTTGGCTAAATTCTAGCATGGATTCCCCCTAAAAATTTCACAGCAGAGAAAACCATAAATTTCAAAACAAAACTAAACCAGGTGAAAAAAGCTCACCCCTAGTAAAGACTATAATTTGTTTTTGAAATTCCAGGACTGAATAATTATCACTCCAGTGACAAATGGCATGTGGTTAGTTGAACGTGCTGTAAGTGACAAACACGTGCAGGAAACTTGCCTGAAAACAATACTGAATTGGTTGCAGAGAAGCCAACATTTAGTGTTTAAAAGCATTTCCTATTAAAAGTTGTTGCTCAGCATATTTCTAGGCAGCCCAGAATAGTTTTTTTGTTTATGTTTTTTGTAGTATTTTTGTGTTTAGCACTGCATTCCCTAATGTTATTGGTGATTAAATGATGGGGCCCATATAATACTAGTTATTGTCAAATGAAAATGTAGATCTTTAATCAGCTTTGCCACCATGGTAAATAGTGGAATATAAAATTGTAAGCACAAAAAAAGGAGCTATGAACAAATATTTTCCAGTTTCTCCAAAGAAATTGGTGTTTTTGGTATTCCAAACACATAACTGTACACACATGGACGGTTTTATGACAAAACTTACTAAGTAAGGCATTTGTAAATAGGTTTTTTGATGACAAATGCTCACTTATTCCAATTACTCCAAGAGTATCGCCCAATGTGTGGGTTTTAAAATGTTTATTCAAAATCTTTGGCAACAAATGTTTGTGTTTCATGCTTAAAAGGGGAAAGAAGAGCAAAAAAATAGGATGTGGATAACTTTTTATAAATTCTATCCCTACAGAGAGAGGCAGAGAGAGAGGGACACACACACACTGGCCAGAGATGTCAAAAACAAATGTGTAGCCTTATGGAAATTGGTGATATAACAAAATCACAACATAGAGTTAATATCTACTAAAAACATAAACATGAAAGTAAAAAGATATTTGCAGCTGTCAGACTCTCTCTTACATCTTTCTTAAATAATCATACACATCTGTCAGTTCAAGGGGTTTTACAGAGAAATTGAGATGCTGGGCACAAGACCAACGTTGTATGTGACACCTACAATCAGGGATTCTGCAGAAATCAGAGAATTTTACAAAGTGTAAATGTCCAAATACTTTTTGCCAAATCAAACTGCTTATTGGAAAGATACAACATAACCGGAACATGTTGGCGATTTCTCCGTCATTACAAATAAAGAAATAATGCAGGATGTGATTGTACTTATAGATAACACAAGACTGTATGAACAAGGTTAGCTTGATTATTGAACATAATGACATCTGGCCTACTGGTATTTGACGGCATGGTATTTGAAATATAATAATGAGGAAAGCTCAATGTTTTGGTAAAACAGGGTTTTTATAATTACCAGCCCTTGGAATCAGCAGAGTTAATTTGTTGAGACATAATGAGCCCATAGTCTCAATGGACAAGAACTGCTTGGCCATATTTGTGCAATATATTGGCTCCCAAGTGATGAGCCAGACTGGGCTGAAGTTACAGAGAGCAAAATCTATGTGTATGTGTGTGTGTGTGTGTGTGTGTGTGTTTGTGTGTGTGTTTGTGGAGGGGGGGGTCAGCAAGTCAACAGTTGATGCATCTCCATGTTTAATAGGAAAGGTATGGGACCTGTTATCCAGAATATTTAGGACCTGGGGTTATCTGCATCTGTACTTTGGATCACCAAACAGTAAGCTTAAACAGTAAGATTAATTATATCTTAGTTTGGATCAAATGTGAGGTACTGTTTTAATATTACGGAGAAAAAAGCAAATCAATTTAAAACATGTTAAGGATTTTATACAAATGGAGTCTATGGGAGGCATTCCTGTAATTCTGAGCTTTCTGGATAATGGGTTTCCACATAATGGATCCCATACCTGTAGTAGGAAATGATGAACATGATACAAAATGATAGGGGCGCACACCCATGCAGTAGTATATTTTTTCATACAAACAACTGAAGACTGGCAGGTCCAGCACTGTTTCTTGAACCCTACCAGGATCCATGCCCTAGTGGAACTAGTATTTAGCTGTCTTTCAACAATTTAAAAAATAATAAATTAACTGCAGGCTGAGCAATTTAGCACAGGTCATGAAATTCCAAGGTAGCTACTAATATTTTAGATTAAAATACTATTGACATTATTATTATCATTGCGTCTTTTTAAAACATCAGCATATTCCGCAGCACTTCGGAATATTTATAGATTTGTTTTATGTAACGTTTATTTTAACAGGTTTAAATATCTACTTTAGTTTCATTACATTTATCCAATATACCAGAGCTTCCTACTGGACCTAAACAAGCTTGTTAGTTTAGTATTATTATCAACTTATTTTTCTAAGTAATTAGCACACTCCATTTAGATTATGTGTATATTTTGTTATATGCTCCAGTAGGAAGGCATTAATGTGCACTGCCCTGAGATAGTGGGTATTTGTATAAAATATCTGTCTTTTAAATGGTCTTGCATGTTGACTTCACCAGCGAATTGCATCATTAAGCAGATGGAAATTGAGCCCAAAAAGCCCAGAGCCTGGGACAGGTGTGCTGCAGGGGCTATAACCGGGGAAGTGTATAAGGTACAGGAAGTGTAAAGGGAGGTGATGGGATGTCGTTTGTAAGGGGTTGGAGACAAGGATGTTTGTAAGTGTGCAGTTTATAGACAGGAAACAGGAAAAGGTCTCAATAGACAGCAGCAGTGAAGACCACTTTCCACCCGTCTGCCCCCTTTTAAGTTAGGTTTGGAGATGGTAGGGTGCCTGGGCTCCCCTGGTGGGCAGCCAAAAGGGGGAAAATAGATCAAATTGCAAGTGTTTTCGCGAGGGGCAGGCCAGGGACTAGGCTTGGGGGGAAACAGGCACAGTACGTAGAGGAGGCTTGGAGGTTTAGAGGTGGATGCTAAGTCATAGGCTTGGTATTGGATTGTGTTAATGCTTATGTTAACATTAAATTATTGTAAGTTTGATAACTGTCATAACTTTCAGTGGCTAATTGTTACATAATGTTAAATGACTACTTGTTGTGTTGATGTTAATAAATTAAGCTGCTGCCTTTCCACCCTATTGCAATGTGTACGAATTTGTGCGGGGTATAACGGTAATAGGATGGGACCAAATATTGCAATCTCCAAGAGCAATATAATTTCACAAGAAAAGGGTATCTCGAGTTCCTCACCAAGACGAAAGGGCGAAATGACTAACACTGGCGAAAATTCGCCAGCGTGACGTCATTTCGGAACTTCGCCGATTTACTAATGGTCGCTGGCGTAATTTTATTAAGTGAAGGTGATAGACTCTAGCGGTACTTCCCTAACACCAGGCGAATTTGCGTTCTGTGTGCGTAACTACGCAAATTCACTAAGATGCGGATTTTACTGAACGTTACCTCTTGTGCCAGACTTGCCTTCTCCACCTCAGACCAGGCAAAGTGCAATAGAGTAGATAAGGAGGACATCCTCAAAATGTATTTGAAAAATGTTCTAAGTTCCAAAAAACGCTAGCGTCTTTTCCTTTTTTCAGGGTGATAGGCTGCAAAAGAGCTTAAACATTTTTTGGGGTAACCCGCTTCCCCCTACATTTCCTAACATATGGCACATAAACTATATACTTGGCTCATGTGTAGGGCAATATAACAACTTTATTTTATTTTATTAAGGTTTCCCGGGCTTGTGTAGTGTAATGTATTTGCTGCAACATATATTTCCATTGAACTTTAACTTCCCGCCATATTCAAATTAGGCAATGCTAGCGCAACTTAGCTTTGTCCTGGCGAATCTACGCCTGGTGAAGTGTTGCGTGTGAGTGAAGCCGTCAATGGCGAATTTTAAGAGTGTAGTGAATTTGCCCCATAATATCAAAGGCTATTGTGATACTAAGCTCTACAGTTAGTATAGATATTGGTATATATAATTTATGTGAAAGTAGGGAGGGGTGTGTGTATGAATATTGTCTTTTTTTTCACCCCGATTTAACTATGCAACTATGTAACTATCTGCCATTTAACTATGTAACTATCTGCTGTCAAACCATCTACAGAATTACAAGTCATCAATGGAGATCCTAGAAGTCTGATGACTGAAAAATGGGGAAGCACCACTGTGATTATACAGAGGTAATACAAGCAGCACATTGGGATGGAGAAGACCCTGGTTGAATAGCTTAAAAAGATTAATAAAACGATTGGAATAACATGTTTAAAGTTCTACCAAAGCATAGTAAAGGACATCAAGTAACATTCTTATATGTTTAAGTATTTTTAAAAGTAACACCTACACTGAGTCAAGACCTGCCTCATATGCACATATACCTGCAGGCTCTGTTCTCTCTCTCTCTGCAAACAACTCCATCTGGGTGGCACAAGCAAGAATAAAGGGATATCAAAGAGTGGAGGCACTGTAGATCTTTACAATTTCTGAAATTAGCCAAATCATTCTAATCTGAAGTATCTTCACTACTTCTTCTTCTATTCAACTCTTCTGATGGATACTCTGTCTTTAATATATTCACTTTGCCTGGACTTGTATCTGAGTCTTTCAGCAGAGATTCGGTCTCTATCAATACAGTAATGATTGGGTCTATGAAATCCTGTAAATAGGATTATATTCAGACCAGGTGAATGAATTGGTTGAAGGACCAACTGTGATTATTTCTACAAATATTTCCATCAAATGACACTTCTGCTTCTATGTTTTAAAAGTGACATGAAGAGAACAAGCAAACTTTGTTTTAATCTTCATCAGTATCGTTCTTTTTACTCTCTTCTCACTTTCCTTTCCCTTATCCAGTGGTTCAGTACAGAAAGCAGCTAAGGCAGTAGCAGGAGCCATTTCTGGAGTATATTCTGTAAAAACAGAAGTTACATTTCATTAGGGTTTTTATTAGTAACTAGAAACATTGTTGGTAGTGGTTCTAAAGCAAAAACGTAAAAGATAAAAGTGGCTAATTTGTGAGAATTCTCTTATTGCTTAGTCTGTTTTCTTTGCCTTTCATAAATCCAAGCTGATGGTAAATTGAGCATTTTTGGGGATGTTGTTTTAATTAGCAACAAGTTCCTGGCTGCAAATATCAGTGACAAACAAAGGATTCTGTTAGCAGAAACTTAATAAGTATTTTCTCTTACACTTGTACCAATTAGAACACGCAGGAAAGGCGACATGAATCATTTTTGCAGCAGATTTATTTGTACTGGAATACAGTAACATCCAGTTTGTTGAATACTTAATGGTGATACGATTAACAGTTTGGTTACTCGTAATACTGCAATAAATAACATTAGAGCTCACCAATTCAGGTACACCTGTACATGAACATATTTTGGTTGCAAATAATCCATCTACAAAGAGAAAAAAGGATGATTTTACAAAGAATGTATATAAAATACTCTCTTGATACTTCTATAGTGTCTGTAGCAATTTCATCAGGAAGCACATTGTTTTCTACGTACCCATAATTCGCTATTTCTTGTGATTCAACTTCCACATCTTTCTCTCTATCTGCATAATTGGTAACAGAACTGTAATATGGTATTATACAACATACATTTTGTAATATAGGGATGCCTGGGCATATCTGGAGCTCTGTATACAAAGTGCAAAGGGAAGAATCAGCAGTGCAAAATACCTGAATTAATAAAAGGTAAGGATACCACACTAAATATATATATACAGATGAAGCCACTTGGATTTGTCGGTTAAATGCGTCATGACTTGAGATAAACTGAAGAAACTGTGTTATCTAAAGTTATCTAAGCTCATTTAATGCATTTAACCTTTTCATTAGCATACCAAACCACCATTGTTCTCAAATGGTAAATCCAACCAGAAAATTAGAAATAAAGGAAGTCCTCATCGTTCACCCCAGTCTAAGGGGCACATTTACTAAGCTGGAGTGAAGGATTCAAAGTAAAAAAAACTTTGAATTTCAAAGTTTTTTTTTGGCTACTTCGACCATCGAATAGGCTACTATGACCTTCGACTATGACTTTGACTTTGATTAGAACGATTCAAACTAAAAATCGCTCGACTATTCGACCATTCGACTAAAGAAGTTCTCTTTAAAAAAACGTTGGCAGTTTAAACCTACCGAGGTACAATGTTAGCCTATGGGAACCTGTTAGCCTATGGGGACCTTCCCCATCAGTTTTCTAAGGTTTTTTTGATCGAAGAAAAATCCTTTGATCGATCAATTAAAATCCTTCCATCGAACGATTTTTCCTTTGATCGATCGTTTGTAGGATTTGTGGTAAATGCTTTGGATTCGATATTCTAATTTGTAGGATTTTACTTTGAGGGTCGAATTTGAGGGTTTATTAACCCTCGATATTCGACCCTTAGTAAATGTGCCCCTAAGGGTGCATACTGCCAACTGAAAAATGGAAATGTAGTGTGAGACTCCCAAAAATCAAAACAATAATAACTAAAAATACAAAATCATGTATTATGACATGAACGAAACAAATGGCATGCCTTTTCAAAGCCTATGAGTAAGTGCCCAATAGGTATGAAACGTGTTAGGCCCCTTTCTTTCATGTCCTAATAAATGATTTTGTATTTTTAACCACTATTGTTTTGATTTTTGGGAATCTAACACCACATTTCCATTTTGCACAAAGTACAGCTAAATGGGGAAAGAGAGTAATTATTTATGTGCCTGAAAGATTCTCAGTTACTCTTTCCAGTGTGCCTGCCACTTATACACAAGTGCCATGCAAGATACAGTATATGCAACTGCAAGAAAGATTGCTTTAAAATTAATTGCAATAAATTAATGTATGTATTTTTTTTAAAATATAATGACAAAGAGTGAGGATCACTAAATTGATTACTCATGCTCTGTGCTGTTTTATGGGCCCTGTAGAGATCAATGGATTGCCTGTCAATCATAGGGGCTTTTGAGAAGGATTGTTTGGCAAAGACATAAATCAGAATTCACCAAAAGTCCTGACACCAGGAATAAAAGAGAAATAACCACTAGAAAAATACGGTTTCAATAATTTTTTATTAAGTATTTTCAAGTATACATAGTCATATTGATGACATTCTACAGTATATATGTTTACATAAAACATAAATATATAAACCTACCCTAGTGTGATTGACAGTAGCCTTGTCGATCACAGGTTCATTGTGCAAATAAGTAAGAAATAAGTGTCAGTAAGAAATCTTCCCTTGTACTGCTTGTATACTGCATCTTAGTAACAAAACAATATTAAAGATTTTCAGATAATTCAAATGTATTTGCTTTTATTAAAATAAATAATGTGCTCTATCCTATAAATTCATATAATTCATATTAGACCTGGCCATCTTAATTCCATCCATGTGTAATTCATGTTGCAAAGAAAAAATTTCAGAGGCTTAACTTAATTTTACATTCAAATAGGTTAGGTTTGCGCAGTATCATCAAATTCTTCGAAACAATGTTGGACTACTTATTGATTAACATTTAGGTTGTTATTTCCTAAAATTCGAATTTATCTCATTTTTTTCAGATTTTATGCCCGAATCTCTCAATCTTTTCAGGTTATTGCCTGAAAACCCCACATCTGTTTCTGGATTATTGGGGGAAACCCTGCACAGATCAAATTGTAGAAGGGATATCTGCCATTAACTTCTACATGACCTTGGCAGATTTGAAATGGCAGATTTTCAGGTTTGGACTTTGGGGTATAATACATTTAGAAAAAAATTGTTATTTTTTATCTAAAAATTCGAGTTTTTGTCAAAACAAACCTCAACCAGAAAAAGTCAAGGTTTAATGAATAACCCCCTTAATATCTAACTATTTCTTATACTGTATCATTTGGAAACAACAAATGTGTTAAAATGGTACCTTCAAGTTAACTTCCACTTCAGAAGAAACATTTAGAGAATTAAAAAAGGTAATTAGCATTCTAGAACTTCCATGTCTCTACCCCAGCAGAACCCCAACCTCTTATTTGGTGGAACCGTTATTCCCAGTTTTTAAATTAACTTAAGCAATATTAAACACTGAGAAGCCATGTAGGAAAGAGTGGGAGTGCATAAATTCTCTCTGCCCCATTTCCCCAGAATGCTTTGCTTTATGCACAAACAGGATATAAGATGCCCTGCCTGTATTATCCAAAAGCAGATGATAGCATTATAAATTACCTAATACAGTAGTACAGGAGAATTGTAGAATCAAACATGTCAGTACTCCCAGTAAGGAACCCCATACACAGTGTATAATGGTATGGGTGACAAGTGATGGATAAAAAAGAGGGCTGGAGTGTTCACACAATCCTCGGTGTATAGGCACATGCCTTACCTGGTTATTGGTGCTGCTTTCAATATAGTCAATATAGGTCCCAACAACCTGTAAGCCGCTAGCACCGCAGCCTCTTAAATAAGGCCCTTGTATATATAGTGAAATTCTTATTTTTAACAGATATTGCACCTATCTGGCAAAGCACAATTATGGTGGTACTAGCTAGATTGGTAGTATTCGCTGGTCTCGAGGAGTTTGGAGGTAGATTAATTAAAGTTGCGTCAACATACAGTTCATGACACATTGTGGCACCTGCATTGCATGACAGTGTTTCAAAACTGTATCACAGTTTCAAAATGTAGAACCTATGTTAGTAAATGAGCTGAATAAATTGTACAGGTGTATGGGCAGAGCTGTACAAAAAAGGGATTTATACTTACGATAAATTCTTTTCTAGTAGGCCCAAACTGTCAGTGCAGACGTATGGGTTATGTCCAGGTTCACCTCTGGAGGCAGGACAGAAGAACTGATCTCTTGGACCCTCCCTCAGGATATATAGGCTGGCTCCACCTCTAGTCTCCAGTTCTGTTGTAAAGCTCGGTGAGGTGATGAAGAGACAGCAAGATATGAAGGAAGGTCAAGAGACAATAGTAGGAATTTTAGAGATAGAGAGATTGTGAGTAGAGAGTCCTTACACCCATACTAAAATCAGCCTTGGTGGGACTTACTCTCTTTTTCTCTAGTTGGCCATCCTGTCAGTGCAGACGTATGGGACATTCCAAAGCTGTCCCCTAATAATTTGGGTGGGTACTGCAAGGCCTGATTTTACCCACAATTGAATTAAACATCTCTCCGCACAGGGCTGATCCTATCAAATGTGGGGCCCAATTGGGACCAGTTGGCGGGGCCCCTAGACAAAGTGTTGCTGGCTACTGACACAGCAAGTATTTAGGAAAATAAGGGCATACAGGCACAAAATAGAAAGGAAAGGGGCAGTGTGGGGCCCCCAGAGGTGCGGGGCCCAATTGGGCCCAATTGGTCCAATTGGCCTAAGGCCGGCCCTGTCTCCGCAACTGCGGCTTGTAAAACTTTACGTTCAAACACGGCCGGTGTAGAAGCAAAAACATGTAACTGGTAAAATGTAATAAATGTATTGGGTGAAACCCAAGTGGCAGCTCTGCAAATTTGATCTGAAGTAGCTAAATTTGGTCTGAAGTAGCTAAATTTTGGATAGCCCAGGAAGCGCTCTTGTAGAGTGAGCTACCACTCTAAATGGTTTCTGTTTTGGCTAAGAATGTAGGCTTGTTTGATTGTCTCTACTAGCCATCTGGCAATAGTTTGCTTGGACACTGCCAAGCCTTTATGTGTAGGTGAGTAGGAAACGAACAGTGCATCTGATCGTCTAAACTGAGATGTTCTTTTCTTGTAGCTCTTGATTGCTCGCACAACATCCAGTTTGTTGAGCTGTTGCTCTTTATTATTAGCAGGTTCCGGGCAAAATGATGGAAGAACAATGTCCTGATTAATATGAAAGGCTGATACAACTTTTGGAAGAAAACCAGGAACTGTCCTAAGGACTACCTTGTCTTTATTGATGACTAGCCATGGTTCCTTATGGGATAATGCAGCTATTTCCGACATTCTTTTGGCTGATGTGATCGCAACAAGGAAGGCAACTTTAAGAGTCAACCATTTTAGGTCACAGGAGTGGAGAGGTTCAAATGGCTCTTTTTGTAGAGCTGATAGGACGAGTGTTAGGTCCCATGATAAGACTCCTTGTAAAAATTGCTGAATAACAGTTTGTTCTGCCCATTTAATTTGGAATAGTACTGACAAGGCTGATATTTGTGCTTTTAATGTGCTCAGCGCCAAACCTTTACCAAAGCCTGAAGCAAGAAAGTCAGTGATGACTGGAGGCGTAGTGGGAAGGCGTATACCTTTCGAAAGTTCCAAGGGATAACCAGTGCGTCTGTGAACGCTGCTCCTGGGTCTCTGGTCCTGGCGCAATAGCAGGGAACTTTGAAGTTGTGTCTGGATGCCAATATGTCTATATCTGGCATTCCCCACTTGCTTGTTATCTGGGAGAATATCTTGTGATGCAGACTCCATTCTCCTTGATCGATGGTTTGTTTGCTGAGGAAGTCCACTTTCCAATTTAGGACCCCAGGAATGTACACTGCTGAGATGGTTGGAACATGGGTTTCAGCCCATTTGAAAATCTTTGTGGCCTCGACCATGACCGACTTGCTGCGGGTTCCTCCTTGTTTGTTGACATAAGCCACGGCGGTGGCATTGTCTGACTGTATTCAGACTGGAACAGCTCTGAGGAGGTCAGTCCAGCCATGAAGGGCCAGCACTATCGCTCGTAACTCCAGTACATTGATCTGTAAGCGAGATTTCTGTGGAGTCCAATGACCCTGCAATGTGTGGTTGCTGTATACTGCTCCCCATCCGAAAGTGCTTGCATCTGTTGTCACAACTTCCCACTTGACTGGGGCCCAGCTCTTGCCGGATACTAGATGTGATCGGTTCATCCACCAAGACTGCTTTTGGTTTGATGTGTTAAAGAATCTGCTGTAGATCCTGATGATTCTTGATCCAGTACTGTAAGAAATTGAGTTGTAGTGGACGCAAATGAAACCTGGCGAACGGCACAGCTTCCAGGGCTGCAACCATGAAGCCCAAGAGTTGCAGGCAGTCTCCCGCTGTCACCGTTGACTTTTTGATCAAGTTTGCAGTGACAGAGATCAGTTTGTCTATTTTGCCTTTTGTGAGATGTACTGTTTGGTAGCTGGAGTTGAATTGTAGACCCAGGAATATTATAGTCTGGGATGGTAGAAGGGAGCTCTTGCGGTAATTGACAAGCCAGCCGTGTTCAGCCAGTACTTATAATGTGATCTTTGTATCCTTGTTTGATTGAGTCTGAGATGTAGCCTTGAGGAGACGATCGTCCAGGTACGGTAAGACATGAATTCCCATTGTTCTCAAGTGAGCTGTCAGCGGTGCGAAAACCTTGGTGAAGACTCACGGGGCTGTGCAGAGTCCGAATGGAAGGGCTACAAATTGAAAATGCTGGTCTCTGACTGCAAACCTGAGAAATTGTTGAGAGAACGGATGTATGGGAATATGTAGGTACACATCCTGGAGGTTGATTGACGTCGTGAAGCACTGGGGTTCCATGAAGGCTAACGCTGATCTGATCGACTCCATCTTGATCCTTCTTTTTTTGTGACTAGAAAGAGGTTGGAATAGAACCCTTGGAATCTTTGGTTCTTTGGTACTGGTATGATAACCCCTGACTGTTGTAGAGATTCGATTGGATTGTTTGGTTTAAGGCAAGTTGTCTGTGCGGGGGAACTATTGACGGAACAAACCGTCTTGGTGGTAAGTTTGTGAAGTGTATTCAGTAGCATTCTTTGATAATCTAGAGTACCCAACTGTCCAGAACATGTGTTTCCCAGCAGGATAGGAAGGTGGACAGGCGCCCTACTACTTTGGGTAAATGGAGGCAGTCAGGCTGAAGTGGTTTTAGGGGTGGCAGACTTTCTTTGTCTACTTTGCTGTTGCCACTGTTGCTTATTGGGTCTCGACCCCTGTCTTGTGTTACGGGTAAGAAAGTTAGGGGAACAAAAGGAACAAAAATTGCGGTTAGGAGTGGACCATGTGCGTCTGCCAGTAGATCTGTTGGCATCAGGGCTCCATTGGTCTAGACTTCCTTTTTTTCCTGTTGAAAGAAAAGTGCTCTTTCCACCCGTAACTTCAGTGATAATTTGTTTGAGATCTGGTCCAAATAAAGACTCTCCTGTATAGCGTAATCCTAGCAGTTTGTTTTTAGAGGCTGTGTCCCCTGACCACTGGCGAAGCCATAGGGCTCTTTGAGCCATCACCGAATTGGCTGAAGACTTTGCTGCCAGGCGGATGATTTCAAGGGCTGAATCCGCTAGGAAGGACAGGGTAGTATCTAGTCTACTGATGTGCCTGTCTAAATCCTGAGTTAAAGCAGGTGGATTGGCAGCTATCTCTTGTGCCCATTGTTTAGCTGTGCGGGCCAGGCCTGCTGCTGCCGCTGTCGGTCTAAGAATAGCTGTTGTTTGAGTGTAAGCTCTTTTTAGGGAAGACTCTGTCCATAGGATCTCTAAAGGCCTCCTCTTCGGTTGGCAACATAGTTTGTTTACAAAGACTGGAAATAGCTGAATCAATCTTTGGTGGTTTATCCCAAACTTTGTGCTGTTCCTCTGGAACTGGGTAAGTATCATAAAATCTTTTATGTAAGGTAAAGCGCTGGTCAGGTTGTGACCATTCCGTGTCAATAGTTTGGGTGTTTGACTTGAATATGGGGAATGACCGGGATTTCTTCTGGTGAACACCCAGGACCCTATCGGCTTTTGAGACAGCTGTGGCTTCATCTTTTATCTCTAAAGTCTCCATCATCTCTCTAAGGAGCTTTCTGGAAATATCTGGTTTGGCAAATGTAGGTTGCTCTGAATATGACTCACTGATTGACTCCGAAGTCATCTCTCCTGATTCTGGTAACACTGAATCATGGAATGAAATGGCATCACCATTAGATGAGGGGCCTTCCTCACTGTCAGATAAGTCAGGTGGAAGATACTGAGCCTTAAGTTTGGTGGCTCTTTGTGGTGTGGTAGGGGGTTGGAACACTGTTTTTATGCACTCTAAGAAGTCCCCTACCTGAGGAGGGAGTTGTGGTGTTACATGAGAAACTGGTTGTATAGGTGTTGGATCATTAGAATTGGACTCCTCATTTCCATGTAGCTCTAGTATGGCCGAGTTAGTGTCAAGAGTAATATCCTGTAGAGATAGGGTAGGTGGCTCAAGAGGCTTACAGTCAGTGCAGTATAAAGATTCTGACCTTCTCAGAGTATGCCTGCATTTTTTGCATTTAAACACTTTTGCTGGCCTCTTGGTAGATTTCTTAACAGAGTTTGCAGCCTGCATGTCGCCCCTTAAGTCCCTGAGTGAGTCTGCTCTGTCCATAGTAGAGGTAGCAATTCTATATTGCTCTTACTGGTTTGGCGTCCCAGCAGGATAGAATGAAGGCTGTGTGTAATTGCCTTGCGCACTGGCCTTGTAGAGCTCCGTGCGCTGGCTGATGCGCAACTGGAATGGCGCAGCGCGATGACGTAATGACGTCACGTGACGTTGCGTTCCGTCTTTCGTGCCCAGACAGAAACGGTCACCCACAAGGAAAATGATGGTTCTGTGCAGCACGCGCTTACCTTGTGCTTTATTTGGGAAGTTTGCCACACTGAGTGAGCGATTCTGCTTACCTTAATATTAAAGGCTCTGGATACTGTGAACGGACTCACAGTTATGGGTCCATAGGAGACTAAAGTAGCTCTCCATGCTGCCAATGGGGTTTAACCCCGTGTATACCAGAGACAAACCTCACTGGGCTATGTGGTAGCACTGCATTCCTAGTCCCTGGGTCTGATTCACTCCACTTACTGCTAATTGCCAATAAGGAAGGAGGATCCTGACACAATGGGAGACAGCACTGCATGTCTCTATAATGTGTGTATAAGGCTGTCCACTACCTGCAAAATGCCAGCCAGGAGGGATCATTTTGAATAGGTGGGAGACAGAACTGCATGCCTCCATAAGAATATTGTATAAAATAAAAATAAAAATAAAAAATAAAGGTAGAAGAAGAATTTCTGTCCAACACCTCCAAGGCAGGACAAAAGAACTGGAGAATAGAGGTGGAGCCAGCCTATATATCCTGAGGGAGGGGCCAAGAGATCAATTCTTCTGTCCTGCCTCCAGAGGTGAACCTGGACATAACCCATACATCTGCACTGACAGGAGGGCCGACTAGAGAAACAGAATATAACTGAGAAAAAGACAGGAGAGCAAGCTAGAGCATAACATTCCAGGGGCCACAACCACATGGCACTGTGTCACTCTAACTAACCTGCTGATACTGCACAGGTATAAAGTTGTCCAGATGAGCCAGTTCCATTTGCTGTAATCGTGTCTGCTCCCCCCATAAGCAAAAACTGCAGCAGATGTCAGAGAGACATAAATGTTATTAGGAGAGAGAAACAAAGATCTAACTTTCACATTGTGTTTAGGAGCACTAGTTGTGTCTCAATTTTATCTAAGAGGTGCAAAGTCCAGGCAAAGCATATGTGTGGCACATCATTTATACATGCTTTCATCACGTCACCTACCATTCCTCACAGCCAGTACTACACCTGAGATTAATTCTGAGTACTTTGAAGAATGTTTCCTTGTTAATTATCTTTAATCAGTAAGGTATGGAAGCTCAGATGTAAGAAACTGAAAAATAATGTGTCTTTGGACAAACATTTTTTAGTGAGGTTGCTTCCCTTGGAAACTCATCCTGGTAATTTGCAGCAGACTCCATTCCATAGCAAAGATTATCAACCAGTTAGCTTTGGCGTTAAGTCTAGGAATTCATCCTCTAACGCTAATGAATCTCATTTTTTGAAGCACACATTACTTTCCTAAGTATTTAACCTTTTTGGAGGAAGAGGACACACATTTTCAGTATTTACCTACCCCTAAACTTATGTTGTGGCTTTTATACTTGCTTCTATACTTAAGCGTTTTAGGATGTTTTTGGGAAGACAGTTTACTTTCAAGTGGAATAAGCCAACCGAGCGACCTAGGCTACCCAGCCTGCCAATTCATTCCCTTTGTGTGTGCACGCATAAGCAGCTATAAGGAGTGAGTAATGACAAGTGGGGGGGTGCAGCTGCAGGAGCAAGAGATCCCGGACTAGGGATAGGCAGAAACTCTTCAAAGGGTTCCTGTCCAGTGCGTCCTCATTGTTGCACTCTAGGCTGGTGCTTCTTCTGCCTACCACTAGTGCCGGCCCTGGGTGGCATCTTCATGCAGTTTGTTTTAGAGATTAATAGAGACCTATCTAAGTTTTCTGGTATAGGTTTCCCACCTCAGGACCTGCTGGTTACTTCACCCACATAAATAGAGCCAGGAAATACATGAAGGATGCATGTCCTATGCTTAATGGATTTGATATTGTTTATTGAAAATTTTAAACAATTTGATTATGAAAGCTCTGGTTGACATGCCGATCGCTGGTACAAATATTACAATCACATCCCCCGTCTTCACCCAGTCTACTGGCCAGAAGTCCTGATGAAGAACTCTAGATTGCAGCAGGAAGGACAAGAATCAAGCACGGAGACAGGATTTTAAAACTCTTGAAGCTCAACAGGAGACTGACACCATGTATTGCAGTTTTCTACTTTCATAATGACGCATAAATCAAATATCGCTGCTGCAATTCTCAAAAAAAAAAAGAAAAATCATATTGATTTCAAGTTTCTTCTTGCCTGGCTTAACAAATTTACAGTTACATTCTTGCAGGTTGGCCTGATGCTGTATAAATGATGTAACTCAACGTTACAGCTGATACTTTAATCTGGCTAGATGGCACAGAGGTTATTTTACTTTCGGCGTTACTTGAAATAGTGATAGTGGATCTCTGCTTGACTGCTGCATAATATTAAGATTGAATACTACACATCGCTAGTCATGGAAACCTTAGCTGCTTTATACTAACAACTGATATAAATAAATGGCATTTCCAGCTTTTTGGAAATTATAGCATTTTTCTTGTGGTTGTAGAAAGATTTTTTTTGTTAAAAAAGAAATTGAATACAAAATTCAATAAATGGCTTGGTTGTAGAGATTCAGTGTGTATTCTAAAATATGGTTATTTCATTTACAGAATGCAAGCCTCTTTTTTCAAATGTACCGATTTCCCTTGCACAAGCAGGAACCTCATTATTATGGGTTTTTCTTCACCCCATAATGATGACAGTATTATGGGTCCTATCTATCAGGCTGGGGGTGCGGCAGGGCTGCCCTCTGAGTACTCTTCTCTATGTATTTGCTCTGGATCCCTTCCTGAGGATGCTGGAGGAGAAGGGCTTGGAGAGGGTCTGTGTGCCCGGCGGGCAGCCACTCAGGTTTGTAGCCTACGCAGATAATGTGTCAGATGTGTCAGTGGTCATTTCTAAGCAGGCGGAGGTCAAGGTGATCACTGATTGCATCAGAAGCTGCTCAAGGGCCTCTGGATCCTCAGTTAATCATGAAAAGTCGGAAGCTTTTTGGACTCTAGGAGGGGAACCGTATTTTCAGGCCGGAAATTTCCCACTGGCCCCAGATCAGGTTAAAATCTTGGGAGTAAAATTTGGAAGGGATGATAATAGCAGATTAAATTGGGAAGAGAAAGTGGATGCTGGTTTGGCAAAAGTTCAGCGTTGGAGATCTTGGAAGCTGACCTATAGAGAAAGGGTTAATCTGATCAAGACCTTTTTGATCCCATTGTTTCTTTTTGTTGCTTATGTGTTTCTCTTGCCAGAATCTCTCTATGCTCGGGTTTACAGTTTATTTTTCCAGATGCTCTGGGGGAGTAGGCTAAACCCGGTAAAAAGAGGGGTAATATTCCTACAGAAGAAAGAGGGAGGTCTAGGGATGGTTTGTCCAATTGCCTTCTTTGGCACCATTTTTCTTAAATTCAATTTTGGGAATCTGGGTCAAAGAACGTGTACTCTTGAGTCCAAAGGATTGCCCTGTAAAAGTCATGGGGGAATGCATTAAGTTTTTGAATGGGAAAAGACTCCCACAAATTTTTTTTGATAATGCATGGTTGGCCCTACAGGGGAAGTTATTTGTTAGGGGCAATTTAAGTTATATAAGTGCAGTAAATAGTTTATGCCCCTGGGACTGTGGAAAAGAAGAAACAGTAGATCACTTTTTATTAGAATGTTCAGTCTCAAAAGCCCTTTATAATCAAGTTTTAACAACTTTGGGAATTAATAATTTCTGTAGAAACACTTACGGGGAAACACTAAAGGTGAATTTTCAGTAGTGTTAATACGCAACTTCACTAAGTTTTTGGTTTTACTGAACTTTACCTCTATCGCCAGACTTGCCTTCGCCACCTCAGACCAGGCAAAGTGCAATAGAGTAAGCGTTTTTTCCTATTTAAAGGGTGATAGACTGAAAAAGATCGTAAATTTTTTTTGGGGTACCCTCCTTCCCCCCTACATTTGCTAACATATGGCACCTAAACTATACAGTGGGCACAAGTGTAGGGTATTATAACAACTTTATATAATTTTATTAAGGTTCCCTGGCCTTTAGTTTAGTGTAATGTATTGGCTGCTGCATATATGTCCATTGTACTTTAACTGCAAGCCGTGTGCTAATTAGCCAGCGCTAGCGTAATTTCGAACCGCTGAACATAATTTCTCTGGCGTAATTTTGCCAGCGATCGTTACCCTGTGCGTAACTTTGGATCTTCGTGAATTAGCATATTCCAGGCAAATTTACGCTTGTCGAAGTGTTGAAATGTCGCTAGCAAATTTTTGCCGCTTAGTGAATTTGCCCCCATATGTATATTATACTTTATTCAGATAATATTTTATCGTATTAAAATTATTATATATTATAAAAACCTTTGTATTGATTAAGCCTTCACAGGTTTTAATCATTTTTATTTAAAAACAGCTAAAAAATGATGTACTTTTTACTCTTTTAACTGTGGTCTTTGTAACCCTAATTTGCATATACTTTATTCAACCTAGTTCATCAGAGTACTGATAGCGATGTTCTTTTGCACAAATGACTGAAACTAATGCGGAACTTGGTACTTCTCAGAGCCCTCTTTCCTGCTGGGTAGTCGTACAGGTGTACACTCCGATTCAATAGCCCCCTTAGAATTTGCTGTGTGAAGAAACCTATTAAAATGCCTTTGAAAGGGAAAAGAAGAAAGGGAATCTGAAGAGAAAAAAAGAGGAGCCAGAGCTGCTTGTTTTTCTAAGTCCTGCAGGAACTGGCAGAGTTTGCGCCTGGTATCTCACTGTGCACATGGGCTGACTTTATTGTGGAACACTCGGCAGGATATAAGTGGACATCAACATAATGCCATCCTGACAAATACATCCTCCCTTGAATTCAAAAGCCGCTTTTAGGAAACAGAACAAAACATTAGCTGTCATTTTTCTTTAATACTTTCTATCACCCCTTTTCCTCCTTTCCCTGCAACCCCTCCTTTTCTTCTTTTCTTCTCTCTACTGGTTACATAAGAGAGTTGGAAGAGCTTACACAAAGAATAATGATTAATTACCAGTGTGGATTCATTATTTTGTACCCCTGCTGCCTGGCACTTACTGGCCGTAGGAGGTGTTAGGCACTATTCCGTTGGGATGATTCTCAGCCTAAGCCTCTTGTGCAGTGAGCACTGTTGGAAAAGCTGTAATTGGCCATTGTCCAAGGCTTTGCCATTCAGCATAGAGACAAAATGGCAATGCCATTCAAGAAATCATGGCAATCTAACTTGGCAGCCACACAAGAAACCCTCCTTCTATGTTTGTTTATTTCCTCCCAACTGGTGTTCATTAATTGGTGCCTTTACGGTTTATATAGCAGCCTGCAGTAACCAAGCTTGTGTTCTCTTTTTCTTCTTATTTCAGTAATCCCTCCAATGAAAGTAAAATATTTTTGTTTTCTTCCGCAGCTCGTCTTCATTTTTCCTTAAGGATTCACTCCCTGAAGGGGCTAGAGATATGCATTCTTGGTATTATTTTCTCCATCAGTGAAGCACATTGGTGTCTTTTATGGACAGGAGAAACATTTGTATGAGAAATGTTTAATATAGTGATCAAATCAGTTGGTGCTCATCAATAAAAGCTGTGACAGTGATAGAGATACATACGTGATTGTTTTTGTTTTGATACATGTGAGATAGTAGTATATATACTGTAAAAATGTTATATAGAAATATGTGTGTGTGTGTGTATTTTGCCAAAACACATTGTGCTACAGTATTTATCTTATCAGTCCTTATGGCAATGTAAATATGTAATAATTGAATTTGGAAAGTAATTTACTGAAGGAACAAGCTTTACTAACACATCCTTTGCACACGGCACATCATTCATTTATTTCAGAGACAGGGGCCCAAAGTGAGTTGTCATAAGGAAAGCACATAGGCCCTTCTTCTGTTTTGTCTTGGGTGACTGGGGTGTCTTAACTTGTCTTAACTTGCAAAAAAGTTAAAACAGTTTTGAAGATATACAAGCAGTGATGGGCGAATTTGCGCCGTTTCACGTCTCCATTTTTTTGCACGCTGGCGATTTTTTGCGGGCGTTTCACGAATTTATTCGCCGGTGGCGAATCGCGCAAATTTGCCACAAATTTGCGCCTGGCAAATAAATTCGCCCATCATTATATAAAAGATCTGTAGGTGTTAGGTCCAGATTAAGGTTCAGCACTGCGTACATTTTCCATTGCCTTGTCTATGTATATAAGGACACAATGCCAACAGGAAAATGACACAATATCAAGGAATTTCTTTTAAAGACAACAAACAGATTAAGAGTTATTCATCACTGGGACATTAAAATTATGATGTTGAGTACTGAAATTCTGTTCATGAGTTACCCATTATCTGTAGATAAGATTTAACAAATCCTTTCAAATAGTGATGGGCGAATCGGTGCCGTTTCGCTTTACTGAAAAATTCACGAAACGCATTGAAGTCAATGGGCGTTAAAATTGTTTTGAGCGACAATTTTTAGAAGCACGGCTATTTGGTCCAAATGTATTAAAGTCAATGGGTGTCCGCAGTGGATTTTTCACCAGCGAATGGAAGCCACAGTTTCATGAATGAATTTGCTTGCAGCGAAAAGTGAATTCGTGCCTGGCACATGTATTCCCCTATCACCGCTACCTCCTAAGGACTCTTCAATGCAGATCATGTTTGTGCAAGCAACACTGCACTGTGGAATATGCCGCACCACTCCTGCATCAGCCAAACCTTCCTGTGGGTCCTTGAAAGTCCTATGAGGGGGGTTACCTTTACCTTTCTAGGCAGAAAACAAGCAGTCCTGTAAAGTTTTCCTACTTGTTGGCTTCCACAGTTCCCCTTAACTGACATTCTTTTGCACATCAGTGTAAAGCTAGAGATATTCAGTTGAAAAACAAACATGAAAGTATTTAGACAGTATCGGTCGTACATGTATCCCCTTTCATGAAACTTGTTAGACTCTTGCTATTTGAAACTTAGATGGATAGTTATTTTCCATCACATTTTTCACCAAAAAAAAGGTTGCAATTATTCTGAGCAACTGTCTATGTGAACCATTGTAACTAAGTAAATAGAATGCACACAGCAAGTGATTTTAAATAGTATAACTACGTCTAGGCACATGATTGTATTTGATACCTAGAGATAATGCCATTACAATTTTCAGGCTTCCACAACACACTGCGGTAAACCGATTAGGTGCTTGGCTCATGTCATCTTGCAAGCAAGCATTATAAAGCATTATCAGATAAAAAAAGGTTTATATGGAACGTATATATTGTCGCACACAAAGAGTCATTTGAAAAGAGAATTTCAAGCAGTGATTTGTATTTTTAAAAATATTATTAATGCCAGAAGTGGGAAAAGAGACATTTTTGTGAATATGATGCATTTTGGCAACGATGAAAAACTAAAAACAGTTAATAACGTGACGAAATTCCTAAGAACTGTCTTACTTCATGAATTAACTATAGCATTTTAGAAAGGTACCATTTTTTACTTCAGTGTGTATTGCACATTTATATGCAACGTGTTTCAACATTAGTGCTGTATTTGTACACTATAAGTAGTATGAGATTTTTTTTGTGGCACCAGTATTTACGTGAATACATTTTTAAATGTTGTATTGCCAAGGCTTCATAAATCAATACCCACATATTATTATTATTATTATATGTGTGAGCCTTTGGACGTACAGTATATTGATACCTCTCACCTTGGCATGTTGGAAGTGGCACCATTCGTCCAAATACCCCTTAGTGTTAGTAAATGAACCCTTAAGCTACAGGATCTGAGCACAGCACTTTAACTTGGGTACTAAATGTGTCATGGTAGCAGACAATAATTGGGTCCCTTTTCAGTCCAATTAAAATAATATACAGTAGAACCCCCATTTTAAATTTTTCAGGGGACCAGGAAAAAATTATGTAAAATCCGGGGAAATGTAAGATTAGGGAAATGTGTTAAAGTAACTTTTTCTTCAAGTACTGAAAGGATATAAACACAGGAGTCCATTTTACTTTCAGATACAATATTTACTGTTTTAATAACAAGGTTTAAGCAATGTTACACTATGGGGGACATGTGCAAGGCCTCTCTGTCAGTCACATACACAAGCTAAAGCAATAAGTGATTGGTGCAGGACTGTATAAGGGGCAGACTAATTGGAATTAACCATTTACAGGTAGAACTATGACAAAATATACATCTGTTTAGTATTTTAAACCTCTTTATTTCTCAAATAACATTCATAGAGGAAAAAACTGTTTTTGGGTACACAATTTTGATGTAAAATCTGGGAAAACATTACTTAAAATCAGGGAAATGAATCCATTGAAATACATTATAAATTAAGGGGACCATAAATAACAAATGTAAAATGCGGGAAAACTTAGGGGCATATTTATCATGGATCGAATTTCAAATTGAAAAAACGTCGAAATTCGAATTCAAAAAGACCAACTGAAATTAAGTCTACGTTTTTTCTTTTTTGGTCGAATAGGTCAGTTTTTGATAGAATAGGTCCGTATTCAGCCGAATTCGAATTGTACGAATCAAATTAATATCGCATTTGATCGAATTTGATTCAAAGTTTTTCCCAAAAACCAATTGACTCCAGATCGGTTCTAGGATGTCCCCCATAGGGTAAAACAGCAATTCGACAGGTTTTGGATGGTGAATGGTCGAATTAGAATTTTTAAAGAGACAGTACATGATACATTTCGAAATTCAAATTGTTTGCAAATTCTAATCGAATTTGGACTATTCCCTAGTCGAGGCACACAAAAATAACTTGAAATTCAATTTTTTTTTATTCGAAAATTCACCTTGACTTTTGATAAATCTGCCCCTTAAAATCATGGGACTTACAATCGAGGTTTCACTGTAATTTTCCAACCGTCAGGCCTAGAGCCTTCCTAAAGCTTTTGAACAGCTGCACTAGCTAAACAAATAATTTACTCTTTATCAAGAAACTCATTTTTCATAGTGTTATATTGAACAATTCTTCATTTATGTTTTCAGTAGTCTTATGGCATGATGCTTCACATTACAGAAGGATACATTTGCAAGAAAATCCCTGGTTCCAAGCATTCCTCATAATAGATCACCTGTAGTACCGCATAATTAAATAATTACTAGAGCTATGTGCTTCCATGACTATAGAAGGACTGTGTTGACAAAAATTTTAAGGAAATACTGTAGACCCAGTAGAGATACCCAAAATGAGTCGCCAGACATCTAGTGGATGGACAGATTTGTAGACTTCATCCTAGAAGGTGAGAGACAGTGTAGGCATGCTAGCTGAGCAGCTTGGGCTCCAACAAAGGGCTCCATGGGTTACAACCACAACCAGGTCACCTATTAGTACAGAGACCACTGTAATAGGTCCAGGGATAGTGAGATGCTTATAAAATGGTTTAGACCTCTTTGATTGTGCCAGGTAGGACAAACCGACTTTTAGACCAGTAGGGTCCCTGAGAAAGGAGCCTAAAGATCTGGTGAGGCGGTTAATGGTTAATGGTGAAGTACAAGGAGAGTGAGCCCCAAGATAGTACTGTGTTCTTGTGGATGATTTAGCAGTCATCTTAGCAGCATATGAAGCTATGAATGAGCTCTATGTAAGACAATTAAGAAAAGAAGTAGGTGAGAAAGTTGCAAATTGTTCATTAAAATGTTCATATATTCATCTGCAAGGAAAAAAAGGTGGTGCTCCAATGTATTCACCATCCAAGTGTTCATTAGCTTTCCACTAAAATGATGAAGTATTCGCACTACCTTGCATTATACCATTACATAAACCTGAAAGGATCAAAACAATATGGAACAGTGGAGACATGAAGCCACCCTTGGTGAGGGACAATATAGATGCCTGAGTTGGTGTGATACTGGATTCAGCTGGAAAGTAACGTTAAGGCCAAGCAGATGGAGTGTGGCAATAGTTTTGTGGCCTAGACTAGGGAATTCAGTGAGGCAATGCACCCCATGAAAAGTGTGGTTGTGATGACAATTACAGTAAGTCCAGCATAGTAATGACCAACGCAGGTTTACATAAACGTGGAGAAACATAGAGAGAGTAGCAATAAAAGTGTTAGAGGAAGCATGAGGTAGAAGTTCCCCTAAAGTTGTAGGGTAATAGGAACCAATCTGGGCCAGTGTGTTGGGCAAGAGAGCAGTTTTGGAAAACTGTTGTGTCCACTTGTGCTGGGTGTCAATTGTAAACAGGGGGTTGTAGACTGGACCCTTTCTTTAAGTACCCAAGAAGTCTTATGCCAATGTGGAGCATATCATTTTAATGGTGGTATTGATACTGAGATGTTAAATTGAACATATTATACATACGGAGATACAAACGCTACATCCCAGTCTGGATTTATTAGCAATGGGACACTGTTTATAAAGGTTGACTTTACAGTGACACAAATAGAGAAAGGCAATACATCCATTTTTTAATAGATGCATATTTCTGAAGGCATTGTTTAAAGAATATCCTCATGCAAATGCGATATCTACACCTTTGTTATGCTGAATATATTAACAGAGATTGATTGTAAAAGTGGATATTTGTGGCTTTAAAGTTGTTTATATTTTTCTACCTCCCATTTTGTAAGTCAGATGCATGCGTGGATTGCTTGTAGTTAGAAATGCAATTTTGGTCTGTCTTACAATACTGTATCATAAACTATCTTGCCAGTGAATGCTATAACAATAAGTCACTGTCTTTAATTTAGCTATCCTATTAAAGTGCTTTATTATACCAACCAAAGTTGATTAACTCAGTGGGTATTCCTGAGTTTATGAACCTGAAGTAGTACAACTTTCTTTTCTGGGAAAGAAAAAAACAGCAGAAAAGTAGTAACTTTCTTGTTAGTAAAGCAATACATTTGTCTTACACTGTGTCCGGCACAGAAGCTGATAAATGAACAAAGGCCCAGAGTGCACCAAGACGGATGTATTTATAATGATCGTAGTACCCAAGCCAGCAATATATAAAGTAGCCCGCTAGCTGACAGTGAAACTAGCTTTGAAATATATGTTCCTTTAATTCAAACAGTATAGTTTTAAATTAGTAAGTACATATATCATAATTCTCTAAATGAAACGTTGGTATTAATGAATGGGCTTCCATGTCTAAAGCTTACTTTATAGGTTGAACCCCTGCAATTGGGTGTGTTGGTGGTTTCCTAATCCACTGAGCAGCTGGTAAAGTGAACTCAGAACTGGGGAACATATCTGCTGGCAAATTACCACACTCTAAAAATTCCTTTTAGAGATATTAGAGGCACATTAAGAAACCTAGATATGTAAGAAATATCACTATATCTGGATCTGCTGCGCCATCAGAGAGGACCTCCAATAACTCCTTTACTACAAACAGGGGTTCATGCAGTATTTGGCATACAGCATACTATCACAACTGGCCCCAAATAAAATTTAAGATTTACTTGACTGTTTCATGGTGCAGCAGAGCCCTTTCTATTGAATGTATAAGAAAGTAATATAGAAAAAAAACAATTTGATACAAATTGTATTTGATACAATAATTTATATTTTGGTTTAAATTGTATCATTAATGAAAACTGTAGTTTAGGGTCTGCAAGTAGAAATAAGTAACTCACCACACTTGGGAAGTGGCCCAGGTGTGCCACCCTGAGCCCTCAGCACGGGGAGCGGACAAGCCGAACAAAATCTTTAAGGAGCAGGAACTCAATGAAGGCAATCTTCCACCAGGCAAATACATATCAAAGTGAAGTTTATTGTGTCCACAGCCTTACGCGTTTCGTGATAAACACAATCATAGGCTGATGAAGCGCTTAATCATAGCCTATCACGAAACGCATACGGCTGTGGACACAATAAACTTCACTTTGATATTTATCTGCCTGGTGGAAGATTGCCTTCATTGAGTGCCTGCTCCATAAAGTAAATTGTATCATTGTTCTTGTTTATGGGACTGTGCATTTCATAGATTAAGATTATAAAAGAGAACTTTACACCAAACTATCCAACCAGATTTCGAGCCATTAGCAGATTTGTTCAGCAAACATTTTGAATTAGAAACAAAAAAAGAGAAACTACCTATTCTGTTCAGTTTCACTGGTTGGTTGGCTGGCTGGACAGAATTTCAGAAGTAACATCTCTTGATGCTGATAGTTTCTTCTTCTACAGAGAAGCATCAGAAGATGCCTCCTGCATTAGTAACTCGAGATTCTAGAATTCTGTCAAGCTAGTTGTCACGTTTGGCACCCTAAATCCAAAACCAGGGCTAAGCTCCCTGGTCTTGGCTCTTGCTTCTGCCTAAAACAGCAGCCTTTCACTTCGGGAGGAGCCCACCACTAATTGGATGCCGCCAGGTCTTAATAAAAGAGGAACAAAGCAAAAGGTTCTGGACAAGCAAAGGGGCACAATTGTTTTAATAAGGATACTGGATGGAAGAAAACACAGCTCGGAAGACAGGCCAGACAGACAAGCAGAGTACAAGAATAGTCAGACAGGTCGGGTTTGTGCAGGCAGAGTTCAAGGAATGATCAGACAGGCCAGGTT
Organism: Xenopus petersii; assembly: GCA_038501925.1. NCBI lineage: Eukaryota > Metazoa > Chordata > Amphibia > Anura > Pipidae > Xenopus > Xenopus petersii. The sequence continues at coordinate 31,196,222 of CM076676.1, read as the reverse complement.
CAGGATTGGAGAGTGTAGAATAGTCAGGCAGGCAAGGGTCAGCTTGGAGAAGTCAGAGTAGTCAACAACAAGCAGGCAAGGGTCAAACCAGGATAATCAGAAAGGATTTACTAGAAATATACAGTCAGGAACCAACTAAGTTGAACCTAACAATGGGCAATGTCTACTAGTCGAATCCCCTTTTTATACTTTTGAATTACGTGCCATTGCACTATGACATCATCATGCCATCACATAAACCCGGAATCACATGGTCACACCATAGGAGAACTGGCGCCAAAGGAACAGAGAGGAACCATGTGGCAGGCTTTTCCCCCGGCGCTGCGGCGAGCATCCCCACCGGCCACTAGACCACCAGGGTATGGGATCCTTACACTAGTCAACCAGACAGACAGAACAGCAGGGGGATCCTGTTCAAATTCAGAATATCATAAAAGAAGATAAATTGTACAGGCATTTCTTGTACAAGGCACAGTTCATGAATCCATCTTTGTTTTTACAGAAGAAAAACTAAATTTCGGGTTTGTCTCCATGTACTGAAGTCTAAGACTATGAAGAATAGGTGCACTCCATACAGATATGTATTGCACGTAGTCAGGGTCAAACTGGGGAACCAGAAGCCTACTGGGGCAACTGCTTCAGGGGACTCACACACCCTCGGACCCACCACCCCAACACCAAAGACACATTAGGCACCTCAGACCACCCCCGCCCAAGCTGACAAAATGATAGGGCGACTAAACAAGGGTGTTCCTGCCACCCCACTAGACCACCAGGTATCGTAAAATGTTTTGGGAAGCTGTCGAGAAGCTAATTTTTGAGGCAATCACAAATTATCAAACAGAAAGTCTGGTTTGCCTGTCTTAAAAGCTGATGGTATAGTGCTGAGACTTTGTAGCTTTAGGTCTCCTTTAAGATAACCAGTGTACCCAAGTTTGGAAGAATAGGGACAGTTTCACATTAGTCCACAAAAACAGCATTAAATGAGGGTGATTTTGTTCCCTTTTAGATGCCTAGCTCAAAAGAGGTCCACAAAATAGTTCAGAAAGAGAAAGTAGCCCTGAAAACTATATACAGCATTTGTACTTCTGACAGCCGTAACCTCTAGAAAAGAGTTTACATGCATCACACAACTGTTCCCTATTTAACTTGGCATTTTTCTAGGTTCATTTTTCTTTTGCATTGTCAGAAAAAAACTACTACAATAAATGAACTCACTCTCTGAAACTGCAAAAGTAAAGGTAAATTTGATTGCTTCTTATGGTACATTGGTTGTCTGTCCAATATGAGGCTACGGAAATTGGCTTAATGGTGCCTGCATAGCATTACAGTACAATAGGATTTGATTCTGAACGTTGACCTTTTCCATTGTGAGGTCGACTTTGAAGCCGACGTTTGATTTTTTTTTTTGTGCACTTAAGAACTCGCTCTTAAGAAGTATTAACATTCTTTCCAGATACATTAATTGGAGGGTGAAAGTCAGCTCTTCAATCTAAAGCCTTGTAAATTGATAGAGTTTTCTGTAGGAGTGAACATCATATTTCTGACATAAATTTGACACTGCAACTGCTACCAACAGATCTAATGCCACTTCAGCTCTATCCCTTAACAAATGTGATTTCCAACCTCCAATTTGCGAGCAAAAATAGCTGGAATTTCATAGTTTTTTCACTCATTTAATACAGCCAGCTAGGACTTAATATTTCCTACATTTCTTGTCTATGAAGTTAATAGAGATTTCAAATAGTACATTTTATTTACAATGCCAGAAAATCAGTTACATAAAGAATCTGTTCATGGAGAACCCAAACAAAGACCCTTGAGATACAACAATAACTATAATGGGAATTTATCACCAGCCTAACATTTCTGTTGGTTATAGAATGTCAGAAATGTGTGTTAGTGTGATGACGACAATAGCTTTTGATGCTAAAGAATCAATAACATTTAACGAATTTCTAAATTCACCAACTCTTATTATCTACAACAGTGATCCGCAATCAGTGGTTCATGAGCAACATATTACTCACCAACCCCTTGGATGTTCTTCCAAGTGGTCTTAAAGCAGGTGCTTATTTTTGAATTCATAGTTTGGAGTCAAGTTTTGGCTGCATAAAAAACAGGAGTACTGCCAAACAGAGCCCACAGTCCAAATGGGAACTAACAAATGACCAGTTGCACCACCCAGGATAATTTTCATGCTAGCATTACTCAACTTCAACTATTCTTACTTCTGAATGTTGCTCATGGGTAAAAAAAAAAAAACATCCAACATCCAACATTTGATTCTGAACATTGACCTTTTTCCATTGTGAGGTCAACTTTGAAACCAATTTTTGATTTTTTTTTTTTTTGTGCACTTAAGAACCCACTCTTAAGAATTATTAACAACCTTTCCAGATACATTAATTGGGGGTGAAAGTCAGCTCTTCAAACTAAAACTATTATACCATTATACTTATTATTGTATCTCAAGGATCTTACCTTCTAAAAAGGGTGGAGGATTATAACTATGAGGGGAGACTATGAAAGTTGGGGGTTGTTTGATCTGGAACTAAATGCTTACAATGGAACATGATTAAATTAGAAGGCATTATAAACGCATAGCGGGGGGTTCCCATAAGAAGGATTACCGCACCAGAGGCCATCCCTTTAGACTAAGAACAGAACTTTCATTTGAAGCAACGTAGGTGGCTCTTCTCAGTGAGGACAGTGAGGTTGTGGAATGCACTGCCGGGTGATGTTGTGATGGCTGATTCTGTTAATGGTTTTAAGAGGGGTTTGGGTAAAGGCTATTGTCATATAGGTATCAGATCCGTTATCCAGAAACCCGTTATACAGAAAGCTCCTAATAATGGAAAGGCTGTCTCCCATAAACTCCATTCTGAAAAATACAAATTTTTAAAAAGGATTTCCTTTTTCTCTGTAATAATAAAACAGTAGATTGTACTTGATCCCAACTAAGATTTCATTAATCCTTTGCGGAAACAAAACAATCCTATTAGTTTTATTCAATTTTATGACTTACGACTTAAGACTTTGGCATGAATATCCAAATTACGGAAAGATACATTATCTGGAAAACCCCAGGTGCCGAGCATTCTGGATAAAAGGTACCATACCTGTACTATAATCTAAAATTAGTAGATTAAGTTTTTGTTTGGCAATATATGCCATCTCATCTGGACTATAGCACTTTTTAATGAGTTAGATCAAGTGACACAGAACATATTATATTATGTCATCCAGCTTGTGTACAAGGCACATAGTAGGTAGTGCCGGGCAACAAAATTCCAGATATATCCTATCCATACATCATGGTAACTTGATTCAAGCTTGTAATATTAGATGCAATATTTCAAGAATTATTAAGGATGTGACTATTTTCACTAGGTATAATGTGTTGCAGACTCATTGTGATATAGCATATATACATAAACCTGGGTCTATGAACTAGGTAAGAAGAAAAAAAATTAAATATACATACAAATAAAGCCCAGTAATAGGGTAATCACACATGTTTTATTTATGTGCTTACACTTGAAAAATATCCAACAAATGGATTGGTAAATTGTTGCTAGAAGTGTCTCATAAAGATCCTAAAACAACTAGTCAGCATGTCTGGAATTCTGATTTCATTTAAATAGATATCTTAACAATGTTAATTATTCTACTGTGGATGAATAGTAGACTATGTCATAACAGAAACTAAAGGGATAGTTTACTTCGTGGTTGCAGAGTTTAAGCAATGAGCCCCTTTTCATTTCTTTTCATAATTAAAGTGAAGCTGAAAAATATTCTTGGACCAAAGGAAGTAATTTTATAAACTGGATGTAGCATATATTTATGGACGCAAATGGCATCCTCCGCTAGGGGGGTACCAGACATTGCTACTGTTATGGTATAACCTTTGGCAGAAAACCTCAGAACACCACAGAAAAACTCACCCACTTTCTATTCATTCCTATGGAATTTTTAAAATGGCAGTTATCAATGGAGTTCACCATTTGATAAATATGCTTTTAAAAACCCCAAAGGAATGAATAGAAAGTGAGTGGGTTATCTGTGGTGAGCTCTAATTTCATACTTTGATAAATACAGTATGTTCCTATATGTATATATTATGAATAGAAAGATAAGTAATGAAGTAGCAATAAAAATTGATAGCCTTACAGAACTTTTGTTTTTTAGATGGGGCCAGCAACCCCCATTTGAAAGTCGGAAAGGGTCAGAAGAAGAAGGCAAATAATAAAAAAAACTATACAAAATAAAATAAAAAATTGCAAATGACAATATGCTGCCCCTTCCCCCATTGAATTTGCTACCTTAAGTGCTCATGGCCAATATGAGCTATTTCTGCAAACATGACAACTAGATACTGTAGGATTCTGGGATAGTAGTTTAGTAAGAGTAACAGTTTAGTATCACAGGTAACCCAAATTTTGTGTAGTTTTTCTCAACTAAAGATGCAGTATCATCATATGTGGTAAGGTAAGCAGTCCCTGGAGGTATAGGGGCCCCATGAGGCCCTAATTCATGTACAATTTCAATAAATATTGGTAAAACAGGTCAACCTCTAGACATTTTTGGGGCCTGAAAAATTAGTTGCTGTGGGACCCAGTAATATCCAGTTATGCCACTGGCAGATTCCATTATTGGGTGCCACAGCATGTGTCAACAAAAGAGAAGCATGTCTTATCCCATTATTGCCTAGTACCTGCATTAGATATCAGAATCATGTAATCCTCCTGGATAATATAAAGGTGCTCAATAAACTGCTATAGGGTTAATCAATATACAATTTAGTGAGCATTTACCATGACATCACAAACATATCTCTAGTCTCTCTCTCTCTTCTCACTTCTTGTAAACTATTATATAAATAAATAGTCATCAACGGATCAGCCACTCTGATCTATGTCTGGTGCACTTTGAATGATATTGTTTTTCTCAGAGGTGTATACGTGATTTGTCTACTATGCACCTTTCTGATATTTGTTTTACACAGCCAGTGCATTATTTTGGTCCAGTACCAGACCTCAGTGCACCCCATCAGCATGTGAACATTATGAGAATGACTTAATGTGCATGAGGAGAAGTGACATATTCTGAGTGCATACTACTTCACTTCCATCTGCCATGGGCCAGCCAGGTACTCACTACCCCTCCCCCCCTCATCCACCTTTGGCTTTAGTTGGGAAGTAACTGGCAGTGACGGGATTTAGGAATTTCTTTATTTACCATATAGGCCCTATAAAGCTTCTGTCCTAGGCACAGACTCTCATGTACAACCCTGTACACAACATAAGACTTCAGTATTGTGTACGTAGTGACATCAGCACAATAATATACACTAAAGAACTAAAGAAACAACATTATTTTCAGTGTGACATTTAATATGATGGTTAATATGATAACCATCTATTAAGCATACATATGGGTATGTAGATGAACAATAGAAGTACAGAGAATAGCAATGAGCAAAACATTTCACCATGTACAGATTAGCAACAAACTTGCACATTTTGCCAGTGGTAAACATTTTTCTGAAGCTGCTTAAAAATGTTGCCCCCGTCTAGTTTTGCTTTGTGCGATAAAACATAAAAAAAAAGATGTGTTCCAAAAAAAAAATGCGAGAAAAAAAAGAGAGTGTGACAAACGCATATATCATTTTATCCTTCCTCTCTCCTTCCACATAAACCAAAGGGATCTGAGCCATCCTACTGCCTCATCCTACTGCCCATAAGGACATATACATAAATATATGGTTTATTTATTTAAATGTGGGATACAAAGCACCCAGATATTATGTGTTGGTGGTCAGATGTATTATTATTATTATTAGTTGCTAGTTATAGTGTAGTAGTAGAAACCATTACCAGTCAACCAGCAGTAATGTCAAAAATCACAGACATGTTTTTAAAAACTTGGCAACACGAGAGCCTCTCTTTCTATTGAAAAAACAGTTGTAGCATAATGAATGAGGTTCTCTAACAATGTAGGGCATGCGTGTAGCAGTATACTGAGCGAAAAATGCATGTGATTTTGCCATTACAAAGCAGAAACACCTACAAAAAATGGCCTTAGACTCTAAAGTAGTTTGCTACAAAAATAATGTGCAATGTTGCGCAACAAATACGTTTAGCTAATTTTTTGTTGTTTCGTAATTTTTCCGATGAAGCGAAATCGGACAGATTTGCTCATCACTAATAGAGAATTTCAGTTGTCAAGGTCAAGAACTACATAATGATTCATATTGAGCATTTCAACTTCTTATAAACTGTTCTAAAGGCTTTCTAGAAGGTAAGCTTCAAAGGTTCCACTGAATAGGGATTCCAGGTATATATCCCTTAATGTTAAACTATTCATAAAGACTTGCCATTTTCTTCCATACCATAGATTTATTGATCATCAGCATGTGCCTGCAACTGAGCCAATACAATGGTGCAGGTAGGGCAAAAGGCTAATGGCAGCATATGGGCTGATTCTTCAGCAGGACGATTTCAGCCCCTTTGTGAAATTAGCCAAAGAGTAGGGATAGGGAGGAAAGAATGTGGTCAAGTGTGCCAGATGCATCAAATAGCCTGTTTCATCTCAATGCAAATACAGGAGGAGTTCAGCTTAACCTAAATTCTGGAACATACTGCAACATTTTTTTACTGTTAATTAGTGGTAAATGCTGTCTCATGTAAGTCAAAACAAGAAAATAAAGTGAGCTTAATATTTACTGTAAAAGAATTGTGTAAACGTGTAACCCCCTATATATAATAATTTGGAATATTTTGCAATCAGAACCTTTAAAGCCCATCATAAATGTGAGTTACTATCTACCCCACCCTGATGGACAGTTTTGGATAAGAAACCTCCTTCTATTAGTGCAGAAGCAGTAATAGAGCTATTACTTTTTATATGAACATATAAACTACTCTCCAATGAGCATTTCATTGGTCATATATATTACCTGTCTGATTCATTAAAAAAATATTTACAGAAAAGTTTTGCCGTTTTAGCCACAAAGTACAACAACCAATTCTGTATTAGTTATGGGCGAATAAATTTGGCATGCACAAATTAGCGGGGAATTTCGATGTTCACCGGCGAAAAATCCACTGTGGTCGAAAAATCTGGGCGTGCACTTGAATATTGAAGCACGTCAAAGTTATTTGAACGCCTATTAACTTTAATGAATTTGTTCAAAATAGGCGTGTGTATAACAATTGTCGCGGGCGCCAAAATTGATGGACGTCAAAATAATTTTAACGCGCATTGACTTCAATGTGTTTCCAAATTTTTTGCTGGTTCGTGAATTTCTGCAAAATTCGCATTTTTTTTCAGCAAGGCGAAATGGGACACATGCTTCCATCACTATTCTGTATATATTCTGTAAACGCTTTGCTAGCTTGCCTTTATTGTATAAGAAAAAAAAAAATCACCTTTCTTTAAAACAAAACTATTAACTATGATGACAAAAATAGAAGAAGTTGTATAAATGTATAGCACAAGAAATGAGTAAAAATCTGATCAAGGCTCCGTATCTCAGGAGCTCTTCACAAAGGTAAACAGAAGTTTATATCTGAGTCATAAATATTACACAAGCTGAACTTTTCAACCTACTCCCGACTGACTTCTAAAGCCAATCAAAATCAAATAAAAGCAATGTTCACCAGATAATAGGATAAAAAACATCTTGAATTTAGACAAAGCTCTATTGTCTTTATCTGTGAAAGGCAAGGTGTTGCTTTCCATTAGAACGAAGTTGCCAATCATGCCATGAACAAAATAGATAGTAGTACTGTACACAGACATTATAACAAAGCCATAATGTTAAAATGAGCCCTACAAGAAGCCATTAATCCAGTACAATGCTCAAAATTTTTAATGTAAAAAATATCAGAAAAAAAAGATTAAAGAGAAAAAAATTGTCAAAGGTTCCATTTGGTGGCTACATAACAAAGCAATGAAAAGAAATAATATATTGATGTCTATTGTCTACAAAGATTGAAAAATGAGCTTTATCTATGTCTTGAAAGGACCAACATTTTATAGGACATGATCCAAACATGGGAAAGGGTGCTCCAAGTAGATTTCATATAGATCTTTTTTACTATGATTTGTAAAGGTAGAGCATTTTTCCTACATGGTATCAAATTTAGGGATGTAGCGAACTGTTCGCCGGCGAACTAGTTCGCGCGAACTTCGACTGTTCGCGTCCGCCGAATGTTCGCGAACGTCGCGCGACGTTCGCCAATTGGTGTTCGCGTTCGATTCGAAGTAAAATTTCGTTCGACCATTCGACCGTTCGATCGCTAAAATCGAACGATTTCCATTCGTTCGAACGATTATAAGCATTCGATTGAATTAAAATCATTCGATCGAATAGCTTCGATCGTTCGATTCGAACGAAAATCCTTCGATCGTACGAATAAAATCCTTCGATCGTTCGATCGAACGATTTTATCGAGCGTTCGAAGTTCGCGAACTGTTCGCGAACTGTTCGCTTTTTTGCCGGTGTTCGCGAACGGCGTTCGCGAACACATTAACGGCAGTTCGCTACATCCCTAATCAAATTAACAATATCTCAGAATTCAGTTTTGAGTTCTTAAGATCCCATGAGTTAATAATTATTCTTTATATTTGAACCTTACAACCATTAAAACTTAAACAATTGTAAGAAGGTTAAGAAAAAGGAACATTTTATAATATAATGGTGTAAAAAAAAACATTGTTACTTATGTACCACAAGTTTTATAGGAGAACTATCATGAAAGCAAAAAAATACTATGCTCTATTTCACAGAAATCTATAAATATAATCAATACAAATGTATGTTCTGTGTCACAGTCAGCACCCTAAATTCAGAACCAATGCTAAGCACCCTGTTCTCTTCTCATGCTTCCGCCTTAAACAGCCATCTTTCACCTCGGGAGGAGCCATCAGCTAACGTATGCCGCCAGGTCTTATTACGAGAGGTGCCAAGTGAGGGGTCCTGAACGAGCAAAGGGGCACAACGGTAAAGCAAAGTCTTTTGGGCAGACAGTCACGTTACAAGGTGTAGACAGACGCGTAGTCAGATCAGACCGGGTCAGGGCAGGCAAAGTACAAACGGAGTCAGGCAGGCAAGGGTCAAATCAGGAGATCAATCAGAAAGGGATACAGATACAGCAGAGTCGGTTATCAGGCACGGGTCAGGATCGTCAGTAGCAGGCAGGGGTCACAACAGAGAATCAGATCGCAGAATACAGAAACTTAGATAGCACAGAGGCACCAGGGACTCATAATGAGGAAACCTATAACGGGCAAAGTTCTGCAGCCCCAATGCGCCTTTTAAACCATTTGAATTTCATGTCATTGCACAGTCATGCAATCATGCCAGCGTGATTGCGCACAGAAAGCCCAGAAGTTTGAGACGCGCACGCCCTAAGGCAGTGTATCGCAGGACGCCAAAGGATCAACACCACGCGGCGGGCGTCCCCGCCGGCCCACTGGACCACCAGGGTGAGTGGCCCCTAACCATGTTAATCTTTACTATCACTGTTTCTCTTCAAGAAGGCTTTGCAACACAGTTGGGGTTTTTGAAAGACAGCTTAAGTACATCATCTAGGCTAAGGGGACATAGACATTTTGGATTTCATGACAGATTCCCTTTAAAGCCTTGCTTAATATTTGTGGCAGAGGCTGAAACTGTTTGTTCCATTGCTATAAAGAATATAAAGAAATGGAGAACCCATAATTCTACAACATGATTTGTGAAATCAATTTAACATATTCAGCATGTAGATTACATACATAAATACAAAGGAGAAAGTGGGTCCTGCTTACTATGTAAAAGGATTGACTGATGTTGAATGAAATAGCCAGTGAGAATATTATTGCTCATCCAGATAATAAATTACCTGAAACTCCATGGAATTAAAGTTGTTGTTAAGTCTATGGTACATGCAAATCTATAAATTGTCCCTATTAATACAAGTGTCCCACAAAAACTGATGATGATGGTACCGTCTTAGTAAATAAATGTTTGTGCTAATAAACTTTCTAAAACATAATCACTGCACTTGAGGGTAATGGTACCTGAGACATTTTGTTGCCAGTGCTAAATCATGTAATCACATGAAAATGCAATGGAAGGCATTCAATAATAGTGATAACAAGAGATATTTTATGGAATGATTTACAAATAGAAAACAAATACTTTTAGCTACATAGTTGGCTGTTCTGCAGGTATTAAAAACATCTAGAATGTATACATAGGGGTCTTATAGACTTTTGCATATTCTTTTGCCAAAGTGTCTTAGTTTTGAAACACAGAACCCTTCAGCTACCCCCTTGATTACAATGTTGCCTGCATTCACTATATTGGAGAGGGACATACAGAGGCATGTAGGCATCATGTTCCCTAACTTGCAAGTCATTTAGATGTGCAAGTTTGGGAATGGTAGAAAATTTAGATGACAATGGTGCCCTTGTCCCTATTGCCTCCCAATGGAACAGCACTGACTTGTCCCAGGTTTTTTTTATCTAGTGCAGAGTCAGACCACAATCAGATTGGGTATGGTGCTGGCTAATTAAACACTAATATGTGCTCTATAGTGCCCCCCATTGGTCTGTCATTCTTCCCCTGCTCAGAATTTTGGCAAAATGCTTTGTTGTTCTCTTTGTTGCTAAAAAGCAAAGACATCATCCCAATAACAGTGTTTATGTGGTCTAGGTCTGCATGTTTATTAGGAGCACTGTGTTTTATTCTTAGTCCTTTTTATCCACATTTTGTTATGTTTGTATTTCAGACTAAAATTACATTTGCTTTATATTTTAAATATTACTCCTGCTTTAAAGCTATGGGAACAGTATGAAGACAGCTTGAGTGAGTGCTTTAATCAGACAGATCAATAGGTGACAAATTGACCAATGTCCCATGGCTGCCAAATTAAGCTGTTTATGGAAAGTAACCTAACCAAACAAAATCATGTCAAACCCATAGCACTTGTGGCAGTGATTGATAGCTTACTCCAGGCCTTTAAATGTGATTTTTCTTGACAGTTTGCTTTAAAAACTGTGTCCTGCTTTGCAACATGAAGTCACATCAATCTGAGAAAGAAATAATATGCAGAATATAATTTTTTGTACCAGAAGTTCCCATACATAAGAAAGCAGTTTGCAGTAATTTGCTTGGAAAGTTTGCTTCCTTTGGTGTATGTAATAATGCAGAAGTCATTATAATATATTAGAATAATACGGATTTAAATATGTATGTTTAGCATCATCCTGTGCCTTCAAAGCTATTGTTAGGTCTTTATTTTACAGTGCCAGGCTAATGAAAGAACATTTTTAAGAGTTACAAAATATATTGTAAAAGAGTGTAGAGGCAACCAATGCAACATTTGGTGAGTGTGAGCTGTGCTGCAGTAGGGTGCCACATGAATGCAGATGGGAGTCAAAAAATTGTTTAAATAGTTGTTTTGCTGTTATCTGCTGTAGACCAGCACTGTATGCACCCAGAGGCTGGACCACCATATGGATTTACCTCAACATAGAATGGTGGCTTGCCGATATTATGATCAGAACCCTTAAACTACTAAAGAAGTGAACCAAGAAATGTGCATTGATCAATTCCCTCTTTTCATATTTCATATGGGGGGGGGCATTTTTGCCTTTATTGTAGATACCAAGTGGTAAGTTACATGGATATGACAAATTGTGATTTGATTAAGATTATGTTCTCCAGCTTTTCTTCCTTTCCTTTCTTTTAGTTTCTACCATGCAAAGTAATGCAATTTGTTAAGGCATCTTCCAAACTGTTGTAAAATTAGTATCCATTTGCTTCCAATGACCCCTCTCACCAACACCACTACCCACCTTATGATTTACTTACATTACATTGCACTGATGAATTGCTCTAAATACTGTAAATAGCATTATTGTTTTTGCAACCCACTATACAGCATTTTATTAACTTGCCAACACAGGACCATTTGTTCTCTCTGGGCTCATCTCACTCCATTTACCTTGAATCACTGCTGCCACTGATGATCACGTCAATCAAGTCAAGTGGAGAGAGTCCATGGTTGCCAGCTTTTCCTTCTTTCCTTTTCTCTTACTGGCAGCTACCAAGCATCCTTCCTCACTTTTCCATTTTGTGAGGATGAGTTTGAACTATGTGTAAATATGTATTAGTAGATAATCTGTTAGGCCCTAAATAGAAGATTATAGAGGCCTATATAACTGTAACGTAATACGTAATAATTCAGCCATATTGTTATATATAGTTAACAACTTTTACCACATTGTGTGTCCTATTTTTTCCTCTCTAAAGGGGTTGTTAACCTTTAAAGGTGACTGTCACCCAAAACAATTATTCAAAATCCTATTTTATCACATTAGTCAAGCAAAATGAACTTTAATTACACTATATTAATTATTTGAATTTTGTTTCCTTCAGTCTGGTAATTAATAATTATAGCAATCATGCAGGAGCCATTTTGTGGACACTGTTATTAAGACAAGCCTTGTATCATCTCAGAATCTTGTTTGCGCACCAGAATGGGGGACCTGAAGTCCATCCCCATGCGCTGTCTACACAATTAAATGGTGAAGAGAACTGGGAGAATGTGGGAAAGCAGTGACATCTAGGAAGTGCTGAATGGAAAGTGAAAGTAACTGCTTGCCCCACCTCTATGCCTAAGGCATAGAGGAGGGGCAGACAATATTTGATTGACAGCTGAGATTTTAAATGAGCTACAACAGCTATGAATGCTTTATTAAAAATAGAAATTGGATTTCATGTTTAATTTGCAAAGGTCTTTTATTATACAGATGTTTGTGTCTGGGTGACAGGTCCACTTTAAGTTAACTTTATGTTTGTCTTTTTCTTCTGCCTCTTTCCATCTGCCAGACAGGGGTCACTGACCCCAGTAGCCAAAATAACTATTGCTAAGTGAGGCTATAATTTTACTGTTATAGTTTCTTTATATTAGTATTCATCTATCCAGGCTCTCTTCTATTCAAATTCCTGTCTCTTTTTCAAGTCATTGCCTGGTAAAATTGATCCTAGCAACCAGATGGCTGCTGAAATTGCAAACTTTTGAGCTGTGCATTAAAAAGTTATTTAAAAATCATAAAAACCAATTGGAAATAGTCTTAGAATATGAATGTCTACATTATGTAAAGGTGAACTGCCCCTCTGATTTTTGAACATGTAAATTCTTATACAGAAATTCAGCAAATGTAAGATTTTTTAATTGATTCTTAGCTGCAATGTTCTTACTCTCCCACTCCCCCAAATATGGACACACACATACACACAAAAACATACCTGTACCTCACTAACCTTTACTGATGATGATGACAAACAAGCTAAGAATGTGAAAATATTGATACAGAAATGACTGTGTTGACCAAAAAGCAAAAGCCTGGAACAAAATATAAGTGACCTTTCCCTCTTAGCTTTTAACTTTTCTGCACCTCGTCACCTAATTTAATGTCACTCATAGGTTCAGATCAGGTTTAGACTGGGAAAAAGTATATACTTTACAGGTTGATCTTCATGTGGGTTATAAATGAAGGGCTAAATTAATGAAAGGGTTACCTGCCTATGATTAAAATTTAGGGCATGTCAATAGTGGAGAGCCAAGGCAGTTAGTCAAAGGGACTGTTATCTTCACATTAGCTGTTTATTTGGATATAGAAAAATGATCCCATCAACTGTGGCCCACAAACATTGTTTTACTGTCACAGACTTTTCATTTTCCAAAATATTTTTTTATAGCAACACTCTATCTATCTTAATGAAATATCTAGCTACAGTGATTTTCAGCCTCTGAATGATCTGTTTCTTCTAAATTTTATAGTGGGACATGTTCCTCTACTGTAGTCTATGGAGAGTTGTCTAATTGGATCACAGGTCATTAAAAAGTATGAGAAGAGCGCAGGAGAAATGACCTGTTCTCCAGGAAAATGTAAAGTAAAAAGTTTTACCGATTCTAAAATCCACCCAATTTACGGTTATTGTGCCATTCAAAGAAATGTGACCTTTGGTTGAGTATCCAAAGAATTTATTTTAAAGGGCAACTGAAATTTATTTAGAAACTCTGTATCTTATACATTGGATTGATTTACTGTCTTGGAGGTATAAGCTCCATATAGTCAACATCTATTGAATTATTGACTCTAAATAATAGCACTAAGCTCAGCTGGTGAAATCAAAGGCATTCACATTGTATATCGATCAAAACTAAAACATTTCCATTGTTATCTTTCACAAATAAAGGCCTGGATTCTGTTTCTTCCTGAAATTTTTACTTTAGGTCCTCTTGGTCTGACACTCATGTTCTAGAATAGCTTATACCTTAGTGGCTCCAAGATGATGTGGAGACTACTGTAGGTATCTGGAAAATATAAATGTGATGTTATGTAGCAGTGAATACATAACCATGGCATCACTAGGAAAATTAATGGCATAACATACCAGTTTTAAAGCTAGCCATACACCTAAAGATCCACTTTGTCGTACCCTGACATGCCACCTTGAGCTGGCCAATATTGGGCTTATCCAATTGTTAGGCCCTAGGGCCAACAATGAGATCCTACTGGTCACCAATGCAGGCTGTCAGAAGAGGTCTGCATTATAGCATGGTCCTTGGACCGACAGGAAAATCAAACCAGCTTGATTGATGTATGCCTGATTTCCAGACAGATATCGATGAGACAGACCCATTGGGGGCCCCATAAATGGATCAATAAGCTGCCGACTCTGGGTATTACATCCATTATAATGAATACCTGGACATTCTGGTCCAGGAATTTTTCCATTGCATAGGCCACTGTAACTTACTTGTGCTAAAACACATTTACATTTATCATTACCTTAATCAGCATCAGTTACAAGGTATTATTTTATTATTACAGAGAACAGGCAAATCAGTCAACACTATTAGAAATGACTTTGAGATTATATTCATAATTAAACAAATATTTTGATGTTAACAGAATTAATAATCACTCTCTGTGAATGTTTCCTGTTTTGCACAGTTGAATAAACTATACTGACTTCTGCTCGATATTTCAAAACCTTGGGATATTACTATAGACTAAAGAAAAAATAGATGAGACATGAGCTCACAGGAAATATAGATGCATAATATGTGAATATAAAAGTAGACAAATAATTAGCACTCTGCTTTATTTACAACCTCTAATAGGCTTATGGTCATATACGGCAATGATCAAAGTATTAGAAAGATAACAAGCAGCACAAAGCACATTGTATGCCTTTGAAGTGACTATCACAAATAGCCCTTAGTGCTTTCCCTTACAGTGTTCATTATAAACAAGAGTCACATATCTTTCCTTGCCTTATTGATTCATTTGCTGAAACTAGAGTTCTAATGAAAAAGTGTTTTTCCCCCAAGCATTGGTGCCTCGTTAATAGCTGATCTCCTGATGTGCAGAAGCAAGAAAACTAGCCAGCCAGTTACATTTGTGTCATCTAATAAAGCAATATTCCAAAGAACATGGATCTGTTCTCATCTGCCCAGTTAAGCTTTGCAATTGTATTCCAATGAGCCGACATTGCCAGATAATACCTGACTTCTCTTGCCAACTGGGAAAAGGTACTTTTTTTTTTTTTACAAGTTACCAGGAAAACATATATTCTCAGTTTATATGACTGCTAACAAATTAAGGATACTTACTGACAGCAGAAAAATAAAAGTTCAATATGATTATTATTATTAAATTGTTATTTTCATTCAAAGTATAGTGGAGGCAGAGGTTAGCCTCCAAAACCAAACAGCTGTCCAGGACATTTTTCCTCATTTAGTCAATACAAAGGAGGTAGCCGAAAAATGCCGTTATCAAATCTCCTACCAGTTCTCAAAGTTTTCTAATCCGTGTATTCTCCTAGATTTTGAGCTTTCACGGGTAGGGTCATCTGATCTTACTTCATTTATGATATCATTTATATGTGTTGCTCTTCTGTCTTTCATATGCTTTGTGTTTCCAAAACACATTGCATAGTGCTTCAGACCTTGTTGGCTCTTTATAATTAAACAATAACAAAAATATTTTGTTTCCATATTGTTGCTATGGCATGTGCATGGTGGTTGTATTAAGTCTGTCTTCCATATGATTATATTTTTCCATTGTGAAAATGTGACAATTTATAATTATGTTTGCATTGATTTCTTTAGGTTCAGCAAAGGTTGACAAAAACTGTTCTATAGCCATAGCATTCCTTTTCTAAACCTTTAACCTTCTAATACTATGATAATATATTTTCAAGTAACTATTACTTCCATGACCAGGCTTCACTTGGTTCTTAAAGGGATACTGTCATGGGAAATTTTATTTTTTCAAAATGAATCAGTTAATAGTGCTGATCCAGCAGAATTCTGCACTGAAATACATCTCTCAAAAGAGCAAACACATTTTTTTATATTCAATTTTGAAATCTGACATGGGGCGACATATCGTAAATTTCCCAGCTGCCCCAAGTCATGTGACTTGTGCTCTGATAAACTTCAATCACTCTTTACTGCTGTACTGCAAGTTGAAGTGATATTACCCCCCTCCCTCCCCCCCCAGCAGCCAAACAAAAGAACAATGGGAAGGTAACAGATAACAGCTCTCTAACACAAGATAACAGCTGCCTGGCAGATCTAAGAACAACACTCAATAGTAAAAACCCATATCCCACTGAGACGCCTTCAGTTACATTGAGAAGACAAAGACAAAACAGCAGCCAGCCAGAAAGCATTTCATGTGACTTGTGCCTGCATTTCTTGCAGGCACAAGTCTCATGACCAGGGGCAGCTGGGACATTGACAAAATGTCTAGCCCCATGTCAGATTTCAAAATTAAATATAACAAAAACTGTTTGCTCTTTTGAGAAATGGATTTCAGTGCAGATGTTTGCTGGAGTAGCACTATTAACTGGAGCATTTTGAAAAAAAAAACATTTTTTCCGATGACAGGATCCCTTTAAAAAAAATATTTATTGAAAATATCAAATATATTAAGGAGAGAAATAATCTTCCAAGGGGATTACATCATATAAAAAAGGCAAGAGACATACTATATATGTAGAAAGAACCACGGCGTGCTCCTGACAGCTTGGCACAAAATAATATCATAAATCATCTCTAAATTAAAGACCAAGAAACCCAATTTACTCGTTCATATGGGTTCCTATACTTAACTAAATAAGTAAGCTTGCGCTCTTTATTGCAGATTGTCAGCTACAATGTAATATACAGTATAAAGAGACAGGTGCTGAGACTTTTATTTTTTTTAAAAACCCACTTGGGAAAAACCCTGCTCAGCAGAAAGCCAAGGTATTCGAAGGAAAACCATGTTGGAGTTAAGGAACTCCCATGTGGTTTTTGGACCTGAAGGCTCAAGCATTGGACCTCAAATTCACAGTTATTATATATACTGTACCCCTATTGTTCATTTTATAGATAAACCTACAGTAAATGATAAACTCCATTTAAATTTTTTTTACACATAGAGTATTTAAGGCCAGACAAGTTGATGGATGAATCACTGAATCATTTCTCTGTGAATGACACAACACAATTCATGCAAAGCAGTTCACTTAGTACTAGTTATAAATGGAGCGAGATCAAAGGCTGCTCATTAGATACAGGGTGTGTGAAGTCCAAAAGTTTACAAATTAATTTTTTTAGAGGAGATATGACTTACTCTGACGATAATGAAAAAGTCATTGAAGTTACAAATTCAGTCCTGTTTTAAATATGATAAATAATTTTATGCCTTTTATTTCCAAGATTTTCTGCTCTCTTTCAGTTATTTTGAAAGAAGTATGTTTTTGAGGTCTTTACCCTGTGGTTAAGAAGCTGATCTCAAATCAACCATTTATTAAAATCCTATTTTTGAAATTTGAAATTTTCCACTTATTTTAGTTTTCACCATTTTCTTTTTCAAATTGCCTCCAATTTAAATCTAAAATCAACCATTTTTAAGCTGAAAAAAAACAAACTATTTTGATAAAATGAGAAAAAAACATGCTCAAAACATGCTTAGTCATTAAAAATATCAAAGAACCTGACATATTATAAAATTAATTTGGTTGCAGTAACATTTTATTATTTCAATGGCATTTCCATTCTGTTATTGACAACTTTGTCACTTTTTTTTAATTTTGACACTTTATAAATAGCTAACATTCCAAAGTCCAACAAAGAAAATTTCACAGTTGCGGTGAATTCCTGCTATTCGCCGCTGGTGAATAAATTCGCAAAACTGCCACAAAAATTTGCCAGCAAGAATTCGCTGGCGTCAAAAATGAGAAGCCGTTTCGTGAATTGAAACGCCCCCATCACTACTAATAAGTCTATGATGTATTTTTATAATATTGGATGGTCATCATGTCGAGTGGAAGATGGAGGAAATACAATTATTTTCTAATGGGTCATTTTTTTTTTTTCCCTTTCTGCCACCCACCTCCAGGAATCTGGGAGCTAAGCTCTGTATATTTCCTAATTTCCTCCATTTGCTGCCTGGGTCTTAGGTTTACAGATAATGAGGAGTTAATTTAACTGCTCTGAAGAATAACTGCTTTCAATTGAATATTTCTACAGTAATTTGTATAGAAATAATAAGAATTTATTCTATTTCTATATTCTATATTCTTTTTAAAATTACAGCAATAAGCAGAATGTATGTTCAACATAATAACATAACATAATTATTATTTTGACAGAGGGTTTTTTTTCCCAGGGTTAGATCACAAAATATAATAGCCATTGATATTAAATTGGCAATACCATAAGAAAATATTATATCAAGAGACAGTTGTGCTATAGTTGTGCTTGTGCCTACACTTGGAGCCACCTTTGTTAACTATAATAGGAAGCTCACATTTCCTGTCATTTTTTCGCCCAAAAAAAAGCTGAAGAAACAAAACACAACGTGCGATAAAACCCTTATACTATTTTCTAAATGTGCAGACTAGATAGTTGCTGCACTCAATAGGACTAATTATTGATGTGTGTTGTTACACAGAAGATGCTAGCAGATTTGCTTTGGAAAGGGACATTTTCATTCCAAATTAACTTCATGTCAATATTAGGAATAATAACATAAATCTTAGTGACTGATGGCGTCTAACAGAAAACTGCCAAGGGAAAGCATTTTAAAATATTTATGAGGAGTTTTAAGTCTGAAGATTTAATTTGAAACCGTAATTCTAAATTAAAGGAATTGTCTGACTTTGGCCTGTTAACTCTATCAAAATGATTACTGGATATAATCTTCTGCTCCTTACACTGCATTTTCTGCACAGTTGGAAAAGAAGGTAAACTATAGCAAAATATTTAGGGGCAGATTCCCTAGCAAAAGGCAAAGTGGCTGACACTACCGTCAATTTGCCAGAAATCCCATCCACAGGGACAATCATCAATTTACTAGCAGGTGTAAATTTTGCTATCGAACAAGATCGTTGCTAGTTATGTTATGTTCGCATCCTATCACCAGGCAACTTTTCGATCTCGCATCTTCCTAAATCTTATGTAAGTGACATCATATCCTGTATGCCAGAAATCAATTAAAGTTGTAAAAAATACTGGTGATTTTTACTTTTTTAAAGCAGGATTGTCTTCAAAAGTCCAAACTTTTAATATGTTTGTGTTAACATTTTTTCCCCAGACATTTGAGGGGCATGGCACATTTATTTTAGGGTGGGCTCCTGTGTAGAGCATTTGAGGATCTCTTCTGTCTTTATTATGGTTCTTTGGACATTTGTAATTAAAAGTGGCCACTTCAAACATTTGCACCAACATCACTAATAAAGACGTCCAGGTGACTTTTTATGTACCCACCCTATTCAAAAAAGCGTAAGTTTACTAACGAAGTTTTGCTAGGCAGAAATGAATGTAACCAAAACTTCACTATGAAATTCTCTCACTGCTAACTCTTGCGAAAATTTGAGACGCAACCCATTTTAGTGAATTAGCGTAATGAATTTGCACCTGACGAAGTAGCAAGAAGTGTAGTGAAGAGGTTGCAGCAAAAATTTGACCTTTAGTGAATTTTCCTCTTAGAGTTATGTTGTAGAACTAAATGATACACATGTGGGGGCAGATTTACTAAGCTCGAGTGAATAATTCGAATGAAAAAATATTCGAATTTTTTGGGTACTTCGACCATCGAATTGGTCAAATTCGATCAAATTTGTTTGAATCTAATGATTCGAAGTAAAAATCGTTCGACCATTCGATAATCGAAGTACTGTCTCTTTTAAAAAAAACGTTGACTTCATACTTTGCCACTTTAAACCTACCGAAGTCCAGTGTTAGCCTATGGGGACCTTCCCCAGCACTTTTCTAAGTTTTTTTTTGGTTGAATAAAAATCCTTCGATCGATCGCTTAAAATAGTTAGAATCGTTTTGCGCTAAAATCCTTCTAATTCGATATTCGGATTCAAAGGATTTTACTTAAAGGGTCGAATTCAAGGGTTTTTTAAATCTGCCCCGTAGTGTAATGTACTGGATTCGTAGACATACTCTGAAAGGAAATTATTAGGGTTAGGGGTATTGAACTAATTCGTACCACAAGAAGCAGAATACAGTGGGCCTTATTTATAATAACATGGCAAATTTGCTCCTGGGCAGTAACCCATATTAACCATCAGTGATCAAAAATCAGTGATTCATTTTTTTAGTCAGCTGTAAGTTGAATACTGAAAGCAATCATCTGATTGGTTGCCATGGGTTACTGCCCAGTTGCAAATTTGCCTCAGTATGTCTTGAGCAAAGAAAACACTGCCCATAGGACCTATTTTATCAATCTGAGTGTAATTTGGAGTCCATAAAAATGCCAAGCATAAAAGCCTACACCATTCCATTTAGAATCAGTCTAAATACCTTAGCGGGATTAAGCCATAGCGGCAACTATTGTAAAGATAGTGCAAAGTGCAATAATATTATAACAACGTGCTTTTATACACCTTTTAAAGCGATTGTTTACCTTTAGTGACTTTGTAGAGAGTGATATTCTGATGTAGAGAGTGACATTCTGAGACAATTTGCAATTTTTTAATTTTTTATTATTTGTGGTTTAAGAACTATCTAGCAGCTCTCCAATTTGCAATTTCAAAGCTGTAAAGTGTCAGAACAAGAAGGCAAATAATACAAAAAACTATAAAAAAATAAATAATGAAGACAAATTGAAAAGTTGTTACGTGCTAGAAATTTGCCTTGTTTTTTGTTTTGAGAAAAAAATGCTCATTGACTTCAATTCATTTGGCATGAGAAAAAAAATGGAGAATTAACGCCCTTTGCACAATTTATATCAGGATGCAAGATTAATGCAATATCCATGTAAAACTTGTATCTAGCAGGGGTTGCAAATCTATCCTAAACTTGCAAACATGTTGAAATTTTGGGGAAACCAATGCATTGTTGGTAAAAGCTTAGTCAATTCAGCAGGTTTTTGCCCACTGTTGGTTATTTACTTCAGTAACATAATTTTGTCATGAGTTCAATATATTAAGCCACATTTATTCAAAGGTCAAGGAAACTGTTCCACTGAAGCAATGTGTTTCTTGGTAATAAAGTGCAGTGGCACACACCAGAAGCAGACCAGGCTTCCTGCAATTCCCTCATGGTAGAACCATAATACGGCCAGGAGTAGAATTTTCATTGTATTGGCACATCTGGTTTAAGCTGCAGCAGATAATGCCTGCTATTATGCAGACAGTTGTGTTAACTCTATCTTGTTTAACCATAGCCAAAACTGCTCAACAGTGCAGCTTAGGTAAGGTTACCAAAAAACTTTTTACATACTGTAAATTCATGTGGGGCATATATAAATTGGGCTTATGTAAAAACAGGTGCATAAAGACTTAACTTAGCCAAAATTAAATACTTGTTTGTTTGTTTTTTTACATAGAAATACTTGATGGTAAGGCTTCACCTTGAGTATGCAGTGCAGTTTGGACCCAGTCCATGAGAATGATATACATGAGCTGGAGAGCAGAGACGTGCAACTAAACTAGTAAAGGATATGGGGGTAGACTATCATGGTTGGGGCTGTTTTCTCTCAAAAAAAGATGCTTACGAGGGGACAATATTACTCTTTATAAGTACATTAGAGGACATTATGGTCAGATAGTGGGAGATCTTTTTCCCATAAGAAGGATGGACACACCAGAGGCCACCCCTTTAGATTAGAGGAAAAGAACTTTCATTTGAAGCAACGTAGGGGGTTCTTCACAGTGAGGACAGTGAGGACAGTGAGGTTGTGGAATGCACTGCCGGGTGATGTTGTGATGGCTGATTCAGTTAATGCCTTGGATGTTTTCTTGAACAAGCATAATATCCAAGGCTATAGTGATACTATATAGCTATATAGATATTGGTATATATATATATAGTATACGGTATAGTATATATACCGTATCTACATCTATATATAGATATATATTGATAGATAGATAGATAGATAGATAGATAGATAGATAGATAGATAGATAGATGATAGATAGATAGATAGATAGATAGAGATAGGTCTGTGTGTATATGTGCACTGGGGTAATCTGGAGGGTTGAAACAAAGTAAGAAGAAACCATGGTGGTCTGCCTCTGATCCACAAAGTTTATTTCCACACACCAGGCAGAGTCATTCAACAAAATATGTGCACCATCCGTCATGTATCTCCAGCTTACAGCCAAATGAGTCTAGCAAATGAGGAGTGAGGCCATAGGTGGTAAATGGACAAATGATTGGGCCAGACAGGAAGTGTGGTCCTTAACTGCAGGAGGAATGTAAGCTGCAGGAGACGAGTGACTTCAAGTGTCCCAGAGTCCATTTACTTTTTTGTGTTAACCAGCTAACATCAGTTTTCTATTATTCCTGCTCACTTGTTTTTCACCCTGTTTCAGTGGCCAAAGGTGGTAGAATGAAGAAAAAGGGGTGGTTCAGTAATTTCAAATGAAACTTTCCCCTTCACACACACACATATGAATACACACATGCCCTTCTCAAGTCTCCTTACCCTTCTCTATTTCTTCTTTACAAACTTTCCTCTATTCAGTGGCAGCCAGCTATTGTCAATTATTCTGCTGGGATGTCAGATATATCGTCCTCCTAAGCCAATGCATTCTGTTTATTATCCCGCCCTGCAGGTACTGGATTTCCATTGAGAAGCTATCAGACTCCATGTAGCTGCTGACTTCCTACCCTGGTGACATATCTTTAAATAAATATATAAATAACTGGAGTTCTATCAATGGCAATGACAAATTTCTTTCCTACGCACTAAATAAACCTGTTTTCTGCTGAACCTGTCTGAAGATCTCTTGAATCCTCTGCATCACAATATATCATCCGTGTGACAAGTGTATAATATTTTATGATGTCCAGAGTTCCCGTCCACTTGACATCTAACTCTAATGGCATCTGTCAAGTAGTTCCCCAGGAAGATATATATACACAGTCCAGCAAACTCAGTGTCACAGAGAAGCTTTCCATTTAGCTGAAGTGTTTCACAATCTTTCTAGAACAAGGGACAGGCTGGAGCTGCTTTCTGTATTAGGAGTTGATGTATCAGTCAGTAAGAGAGTGGAGGAAGGGAACCGATGAGGGAAGCAGTAGATCTCTCTGGAGCCTTTTAATAAAACATGAATTAGGTGCCAAAACACATTAAATTCAGTTTCCCCAATGACAGAAAATCAAAAAGTTATCCTTTTCTTTCTACAGGCATATTTCGGATTGATCTACAGAAACACAGAGCACAAGAAAGGAAAAGAGAATATACACACTAAAACATCTCTTTAATTTCTTAATTTAATATCTGACACGTAAAGATTCTCATTAAGCCAGTCAATGAAGCCTAGAAATACAATTTTCGTGCAAACTGTCGCTCTCATAACTTACATGAAACTTCAGATGGTGCGCTGTAAGCAATGTGATTAAAACCATTCATCTTTGCTGTCAAACTCTTGCTTCTGTTATTAAGCGAAGGGGCTTTGTGGGATTCACCAGCTGACAACTCCATTTGGGAGGGAGGTGCAGTAAGAAAGAAAAAAAAGATTGGACATGCTGTGAGTTATAAAGAAACCCCCTGTAAAACACTTCATAGGAGCAGTCAGGAACATTTAAGTATTGGGTGGTGGGCAAATTGAAGGTTAAACAGAAGCAAGATCAGAGACCAGACCAACATCAAGGACCTAAGAAAAGTTGTTCTATCATTTATATAAATAATCTTGTACTAAAACAAAACCAACCACATTTAGGAATGGTTCCTGGTATTCTTGTAGTATTGTAATATTTGTAGTCTTGCAGTATTATAGTATTGTAATATTTTGTAGGTAAAAACGTTTTCTCCTAAGTGTCCTGTGGCTAGAGAAAAAATATCATACAATTAAAAAAACGCAGCTAAATGAGCACAGATACAGTTAGGTCCATAAATATTTGGACAGAGACAACTTTTTCTAATTTTGGTTCTGTAAATTACCACAATGAATTTTAAATGAAACAACTCAGATGCAGCTTTAATGCAGTGGGTTGAACAAAAAGATGTGAGGAACTAAAGCCTTTTTCTAACACAATCACTACATTTCAGGGGCTTTAAAAAACTTAAAATAAATGTTCATTTCTAATACTTGGTTGAAAACCCCTTTGCTGGCAATGACAGCCTGAAGTTTTAAACTCATGGACATTACCAAATTCTGGGTTTCCTCCTTTTTAATGCTCTGCCAGGCCTTTACTGCAGCAACTTTAAGTTGCTGTTTGTTTGTGGGCCTTTCTGTCAGAAGTTTAGTCTTCAACAAGTGAAATGCAGCTCAATTGGGTCCAGATCAGGTGACTGACTTGGCCATTCAAGTATATTCCACTTCTTTGCTTTAATAAACTCCTGGGTTGCTGTATGTTTGGGTCATTGTCCATCTGTATTATGAAACGCCTCCCAATCAATTTGACTGCATTTAGCTGGATTTCAGCAAACAGTTTCTCTGAACACCTCAGAAATCATTCAGCTTCTTCTGTCCTGTGTCACATCATGGATAAACACTAGTGTCCCAGTGGCAGCCATGCACGCCCAAGCCATCACACTGCCTCCACCATGTGGTATGCTTTGGATCATGAGCTGTTCCACGTCTTCTCCATACTTTTTTCTTGCCATCATTCTGGCAGAGGTTGATCTTTATTTCATCTGTCCATAGAATGTTTTTCTAGAACTGTCCTGGCTTTTTTTTTTTTTTAACAAAGTCCAATCTAGCCTTTCTATTCTTGATGCTTATGAGTGGCTTGTACCTTGCAGTGCACCCTCTGTATTTACTTTCATGCAGTCTTCTCTTTATGGTAGACTTTGATATCAATACGCCGAACTCCTGGAGACTGTTGTTCACTTTTTTGGCTGTTCTGAAGGGGTTTCTCTTCACCATGAACATGATTATACAATCATCCACCACTGTTGTCTTCCAGGGACTTCCAGGTCTTTTTGCGTTGCTGAGTTCACCAGTGCTTTCTTACTTTCTCAGGATGAACCAAACTGTAGATTTTGCCACTCCTAATATTGTAGCAATTTCTCAGATGTTTTTTTTTCTGTTTTTGCAGCTTAAGGGTGGCTTGTTTCACCTGCATGGAGAGCTCCTTTGACCGCATGTTACCAATCATCCACATACAAGCCCCCCCTCAAATCAACTCCACTGCTTTTATCTGCTTCATTGATAATGACATAACAATGGAATCTCCTACACCTGCCTATTAAAAAGCCTTTGAGTCAATTGTCCAATCGCTTTTGAGTCCCTGAAATGAAGTGATTGTGTTGAAAAAAGGCTTTAGCCCCTCAAATTTTTATGCAATCTTTTTGTTCAACCCACTGAATTAAAGCTGAAAGTCAAAGTGATTAACTGGTTCCAATAAATGCCTTCCGTGCCCTCCAGCTCTGCCTTTGTCCTGGAGTCTTTCAATTATGAGTGTCATCAAGTCTCTGCTGCATTTGTTGCAGATTTCTTGCCACCGTTGGATCAGCACAGGATCTTCTGCACACAGGTTAGGACGAATAGGGACTCGCAAGCCACGTGGTATTCTTCTGGCTTTAATATATTGTGCCAGGGATGTTAGGTGAAGTTTTAAATTAAGTTCTTTCTTTTGCTGGTGGAACAGTTCTTTAACTACATCATCAGCAGGAGTAGTAATCCGAGGGAACTGCAGATCCTCTATTCCTTCAAGTATTTTAGTGATTTCAGTCTCACTATAAGCGAATGTTGATGCAGGCTGACTTGCTTCATCTGTGCTTGCTTCAGTGGTCATGTCTTTGACCCAAATTAAGGCTGGTTCCAGTTGGACAAAGTATTCAAAGTGATTAACTGGTTCCAATAAATGCCTTCCGTGCCCTCCAGCTCTGCCTTTGTCCAAAGAAAGGCTTTTGTAATCAAGAAGTATAAGTAGAGCCAGGCACTCGCAGGTTAACTGCAGAAAGTGTTTTTTATTTGCACGACATGTTTCGGGCAAAGCCCTTTATCAAGTGATACCTCCAGTACATCCATACATACAATATAAAGAGAAAGACACACCCCTTTGTTTAATTGAGTAGGAGGGGCGACTGCTAAGGGGAGTGATTAGCCTAGCCCCCATTAACCCAATGTTGTTGTGGCATGGAATGTGATACAGGTACAGCATTAAACAATAAAAAACATTAGTGGCATAGGGTGAAGCAAAGTGAAAAGTCCAATTCTTAGTGTCCATAAGTTTGTTTCCAAAGTCTTTATATACATCTCCCAGGTATTGCCGTCTCCGGCCTACCAAAAGGGACAATTGCTGCGTTGATCCATCTTATGGCACAATTCATTGCATCAAAACATTTATCAAACCTTTTAGCATATTATCTGCCCCACAGACTATCATTATATTTATATCTTACCACACTGTCGGTTTCAAAAAATCTTTAAAGGGCAACCAAATATTCTTATTATCTGCAGAAAAGAGGAACATGAGTAAGAAATCACAGAAATGGTGCGATGCTCCAATATTCATTTAACCCCATAGGTTCCATGCTACTCAATTTCCTAATCCATACTGCTTCGCGTTGGAGGAGGAATTTCTTCAAATCACCACCTCTCTGTGGTTTGGATACCACCTCAAGGACCAACCATTTAAGTTGTGATTGATTGTGATTATTAGAAATGTCTAGATACAGATGTGTCTGTCGGACTGTTTGTTCTATAATTTCTAATATCCGATTTATGTTCTTTGATTCTTTCTTTTACAGATTGTATCGTTTGTCCGACATAAACTTTGCCACATGGGCATTTCAACAGGTATACTACTCCACTTGTTTCACAAGTGGCATAGCATTTCAATTTGATTTTATGTCCTTTCATGGGGTGACAAAATGAATCTCCCTTAACCACAGACGGGCAACATACACACCCTAAACATGGAAAAGTACCATTTCTCACTGGTCCTTGAAACAACACATTTTGTCTGGTTTTCTTTTTTGGTTCAGCTGCACACAGGTGGTCCCTTAAGGTGCGACCCTTCTTGTAGCAAAATAACGGTGGTTCTGTACAATATTTAGACAATGATTTATCCCCCTGTAAAATTGGCCAAAACCTTTTTACTACTTTTTCAACCTGATTACTTTTATGGTGGTACAGGCTTACAAATGGTGTCCTGGTGTTCTTTGTAGTGCTTTTTGAACCCTCAAGTAGGGAATTTCTCGAGATCTCTCCTACTTCTGTGGCTATTTTTTGCAGGGTGTTTTTATTATTAAAGCTGAAAGTCTGCAGTTCAACTGCATCTGAGTTGTTTCATTTAAAATTCACTGTAGTAATGTACAGAACCAAAATTAGAAAAAAGTTGATCTGTAAACTGCTTTTATTAACTGTATACACTATTACTAATTTGTATCCAGTTCCCTACACACAGTGTAAGCCTTACCTTATTACATAAAGCTACAATATATACACGTCATTCTAAAAGTTATTATTAATATGAATTTCATCTTTAACCTTCATCTCCACAACCCACCACCAATCAAGACAAATGTGGCACCAAATGCATTGAAGTCAATGGGCAGTTTTTTTGTACAACATTCTTCAAAAAGTGTGACAGGACTTCACAAGAGACATACTTCCTGTTCTATGACAGTGTGATCATAGTGTGATCATAGAACAGGAAGTATGTCTCTTATGAAGTCCTGCCCACTGTTTTTAAATGTAACCTGGAATAAAGCTTTTTGATTTTAAGGAACCGCTGTTTAAACTATTCCTGAACTTCTTTTTCCTGAATACATGACTGCTAATTGGCTGGAACGGAGACCAGCATTTAAAGGAATGAATATCAGCAGGAGGTGCGCCTTAAGTGAGGAAGAGGGAGAACGGACACGTGAGTTGTATAGGAATAGTTTACCACTTCCCAAAATCATTTATTATCTTACCTCAGTATTTAAACAAGATGTTAACCTGCCCCGAACTGCATCAGTTAAAAGAAAAAATTTTGCAGACCATGTACTTTGTCTGCAAATGAAGAGCAGCATAGGGTAGTTGGCAGCTGCCATGTCTCACTGCATCATACTTTGGGAAGATTTAATATCTAGTGTAAAAAAACAGCATTGTGATTTCTGCCAGAACTTACTTACAAAGTTCTGAAGTGGTGTAAAATAATGCCAAATCTGTTGTTCACATGGCATAAAATGAAACACACCTTGATGTAAATTTTCCATCTATTTTACACACCTTTTCTTGGTGAATTTTGTTACTCAGCACAATAAACAGGTCACATTATGATATGATTCCTTGCAATCATCAAAAAGAAGGAGCATGTGCACTTGAACCCAATCTAGTATTAGCGTAAAGTTTACATGCTCCTGTAAACAGGTTTGGACTGGACCTGTGGGACATAGCGAAACACTTCAGTGGCCCTTGTTTGCCCTGCTGACCCAGACCAAATCCCATCCTGGCCTCCACTGTCGCTTCCCCACCTATCTAGGGGAGAGAGATAAAAATGTCAGGAGGTCTAGTTTGATTGATTTCATTGGTTTAATTGATTTGTGAGGCCTTTGTCTTTTAAACATGGATGAATAAAGATTTTCGATTTTAAAGGAGAAGGAAAGGATAAAATTAAGTAAGCACTATCAGAAAGGTCTATATAAATACACCAGTAAACCTTCAAAGTAATGCTACTCTGAGTCCTCTGTCAAAAGAAACACTGCATTTCTTACCTTTTATTGTGTACACATGGGCTTCTGAATCAGACTTCCTGTTTTCAGCATAAACCTCCACGGCAGGGCTTGAGCATGCTCAGTTTGCTCCTCTCCCCTCCCTCCTCCCCTCCCTGCTGTAATCTGAGCTCAGAGCTGTAAGTGAGCAGGGAGAGACTCAGGCAGGAAGTTATGTCACACCAAGCTTATATGGCAGCTTCTATCTTAAACAAACAGAGACAGTGTCTAGAGCTGTTTACTCAAGTTTGGTAAAGCATTCTGCAGAATAAATATAGCATTGTAGCATGCACTATTGTGGCTAATCTGTTGGCAATAAACTGTCTTGGAGCTTTCTTTTTCCTTTAAAGTAGTCCGGCGTGTGGAACTCTTCTTCTCTCTATTTTGTGCGGTGTGGAGTGCTAAGTGAATCCTGCACAAGGTCAAAGTTTACAGACTGCCATATTTTCACTACAGAATTGCTGTGAAATTCGCGAAACGGCAAAAAATTTTCGAAATGTTTTGGTGTCCATTTTTTTATGCTGACTATCAATATCATTTGAATTTTTTTTTTTTTCATTTAATTATTTAACTTCTTTACATTTTTTGAACATTTGATTTGACTTTTCTTTAAAACAAACAGAAGCCAGCATAAACTATTCCGATTTCATTTGAAATCCCAAGCAATGCCTTTAATGCCACATGCCTTCTCAGTAAGGGACTTTTCAGCAATGAATATGATCTCACTACAGAAGGGATATCATTTTAATTTGCTTTATTCAAGGCCCGAAGGGCTGCCTGTGTACAGATTCAAAAGAGAAATTGAACACTAACCCCTTTTAGTACCATAAATCAGCTTTGATGTTGATGTAACCATTAGAAAAACAACTATTTACCCTGTTAAGCTGGCAAGTGAAAGCTATGAAAATATTATTACAGTAAATATAATAAAAATGAACAATAACTGTCCAGCTACTGAAGGATGCTCATATCAGAAAGAAATATGCCTCGAAGAGTGTTTTTTCCATCCTAAATGCAGCTCGGATGCTTCAGCTATCAACATTCCCCTTGGTAACAGACACGAAGTTAGGAGAATTACACAAACACTCCATTGTTAATGCTGTTTCCCTTTTCTATATTGTAATATCGGGATACCTTTTGTTCCATTGATCTCAAACAAGTCATTGTAGAACTTCTATTTGCACAGATACCTCATTTCTGGCTGCTGATATAACTGTTTATTTTTACGAGCTTTAAAATACGTCTACATTTTTTAAAAAAAAGCATTCCACTGATTTTATTTTCATTGATAGGATCAGACAACTGTTGTTTTCCACTTTCTGCTCGGTATTTGTGTTTGTTAGATAGTCAAATATTTAATATTCAAAAAAACAAAGCAATTCAGAATGTGATTGCATACTCATTTCTTCTACCCATAGCCTGAAGCTTAGATAATATAACTCTATTACAGACAATCAAAATAAAGGTGAAATGTCGCTTTATAAACATAATTCATACCAAAGAAATTTGATTTATGGTGCCCATACATAGGCAGATACCGCCCTGGTTTCTCAGGTCAAAGATGATTGAAGGCCAGGGGTTACATTAAGGGTCATAGTCATGCAAACAAAGATAAAAGGTCTTTTTTACATTGCAAGGAAAATGTCACTAATTAAAGGTACTCATGTCAAAAAGGAACTTCTTGCACGTCTGTATAGTTGCACCTGGTGCAACTCAACACACTCGAGCACAGTAGAGGAACAATGGCACTACCCTCCCTGGCTCTGGATCAGATGGTAGCTCCAGGATTTCCTCAGAGCCACATATCAATTGTCACAACACTCTTTGCATCTCTTTGCAAGAATCAGGTGCTTTACTGCTTGAACACCAGAAAATATGCCAACTGACATTGGTAGACATAATTGTGTCCGGTTTACAGTGACCAAGGAGCCCCATGCTTAACAGCTGCCTTGTATTATGTAAAGGTCTCTGTGTGCCCACAAAGATGAAATGGCATAAAGCAATAGAACGCAAGTGTATCAAATGGAGCAGTGATCCCCCAACTGGTGGCCCGCGAGCAACATGTTGCTCACCAACCCATTGGATGTTGCTCCCAGTGGCATCAAAGCAGCTGTTTCTTTTTGAATTCCTGACTTGGAGGCAAGTTTTGGTTACATAACAATCATGATTAGGGTCAAACAGAGCCACTTGTATTCTTGTATTTAGGGATGATTGTCTTACATTTGAATGTGGCTCTCGGGTAAAAAAGGTTTGGGGACCCCTGGAATAGAGGATGTGAATAGGGCAAATAGTAAATGTGGATACAGCAAAAATTATCCTAAGAGTTTAGAAAAATCAAATATTTGATGAATTCCTACATTCTGATACTAACCTTGTTGAAAACAGACGTCACTTTAAATTCCAAATACTCTTCAGAATGAAAAAGTTGAAAAAATAATAAAATAAAATTTAAAATGGAGTTAGAAATAGAGTTGGAGTTAGAAATAGAATAGGTTCTGGGAGCTGCAGCAAGCAATGTCAAGTCAAGTCAAGAGTCAAGTCAAGAGTGAGTTTATTGTCATTTCATCCATATATGTTTGTACAGTACACAGTGAAACGAAACAACGTTCCTCTAGGACCATGGTGCTACACAACACAACATAGATGTGTGACAACAATGTGTCTTTGTCTTTAAGTTATAAATTGTACATTCTAGCTTAAGAAAGCACTGTTTGTAGGAATTTAATTCTCCATTTGGTTTATTGTGAATTGTAATTGTTACCATAGATTATATAGTGGATAATGCACCCCCTACCGTAATTTATAAAGATATTACAAGACACCGAGGCCAGCAGGACAGAGTGAGCAAGACACATAGTTGACTGGAGATTTACAAATGGAGAGTGACCGTGGAACAAAACCAGAGTGAAGGAAGGTGGGAGGGACAGAGGGAGTGTGACGGGAGACGAAGGGGGGGAGTGGAAGAGAGATTGAGAGGTGAGACCGCAGATGAAATGGGGGGGTTGAATGAGGGGGAGAGACTCTGCCAGTGTAACCGGTGATTAAGGAGGGGGAGGGTGGAAGGGGGAGAGATACACAGAGGGAGCATGATGCGTGACAGGAAATGGAGGGGGGAGCAGAAGCAGAAGACTCAGAGGGAGCATCACAGAGGGCGCAATACCTGGGAGGCAGTGAGAGGGAAAGTTAGACAGCCGGAGTGAAGAAGGAGGAGCAACCGTTTGAAGTAAGGAAGTGGGAAGTGAGATGCGAGGCTGGAGGAGAAGCTTCAGGGAGAGAACGGCAGTAACAATTGCTGTCTCTTTAACATATAAAAGGGCGTTCTGACGAAAGAACATGCCGTTTATAAGGATATAATTTACAGTCTGGCCCATAGGGAATTAGCTGGTCTGTAGATTATATATATATTATATATATTGTATATATATGTATTTGTGTCAAATGACTAATTGAAAGTGTGTATTGTAAAAAATAATGTACCCTTTGTACTCATTGTAATGTACCCTTTCAATCAAAAATAAAGTTTGCCACAAACAAAGCACAAGCAGCATTGTTTTCTCTGAACTCTCTATATTAAATATGGAGAGATTCCAGGCAATTTCTTGAACTTGTCCCACACTGTTTATTTGTTTCACCAATTATTTATAAAAGCTCCAAAATTATCTACAGCAACACACAGAGGGATCAGTTAGCAGCGGTCATGTTATTAAACAGGGAAATGATTTAACCCCTAGAGGAACTTATAACAATTAAACTAGAGCATGACAACTTTTGTAATTTAAGTTGCTTAGCAACTCACTTGAACACTGATTAATGTAAAGTTGATATTGTAATTTTTAATAACTGCTCTCGCCAAGGAAAACACTATATTTTAAATACATTTATAACCGGGGTTCCATTGTCTTTTTAAATGGCAGGTTCACAGTACTCAGCGTTGGGTTTTTGGAATATTATTATTGTTTATTAATGAAAGTCAACACTATACCCAGCACGTTACAAACAAAGAGCTTGGGAGATTTTACAATCTATTTCATAATTATTATATCCCCCCTCAGAAAGAAAAATCTAAATTATAATTATTATTCATCTTGATAATGTTAATGAAGATTCCTGTGAGAAACTACAGATATTGTAGACTTTGCAATAACAATATTTAAGCATATACGACAGGGAGAGGCATTCTTGCTGTGACATCATCAGTGCTCATTTTGTATGCAGGAGGGCTAGTATGGCCACATTTATAGCAATGAAGTTGCCATGTACCGGTATTTTATGTCACAGTTGATCCTGATGGATCCAATGGATTAAACATTTTAATTTTGTATTCTTCGCCTGCTGCATAATTACAAGTTAAATGTTGCAGCAATGTATAGTTGGAGATTGCCTCAAACCAGAGCTTTAACGCATCATTTAATTTTTTCTTCTTGCCCGTGAGAATATATCAACTCAGTTCCAATACTTGTAGAGATTAGGGGTCATTTGCAACCAACAATACAATGTACAAAGTGCAATTGTGGACACGATCACAATGTTTTTTACCCACAACCCAGCGTCACCCCCCCCATATTTCCAGCAGTGATGCATCACAGTTGATGCAGTTTCATTGGAACTGCTATGCCAATCGGAGGTAATTGAGCAGAAAGTGTTTTAAGTCCAGATGATATAATTTCTGCTTTTTTGTTGAGACAGTGACATGTGACCCGATCCTTTTGACGAAATTGTGATGTGCAATTAACACAAGCCCCTGTGGGAACCCTGAAGATACTGCCTGATTCAGAGGTGGTGGTAGCTCCAAGGTATCAATAGGCTCAACACAACAAGATATTCACAGATCAAATTTTAAGACAATCTGATAAAATCATCTGCTTCTTGGGAGTTTCCTTAACTGAGAAGGATCTAGGGGTTTTTGTAGATAACAAGTTGTCTAATTCTGGGCAGTGTCATTCTGTGGCCACTAAAGCAAATAAAGTCCTGTCTTGCATAAGAAAGACATAAACTCAAGGGATGAAAACATAATTATGCCTCTTAATAGGTCCCTGGTAAGACCTCACTTGGAGTATGCAGTGAAGTTTTGGATTCCAGAGGGATATAAATGAGCTGGAGAGAGTGCAGAGACTAACTGCAACTAAATTGGTTAGAGGGATGGAAGACTTAAATTATGATGGTAGACTGTCAAGGTTGGAGTTTTTTCTCCGGAAAAAAAGATGCTTAAATGGGGGCGTGATAATCAATAACATTTATATTAGAGGACATTAAAGACAAGTAGCAGGGGACCTTTTTACCCATAAAGAGGATCACCGAACAGAGGCCACCCCTTCAGACTAGAAGAAAAGAACTTTCATTTGAAGCAACGTAGGTGGTTTTTCACATTGAGGACAGTAAAGTTGTGGAATGCACTGCCGGGTGATATTGTGTTGGCTCTTAATGTCATTAAGAGGGACTTGAATGATTTTTTGGACAGAAATAGTATCAAAGGCTATTGCCATAATAGAATCTATAGTTAGTGTATGAGGGTATGGAGGGTTGTGTGCATGAATGCTGGGTTTCATTTAGAGAGGTTTAACTTGATGGACTTTGGTCTTTTTTTCCACCAGATCTAACTATGTAACTACTTGTCTGTAACTTCGCTACACTGAATGGGAGCAAACAATCATAACATTTACAGTTGTTCTGACCACATTGTCTCAACAGCTGATCAGACAGGTTTAAAAAATGATGACATAAGCATTGTTAAATGCGGGTTCCTTGCACATTTCTTTATTTTGAAGAGTTGGGTTAAATGTGAATGTAAACAAAAGAACAGATAGCCATCATTTGATATATAGTATGTATGATCTTGCAACCAACATGATATGACAACAGATAAAAGTCTTCTCGAATAGCATTAATCATTCATCTGTTAAAACTGTTAGCCACTCTTGGCAGGGTGTAACAAAGTCTGGTTGTGTATGGTCAGCTTTACCCACCCTGTGTTGAACAGTATTTCTCTGCTCTGTGTTGTATCTGTGCAAGGAGAAGGAGAAGTCACCACTCCATCAGCTGACAGGAAAAAAGACCTGCAGATGTGAAGAAAGAAATGCTGCAAGCAAAAACAAACAAACAAGGGGTTTCATTTTACACTAGACTACAATATACTGTATATGCCAAATAGGATATCACAGTGGTGGGAAAGTGGGAGGCAAAGGTGTTCTTATCAATGGGGGTCCCCCAGCAGATCAGAAATCAAATAAGTATTTGAAGTTGCGGTTGGCAGACTCTGTAAGGCTTATTTATCAACTTTCAAATTTGTGAATTTTGAAAGTTTTTGAAAAATTTTTCAATTCAAATTCACTTGAAATGCTACCAAATGTTTGCTTGTTTATTAAAACATTAGAATTTTAAAAAAAAGTTGACCAAATTAAACCAAAGCTTGAATGCATTAAATTCATATTTCATCCTTTTCAATGGGTCTACAAAATCTCCAAATAATTCGAAACACTCAAATTGAAAAATGCCTATATTTTGCCTGTGGCAACTCCCATCAAATTCTACATGAACTCTCAAGCTTTTGGATGCCAAAGTTTTATATTCAAGTCTTTGGGGCTCATTTATTAAACCTGTGGAAAAAAAACGTGAATTTTTAGAGATTTATCATACCCCAAAGCTGCAAAAAAACTAAATAGAACATACGTCATCTCAAATAGTGTCACTCCTACAATACAAATTAACACTCGATTTTGTTGTGACTTTTTGTCAAGAAAAATTATTGATAAATGAGTTCAATTCAGAAGTTAGGTTGACTTTAATTTCAGAAAAAAAATTAGATAAATTCGAGTTTTTGTAAATCAGCCAATTTGAGATGTTTTTCTCTTATTTTAATTTTGGAAACCATTATTCGAAATTGAGAGTTTTTGTGCATTTTTTGATTGTGAATGAGGAAAGCTTACAAGGAAGGGACATTACAGCATAAGCTGCCCTGACCCATGTTTATGAAAATTCTGCTACCATATACCCCTCATGAATAAAGCACTGTGGCAATTATATATGTGCAGGGCAGGGTCTAATGACCAATAGAATAAATAGAATATAATTTTTTCTCTGGCTGAAACATTACTTGTTAATCAATAACTATTTCACAGTACTTGTATTTCATTTTTCACAGTAGAAAAGATTGTTTTCCAAAACACTCAATATAGTTGCCAAATTAATCCACACGGGTGTTTTCTTGCTATGTACCAGATGGCTACCTTGTTATGCATGCAAAAACATCTTTGTTACCTAACAACAAATTCTTATGGAACATGAAAATATAATAATAGAATGTTGTAAACACTCCACCGCATGCTTGCGCATTTAGTTCTTTTTTTAAAGGGTATATGAGATTCAAATATTCATATATTGTTTTGCTGTGTGTATATATATATATATATATATATATATATATATATATATATTTACAGTAATGACAATATAGTAATATATATATATATATATATATATATATATTGCTAGAAGCAGACTTCTGCACTGAAATCCATTTTTCAAAAGAGCAAACAGATTTTTTTATATTTCATTTTGAAATCTGACATGGGGTTAGACATGTTGTCAGCTTCCCAGGTGCCCCCAGTCATGTGATTTGTGTTCTGATAAACTTCAGTCATTCTTTAATGCTGCGCTGCAAGTTTGGGTGATGCCACTCTCTCTCTCTTCCAACTACAGAACAATGGGAAGGTAACCAGATAACAGCCCCATGACTCAAGATAACAGCTCCCTGGTAGATATGAGAATAACACTCAGTAGTAAAAATAAAAATCCCACTGAGACTCTTCCAGTTACATTGGGTCGGAGCAACAATAGCCTGCCTGAAAGCATTTTCATTCTGAAGTGCTGGCTCTTTCTGGAAGCACATGACCAGGCAAAATGACCTAAGATGATTGCCTACACACCAATATTAGCAGTCAGGAATGAACTGACTGAACATTTACTATGCATTACATTGAGCCCCCTGATAATTCCCAGCCAAACACTGATCTACATTAACTACATAAGGGATGTATCATAGCTCTCGGACACACCTAAATACAAACAGTAATACAGGGCTCCACCTGGGCTATTTGGCCCTAGGAATAAAAAAAGGTCAATTTTTTTAGCAAAGTAAAATTTACTTTGATAACTGCAGTATATTTATAGGAATTGTTCCAGACTATGAAGACTATTTACAAACTTAAGAAAACTGAAATGGTATTTGCAACCACTTCCTTTCAAGGGTTAAAACAAATAGGTAGAACACAGTAATAACAGATGTTACTACATATCATCTACAAAGACATGCTCATTTCACAAATCCCCTCCACACAGATGAGATCAGAGATGAGATGGATGAGCAAATGTCACTGTAATTAAAAGAAAACACGAATAGAGCTACAGGAAAGAAATGAGATCAATGTAATTGTCTTAAGTGTCATGTGCTTTGGCATTAATCCATATGACAATTTCATGTTTTTTCTCTCCAAACAAAAAAAAAGGAAAAGGAAAAAAATTACACTATTTTCACAATTTCTGCTGGCATTGAACCAAACTAGACTAGACTTTGAAGAGCTAAAGCTGAACGTGAATGGGTTCAGCAGAATTCAAACAAGTATTAGTTAAGATGGAGCTTGTAGACCAGAGTAAAGAAAGAGAGCTCTTTCTTCTTTACAGAAACCCCTTTGTTATACAAGATGCAAAAATGTAACACAACAATGTGTTTATCTCAGTGTCCTTGTGACGGAATTAGATTACCTTGAGTTTATAGTACTCTCAAGGATTTAGTGAAAACCAACCACTTATAAAGCTGTCTGCAGTGGTATTTCAAATACTTCAATGTGGATGGATACATTCAGAAAATGTGGAGGACAAAGGCAAAATCAATCATTTACTCCAAGATCACACACAGTAAATACGAAAAAAAGTTAATTTTTTTCAATTGTTTTATCCTTCAGAATTGAACAGAACAATTTGCACACCAGCACTTGCCTGAGTTTTCCTAATTAAAACAAATGGCATAATATATTAAATAAAGTCATGGAATCTTTCAACCCCTTCCCAGAAAACTGCAAATATGGCAATACCATTTTCAGTGTTGTCTAATTTAAACAAACTATTGCTTATGTTTGACTTCATTAAAATCCACAGTGCAAGATTCATGAAGATCTTAGCCAATAAGAAGAAGAAGAACATAGGACTCGATTCTTTCACTGCTTCTTTGTCCACCTGGAAGACATACACTGGAAGACATTGGCTAATTCTTTGGCATGGGTCAGCACTGCAATCTATTCATCTATATATTGGTCCAGAATTTTCTGCTATCTGATCAAAGGTATTAAGAGGGTTGAATGGAAAATCCTGTAAGCTAAGGAGCTCATTGGACTGATAATATTGTTCATGATTGACAGCTTCCATGCTTCCCAATTGGATAAGAATATTGCATTGGACTGAGGATCGAACCTTCAGACAAGATCAAATTAGCCCAAAATTTGGATCAGCAAACAGGCATATACTGTATTTATTTCTTTAGTGACCTAATCAAGTAGTTTATGTGAATGGCCATCACTGATAATTTAGGCCCTAATATGTATCATTGGATATATCATGAGAGGAAAGCCTTGCTTGTAAATGCAGTTTTTTTTTTGTTTTAGAGGTTCTTGAAACCACAAATTTTCTTACAAATGCCATGTCATTTACTCAAAGATCCAAATATAAAAAAAACATGAACGAAAAAATGCTGTATGATGCACAAAAAAATAAAACGTTGAAAAACACTAATTCAAGTGAGAAAAACCAAGAAAATTTCTTGAAGTTCAAATGGCTAAAAAGGTCTAATAGGAGAAACACACCTCCCATTGACTTTTATTTAGCAAAGTTTTGTATTTGAGTTTTTCATGGTTTTTACAATGCATAAAAAAACCCACAAAGTTTTAGACAATTTGATAAAAGGAAATAGAAATTAAAATGTTAGAAATAGGCCTCTAAGAGAACACTTTCCCCCAAATGTAATAAAAGGCACTAAGTTTGCCCAGGAGCAGTAACCCACAGCAACCAATAAGATGCTTGCTTTTATACAGGTGACCAGTAAATGCTACATGCTGATTGGTTGCTATGAGTTACTGCTCTTGGGTAAACTTAGGGGCAGATGTATCAAGGGTCGAATTTCGAGGGGTTAAATCCCTCTAAATTCGACTGGCGAATAGAATCGAATAGGCAATTCATGCGAATTTACGCACTGGCAAATAGTCGAATGGACGAATATTCGCCCAACGAATAGGCGCACGATTGAATATTCGACCGGCGAATAGGTGCACAATCGAATCTTCGATCTAAGGATTTTCATTCAATTGAATGATCGATCGAATGCCTTTTTATTCGATCAAAAACTTAGAAAACAAGCCTATGGGACTTTCCCATAGGCTTTTAAAGCAATTCGGTAGGTGGCGAAGTAAGCAGTCTAAGTATTTTTAAGAGACAATACTTTGACTATAGAATGGTCGAATAGTCGATCATTTTTACTTTAACTAGCGAATGGGCGAATAGTCGCAGCGTTTTTGCGCTCAATCTATTCAAATCATTCTACTCAAGCGAATTTACGCCAATTCGATAGTTGAGGAGCACAAAAAACTACTCGACATTCGAGTTTTTTTCCCTCTATTCATTCACCCGAGCTTGGTGAATGGGCCCCTTAGTGTCTTTTATTACATAACCCCCTTTAAGTCTAATATAAGATTATAAGAATAGTAAGCTTTCTTTTCCAGGCCAAAATGCTTTTCTGCAATAGTTTTGGTTACACATTTATCATTTTTCAGTTTACTTTTTTTAGGGACATTATGAGGCTGATTTATTAAACTGCAACTTTTTCAGGTTGGGCTTTTTGATGGCAAAAATACAAAAAATTGCTGAAAAAAGTGACTTTTCCAGAATTTATTATGCGACAAAACTTCAGCAATTCAGAATATGAAAATACTCAAGCTAAAACTGTCAGAATTATGTAGAAGTCAATTGCAAATGTCCCTCTTTCAACTGAAAGACCTTTCTATAATTTGTGGTTTTGGGGGTGCCCGGGGGTTTTTGATGCTTGCGTTTGTGCAACAATACAAAAAAAGTTGTAGTTATTGTGCAACTTTTCCCGTTTGTGCTTTTTCAGTTCGGATGTTTAAATGCATTTCATGACATTCGTGGTTTTAGAGAAAGTGAGTTTAGTTGTGGTTTTAGAGAAAGTGAGTTTAGTTGTGGTTTTAAAAACCTCTAAAGCCACTAGAATGACACTGTTGATAAATAGGACTCCACGTCTGGGTAAGGAAAGACTGAGAAGCTGTACCTAGATGGTCCCTGTGTACAACCCCATTATTATCTTTCACGTCTCTCCAAGTTAACTAAATATGAAAATGAAGCAGTTGGTATTTCCAGAAAATGACTTAGAATTCCTAATGTAGTTGTCAAAATACAGTAACTCTCAAACTTCCATATTTGAAAATCAGAATGTTTTCAACCTCTTTGTATTTCTCATGGGCCTCAACCACAGAACCAAGTAATATTAACAATGAACCTCGGGCCTTAGCTGTTTCTCCTGTGGTGTAAAATTATTTGGGATACCTATTTCTCCATCTGTCTGTATCACTTTTGTATTATAATTTATTTATATTACATGACTGATGCATTCATAGATTGTGCTGGAGTCAAAAAAATTTGCACATTCTTCACAATGCTGTATATTATCTCTTCTCTTCGGTCATAATGATAATGAACAAATGGGGCATGTAATGTGAGCCTTTATGATTAGCATTAAAATGCAAAGCATACAAAGACAGAAAATGGAGAATTGTGCAGAAAGCATTCCAATATCCATCATAATCCATAGATATGACAAAGAAAAATGTGTGCTGGCTAAGCAAAGACATCAAATAGCATAATAAACAGACACGATTTTATGGTGATAGATTTTAGTGGAGGAAGGCTAAATAATCTGGAGACATCTATTGCATAACATTAATACTGAAATCAAGAATTTTTAAATAATCTAAGCACAATGGAATCATTTTTACAAGAGCCACAAATATACCTTTAGGTACAGGTGTGGGTTCTATTATCCATAGGGCTTGAAACCTGGTGTTTTCTGGTACTGTTTTATTATTACAGACAAAAAGGAAATATTTGATTAAAATGGGTGTTGGCCTTCCAGGGTTTCCGTAAAATGGATCCCATGCCTGTAGTCAAGCACCATTTTAGTTTTATTTTCTCTTCTTAAAGGAAAACTATACCCCCAAAATGAATACTTAAGCAAGATATAGTTTATATCAAATTGAATGACATATTAAAGAATGTTACCAAACTGGAATATATACAGTATTTACATAAATATTGCCCTTTTACATCTCTTGCCTTGAACCGCCATTTCGTGACTCCATCTGTGCTGCCTCAGAGATCACCTGACCAGAAATACCACAACACTAACTGTAACAGGAAGAAGTGAGGAAGCAAAAGGCAGAACTCTGTCTGTTAATTGGCTCATGTGACCTTACATGTGGTTTGTATGTGTGCACAGTGAATCTTACGATCTCAGGGGGCGGCCCTTATTTTTTAAAATGGCAATTTTCTATTTATGATTACCCAATGGCACATACTACTAAAAAAAATATATTATTATGATAATGGTTCATTTACATGAAGCAGGGTTTTACACATGAGCTGTTTTAGTCAGTATCTTTTAATAGAGACCTACATTGTTTGGGGGGTATAGTTTTCCTTTAATAAAAGCATTATTACGTTGATGTGGTTTCACCAGAAGAAATTTGGTTTGTCATTCTATAAGAAAGAAATGGTGTTTGGAGTGAGCACATTGTTAGCCTACCAGTTAAATTTCATATACATTTCCTATAAATCCTCTTTTAGCAAAAAGAAAAAGTTGATTCAATTCAAAAACTGGTTTCGTGCTTCCTCACTGTTACACTGGCTGCACAAAGGCAGATAGAAAAATATAATAATACATTTCATTAAGAAAAAAAAAAATAAAAATAAATGAAAATCTTAATGCTGGATAATATGTTAGACCCCCTAAATGGACCTGTTATTATCTTGTCACAGAAAGACAATCAATTATGAAGACATCTGGCAAGAATTTTGCAAGTCTTGGAAAATCAAAATGCCCACAGAAGCATCACTGAGAAATGAGTTAATTAGGCAAATCCTGGTATGACATGCATGCTTCCTGCGCGCTTTGCCTTTGGCAACAAACACAGATCATTATATTAATGGTTAATTTCTAATGCTCAGGCTTCACTGGGTTCTTGGTGCTAAAACTCAGCGTGCAATGTATTTAAACATTGTTGAATAGATTGCTTTAGGAAATTATTATTTCTGGATCATCTGTCTTTTCCCTTTTGTCTGTATATCTTGTATATGTCATCACTCTAAGATGTTCTTTCTGTTAGGTTGACACTTGAGGGCTAGGGTACCCCCTTGGTCTTTCAGTTGACAAGCCATGCTCAGCTGCAATTTCATGGTTGTTGAGATGATTAGGGAATACATGTGTGAGTTATAGAGGCTGTCTAACTCTGTAAATGCCTTGCCTGCACAAACAGAAGTTCTGAGTGCACTGTGGATTTCCTAACTCTGTAGAAAAAAGTCTGCCTTGTTTGTGTGGGGGAGATGACACTCTGTTGATTAGAGACATAACTTTATGCTTAGAGTCACTCACAACATTATACAGCAACACCTTGGGTAAAATCAGAATATACCAAGAATATAACCAGCTTTCACCCATCCCATGTTCAATGTCTCCATCGTTTAATAAGCCAAACCATGGCTGCTCTATTGGCTTCTGTGTGTTCTTAGCAGTAGTTCCATCCAGATGAAAGTTTCAAGAGTTGCAAAGAGATTTGATTGTTGTCCGGCATATGGGGGTTATTCAGGATATGCAACATGTCTTCTGGTTTAGCACTACGTTGTGGATTTTGCTCTGCAAAATAATGTTCTGAAGAGAGAGACTATAGCCCACAGTTTCCATTAGTTATGGGTTTATAGGTGAGATAATTATGACATCTAGTAAGAGAGAACGAGCATCTGAAACACCAAGGATTCATGTCAGTGCCATTAGTAAGTAAATCCTGTGCATGGCAGTACATACAAATTACTTGAAAATGGAATTCTTTGCCTATGGATAATACTATCGGATTTCATTTATCCAATAGCCAGTGTCTGACTGGGGTGTCCAAGGCCCACCGGGGCTATTACCACAAGGCCCTCCTGTCCCAGTCATAAACTCCCCCATGTGCCACCAGCCTACACCAAACTCTCTCCCTAACTCTCTCTGCTGACTGCATTGCATTGCATTCCTCTTACTTGTTGTGGTGACCCGGGTGGGAGAGAAGTAGCCCTCTCTTTAATATATGCAACATTCCACTATGTACTCTCATGCTCAACAACCATTTAAACAAGTACTATATGCACTAGTTATACTAATCCAGTGTGCCAAAGTGGATAGGTATCATGCAGTGGGCACTGTGACACCAAGCTTAGAACCCCATGAATGAATCCCCGTGAACATAATAATATATAATAATACATATATGAATTAATCAACAAGGCAAAGTTATTGGTAATAGGTTTTCATGCCCCTAAAATGTTATCCTTTTATCCCCACAAAAAACAGTGTCATTTCTCAGGAAAATTGGCAACACAGTTGATGTACAGAAGTACATGATAAAGGTGATGTGGACCAGCATATGTGCAAATTGTAGAAGCAAAGTAGATTATCTGTGCTATATTGAATTATAGTGGTTAACAAAAGTGCTCCTTTCTAACGGACATTTACGAATGATTCCTAGTGATAATATTGTAAGAGATTCTTTTAACTACAAATTAATAAAGCTAATGGATACTGTATATTGAGCTGAGGTGTATGGAGTGCATTAAAACTGATGGAGGCATCCATTCCAATAACTTTTGAGGTTCTTCCTACAGATGCACACTAAAACCCAGTGTAATACAAGGTACACGTTCACCCCTCTGTAGTAACCTATGAGTGATATGTTATATATTTCTTACTGTTGATACAGCTGTTTAGTTGGTTGCCCTAT
Organism: Xenopus petersii; assembly: GCA_038501925.1. Classification (NCBI taxonomy): domain Eukaryota; kingdom Metazoa; phylum Chordata; class Amphibia; order Anura; family Pipidae; genus Xenopus; species Xenopus petersii. Next base: position 31,151,961 of record CM076676.1, on the reverse strand, counting down.
ACCCCTGAGTTATTTATAACGATTAGGTACCCAGTCCACAATTTCTGCCTTGCTATTAAATGGATCACTGAGATACATAGTAATAGTCATGTGTCTCTGCAATTCCACTGTCTGCAAATATGATTTAAACAATGTTTGGGAAGATCAAAAGTGAAGGCGCTGAATGAATTCTGTTGCTCATATCTTGATCCGGTATACAGCATAGATAATTCCTACCAATTTCTACTGTCAAGTCTAAAGTTGACAGAAAGCAAGGATTTCAATAGTTTCCATAGCCTGGCATATGTATTATTTCATGTATGTTGTCAAAGTTTGCCATCTAGAAGTGCTGTCATTTGAATGAATAAGCATGAAAATCAACAAAGTGTGTCTGATAGGAACCGGGGAGTGCAAGAACTGAAAGAAACTCTAATTAAGTCTGTCTTCTTCAGTAATCGGATGTACTGTATTGTTTTACTGATTCTTTCTCAGTGTCTCATTGATGGATTTTTCCTGCTGTGGCTAGAAAAAGCTAGAAGTAGATAAACACCAGGATGTTGAGAATACTTTTGTTGAGAATATAAAGTATATGTTACACTGGTTGCAATGGGTTACTTCACCTGTGAGTGTGGTCCAGTGTGACACTTGTTCCCATACTTTTCTCCTTGAGTTGTTCCATTGCTTCGCAATGAGCATGGAGTTTCTGTAAAGGGGCAGCTTTGAAGACAGATCCTTAATGACCTATAACCCTATAATACTTTTTTTTATTGCTACATGGAGATACTTCAAACATTAAATATAGCAAAAGGTTCTTAGACATAAACAAAAAAGTACATAAAAAAACACACTTTGCAACTGCAATTCTTATTTTGCTATAGGGATAAATAGGAATGCCTCACCAGAGAAGACTGTTGTGCTTTTATCTATGTCTTTCTAAGATAGTGTTCAATTAGTTTCTATTTGCCACTCTAAGGTATGGCATGTCCTTTATTTACCCACTAACATAAGATGCTTGAGATAACCAAAGGATGTATTGACATTTATAACCATTTTCTTGATCTTTTCCAAGATTTCCCCACTTGTTTATAAAGTATCCACTTGACTTTTCCATTGAGCTTTCCAAGACAGGTATCCAATCACTTAACACAACAAGCTTTGTGTGGGATATAATCAGAGCAGCATATGTTCATTAACAGTCCTTAGCCTTTGCAATACGTGTCCTGCTATGTGATCTACAGATGCTAGCGGATGGTGTGTGAAGACATACTTGATTTTACACAGCCTGAAATAACAAGCTTGAATGAGAGAGTTTGGTATTGGAATATATATTGAATTGAATATGTGTATTTATACAGCATCAAAACTGTATGCTGGAGTACAGATGATTACAGGCCCCCTGCCAGTTACAGGGGATGATTATGTATTGCAAGTACACTTGGGCCCTCTGCCTTTATATTTAGAAAAATCAGCACTGTCTGACAAGGGAATTTTGATCAATATTAGGAAACTTATGACATTTTTTCATTTTTATCCGGAAACAAAAAGTGTTAGCACTTTGGTAAAAATGTGTTAATTCTGAACCATAAGAGAGATGAACAATGTTGCAAAATATTTTGACATAACATACAAAATCATGGGAAAACATACTAAACCCTTGTCCCTAATGGTATACTTTTGTTCTTTTTCACAGTTCAGTAAAGATTTGAATTGTTTGAATTCTAAAATGATATGGCTAACATGGCTTGAGTTCTGCGTCTGTTCACTAAGAATAACATGATAGTTTATGTTTTATAGATTATCACAGAGAATGAAAGCTGACTTGTCCTGCAGAACCAATTATATTATTAGAACTTCCCACATTGTTCAAAAAGGCATACAATATTTGTACATGTTCTAGAACCATCACGCCCATGCAAGTGCCAATGTCAGAGCATCCACATCACTGTCAGAGCCTAGTGGCATTTGAAGGTTGGAGTTAGACCAAAGAGGAAGCTGCTAAGCAGAATAGCAGGCAAAATTTCCGTTTTCAGCACACAAGGGGTTAAACAGGCTTGAGGTCATAATCTAGGCAAAGAGTCAAGGGCAGGCAATGATCAGCGTAGTCAGGAACAAGGCAAAGGCCAAAATCCAAGAATCAGTCAGTAGCAGAATTATAGAGCACTCAGGAGTAGAACCTATATTCGGGCATTGGACCTGGGACTCTGGCGTCTTTTTATTTAAAATTATTGTGTGGAAATGTGGCACAACAATGTCACGTGGCACCTATGGGCGCCGTCATCTTGGAAAAGTAAGTGTTGAGATCCTTGTTATATGACTACATTGAGTACTGCCACAAAATTAGGTAATTTCAGGTAATTTCAGACTACATGTGTACTTAAACATGTCTGGTATCCAAAGATTTTTATTGCATTTCCTATTTTACGATGCATAACTTGCTCCCCTCTAATAATGCTGTTACATTGTGCACAATTTCTGCAATTAAGATTTCATATACTTGAACATGTCCCAAGATTAAGGAGAGGAGGAAACAGAGAAAGAACTCTATCACAGTGAAGCAAGATGGACATACAAACTTAATACAAATGGTTTAAATGAACATATCGAATGTCATTGGTTAGAGTCCGGTACAGAACCAATTTGTAAGACCCAGCCAGACCCGCAACCCGCAGCCTGAACCCGAATATTTACCCACTTTGATCTGCTACCAGACCCGGACCCACAAATGACTTATCCGCAACCCGACCCACAACCCGCTGAGACCAATCAAACAGGAATTGATGTTGCAGCAAACTGAAAGTGACATCATCAAATGTGGCCGGGCAGAAAAAAGTTTTGTAAGATTCAAAAGGACTAAAATATAGACAATATAATATAAGATACTGTAAGAAATTTAGATGAGACCCGTAAACCACAGACCCACGACCCACAGGCCCATATCTATACATGCACCTGAAAATCCTACCCTCACTCCAGAGGGTACTCGCTTTTTTTGCAGGTAACCTACGGGTACCCGACCCGCTTCAGGACTTTACTCTGAGTAACAAATTAAATCAAGCCTACTATTAATTCTCAATACGATTAAGAAATAATGATTTCTATCAATACTATGGGTCTCCCCAATCTGGTAAGTATTGACCTCGTCATTTTAGTAGTTTTCATAACTTAGTAATGCAGTGAGGTAGGCACATATAGAGTGCAGTACCTACACTAGTTATGTCTAATTTTAATGTTATATTATCTTTTTAAGGGTGTCTCTGGGATTGAAAGGGATGTTTTGCACACGAGAGAATGGACCGTTATACACTGAGATGCCTATGTAATGGAAATATCATGTTGTCCTAATTATGTCTTGATGTATATTATCACTTCTTTTTTTGTCACATATATTGATGTGTTGTAAATTTATATTTAATGCAGCTTTTGGAGTTATAATGGTTACCAATAATGGTTTCTCCTGACGCATTTTAAAAGAGCAGTGTGACAGAGCAATACAGCAGCAACTTAAGAGGATTGGTTGGCAAGATGGCGCCTTTTGCCTCTTTATTATTGCCAATATGGCGACGGCTGCTTCTCCACAAAACAAATTGATTAGTGATGTCACAAGCACGTTTAAATCTGATGTCAGACGCCAAGGTCATGTTTGGGGAGGTGGTTCTTCATGGGTATTTGAGGATTATTGAGTTGGGGTTTACACTTGTGTACTACATCACTGACAAAGGGGGCAGGTGGCCCCTGAAATGTTTGATTTTGTACTCCACACAAATAAATACTTGGAGGTACTTTTTTGTAAACTGCATCAAGTGTGTTTCTTTTTTTCTACAATTGTTCCGCATAAGCGTTATGTTGAGTCATGTGACTTAAAGAAAGCTGGCACCGACCAAAGACTGCAGGAAGTTTTTCAGCTAAATTGTGAATGTATCGAAATAGCTCTATTTTGTAGATACAATTAGTAAACATTAGTTGCAGTATGTGGTATAGGATATCTTTTAGATTAAGCAATAATGGCCTAAAAGTGGTTTGCACCCTACCAGTTGTTAATAATAACTGTTGTTATTCTTCAGATACAAAAACACGTAATTATTTATTTTGCTTTGAAGATTGTGTAGAGATGCAAAAACAAGACATTGACCCCATTGTCCTAAATACTAGAAGAAGTTATGGACCTAATATTACTTTTCCCAATAGAGAAATTACATCATATAAAATCTACCATCCCCACCAATATTGTGCTGTTCAGGACATCTCTGCTCCAAATTTCCTATAGACTCCACTTCTCCTTATATTTTATTTTTTATTAAAAATGATTTGTCAGTAAAATCACACCAGGGAAAGAAAACATGTTTCCTACTTGGCTTCCCACAATATTTACAATCTCTCAACAGCTGTTATGAATAAATAATACTTGATATCAAATTTTGATCAAAGATCAAGCACGTCAATCAACATTTAAAAATAAATAAATAAACCTGTCACCCCAAATTATCCGAGACGGGTTTGCAATGAAAAGAAAACTACCTATGACATCCACATTTCTAGAAAAAAATGTCTTTAATAGGAAATCCTTGCTGAGTAAGGATGACAAGCATGTTCATGTTAGAGAAGTATGAATAGTCTGGCATTTACTTCACAAGTTATATCAATTTGAATCATGCTACTTGTATTGATTAGATACTAAATTAGTAACATTTCAACCACTTACGAGCATCAGGTTTCATATTAACATACTGTATATAAAAATGTATATGATTCTAGCCCGGCACAAAATGACTAACCTAACTATAGTTGGTGGCTTCTATATTTGTTTAGCAAAGCAACAGTGGGCAATATTTTTCAGGAAAGTCAAATTATATTACTCTTGTCTTCACATGTAAAAAATATTTACATGTGAAAGATGAATTTGATAGAAACATCAAAATAAGAAAGGACAAATAATTCTCCACCACCGCCACCTCCAGTTTCCAAGAAGATGCTATGGACATAGCTTGAATAGATGATGTAAATTTGGTTGGACTTGTTTGTGAGCCATCTGACCCAACTGGCTAGCTGAATTTACTTCTTCTACAGGTCTATCCTTTTTTAAGCTGCCATTATTCAGGTTTTGTTGCCTCACCACTCATAATAATTTAAATAATAAGTACCCCGTACCCAGTACCCAGAGGGAGTTGTGCCTTATACGAAGGAAGCCAATTCAGAGACTATTGCATTGAAAATTATTAAAATCTGATTGGCATAATTTTTGGCATTCGATCGGCAAGTGGTGCCTGATTTTTTAGCACAACTTTGGTGGTAATTGACACAAGCCACTCTGGGAACCCTGGAGCTACCACCGGGTTTGGACACTGGGTTTGATTTAGACCAGAGGGTAGAGAGGACTAAGGGGCACAGACCACAGCTAGACTGTTTTTTTTAGCACAACTCAGGTTTTGTGGCCTCACCTCTCATTATAAAAATGTAATAAGTACCCCGTACCAAGTACTCAGAGAGAGTTGTGCCTTATATGAAAGAAGCCAATTCAGAGACAATTGCATTGAAAATTATTAAAATCTGATTGGCATAATTTTTGGCATTTGATGTGCAAGTGGTGCCTGATTTTTTTTAGCACAAGTTTGGTGGTAATTGACACAAGCCACTCTGGAAACCCTGGAGCTACCACCTGGTTTGAAAGGGTAGAAAGGACCAAGGGGCACAGACCACAGCTAGACTGAAGTGCAAGAACCTTTTGATGCAAGTACCTTTAATGAATGTTTTTTTTTTTGCACAACTGACTGCAGAGACATTGGTGTGTTATCCAGAAACCCGTTATCCAGAGAGCTCAGAATTACAGAAAGGCAGTCTCCCATAGACTCCATTTTATCCAAATATTCCAAATTTCTCAAAATGATTTACTTTTTCTCTATTATGATAAAACAGTACCTTGTACTTGATCCAAACTAAGATATAATGAATCCTTATTGGAGGCAAAACCAGCCTATTGGGTTTATTTAATGTTTTCATAATTTCCTTAAGGTATGAAGATCCAAATTATTGAAAGATAAATTATCTGGAAAACCCCAGGTCCCAAACATTCTGGATTACAGGTTCTATACCTATATACTTTTCTTTTTCAGTTGCTTCTCTTGAAAGACAGTATTTTGTTTCTGCATTCCAACAGACATAAATCAGAGACAAAGAGTAATCACCTGATTATCTGCTGATTATTCCTGTCTGCTACAAATTGCAAGTATCAAGAGTTCTTTGGAGAATATTGGCCCCTGTTTAATAAAACATTTTCTACAATTCTTTTTCAAACATCACCTTCATTAAAATGTGCTTATACTGCCTTTTTTGTACTCTGGACTCTATAATAGGCAAGAATACACAGTTTTGTGTGCTAATCATGGTCTCTACTACAACCAATTTAGCTTGATCTGGCTCAAAATTATGTTTATTATGCATAAGATGACTATGAAGATTTTCATTCATCCAGGTCATGGTATATCTAGTATAGGTAAATCTAAAAAACAACTGGACTTGCTGAGTAATCAGTGGACTTGCTGAGTTCATTGATTACTCAGCAAGTCCAGTTGTTTTTAGATTTATCTATACTAGATATATTATGCATAAGGTTTTGTAGAAAGCCAAGTAGTAAAATTCCAGCTTAGTTTCTTATAGCTCCATATATTGGTTTGGTTTTGGTTCATCCCCTCTCTGATGTAGGTGTCACTGCACATGCCTAGTGTGATTCTATATGCACTTATCTTTTGCATGCTTCTCGACAAAACCTACTAGTCATTGTAGGGTATTAGACAAAAACTGCATGAGATATTGAACTTCATGGAATTATTTCTTCCACTGTTATTAGATTGTTGACTCTCCAGGCTTGTGTAGGGAGTGCAGGGGAGTGCTATAAAATTCGGTAATGGAAAAACTATTTGCAATGCGAAAAGTTATGCGTTTGCAGGAACAATTGCAGGAGTTTAATCTACCTTTTTCGACTCCAGAAACTGTTTAGCGACCACTTCTGACAGTGGAAGACCGTTTGTGAATATTATAGTTTGAACCAATGTGCAGTAAATGTAATATACCTTCTTACAGAAAAAGTCGTTATGTTTGCTCCAAAAGATAATGACACCTTCAAGGACTTCTTAAGAGTGTGCAATTAAAATTCGCAATGCGTAATTAAAATTCGCAATGCAAAATGTAAATGTAAAATATTACATTGCTCAATGTGGATTTTTATTCTTATTGGTGCGAATTGTTTCGCTCTTTGTGACATTTATAACATTCCCCCAAAGGTGCCTTACATCTTTTTTTTTGTTTTGGGGCATTTATAATATCTCCAACTTTTATTGTGAGCTCAGAAGAAGTTTCAGTTTTTCTGTGATATATTTTAGTCAATTCTACATGTGCATAAACCCAGTGTTTTGGGAAGAGAGGCAGAATGCTGTTTCATTTACTATCTCTTGTTATACCGCAATTACCTGTGTTACATCACTTATGCTGTAATCAAACATTCTTTATCTGTATAAAATACTTTCCGGTGCCAAAGCAACAGTGTAATTGCACGTCCTTGCAACAAACTGCTAAAAAATGAGTGGTGATCATTTCAAAAGTAAGATGATTGTTTCATTTATTAGTAGATGCTGAGAATGCAGTATTATCCGGGATCAGTTTGTACTTTTGTGGGCAATTACACAAAATATACTCTGCAACAGGTAAGGTACCTTAAATATAGAATATTAGGGACAGCGATTAATAAAAAAATGTCTTTTAGCACAAGGTAAAAGCAAAATCATTTGTAGCAGAAAGAACAGAAAAATTAGACAAAATCATTCCTGCCCTCTACTGGGGGACTAGGAATCAATATGTATTTGTTTTTCCCCCTGCTGGATGATCATTGGGGGTGTACTGGGGTAAATTGGTGTACCTTCAAACTCAAGGGTGATAGTTGCATTGATTTGTGTAATTCAGGTATGGGACTTGTTATCCAGAATGCTTGGGACCTGGGGGTTTCTGGAAAATCGATCTTTCTGTTATTTGGATCTTTGAATCTTAAGGGGCAGATTTATCAAGGGTCGAATTTCGAATTGGAAAATACTTCGAAATTCGACCATCGAATAGAATCATTCGACATTTGGGGGCACATTTACTTAGTTCGAGTGAAGGATAAGAATAAAAAAATACTTCGAATCGAAATAAAAATCGTTTGACTATTCGACCATTCCATAGTCGAAGTAGTGACTATTTGACCATTCAATAGTCTAAGTACTGTCTCTTAAAAAAAAAATTCGACCACCTACTTTGCCACCTAAAACCTACCGAGCACCAATGGGCTTTCTACCTTCCCCATAGGCTTTCTAGCCAATTTGGGATCGAAGGAAAATGGTTTGATCGATGGATTAAAATCCTTTGAATCATTTGAGTTGAAGGATTTATTCATTCGATCAAACGATTATTCCTTTGATCGTTCAATCGAACGAATTTCGCTAAATCCTTCAACTTCGATATTCGAAGTTGAAGGATTTAACTTTGAGGGTCGAATATCGAGGGTTAATTAACCCTCGATATTCGACCAATAGTAAATGTGCCCCCAAAAGTCGAAGTCGGAGGATTTTATACATAGTACGATCGTATTCTTATCGTAGTACGATCGTACTTCGAATCGTACGATTCGAACAATTTTATCGTACAATCGTATGATTTTCCTTTGAATCTAAAAAAATTAGAAATATGTTCTGGCAGGACCCCATAGGCTAACATAGCGCTTCGGCAGGTTTAAGTTGGCGTAAGTATTGAAGTTGAAGTTTTTTTTAAAGAGACAGTACTTCCATCATCAAATAGTCAAATGATTTTACTTCGAATCGAAGGTCGAAGTCGGCGCTGCGGCCAGCCAGGTTGCCTTGGGCGGCTGGCTGGCTGGGCCCGCCTCTGTCTTAGTTTGTATCAAGTACAAGATGCTGTTTTATTATGACAGAGAAAAAGGAAATCATTTTCAAAAATTTGGATTATCTGGAGTCTATGGAAGACTGCCATTACATAATTCAGAGCATTCTAGATAGCGGTTTTCAGATAATGGATCACGTACATGTATAATAATAATTAATACATTTTAAGAAATAATAATGAAATTCAGATTGTAGATTATTGATTTTGTTTTCAGTGCACATGCCCATAGATGCCATCTTGAGGACCCATGTACATTGGCGTATACAGAAAGAATCCAAAGGAAAAAGGTCAGGCAGCACTGAGCATCTGCCAAGGCTTTGTCATTATCCCACCATCATTACCCACAATGGCTCTGAAGCTCAGCTCCCACTGACTTTATGTAGCCTCCAGAAATTAGATTTTGCCTAGCAGATTCTATATTATTATCGCTATTTGTGAAATGGGACATTCTTATAGGACATATGGATGCTTTTCACTGTTACATCATAAAATTAAAAAAAAAAATAACTTGTTCGATTTGCCTGAAAGATTTTATTCCTAAATAGAAAGAAGGAAACATTTCCTTGGTGTGCCGATATGGCTTGTGATTCCTATTCTTTATGTTAATGATATTTCTAATGCTCCATAATCGAAGCGTGTTCCACATGGCATAACTTACAGTCATATCTCCAACTTTTTTTTTTCCAGGCTATAATTAATTCAGAATATTATGCATTGTGCTGCCTAATGATTTTATCTACTTTGGTACATTAGTTACATTATGCAATGTATTTTTTTTTTTAATTCTGTTAATATTCAGCAAATATAATTTCTGTATCATAGGAATGTCCGAACATTTTCTAATGGGCCGACCAGAAAGAAATCAACTAATTAGCGGCTGATATTAGTAAAAAATGGTAAAGGTATGGGATCCGTTATCCAGAAAGTTCAGAATTACAGAATGGATGTCTCTCATAGACTCCGTTATAATCAAATAATCCAAATTTTGAAAAATGATTTCCTTTTTATCTGTAATAATGAAACAGTACCTTGGACTTGATCCCAAATAAGATATAATTGTTCCTTATTGGAGGCAAACTAAGTATATTGGGTTTATTTAATGTTTAAATTATTTTTCCGTAGACTTAAGGTGGTATGAAGATCCAAATTACAGAAATATCTGTTATCCGAAAAACCCCAGAGCATTCTGGATAACATGTCCCATACCTATACTCTGTTACATAGGACATCAAACTTGATTTTACTAACTTTAGTAAGTAAATGCTAACTACAAACTTGCTTTGAATCTGTATTGGTGCAGCATTAGTTACTAAAGGGAATAATACACTTTGTTGTTCTTTATTTATATGATGTCAACATATTCTGCATCACTATACAGTAAAGATTACAAGCTAAGGCCACAATCACATTCACACATGTTGTGGTCAATATTATTATGGCCGAGTGAGTGAAGGAGAATATGCAACTCCTTGCACATAATTGAACCTTGGACCACTATTATGCCGCCATGCTGAGTGAGCTATTTTAGCCTTTTTTTGGTAGTTTTTAGGTTTTCTAATTTTGGAATTTAGAGATGTATGTATTTCACATCAGTTACTAACAATCAAATTCTGAATTTTTCCATGAATTTGTAAAATTGTGGATTTCAGATTTTTTAAAAAGCACGAAAAATTTGAGATTTATTACGGGGAAGATTTATCAAGTGTCGAACTGTAAATTTCTAATTCGAATTTTTGAATGTCAAAATTCACACATTCGATTATAACCCCCCCCCATTCTAATGTAAATTCAGATGTTAGATTTATCACACCTCAGCCATGGAAACAGTCTTAATTAGAATATTTGCCACCTAAAACCACCAAGTTCACGTATAAAGTCAATGGCAGAGGTCCTTTGAGCCATTTGAAGATGTTAATAGCCTTCCTGACATTCCGAAGAAAAACTCGATTCATAGAATTGAATACGATTCAAATTTTTGAGTCGGAACCATTCAATCGAATATTGCATTCTAATTTTTTCTTAATTAACCTCCTATTCGAATTGCGCATATATTCAAATTAAAAAATTTCACATGAATTCGAAATTCAAACTTTGATAAATGGGCCGAAAACCTCTAATACAAAACTTCGCCAGGTAAAAGTTGTCACTGACTATAGAAGTCAGTGGGAGCTGAACTGATCCATTTGGACTGATTTAAATCAATTCAGACTTGAAGAATTTTTCAGATTTATTTTTTTCACTAGGAATTGTCCTAAAAACGAGGATTTCCAAAGGTTTTTGAAGTACTCATATAGTTCCATTTGTACTTTTTTCATTCAGATTTTTTAATAAATGTCATGACATTCGTAGTTTTAGAGTTTGTGAGTTTAGTTGTGGTTCCAAAAAATGCTAAAACCCCTAAAATCCATGATAAACAGGCCCCCACTTGTAGGGTTAGCAAAACAAAGAAGACTCATCCTGCAGCACTGCTTGATGTACTGTATTTTTCATGTGTGCAATCATCAGATATTATATCTTATATATTTCGTCTTTGGTGAGTATTGGTGCTTGGTCCTATGGGAGCAATTTGGCTGGTTTTGCTTCGCCAAAAAATTTGCGAAATGGCAAAAAATTCGCAAAATACCACCGGCATCTTGGGATCAGCCATGCTGCACCAATCACAAGGGCTCTGCCCCTTAGGAAACCCTGTATATACCATGAGGCTCCGACTAATGGGAAAATGTATACTTTTATATGGTATACACATAAGGGCATATTTATTATGTGGTGTTAGAAATGGCCATGGACTCATCAGTCTAAATGTGCTGTGCTTTGCTCCATTCTCTCATCTGTCACTGACTCCTTCGCTATCCCCCTCCGCCCTCTGCTGAAATCACAACAGGTAATTCTGAATGCTACAAATGCAAAGGATCATGGGATTTAAATGACCACCATGAGAGCTCTGTTAAAACTGTCTATAACCCCAGTTATTACAGGTGATCTTTGTTTAATAAGGCAAATTGTTGTCTGAAACCCTCCAGGCCTAAAGTTTACCAGGTCCCTACTTCTGTACTGCCTCTACCTCCTGCCTTCAAGGTCAATTGTAAAAATGATTTTGCCAATTTCATGGAGACATGACACAAATTATATTTATTCTGCAAGAACATATTTTAAAAAATGTAAGTATAGAACATATTTCTTTGGAAATACCAGTGACTTTTTTTTTTCACCCAGTCTCAGCCTCAGGTAGACTGTGCTTAAGAATTCAGCTCCTACATCTGTTCCCAATCAAGCCGTAATTTAAATCAAATCAGTAAGGACAGTCTCTTATTATTCTACCAAATGTTATTGTTTTTTCTTGCATTGGGTATTCTCTAAGCAAATGCATCAGGATTTGTTCTTGTCTCTCTGCTGTTCCCTGCAGAAAATCCGGGCTTCTGCTAACCACATTGTGCTTATTAAAAAAAAAAAAAAAAAAGGCAACAGAAAAAGGTAAAAAAAAACAGCTCATTTTCTTTGCACAGTTGAATAAAGTTCATTAAGTAGAAATTACAGCAGCATAAGCAACTATGATTCCCATTGACAGAAATGACAGCTTGCAAGCATTTTTAGAATATTATAAACAGATCAAGCCGGTGCTACTTTCTCCTGTGACAAAGCAAAAATATCTCACAACTGAATTTGCTGAAGGAAACAGCCTAGAAGAAAAAAAAAAATACAATCATTAAATACTGAGTACTATTATAAATCAGTATTTGGCATTTCCAGGAGTTTTTTTTTTTCACCATTTGGAATACTCTATACTTTCTGAATACACACTGCATTTTTAAATCACATGAACAAGTTGTGGTTTAAAACTGATTTAAAACAGTGAGGGCATGTACTGCAAAATAGTGGCCACAACTCCACCATTCTCGTACAGAACCTGTTAACCAGAATACTCAGGAACTGGGGTTTTCTGGATAACTCCATCTTTTAATTTGGCTCTTCATACCATAAGTGTACTTGAAAATCATGTAAAAATTATATAAACCCAAAAGACTGGTTTTGCTTCCAATAAGGATAAGGATTAATTATATCTTAGTTTGGATGAAGTACAAGATACTGTTTTATTATTTTAGAGAAAAAGGAAATTATTTTTAAAAATATGGATTATTTGGAAAAATTGGAGTCCGTGGGAGATGGCCTTTCTGTAATTCAGAGCTTTCTGGATAATGGGTTTCCAAATAATGGATCCCATAACTATATTTGCATCAGGAGTCCTATTTTGTTTCTAAATTTTAAATTGTGTTGTAATACCATATACCTATTTGAAATTCAAACCGAATATCTATTTCATTTTTAAATTGCAGCCCTGGTTGGGGGTTTAAAGCCCGGTGGGCAAGTTTTAACTTATAGGGTGTCCATGATAATTAAAAACGTGGCCGCTCATTTGCTGATCAGAAACCCAGTGTAACTCCTAGGAGTTAATCAATGTAAATGGGATTTTATGACTATCATAACTTTGTGTCCAATTGTTTCCCCGTTTTGGATGCCAACAGCTCAGTGGATAATATCAGTTCAATTCTTTTGTAGTTCAGTATTTTTGTGTTTTAATTATATTTATTACATTAATACATAAGTGAAATTGAACGCTCAGTATGTTATAGACAGCCCTATTCCTAGTAGCTTTGCAATTGATCATTATTTATTTTGTATAGTTTAATTCTTTTCCTTCATCTCCTATGTCTAGTGATGGGCAAATTTATTCGGCAAGCGCAAATTCGCAGCGAAAAATTTTTTGCCGTTTTGCAAATTTCGTGGGAAATTCGCAAATTTTTTGGCAAAGTGAAATGCCCCAAATTCGTCCATCACTACCTATGTCTTTCCAGCAGTGAAATGGGGGTCAGTGACTCCAGCTGCCAAAAACGATTGCTCTCTAAGCTTACAATGTTTTTAATATTATTACCTTTTATTTCTTATCTTTCTTATCAGTCCCTCTCCTATACATATTCCAATCTCTCATTTAAACCACTGTATGGTTGCTATGGGAAATATGACCCTAGCAACCAGACAGCTGTTTATTTAGCTGCTGAACAAAAAGCTAAATAACTAAAAAAAAAAACACAAAAAATAAATAGTGAAGACCAAATGCTAATGGTCTCAGAATATCAATATTCATGTCATACTTAAACATTATTTTAAAGGTAAAAATGGCAAATTACATTGTAGTTTTAAGCATATTTACCATTTGCCTCTGCTTACCATGGTTATGACTTTGTTTTACTCAATTAAGATACCCTGAATTCACTCAGCTATGACTGCCCTTGTGCATTTTAGCATTTGTATATAGTTACAATTACAGGGAAAACTAAATAGGGTTTGCTCTATACAGAACTCCAAATCCTTTTCTCCAGCTTGCATACAATTGTACAATTTCCATTCTGCATCTTTGTAAATCTTTTAGGCTTTCAAACTGCCTCTGCACTGATAAAAATTTTCAAAAGTGTAATTTTCCCTATAAATGACAAAGACCTTGTATCTGAAAACAAACACTATCCCGCTATTGGCCTCCTTTCCTTCAATCATTTGTTTTAAAGCTGTCAGTAATTGATGTCCCACATTGGCAGCAGATCCAAGAAGACTGATGCATGTGGTCACGGTTTGTTTTTTCATGCATGCAAAATGACAGCTATTTTTAGGGGTCTATGTATCAAGGCAATTTAGACGCATTCCAAATCCCAACACGCAGAGCAATAAGTGAAGGCCTACTTAACAGCACTGTCATGGGATGCCAATATTATTAATACTTCCACTTGTCATTGTGCACATGATGTAGAAAGGCAACAGTCTTAATGTATTATTTTAGCCCAGTTCTATTTTCTGTTCTGATTAAAGCTGTTTATCAAACACATGACAAAAAGCCAAATATGTGTGTGTGTGTAGATATATATCTATATATATATATATCTATATATATATATATATATATATATATATATATATATATATATATATATATATCTATATATATATATATACACACACACACATGTACAGGTATGGGACCTGTTATCCAGAATGCTCTGGACCTGGGGTTTTCCGGATAACAGATCTTTCCATAATTTGGGTCTTCATGCCTTATGTCTACTAGAAATTCATAAAAAAACCCAAGAGGCTGGTTTTGCCTCCAATAAGGATTAATTAAATCTTAGTTGGGAACAAGTACAAGCTACTGTTTTATTATTACAGAGAAAAAGGAAATCGTTTTTTAAAAATTTGGATTATTTGGATAAAATGGAGTCCATGGGAGACATTCCGTAATTTGGAGCTTTCTGGATATCGGGTTTCCGGATAAGGGATCCTATACCTGTACACGTATACATTTTATTTGCCTAGAATAGTTTAACATGCCCCCATGTCATTCTATTTAAAGGGAACTGTCACCTTAAGAAATAATTCCAAATCCTATTTCAAGATGTTAGTCAAGCAAAATAAATTTCACTTACACTTTATTATTTATTTTATTTATTATTTAAATAATCTTTCTTTCAGTCTTGGAATCACTTTGAGCAGGAAGGCGCCATTTTGTGGACACTGTTATTAAGGCAGGCTTTGCATCATACCAAAATCTCAATGGGACACGTGATACCTGTGTACAGGCTACACAATTAGATGGTGAGGAGGGGGTGGAGAATGTGGGGAGAGCAGTGACAGCTAGGAAATGCTGAATTGAAAGTGAAAGTAATTACGTGCCCCGCCTCTATGCCTAAGGAGGGAAAAGCAATATATAATTGACGGCTCAGATTTTTAAATACATTTTTAACAGGTATGGATGTTTTATTAAAAAAAAGATCAGTTGGATTTCATGTTTAATTTGACTATTATTATACAACTTTTTATGTCTGGGTGACAGGTCTCCTTTAGTAGATCATTATACCACTTTTCTTCATCGGCAGTAATATGGTAGGGGCCAATAATGCAATTTCAGTCTCACAGACAGTTGTAAGAATATCCCATTCTTTAATAGGGATGTAGCGAACTGCCGTTAATGTGTTCGCGAACACCGGCAAAAAAGCGAACAGTTCGCGAACAGTTCGCGAACTTCGAACGCCCGATAAAATCGTTCGATCGAACGATCGAAGGATTTTATTCGTACGATCGAAGGATTTTCGTTCGAATCGAACGATCGAAGCTATTCGATCGAATGATTTTAATTCAATCGAATGCTTATAATCGTTCGAACGAATGGAAATCGTTCGATTTTAGCGATCGAATGGTCGAATGGTCGAATGGTCGAACTAAATTTTACTTCGAATCGAACGCGAACACCAATTGGCGAACGTCGCGCGACGTTCGCGAACATTCGGCGGACGCGAACAGTCGAAGTTCGCGCGAACTAGTTCGCCGGCGAACAGTTCGCTACATCCCTATTCTTTAAAGGTACTTATGGCAGAAGATTGTACAGGTATGGGACCTATTATCCAGAATGCTTCAGACCTGGGGATTTCCGGATAAGGGATCTTTCCATAATTTGGATCTCCATACCTTAAATCTACTAGAAAATCATTTTAACATTAAATAAACCCAACAGGCTGGTTTTGCTTCCAATAAGGATTAATTATATCTTAGTTTGGATCAAGCACAAGCTACTTATTAGAACCCAACAGCTTGTAGCAACTCTACATTGTCAATATGCAAATTGTTCTGCCCTTCACCCTGAATGTTTTTTTTTAGAACTATAGTTTTTTTTAATTTATCATAATAATTTCCCTGCGAGTGACCTTTTTGTTCTGAAACTATTTTTGCCTAATGATCACTGAACATTTAGCTATAGTCAAGAAATTCCGTTTAGCAGAAAAAAAAAGAATAATTGCCTCTACCATCTCCTTGGCAGTGCATTGTATTGGCTAATTTGCTTCTAAAAAAAAAAAAAATATCAAAAGATTGTAAATGTACAGTTAAATAATGAAGTGTAAAGCTAGGCATTTGTTTTATGTTTAATTATCCTAACTACTCTTAAGATTTTCTTTTTTGGGTCAAATAATGAATGCTTTCATTTCCACTAAATCATTTGCAGACCCTTTCAGGAATGTGCTGCAGTAATGATACAAACTGATGTGTTAAATGCCTATCAATCGGAGAAATTAGGGCTCATTCATTATAATTGTGCAATAAAGTGCAGCATGTTGGGGAAATCTTTTTTAAACACAAAGCAATGATTTTAGAGATTCCTATACATACTCATACTTACCCAAGTCAGCTGTAACCATCTCTAGCAAGGTGTAATATCAGCAGTTGATGGCAACAGCCCCCACTTCCCTTCCCCTTACATGTCAAGGCCATTGATTATCTATTGCATCAGAGTCTTAACTGATATCCTCCAAAGCACTGCCAGATTGATTGCTGTACTAGAACTAAGGCTGCTTATATGGCACTTAAAGCCTGTTTAAAAATATAGGTTATTTCAGTTCATTTTATAGGATTTGATTTATATGCAACCAGCAGCCTCATGTAATGAAACAAAAAACTGTAAATCTGCTCCCATTTGCCTTGCAAGTTCAGTATGGCCATAGGCTTCATTCTGAGTATTCACTGTTCCCATATTTGTAATCTATTATAAGTCTATCAACAATGTTATAATCAGTCTAATCCTATAAAAGTAAAGTTTTCTCTATATGTAAATATGGATAAGACATGACCACCTGCACCTGTATCTTCCTCCCGGTGAGGGTGGTGTAGTGCTGGTGGGATCAATTTTTAAAAAAAAAAAAAAAACTATTGTTCCCCCCCAACCGGAGTGTGGGCTTTATTAGCACACCCCCTCTGGTGGGGGAAACAATTTCAGGTCACAGGTGTCCTTTAACAAAAGGAACCCCTAATAAAATGGGTTGAAGAACCCTAGGGTTAGTGATGGGCCAATCTGATCCGTTTCCCTGTGCCGAAACTTCATGAAACAGCAAAAAATGTGCCAAATGCATTGAAGTCAATGGGTGTTTTTTGTGGCAAAATATTTTGCTCAACCCTATCAATACAATGATTTCATATATAATTTCATAGATAAGATCAGTACCTGAATTAATGAGAATCTTTCCTAATATATAAATATATATACAGGTATGGGACCTGTTATCCAGAATGCTCGGGACCTGGGGTTTTCCAGATAACTGATCTTTCCGTAATTTGGATCTTCATGCCTTAAGTCTACTAGAAATTCATTTAAACATTAAATTAACCCAATAGGCTGGTTTTGCTTCCAATAAGGATTAATTATATCTTAGTTGGGATCAAGTACAAGCTACTGTTTTATTATTACAGAGAAAAAGGAAAACGTTTTTAAAAATTTGGATTATCTGGATAAAATGGAGTCTATGGGAGCCATTCCATAATTCAGAGCTCTCTCTCTCTCTCTCTCTCTCTCTCTCTCTCTCTCTATATATATATATATATATATATATATATATATATATATATATATATATATATATATATATATATGGGGCAAATTTACTTACCTTCGAAGTTGCGCCAGCACTGGCTTCACCACACTTCCCCAGGATGCCGCTAATTCACTAAAATCCAAAGTTGCTCTCAGGGAGGCGAAAGGTAGTGAAGTTGCGCTAGCGTTAATTCGTCAAGCAAAGCGAAGTTACGCTAGCTATGCCTAATTTGCATACGGCGCCAAGTTAAAGTACAATGGACGTATATGTAGCAGCAAATACATTACACTACACAAGCCTGGGAAAGCTTCATAAAATAAAATTCATAAAATAAAATGTATTTTGCCCTATACATGTGCCCACTGTATAGTTTAGGTGCCATATGTCAGGAAATGTAGGGGGGGAAGGAGGATACCCCAAAAAAAAATTATGATCTTTTTCAGCCTATCACCCTGAAAAAAGTAAAATATGCCAGCGTTTTTTGGGACTTAGAAAAAATGTCAACTTTTTTTGAAGCAAGCCCTATGTACTCTATTACACTTCGCCTGGTCTGAGGTGGTGAAGGCAAGTCTGGCGAGGTAACGTTCTGTAAAATGCGCAAGTTAGTGAATTATCATAGTTACGTCCCTTCGCCATAGCGCAACTTCTCCTGGTGTAAGGGTGCGAGGTAGTGCTAGAGTAGGTCCACTTCGCTAGGCAATTAACACCCATTAGTAAAATGGTGAAGTAACAAAATGACGTCACGCTGGCGAATTTTCGCTAGCGTTAGCCACTTCGCCCTTTAGTAAATTTGCCCCATGGAGAGAGAGAGAGAGATGCACACACGGGAAACACCCACGAATATAGGACTAGTGAATTTATTGGAGCTTCACACATCAACAGCTAAAACTTGCGAAAAAGAAAGCAGCTAAAGCTGTGCCAATAAATATTCGATGCTGATAAAACTTCTATGCAAATAAAAAAAATTAATACACAGGCAGAGCATTTTAAATGGGCCATTGTTAAGGGTCGTAGTTCTGGTGAGTTCTACAGATCTGAAATAGGGGTGGAATTCATCCAGGTATTACCGAGCTTGGCATATATGCAGTTCTTTTTGTCGCACCTTGTCAATTCTTCCGGTGCAACTGAACTGCAGCAATTGATACAAATCACTGAGGGAACCCTGGAGCTAGCACATGGTCTGGAGGTGGCAGAAGCTCCAGTGTTCATCTGCGTAAATAGGTGCAGTAGCTCTCAATTCAGAGCAGTTGGCAGCAAGTATTGAATGGCACCTACTGCAACTATACTGAAGTGCAAGGACCTCAGCTACACTTGTAAGCATGCATGAGCCTTCAAGTCACTACCTTAAAAGCATCACCTATCAAAGGTACATTGTTCAGACATCAGACACACAATACAGCCAAATCTATGAAAATAACGTGCCCTCCATTCGAACATTTAATGTTGCCTCCATTTGGGGTTCCAAACTGTCTCTTGACACAATGATTGCCCAAGAACTATTGATGAAGGGTGTGCAGGTATTATGGATGAGCAGCTGCACATAAGCCTAACATTAAACATCACCAGTTGGCAGATACCAAATTTTGGTAGAGAGACAACACTGATCTGGGGTAGTTTTCTATGGTTCCATTGACAGCATTCTGTAGGGTATAGTGATATTCTTGACAATTCAGCAACAATTTGGGGAAGGGCCTTAAATGTTTACAGGGTAAAAAAAAAAGGGGGAGGGTAAATCATTATTGTTGTTAATGGGTTAATCTCCTGTTTACTTTACTATATTTATTGTACTTTGGGCATTTTGTCTTTTGAAATGTCCATTTCTTTTTTGTTGATAATTATAAAAACATCTACAGAGCATAACTAAGATTGGCAAAGAGTGACAAAATCCATTATGCAAATGGATGGTATTTGTCTAAATGTGACCTAAAACAGACCATATTATAACACTGATTCATCAAGGCATGACACTGATGAATCTATCCCTTATAAAAATGTCAGACGAAGAAATATGATCTCATCTGAGATAAAAAAATACCATCTGATACCATGATATATCTGAACTGGCTTGAGTATTGTGAAGTATTAGTCAGAATACACACACTTTAGGGATCAATATATACTTTTATATACTGTATATGGGCATATCATACTTTCACATACCATGCAACTAAAATGAAAAAATCAATCTATAACTGGGATCTGAGTAGAACTTGCATTTACTTTGCTCTGTGGCCCTCTGAAGCATTTCCATGATATTCAGATCTCAGCTTTTAAAAGGACAGTTTATATTGTAGCCACAGTGTCCATTGTGCATTGATGTTGTAAATCATACCAGGGTCGGAGTGGGGGGCCCAGGGCCCACCGGGCCTGCAGCCTCAGGGGCCCCCCACATCATCCCCCAGCCTCAAAGTTCTCCCTACCTCCAAAAGGGAGGGAGGGAGGTAAGGAGAGGGAGTAGAGGGAGCGGGTCTGGGCCGGCCACCCAGTCCAACCCATCATGCAGAGAAATTTTTACCACTACTGAAGTAGGGGAGTTTTCTCCATAAAGTGTAGTAGAGTCCTGCAATGGGTCAGGTACCTGTGGAATACCCGTAAAGCAATCGGGACTCGATTATAGTTCGTGTTCCCACCGAGCGGTTGACCCGCAGGTACACAATCTACTGAATTGAGGATGTCACTTTCGGTTTATGTGCCACTTCTGGTTTATGTGACATCACTTCCAGTTGCTGCAGCGATCACTGTTGGAGTGGGTCAGGTGGAACTTCATTGGCTTGAGAAAGTGGGTCAGGCTTAGGGAAAGGGTAGCATTTGGGTGTGAGTCAAACAAAACAGACCCGCACAGGTTTCTATTTTGCAGTGCACTCATAGCTAAATGTTTCATATTCTACAAGATATTTAAGCAGTTACACAGATAATGAATAAATCAGGGTTAATGGTATACTGCCTTATAAACGGTAAATCTATCAGTGCTACCCTAATTAATGGGCAACACCCCCCCCCCCTTTCAGACCAGCACCTGCAATGAACAGGTACCCTTCCGCTTCACAAACAACATCAACCGGGTTCCCAGAATTTGGCACCTTCCCCCTATACCTCTTGGGCAGGACAAATGCAGAGCAGAGATTGGGTGTTCCAAATCCGATTCCCAGACTCTTTATCATTGATCACCAACCATGTACACTAGAAGATGACCTGGTCCTGGCCACTAAATATGATTCAGCCAAACATGATGGCTTCCAACCAGGGGCGCTCCACCAATGAGGCGAGTTGAGACACTCGCCTCAGGCGGCAGCGCCCCCCTGGTTGCCAGGGGCGGCAAAAATGCTGCTCCTGGTAAAAAAGAGCCGAATTTCCGGTTTTCAAACCGGAAATTCGGCTCTTCTAGTGCAGAGAGCGCTATTGTGCTCTCTGCACTAAGCGTCGCGGACCGCCCCTGCCCTCTCCAGGGCTATAAAGGTTAGTGCTGTAGGCGCGGCGAAAGAAGGACACCTCAGGCGGCATAATAGCAAGAATCACCCCTGCTTCCAACCCACTGCACTATGCAGCTCTGCATTTACCCCAGCAGTAGTGGTGCAGGGGCAGTGTGTGGGAGCCCAGTTGAAGCAGATTGGAACGATGTAGGGTGATTCATTCAAGGGAGTCAATGTACTGGTTGAAAATGGAATCTGTGCCAGTGCAGAAACCCATAGAGACTGACGACCTGTAAACTTTGTTCATTTACAATAATGAAAGCAAACATCTCCTTCAGTTGCTTTTTGGTTACCGCACAGGTGCACATTTCATACTTCATTAGAGTTTTTACCTTTGTTTTGTCTGACAGTTATTAAAACGGTTATTAAACAAAGAGCTAAAAGACATCCTCAATTAATGAGATGAATAATAAATATATTCTGAGGGAAGATTATGCAGTAATAGAACTATATAACTTGGCTGAAGTTGTTATTATTATTTTTGTTGACGATGCTTGATTCACGAATAGCTTCTAAATGAGCGTTTACTGAACATACAACCCCTTGGGTCACATTTACTAAAGTCTGTAAGTACATTTATCAAGTTGTTATACTTAATTAACATCATCATTTTAATCCTGGATTAACTAACATTAAAACACAGTAGTGTAGAGTTTATTAAAAAAAAAAAAAAAAAGTTATTTGAAAATCATTCTAAAAGTGCATCAAATGAGCTGAGAGAACATATACATATGCATATTGCTTTGAAGAACAAAAGCTATGGCTTTAGCCAGTGGCGTAACATGCACAGGCTCCCCACAAAAAAATGAGGAGCCCAGGGTGCACAGCCACCCCCTACCTGCTTGCCCACTACCTGCCTGCTGGCTTTCATCGCTCCCTGACAGTCTTAATTAGGAAAGTGGCTGGGGAGGGGAGATTTCCATATAACTGTAAAGAAAGCAGACCCCATGTCCAGGCCCTGCTGTTTCCCCCCTAGTCTGGGGGCTGCTTCCTCCAGGGTCGGACTGGGCCGGTGGGACACCGGGAAAAAGCCTGGTGGGCCCACAAACTAGAAGACTTACTCCCTGTGGATGATGCAGATCCTCCCCCACCAATTCTCACGCACTATGGAGAAGGAGGAAGGTATAAGGTATGTAGCATGATGCAGATTGGGCAGTGGAGGAGAGAGGTGGATGC
Source organism: Xenopus petersii (assembly GCA_038501925.1). NCBI lineage: Eukaryota > Metazoa > Chordata > Amphibia > Anura > Pipidae > Xenopus > Xenopus petersii. Next base: position 31,129,013 of record CM076676.1, on the reverse strand, counting down.
TGGGGGATGGGGCTCTTGAGATCAAAAGGGGGACCCTTCAGATTCCAGCCACAGTGGACCATGCACACCCCAGTCTGACACTGGCTTCCTCTATAGAGATGGCGCGAACTGTTCGCCGGCGAACTTGTTCGCGCGAACATCGGGTGTTCGCGCTCGCCGGAAGTTCGCGAACGTCGCGCGACGTTCGCCATTTTGGGTTCGCCATTGTTGGCGCTTTTTTTTGCCCTCTCACCCCAGACCAGCAGGTACATGGCAGCCAATCAGGAAGCTCTCCCCTGGACCACTCCCCTTCCCTATAAAAACCGAAGCCCTGCAGCGTTTTTTCACTCTGCCTGTGTGTGCTGAAGAGATAGTGTAGGGAGAGAGCTGCTGCCTGTTAGTGATTTCAGGGACAGTTGAAAGTTTGCTGGCTAGTAATCGTGTTGATACTGCTCTGTTATTGGAGGGACAGAAGTCTGCAGGGGTTTGAGGGACATTTAAGCTTAGGTAGCTTTGCTGGCTAGTAATCTACCTTCTACTGCAGTGCTCTGTATGTAGCTGCAGTGGGCAGCTGTCCTGCTTCTGATCTCATCTGCTGACTGCTGCAATAACAGTAGTCCTTGTAAGGACTGCTTTTATTTATTTTTTTGTTGTTTTACTACTACTACTACTACTACTACTACTATAAGAGCCCAGTGCTATTAGTCTAGCAGTGTTGGGGAGTGGGACTGGTGTGCTAATCTGCTGCTCCTAGTAGTTCAGCAGCACCAACTGTAATTTTTTTTTTTTAATATTCATTTTTTTTTTATTTTACTTTTTTTTATTTTACTACCGCTGTAGTAGTGTATAAGTTGACCTTTTAGGCATTATTTGCCCTGTAGGCATTTTTTGCCCAGTGTGTTATTCAACCAACTGCCATCTAGCTGTGTGACCTTGTTCACATTCTGTCTAAATATCCATAATATTACCGTCTCCAGAAAAAACACCGGAGTGACTTTTTTCAAGCAGCCATAATAAATTTTACGTAATCCGTATCCATCGCTGTAGTAGTGTATAAGTTGACCTTTTAGGCATTATTTGCCCTGTAGGCATTTTTTGCCCAGTGTGTTATTCAACCAACTGCCATCTAGCTGTGTGACCTTGTTCACATTCTGTCTAAATATCCATAATATTACCGTCTCCAGAAAAAACACCGGAGTGACTTTTTTCAAGCAGCCATAATATATTTTACGTAATCCGTATCCATCGCTGTAGTAGTGTATAAGTTGACCTTTTAGGCATTATTTGCCCTGTAGGCATTTTTTGCCCAGTGTGTTATTCAACCAACTGCCATCTAGCTGTGTGACCTTGTTCACATTCTGTCTAAATATCCATAATATTACCGTCTCCAGAAAAAACACCGGAGTGACTTTTTTCAAGCAGCCATAATAAATTTTACGTAATCCGTATCCATCGCTGTAGTAGTGTATAAGTTGACCTTTTAGGCATTATTTGCCCTGTAGGCATTTTTTGCCCAGTGTGTTATTCAACCAACTGCCATCTAGCTGTGTGACCTTGTTCACATTCTGTCTAAATATCCATAATATTACCGTCTCCAGAAAAAACACCGGAGTGACTTTTTTCAAGCAGCCATAATATATTTTACGTAATCCGTATCCACCGCTGTAGTAGTGTATACGTTGATCTTGTGGGCATTATTTGCACAGTGTTTTCTTCAAACCGCCATCTAGCTGTGTGAGCTTGTTCACATTTTGTCTAAATATTGATAATATTATCGTCTCTAGAAAAACCACTTGAGTTACTTTTTTTCAAGCAGCATTCTTATATTTTACGTAATCCGTATCCACCGCTGTGTATACGTTGACCTTGTAGGCATTATTTGCACAGTGTTTTCTTCAAACCGCCATCTAGCTGTGTGAGCTTGTTCACATTTTGTCTAAATATTGATAATATTATCGTCTCTAGAAAAACCACTTGAGTTACTTTTTTTCAAGCAGCATTCTTATATTTTACGTAATCCGTATCCACCGCTGTGTATACGTTGACCTTGTAGGCATTATTTGCACAGTGTTTTCTTCAAACCGCCATCTAGCTGTGTGAGCTTGTTCACATTTTGTCTAAATATTGATAATATTATCGTCTCTAGAAAAACCACTTGAGTTACTTTTTTTCAAGCAGCATTCTTATATTTTACGTAATCCGTATCCACCGCTGTGTATACGTTGACCTTGTAGGCATTATTTGCACAGTGTTTTCTTCAAACCGCCATCTAGCTGTGTGAGCTTGTTCACATTTTGTCTAAATATTGATAATATTATCGTCTCTAGAAAAACCACTTGAGTTACTTTTTTTCAAGCAGCATTCTTATATTTTACGTAATCCGTATCCACCGCTGTGTATACGTTGACCTTGTAGGCATTATTTGCACACTGTTTTCTTCAAACTGCCATCTAGCTGTGTGTATTATCATTTCCAGAAAAACCAACTGAGTTTTTGTTGTTGTTGTTTTTTTAAAAATAATGCCAGGCAAAGGCAGGCCGCCACGCAGAGGCCGTGCTAGGGGCCGTGCTGCTATGCAATCCTGTGGCCCTAGCAAATTGCCCAGTTTTAAAAAGCCAATGACCCTGAACTCCCAAAATGCTGAAGAGGTAGTTGACTGGCTTACACAGCACACCCCATCCTCTACCGTTTCTAACTTTACCACAACATCCTCCTCATCCTCCACTGCTATGGCCACCCCACGTAACACTTCCTCCACCACCGGTGCCCCTTCTTCACTGGAGTCAGAGGAGTTATTTTCCCATGAGTTTCTTGAACTGAGTAATGCGCAACCATTATTGGCAGAAGAAGATGAAGGAGATGAGGACGTTACACCAGATTTAATTCTGGCAGAGAACACGACAGAGATGGACATAATGATGAGTGATGAGGAGGAGGTCCCCGCTGCTGCTTCCTTCTGTGATGTGTCAGAAGAAATTGATGCATCTGAGGAGAATGATGATGAGGAGATTGATGTTTTGTGGGTGCCTAGTAGAAGAGAGCAAGAGGAGGGTAGTTCAGATGGAGAGACGGAGAGTCAGAGAGGCAGTAGGAGAATAAGACTTAGAAGAAGCAGGGAGGACAGCCCGCAGGGATCAGTAGGGCAACAACATGTATCGGCACCTGTGTTCAGCCGGCCAACGCACCCGCCATTGCCGCCAATGCCGCCAACTTCTACTGTTACCGCCAGATCGCACACTTCCAAAAAGTCAGCAGTGTGGGATTTTTTTAATGTGTGTGCCTCTGACAAAAGCATTGTAATTTGCAATGAGTGCAGTCAGAAACTGAGCCTTGGTAAGCCCAACAGCCACATAGGTACAACTTCTATGCGAAGGCACATGAGCGGCAAGCACAAAGCACTTTGGGAGCAACACCTCAAAGGCAACAGGCAAACTAAAAGCCACACTCCTTCTGGTCCAGCATCTTACTGCTCTACCTCTGCTCTCCTTGACCCATCTGAACCACCCTCCACTCCGCCTTCCACCTTGACCACCTGTTCCCATTCCCAGTCATCTGCCACCAGCCAAGTTTCTGTGAAGGCCATGTTTGAGCGTAAGAAGCCAATGTCTGACTGTCACCCCCTTGCCCGGCGTCTGACAGCTGGCTTGTCTGCACTCTTAGCCCGCCAGCTTTTACCATACCAGCTGGTGGACTCTGAGGCCTTCCGCAAATTTGTAGCAATTGGGACACCGCAGTGGAAGGTACCCAGCCGCAATTTTTTTTCTAAAAAGGGAATACCACACCTGTACCAACATGTGCAGAGCCAAGTTACCGCATCTCTGTCACTTAGTGTTGGGCCAAAGGTCCATATGACTACTGACGCATGGTCCTCCAAGCATGGTCAGGGCAGGTATGTCACCTACACTGCCCACTGGGTGAACTTGGTAATGGCTGGGAATGGGAAGCAGGGAATGGGTAGCTCAACAACAACAACAACAGTGGAGTTGGTGTCACCGCCACGGATTGCACGCGGTTCTGCCACCACCTCTACTCCTCCATCGCTCTCTACCTCGTCTTCTTCCTCTTCTTCTTCTTACTCTGCTGCTGGGTCCTCCTTCTCCTCCTCCACACCTGTGCACCCCCAGCTCCCCCTAGGCTATTCGACGTGCCAGGTACGCCGTTGTCACGCTGTCTTGGGGATGACGTGCCTGGAAAGCAAAAACCATACCGGATCTGTACTCCTGTCATCTCTGCAGTCACAGGCCGATCGGTGGCTGACCCCACACCAACTGCAGATCGGAAAAGTGGTGTGTGACAATGGAAGCAATCTGTTGGCAGCGTTGAGACTGGGAAATTTAACACATGTGCCCTGCATGGCACATGTGTTAAATTTAATAGTCCAACGTTTTGTCTCCAAGTACCCAGGATTCCAGGACGTTCTCACCCAGTCCAGAAAGGTGTCGGCCCATTTCAGACGTTCTTACACAGCCATGGCACGCCTTGCTGACATTCAGCAGCGCTACAACATGCCAGTCAGGCGTTTGATTTCTGACAGCCAGACTCGCTGGAATTCAACGCTCCTTATGTTGGAACGTCTGCTGCAACAACAAAGGGCCGTCAACGAGTACCTTTTTGAACTGGGTGGTAGGACTGGATCTGCAGAGCTGGGGATTTTTTTCCCCCGTTACTGGGTGCTTATGCGCGATGCCTGCAGGCTCATGCGACCTTTTGAAGAGGTGACAAATATGGTCAGTCGCACCGAAGGCACCATCAGCGACCTAATACCCTTCGCTTTCTTCCTGGAGCGTGCCGTGCGACGAGTGACAGATGAGGCTGTAGACCAGCATGACGAGGAGCTGGAAGCGCACGATTTATGGTCGGAATCACCAGAACGAACCCAGGCACCTGCTGCAACGCAGGGAGAGGTGCCAGAAGTGGAGTCAGAGGAGGAAGGTGGCTTTGTGGAGGAGGAGGAGGAGGACCAACAGGAGCAGGCTTCCCAGGGGGCTAGTGGTGACCTTTTGGGGACCCCTGGTCTTGTACGTGGCTGGGGGGAGGAGACCGTGGATGATGCAGTCCTTGATAATGAGGAAGCGGAGATGGATAGCTCTGCATCCAACCTTGTGAGAATGGGGTCTTTCATGCTGTCATGCCTGTTGAAGGACCCCCGTATCAAGAGGCTTAAGGAGAAGGACCTGTACTGGGTCGCAACGCTACTAGACCCTCGGTACAAGCATAAAGTGTCAGAAATGTTACCAACATACCACAAGTCCGAAAAGATGCGGCATTTACAAACCAGCCTGCAAAACATGTTGTACAATGCTTTTAAGGGTGATGTCACTTCAGGAACTCATCAACATTCCAGGGGCAGAGGTGCCAGTAATCCTGCCACGAGCACACCTGCAAGGACAAAGCCCTTTGGCCGGTCTGTAACGTCAGATATGCAAATGTTTTTCTGTCCAAGGCAGCGCCACAACCCTTCTGGATCCACCCTCAAAGAACGCCTCGACCGGCAGGTAGCGGACTACCTGGCATTAACTGCAGATATCGACACTCTGAGGAGCGATGAACCCCTGGACTACTGGGTGCGCAGGCTTGATCTGTGGCCAGAGCTGTCACAATTTGCCATGAACCTCTTGTCTTGCCCAGCCTCAAGTGTGCTCTCAGAAAGGACCTTCAGTGCAGCAGGAGGGATTGTAACTGAGAAGAGAACTCGCCTAGGTCACAAAAGTGTCGATTACCTGACCTTTATTAAAATGAATGAGGGGTGGATCTCGGAGGGTTACTGCACGCCGGAAGACTTGTTCTGACTTCTATGCAGCTGTCCTTCTCTTCAAGCCTCATGACTCCACACACAGCTGTCCTTTAGCGTCCTCCTCCCTCCGCCACCGTTACAAACTAGGGTGCAAACCCTACTGGTTTAATTTTTTCTGGCCTCTGTGCTTCAGTGGCTGCAACCAAAAAAACTGGGCAAACAATGTCTACAAGGTCAACGTATGGCGAAAAATGACTATTTTCAGCATTTATATGGCATATTTTTTCTGGCAACTGTGCTTCAGTGGCTGCGTCCAAAAAAATGCATATTTTCTGCATTTATATGGCATAATTTTTCTGGCCTCTGTGCTTCAGTGGCTGCAACCAAAAAAATTTATATTTTCAGCATTTATATGGCATAATTTTTCTGTCAACTGTGCTTCAGTGGCTGCGTCCAAAAAAACTGGGCAAACAATGCCTACAAGGTCAACGTATGGCAGTTGTTTAAAGAGAACAGTAGATTACTAGCCAGCAAAGCTACCTAAGCTAAAATGTCCCTCAAATCCCTGCAGACTTCTGTCCCTCCAATACAGAGCAGTATCAAGCAGATTACTAGCCAGCAAACTTACTATCATCTGTCCCTGAAATCACTAACAGCTCTCCCCCTACACTATCTCTTCCAAGCACACACAGGCAGATTTTTCAGATACATTTTTGCCCTTGATCCCCCTCTGGCATGCCACTGTCCAGGTCGTTGCACCCTTTAAACAACTTTAAAATCATTTTTCTGGCCAGAAATGTCTTTTTTAGATGTTAAAGTTCGCCTTCCCATTGAAGTCTATGGGGTTCGCGAACCGTTCGCGAACCGCTCGCATTTTTGCGCAAGTTCGCGAATATGTTCGCGAACTTTTTTTCCGACGTTCGCTACATCCCTATTCCTCTATAGTTATGCCACTGGTATTAGCTCTTACACAAAGTTGAGGCAACCCATTATAACAGCTCTGTGTAAAGTTTTTTTTTTCACTATGTAGGCCTGGACTGGTAATCTGTGAGTTCTGGCAAATGCCGGGAGGGGCTGCTGTAAGGTCCCATAGACAGTCACTATTTAGTGGGCTGGTGAAGTACTATATAGGCCTCTCTGTACTTGTAATGCCAGGGCCTATTTTGACTAACAGTCCAGACCTGTCCCTAGGCCCTTATCTCACTAATCCTAGCTATCACTTTTCCATCCCATAATATTGATTTCATGTATGAATATGTCAGTAGTACAGTACCTTCTGAAAATAGCCTTTTTTTTGGATCAATCAATTTCACACTGATTCCACCTGTTTTGAATTCCAGTTGACCATTTTGTGGGTTCTTCATCATGAAGGGATATGGGAGTGGAAAAGCAAATGGTTGCAACCAGAAATAACCTAATCAGAAATTGTTTACAGAAGGTCAACCTCCAAATATCAGTATTTAACTCAATTTGGTTGTGGTTTTTTTCCAGTGATTACTAATAATTTTATTTAATTTTGGCTTGTTTGCCTGTCAAATAAACGCCTCCAACTTATTTATGAAACTCAAAGCACCTTGTCTTAACTGCTTCTGCTGAGCCTTTTGTTAAACCCCTTGGCTTTGCACATGTTTATCATATGTATCATATTAATTACCTTTCTGGGTTTTCTAGTACCACAAATGCTTTATATTAGTCCATGTCCATGTCCATGTGTGGGTAAAAAAAAAAACACACAGGAAGAGAATGCGACCACCAACCTCATTCCATGAATATTATCATTTGCTTTCTACTTGGGTGTATCACTGTATCAAATAAGAAACCAACCCTTCCTTTATAGCCTTTTCCCAATACAGGTATGGGACCTGTTATCCGAAATGCTCAAGACCAGGGGTATTCCGAATAATGGATCATTCTGTAATTTGGGTCTTCATACCTTAAGTCTACTAGAAAATTATGTAAACATTAAATAAACCCAAGGTACTGCTTTATTATTACAGAGAAAAAGGAAATAATTTTTTTAAATTTTGATAATTTGGATAAAATGAGTCTATGGGAGACAGCCTTTACGTAAATTCTGAGCTTTGTGGATAAAAGGTTTCCAGATAACTAATCCCATAGCTATACCAACTAGTGATGAAGTCAATGGGCGTCAAAATAATTTTGGCGAGAGTGACTATTTTGTCCGAATGCATTAAAGTCAATGGGCGTCTGAATAATTTTGACGCTTGTCAAAATTGGCACACGCATTAAAAATAAAAAGTGCAACAATTTTTTTTCACCTGAATTTATTCGCCCATCACTAATACCAACTATTGCTAGATTTGCAAAGCTTAACAAACACGATTATTCAATTGCAGCAGTGATCCCCAACCAGTGGCTAGTGAGTAACATATTGCTCCCCAACCCATTGGATGTTGCTCTCAGTGTCCTCAAAGCAGGTGCTTATTTTTGAATTCCTGGCTTGGAGGCAAGTTTTGTTTCAGCGAATTACACTGATAAACAAAGCCTCCTGAAGGCTGCCAGTGCACATAGAGGCTACCAATACTCAATCACAGTGCTTATTTGGCATCACCAAGGGCTTTTTGAATACTGGTGTCACTCTCCGCCTTTTTTTTACATTTGAATGTGGCTCATGGGTAAAAAAGGTTAGGGGAAGTGTGAAAACAGTTCACACAGGGCTGCACTCAGATGCCCATTTATTAAAAGTCGAATTTTAGTGGTATTAGATAGTGATGAGTGAAAAAACATTTTTGACGCCCATAGACTTTAATGAACATTTCGCTGGCGCTGAATTTTTGGCAAAACGAAACGGGTCAAATTAGCTCAAGCCTACCAATAGGATTGTTTTGCCTCCAATAAGAATTCATGATATCTTAGTTTGTATCAAGTACAAGGCACTGTATTATTATAACAGAGTAAAAGGAATCATTGTTAAAAATATGTTTTATTTGATTAATATGGAGTCTATGGCCTTCCTGTAATTCAGAGCTTTTTTTGGATAATGGGTTTCCAGGTAATGGATCCCATACTTGTTGTCTTGATATTCAGTGTTACCACTGCAGCCTTTTCCCCAAACTGAGACAGGGAAACAAATGCTGAACAACAGGACCCTGTGGGGCCTTGGGTGTAAATAATGAAGCCTTGGGTTTCCCCAAACTAAACCGCTATAGACATGCTTCTTTGTCTTTTGAAATAACCATCATTATTTACCCTAATCTGTTTCCAGCATGTTAAAATATTCCAAGCAAACCGAGCATTTATTCTCTGCCGCCGCTTACAACTATCGCTGCCCATCAACGGGACTGCATATCACCTTCTACGATTCCCACAAAAACCCATTAATATTGAAGAAACAATCGAGCGAAAGTGGATGGCTGTAATTAAATGTGAAATGGAAGCAGTGGTCTGAAATCTTTAATGGAAAGGTTGGTCGGAGACAGTTGCCTGACGGGAAGAGAATCCCTGGCCATATTTAGCACTAATATAAAGGAAAGAAGTGGCATTAATAAATCAGCAATATATATATATATATATATATATATATATATATATATATATATATATATATATTTATATATATATAATACACAAAAGCTATGAATATCTTGTAAATTATATCCTTATAAACTGTGAATTCTGATGTCATCAGTTATAAACGGTGAGTTCTGATGTCATTTCTGTCACGACTCACTGAAAATTTGTGTATTATAATAAATAAAGTACCCCCAGTTGCAATATATGAGGATATTAGAAGTTACCTCGGAGTTCCATGACCTGTATAAAAACACTCGGCCTTCGGCCTCGTGCTTTTATATGGTCATGAAACTCCTCGGTAACTTATAATATCCTTATATTTTACAATAGGGGGTACTTTATTCACTATATATTTATATATGTATATATATACATATCATCTGATCACAGGCAGCTGCTTTAGTTCAACACCATTAATCACCACTGAGGTTTCACATCAGAGCTTCCATCCAAAATATTTGTTCTGCTTAAACTCCCTGTCTAACAGGGAATATTGTGTTTGTTTCAGTCAAAGAATAATCCAGTCCAGCGGTGAACAAGTGGGATATTTTGGCCGTGAGTTTTTGTATTTTGATTCACCTGTGTGTCTGTTTTATGTTTGTTTACATTGTCTGTTTGCTCATAATAAGGTTTAATTGTGTCTAAATGCTTTCCCAGCTGTGCGTGTTTCCTGAGAATCATAGCAGGCTCTTACTGCCAGTTGCTCAGTTCAATATGGTCTTCTGGCACTTTGCTTGTCTTTGCGAGGCGAGTGAATGGGAGCAATAGATGAGAAGGGATAAGCAATGGTCTGAAATAAATTAAAAAAAAATGCACTGCAGTCTGATTAAAAAGGCCAGCAACATTTTATATTTCTCAATAAATGTAATAATAAAGTCATGATATTCTGATTCCCAATTTTACCATATTGTAATAACATACAATGGTGGTCTAGTGGAGGGGACGCCCGCCATGGCGGTCCTCACTGCCTCAGGCGCCGGTTACTTAGGGCGCGCCTCTACGTAATTTAAAGGTGCAGGCGTGCTGGCGTATTGACGCCAACGCGCATTGGCGCGAGATTCAAATGTTTAAAAGGGGCCCTCCAGGTGTGAATCATTGCCCATTATAGGTTTTCTCCTAGTGAGTTTCCTGGTGGTTTCTGTGCTGTTAAAGCTTCTGAATTCTGATTCCTGTTGTGACCCTTGCCTGGCTTTTTGACGATTATGACTTCTCTATCCTGACCCCTGCCTGATATCCAACTTTGCTTATTCTATATCCCTGCTGATTGATCTCCTGGTTTGACCCTTGCCTGCCTGACTCAGTTTTGTACTCTGCCTGCCCCGACCCGGCCTGATCTGACTACGATTCTGTCTATACCTTGTACCGTGACCCTCTGCCCAAAAGACTCTGCTTCACAGTTGTGCCCCTTAGTTTGTTCAGAACCCCTCGCTTTGCACCTCTCTTTATAAGACCTGGCGGCATCCGATTAGCCGAGGGCTCCTCCTGAGATGAAAGGAATCTGTTAAAGGCGGAAGCAAGAGCTGAGAACAAGGTGCTTAGCATCAGTTCTGAATTTAGGGTGCCAACCTTGACATTTATATACTGTAACACGTCATCTGGTTGGAACAGAAAGTATTAAATATACAATACGAGGCTCTCCAACATGGCCCTAGGCATGATTAATGAATTAATGCCAAGCACCCCTGTCAAAGTATGTGTTGCTAGGCAATGCAGTCTACCCATTGTAAAGCAGAAACGTATCTAATAATAAACGTATCTACAGCACTGTCACACTGGTAATTCCATGTCAGGGCCATCGATTCTGTGATCTGCGGCTCTTAAAGGGACAATAGCTCATTATTAGAAAGGAAATAATATGTGACAAAAGGCACAGGGGTATGTTTATCAAAAAGTGAAGTTAGAGATCGCAACAGTCCTCTAGATTGAAATTCCGCCACTCTCCATTCATTTCTATGGGATTTTTAAGTATTTGTCAATAGGTGAAAGTGAAAGTTCATCCTTTGATAAATACGCCTTTCAAAATTCCATAGAAATGAACAGAGAGTGACGGAATTTCACTCTAGAGGACAGTGGCAATCTCTAACTTCACTTTTTGATAAATATACCCCATAGGGCCAATATAGTAAAGGGTGAATTGACTTAACGCTGGTGAAAATTTGCCAGCGTGACGTCATTTCAGAACTTCACTGGCGGTACTTCGCTCACTAACACCAGGCGAATTTGCGCTCTGGCGAATGGAAGTAACTACGCAAATTCACTAAGATACGGATTTTACTGAACATTACCTCTTGCGCCAGACTTGCCTTCACCGCCTCAGACCAGGGGACGGGCAATAGAGTAGATAGGACTTCCTAAAAAAATAGTTGAAAAGTTTCAAGTCCCAAAAAACGCTGGCGTCTTTTGCTTTTATCAGGGTGATAGGCTGCAAAGGAGTGTAACATTTTTTGGGGGTAACCGGCTTGCTAACATATGGCACATCAACTATACACTGGGCTCATGTGTAGGGCAATATAACAACTTTATTTTCTTTTATTAAGGTTTCCCGGGCTTGTGTAGTGTAATGTATTTGCTGCAACATATACGCCCATTGAACTTTAACTTCCTGCCGTATACAAATTAGGCAACGATAGCGCAACTTTGCTTCGCTTGGTGCATTATCGGTAGCGAAACTTCGCCAGCGTTTGGCGCCCTGAAACTTCACATTTTAGTGAATTAGCATTGTCCTGGCGAATCTACGCCTGGCAAAATGTTGGGCTGTGAGCAAAGCTGTCGCTGGTTAGTGAATTTGCCCCATAGTATTTTACCATGTCCAGTAATCCACTTGCTGCCTTAACTTTTCTCAAAACCTTGCAGATTATTGACAATGAGCACTGGCCTGTTGGATGTTGGTGCATTTTGAAATCCAATGGTGGAAGTGGACTAGGATGAGTCAGGGTGCTTTCCCTCTACTTCTTTTTGTTCTCTGAATTGTATCACACTCTTTATCTTACAATACCACGGCTATCCATTTCCATTTTTGTTTTTCTTTATGCCTTTAATTCTAGCTTTTTAATATGTTGTTGTTGCCAATGTGTCTTGAAATGCTAGGGTGCAAGCAAATACTGTGGGTACTGTGTCATATACTGATCAGAGCTTTTTTGTTTCAAAATACTGTGGTCACTGTGTTATGAAATCCTGGGGTCACTGTGTTATGAAATCCTGGGGTCACTGTGTTATGAAATCCTGGGGCTTTGTGAGGCATATGTGGATTCCCAGAGAATCTGGTCTTTGGTGGATTGCAGTGGGCCTTTAAATATGGTAATGGTCTAGCAACATTTTTGGAGACCCACTCTATACACCATGATATAATTCCCACTACTTCTGAGGTGGAAATGGATGATGATGGAGCTTACTAACTAGAACTATGTAGCCATATGCATTTTAAATCTATACTAACATGTGGATGAAATTTAGAATTTTATGGAAGTAAGCTACAGATGGAGTAAACAATATGTAGGCATGTATCTTGGGTACTGTAGGTAACAGTGTCCCACCAATTTATTTAAACAGATTTTAGGGCTCATTTGTGAGTGCAAGTGCAGTGGGCAATATTTGGTGCAAGTTGCTGTCACGGTCGGCACCCTAAACCAGAACTAATGCCAAGCTCCCTGGTCTCGGCTCGGCTTCACCAGTAGTGTGACCGCCTTTGGCTTCGGGAGGAGCCCTCAGCGTACTCAGATGCCACCTGGACTTTTCGAGAGGAGCAAGGCGAGGAGTTCTGGCAAGCAAAGGGGCACGGCTGTAGTTATACAAAGTCTTTGGACAGAAGATCGCAGTACAAGACGTTAGGCAAAGGAGTAATCAGGACAGGCCGGGTCGAGGCAGGCAGAGAATAAACGTAATCAGGCAGGCAAGGGTCAAACCAGGAAGTCAATCCGAGGGTTAAACAGAAGCAGTAGTCAGTAATCAGGCAAGGGTCAAAATCCAGAAATCAGAGTAGTCAAATAGCCAGGCAGGGGTCAAAACAGGAATCAAACAGGTTTACAGAATTAGCACAAGGCTCAGAAGCACCAGGAACAAATCCTATCACGGGCAATGATGAACTGACGAAAAACCCTCTAAATACATTTGAATTTGGCGCCTCTCGCGCTGACGTCATTACGTCAGCGCGCCTGCGCCTTTAAATCATAATGCGCATGCGCGCGCGCACTAGGGAGCCGGCACAGGAGCAGCGCGGCGTGACGGGCGTCCCCGTCGAGGGGGCGGCAGGCGTCCCTGTCGTTTCCCCACTAGACCACCATGTAAGTTCTTTACATTTACAGTTGCCATGTTTTTTATCCTCTGTGCCATGTTTTGTTTTTTTTCCTACAATTCCAGCATAATAGCGGTCTAAAGTTCTTATATAGATATGTTTTTATCGATGCACCCTGTATCGCAAAGCTTTACTCCCTGTATATCATCAAAATCAGGGCATACTATTTTATATAATTCTATTTCTGTGCAAAAAGATTTCATTCTTTGTAGTATTTGGAGTAGTCTGTAAACCATATCCTAAAAAAAAAGTTACACCATAGTTAACATATTTTTCTATAAAGTTGAAAAGAACTGGAGGCTGTTTCTTGTGCAAATGAGTTGGGAAAATGAAAAATGAAATTTAGCAGTGGATTTGCAAAGAATTACTCACAGCAAGACAAGTCTCTGAAAAGTGCAACAGATATCCCTTTATATCCTTTTAGACTGTGCACAATCCTAAAGAAAAAATATATGGATTTGTTAGGAAACCTCAGTCAATTGTGATGAAGCCGTATGCCTTGCTAAATTTGCACTCAGATTCAAGCGTGCATTGGACAAATTTTAGCAAAATGTGGGTGCCAGGGATTATTTGTATTCCTCGGGTTTCATACTCTTGAGATAACATAAATAAATACTGTGACTGGTCTATGTTATCAGCTCTTTTGCAAAGAACAGAATAGACCTTGTTTTAAAAAATGTTTTTAAATAATTCTTGCCTACGGCTGCGGCTAAATCCATTCTGTGCAATGCGGTAAGAGAAACACAGAGCTGCCATTGGAGTCAAAGGCTTTAATTAGCTACAGTGAAAAATGAAGGGAATTACAGCATGCTAGAGAAACAAGGACAGAGTAAAAGAAGTGATGTATAAAAGATAGGAATAAACAAAGATTAAGGCTAAACGCTAAATTAGAACAAAAGATAGAGGGCAGGGTGGGTAAGGATAGTTGAAAGCAAAAAAAGATCTCTTGGGACAAAGCTGAGCCAAACAAAGATTATTTTGTTTGAAAGTTTTTTTTTTAATATTATTATGTTTTCTACAGTAAAGTGTAAAATGCTGAGTGAACAGAGAGAGCACAATGTAATAAATATGGCATGAAGATTGCCTTTTTGAACAGGTAGAGTTTGTGAGCACCGAAAATATATTTGCCAATTAAGGAGGCATATCAACCCTTTGAGGTCGAGTGTAACCTTAAATTCCATTGCTTAGAACTCCTGAAAATCAAATGTGTTCAGTATGTTGATATGTTGGTCTCCACCTGACTGTCAGGGAGCCGGGAGCCCCCTCTGGAGAATAGTCCGGATCTAGGAGGAAGCCCCACAGGAGAGAACAGGGTCGTGGTATCCAGGGGTTAGGCAAGAGAATAATCAAAGTCCAGGCACAGGTCAAAAGGCAGGCGGAATATCAACAAAGTCCAGGGCCAGGCAGGGGGTCACACCAAGGAATCAGACAGATTATAGCAGGGGAAACAGCAACGGAACCCAGGAATCACTAGGAAACAGAATCCTATTTTCGGGCGCCAACTTGGCGCCTCAGGCGTCCTTTTATCTTTGAATTTGGCGCCCTTGCGCCAGCGTCAGCGCGCCTGCGACCGTCGCGCTGTGCTGGCGTCACTGCGCCGGCGTCAGCGCGCCTGCGACCGTCGCGCTGTGCTGGCGTCACTGCGCCGGCGTCGGAACCCACGTGGGTTGCCTGGGCGCCGCCATCTTGGAATCTTCGCCGCCGGGGGCGGACGCGACTCCTCGCGCTCCCGGCGGTCTTGACACTGACACACACAGAAATGGAACATTACCAAATTATTGTCTGTATTTAAAAAGCTGCATAAATATTTAATGTTGATGTGTATCCAAGTGAGTAGAAAGAGGTGTTACCTTGAAAAACAGTTGCCTTAAAACCAGTGCTGAGTGGCACCACTTTTTACAAAGCATCATACACCACTTTTCATGCTTGAATTTCTCCCAATGTCCTAAATGGGTTATTGCCAGGTAAAGGGTGGTGTAAGTTGAAGAGTCATTTGAGGAATGCTAAAAAAATTCATACCATAGCTCTTTACACCTTTTCAGCAAAGACAAATATATTACTAACGTATCACTTTCACCAATATGTGAAAAAGGTGGCTAGCTATACAAAAGAGTATCAAAAGAAAACGAGGATCGGAAAAGAGTTCTTTCTTTCCAAGCTCATTCCAGGACCCTATGAATGATCCCCTAAAATAAAAGCAATGGTGCAATCAAAAAATAATTAGATTTGTCCAATTACTTGAAAGCATTGGTTAACTTGTCCTTACCTGGCAGTGACATGCAAAAGTGATAATACTGTAAACAATGGAAGCAAGGTAAAAAGGCTGTAAGCCGGTAACAGATATCCTCTGGAGAATACCACTGCCATCCAGTGTCCCCTGCAGCACATCACACACATCGGTATCTGTTCTGCAAAGAAAACAACAGAATTAAATGTTGCTTTTTTGCTTCAAAAGATTTGTATTGAAGAGAAAAAGGCATTTTGAAAGCAAGCATCTAATCGGTTGCTAAGGGTTACTATACCCCTTTTTATTATTTACCTGAAATTGCTTTGAAATGAGAGTACAAAAAAAAATTGTAAACATATGTTCTGGCATATATGTGTATAAACAAAACTATATTTACCTAACAGACTAACTGTGGCAGCTCTGAACTTGTATTATAAGGAGTGGAGCCATGGCAAGGAGAGGAAACAGGGTGATCACAAGCATGAAGTTGTAGAAAGGCTAGAAGGACATAAATAACTTAGGCTCCTCCTCACTTCCAGCTCAACTATGGTAAGGAGAAGTAGTACTCATGTACTATGGTCCAACTGCAGGTTTTAATGTGATGTACCATGGATGCTAATATCTTTTGTAGTAAATGTCCAAATCAATGATTTAGAGCATACCTCTGCTAAAGGCAATCAGAGACTTGTAACTGAACACTTAGATTGGAGGCCTACATGATCTTGCAGATGAACACAATAACAGTTGTATTCAGTTTTTTTACTGCATCATGTTTTTCACCAATGCCACCAATGCTCTTTGATGAACTTGCTGCTTTCTAGCACAGAGACACCTGTAAGCATTCTTTACTACTGCAACCTTTGACCCTTGCGTTAAAAACAGAACATTTGGTTCTGTCCCAAAATGGGTCAAACAGTTGGCCTAGTGGTTAAAGCAACTGCCTGTGGTGTGCAACATCCAGAGTCCATTTCCTGCCAGTCTAGGTCCTTGAAAAAGATAAATCTCTGTTATCGACTGGAAAACATGCCCCCACTGTTGCCATCTGAAAGGAAGTCAGGTCCCAACCCCACCAAGGTTCTGTCATCAGCCTGGAAAGACAAGTGTCATTGCTACCTGTCAAGGAAGAGTCCCTCACCCCCAAATAAGGACTCCCTCGTCGGACCTGAAATGGATCTCCACACTTGCAGAGACCCCATCCAACAAGTTAACAGCCACCCCCTGGACTGGAAATTGATCACTCTGTACCACCACACCCAGTGGTGACCCTGGGATGCTAGGGTTATGCTGAAAAGAGATGCATGCCCAAGGTTGGTACCATAAGGGCAGCCAGGAATGAACAATAAACCCCCAAAATGGGGTTTTGGAAGAATAAATAGGAAGATGTTATTTTGGCACATTTAATCAATGCCACCCTATCAAATCATGTTAATTCTGTCTAGTTCTTAACATTTTCCTTTTGCCTTGTTTAACTGCCTAGCACTTGTGAAATGTAAGCACTTAGGAAATATAAGCACTAGTGCCATCCCCCTAACATGAGTGCCATTCCCTATGCTGTGCCTGAATTTATATGCAGCTGTTTTGCAAAACCAGACCCTGATTGACTCATTAATCAATTAATTGGTCAAAGCAAGCAGGCTGTGTAGGAAAGGATAGAGTTTTCAAAATTAAATAAAACCCACTAGAACTAATTGGTGGGGTTGTAAAAAATATCTCTTGCTCATTGAGGAATGAGACACAAATGTGAGTTTGATATAGCTATGACAAGTACTAAATGAAATACCTAACAAATGAGAGCTATTTGGGTGACAATATAAAATTCCATTTCCACAATTTACAAAAAGCTGCAGTATAGTGATGTATATAGCAAAATATAGCATAGGCATATGCAAATGAGCAAACAAAATTAAACAGTATTGAAATGTAATCGCAAAAGCACTACTCCGTGGATGTTTTATGGGTGGCACAGCAAATTTGCTGGCTGATGCTACTATATGGACCTTCATCTAAAAAAGCAGCTCCTTTCAACAGTCTAGTGATGGGTGAATATCCCGCGAAATTCGCGAAATGGTGAAAAATCTGCGAAACTGCACCGGCGTCTCGTTTTTGACGCAGGAAATTTTTGCCAGCCAATTTTCGTTGCCGTTTCGCAAATTTATTCACCAGACGTTACATCATTATTCAACACTTCAACTGCCAGCTGGTTGTTGCACAATGCAGAAGATTTGGATTCAAGTGCTCCTTTAGGAGAACCAAGACAACTGTCAACAAACCACTGCTGAGGAAAGCAGCAGAAAACGAATGATCAAGCTTCTCCATATGAATTCATCATGCTAAGCCCTATGCCACCAAAGTGCTTAGCTGACCATGGCTACTTTTGGAATATTTGTTATGATCCATCCATTATAAAGAACCAAAAATAGAGCCAGCTTTTGGAAGAAGGGAGAATCAAACTCACAACTTTATCCACAGTATCACCAGTGCAATGCCCCAAGTGGTCAAAAAACTTCAACTTTCACATCAATGCAAAATTCAGCTTTTATAGTGCAAGAGAGAGCAACTGCACTCTTTTAACTAGTGATGCGGCCACCTCCAGCGCAGGAAAGATAAGCGCTGAGAAGGGAAGGAATAGCAGGAGCTGCCTCAGGGGCTCCTTAAGAAGATATGGATCTACCTGCAGGGGTCCTCTCTAAGTATTTTATAATCCCCATAATTATCACATGAGAATGTCCGTTATTAAAACATAAACCCCATCCATCACTTCATACATATTTCTGTATAAAAGCTGAGAGCTGTTTTCCCATTCACATGGCAAGATCTCTTCTGCCCACAGGTACTGAGTAGCCTTAACGGTGGAAAAAACTGAAGAACAAGAAAATTGTTTGCAAAGTACATGTGAATTCCCAGAATTCACTGCTTGCACAGAGTCCTGAATGAAGCTTCAGATCACAAACTTCATAAATGTATTGTCTTCTTCAGCATCTCCAACTGTATATCTTTACATGTTTGGGAATATATATATTTTTATGAATATGAAAACTGTATCACAGAGTGCATAATTCATGTATATTTTACTGCCTGCCTATGAATCTCTAGATATTTCTTTTCGGTTTTTGCTTGAAATTTGTGCTTTGTGCAATTTATTTCATTTCCCCGAATTTTATTTTTCCACTGTTGCTTCTCACAAATCCATTTATCTCTCTATTATACATTCACTTGGTGCCCTTTCTGCAGGCTCTCTGTAAATCTTTTTTAAATATCGTGCAACACATATGCTTTGCCTGAGACGTGCAACTCTTAGATAAAACTGAGACACTTCTGTAAAACTCAAAGAGCATCTGCTCTGATGGCAACCAGCTCTCCTGAAGCACAACGTGGGGCAGACTGGGTGATATATTGTGGAAAAACAATAAAAAAGTGTCACACAACAAATACCTGAACTATGCAAATATAGCAAATGGGCATCAACCCCCTGCAGTTTTCCCTGGGCCCCATAAATGAGTCTAATGGACAGGCTGCAGCCTGAACTGACTCACAACCTGGTCAAAGTGGTTATTTCTCTTTTTTCAAAGTTTACATATTTTGGGGGTAATTCATTTTAATGTTCTTTATTTCAATCAAATAATTCCAATTTTAAATAATGATTTCCTTTTTCTCTGCAATAATAAAACAGTACCTTGTACTTGATCCAAACTAAGATATAATCAATTTGTTTTTGAGACAAAACAATCCTATTGGGTTTAATTAATGTTTAAATGATTTTTTACTTAAGGTTTAAAGATCCAAATTACAGAAAGATTCCTTATCCAGAAAACCCCAGGTCCTGAGCATTCTAGATAATAAGTTGCATACCTGTATAGGAATGAAAGTTTCAGCCAGGTAGATGCTCATCCTCAGGTGTCAGGGTTACTGTATGTGGGAATGCACATATCAAAGATATTGACATACATTAATTCCCTGCATTTATTTTAAAGTAGTCATACTTTGTGCTATATATAGAGGCCCATTTATTAGAGGTCCAATTTTAGTGGTATTAGAGATTTTTGAAACCACGATAATGAAATATGTTTTGGTAGCACAAAAAACATTCACAAAGACCACTGCATTATTTTGCAATCGTTTTTTTTAACCGACTACAGGCTCTAGCGCAGTGATCCCTAACCAGTAGCCCATGAGCAACATGTTGCTCTCCGAACCCCTTGGATGTTGCTCCCAGTGGCCTCAAAGTAGGAGCTTATTCTTAATTTCCAGGCTTGGAGGCAAGTTTTGGTTGTATAAAAACCAGGTGCACTGCCAAACAGAGTCTCAATGTAGGTTGACAATCTACATAGGGCTACCAAATGGCCAATTACAGCACTTATTTGGAACCCCAAGAACCTTTTTCATGCTAGTGTTGCTCCCCAACTCCTTTTACTTCAGAATTTTGCTCACGGGTTCAAAAGGTTGGGGATCCCTACTCTAGCGACTTCCTCGCAAAGTTTGCCACCAAATGGCTTTTGGGTGTATGTGTAGTGTATGTAATAAAAATTTGCAATCGTGAAGTGAAGAACGATTTTTTTTTTTTTACAATTCTTTATTTATATTATTTTGAACACCATTAAACGGGAAAGGGGGTACAAAAGGCAAGAAAGGGAAGGGGTTGGGGTAGGGAATATAATTGCATAAACCAAAAAAAAGAAGACAAAAGATAGAAAATCCATATTTAAATATATGTCTTAAATAAGGATTTGTGGCCCAGCAGTATAGTTAATTACAGCTTTGAAATGCCCTAATAATAGCTCTGTAACCCGTATAAGTTTCATCTCTTATCTCATAGACACCTACTTTCAAAACACCTGTCCATTCCATATGGATATTCTATTTTATATATGATATCCATGGTTCCCATATATCCCAATATCTGTCATTTGTGTCATATCTTATATGAGTGATCTCCTCTAATTTCCTATTCTTCTTGACCAAGGTTTTCCAATCGTTATGTGTTGGAGGTAATGCTTTTTTCCAATTTCTTGGGATCAGAGTTTTTGCTGCATTAATCAGTTGTATGGCAAGTAAGTCTGTTAATAAGCTATTCTTCTCTATTACCATATTGAGCAATATTAGAGGTGAATCTGATTCCTTAACTGTTATGCCAGTGACTATTTTTATGACATTTAAAATCCTTTGCCAAAATGGTTGGGACAGGTGAGCCAGATATGGGCATGTGTACCTCTATCCTGGTCACATCTCCAGCACTTGTCCGAACTGTTTGGATACATTTTCTTTAATTTTACCGGTGTGTAGTGCCACCTAGTGAATAGTTTATAATTAATTTCTCTAGTTCTCATCGTGCAAGAGGTTTTATGAATTAAAGCCAGAGACCTCTCCCACAGAGACAACGGGATTATGCAGTTAAGTTCTCTTTCCCATTCTTTCTGTGAAAGATGTCCTGGGAGAACATGATTATATAGTAATAATCTATAAAACCTCGAAATAGGTTTAGTAATAGCGTTCGCTTGTTTAAACATATTTTCCCAAACTGTCATTGGTCTACTCCAGTCCACTTCCTTTAACTTTTGGTTATAACAGGTTACTTGATTGTAATTCCAGCTATCTAGTGGATGAGAGCCCCCCAACTTTTTTGTAGATCAGCAAGCAGGATCACTTTATTACAGCTTATAAAGTCAGTTATTTTTGTTTTGTAGGTCTGCCCAAACTGAACTGCCATCTCTTAAATAACCCCGATTCTAGACTAGGCTTAAACAGTAAATTATTAACCAGAGGCTGAAGTATATAGGGAAATTTAATAGGAGAGCTTTTATCCCTAGTGCTAAACCAGACTTTAAATGACGGCCCAATTAATCGGTGTTCCATAACCCTTTTTGGGACCTCTCCTGGTCTCGACCACAAATAGCTCGTTAATGGTATATCCACTATGTATCTTTCTAATTCTAAACAATCTTTGCTTTTCAATTGGTACGCCCATGCATTTATACGGGTTAAGTGTATTGACAGATAGCACATACAGTATGGCCATCAGGAACAGCTACTTCACCCCTGTCCTTGGGTAGAACCAGCACCTTGTGTTGTATTCTGGGGGGCTTCTCTGACCAAACAAATTTATTTAACAAAGTTTTTATGTTGCGAAAAAAGAAGGCTGGGAGTAATTTTGGTAAAGTTTGCATATAATATACCAATTTTGGCATTAGTACCATCTTTATAGCCTGGATTCTACCCATCTAGGATAGATTTAATTTTCTCCATGACTCTATTGTTTGTTGCATAGAATTGAATACAGGACCATAGTTGATTTGGTATGATTCACCCAGTTGGGCTGTAATCTTTATACCAAGATAGCTTATATAGTCTTTTGTCCATCTAAAAGGAAAGCTCTGTTCAAATGTGTTCTTTATAGTATTCTTAATGTTTATATTAAGAATTTCTGATTTGGTGTAGTTCACCTTAAAATTTGACATTACACCATATTGCTCGATCAGTCGAAGAAGGTTGGGGAGAGATCTTATAGGATTTGTTATAAACATTAACAGATCATCTGCAAAAGCAGCAATTTTATATTCCTTATTTTTCACCTTAATTCCTGAAATATTGGGATCCATCCTTATATGGGATAACAGAATCTCCATCACCATGACAAAAAGTAAGGGAGACAGAGGGCATCCTTGTCTGGTACCATTGTGTCTATAAATCGGAGACAATAATGATCCATTGACTCTAACTCTTGTATAAGGTTCTTGATATAAAGCTAGTATACATTCTATTATACCTGCTCCAAGACCAAACCCTTTCATTACCCATTCCAAAAAAGGCCCAGGACACCCTATCAAATGCCTTCTCGGCATCTGTCGTAAGTAGTAATGCGGGATACTTACCTTTTTTAGCTAGATGGATTAATGATATTACTTTATATACATTGTCTTATCCTTCTCTTTCAGGTATAAAGCCTGTTTGATCTTCATGAATTATTCCTTGTAGGTATTTTTTCAGTCTATTTGCAAGTATCTTAGCATATATTTTTAGATCTATGTTTATTAATGAAATTAGTCTATAGCTGGCGCACAATTGTGGGTCTTTGTCAGGTTTTGCAATAATTATAATATGAGCTTCTTTAGCTTGTTTGTGAAACCCTTGGGTAGAATTTATGCTATTGAAGAAGGAACATAATAGTGGAGATAAATCTTTCTTATATAAGAACAATTTTAGCGTAACGATTTTCCTTCAATGTGTAAAGACTTAGAAAATGTTTGTAGAAGGTCCCCATTCGAAGTTGTAGTATCCAACAAATTACTTCGAATTTCAAATTTTTTAACTTTGAAAATTCCCTCTAATTCACTTTGACCCTTGATAAATCTGCCCCTTAGAGGGTTAATTACCAAAACTTGAATCTATCTCATCTTTCTATAAAACCAAGCTCTACCAAACTTCCATTCGCTACTTTATCTTATTTATCAACAGAATATCTTTAAAAACTTGGTTCAGGAAAAAAACTCAATAAAACCATGTGAAACCCCAAATCAATAGAATGTTTCAGGTTTTGACGCTCAATTTTTTCAGGTTATAGCCTGAAACCCCCACATTTTTTTAATAATCAGACCCAGTGCAGATCATATCTTCAATTTGTAAAAAGGATATCTCCCATTGACTTATACATAACCTCAACAGTTTTGAGATGATCTTCAGATTCAGGCTTTTTGCAGCTTCAGATTATAATAATTTTCCACAGAAAATGCAGTTTTTGCCCAAAAAATCCTGACCAGAAAAAAATTGTGGTTTAGTGAATTACCTCATTAATTATTCTTGAATTTTTAGTTTTAGAGAATTTTTTTTAAAAACACAATTTTTTTAGAGATATGATTTGTGGAAAAAAAAGGAAATCCAATTTTTTGTTAATTGGCCCCATGACAAAAATGTTTTGAGTGAGTTTTATCTAAATGCTTTGGCATCTTTTGCCTTATACAGAATTAATAAAAATATCTGTATATACTACTAGAATCTCACCCTCATTTTCTATTTACCATCAAGCATACACAGAGCCTACAGATACACATGCTCATACCTAAAGTTCTTTCTGTAGCGCCATATACTGTATGTGCCTATCCTTGATAACTACATAATTTACATTTAAATTTATATTTATATCATTCATTCAGAGGTTCGGACTGGGCCGGTGGGTAGGGATGTCGCGGACTGTTCGCCTGCGAACTTGTTCGCGCGAACATCGACTGTTCGCGTTCGCCGAATGTTCACGAACGTCGCGCGACGTTCGCCAATTTGGGTTCGCCTTAGCTGGTGCTTTTTTTTGCCATTTCTCCCCCAGACCAGCAGATACATGGCAGCCAATCAGGAAGCTCTCCCTCCTGGACCACCCCCACACCCCCTGGACCACTCCCCTTCCATATATAAACTGAAGCCCTGCAGCGTTTTTTCATTCTGCCTGTGTGTGCTTGGAAGAGCTAGTGTAGGGAGAGAGCTGTTAGTGATTTGAGGGACAGTTGATAGTAACTTTGCTGGCTAGTAATCTACTTGATACTGCTCTGTATTGTAGGGACAGAAATCTGCAGGGATTTGAGGGACAGCGAGTTTAGGTTAGGTAGCTTTGCTGGCTAGTAATCTACCTTCTACTGCAGTGCTCTGTATGTAGCTGCTGTGGGCACTGATCTCTTCTGATCTCATCTGCTGACTGCTGTAATAACCCAATAGTCCTTGTAAGGACTGCTTTTATTTTCTTTTTTGTTTTTTTACTTTGCTACTATAAGAGCCCAGTGCTATTAGTCTAGCAGTGTTGGGGAGTGGGACTGGTGTGCTACTGTGCTGCTCCTAGTAGTTCAGCACCAACCAGAGTAATTTTTTTTTTTTTTTAATATACATATATATTTTTTTTTAATTTTACTTATCTTACTGTTCTTTAACGTGTCCAGTGCTGTTTGCTGTTCTTCATAGTAGTGCACCAATAGTAGTGCACTTGCAGGCATTCTTTGCCCAGTGTGTTCTTCAAACAACTGCCACCTAGCTGTGTGAGCTTGTTCACATTCTGTCTAAATATCAATAATAATACCGTCTCCAGAAACACCACCCGAGTGACGTTTTTCAAGCAGCAATAATATATTCCGTATCCACTGCTGTAGTGTATACGTTGACCTTGCAGGCATTGTTTCAATTTGTTTACCCAGTGTGTTCTTCATTTTCAAACAACTGCCACCTAGCTGTGTGAGCTTGTTCACATTCTGTCTAAATATCAATAATAATACCGTCTCCAGAAACACCACCTGAGTGACGTTGTTCAAGCAGCAATAATATATTCCGTATCCACTGCTGTAGTGTATACGTTGACCTTGTAGGCATTGTTTCAATTTGTTTGCCCAGTCTTTAACCAAGTGCCACCTAGCTGTGTGAGCTTTTTCACATTCCGTGTCCAGAAACATCACCTGAGTGACGTAGTGTGATTTCTGCCTTTACAGCACAAAACGCAGCACTGTGTCAACAATGTATTTTTCAGATACATTTTTGCCCTTGATCCCCCTCTGGCATGCCACTGTCCAGGTCGTTGCACCCTTTAAACTACTTTAAAATCATTTTTCTGGCCAGAAATGTCTTTTCTAGCTTTTAAAATTCGCCTTCCCATTGAAGTCTATGGGGTTCGCGACGTTCGCGAACCGTTCGCATTTTTGACGCAAGTTCGCGAACTTTTTTTCCGACGTTCGCTACATCCCTGCCGGTGGGACACCGGCTCTTGTGCTGGCCCAGATCCGCTCCCAGATCCTTCAATTTACCGGCTCCTTCCAGTCTTGATCAGATGAAAAAAACATAGTTCGTGCAACACATCTGCGCACAAATGCACGGCGGGGAGGCGGTGCGGCCGAGAGGGTACGGAGAGGGCCCTGGACAGAAACCTCCGTGGGACCCTGGCCCCCCAGTACGACCCTGCCTGACACCCCAGGGTTCTTCCAGGAAGCACCACGGATCGATCGTCTTCATTACTTCTTCGTTCTTTCCCGGGCCAGACGCGTGCAGCAGTAGAATGAATTATCCGTCATTTTCTATTCTGCATGTGCAGCAACAAGAAGAAGCAGGAAGAAGATCACTCCGTGAAGCTCGCTGGAATAACTCCGGCCGGGGCAGTTTTTCTGCTGATAGAAGCACCGGCCTGTGGTGTCAGGTAAGTAAATACAATAACTTGGGGGTGCCTAAATTTGACACCCCCAAGCTAAAAAATACTTCCCTTCTCTTTCAAATATACAACATACTGGATTTTACTGTATTGCAGTACAAATATATCTGCTGCAAAAATGCTCCATGTTGCCTTTCCTGTGTGTTCTAATTGGTACAAGTGTAAGAGAAAATACTTATTAGGTTTCTGCTAACAGAATCCTTTGTTTCTCGCTATAAACGTGTTGCTTATTAAAACTACATCCCCAACAATGCTCAACTTACCAACAGCTTGGATTTATGAGAAGCAAACAGAACAAATTAAGTAATATGAGAATCCTCTCCAATTAGCCACTTTTTAGCTTTCATTTCTTAATGAAATTGTTAACAGACTATATAACGTGTCTATAGCCGCTTTCTCCTCTTGAACTTTTACCCACTATATGTCTAGTTATTACCAATAAACCAACTGGAGTATGTTTTTTTTTTTTACAAAATATACTCATAAATGGCCCCAGCTACTGCCTTAATTGTTTGCTGTACTGAACCACTGGGGAAACAGGAATGTGGTCAGATAAAAGGGAAAGTAAGTTATTTAGAAAACAAAATAGTAAAACCTGAAAAAGATTAATACTAAATTTCATATTCTGTGCATGTCTCTTATCTTAAGAAATGCTACCATGCAGGGAGGTGCCAGCCTGGAATACTATGACCAGTGGTAAACAGTTAGTGACCACCATATGGGGTTTACCTTGACATGGTATGGTGGCGTATCAACTTTATGATCATAACTAGAAACCCCTGTTTTTGTACATACATGCATTTTGCAGAGATATTGGATTACTTATGAGACAGGGGACCAGGGAATGTGCAGTGATCCACTTCTTTTTCTCTATGTTTGTAGTTAATTTGACTAGATCAGTAGCACTTCCATTGTACAGGTATAGGATCCCTTATCCGGAAAGCCGATATCCAGTAAGCTCCGAATTACGGAATGGCTGTCTCCCATAGACTCCATTTTATCCAAATAATCCAAATTTTTAAAAATGATTTCCTTTTTCTCTGTATTAATAAAACAGCAGCTTGTACTTGATCCCAACTAAGATATAATTAATCCTTATTGGAAGCAAAACTAGCCTATTGGGTTTATTTAACGTTTAAATGAATTTCTAGTAGACTTAAGGCAGGAAGACCCAAATTATGGAAAGATCCATTATCCGGAAAACCCCAGGTCCCGAGCATTCTGGATAACAGGTCTCATATCTGTATTTAAATATATTTTTAGTTAGCCTTGGAGTGCTCCCACAACCCCCCTTTTTGTTTGCATGTAGGGCTTGCAATGACAGATAAATCTTTACCGTGTTCCGGGTTATGTTGTAGCTTTCTGATAAGCAGTTGGATTTGGCACAAGTGTTTTGTCATTTACACTTTGTAACATTCTCTGATTTCTGCAGAATCCCTGATTGTAGGTGTCACATACAACATTGGTCTTGTGCCCAGCATCTCAATTTCTCTGTAAAACCCCTTAGAACTGACAGATGTGTATGCATTATTTAAGAAAGATGTAAGAGAGAGTCTGACAGCTGCAAATATATTTTTACTGTCATATAAATGTTTTTAGTAGGTATTAACTCTATGCTGTCACTAGTTTTGACATATCTGTCCCATGCAGGGATATCCCTCTCTCTTTTTGAGGAGGGAATTTATGACAAATTAACCGTATCTTCATCCTTCCGTTTTTTCTCATCCTTACCACAACAACATCATCATCCTAAAAGAAAATATTTTAAAACCCACAGATGTGGGGGGTTATCACAAAAGTAGTCTAAAGGGTAAAGCTGTTTGACAAATTGGAATTGGCTTAGTATTTTTGTAAACACACTATTTATCATCTATTTAACATAGAAAACTACCGTTATGACAAGTCTGATTCAAAATTATTAAGATGTGAATTTTGCCATTGAACTAAAAACATTTTTTATATAGTCGGCATATTTTAAGTCTATAAGTAAAGGTATGGGACCTGTTATCCAGAATGCCCCGGACCTTGGGTATTTCTGGATAATGGATCTTTCCATATTTTAAGTCTTTGAGTAAAGGTATGGGACCTGTTATCCTGAATTCCCCCGGACCTTGGGTATTTCTGGATAATGGATCTTTCCATAATTAGGATCTTCATACTTTACGCCTACTAGAAAATCACGTAAACTTAATAATCCCAATAGGCTGGTATTGCTTCCAGTAAGGGTCAATAATATTGTAGTTTGGATCAAGTACAAGGTACGGTTTTATTATTACAGAGAAAAAGGAAATCAGTTTTAAAAAATTTTGATTATTTGGATAAAATGGAGTATGATGTAGAGAGTAATATTTTCCAATGCAAACATGCATTGATTTGAATAAGAGACTGAAATATGAATATGAGTAGTTATGGGCAAATTTGTCCTGTTTCGCTTCACCAAATAATTTGCGAATTTCCCGTGAAATTCATAAATCGTCAAAAAATTTGCAAACCACAAATTTTGATGCCTGCGTCAATTTTGATGCCCGCATTAAAGGCATTATGCGCGCGACTATTCAGACGTGCATCCAAAATTTTTTGGAATTTATTCGCTGGTGGCGAAATGCGAAATGCGGAGTGAATTGGCGCCTGGCGTATTTATTCACCCATCACTAAATATGAGAGGACCTGAATATAAGTAATAAAATGGAGCAATATAAATACATTTGTAGCCTTACAAAGCATTTGGTATTTTAGATGGGGCCAGTGACCCCTATTTGAAAGCTGGAAAAAGTCAGAAGAAGAAGGCTTAAAATTAAAAAAAACTATAAAAAAGTTAAAAATAATAAAAAATGTAAAGGTTGCTTAGAATTAGCCATTCTATAATAGTTAGTTAAGGTGAAACTTCCCATTAAGAGATGGGTTGCAGGAAGAGACTTCTCACATTTTATCAGCCTACTAAAGCCCAAACCATATATATTTTTTCTATATTTAATTTCAAAAATGTCATGCCAGATATGATTTCCATTTCTGATCAGTAAATTATTTATCTAATCCTAAACTCATCTAATTGACAGCAGCCAGAGGGGTATGATCATGTGCTATCACTGAGCAGAAAAGTAAAATGGGAGCTGGGATATGACTTTTTCATTTCTATGAGGTTATGCATGTTTAGGATGGTACAGAAGAAAAGAAAAAATTACAGCATTTTTAGTCTAATTCTTTGCAGGCCTACAGTTTCCATTTAAATTGAGGTTTTCTAAATGTTTGTGTTTTTTTAATTTGCCTGTTCCCTAAAACACCAAATCTTCCATTTTATCATTTTATCATTTTATCATTTTATCGTTGAGGACTTCACATTATCTGTAATCATTTGTGACCAAGGGAAAGGTTAAATGAAATGACTAGACATTAAGGCACTTTATTGCTACATATGTTGTTCTAGGAGTAGAAATGGTCTTGTGCCACATTGCAAAATAAACTCATTTCATACATGAACAAACACATATCTATATAACTGACATATCTGCTTTTTTTTATTATCCAGTAATGCAGTATTACACAAAGATTTATTCTCTGCCCAGAAGAGCTTGCAATCTATAGTTGGCGCCTAGGGCACAGAAATTCAAATTTCTTTCATGTAACGGTTTACAGTAATTTATTATAGATATCCTATTGATTTAATCCAGTATTGAAATCCAGCATCAAAGGAAATAATCCAACAACATACAGTAACTGATATTCTTAAATACATTTTCTAGCATGGGTAGAATTTTGTTATACAAGTATGGGATCTGTTATTCAGAAACCCATTATCCAGAAAGCTCTGAATTACAGAAAGGCTGTCTCCCATAGACTCAATTTTATCCAAATAATCCACATTTTTAAAAATGATTCCCTTTTATCTGTAATAATAAAACAGTACCTTGAACCAAACTAAGATATAATTAATCCTTATTGGAAGCAGAACTAGCCTATTAATATTTATATGATTTTTTAGTAGATTTAAGGTACTGTATGTAAATTTGTTACTCAGAAACCCCAGGTCTTCTGAGGATATAGATCCAATAGAAATATTGCAGATATTTAAGAGAGAAAGAAAGCTACTGAAGCAGTTTATTGCCAATAGATTAGCCACAATAGTGCAAGCTATAACACTATATTTATTCTGCAGAATGCTTTACCATACTTGAGTACACGGCTCTAGAAGTGTTCTCTGTTTGTTTAGGAAAGCAGCTGCCATATTGGCTTGGTGTGACATCACTTCCTGCCTGAGTGTATCCCTGTTCACTTATAGCTCTGGGCTCAGATTACAGGAGGGACAGGGAGAGAAGCAAACTGAGCATGCTCAAGGCCATGCCATGGAGGTTTAAGATGAAAGTCTGATGCGGATGTCCATGTGTACACAATAGAAGGAAAGAGATGTGGTGTTTCTTTTGAGAGAGGACTCTCAAAACAAACATACTGGTGTATGTATACCTTTCTAATAAAGCTTTCTTAATTTTAGCCTTTCCTTCTCCTTTAAAAGGCAAGTGTGTCCAACCTATGTATTCGGTGCCTTTATATCTAGGTTACAATCCATGATCAGTGATATGGGTGTTACACGTTGCATCATTCATTTAAAAGATGGGACTATGGTAGGGTGTGTATAATGACAGATGCACAGTATTTAGTGCCAAGACATCCAGGGAACCTAACCACCACAGTACACCTTTGCAAGTTCAGCAACTTATGGTATATTTTATAGTGTACATACAGCCCAGAGCATCCACCATAAGTGAGTTTGTTAAGTTGCAAAGCAGCAATACTAGACCAGATAACATCAAGGTTTAAAGCACTGGGTCAGCGTTAGACAAACCACTGCTCACCAACTTAAAGTGGCCGTACATGTGCAGATCTGCTTGTTTGAAGAGGTCACCAAACAAACAAATCTTGCTCCAACCTTGAGTGAGCAATATAAACTGAACTGATCGTGGGCCCTAGGGCCCAACAATCACAACTCTGGTCCACATCAATGAACCAATGCTGTCCTCGATCCTACAGGATTTTTAAACCTGACTGGTTGACATCTGGCCAATTTTAGGCCACATATTGGCCGCGAAGCCCATCGGAGGGCACCATACAGTGGCCAATAAGCTGCCAATTTGTGGACCTTCCCCATAGGCTAACATTTGCCTCGGTAGGTTTTAGGTGTTGAACTAGGGGTCGAAGTTTTTTTTTAAAGCGACAGTACTTCGATTATCGAATGGTCGAATATTCGAACGATAGTTCGAATCGTTCGAGTCGAAGGTCGAAGTAGCCAATTCGATGGTCAAAGTAGCCAAAAAAGAACATTCGAAATTCGAACTATTTTTCCTCTATTTTCCTCTATTCCTTCACTCGAGCTTAGTGACTGGGCCCCTAATTGTATAACTCAAGTTCAGATTAAATATGAAATGCAATAATTGTGGAAATGTTGTTGAGAATATTAATAGCAAAGAGAGCAAAGTTTGCTCAGGTCTTGTAAAACCAAGCAACCAATCATATGCTTGCTTTCAAACAACTAACTACTAAATGCTGCCTGCTGATAGGTTGCTCTAGTATGTTATTAGATTAGCCCTATTAGTCTTAAAAAGTTAAAAAGAATCCCACAACAATACACAAAACTACCTTTTTGTTAAAGTATTAACTAAATAAATGCCAACCCAATACCATAGATAAAATATAGATTTCCAGAACATGGTTCAGAGTTCTTACACAACGCTGTATCTGATATAAAATTTAATTTTTCCAGAGCAGCGAGCTGTATTTGTTTTGCTAATTAATGCCTGGTCTTGGAATGACATGGCACTGTAAGACTGACAAGAAAATTGCAAAGAGGGAGATAAAAAAAAAATAAAATAATAATATGCATAAAGATTAACTGCGGCTGCCGCTGAGATGTGAGGTTTTGTAAAGGGAAACAGAATGTGAAATAAAGTAAAAAAGGGAAAGGCTTAGACACAAAGCTTCCTTAATTTCTTTGCCCTGAAATGTCACATAATTGTAATGACTGCAAACTATATTTCTAAATGCACCGCTGCCCTTTTCCCCTGTATTTTATCCCTCTGCTTGGGCTGCTATTTAACTCAATTGATCCTAGCTTTTTCTTCTTTTAAGAAATCATTTCAGTAACATTATTGCAGGCGAGTCAATGAAGAAGTGAGATATTTCCCATCATCACTCTTTTTTGTTCAATGACTCATCAGCATAGGTAAGTAATATGTTATAAATCATCTTATACTTATAGGAGAACTATTGTATTGTTACAGCTTCATTTACCATTGATTTAGCCTTAAATAATGTAGTCTAGCTTTCTCCAATTTTCCATTTCTTAAAATAAAACTCTATATTTTATCCTCGGTCTCCTGATATATGTTATATTCCACAATTGCTATTGATAAGTGGGACATCTTGCAACAGTCCCTCCAAATCTCATGCACTCAGCGTGCTAACATTTATGTGAGATTGTGTAGGGGAAAAAAAATGATGTGTATGTGTATTGTGATTTAAGGGATATTCTACTGTTTAATAATAAAACACTTGAATGATACCCCTACATATCTTGATTAATCTTAGAGGCTGCTATTTAGGTGCAATTGTGGCACCAATCGATGGAATGAAACATAGGGAATGATAGTATCTGAGAAAATCATTTAGAAAATCATTTTTGAAAATAATTTTTGTACATGGAAAACAAATTCTACTTTTCAGTAAATAGTCCTACATTTACAGGGTCGGACTCTGACCCAATACCTGCCTGTCCTCCACCGTTGATCACTCGCTACCCTCCACCCTTTGATTGCGGCAAAGGTAACTACAAGGTGAGCTGGGGGGTAAGTGCCGGGTGGTGGGTGAGCAGGCCGCAGCAGGGTTCCAATTTAGTGAACTGCAATTCACTAAAGTGAGAAGTTGCGTCCAGGCCACCGAACATTGGCGATTTTTTTGCTAGCATTACTTCGGTTGCAGCAAATACATTACATTATACAAGTCCAGGGAACCTTAATAAATAAAATAGAGTAGTTTTAATGCCCTACACATGAGCCCAGTGCATAGTTTGTGTTCCATATTTTAGAAAATGTAGGGGGGGAACCCGGTTACGCAAAAAATATTTTACGGACCTCTGCAGGCTATCACTCTGAAAAAATGAAAAGATGCCAGCGTTTTTTTGGGACTTAAAAAAATTTTGCACAAAAAATTGAGGAAGTCCTATGCACTCCATGCACTTCCCCTGGTCTGAGCTGGCGAAGGCAAGTCTGGCAAATGAGGTATCGTAACGTAATGAGGTGCTGGCGTTAGAGTGCGAAGCAACAATAGTGTCTATCTCTTTCGCTAGCGAAGTGACTCCTGCACCCATTAGGAAATCAGCAAAGTTCTGAAATGACGTCATGCTGGTGAATTTTCGCCAGCGTTAGTCACTTCGCCCTTTAGGGAATCTGCCCCCAAGTAGCATCCAGTGCAGCTTATGCCATGAGCTGCTTATATGGATGCAACTTTTTGAAAATCATAAGCAAGTTGCTGAAGTTCCTATAATAATTGGCATTAGTGTCCGAAATTTCCAGTTTAAGCCCCTAATGGAGAATTAACCTTTTTTCAGGGCCCCATTTAGCTGAAAACAGGGTTACAGATAAAGGAACATATTGGTGCATCAGCCAATATTTTGAGGAATATTTAGGACAGCAAAACTATTCTCCCCATAGCTCACCCTAAACGGCAAACAAGTTCTCAAATTCTCAAACCTTACCCTTGGCATTTAGGTTGCACGCCCCTGCAGCCACATGAAAGGCCATCCCCACAGTTTGGGAACTGCTGTTCAAAGCCAAAGCAGTGTGTCATTTGCAATTAAATACACATATGCGGGGACTACTTACCAGCATTAATTAGAGGTCTAATTAACTTTAGGGATGCAGTGAATCAGGATCAAGCCAAATCTCTAAATCCAGGGGTATGGATTCGGCCGAATAGCTAAGCAAATCATAACTATTTCTGCCCACTAAAAAAGCAGGTGCATGGATGGAAATAACCACTGTGAAGCTCGAGCCTGACCAGACATTCAATGCAACACACGCGCCAAATTTGTTCAATTATACAGGGTTCAGATATGATCCATCCCGGCTCTTGAATATGGCTAAAAATTGCTCACATCTGGCTGCATTCTGAACCGAACCAGGGATTTGGTGCATCCCTAATAGCTTTATGGTTAATGCAATGTAGTTTTTGATTTTTATTTTGTATTTGCTATACAGGTATGGGACGTGTTATCCAGAATGCCCAGGACCAGGGGCATTCCAGATAACAGATATTTCATACCTTACATCTACTATAAAATTCATGTAAACATTAAATAAACCCAATAAGCTGATTTTGCTTCCAATAAGGATTAATTATTTCTTAGTTTGGATCAAGTACAAGCTACTGTTTTATTATTACAGAGGAAAAGGAATTCATTTTTAAACATATAGATTATTTGGATAAAATGGCATCTATTGGAGACAAATCAACGATATCCAAAGGCACACAGGTCTACAGGAAATCTTCCAAAAACTCTTTATTTACGGATTGCAAATGCAATCTGCATTTGCAATCCGTAAATAAAGAATTTTTGGAAGATTTCCTGTAGACCTGTGTGCCTTTGGATATCGTTGATTTGAATCCTGCCGTGAGGTTGCCGAGCCTCTACCATCGTGCACCAGGCGTCTCTTAATTTCCTATAGGGTGTGCGGGGTCCTACATTGCTGTTTATCTATTGGAGACAGCCTTTCCGTAATTCAGATCTTTCTGGATGACAGGTTTTCGGATAAAGTATCCCATAACTGTACTTTATGGCCAGGTCTGGCTTTACCAGGTCGGATGGATACAATCATAAACAAGGTTCAGCAAAATGCTTTAAACAAAATGATGGTTAAACTAATGTTAAACTAATAAATATACATTTTTTTTTATCTGTGAATAATGAATGTGATAACTACTCACACCCCAGTGAAACGTGCAACAAAAATGAATGTGTTGCAAAGCTCTCTCCAAAAGCCCACAGGAAAAGTGTCAGGATGGGTTACTGCTGTGCTAGTGGCTCCAACTTTGTTGTTAGATTTGCTATTAATAAACCCAACAACATTTCCATAATCACTGCATTTCATATGTAATCTGAACTTTATTTATACAATTAATGTGCAAGTATTCAGTATTGTAAAACAGGAGTGATTCAGCTGGAAACTTTGACGATTTGATATCCTGAACTAAAGCCAATAAACATAGCTTTATTATTATAAAGTGTCAGGATATACAATCCGCTGTGGTTACTAACAGAATATTGACATTCTCGTGGAAAAGGATATCTATATGTGAACAAGGCATGTTTCCCTTTAATCATTCAATACTACCACTGCTAATGAATTTTGTCACATTGATGCATTGGTAACATGTTGTATATCATATTTAAAGAGCCATCATCAAAAAGAGGAAATCCCAGGAGTAGAAGAAAGTCTTCTTGCAGAGGTGTTCATATTCTCTGATCTTAATGGACTAATCATAGCGCTCACCGGATCATGTGTGAGAAAATAAAATATAGCCTAGACGGTGGAAGATCTTAGGCTGTTTTCAGATTCCAAGGTGCCAGTAAATCAGGCTCTAACAGAGCAGTGGAGTCTACTGAAGCATGAACAAGACTTTATGTGATTTAGGTGGTGCCTTTAATAGAGGCTCACTTTGAAAACAATGATGTGGTCTTCAAATATTAAGAGGAAAAAAAAGAAGATGCATAATTCTTTATCAATCATTAACTCCAAAACAAGGACAAGTGAGCATTTTTTTCTGAGATCAGACTGTAGTTAATATAGGATTATTTGTGCAAAAAAAATAGTTAAATAACACAGGATATTACAATGAAAATATATTGTTTTCATTCCATGTGTTAAAAAACGGATGTTTTACAATGCAGTATCTTTTGCCTGTTTGACTAGCTTTTTGGATATGTGGAACTGTTGTCCCCTCCACCTTTCAAAGCTTTTATTGTATTCTTTAGGGCTTTAGCACACGGGCAGATTCGGGGAGATTTAGTCGCCTGCCGACTAATCGCCTCTTTTTCGGGGTGACAATCTCCACAAACTGCCTTCCTCCTGCTAAAATGAAAAAAACGCCTGTGGCAATGCACTTGCGGCGCTTCAATTTCCGAAGTCGCCCGAAGTTTCCTTGTAAGGCAACTTCAGGCGACTTCAAAAAACAAAGTTGCCGCAGGCATTTTTTCATTTTAGCAGGCGGAAAGCAGGGGGAAGGCAGTTCAGAAGATTGTCGTCCCGAAGAAGAGGCGATTAGTCACCAGGTGACTAAATATCCCCCCGAATCTGACTGTGTGCTAAAGCCCTAAACAATGGATGTAATTAATAAGATGCCTACAGTGCTATAGAAGGAAGTCACTCAGTCCAACAACAGAAATGACAGTTTAATGTGAGGGTCCTCAACCTTTTATAACAGTGAGCCACATTCAAATGTCAAAAGAGTTGGGGAGCAACACAAGCATGAAAAAGATTCCTGTGATTTGCTATTTGGTAGCCCCTATGTGGACTGGCAGCCTATAGGAGATTCTGTTTGTCAGTGCACCTGGTTTTTATGCAACTAAAACTTGCCTTCAAGCCAGGAATTGAAAAATAAGCACCTGCTTTGAGGTTTTTAGGAGCAACATCCAAAGGTTTGGTGAGCAATATGTTGCTTGTGAGCCACTGGTTGCGAATCACTGGTGTAATGTTTCTTGTCTCTTGGTTGTCAGAAAAATTCCCATAATATAATGAGTAAAGCAAGTCCATGACCTACAGTATGAGGCAGCACGGTGTCATCAGAAAAGGCTCTAATAAGTGCATAAGTAAAAATATGTGCTAAGAGGCTGCATTTATACGTACCTGACGATGAATCTTTAATAGAGGACCTTTGTGCTTTGTTACAGTAGTATGAAATAAGAAAGATGGAATGTCAGAAGTCTGAACCTCAGAATTGAGTACATTTACTATAAAGCAGATCCCCCAAGTCTACAAACAGCCACTGTGAGTCCAGTCGAACTGCAGGACACACTAAGTAAGACAGGGAAATATAAATCAAACGATTTGCTCTTGACACTACAGAAAATAAAGAGAGTAAATAGAGAAGTTGAGCCCATACCCACTGGCCATAAAGTACTAGCTGAATTGTCTTTTATTCCTGCTTTCCGACGGAAAAAAAAAGAAAGTTTGTTCCTCTTAACTTGATTTTCTTCTGAAATGCAATTTGCCTCTGAATGTTTCTCCATGGCTCGAGCTGCCTTCATTTTTCACCTCTCTATTCGATTAGAAAGATAAAATAAAGGGAGTTTTCTCCCAGGCTCCCTCCCACAGAGAAATTCTCAATCAGCTCAGCTTCGGAGGATGACTGTTGGGGTCATTTATTCCTCATTATTTTGTCTTCTTCGTTTTAGGCCTCCAGCAGGGAAGAGGACCCACAGCGGTGCCCTATCTGTTTCTGATCAAGCCATTTGCGATAAATATTATTTTTTCATCTCACATATTGCTGACAGTGTATGAGGTACCTAATGAGTACAAAGAAATGGAAATAGATACCTATCATAGACATATGGTATGCGTTTTAGATAGGAAATTGCAAATTTCAGACTTGCTTACTCTTGACCAAGACATTATCATACAAATATATATGTTTTTATTGTCATGCTTACAAACCTTAAAGATACTAATGATTAGCTTGTGGCTGAGCAGTTTGCTTGGTGCACAACCTATAGGCTGCAACCCTATTATAGCTTAGAAGGTAGAGTCATGCTGGAAGATATAGTTCAGCAACAGCCTAGTGGGTGGCCTTTATATGTTTTCTGCAATATTCCAGTAACAAAGTATATGGTACAGTAACAAAGTATATGGTGCAGTACCACACACAGATGAATATTGATTGTAGTAAGGAATATTGGCTTAGGATGCATTTGAAGAAATGTTGTTAGTTGGCATAGATGTCCACAGAGGAGCACAAGGAAGTCTCTAATGTTCTGGCACAGTCTCCCCATCAATTGGCACCTCTTCCCAGGGAAAAAACCTGATGGGCCCCGGCTCTTTTGGGCCCCACTGGCCCAGACCCGCTCCCTGGATTCCTTCTTCTCACCTCCCTCTCCGAACCCGATCAAGTCCCTAACACGATGGATAAAGGTACATGCACCCGGGATGAGGGACTGGGGAAGAGATTTAGGTGTCTTCTAGATATGCTGGGTACTTTGTTAAGTACAGCTCAGTTGCAAACAATGTAATATGGAACATTCACTCTCTGTGGAGCATGGAATTGTATATACAATACAGATATAGCAGAGACTTACTGAAATATATGTGCGTGTTTAGGCATAGTGGGGGTCAATTATCAACACTGGGGAAATTTGGCCATGGGCAATAAGATCAATAATCAGATTGTTGCATTCACTGTTCTGCTTGCAGCTGGCTTTTAAAAGCTAATCACTGATTGGTTGCTATGGGTAACTGCCCATGGGCAAATTTGCCCAGTGTTGATAATGTAGTGTTTCTACAGGGGACCCATAATTGCTGTTGAGACACCAGTCTGTGGCTGTGTGCACTAATATAAATCACTTGTCTGGAAATTGTAAACCAGAAAGATTTTTGTTTTTGCACTTTCCCACAGAATTTATTTTCAAGTAAGGGCAGAACTGCCGTGTGCCCGTGTGTTTACAACTGGTGTGAGGTGCAGACCAGAGTCAAAGCCTAGATACAATTACTTTTTAAATGAGGAGAATGGCCTCTTATTGGTAGTGATGGGCCAATAAATTCGCCTGGCATGAATTTGTGACGTCAGTTTCCGATTTTCACGATTTATTCGTGAAAATGTTCGAATTTCCCGATTTTTTTGTGAAAAGCTTTAAATTTCATGATTTTTTAGTGAAAACGTTCGAATTTCACGATTTCTTTGTGAACTTTTCGATATCACTATTTTCCCGGGAATTCTGCGGGAAATTCACAAAAAAACAGGAGAAATTTGCCCATCATTACTCATGGGCATTTGCACCCTTTAGGGTCTCAGAAAATGACTCCCAAAGGCTTCAAGGGACGGATGTGATAATTCTAGTATCATGGTCTAGCTTTGGAAATACTGTAGAACCCCCATTTAATGTGTTTCAGGGGTCAGAAAAAAACATGATTTTAAATCTGGGAAAATGTAACATCAGAGAAATGCATTATGCGTATATAGAAGTAGGCTAACTGGCCAGATTAAACAGATTAAATTTACCCTATGTGCACGTGACAGGACATCTTGATTGTAAGCTTCACTGGGCAGGCAACAATGCACATGCTTAACCTGTCTTTAAAGGAGAACTAAAGCCTAACTAAAGAAGTAGGCTACAAATGTTGTACATTATGTTTTGGGCTTATATACAGTACCAGCCCAGGGTAACCACAACCCTTTAGCAGGGAAGAGCTGTGCCTCCAAAGATGCCCCAGTAGCTCCCCATTTCACTGTGCATGCTCTGTGCTGCTGTCACTTAATGAGCTTAGGGACCCACTCACAATATACAGTACACATAGAATAGAAATGTCACAATATAAGGCTGATTAGTAATTAATACAGATGTCAGCTCAGAAACCAGTGCAATTAGCATCAGAATTTAATAATCGGCCCTGTAGCATGAGCTTATATTACAGAGAAACTTCATTTTATTCTTGTAAATTTGCGACAACCCCTAAGCTTAGCTTCTCAACAGCTGCTCAGAGCCCACTGAGCATGTGAGTGTCACAGACACTTTCCAAAATGGTGACCCCCAGTGACCAGTTTGATGTTCTGGATCATTGCTGCTACTGAGAATCTGAAACTTAAGGCTGGTGCAATAAGTTCAGTATGTAGAATATGGCATTTTTAACCATATTAATTTTTAGGGTTTCGTTCTCCTTTAAATAACAGCAGAATCTGTTGGGGAATGAAAATGGACAAAAGTGTTTTGACTGCATGTGACAAAAAAATTGGAATTAGAATCCCTACTCAAAACTTTCTCACTTTGCCCCTGAATTGGAGAGCAAAAAGGTAGACAAGCCCTTTGCAGAAAATAGAATTTTAAAGTTGGGATATGAAATGTCAAAATACGGCAACTCAAAAAATAAAAGTAAAAATGACACTGGCAGTGATTTATAACAAGGTGTTTTATGTTCA
Organism: Xenopus petersii; assembly: GCA_038501925.1. NCBI lineage: Eukaryota > Metazoa > Chordata > Amphibia > Anura > Pipidae > Xenopus > Xenopus petersii. Next base: position 31,088,917 of record CM076676.1, on the reverse strand, counting down.
CTGTCCATGGTGACCTATAAAAAAAACTTTGCTTCAACTTTTTCAGTACATTGATCTAAGGTACTGCCTTCCAGAATGTCATCTCATTACTGACAAATTCTTCCAAACTTCAGCTCAAGCAATTTGTCAACATTATCGTAATCAGAACTGCATTACTTGATGAGGAGGAGAATTTCTCTCTTTTTAAAGTAGATTGGTAACCGGCAGTAAACTTCTTACAAGCTGAGATATTCTTCTCTGTTCGGGAAAATAAACAAGGGTCATCATCTCCATCAATTACCGCTTCAAAGCTGCTTTTCTTTCCTTATCCCCTGAGCACCCAATCAGCAATGGGATTATAATGTTCACAAAGATACAGTTGCCAGTAACTGAAAAGTAAGAAATGTATTGTGTGGGTAAATGGAATATATATATATATATATATATATATATATTAGAAAAAAAACAGGGGTGGCTGGGCATATCTATATATTATATATATATATAATAATATATACAGACTTATATGACAAACCCACCGACCACAATATTTCCTCTCTTACTAGGTCACAACTATTACGTGTAAAACGAATACTCACGGAGGATGACAGAATTACAATGCGGTTGGAGGAGATGACATCAAAATTTACACAGATGCGGTACCCTAAACAGATTCTTATGAACAAGGTGGAAAGGGTTAATACACTGGCCCGAGGTTCTGTTATACAGGACAAGGTACAGGGATCAAAGCAGCAGACCCGTACACCTTTTGTTTACATGGATTAACCGTGTACACGCAAGATTCATCATATTATATATAAACATTGGCCCCTGTTACGGAAAGCTTACTTGGACTTTCTGAAGTTCCAGGAACCCCCACTTCTTTCTTATAAACTTCCTCGCAGTCTGAGAGATAGGTTGGTCAAGGCCGATGTGGGTACTACACCTAGTAGTCCACAAAGGATGTTGGCACCTTTAAAAGGGCATGTACAGATGCAACCAATGCTCAAGTGTTATACGTACTGATACATTTACACACACGTATTCAGGGAAGAAATTTGGAATACGGGGTCACTACATTTGTAATTCAGAATATGTAGTTTACATGCTCAAGTGCCCATGTAGCCTTGTGTACATTGGAGAAACCATACAACCCATACGAGATAGAATTAGTCATCATAAATCTACCATATGGAAGGAAGCAGTGAAGTTGCTGGTACCAGCCTATTTTAAGTCAGCACAACATTCTGTTACATCCCTTAGATTTCTTGTGATAGAGTCTGTTGGGGGGCAACAGACTCTTACAACTCCAAAAGAGGGAAACGTTTTGGATATACAAATTGCAGACAAAGTAGCCGTAGGGACTCAATAGAAAGTATGATCTGTATGCCTTTATTTAGTATGTTATTTAGTATGATTTGATTGATCAAGGAGGGGGAGAAGTTGGGTCTCAGACTGATATGATGCGCAACCTTTACTACACTAATTGTCTTTTTGACTACAGTGGTGTGCAAAACTATTTGCCCCCTTCCTGATATCTTATTCTTTTGCATGTTTGTCAAACAAAATGTTTCTGATCATCAAACACATTTAACTATTAGTCAAAGATAACACAAGTAAACACAAAATGCAGTTTTTAAATGAGGGTTTTTATTATTTAGGGAGAAAAGAAATCCAAATCTACATTTTCATGTGTGAAAAAGTAATTGCCCCCTGAACCTAATAACTGGTTGGGCCACCCTTAGCAGCAATAACTGCAATCAAGCATTTGCGATAACTTGCAACGAGTCTTTTACAGCGCTCTGGAGGAATTTTGGCCCACTCATCTTTGCAGAATTGTTGTAATTCAGCTTTATTTGAGGGTTTTCTAGCATGAACCGCCTTTTTAAGGTCATGCCACAACATCTCAATAGGATTCAGGTCAGGACTTTGACTAGGCCACTCCAAAGTCTTCATTTTGTTTTTCTTCAGCCATTCAGAGGTGGATTTGCTGGTGTGTTTTGGGTCATTGTCCTGCTGCAGCACCCAAGATCGCTTCAGCTTGAGTTGACGAACATTCTCCTTCAGGATTTTTTGGTAGACAGTAGAATTCATGGTTCCATCTATCACAGCAAGTCTTCCAGGTCCTAAAGCAGCAAAACAACCCCAGACCATCACACTACCACCACCATATTTTACTGTTGGTATGATGTTCTTTTTCTGAAATGCTGTGTTACTTTTACGCCAGACGTAACGGGACGCACACCTTCCAAAAAGTTAAACTTTTGTCTCGTCGGTCCACAAGGTATTTTCCCAAAAGTCTTGGCAATCATTGAGATGTTTTTTAGCAAAATTGAGACGAGCCTTAATGTTCTTTTTGCTTAAAAGTGGTTTGCGCCTTGGAAATCTGCCGTGCCGGCCGTTTTTGCCCAGTCTCTTTCTTATGGTGGAGTCGTGAACACTGACCTTAATTGAGGCAAGTGAGGCCTGCAGCTCTTTAGATGTTGTCCTGGGGTCTTTTGTGGCCTCTCGGATGAGTTGTCTCTGCGCTCTTTGGGTAATTTTGGTTGGGAAGGTTCACCACTGTTCCATGTTTTTGCCATTTGTGGATAATGGCTCTCACTGTGGTTCGCTGGAGTCCCAAAGCTTTAGAAATGGCTTTATAACCTTTGAAATTGAACTCAGGTGTGATAAACCACAGTTAAGTTATTTTTTAACAAGGGGGGCAATCACTTTTTCACACAGGCCCATGTAGATTTGGAGTTTTTTTTTCTCCCTTAATAACGTAAACCTTCATTTAAAAACTGCATTTTGTGTTCAATTATGTTATCTTTGACTAATAGTTAACGGTTTTTGATGAGCAGAAACATTTAAGTGTGACAAACATGCAAAAGAATAAGAAATCAGGAAGGGGGCAAATAGTTTTGCACACCACTGTATATCTGTTTGATCATTTATGCACCTTTATTTTATTTTAGTCAGGATACACAGGTCATCTAGTCATATTCAAGGTTCATTGGTGGACCAACGTTTCGATTCAGTATTGGAATCTTCGTCAGGGTGAGATAGATATATTGATAGATAGATAGATAGATTTGACCAGCACCCAGGCAGCTGTTTTCTATGTATTGTGAGTGCACCAGGTTGGACTAGAGTATATATACTGTATATATATATATATACACTCTTGTCCAACCTGGTGCACTCACAATCCATAGAAAACAGCTGCCAAGAAAACACACTCCAAGGAAAAAATGTAATTGATTTTATTTCAACGTTTCGGCTCCAATACTTGGGCCGTCATCAGGACGAGAATCATTACACACTGACTACTCCTTTTACAGTGAAACCGCCAAACCAAAGAGTATGACGTAATCAAGAAGTGACACCGTCAAAACTAAACCATCATACCTATGTTAACACAACAAAACATCATTATCCCACTGTGTATAACCAAACTTCTTCAGTGCATGCAATAAGGTCCATACAGACTACATCAAGTGTCCATTCAGTGTCCGTTTGTGCATTATTATTAGTGAATGTGTATATTTAAAACGAGAAACCATAGCCCTATATGGTCTCCCCACTCTGCCCACAGTTTGGGCAGTGAGTCTTTAAAAACACTTACCCCGCGTCAGGAGATGTTGTGGCTCTCAGCGCCTTTTAGTAACAAGGGCGGAACCGGGAAGCGTGATCCGCCGGTTACGAAGGAGCTCGGTGAAGTCAGGAGACACACCACTTAGGGAGTAAGGGGGAAGCTGGCCATTGGTATGACAAACTGCAAGGAGGGACCTATACATGTATTGCTAGCTAGACAGAAGGACCAAATTGACCACTGCTGGACTATATTGTTGAATGTATAGCACATTTTACCTTGATAACCTTGGGATACAGAAAAGGATTTAATTGTCTATGATGCTTTAACCACTGTTATGTTGGATGCATGGGTCTTTGTGTGGGATGTCATTAAGGGGATAAATGCACTCATTTACTGTAATATATTAATAGATGCCCAGTAATCCGTGCTTTTTTTTCATGGCAATCAAATGATCAAAGAGTGAACCATAATGACCCATTTCCACCCCCCCCTTTCCAGAGGTATATTAACTATGTAGGCGCCCATATAGGCACCCTTGTAGTGTGTGGCAGCAGTGATATCAAGAGCATGTGCAGACAGGGTGCTTACAGGTCCGGTACCTAAATACACTGTTGCCCCTTCCCCTCTGATTGAACACAAAGTCACATTGGGGGAAATAAGGCTTTATTCATTATATAAACATTGTTAGCCTTCACACATTATACAAACCACTGCCATAAGTCATAGGTGACTATCTGAGTCTAAACTCACCAGAGTGTGGATGCACAACATCATGCCCTGAATGTGTTAAATAACTGCCACTTAATCTGTGACTTAACAGATAGAAAATATGACATAAACAATACTACAATTAGGGATGCACCGAATCCAGGATTCGGTTCGGGATTCGGCCAGGATTCGACCTTTTTCAGCAGGATTCGGATTCGGCCAAATCCTTCTGTCCGGCCGAACCAAATCCTAATTTGAATATGCAAATTAGGGGCAGGATGGAAAACATGTGACTTTTTGTCACAAAACAAGGTAAAAAAGATTTTCCCCTTCCCACCCTAATTTGCATATGCAAATTAGTATTGGGTTCGGTATTCGGCCGAATCTTTCAAGAAGGATTTGAGGGTTTGACCGAATCCAAAATAGTAGATTCGGTGCATCCCTAACTACAGTTCAACCCAAAACTTCCCAATACAGGGTTGGGAAGGACAATGTTGCTCACCTAGGGCAAAACAATTCAACCCTAAACTGGGAAAGTGTCAGGCAGTTCTGTCCAGCCCAACAACCTTTCATCAACCAATAACCGTAAAACGTAACTATCATGGTTTAGATGTAACCATCATGTTAGATGTTTAGATATTCAGGATAGATGTTGACCAGACATTATAATTATCTAAATCCACTTTGAAATGTTTAAATGAGGACATGCATCACATTACTTAAGTAAATAAACTTAAAGCGGTGGTTCACCTTTAAGTTAACTTTTAGTATGTTATGGAATGACTAATTCTAAGTAACTTTTCAACTGGCCTTCACGTTGTTTTCTTTTTTTTATAGTGTTTGAATTATTTGCCTTTCCAACTTTCAAAAGAGGGTCACTGGCCCCATCTAACACTTTGTAAGGCTACACATGTATTGCTATTGCTACTTTTTATTGCTTATATATTTTTTTCTATCCATACTCCAGTCTCTTATTCAAATCAATGCATGGTTTCTAGGGTATTTTGGAACCTAGCAACCAGATCGCTGAATTTGAGAACTGAAGAACTGCTGAAAAAAAGCGAAATAACTTAAAAACCACAAATAATAAAAAATGAAAACCAACTGTAAATTGTTTCAAAGTATAACACTCAACATCATACTCAAGTTTTACTCAAAACTGAACAACTCCTCTAAACGTGCTACTGGACTTTCGTTCTGCAGGCATATTTTGCAATTTCCCACAGTACAAAGCCTGGATTTAGGCTTAAGTTAGGATTGTTCCCTCTTATTTGAGCATCTAGTAATGTTGATAAATAGGGGATAGGAAACATTTTTATGGTGCCTTGTTAGCATTTGTTGATCTTGACAGAAGTAGTGTTTACCAGTTCAGGGTGGGGATAAACCTCATAAACCTGATCTGCTGTCCCTATTTCATACCCGTATTATGTATCATAATCACAGTCATTTCCAGGAACAGTAATGCCATATATGTCATGCGTATAACAGACAATATAAAAGTTCTTAATAAAACACTAAGGCAAAAGGAATCATTTAATTGGAACTTGTATTGGTGAATGTGTGTTCAAACAGCACAAAGTTGACTATAAGGTCAACCAACCAAGTTCAAGTCAAAGTAAACCTTCTTCAGGACAAATAATTAGTCCAATGCTGACACCCTAGGGATTAGTTCAGTCATAGTTGACTAGCAACACTGTGTTCTGCCAGACAAAGGCCACAATAGGTTATGAATTTATTTACCACTGCTAGATATATATACACGCCATCGGGTCACAGTGGTCAAACACTTTTAAACCAGGAAAACATCCTTCAGAAATAGATAATCTAGGATTCGTTTAATTTGTTCAACAATATCTTTTCTCGAGCAATAAAAGCCACATTACCTGAAGTCGGCAGGAAGGTTATAGCTACTGACAGCACAAAGCAATTTAAATTAAGGGCAAGAAGTAAATAGATACTAACAATGTAGTACATTAACCCTGTTTGTGCTGAGACCTATTGATTTTGTTGATGTTGTGGGATAGTTCAAAAACAATGTCAGAAACATTGAATCCATGAAGCTGGCACACTGCTTACTGTAAAAGAATTCTGAAATTAATATGTCTTTTGGTAATAAGGCCCTTTAAGGCATAGGGCTGGTGTTCAACTTCTGATTACTTCTTATTTATGCTGCACTCACTTGGCTCATGCGGTACATGCTTGCACTGCACCCATAATCTGATGAAGTTTAAGGTCGGGCAAGGGGCTGGGGATGTACAATACAGCAGAGCCCACAATATGAACCCACTTGGGGTCTACTGTATATGTAGTTACACCACTGTCCTTGATGTCTGGCATGTCTGACATGCTAATGTGGTGCCACTTTCAAAAAGGGATCCTGTTCTCAGCCTAAAAACTATAGGTCTGTTAGTTTGACATAAGCGATAGGAAAGCTTTTGGAGGCGGTAATAAAGGATTAATCAATCGTAGTGGTCCCCTAAAAGGACAAAACTATTAAACTTTGTGGTGACTACAAAGTCACTGTCAATGGCTGTGTAGAACCAGAACCCTACCCACTACCAAATGCTGAGGACTTGTTTGCTACACTTGCTGGAGGTAAATACTTTAGTAAAATTGATTTATCAAAAATCAACAACTAGAGCTGGATTCGGATTCAAAGCCATATCTTACCATCAACACACACACAAGGGTTGGTTCCAATACCAGCGCTTGCCATTTGGAATATCAACAGCACCAGCAATTTTTCAGCATTCAATGGATCAGATTCTGCAAGGAATCAATCATGTGGTCTGTTTTCTAGATGACATTTTGATTGTAGATTCATCTGCTGAAGAGAACTTGGCACTGTTAGATAAGGTGTATCAAAATTAAAAGCATCTGGTGGGCAAGTAAAAGTGTCACTTTCTCCAGTCTGTTGAATACTTAGAATATCGCATAGATGCACAAGGTCTTCAGCCAACTGCTATTGTTAATGTTCAAATGTGTCTGAACTACGCTCTTTCTTAGGACTGCTAAATTACTATGGACATTTTCTTCCAAATTTGTCCACATTGCTGCAACCCTTACATGAACTTTTGCAGAAAGATACCAAATGGACTTGGTCAGCTGAGTGTGAAAAAGCATTTCAGGATGCAAAGCAAAGACTAACCAACAGCAAGTGGCTAGCACACTATGACCCTAGTAAGCCACTAAGATTAGTGACGAGTCACCCTATGGAGTTGGAGCAGTTATATCACATATACTGCCTAATTGAGAAGAAAATCCATTTGCTTTTGCATCTAGAACCTTAACTCAAAGAGCGCAACTATGCTCAAATAGAGCGGGAGGCACTAAGTATAATTTTTTAAGTAAAAAAATGTCATAAATATCTTTATGGAAGGAAATTTTCATTGGTCACAGATCACACACCACTTCTGGCCATTCATAGGCCAAAATCTGCCAATCCAACCTTGGCAGCACTTCAAATACAATACTGGGCACTTCTTCTATCGGCATATGACTATGGTATTGTACTGTATATAGACATTCTCAGGATCATGGGAATGCAGATGCTTTATCACAGCTTCCATGTAATGTCATTTTGTGTGTAATTGTGTGTAATTTTTCAAGGAACTACCTATTTCTTGCAAAGATATTGCAGCTGCAACAAGTCATGATCCCCTTCTGGCCAGAGTGTGGGATTTTATGTCCAAATGTTGGCCCAACTACAGCTCTGACAAAATGCTTAAACAATAATTTGTAAAGAGTGATGAGTTTTCCATAGATCAAGGTTGCTTACTATGGGGAATACGGGTTGTCATACCTCCAAAATATCAGCAGAGGCTCTTGTATGAACTCCATGAGGGCCATCCAGGTGAAAACAGGATGAAAGCATGAGCTTGTGGTTACCTCTGGTGGCCAGGTTTGGATCAGGACATAGAAATGTTTGTAAGTCATTGTGCCGCTTGTGCTTATGTACAAAATCAGCCAGCCACTGCACCCCTTCACCCATAGACCTGGGCTACATCGGCATGGGAAAGAATCCATATTGACTATGCTGAAATAAACCAGCAAACATTTCTTGTGGTTATAGACAGCTATTCCAGCTATGGTCTGCCAAAGGAATTGGTTTCTGACAATGAACCTCAATTCACAGCTCACGAATTCCAATACTTTTTGAAACAAAATGGTATCAGACACAAAATGACTCCTCCTTATCACCCAGCTTCAAATGGTGCTGCTGAACGGGCTGTTCATACATTTAAGAAAGCTTGGATGAAACACTCATTTGCCAGTGAGTCAGCTGGCACTACAGCAGAGCTGAAACTATGCCGATTTCTGTTTAATTATCGGAATACTCCACACTCAGTCACTGAGAGTACCCCAGCGGAACTGTTTTTAAAGAGGCAACTTCGAAGCAGTTTGGATTTGCTTAAACCCTCTTTAGCTGATACAGTGGAGAAACATCACAAACAACTAGTAAGAGCACATAATAACTCCAGACTTTCACCCAGGTGATAAGGTCTTGGCATAGACGGGGTCCCCTGACTTATGATGTGCAAATTGGTAACGGACACATTCATGTTCATGTGGATCATCTAATTCCAGATAAGAGTGTGTCACCCATACCTTCTTCTTTTTCTGCAATGGACTTTCAAGTACCTGTAGCACCCTCACAGGAATTACCGGTTGCCAGGACTTCACCCAGTCTGAACAGCGCTACAGCCCCTGAGGGTGAACGGAGGTATCCGATACGTGCGCGCAAGCCTCCTGAGAGATTGGACCTATGATATCACTATGTTATTGCTAATTTGGACATTTCCAGCCTTAACACCTTTTAGAACTGAGTTGATTGTTTATATTTACTATTGTTTGGATCTACTTTTTGCTAAAAAGGGAGGAATGTAGTAACCAGCTTTTGTGGACATTTCTGCTGTTTTTCCATTGCCTTATGATTCACTTCCTGTTCCTGTTTTCCCTCTTCCTGTCTTAGCTGAGAGCAAGTGTGGAGCAGGGCTGTGTTACCCGCCATGTTCTAATAAATGTTTTACGTTCCTGTGCTGGTCTGACTGCTTCACCTGAACTAACACAGCATTATCATTTAACCCACTTCTAGCCAAGCAGTTTATCACAGTTATGACGATCCAAATCACAGAAAGACCCTTTATCTGGAAAACCACAGGCCCACAACCATTCTGAACAGGGATGGGCGAATTTGAAAATTTGTCGTGCGGCGAAATTATTTTGTCGCACGTCTTTTTTTTTTTTGACGCACGTCTCCATACAAGTCTATGGGCGTAATTTTTTCGGCGAAAAAATTCGCCCATCCCTAATTCTGAATATCAGATCATATACCTGTATTATGAAAACATTGTAATAGTTCCAAGTAACTGCATACAGGCAGGAAACAAATATTAACTTGTCTTCTAACAAATAAAATGCTTTAATTTATCAAGGATTTTTTCCAATGATAGCAGATTGCCGTTACAGACTCCTAATGCACTTCTTTCCAATTATTGGCACACAAATATAATTATAATTTAAAAACAAAAGCCAGATTGCTCCGACCTGCCTGCGATTCTAATGATATTCTAGGAAGAGATGTATGAGACCATATATGATTTGATGAAGCAACTGACAGACTTTTTTTTATTTCCAACTTTGTTCACAAGAAATGAAATAGTATCTTCCCCTCAGTTAATATATTATGTTAAGCTTTATGAGATGCTGCGAATACGTTTAAACAGGGAAGACATGACAGATGTTTTTCATTAGCAAAGAACTTTTTTTTTAGGGAGATCCGTCTCAAGTAAGCAATGAGATGACTGTGATTAATGATGGGCCTTAAGGGACTAGCGTGTCACTGTATCGCTAGAAAATCAGAGCTAGGATTGTGTGCCACAGCCACTCGCTGCACCCAAACTGCAGTAGCGAATGAAAAAATACTAAAGGCAATACTAAGATGATGTTTTTTGGTCCATAACACCTTCTTCTGCACCTCGATGTGTCTTTGCACAGATTGTAGACATTGGAGTACCTTGATTTAATGTCTCCCGGTTCTCTAGACATCCATGGGTGTTTTTGTGTAAATGGTTTTAATTTTTTTATAGTTTTTAATTGTTTGCTTTTCTCTTCTCACTCTTTCCAGCTTTCAAATGGGAGTCATTGACCCCAGTAGCCAAAAAAAAACCTACAATTTTATTGTTATTGTTACATTTTATGACTCATCTTTGTAATCTATCCTATGCATATTCAAGTTTCTCATTTAAATCACTGTTGCTAGAGTAATTTGAACCCTAGCAACCAGATCCATACTGGAGGGCTGCTGAACAAAAAGCTTAAATAATTTCAAAAGCACATATGAAGACCAATTGCAATATGTCATAGCATTTTTTACATTATACTTAAAGTTATAATTTGTTATTTTTAGGTGAACACCCCCTTTAAAGTGGTATATTTTTTTTATTATTTGCCTTTTTTTCTAAAATAGAAAATTGCACTTCATTTAACCAATGCTAGCATAAATTCATTCTAATGACAAAACAATCCTATTGAGTCTTTTTTATGTTTAAATATTTTTTAGCGGTCTTAAAGGGGAACGGAAGCTTAACAAGGAAGTAAGGCAGAAATTTTGTACACTATGTTTTGGGCTTCTGTACCAACCCAAGGCAACCATAGCCATTTAGCAGTGAAGATCTATGCTTCTGAACATGCCCCAGTAGCTCCTTGTTTTCTACTTTTCTATAACTTCTTATTTTCTACTACTTCTTCTTTTCTACTTTCTTTCTTCTTCATTTCTACTTTTTTACTTCTTCTCTAGTAATAGCTACTCCCATTGTCGTGCTCGAAGTAGGGAGGAGTAAACTTCCTTAAAATGTTGCGCTTGTGTGTGGGGGGCTTAAAAAATGGGTCCCTGACAGTGTGGACTTTATTTGCAGTGTTCTCTTTGTATCCAGCAGGAGATAAGACAGCCAATCATTTAATTGATAACACTAGGGAAATTGTACATCAATGTAAAATTGCTCTACTAGAGAAGGAAGTAATAGAGAAGGGAGTATATAAACTGGATTGAAGGACAAATATTTCAGCAAATAAGTAATATGGACTTTTGCCACCCATTAGCTATTCTTGCATCTTTTTTTATATTATCTAGTTCTGTTGGCATCCGCACCACAACTCGTAGGCACGACTGCAATTCAGCAGTACAGATCTAATCACAGTCATATACTGGAGAACCTCATTCAAACCTAGCAGTTAAACACAGAATATTCTGAATGTGTAGGCTTCACAGCAGTAAGAGGAAAAATGCAATGTCTCCAGTATCTGAGATAGTCTACACTAAATCAAAGAAGTAGTGAGCACTATAGAGGAGCATATTGAGGAACAATATCTTGAAGCCCACTGACAGTTATAAAGCAACATAAATGGGGAAATGTAACTCCCTGTTATCAAAGAAGTAGTGAGCACTATAGAGGAGCACTTTGAGGAGCTATAATTTGAAGTCCACTGACAGTTATGAAGCAACATTAAAGGGAAAATGTAACTCCCTCTTTGACACACATTCATTCAGATGGGTATACGTAGAAAGGGTGCCTAACCACATCTGAACTACCAATAATAAATCTAGATGAATGTTTTTACACAAGTATACCTGATTGCATAGACTGAAAGGAAACCATGATAGTCTATAGACTATCGCCCTGAAAAAGGAAAAGACACTAGCATTTTTTGGGACTTAGAAAAACTTTCAACTATTTTTTTAGAAAGTCCTACTCTATTGCACTTCGCCTGGTCTGAGGTGACAAAGGCAAGTCTGGTGCAAGAGGTAACGTTCAGTAAAATCCGCATCTTAGTGAATTTGCGTAGTTACGTCCTTTCGCCAGTGCGCAAATTCGCCAGGCGTTAGGGAGCGACGCACAGCTAGAGTCTATCTCCTTCGCTAGCAAAGTGTCGGAATGACATCATGCTGGCGAATTTTCACCCACGTTAGTCACTTCGCCCTTTAGTAAATTTGCCTCATAGACTCCATTTTATCCGAATAATCTAAATTTTAAAAAATTATTTCCTTTCCCTCGGTAATAATAAAACAGTATCTTGTACTTGATCCAAACGAAGATATAATTAATCCTTATTGGAAGCAAAACCAGACTATTGGGTGTATATTAATATTGGAACGCAGGTTTATCCCTGCCCACTTACTTCCTCTTTATTTATGTGTGCTCTTTAGATAGATGAGGGAAGGCTCTGATTGGTTGATGTGGAAGTCAATGGATACATATTAATGTTTACCTTTTCTATTTCTGCATTTTCTTTTAGTCACAAAAGTCCATTGATTTTATTTTTGCACTGACAAAACTGCATGTTTTGACTTGAAACTGTACTGGGCAAGAAAGTTCACTCATCTTTACGGTTTACCTTATCACATCATAAATGAGCCCACATGTCTATTTTCAGAAAGAAATAGATACTTGTTCTATATCAGAGCTGTTCACCTGGAGACCCCTAGGCAGGATGAGGACCTCCAAACTAGATTAGTGAAGTGAAAAGAATCCATTTTTTTTTAACCATGGTGGAAAGTTGGGCAATGTAATTGCAGATGCATCGCTTAAAGCAAGAAAAACTGATTGATATTTCTTGCCTGACACTGAATGATTCATAGAAATGCAGGATGTACACTTATCAGTTATCTGTGATAGTGTTTGTTGCAATGGAACTTTCAGTCTTTAAAGGAGAACCAAACACCCCTACAGCTAAAAGCCCCCATTTTCAGAATTTATTAAACCCCGATGATGGAAAAGTCTGAATTAGAAAATCCGGTATCTCAGACAAGTCGAGGTTGCATATAAGTCAATGGGAGAAGCCCCAATGATTTTTTGATGTGTGCTGGGATTCGTGCAATACCCCAACGTTTTCAGAGTTTTCAGGCAAAGAAGCATAAGATATCAGAGTTTTCAGGGGTAAAAAAAAAAAAAACCCGTAAAAATCTTATTTCTTACCTCAAAGCTAATTTTTGGGAAATGTAAAAACAAATAAGGGTAAAAAATCCGAGCTGATTTGATCAGAGTTTGTAGCAGGAAATGTTGAGATAAAATTGGACCCCCAAAGTGTCCTATCCAGCAACACTGACCTAAATTTTATTATACAGAATGTATAATTTACAACAAAGTAATATGTAAAATAAAATAGAAACTAACAAGAACTAACTATCACTGACTAAGCCAGTGGACGCATAGACATTCTTAAAAGAATATGTACTAACAATCAAATTTAATTTTTTTTCAAGAATCTCAAAAAAATTGTGGTTTTCTCATCTATTTCAAAAGCTCTAAAAATTCAAGATTTATTAAGGGGCAGATTTATCAAAGGTTGAGGTGAATTTTCAAATGAAAAAAATCGAATTTTGAGCTATTTTTTTGTGTACTTCAACTAGGGAATAATCAAAATTCGATTCAAATTTGAAAACAATGCAAAAATTTGAATATCGAAATTCTACTGTCTCTTTAAAAATTCGACTTCCACCATTCACCATCTAAAACCTGCCAAATTGCTGTTTTAGCCTATGGGGGACCTCCTAGAACCTATTTGGAGTCAATTGGTGGACTTTGAAAAATCAACGTTTTTTTGGGAAAAAACTTCAAATCGAATTCGATTGAATGTGATATTCCTTCGATTTATACTATTTGAATTTAGCAGAATACAGACCTATTCGATCAAAAACGTACCTATTTGACCAAAAAATGTATTTCGGTTGGTCTTTTTCAATTCGATACTCCGCAGTTTTTTCAATACGAAATTCGACCTTTGATAAATATGCCCCTAAGTGTAAAAACCACGAAAATCTCTAATACAAAACTTCACCAGGTAAAAGTTGTTGAGGTCCTATATTAGTCATCGGAAACTGCGATTGTTTTTAATCAATTTGGATTTGGTGAATGATACACCAAAAAACATCTAAAAATGTGAGTTTTTCAGACAATTCATAGCTGAAAAAAAAAATCTGAAACTTCACATTTTAAGATGCTTTTTGGTGTATCATTCAGTGTAATTTCCCATTTGTACTTGTTTTATTTGGATTTTTTAATAAATCTTAGTTTTGGAGTTTGTGAGTTTAGTTGTGCTTTCAAAAACCGCTAAAAACACTAAAATTCAACCTTTGATTAATAGGCTCCTTATAGTCACGTGATTTTTTGTCACATAAACAAGGAAGCTGAATTTTTTTCTCTTTAGCCCTTCTAGCACCTAATATTATATGCAGATTAGGGTTCAAATTTGGTTCGGGATTCACCCAAATACCAAAAAGTAGATTTGGTGCATCCCTACTAAGATCACAATTTGTGCATGCATTTTATTGACTTAAGCTGCCTATTCTTTGAAATCACAAAGGTGTGGATTTCGCACAATATGAACTGAAACTTGAATTTGTAAGAAAATCACTTGCATTCTGTCGCTTCATATACAAATAGCACATGGCAGTATATATATACAGTGGAACCCTGCTTTAATATATCCAAATAGTAAGTTTTCCCATATTTGGCATCCTTGTTTCGCAGTTCATCGGACGTAAGCCACATTCTATCTTTATATAATTTAAGTAGATTTTTTGTGGTTTTTGTGGGGTTCCATTGCACTAATTTTGTTTCTAGTAACGCCAATTCAAATCAATATGTTTACTAAAATTGTAATTATCCGTTGAGAGCATAGTGTGCAGAAATGTTGCTGGTGTTAATGTCCTACAAAAATCCACCAGTATATTTTCCTCATAAAGTAACAAATTATTTGGGATATAAGCATAGATGATATGCAAAAATATGTTCTTGTGCTCTTGATATATTAGTTTTGTACTGGATACATTTCACCTGATGAAAAGATGTGAATGTTTGCCAATGCAAAACTTGTAGTATTCTTCTTTTAGTAGATTACCAATTCTGTGGCAAATTTTCATTTAAATTTTTATCCATCTCTGCCCTTTTGTAAATATGCCCTCGGTTTTGGTCATCATCTGATAAATGTGCTGTGTGGGTGAACTGCCTACTGCAGTCAACTATCCCTTATGGTTTCTATTTAACTTGAACATTTTACACAATTCATGACTTTACCCAGTGAATACAGGTCTTCAAAAAAAAAAGTCCCTGTTTATGTTTTTACTGATCTTGTCCTTTATGCCCTTAGTACCCAAGAAAAACTTTGAAATTCTAAGTTTTTTTTACTTTGAATCCTTCACTCGAGCTTAGTAAATGTGCCCCTTAGGGGTATAATTATCAAAGAGTGAAGTTAATAGTGAAATTCCGCCACTTTCCATTCATTTCTATGGGATTTTTAAAGGCGTATTTATCAAAGGGTGAACTTTCACCCATTGATAAATATGCCTTTCAAAATCCCATAGAAATGAATTGTGAGCTCCAGAATTTCACTCTAGTGGTGGAACTTCACTCTTTGATAAATTTACCCCGGACTGGCCCACCGGGATACCAGGAAAAGTCCCGTGGGCCAAGGTGTCAGTGGGCCCTCATGCTGCTAAACATTTGGCCTATTTTATGGTCATTCCCTATTTCTATGAGAACAAAGAGGCTAAATAGAATAGGAATAATAGATTATAGCATGTAAAGAAAAGAGACTAGGAGAATAGAGGTTGAGTGAGGAGAGGAAGAAGAATAGTACTAAGAGTTGGCCCCTGGTCTAAGATTAATTTGTGGGCCCCTGTTCAAAGGTTTTTGGGTGGACCCCTGGTGTCCCAGTCTGACACTGATAACACCATATTGCTTCAATTCAGTTGCTGGCTGCTCATGATTTGGGAGCTGTACACCCAAAAATCTTTGCCTGCCTATAATGAAAGTAATTTGTTTTGTTTCCTTCAAGGACAAACTTAAATACCCCACAAAAGATGCTAAGTTATTTTGTAACGGAGATGTACTTTATGTATTTTTTGTCTTACAGGAATGAACACCAGAAGTTTGAAAATAAAAAACACATATGAATGCTCTGGAAACAAAAAAAAACATATATATATATATATATATATATATATATATATATATATATTGTTGAGGAACAAGCAGGTATACACAGTTACCTAGCTAATTTGGGTTAAAAAAAGATAATGGCTCATCAAGTTCAACCTTCCAAATGACCAACAACTCATAAATTGAGAGATGGCCTCAATATACTGTAATATACTTGTAAAGAGTAATCAACGGGAGAGGTCCAGTGACCAATTCAAAGATGTTACTAGCCTTGCTTGGATTCTAATTTATTAAAGTTAAAAAAATTCACATGAATTCCAAATTCAACCTTTGATAAACGTGCGTCTCCATATCACACTACCTAGAGTTAAACAGTTTGTTATCCACAAACTGTTTAACAAACAGTTTGTGGATAACAAACTGTTTAACTCTAGGTAGTGTGATATGGGGACACACTACCTAGAGTTAAACAGTTTGTTATGTATGTTTGTACATACAAAAATCCTGTTAAATTCTTCTCAATTAAGGACCATCACAGTATCATTTAGAGGGTTATTTACTAAAATCCAAATTCTTTTTTTATGACAGAAAGCTCAATCAAACTCCCATCCATGATTATACCTTATTTATTAATAAAGTAACTTAAAAAAGTTGGGTCAGTATAAAAAAACTTGAATTGTACAAATTTTTTGGACTTTACTCCAGAATCGCTCAATGTTTTCATCTTATCATGCTAAACCCAGTGCAGACCACAATATCTTTAAATTGAGATAGAGACAGCTGCCACTGACTTTTACGTGACATTGACAGGTTTGAAATGCTGGGTTTTTGGATTTTTTTAGCAGCAGCGGGGTATAATAAATCTCGAAAATTCAAGTTTTTTTATCCTACGAAAAATTTGACTTCTTGCCCTCAGAAAAAATTGAGTTTTAGTAAATAACCACCTTAGTATATAATTCGCATTTATGTTACTGAGGTGCATAAACTTGCATATATCAACACTCAACCTCATCTTCCAGTTTACTGGCCAGTTCTCCAGTTTAGTCGAATAACTCTGCAAGTGGCAGAATCCTGCATAGTAGTTTGCTGTGTTTTATTCATAGCAGGGTTTTCCACAATTTCCCATATAGCATAGACAACGTTTAAATATTATAGTTTGTTCTTCTGTAACCAAAGCACACTCACAACAATGATTCAACACTTGCAGGACTTGCTTACAATTTTTTAAAAAATACTCTTACTGTGCAAAGTCAATTTTTTACATAATATAAGCATTTTTTTTTTTTTTCATATCTTAAGCAAGTCCTGCGAGTGCGATAACTCACTCTGGTGGTCTAGTGGGAGGAGGTCTGTAGGGACGCCTGCAGCCTCCTTTACAGGGACGCCCACCATGATGCCGCTCCTCTGGGCCGCAAGAGAGTATCATTTAGGGTGCGCGACGCGCCGCTTCCTGGTTTGTTTGCGCATGCGCGCTGAGTATTTGCGCAGTGTGACAATTCCTATTGTGACCCCTGCCCGGCTATTTGACTATCCTGACCTTTTGCCTGATTACCGACTTTGATTCTGCTTAACCCTTCTGATTGACTTCCTGGTTTGACCCTTGCCGCCTGACTACGTTATTATCTGCCTGCCCCGACCCGGCTTGATCTGACTACTCTTTTGCTTTACGTCTTGTACCGTGACCTTCAGCCTAAAGACTCTAGCTAACAGTCGTGCCCCTCTGAATATCCAGAACCTCTAGCCTTGCACCTCTCATTTAAGTCCTGGTGGCATCCAAATAACTGAGGGCTCCTCCAGAGGCCAAAGGTGGTCACACTACAGGTGAAGCACGAGCCGAGACCAGGGTGCTTGGCATTTGTTCTGGTGTTGGGTGCCGACCGTGACACTGAGTCATTGTTGTGGATTAATATACATGACTATACTGTACATATACACACACTGTATCTGTGTACTGTACATACATAGGGTAACTTTTGACAAGGTTTAATATGCTCCTATCCTGCTCTGATAAATTGCATACAAGGACATTAAGGAGCCCTATAACTAGGGCCAGCTTGGGCAAGGCATAATTCCCAACTAACTTGCATCAAATAAATTGAATGTTAATGCCATTCACTTTGGCACCGTGAAAGCCACGCCAACTACTGTGTGCAGCAACTTGCACAGGATTCACAAATATTGTGTTCAGATTTCCCCTGAAACTGCCTTATCACATGCAAGTTGTGTTGGAAGGTACTCAGTAAGACCTGCTATAATGCAGGAATTCTGGGAAAGAAAAGATACACTTTATTTTAAAAAACATTTATTTGCACCTTAATTTTGTACTTAGCACTTTGCATACCATTTGTACATGAGTCCTATAGCTTCTACTTACCAGGCATGCAAGAGTAATTCAGTGGCTTTATTTTGCTTATTATAATAAACCAGCTCAAATCAACCAGACAGACCTGTGAAATAATATGCCACCACTGCTTCTCATGTTGCTGCTTCCCCACTGCTTCTCCCTAGCTGTAAACATATAATACTGGGTAGGTTTAAGGTCTCATTTATTGAAATTGATTTTCTAACAGCTGCATTAAACACTTGTTTAGAGGCTTTGGATTGGACTTGTGTCTTTCCCCCCTAACCTTCTGCATCCAATATCCTTCTGTAATGGTTTGCTATTAAACCAGCAAAGGATGGTTGTGAAATGACATTAGATCTTAAAAATCCCACTAGAACACAAATATCAACGTGAATGTCATAGTTCAGCTACATAACCCTATCTGTTTGGGGGAAAAAGTATGCTTTGCTGCTAGAAGAACATTAAGTGGGTTATTTATCAAAATCCAAATCATTATTTTCTAAAACATACTCTGACCAAATCTGCACGGGTTATTTTCAATTATTTATTAATCTGTTTTGCCTAAAAAAATCCTTTTTCGGAAAAAAACTCGAAAAAATCATGAAAATCGTCTGAAAAGATTTTTTTTGATCCTCGGGGTATGATAAATCACGAAAAATGTGAGTAAAAATTTGGATTCTATAGTAAAAAAACTTGATTTTTTGGCACTCAGATTCATAAAGGGCCTATTTATCAAAGGTCGGATATTAGTGGTAAAACTATTCGTGAGATGAATTAGAAAAAACAAAGTACAAACGGAAAATTGAGCTGACCCTGCACTAAAAAATATGAATAACTTGAATATCTTGAATAAAATTCCTAGCGAGAAAAAATACGAAAACCTTTAAAAGTCCAAATTGATTGAGTGGTTCAATAGAATCAGTGCAGAGGTTTTTGTGGTTGTTACACTTATTAAATATCTGTATTTACAGCTTTTTTTAAAAAAAAAAATTAGAAAACCAAAAAAATTTTGAGATTCGTGGAAAAAATCTAAATGGGCCCCTAAGTGTAGCATAGTATGAAGCTTTAGTAAAGGATAATATAGCTGTTTTCAGAATTTGGCATGCATATAATAAAATACTGAATGTACAAAAGGCTTAATGCTTGTCTATCTTGGTGCTCTTCTGAGAAAGCAACAATGCATTACGTTACAAAATCTTTACTGATGGGTATAGAATATAACTGGATAGCTAGGCAACAGAGAGAGCTAGGCTAGGTGTCAGAACAAATGGAGCATTTTAAATACACATATTCACTCATTTTAGATTCTGAAGAATTGGAGAGGGACAGGTAATTGATGATGAAATGAGTACTTCTTAACAAAAATGACAAATGTTTTTATTTCTGAACAACAGATTACTCATTTTCAATCTAAGCTCAAGATGAACCTGTAATCATCTCAACCTATACTGTGTAAACTATTGAATGCCTGGGTTCCACTGCACCCTTAAAATACAGTTTGCCCTCCACACTACATTTTGCTTATAAGTATGAGGATGAAGTCACTATATTTGCAGAACATGTTGGATAAGCTTTAAAATAAAGAATGAATCACAAGCTTATCATTTGTTCTGCTCAGTGCCACTAATTTTCTTTTGGAAAGGGCAAGAAATGAAAATCTACAATAAATAAGGTGCGTTGCAACAAAGGATGATACAAGCACAGGTCACAACCTAATGAATAATTAGTAGTTACTCCACGTAGGAACTAACTTATGGTTTAATAAAGAAGCAAGAGGAGCCTAGACATTTCTTTGTTCATCCCAACCATAAATAAAGTGGTAGTGGTGGTCTGTGTGACCCCTCTATTTATGCACCACTCCCAGCAAGGTCACGCTTTATTGATTGATTGTGGAGAAGGGATTATGATTTGTCAGTTCAGTCACTGTAATATTTTTTCTTTTTTCTGAAAGATTTGCTACATCATAGCAATGGAGGCCAACTTAATTCCACTCAATTCAAAAAATCACAACTGCAATAATAATTATTAGTGATGAGCAAATCTCTCCCATTTCGTTTTGGCCAAAAAATTGCGAAACTCTGAAAAAATTTGCATCAAAATTATTTTTATACGTGGCAATTTTTTACATGCTTGACTTTTTTGTCCAACAGCATTAAAGTCAATAAGCGGCAAAACATTTTTTATTTGGGACAATTTTTATGCATGCAACTATTTTTGTCGCAGCTAATTTTTCCGAGGCAAATATTTGTAGCAGTTTCGCAAAATTTTGCAGATGGGGAAGTGCGGAAATTCGCCATGAATGATGCCTGGGGATTATATTCGCCCATCACTATTAATTAGCCTTTTTTACATACCCTTTATTGCACTTCTTGGTGGAAAAAAGTAAAGGCTTAAAAAGGTTCAGCCTCCCAAAAAAAACAGGCCAATTCTATCTCTAATAGGTAAAGGCTATCTATTAGTACTCCCCCCCTAAAATCAAAATTTGTACAGTATTACCTTTACATCAATTTGTAGGGATATATGGAGCTACATACACCATTTTAATCAATTAAATATGTTTATTACTTTTACTCTCCATAGTTCCACACTAGAATACCTAGAAGACAAGTGTAAGGGAACACACAAGACATGTATCTGGCGTTCCAAATTAGAAACAACTACAAATATCAACATTACGGACATGATTTTCTTTTGCGTCCTATGGCATTAATCTAGAAATACTAATTGTCAATGTTTGTTTGCTAATTGCATAATCCTAACACTTATAATACAGAAGGGTTTTTTTTGTTGCTGATTTTCTCAGCAATACAGTCTCTTTTTTAAAACCAGATAAAAGAAATGTTTTATCCAGACAATTACAGTCTGTGAACTTTGAAGATTTCCGCATAAATTAATTGCACTTAAACAAAGCCTTTTTCTTTAACCAGAGTACTCCAGCAGATTCCAGCACAAATGGTACTGATGATTGTCTCAAGGGAAAAACAATGTTCAAGGAGAAATAGATGCATTTTGAATTCTCAAATACTAGCATATGATGGCATTATTGGGCTGAATATTATATTCTACTAGCGTGCTGTTCATCAAGATATTGAAAGAGGCACAAACAGATTTAAATAGTTGAACTTGAAACTTTTTTCTGGTTCACACATCAATCACATTAAATCTCTAGTTGACTGGTCAAGTCACAAGGAAGATGTTTTGCAGAATAATAAGGCTAATTAAAAAGTATGTTTAAGGTTCTTTGCCAGAAAATGTGGGATACATTGTGTGCTGTGGGATCTGAAGGCCTGTATTAATTGAGGTACAAAATTATAGCTGCTAGGATTGTCAGTTCCCCAGAAACATAGGAAGTTTTTCTCCTCTAATTGAATCTTGTCCATGATTTTTCTCATGATAAACCAGGAGGCAACTTTTTCTCACTGAATCTGGCCCATGGTAGTTAAGAGGTCAGGACAGGCATGTTTAGTTTAAACCAAGTCAACCAAGGCTAAAGAACAAAGAGCAGCAAAAGTCAAGAACAATCGGAAAGTAAACAAAATTGTACATCTTAGAGACCACCCACTAGATATGATTCAAGATCTCTAAATTAATAAAAAAAAAAAATGTGGAAAGTCATTAACACATATTAACAAGGAAATGTATCATTTCTTTTTAGAATTTTGCCACTGCCTAGACCAGGTAAGTCAAGGTCACATGGGACAGCATACAAGGGTAACACTTAGTAAATGCTGTATAAGTACTGGAATATGAGGTCTATGATGTCTTGATGTTAAATAAAATGAATTATTAAACAATGCATAGAATCACAAATTCTGTAGGCCTGTTTATAACAGTCTCATTTTAGTGGTTTGAGGTTTTTGAAACCATGAATTAACTCACTTTCTCTAAAATACCGACTGCCATGGAATTTATTAAAAAATCCAGAAAAAGTACAAATGAAAAATAAATACTGGACAGTGCCCTAAAAAAATATGAATACTGTGAAAACCTTTAACAATTCAAGTTTTTGGGACAATTTATATTTTCGGGTAAAAAAACTAAAATTTTACAATTTTTTTTTTAAAAAACTCATTTTTAGATTTTTCCCCAAAACTGGAAATAGCTTCAATCTGAAATTATACCATCTAAAACCTGTTGAGGTCACGTAGGAGTTAATGGCAGAGGTCCTTTGAACCATTCGAACCATTCAAGTTGTGAGTTAATTTGAATTTATTCGAGGTATATAAAACTCTAAAATTCAACCTTTGATAAACAATGCTCTAAATAAATCTCAAATTCGTGAAAAAGAAATTTGAATGTTATTAAATAGGCCCCTTAGCTTCCAAAATTTGCCCAACCACATCACCATTCACAGCTACAGTTTGCACTTCTTACGGCATAAATAAAATTTTAGCCATCCAGAACATTGCATAGTTTGATTGGATAGAGACACTTTCGTACATGTTCTTTAGCAGTGTTAGAATTTACCCTAATTTATAGATGTGTTTTAAACAGGAAGAGGACAATCCACATTAATTAGTAGTGACTTTTCTGTTACAGAATATTTTCTAAAAAAATTCTAAAATTAAAACTAAAACTAAAATAACTCTTTGGAGCTATTCCACCAGACTCCAGAGCTCATGGAGCCAGTTAACATGGCTGAAAAGATCTCTTAGTGTGTTTTTGGTCTGCAAAACTGCAGACTACAAAAAATGGATTGTCTGAGGGTGCATACTGCAGAAAAGTATTATTATGAATATTGTTTTCTGTGTTATATTCATCTGCCTGTGTTTGGCAACTGTTAAACAAAATCCAATATGTTTCTTCAGTATCACTTTGATGCCACCTGCTTTTTTTTCTTGTTCAGTATTCATGCAAATTTTTCATCATCCCATTCACTAGCAAGAAGTCTTAAACATTTTAAGATAACTGTCCAACCCCAGAATCAACTTTATACTGTTATTCTTTCTGATTAACATCCTCCATATACACATTCTTGAAGTTACTGTAGGGACAATATTGTATGGAATTTTAATTAGAAAATGGATTTCCAATATGTTGCACCATTAGTGGTGAAGGCTTTTCTGCAGAGTGCTTTACTGCATAATAAAGAACTAATAATAAAGGCTACATGCTTGAATAGTATGCCCAAAGAAAGAAATATTAGAAATAGATACTTAATCAGATTTACATTTAAATAAACATATAGCTTTAGACCCTACTATTTAGGTAGATTCCATGACATTGATGGCACCACATGGAAACAACTAAAGCACCAGGGGCCCATTTATTAAACCTTGATTTCTTTCAGGTCGAGGTTTTTAGGGGGAAAACTCGATTTTTTTCATGGAAAAATGAAAACTCTAATTTTTAGAGATTTATCATGCTCCAAAGCTGCTAAAAATCCAAATCTGAAAATACTTAAACCTGTCAAGGTCATGTAGAAGTCAATGGCAGACCTCCCTGAAGATGTTTCTAGACATCATGATCTGTGCTGGATAATTCGATAAAGTCTGTGTTTTTGTCCAATAATCTGAAAAAGTCGCGTTTTCACATCAAAAATTCGATACAGTCAAGTTTTGGAGCGTCAATCGTATGATACGAATTGACGCTCAATTTTGTAGCGACATTTTGCCCCTCCGATTTTTTTAAGAAAAATCCTTGATAAATGAGTTCTATTTGTGGACAGGAAGGTTAGTCAACCAAGATAATCTCGAGTTTTAGTAAATAACTCCTAGATCTTTCCTAGAACTGTTGGTGAATGGAAATCTTTATGATAGTAAGGAGAGATGGAAAGCATTATCTGGAAGAGTATTAAATCAACAACCTTTAAATAATTGTAACACTTCCTTCACTTTAGATATGCGTTTTGCTATCTTATCATGTCCATTATTATATGGCTACATACAAAGTATAATAGCAACACTGAAAGGTAAAGAGAGAACTAAAGTTTAACAAAGAAGTAGGGTAGAAATAATGTTTTGCGGTTCTGGTAACCACAGCCCTATAGATGGGAAGATCTTTGCTTCTGATTCTTTAAAACAGACAACTTTTGCTATCCCTCTTCCCCCATTCAGCAATTATTACAAGAGTATTGAAAACTAAGTTTACAATTATATGGTAATAAAGTCCATTAGAGTTTCTGCCTGTTGAATATATTATGAAGTTAAGAATTATGATTATATTTGCATATTTGAGCAAATCTTCTTCTGTCTCCTTTGCAAGCTGAGCCCAATGTGCCAATTGGCTTCCTGTGATCCTTTATACTGTTGAATATAGATCTGTGATGGGAGATATCAATTTCAGTGGAGGGAATATAACTGAATAGGTTGCAAAATAAAGTCCACTAATGCAACTTTGTTTAATTTGTTCATTCTCTGTTATATTGGTGGTGTACTGATTACAAATCCCTCCTTCTGTACAAATTTCAATTGGATATGCACATCTCCTTCAGTAAGTCATAGGCTTGTTCCCACTCCAATTTTTTCCACTTTTCCCATGTAAATATAGTAATCCAGGAAAGTTATTGATCTTGCCAAGTTAAAACATGGTTGAATGATCAAAATCTAACAAAATTCCTTTTATTTAAATATGCTTGTTGTTATATTACCACCATAAAAATGTATTCCTATTTTAAAGAACCTACAGGAGATCTGAAACTGAATTTCTCTGGATCCCCAGCTTTTTTTTTTACTGCCCATGGGATGAGAAATTCCTTTGAAAATAATGTGCATTGAGATTGCAAGAAAAAATATTAATTTCATACTGGCTCATCATGTGTATCATTCAGTTTTTCAACCCAAGCATTCTCTTTTGTTTAAAGGAAGGAGGGTAACATGTAGTTTGGAAATGATAGCAATAGAAAGCTTTTCATTGATAATAATATACAGTATAAAAAACCAATGGTCTATTTTTGGGGAGACAAAGCTTTCCTACATCAGCTAAAAGTAGCATTTAGGAAAATCAGGGTTTTTGCTGACCCAGTGGTAGAGCCAATCATCATCGTTTGGCTCTGCAGACCTAACAGGGAACAATGCTGTGATTGGTTAAATGACCACGTTGTACTGTGTTTCTGGAGTGAGAGTTAGGAAATGCCAATTGCTCATTTGTAACACAGACACTGACTGATGAGAATCAATAAGGTGCTTCAGTAAAGCTGCAGTTTTTAAAGGTAATGAACATATAAATCAGGTGCTATATATTATTTCTCACAGGCAATGTGATGAGGATTATTTTGAAAGAAGCTGTATGACCTCTTTAATGTTCTAACTGAATTTATCTTCTGATGAAAAAAAAAAGTTAACTCAGGTATGGATAACACATTTCTTCTCCTTTTTCTTTCGACTTAGATGTTTGGTTTCCTTTTAATATCAATCCAATGCAAATGGAATTTTGGATGAAAGTAAATATGCAATTAATGAACTCAGTCTTAGGCTTGGAAGAACATATGCTTAGTATAACTTTAATACGTTAAAAGATTCCCGGCACATATTTTCTAGTCCTAGCACCATCTTCATAAAATGAAGACTATAAGGCACATGAACGGCTAATGCAGCATTTCCCCAAAAATTCCTGGGTCGTTGCAGTCACAATTTACAGATTAACTTGGTGCAATTGCATCGCAATTCAACAATTGTGAACTCAGCAAAATGAATACAACTGCCACCCATTTCATCGCAAATAGGACACGACAGCATGCAAGCCTGCCTGGCATCACACAAATGTCTTTGTGTGCACCACAATTTGTTGACCTAGATCCATTAAGGTTACTAGGAGATCTCTTTATGTAATACCCCAAAAGGACATTGCATTTAAATATAAAGATCATAAAGAAATCTTTTTTAAACTATTTAAATTTTTTATTGAACGTTTCTGTTTTTAAGAAATTGTATAATACAGAAAACATCTATTTCTCTATCGATAGTTTTATAGAAAAAATTAATTATTATTCAAGCAAACTCATACTCCTGTTATCTTTAAATAAATTAATTTATTCAGCAGATTTTATTCAGTAGGATGAAGTATACACTGTTTTTTTTCTTCAATATATCCTTGAAGCAATGGTACTGTTCTATAAGTAGTAAGCAGCAGTCCAGGGTCAGCAAATTGAATCAGTGGGGCACACAATTGTATGGATGTAAAATACGATGCCATTTATACCTCCCATTAAGAGATGACAGATGCCTTCCACAACAATAGGATTATTTAGCTAGAATGCTGCATTGGAATTCACTGGACTATTTAGATTCAAATCGTTTTCTAAGGGCTTTGAATATAACAGAATTCCTAACATGTGTTCCATCTACATATTGGATTGTTGGATGTCTCTACATAGTGTATTCTATTTGACATGCTAATTTAAAATAGTGCAATGTCCTCTCTTTAATTATTATAGTCAGAGCTAGTGTCCTGCAGCGGGTCGGGTACCCATGGGTTACCCGAAAACCTGCGGAACCCTGCGGGTTGCGTGTAGAAGTTCCAGGTGCGGGTATAGACGCGGGCCGGTGGTTCTGCGGGTTTGCAGGTTGTGGGTCGGATCACGAGTCTTCTCAATATCGACATTTACTCCTTTTTTTCTGGTCACGGCTACTTTTTTTCTGATCGTGTATACTTCCGATGATGTCACTTCCGGTTTACAATGACAGCACTTCCTGATTCTTGATGGTCAGCGGGTCGCAGATAAGGTACTTGTGGGTCGGGTAGCGGGTCCAAGCGGGGAAGAATGCGGGTTACGGATTGCAGGTTGCGGGTACGGGTTGGATTTGGGTCCCATAAAATGGACCTGCGCAGGACTCTAGTAAGAGCTTCACAAAATACCTATAAAAGCTGAGGAAGTAGGAGAAAACCAGGGAACAGGCCATTATATGGTGTAGAGTTATACAGTTTTACTACTGTTCCAATTACAATTTATAATATTAAAGAGCAACTCCTTCTTATTTCTACAGTGGCAATGACAATTAAAGAACTGATATTCCCCCATCTCCCATAGACTATAAACATTTTAATAATGATTCCCCTTTTCTCTGTAATCATGAAACACTAGCTTATACTTAATCATAACTAAGAGGCCTATTTACTAACAATCGAATTTCTATGTTTTCCACAAATCTCAAAAAAATCATGGTTTTTCTATATTTCTAAAAACTCTAAAACTTTTAGATTTATTAAATGTGAAAACCATAAAAAAACTCTAATACAAAAATTTGCCAGGTAAAAGTTGTCGAGGTCCTATAAAAGTTAGTTGGGAACTTAGCCGAGTGAGTCTCGATATGCAGTGAACCTGGCAAAAGGCATAAATCTATTGGACAGAAAGAAAAAAGAAATAGAAAAGCTGAAAACCTTAATTAAAGCTAAAAGTATGCCTGCTCCTGTTCAACTAGCCAAGCAAGGCCGAAAAAGAGCAGGAGATTGAGAAGCTGCAGGCCACCCTTGGTGAATTAGAGGCAGAATTAGAGCTGATGTGCCAGGGAGTGGCGGACGTTAAGGAAATATATGAAAATGCAGAAAGATTTAATTTGCTGGAAAGGTGTTGCAGGAACCTCATCCTCGGAGGGGGAACCCCTCTGTCTACGATCCAGCTCCCAGTCGGTGTCCTCTGGCACTCCTGGGCTGCTTAAGGAAATTTGAAGGGCGGAATCCCTGGCCTACCTGTTGCAGGACATAATGGCCTTCTCTATGGAGGATGTCGGGGGAATAGATCCAAAAGAGAAGGTAAAAAAAAGGGCAGTGGAGTTTTAAGGGGATTTATTGGACTAACCGATAAGGAGGGCATCCATTTTGGTAAGACAAAACAGAGTCCCCACCCTGCCTCCCTTGTATTAACCCTTTGTGCTAGTTGTCACAATTCCCGCCTGGGTTAGTGGGACATAGGTTAAGTTGACGTGGAATGGTGAGTATTGGGCTAACTAACTAGGATGTGATGAGAGGGGATAGCCCTTTTTCACAGCCAGGGCCGGGTCCCTGGCAATGGGGAGAGTTAATTGAGAAGCTGGAGTTTTTACCAAGTCCCAAGTTGGTTAATGGAACTTGGTTGGTGGTGTTCTTCAGTAAGAGCGTTGGTCTCTGGGAGGGTATGGAGTATTGGTGGTAGCATGCAATCCAGCCTACCCATCATGCTGGTAGACACAACCGGCTGGTGGCTGGCCTTGCAGAGGATTATAAGTTAATGGTACAACCATCACAGTTCATATTTGTATGTTTACAATGTTGTTAATATAAATTGTTATTGATATATGTGTTATCTATTGTTAAATTATGTTTGGTGCAATGCAAAGTTGTGGCCAAAAATACACCAACAAATAAATGTATGGTGAGTGAGTTGGTTATTTCTAGGCCAGTTTGGGGGAAGGGCAGGTATTTGTCTCTACCCATGATACAGCAGAAGTCGGAGAGGAGAAACCAGGATGGTAAAGGCATGACGTCAATTTCATCATCAGAGGTGGAGTTCCTATCATTAGGG
The DNA here is from genome assembly GCA_038501925.1 of Xenopus petersii. NCBI lineage: Eukaryota > Metazoa > Chordata > Amphibia > Anura > Pipidae > Xenopus > Xenopus petersii. Next base: position 31,059,932 of record CM076676.1, on the reverse strand, counting down.
GCCACGAGGGTGATATCGCAAAAGTCGTCCGCTAGACCATGTGGTAAGGAGGAGCGGGTTCGTAGAGGGATTGAGTGCCCACGAAGAAAAGAAGAAGTAGTGACTGGTTTGGTCTGTATAACCCCAAACACCCCAAGTTCCCCAATATCCTGTGCTGATAATGTCCCTAATTTGTGTGTGTAGGGTGAAGGGATATGCTTAATAATGGGTGCACAGGTGCTGCGGTTGGGGAAGGTGTCAATATGCAGACTGAGGTTTTAAGGGTTGATGATATGCATAATGGTGTAACCCGGCAAAGTGGGGAGCAGAATGGTGGGGGGGGAATGTATTGGGAATGGCCTGGAAGAGGGGGTAGCTAAATGTGTAAAGCAAAATCAAGCGCATTGTGTGAACCAGGTCGGGGTTACTAATCCTGCTGTGTATTATGATTCATTTGTGTGTGTTTCTTTCCAGGTTCTGCAAGTGGTCACGTGGCTGATGGCGTCTGTGATTCCTTGCGCGAGTGTAGTGACGTTCTTGTGGTTGGTGTTCACGCCATTTTGGATCGTTCTCCTTAATCCAATTGTAGATATTACCCGATCGGTAATCTTCACTGTCTCTCAAGAATTTGGTAAGTTTCTTCTCTTCTAACTCCTGTCGATGTCTCTTAAGTCAAGTAAGTGTTGCAATTTGTCTCGTGAGTATCTCTCTTTTTCCAATGTTAACAACAAGACTGACATTGGACACCCTGAGTGTGGTTTAGGACTTCTGGAAAAGTGCTGAGTGCTATGTGCAGAATATGCCTAATATATGTCTCAGGTATGTCAGACTGATAGTGACAAATATAATAATGTTAAAAAAAATTCATGTTAAAAACTGAAGGACAAAAATATTCTGAGCATAAAAATGTAAATAATTGAAGATACACATTGTAGTTACCTTCATACATGGACTCTCTACTGGGTATTGTATAACTTTAATGGACTATAAAACCAAAATGGACTATGCAACCCAATTTTAGCACAATGTCAATATTAATACAAGGAACACTTTGAAGAATCTTCAGTCATGGACTTTTTTGAAAAGTATGTTTTTAAATTAGATTGTAACATATATGCATTTTTTCACTTCAATTGAGATCACTGTATCCTGGATGTGGGAAGTACCATGTAAATCCTCCCCTTCCGTCCCCTCCTCTCCAATCATCCAAACCACACATCCCCATCCCTCCTCCCCACTCCCATTTACTTCCTCCCTCCATGAGATTAGATTTCTGTCCAAGGGTTTAGATCAAACTAAGGTTGAGAACTGGCGCCCCATAGCCCTTCTCAATACAGATAGAAAGATTTTGGCAAAGGTCATGTTTAATTGTCTCTTTCCTGACCATGCTTTCTCCTTCCCAGCACTGCATGGTAAAAGGCCGAAGCATGTTTTCAGCTGTCCTTGGCATCCCGGAGGGACCAAGAGTTTCCCGCTTGTGAATGGTTGGTTGGGGGAGTCCTTTGGGGTTTCCTCTGGGGTCAGACAGGGATGTCCTTTGAGCCGTCTGTCGTATGTGTTTGCCATCAATCCCCTTTTGAGGCGGTTAGATGGTGACGCATTGGCAAGGGTGCCCCTGTCTCCCGGGAAAACCCTAAAGATTGCTGCCTATGCAGACAATGTCACAGTAGTCGTCTCCAGTAGTGGAGAAGCAGAGACTTTGGCTTGTATGCTGGAGGACTATTCAAGGGCCTCAGGGTCTTTGATTAACAAGAGCAAATATGAAACTTTATGGATAGGGAAGGGAGACCCTGCTTTTGGTCTCCTGGATGCCTTCCCAATGGCTAACCAATGTGTATAAGAAACGGATCCGCACACACACTGATTAATGCAGTCGAGGAATATCCCCTTTTATTCAGCCACCAAACATCTACGTTTCGGGGGGGAACACCCACCCTTCATCAGGATCATGATGGATCCTCATGGCGCTCTCCCGTCTTATGTTATGGGAGCCTGAAAGTGATTAGGCAGTGGTGTGTGACTGTTGAGGAGATCAAGACTGCTTCTAGGAGGGAGATGGACAAGAGAGTCTTGTCCATTTATTTTCAAGCATCACTGGCCCTGAGGGATTGCTCAAATGCTGTGTTAAGATCAGGGCTCTCTTTAGTGAACTCCCAGAGTCCTTATCAAGTTCAGGGATATCATTTGGAGCTCTTTCCATGGGAAGCTTTATGTTAATGGGAACTTGAAGTACAGGCACACCGATGATCGTGGTTGCCCACGTGAGAAATTCTCAGGGGGTGGTGGAGACCGTGGACCACTTCCTGATTCATTGTTCCTTTAACATAGATGAGTACAAACAGGTCTCGATGGCATTAAAGATTCCCTGTCTTTCTGGTTGGGATTATCAGGAGTGGGCCTATGGGGCTTTTAAGAGGCAGGGGGGGTCTTAATTTGGGAACCCTTTTTTTTAGTAAGTTCTGTGACCCGCTTTTACACTTAGAATGCATGGTGTAAGGTTTCTCTTATGTGCGAGATTCTCCCCTCTTCGGTGGTGGTGAGCATGATCTTGGGTGAGTTTGGGAAGGTAAGATCTATAGAGAAAAAGAAATATAAATAAGTAGAAAATAAAATTGTTTAATATTTTAGACCATGCATTTTCTTGTATACATTTACATGTATGTAAAATACATGTATAATACAATACTCCTTTTCTTTTATGTTTAAAGTCTATTACTTTGCTATAATGGGTGGGGTTATCTCCAAAGAAGAGGAGATGAAGAAAATAATTGTTTGGGGGTGTGGTTATGCAAAAGAGATTTTCTAAAAAATGTTTGGTTTTTGCAGGGTTTCTTTCTGAAGAAATGTTGTACATAATATCAAAAGTTACTTTAAAAAAAAAAGAGAGAGAGACCTCTTTATTTTTCTAGACTCTTAACTCAAGTCTTCGTGTATTTGTATTTCTTATTCTAAAGCCTAACAAGTTTTAAGGCTTAAATGCTGGCTTCTTTGTATATGTTCTATGTTTTGATTGATTGTTTTGTATATGTTCTATGTTTTGTATATAAGGAAGCAAATTTTTCTCAATAAAAAATTTCCAGCTCCAATAGTGTATATTAAAATTGCTGCAGTTAAAAAGCTCATAGTTGGATCTTGGGATCAAGCTGGCCATCCTGCCTGTCCCAGCACCTGCCTCTCGGCACCTCCTCGATGTTCTTGACTGAATGTGCGATAACGAATGAGACTCCTCCATGCTAACTAGTTACGTGACCCCCGGCGGACGGCGTCTAACTTCTTAGAGGGACAAGTGGCATTCAACCACACAAGATGGAGCAATAACAGGTCTGTGATGCCCTTAGATGTCTGGGGCTGCACCCGCACTACACAGCGGGTGTCTACCCTGAGCCGACAGGTGCAAGTAACCCGCTGAACCCATTTCATGATAAGGATCGGGGACTGCAATTATTTTCCATGAACAAAGAATTTCCAGTAAGTGCGGGCCATAAGCTTGAATTGATTAAGTCCCTACCCTTTGTACACACCACCCATCGCTACTACTGATTGGATGTTTTAGTGAGGCCCTCAGATCGGCCCCGCCGCAGCAGCCACGGCCCTGGCAGAGCGCCTAGATGATAAAACTTGACTATCGTCTGCTGGGTGCTTTCTAGTCTTTCTATTGTATATGCCATGTATTGACCCTTCCATAGTTACATAGTTACATAGTTACATAGTTACATTGGGTTGAAAAAAGACAAAGTCCATCAAGTTCAGCCCCTCCAAATGAAAACCCAGCATCCATACATACACCCCTCTCTACTTCTAATTAAATTCTATATACCCATACTAACTATAGAGCTTAGTATCACAATAGCCTTTGATATTACGTCTGTCCAAAAAATCATCCAAGCCATTCTTAAAGGCATTAACTGAATCAGCCATCACAACATCACCCGGCAGTGCATTCCACAACCTCACTGTCCTGACTGTGAAGAACCCCCTACGTTGCTTCAAATGAAAGTTCTTTTCTTCTAGTCTAGGGGTGGCCTCTGGTACGGTGATCCACTTTATGGGTAAATAGGTCCCCTGCCATTTGTCTATAATGTCCTCTAATGTACTTGTAAAGTGTAATCATGTCCCCTCGCAAGCGCCTTTTTTGCAGAGAAAACAACCCCAACCTTGACAGTCTACCCTCATAATTTAAGTCTTCCGTCCCTCTAACCAATTTAGTTGCACGTCTCTGCACTCTCTCCAGCTCATTTATATCCCTCTTAAGGACTGGAGTCCAAAACTGCACTGCATACTCCAGATGAGGCCTTACCAGGGACCTATAAAGAGGCATAATTATGTTTTCATCCCTTGAGTTAATGCCCTTTTTTATGCAAGACAGAACTTTATTTGCTTTAGTAGCCACAGACATGACACTGCCCAGAATTAGACAACGTGTTATCTACAAAGACCCCTAGATCCTTCTCATTTAAGGAAACTCAGTTTTGCCAAAGTGCATAACCTTGCATTTATCAACATTGAACCTCATTTTCCAGTTTTCTGCCCAGTTTTCCAGTTTAGACAAATCACTCTGCAAAGTGGCAGCATCCTGCATGGAACCTGCACAATTTAGTATCATCTGCAAAAATAGAAACAGTACTTTCAATGCCCACCTCCAGGTCATTAATAAACAAGTTGAAAAGCAAGGGACCTAGTACAGAGCCCTGCGGTACTCCACTAACAACACTGGTCCAATTAGAAAATGTTCCATTTACCACCACTCTTTGTAGTCTATCTTTTAGCCAGTTCTCTATCCAAGTACAAATACTATGTTCCAGGCCAATATTCCTTAATTTATTGAAGTACATTTAAAAGAGTTATAGCTGGTACATACTACCTCCCATATCCCACCTTACGCGTTTCGCACCCTCCGGCGCTTAGTCACATCTGACTCACATGTTCCCTCGCTCTCTCCTTCAGTTTCCTACCAGTACACCCGACATATTGCTTGCAGCACTTCAGACAGGTGATCAAATAAACCACGAATGCAGTGTTGCAGTTAATATATGCCTTAATTTCAAACTCCCTTCCTGTTACTGTGGACTTGAATTTTTTAGACACTTTCATATATGTACAGGTAACACATCTGCGACTACCACATTTGTAGCTACCTACAGATACCAGCGGTCCCAAATCTTGTTTTTTAGAATCCGTTTTGAACAAACTAGGTGACAACATGTCCCTTAAGGTGGGAGCCTTTTTGGGAATGATTTTTAAGGGATTAAGGGATATATTAACTGCAACACTGCATTTGTGGTTTATTTGATCACCTGTCTGAAGATTAGGAACCCCAAAATGGTAGAGAAGAGCAATGTCACTAAACATTTTGCGTTATGCAGTGGAGGGGATGTAAATCAATTCTCCATACAGGGAATAGAGAGAGTGAGATTAGGAATGAGGGGGGGGGGATCATCAGAAATTACTACATAAGAGAGAAGTATACTGGATTTTTCATTTAGGAACGCGGTTGCCATTGGGATTAAATCATGAATTTGACGTGACATGTTATATCTAAATATGTATAATGAAAAGGAATATACTTGTTTTATGAGATTTATTATGAAAATGGCTGTAATGGAGATAAAATATACATGTGATATAAGGCTGACAAGAATGGAATTTGTGCAAGGCTAGATATTAACTGACTTATGTGAAAAATACTGTTAAAAATAACATTGTGTAATAACCAATTATATAAATTGTGAAGTTAAAGAAAGTTTTGTACACAATGTGAGGTATAAATTGTTATATTACTGAGCTGGTACATACATCCCTCATGAAACATTATGGGTTAAAGAGTATTGAGCAGGGATAATTGCCTGTGACCCATGATTGGTTTTAAACAAGAAAGGGGTGGGATTACTTGGGTTTAAATTCTGTGAACGACCCCCTACTGATAGACACACCTATGACTAAGCGCCGGAGGGTGCGAAACGCGTAAGGTGGGATATGGGAGGTAGTATGTACCAGCTATAACTCTTTTAAATGTACTTCAATAAATTAATATTTTTTACTTGAAGAAAGCTTTGGGACTTATATCATTTTTTTGATATAAATTTTTCTATAGTTGATGGCCCTTTTGAACTGGGGCGAGTCCCGTGGGCTTGGTTTGACAATAATATGGACTCCCGACTTTGTATAGAATACTGTATCAAATGCTTTAGCAAAATCTAAGTAAAGCACATCCACTGCCATCCCAGAATCGAGGTGTCTACTTACATTCTCATAAAAAGAAATTAAGTTAGTTTGGCAAGATCTATTACGCATAAAACCATGCTGGCACAAACTCATAGTATTATGATTTGCTATGAAGTCCAGTATAAAAAAAAAAAAAAAACAGCAGCAAAGATCATTGCAATTATACATTAACAATATTCACAGCGCCACCTTGTGACCATTTTAATACTCCAGTGTTTAAGCATGAATGCTGTTGCATGTATTCCAACATTATTAACCCTTCGAAAAGCTTTCCTACCACTGACGTCAGACTAACTGGCCTATAGTTTTGAGGCTGAGAACGGGATGCTTTTTTGAATAGAGGCACCACATTAGCAATTCGCCAGTCTCTCGGCACTATGCCAGATCTCAATGAATCCTGAAAAATTAAGTAAAGAGGTTTGGCAATCACAGAGCTAAGCTTGCTAATTACCCTGGGATGAATACCATCTGGCCCTGGACCTTTGTTAATCTTAACATGTTCTAGTCTCTTTTGAATTTCATCATGTGTGAACCATGCATCATTAGTTGTATTACTAGAATTGGGACTGTTAAGAAGGAAACCTTCAGTTACTGATTCCTCATTTGTGTAGACAGATGAAAAATATGAATTCAGAATCTGCGCTTTTAATTTGTTTTCATCAACCAGCTGACTCCCCTCTGATAGTAAGGGACCCACCCCTTCCTGCTTCATTCCATGTCCCTGTATTTCTTATTGCTGCCTGAACTGACCGCTACCTGGCTTGACAACTCTCCTGTTGCCGATTTGGTACTGCGTTGATTCCTCTTTGTGTATGACTTTGACCTGTGACCCCGACCTTGCTTTGGTTACCTGTATTGTACTGCATTGGCCGTTTTGGTTTGACTCAACCTGTTCTTAGACACCACTTACTGCTCCTTCATCCTATTAGTATATGTTCGGTTCCCGTGCTCACCCAGAACTCTCTCCCTGGTTCTCCCGTATTAAGACCTGGCGGCATCTGAGTAGCAGAGGGCTCCACCTGATGCTAAAGGCGGCTGCTACCAACAGAAGTGTGGGCTTTAGACCGAACATTGAAGTTAGTTCTGGGTTAGGGATACTATACATTACATGTCTTCACCAATGTCCCTTGGGAAAATTTAATATGCACAATGTTCAAGTAGTATAATCAACAGATCCAGAATGGGCAAGGTTTGCACAGTAAGAAGCCAATTTAAAGGGTGACAAGGAGGTTTGGAGGCAGACAGATGATGCTGTTGAGCTGATGTCATGATGCGTGCAAGATTTTAAGACGAGAACTACTGAGAGACCATGGAGCATGCACACATGGAATGGGGACTGGTGCATCGAAGGTTAAGAAAGCGCGTCCATCTCCCATTGCACCTATTAGTGACATTTCTGATCCACTTTGCTGACCATGTATATTTAATTTCTACATACAGAACAGTGCTTTTGATGCAAGGATATATTAAAGTAGACAACACTGGTGTCAAGGAAATCTGCTATCATTTCAGTTACTCAAAGGATACATTCAGTGGCATAAGTAGATATTTCTGGGCTCACGGCAAATTAATTTTTGGGCCCCAAACTTATCCAGAGGTTGTCATTTTTTACCAATACATGTTAATAAATGTTAATTAGGCCTCACGGGCCCCCTTATTTTTTTAGCGAGACCATAAAGGCCTGGGCCTAGGGCGGCACATTTGTAGGGGCGGCATGCCTCCAGGCTGCATCTATATTTACGGGTTCCATCAGGATACCCGGAATGAAGTTAGGGGAGCAGCAGACCGAGTGGTGAGTATTCATTGTGAGCTGGGGTAGGAGGCACATGTGTGTTTTCCACAGTGGTGCACGTCAGGGGTAGCACGTGCATCTGGGGTAGGGGACACAAGATGCACCAGACCTATGGGCAACTTTTTTGCAAATCCGGCGCTGCCTGGGCCCCCCAGCAGATGCTGGGTCTGCTTGCTCTTTAGTTCCTCTCCTGGATACAGTAAATATGAATTTATTTGTATGATAGTGCCAAACACTCAATGAATGCAAAAATTCAGCTTGCATTGATGCTATTTACAAGGGTTCTAGTATCCACAGAAGCTATTAAGCAAGTTCCAGAGAGCATCAATGTGTCTACATAGGTGTAAAAGAGCCCTAAGAGCAATAGATGCAAATAACTTTACATCCCCTCCAAGTTTAACAAACACTAATGCTTTTATTGAAGCTGTGTGAATTGGGGTGAATAACTACAAAACAAAAAAAAACTTTGTTTGGCTTCATGCCCAATTAGAAGGGAGAAGCTGAAGGGAGCTGCAATCGATTTCACAATTTCACATTTGCTTTGGCTGAACACGATTAATTGATTATCAAAGATTTTTTGCGAAATATATGCATTGCATGCTGGTGTATCAGGGAGGAAATGTTGCCAGTATCAATAATGTTACAACAGTTTGAGTGTGTGTTGGTGTGTATGTGTGGGGGGGGGGCAGTCTGCTAGACCATTTTAGCAACAGGTAATTCTGGGGCCGCTTGGCACCTGCTCTGTCTCGAACTCTTATTAACTATCCTGTAAGTCTTTCCCTGTAAGTCCTAGGTTGGAATAAACAGACACAGAGATGAGGCAGATCACACCGAAACTTAAAAATTATGTGTTACTGGTAGTAGAACAGTACAATATAGGACTGCATATATGTTTGTACACCTGGCATTTCATAAAATTAACAGTGTACATGGCATGTGTTGAGTTATATTGTTTGGTATGGGGGTTATTTATTAAGGTTTGAATTGTGTTTTCCACAAAATCTCAAATTTTTTGAGATTTATTATACCCCGACCCTGAAAATAGTTTGAATCTGATAATACACCATCTAAAACCTGTCAAGGTCATGTAGGAGTCAATGGCAGAGGTCCCTTGAACCATTTAAAGATGTTAATTCATGATGTTCATGTTTTTTCTGAGGGTTTTGCCCGCGATTTTAGTTTTTTTCAGCCAGAAACTTGAGTTATTGGGTTTTTAACCCTGAACTCGCTCAAGTTTTTTCTTAAATAAGATACCAGTCGAGTTGTGAGTAGTGATGGGATGAATAAATTCCCCAGGCGTGAATTTGCGTGTTTTGCTGTCAGTGAATAAATCCGTGAAACTGCAGGTGAAAAATCTGTTGCATCAAAAAAAATTTGGGTGTGCATCACAATAGTAACGCACGTAAAAATTGGCACGCATCAGAATTATTTGGTAAGCTCCAAATTACGTAAAGGCCTTCTTCCATAGTCTCCATTTTATCCAAAAAAATCATATTTTTATAAATGATTTCCCTTTTCTCTGTAATAATAAAACAGTACCTTGCATTCTGGATAACCGATCCCATACCTGTAAGGTATATAGATCCAATAGTCAAATTGCAGGTATTTACAGGCAAGTGTGCCCAACCTACAGTATGTATTGGGATGGCCGTCTCCCATAGGCTCAATTTTAAGCAACTAATTAAAATTTTTAAAAATGATTTTTCTGTGTAATAATAAAACAGTACCTTTATGTATGTGATCCCAACTAAGCTATAATTAATAATTAATGAATGCAAAACAACCCTACTGGGTTTATTTAATGCTAAAGCAGACTTAAGGTATGAAGATCCAAAATTGTAGAAAGACCCCTTATCTGGAAAAGCCCTTGTCCCAGCCTTCTGTATAACAGGTCCCATACCTGTACTTTGTTTTTTATTTATTTTCTATATATTTGTAATCTAATTCCAATATGTAAGTATAATATGGCTCTAGGCATGCAAAGACGTTCTCTTTGAGGTCTATATAAAAATGTGTAATGATCTGCAGAAAAATCGTTTAATAAGCATTTGTGCCTTGCCTTCCCTGAACCATTTGCCAGATAAAAACTGCCTTTTTTCTTGCCAAAAGAATAACAAAAGTGTTTAACCTATTGTAAAGAATCTATAAAAAGAATTAGAGAAAGAAACTATTGATGTTGGTATTCCCAATGAAAAACAAGTGAGTGCCCTTATCATTCACCTTTGTCTGGCTCAAAAGTCCCCCCCCCTCCGGGTAGATTTAACTTACTCAGTAGCAAGGAAGACCTAAAACAACCTCTACAGGAATCTACTGTTAATTATCTCTGCCCCAGTTTCTTATTTTAGTGCTTTACATGGAGGATTTAGCATTTCTTTGTTTCCTAAATGCATATCTTGACTCTGCTTTGCTTATTAGGTCTTGATGTTTGCATTTAATTAAGGCTTGCCATATTCTTAAGAACGTCTGCGTTATGTCATTTTAACCTGCTTAGTCAATAGCTCGCCTGCCACGGTCCCTTCCCAAGGTTTGCTACTTCAGTCACGTTTCCAACTCCAGAGCCTTCATGCTGTGCGCTTACTTCTTCACACAACATCAAACAAAGTGAGATTCACAGTTGGGGATTCTCTCATGACAGCAGAGGATGTAAAAGTGTTTTGACAAATAGGTATACTGACTGTGGGTTTCCGGGAGTCATTTATTGTTTATGCTGTATAGGAGACTGGGAACGTGTGGATGATTATATTAGCTTATATATTCATAGTATTAGGAAGACATGTGATACTTAAATTATATATTATATATTCATAGTATTAGGAAGACCTGTGATACTTAAATTATATATTATATATTCATAGTATTAGGAAGACCTGTGATACTTAAATTATATAGGATGTTTAATATGAAAACTCACTAGAGATAAAGAAACACACATTTTTCCTTCTGAATATTATTTTCTTTTCATCTTTTACTCTTCTACCAATACCATTGTTCCAAAAACATCAAAAATTGTTGGTCCCCTTTTGTACTGTGCATGAACCCATAATAAATAAATAGCTTTACTGCCAGCATTTTCCTGTAATTAGACTTCAAAGAACACATACAGTACAGGTATGGGATCTGTTATCCAGAGAAAGCTCAGAATTACAGAAAGGCTGTCTGTCTCCCATAGACTCCATTTTAACCAAATAATCCAAATTTTTAAAATGATTTCCTTTTCCTCTGTAATAATAAAACAGTGGATTGTACTTGATCCAAAGTAATATATAATTAATCCTTATTGGAAGCAAAACCAGCCTTTGGGTTTATTTAATGTTGACATGATTTTCTAGTAGACTTGAAGATTCTGTCATGCTTTTTACAGTGTGATTTTTATTTTTAAAATACATTGTTTACACTGCAAATAATTCACTCTACCATATAAAATGTCATTCCTGAACCAACAAGTTGTAATATTGGTGTGCAGGTGCCATCTCAGGTCATTTTACCTGATCATGTGCTTTCAGAAAGAGCCAGCACTTTAGGATGGAACTGCTTTCTGGCAGACTGTTGTTCCTTCTACTCAATGTAAGTGAAGGAGTTGCAGTGGGATCTGGATTGACTACTATTGAGTGCTGTTCTTAGATCTACCAGTGAATTATCTTGTGTTAGGGAGCTGCTATCTTCCCACTGTTCTGTTGTTAGGCTGCTGGGGGGGGGGAGGTGGTGATATCACTCAAATTTGCAGTACAGGAGTAAAGAGTGACTGAAGTTTCTCAGAGCACAAGTCACATGACTGGAGGCAGCTGGGAAACTGACAATATCTCTAGCTCCATGTCAGATTTCAAAATTAAATATAAAAAAATCAGTTTGCTCCTTTGAAAAACAGATTCCAGTGCAGAAGTATGCTGGAGCAGCACTATTAACTGATGCATTTTGAAAACATATTTTCCCATGACAGTATCCCTTTAAGGTATGAAGAAGATCCAAATTATGGAAATATCCATTATCCAGAAAACCCCAGGCCCCAAGTATTCTGGATAACAAGTCCCATATCTGTATGTGTATGTATGTTTATATAGACTGCAAGCACTATACACGCTACACTAAATATAAACACCTCTGTGTTTAAATAATCAAAGAATGCCAAAGTTAAAAAAGAGTAGTACTCAACAAGGCTTACTAAAATATAGAGTGATTTATTTAGTGATAAGGCACTGTTTCAGTCAGTAACTGTGACCATTGTTCACCTTTTAATTACATTTTACTAAGACATAGAAAGTGATATTCTGACCCAATTTGAAATAAGTTTTCATTTTTTATTATTTGTATTTTTTTTTAAGCTATTTAGCTTTTTATTCAGCAGCTCTGCCATTTCAGCAATCCAGTTGCTAGGGTATAAATTACCCTCGCAACCATGCATTGATTTAAATGAGAGACTGGAATACGAATAGGAGAGGGCTGAATAGAAAGATGAGTAAGAAAAGTAGCAATAACAATACATTTGTAGCCTTACAAAGTGTTTGTTTCTTTAGAAGGGGTCACTGACCACCATTTGAAGGCTGAAAAAGTCAGAAGAAGAAGAAAAATCATTAAAAAACTATAAAAAAATTAAAAATAAAGACCAAATGAAAAGTTGCTTAGAATTAGCTATTCTATAACATACAGTACTAAAAGTTAACTTGAAGGTGAACAATTTGATTCACAAAAACAAAGTGTGTTATATTACACTATATACAATATACATAGATATTTAAGGTTCATCATCATCATCAGTGGCTTTGCCTTCAAAACATTTAAAAAGTTTTTAACAGTTTAACCTCATTATGTTCCAGTCTGACCTTAGGTTTTGTCAGTTCATCCCAAGAATTGCTCTGAATGTAATAGAATTGTATTAGTTCTAATGCATGCCTTGGAAATCAGTTCACTCATTTATACTGATCAATCAAATGCCCTTTGGTTCAACTAGTTGATTAATAGCTCATTTCCTATGAATTCTGAAAAAAATATGCCTTCCAAGAAAAGTCCACTAAAGGTGACAATAGTGCAGCTATAGGATCTGACATACAGAATGTTGGGGACCTAGGCTTTTCTAGATAGTCTTTCCAACGTTTGTATCACCTTAAATTACGTCTGCAAAAAATCATTTAATCATTAAATAAACTCAATAGGGTTGTTTTTCCACCAATTTGGGTTCATGCAGCTTAGTTACCATCAAGTTGACTTACTGTGGTGGTAATTCTCACAGTGGTGGAATATGGTAAAGTTCTCACTGTTGGCCGCATCAATATGTGCAACAGACCTGCGATTAAAAATCACATGCAAACGGTCAGAAATGATGCAATTCAAACAGCCACAGCTTGCATCTTATTTTCTACCACCTGCAGTTGCATTCGTTTTGATTCACTGGGCACCGTTGCAGTGGATACAATTCCCTTTATATCGGCAATAACAAACTCCGGAATTTTTGAGAAAACATTGTATTACATAGTAACATAGTTAAATCGGGTTGAAAAAAGACAAAGTCCATCAAATTCAACCCCTCCAAATGAAAAAACAGACTTGTATTGTCGGTTAGAAAATGGCAATTTGCATCCAAAATCACGCCTTGCAATGCACAGCTGTCTTGGGTAGTGATGGGAGAATAAATTCACCAGGTGCGAATTTGCAGCAAATTTCCGTGTTTCGCCCAATTTGCGAAAATGCAGCAAAAATTTGGACACGCGGAAAAATTATTTGGACGCCCATTAACTTTTATGCATTAGGCATTTGATGCTCACAAAATAGGTGTGCATCAAATTGCGGGCGGCAAAATTGTAGGGAACGGCAAAATTGTAGGGAACAGCAAAATTGACGCAAACATCAAAATTCACGATTTTCTCTGGAAATTCACAATTTTTTTGGTGAAGGAAAATGGGACAAATTCACCTATCACTAGTCCTGGGAAATCGTGTATACAATGCTCCATAGACTACACATTGGCAAAGAGAGCTACAGTAGGACCCTGAAAACAGGGTCATGAAAACAACCAAAACAGAAGTATGCAGGAGCACTGGAGAGTAGCCCAGTGGAATTTTTTCAATTCAAGTCCAGGGGTAATGCAGCAGTAATAAAACCTTTTGGATAACAAATAAAGGCAGTACCAAAATACAATTAAAGTATTTCCACAGTCCCAAGAAAAGTCCATATAGATAATGGCCATGAGCAGCTATGGAGTAGAACCAATGTGCAGAAGATCTTTCCTCTGTCTCTCAAAGATGTTTTTTAATATGATCAAATAAATATATATTTTTAGAACAGCATGAATATAGAGTTAATTTTTCCTGATTTCCACTGCTAGTGCTGTCTATTGTTCCTCTGCCTATTGTCAGACGCAGACTTCTTGGTTCCTTGAATATCTCTTAAATCCTTTCAGGATTTAGAAGGAAATCAAATCAATATCTCCAGTGCTTGTTACAGGTCTGTCACACCCCACTTTTACATTTTCCCGGGAACCTGAAAAAAATGATCTATGCAAAAACCAGCTAAAACATAAAATCTGGAAATGAAACAATGTCTTTACCAGTGTTGGACGAAACACAATGTCATTTTCGCGAATATGTACAATCCAAGTATGTAAAATCTGGCTCCTACTGTGTATTCATTTTTTATCCTCTACCTAAAACAAGCCTCTGATTATTGAATTGATGCGTATGATCTTGGCATAAAAAAGAAATTTTGATTTTTTTTTTTGCATAAAATTACGTTTTATTCTTTTTTTGTGGTGTTTTGTAAAACAGTGCTGTCCAACTTCTGTGCTACCGAGGGAAGAAATTTTTCTGGCCTACATGGTTGAGGGCCGATAATGGAAGCCAGTGTTGACCACTCCCTGTTTTTAAACCACTCCTACTTAAAACCACACCCATGCTACCACAAGACCATGTCCACATTAATTGTGGTAGCAGACCAAAAAACCAAATGGTTGGTGCTTCCTGCAGGGATATCATCACTCATATGTGAAAAAAGTTGTCATATTAAGACATACCCTTAAATCCCCTGTGGATAACACAGCACCCGCAGCACATGATTAAACACATTAGGGGCCCCTAACAATAATTTATTTTCAAATGCTAACAAACCCCCAGAACAAATACCAGGCTTATGTTCCACAGGCAGGATAGTTAGGATCAAGTACAAAATACTCTTTTATTATTATAGAGAAAAAGGAAATAGTTTTTAAAAATTGGAATTATTCAATCAAAATGGAATCTTTCTATAATTCAGAGAATTCTGGATTCTAAAGGGTTTCCAGATAATGGATCCCACACCTGTATAGAGGGTCACGTGTTAAGCACTCTCTTTATAATAGTAATTTGTTTTTTAGCAATTTGGGTTTTAGTAGAGTACAAGTATGGGACCTGTTATCCAGAATGAGTGGGACCTGGGCTTTTCCAGATAATGGATGTTTCTGTAATTTGGATCTCCATAACAAAAGTATACTAAAATCATTTAACATATTAATTTAACCTAACAGGTTGGTTTTGTCTTTAATAAGAATCAATTTTATCTAAGTTTGGATCAAGTACAATGTTTTCTTTTATTGTTAAAAACGGAAATCATTTTTAAAAATGGCAATTATTCAATCAAAATGGAGTCTATGGGAAATAGTCTTTCTGTAATTCAGAGAATTCTAGATTCTAAAGGGTTTCCAGATAACAGATCCCATACCTGTATTGTATTGTCTTGTATATTGAGTAAAAACTATCAACAATATTTCAGCCAATGTAGCAGCACTTAATAAAAAGGGTGCAGACTTAATAAGATATTTTATTATACTAATACAACTTTACCCTTGAGACTGCAAGGAAATACTTATTTCATCTGCCCTCAGATTGCTACTGTATAATAAGCTTTGTGAGATTTTCCAAACTGTTACCAGGTAGCATTTAAGAAGGCTGCTAATGTGCAGCACCGTCAGTGTTCATTAAAAAAGAGATCTTTATCTTGAGTAGAATTACATAATTACCTTCAAATTACAAAGGTATCTGTGTTAATCTATGCAGATCACTGGTTCTGTAACTTAAATATTTAAAGCGGGAAGGTGGAAAGGAGCGATGCCGTTCTGAATTTTATAATGTTTTAATTCCTCTAATGCAATGGCTTCATTTGCATTTCCTTGCTAAAATGACATGACAGGCTTTTGAAGTTTCGTAGAAGCCTGCTCTGTCAGTGTTGAAAAGCACAGAGAGGGGAAAGGAGCTGATCAATTCCAAAAGACCTGAGCAATGCTTTGAGAGTTTTACCTGCCTTCAGTCTAAGAGGTCACCCTTTCTTCCTCCTCTTTCCGAGACATATGCAATGCCGACATCTGGTACAGAAAAATTGTAAGTGACAGCGTGGGTACTTTATATGTCAACCCATCACTGGCACAATTATATTCCATTCGTTGATTCTTTCTATAACGTCCCTCACATTGCAAATATGAACTGGCGCATAATAAAACACCTTGGCTCTGCTAAGATGTCAGGTAATTATAGTGTAACCCTTTCTGTGCAACACTGTGACCTCCCCAAAAAATCCAGTGTTTTTTTTCCTTTTAAAGGGACCTCCTGTTATGCAGAATGCTCGGGACCTGGATCTTTCCCTAATTTGGATCTCCATCCCTTAAGTCTATTAAAAAAATAATTTAAACAATAAATAAACCCAGTAGGATTGTTTTGCCTCCAATAAGGATAAATTATATCTTAGTTGGGATCAAGGTATTCTTTTATTATTGCAGAGAAAAAGGAATAATAGAATAGAATAGTCTATGGGAGATGGGCTTGTTGTAATTCTGAAATTTCTGGATAATGGGTTTCTGGATAACTAATCCTATAGCTGTTTAATCTTGTAGCTGCTGACTACCATTGTTATCTACAAAGACTCCAAGTTCCTTTCCCATTTTGGATTTGTCTAACATAGTCCCATTAAGGGTCTAAGTGGCTTGCATATTTTAACATCTGAGGTGCATGACTTTAAATTTATTAGCGATGCACCAATCCAGGATTCAGCCTTTTTCAGCCGAATCCTTCTGCCCAGGCCGAACGTAATCCAAATCCTAATTTGCATGTGCAAATTAAGGACAGGGAGGAAAATCGCGTGACTTTGTGTCACAAAACAAGGAAGTAAAAAATGTTTTCCCCTTCCTACCCCTAATTTGTATATGCAAATTAGGATTCAGTTTCGATATTGGGCCGAATCTTTTGTGAAGGATTTGGGGGTTCAGCCGAATCCAAAATAGTGGATTTGGTGCATCCCTAACATTTATTGACATTGAATCTCGATTGTCATTTAGCCGCCAGATTGCCAGTTTATCAAGATCCTGTTGCAAGGATGCCACATCCTGGATAGAATTAATTGGCGTGAATAGTTTTGTGTCATCTGCAAAAACTGATACATTACTTACAATACCCTCCACTAAAATTAACTAAAAGTGAGCCAATACTGTATCCTACTTTCTATTTCTAAAAATGCATGGATGGAAAATTTGGCGTAGGAATAGTGTCAGGGCCCCCTGTTTATTGACAACCAAAGTACATTTCATTTTTTGCATATCCCTCCATCTCTGTAGGGCTCCCTAAAGCTGATATGAGCAGGCTGGTGAATGGCAAGGGGTGTTTTAAGACTTTGTTGCCGATTTAGTAAAGTTCATGAAAATTGCCTATAACAAATCATTGCCATTTAGTGCTGTCCAATTTGTAGCTCTTAAATAAATGCTGCACAAACATGTGATGTATCATGTAAATCATTTGCCTTGTGCCAGTGATTGTGACTGCAATTTAGGTCCAACTACAACTACTCCTGTTATAAATCTGATGATTATAAAGGTTACAAAAGACAACTCTTATAAATAGTTTATATGACGTATAAATAAATTGTGTAAATAAGGTTGCTTTATCATTCAACAATATATTATCATATTGTGAGGCATGGGAAATAATGCGAAAAATAATTCTGTATTGATCAAAAATCTTTTATTTAACAAACCTCCATATAAGAGCAAAAATGCAAGACTCTTTTTAACACATTTAAGAGGCTTGCAAAGCAGACCTTGTAACAAGTGCTTTATAAAAACTGAGTGGTGCACAATAACTGTCACTCACAGCTTTAGGCCTCTAGGTCTATACACTTGGGGGCAGATTTATCAATGGTCGAGGTGAAGTTTCGAAGTGAAAAACTTCGAATTTCAAGCTATTTTTTGTGTAATTCGACTAGGGAATAGTCATACTTTGATTCGAAGTTGAAAAAACTTCGAAATTCTATGGTACTGTCTCTTTAAAACTTTGACTTCGAGCATTCACCATCTAAAAGCTGCCAAAGTGCTGTTTTAGCCTATGGGGGACCTCCTACAACCTGTATGGAGGCAGTCCATGACCAGCAGTCCATGACCTCTTTATAGCTAAATCCCTTCACCTTCTTGCAATCAATGAAACATGGCTCTCCCCCTCAGACACTGCTTCACCTGCTGCCCTCTGCTATGGAGGCTTCTCACTTACTCACACTCCTAGACCAGATGGCCGTCATGGCGGTGGGGTGGGATTTCTTCTCTCCCCCAAATGTAGGTTTCAAAATCTAACTACACCGACTTCTCTCTCCTTTCTCTCTCCTTCACTTCTTTTGAAATCCACAGCATACGTTTGTTTTCTCCAATCTCTCTGTGTGTTGCTGTCATATATCGCCCCCCAGGTCCCTACTCCACCTTCTTGGATCACTTTGCTGCCTGGCTTCCATACTTTCTCTCCAGTGAGACACCTGCTCTCATTTTAGGGGACTTCAACATCCCCATTGACAACTCTGCTTCTGCTGCCACCTCTAAACTTCTCTCTCTAACAGCTTCTTTTGGTCTCTCTCAGTGGACCGACTCACCTACCCACATCGAGGGTCATGCTCTTGACCTTATATTCTGCCACTCATGCTGCCCATCCAACTTAATTAACTCTCCCTACCCTCTGTCTTACCATCATCTACTCTCCTTTCAGATACTGCTTTCACCTGCACCTTCACAACCATCTCTCTCTACCCACACGTACAGAAACCTTAATGCCTTTGAACCACAACAATTATCAACAGTATCAGCACAATCCATATCTCATATTAATACTCTCTCCTGTCCCAATATGGCAGCTTCTCTCTACAACGATTCCCTTTCAACAGCACTTGACTCCCTTGCACCTTCTACCACCCGTCACAGCCGGCCAGATAAACCCCAACCCTGGCACACTAGTGTAACACAGTATCTCAGAAGATGTAGTAGATCAGCTGAGCGACAGTGGAGAAAGTCACAAACTGATCCTGACTTCATCCACTTCAAATTCATGCTCTCCTGCTATAACCGAGCTCTATCATTAGCCAAAGAACAATACTTCTCTTATCTAATATCTACTATGTCCTCCAAACCACAGCAGCTGTTTGCCACATTTAACTCACTCCTATGCCCCCCTCCACCTCCTCCACCTATTAATGTTACCGCCCAAGACCTTGCTCATTTCTTTAATGAAAAAACTGATCTCATTAGGCTGAGCATACCGTCCAACAACAATCTCAGACCATCGTGCAGTCCACTCTCATCTACTTTGCACTCCTTCACCCCTGCAACTCTAGATGAAGTTAGCAAACTTCTAGCCAGCTCAAAACCCACCACCTGCTCCCTTGACCCCATACCCTCTCGCCTTCTCCACCCACTCTCTCCTGCACTTACCCACCTATTCAATCTTTCACTCTCTACTGGTACCTTTCCATCATCATACAAACAAGCACTAATCACTCCTATCCTCAAAAAACCTTCCCTTGATCCCAGCTCTCCCACTAACTATCGACCGGTCTCCCTTCTTCCATTCACATCCAAATTACTAGAAAGGCTTGTTTACAAACACCTGATCCAGCATCTCACTCACAACTCCCTCCTCGACCCCTTGCAATCTGGCTTCCGCCCATCACACTCGACTGAAACTGCACTCACCAAAGTAACCAATGATCTTCTATTGGCTAATATATATAAGTCTAAAGGTCATTATTCCATTCTAATCCTTCTAGATCTCTCTGCAGCCTTTGATACAGTTGACACACTCCTCCTTGACATTCTACACTCAGCTGGCATTCGGGACACTGCTCTTTCATGGTTTACATCTTATCTGTCTGACCGTTCCTTTAAAGTTTCCTTCTCTAACTCTACTTCTACTACTTTCCCACTCTCTGTTGGAGTTCCTCAAGGCTCTGTTCTTGGCCCCCTGCTGTTCTCGCTCTATACAACTTCACTAGGAAAACTCATTCAGTCATTTGGACTTCAGTATCACCTTTATGCTGACGACACCCAACTCTACTTGTCTACTCCTGATCTTTCTAATTCTGTCCTTTCCCAAGTCACAGACTGTCTATCTGTTGTCTCCTCCTGGATGTCACAGCGCCACCTAAAACAGAACTCATCATATTTCCTCCAAGATCTTCCCCTGTCCCTCAGATATCACTCACCGTAAACAACACCACCTTTCATTTCACCACACAGGCACGCTGCCTAGGAGTCATCTTAGACTCTTATCTGTCTTTTTCACCACACATTCAAACACTTGCAAAATCTTGCCGTATTCAACTGCGCAACATTGCTCGAATATGACCCTATCTCAGTTCAGAATCAACTAAAACACTGATTCAGTCTCTCATCATCTCCTGCCTTGATTACTGCAACTTACTCCTCACAGGTATTCCAACAAGTCACCTTTCACAACTCCAATCTATTCTAAACGCGGCCGCTAGACTCATTCATCTAGCTCGCCGCTCAACATCTGCTGCTCCCATATGTATGTCCCTTCACTGGCTCCCAATCTCTTCTAGAATCAAATTCAAATTACTTACACTCACATTCAAGGCCCTTAATAATGAAACCCCTCCCTATATTTCATCTCTAATCTCCAAATACACTCCTTCACGAAACCTACGCTCTGCTTCTGATCTTCGCCTCACTTCTCCTCTGGTCACTTCTGCCCATTCTCGTCTACAAGACTTCTCTCGGGCTTCTGCTTTTCTCTGGAACTCTCTGCCACAAGCTGTCAGACTTTCTCCTTCCTTCCAAACTTTCAAGCGCTCCTTAAAGACCCATCTGTTTAAAGAGGCCTACTCAATGTACCTTAATTAATCATTGCTGTATCAATAATGGCAAATTGTTTATACAATCCTAATGTCTCAATTGTACCCTAACCTTTTAGTTTGTAAACCCTATTGTATTCTGTAATCCTTGTCTGTTATCCACCATTTATTCCCTGTTTGCTATAACTGCAGTAAAGCACTGCGTATCTTGACAGCGCTATATAAATAAATGATGATGAATTGGGGGAGTTTGGGAGATCGAAGGTCAAAGTTAAAAAAAATTAGAATCTGAGTATGATCGTACAATTCGAAATAGCCCGAATTCCATTCGGTTGGTCTTTTTGAATTCGAAGTTCGAAGTTTCTTTAACTTTGATAAATATGCCCCTTAATTCCTACTCTGGGGTAATACTCCTATGACTCTAACCCTCACTAAATCTCCTTGGTGGAGCTTAGGCTGCTCACTAGCTACCCTACTCCTTTGTATCATGCCTAGTATGATCTATAAAAGAGAATATCCTAAGACTTTCCAAAGGGGAATCCAGAAAGAAAAGAAATCCAGAACACAGGTATGCTCATCCTTTTAAACTAGTGGTCAGTTCCTGAACTGGCAGGAGAATACGTTAACACAGGAAAGTGAGACAGCTTCTCATCTTTAACTAAAGACCACACTTGAGTGTGCAAATGAAATAAACCAGTTCTCTATGTAATGAATGTCACATCACTTGGTGGTTGTCCTGGGAAGCCACAACGCGGAGGTTGTAACCATTATGGGCTCTGGATAGATGGATGGACTGTGTAATAGGCTAGCTCAGTGTGGGATCCCCTGGTGAATACCATAGTTGGTGTATAGGTAAGGGACATGAGTGTTGCAGTGATATTAAAGGAAAGTGCAATATAAAGGACTGTAATGCCACTATTGTCATTTGCTAGGGGAGAAATAGCTAGAGTTAAAACAGATTATATCCCGTTATGCATGTTAAGATTTTATTTTGTGTTATTAATGTTAAAATATAAATTCCCCAGGGTAAAAAAGAACCATGGTGGCCTAATGTTCGAGCATTTAACAGTTAATGAAGATGCTGTGGTCATTTTTATCAATCAGCGTTTTGTGTGGTCTTTATTGGTTGGTTAAGCATTAGAGGGTTGTAGCATTTATGTATCCTGAAAGAAAGGGAAGGCAAAAAGCCCCCCCCCCCGGCCTTTCTTAGTAGGGATGTAGCGAACCGCCGCCGATGTGTTCGAGAACGCCGTTCGCGAACACCGGCAAAATTTACGAACAGTTCGCGAACTTCGATCATCTGAAAATCGTTCGATTCGAACGATCGAAGGATTGTAATCGTTCGATCGAACGATTTTCGTTCGAGTCGAACGATCGAAGCCATTGGATCGAATGATTTCATTCGATCCAATGCTTCAATCGTTCGATTCGAACGAAAATCCTTCGATTTTAGCGCTCGAATGGTCGAACGATTTTGACGCGAACGCCTATTGGCGAACGTCGCGCGACGTTCGCGAACTTGCGGCGGACGCGAACAGCCGATGTTCGCGCGAACAAGTTCGCCGGCGAACAGTCCGCGACATCCCTATTTCTTAGTTAAGCTGCAGTTGCTATTAAGATGTATTTTAAAAGTCTTTACAGCATTGCAGCTAACACAAATAGACTACATTTCAAGAATACTGTATATGAATGGTTTAGCATTTCACTTACACATTTAAATTGTACATTTATTTGGGTATGTGATAATTTATGGGTTAGAATTCAGTAAAACTTGTGAAAGAATTTACATAGCAAGAGAAATAGAAATATGTGCACCAAGAAAATCTGCAGTTAGGGTTCATTCACAGAGTACTTATCGTGCTTGGGGTTAAAGTGATATTATCATGTGATTGTTTTGGAGAAATTCTGCTGGGCCCATGAAGATACCCATTAAGGGAATCCTGGAATTGCTGTCACATTAAGGGTGGCTTAGGTGATTCCACAGAAAAAAGCAGGATGAAACAATAGTTATTAGTGCAACTCTAAAGAAATTGGGAAGGGTGTTTGGACACAAATACCTTTAGTCATTTCTATCAATAAGTACAACATTTTAGTGTGACTGTACTTGTGGCTTCAACTATGGATGGATCTTCAAATTTATTATGCCAGCTGTGCCGGACTGGGGTGTCCAGGGCCCACACAATATAGTAAATAATTCAGATCAATGGTACATGGCAACTCAGAAATTAACACGATTAGCTTTACCAGAGAGTTCCTGAATGGATCCGATTAGAATCGCTCTTCTTTCTATTTCTAGCACACCCATACATGTTTTGCTAATTATATCCCTGGTACAAATGGGGCAATGTTTGGCACAAGGCTAGAGTCCACCTGAAGTGACTTGGATTGAGATGAAAGTGTCCGGGTCATTATTCCTGTGATATAAGCAAGAGCCCTGCAAAGCTTTAACTACTTCAAAGTCTTGCTGAGCCAATTATTTTCCCACTTGTGGTACAGGAGTACGTATCCGAGTTAAATTTCCCTTTCTGTAATCTAAAGCACATTAGCAGCCCATTCTACATTCATCCCTGGAAGTCTTTTCTTATTAGTTATTCATATGTAAATTCTATCAACAGCACTTTCCATCAGCAGGTCAGAAAAATAAAAGGAATGTAAAGATGATCTGTAGACGGCTAGTCCCTGTCCTAGTGCTTCAAGCTGGAAATTTGACTTTTCTATATAAAAATCTGATAAACTAGTGCGATCGTTTACACAGCTTGCAAAGCACTATCTGTTGGAAATGTCATCTTTGGAGGATCTCATTTTTACATTTGCTGGAACATCCCAGCCAGCGGCCATATTTTTCTTTACATTCTCTACAATATAAATGGTGTGCTGTGAATCATCACAGAGTGGATTTATTGCAAACAAGTTTTGATCTGATCATGAACTTGGCGTCCTACAATTTACATATATCCTTTGAGATATAGAAATCGAATCACTGAACTGTTTTGAGAGAAAGATAATAATGGAACTATCTTTTTTTTTAGGAAAATAATAATTGAAAGAATTTTTTGATCCCCTAGACAATTAAATAAAAAGAAGTGTTTGAACAAAATTCATGGTGTGCCTCTAGATCCACTATTCCTGTGCTGATATTGAAAGCTTGCTACATGATATTTAAATGTATTTTCTTGCTGTATAAAAGGAAAATATGGCCTATTTATCGTACAGAATTTCTTGGATGTACAGTAAGTGGTCCTAATTTATAATGTGTATAACATTACTGCCCTACATAGTTGTATAGTGTTTGCACTCCCATTGAATTAACCTGAAAGTGGAAATAATAAGTGGAAGGAATATTGTACAAGCATGGGACCTGTATGCAAATTGTCCAGGACCTGGGGTTTTACAGATAAGGGGTCTTTCTTTATTTTGGAGGTGTATATCTTAATTCTACTAAAAATCATTTTAATAATAAGGGGCACGTTTATTAAGGGTTGAATAGGAAATTCCAATTCAAATTTTCGAATAGTTTTTTTTGGTCAAAACTCACAAATTTGAATTGGGATTAATCCAAAATCAATTTGAATTCAAATTTGAAATTCAAGATTTATCAAACCTTTACCCTGGAAATAATTCAACTTTGACTATTTGTCACCTAAAACCTGCTGATTTCATGTATAAGTCAATGGGAGAGGTCCAGTGACCCATTTGAAGAAAAGCCTTCCTGACATTCAAGTTTTTTCCAGAGAAAAAACTCAATTTGAGTTTAGTTGGATTCAAATTGAATTAGAATTTGTTTGAGTTTTAGACGTTCCAATTTTTCTTAAAACACCTCCCAATTGAATTTCGAGTATATTAGAATTTATTAGTTAAATAAACTCACATGATTTCGAAATTCAACCTTTGATAAATGGGCCTCCTAATAAACCCAAAAGGCTGGCTTTGCCACCAATAAGGATTGATTATATCTTAGTTGGGATAAAGTGCAAGGTATTGTGTTGTTATTACAGAGAAAAATGAAATATTTTTTTTAATATTTTTTTAAATTGTGAATTATTTGATGGAATAGAGTCTATTCTAATGCAGTAGATGAAAGTGCAAAACTAATTATTTAGAAATCGCTGTAAATATGTTATTTTTGTCAACAACCCTGTAAAATACATACATTGCATATGGTACCTGAAAGTTCTTCTTTTGTGGAGTTTTCCCTCATAAGAAAAATTTGCAGATTATCAGTTTTGTTAAGCACCCTTAGTTTGCAGAACATTTCTCTATTTTAACTTGAAGGGATACTGACACGTTCCTATAAAAGGGTTGTGGGCTGGGGGCAGCTTTGGGGGGCTTTTAGAGGAAAATATTCAGTGTGCAGCACCTCCTTAATATGGACACGTTCTTATGATTTTTATTGGAATGTGTTAGTATTGCTTTAACAGGTAGTTCAATATACAGTCTAATAGTACAGGCATGGTATCCAATGCTTGAGACCTGGGTTTTTTCTGGTAACAGATCTTTCCATAATTTGAATCTTTACAACTTGTCTACTAGAAAATCATGTAAACATTAAATAAACCCAATAGGTACTGTTTTATTATTACAGAGAAAAGGAAATAGTTTAGAAAAAAGTGGATTATTTGGATAAATGGAGTCTATGGCCCAAATTCACTAAGAATCGTAGTTGCGCCAGGCGCAACTTCGCCGCGCTTCACCGCACTTCGCCATACTTCGCCAGGCGTATTTTCGCCAGCGATCCGCAAATTCACTAAAATCCGAAGTTGCGCACAGGGGTAGCGTAAGTTTGCGAAGTTGCGCTAGCGTTAATTCGCCAAGTGAAGCGACGTTTCGCTAGCGATGGTTCATTTGCATACGGCGCCAAATTCAAATTTCAATGGAGGAACACGTATTAGCACTACAAATGCCTAGAAAACCTTCAAATCAGCAAATAAAAATTTTATTTTGCCCTACACATGTGCCCACTGTCTAGGTAAGTTGCCATGAGTCAGGAAATGTAGGGGGGAAGGAGGGGAGCCCCAAAAATATTTCCGATCTTTTTCAGTCTATCACCCATCATGTAGAAAACACGCCAGCGTTTTTTGGGACTTTTTTTGAAACAATCCCTATCTACTCTATTGCGCTTCGCCAGGTCTGAGGTGGCGAAGGAAGTCTAGCGTAAAAGGTAGCGTTCAGTACACTGCGCAAGTTAGTAAATTTGCGTAGTTACGTTGCTAGCGAAAATTTGCCTGGCGTAAGGGTGCGAAGTAACACTAGTGAATGTACGCCAGCGTTCGTTAGTGAATTTGCGAAGTACCCAAAATGCCAAACGCTAGCGAATTGATGCTAGCGTTCGGCGCTTCGGCGCTTAGTGAATTTGCGCCTATGGGAGATGGCCTTCCTATAATTCAGAAATTTCTGTATAACGGGTTCCCGGTAATGCGAATATTGAAGCAATGGAGGTCAAAAAAAGAGAAGAAGGGAGGGGAAGAAATGGAGACACTGAAGTTGAGGGATACTCGGGGGGGAGCAAATGGAGACAGGGAGGTGAGGAGAGAGGGAAGAAAAGGTCATGTAACTTTTGAGTAAATTCTAATATTTTTATAAATAACTTAAGGTGGTACATTATTCACTATATACACCATGCTTAGAGATGGTGGCTAACCTTGTAGTCATGAAACTTGTTTTACAAAACATGCTTAAAAGGTCTGCCATAAAATGTGACTATATTGCTGAAAAAGGAAGGAAGAATGAGCAAATCCCATGAGTAACTTTATGGAAATGAAGTTATATTGCTTTACATAATAATTTTTTTCTTTCTTTCTTTTGCATCACTCAATGGCACTCAATGGCACTCAATGGCAAGCACTTTTAGGCAGAAACATTGATTTAAAAGACTGAACTAGAGCATAGTTAACATGTTATGCAAAAGAGACAGCAGAGCTTTCCACTTAGGCCTAAGCCTGTTTTTTCTGTGTATCCGCATAGGAGCATAATATGTTTAGTTTGTAGGAAACTTAATAGAATTACTCACCTACATACTGATGCTAGAGTGTTGACTGGATAAGATAACAAGTACATTAGAGGTGATATGATTAATATGTACAAACATATCCAAGACAAGAACAGGGAATTGTCAAGAAAAATTGATTCCCAGAACTATGCAGGCGACTTAAGACAATCGCTTTGTGAAGTGTGATGGAGATTTAGGTATCAGCAGTAAAGGAATCTATTGCAGGTATGGGATCTGTTATCCAGAAACCCCTTATCCAGAAAGCTCCAAATTAAGGGAAGGCCATTTCCTATAGACTCCATTGTTATCAAATATAAAATTCAATATAAAAATGATAATAAAACAGTACCACGTACTTGATCCAAACTAAGATATAACTGATCCTTACTGGAGGCAAAACAATCCTAATGTTTTTAGTAGACTTAAAGGATGTAGAGCCAAATTACAGAAAGATCCCTTACATAGAAAACCCCAACTTCCGAGCATCCTGCATACCAAGTCCCATACCTGTATTTTCTACGAAACGGATAAGGAAGGCATTAATTTTTGTTGAAAAATATTTAAAAACATCTGTAGTGGAGTAAAAAATACTTTATTCCCCCAAGGTTCTCTGAAGGTGTTAATGTCCTGGTTTGCAGTATATATACAGTAGTTTATTAGGAAGTAACAAATAGCCTAACACTTTTCAAGCCTGATGAGATGCTTACTCATAGGCTAAAGGGCACACCACCTGTACTGTCATTTTGAAGGGGTTGTGACCAATTAAAACACAAGACACATGAATTTATTTTAATTGGTCACAAACCCTTCAAAATTACTGTACAGGGGGGTGTAAACTTTAGCCTATAAGTAAGTGCCCCATCAGACTTGAAACACATTAGGCTATATATCCTAATTTTATTTTTTATTTTTACAACTACTATTATATTTATTTTGAGGATTTCACACAACTTTGCACATTTAGCCAATCACCCAAAAAAGTAGAATCACACCAAAATACAAATATGCTTGAATTAAAATGCAGACATTATTTAAGCCTGTGTGTAGAAGGCTGGGTACACTAAGGCTAGTTGCAAGTTACTAGCAGCATGTATTGACACTTTGGGAGTTGTGTCAACATGTGTTCTGTTTTGCAACCACTTTAGAGCATTGAACTTGCAAACATAGCTTAATAAATCAAATATTTGAGTGTATGGTGTGACACAGGCTCACCCAGGCAATCTGTCAATTCTAGAAAATGCCAGAAGGGCTGAGAGCCACTATTTATTTAGCCTGTTGGGGGTTGTTTGGGGCTCCTAAGACTTGGATTTCAGGTCCTAGTTTAAATCTCAGTCTGTACCTGGTGTGACATCTCTAATTACATTGATAGCCAAAAAAACTTTAAATTTTTTTTATAGCAGGAACCTGGGTTTCATATTGCCCCTAGAAAGGCCTCTTTATCAGCTGAAGTTTTAATCATTTCTAGGGATGTAGCGAACGTCGGAAAAAAAGTTCGCGAACACATTCGCGAACTTGCGTCAAAAATGCGAACGGTTCGCGAACGTCGCGAACCCCATAGACTTCAATGGGAAGGCGAATTTTAAAAGCTAGAAAAGACATTTCTGGCCAGAAAAATGATTTTAAAGTTGTTTAAAGGGTGCAACGACCTGGACAGTGCCATGCCAGAGGGGGATCAAGGGCAAAAATGTTTCTAAAAAATCCATTGTTGACACAGCGCTGCGTTTTGTGCTGTAAAGGGCAGAAATCACACTACATTTCTAAACCTGTGTAATAAAATGCTTTAAAACGTCCGGCGTCTACATGCCAATCAAGTCGTGTAAAGGTTACAGCCTGTTCACACGCAAAGACGAAACGCGGTGCTTACTGCAACGCAAAAAGACGCAAAGAGCTTTAATGAATGATACCGTCAAGTGAGCAAATAATAGTTTTTAATTACTAGTTGCTTGTCACCTCCAGGATGTTCGTCCTGTTGGTGGCAATATTTCTGTAGTGGTGTGTTTAGCAGTCACCGTGCTTGTGCGCACGTGCACGGTCAGGCAGAGGTAATTCAATGTACAGTGAAGTGAACCAAAAAACACTGATTCTGCAGTGTGGGCCCAGTTTTGGTGTACTTTATTGATCACCTGCGGTGACCATAAAAGATGCGATTTTGCCACTGTTGCAGAACCCTGAAAAATTAGGCATGTGTACTTTCCTGAAAAATTATCTTTTTTTTGTCGCAGCCACTGAAGCACAGAGGCCAGAAAAAATATGCCATATAAATGCTGAAAATATTAATTTTTTTTTGTCGCAGCCACTGCAGCACAGAGGCCAGAAAAAATATGCCATATAAATGCTGAAAATATTATTTTTTTTTTGTCGCAGCCACTGCAGCACAGAGGCCAGAAAAAATATGCCATATAAATGCAAACAATATTAATTTTTTTTGGTCGCAGCCACTGCAGCACAGAGGCCAGGAAAAATATGCCATATAAATGCTAACAATGTAAATTTTTTTTGTCGCAGACACTGAAGCACAGAGGCCAGAAAAAATATGCCATATAAATGCTGAAAATATTCATTTTTTTTGGTCACAGCCACTGAAGCACAGAGGCCAGAAAAAATATGCCATATAAATGCTGAAAATATTCATTTTTTTGTCACAGCCACTGAAGCACAGAGGCCATAAAAAATATGCCATATAAATGCTGAAAATATTCTGTTTTTTTTTGGTCGCAGCCACTGAAGCACAGAGGCCAGAAAAAATATGCCATATAAATGCTGAAAATATTCATTTTTTTGTCACAGCCACTGAAGCACAGAGGCCATAAAAAATATGCCATATAAATGCTGAAAATATTCTGTTTTTTTTGGTCGCAGCCACTGAAGCACAGAGGCCAGAAAAAATATGCCATATAAATGCTGAAAATATTCATTTTTTTGTCACAGCCACTGAAGCACAGAGGCCAGAAAAAATATGCCATATAAATGCTGAAAATATTCCGTTTTTTTTGGTCGCAGCCACTGAAGCACAGAGGCCATAAAAAATATGCCATATAAATGCTGAAAATATTCTGTTTTTTTTGGTCGCAGCCACTGAAGCACAGAGGCCAGAAAAAATATGCCATATAAATGCTGAAAATATTCTGTTTTTTTTGGTCGCAGCCACTGAAGCACAGAGGCCAGAAAAAATATGCCATATAAATGCTGAAAATATTCATTTTTTTGTCACAGCCACTGAAGCACAGAGGCCAGAAAAACTCAGGATTTACCTGGATTCAAATTAAACCAGTAGGGTTTGCACCCTAGTTTGTAACGGTGGTGGAGGGAGGAGGACGCTAAAGGACAGCTGTATGTGGAGTCATGAGGCGTGCAGAGAAGGACAGCTGCATGGGGAGTCAGAATCAGAAACTCAGCACAAGTCTTCCGGCGTGCAGTAACCCTATGAGATCCACCCCTCATTCATTTTAATAAAGGTCAGGTAATCCACACTTTTGTGACCTAGGCGAGTTCTCTTCTCAGTTACAATCCCTCCTGCTGCACTTAAGGTCCTTTCTGAGAGGACACTTGAGGCGGGGCAAGACAAGAGGTTCATGGCAAATTGTGACAGCTCTGGCCACAGATCAAGCCTGCGCACCCAGTAGTCCAGGGGTTCATCGCTCCTCAGAGTGTCGATATCTGCAGTTAATGCCAGGTAGTCCGCTACCTGCCGGTCGAGGCGTTCTTTGAGGGTGGATCCCGAACGGTTCTGCCGCTGCCTTGGACTGAAAAACATTTGCATGTCTGACGTTACAGAGTGGCCAAAGTGCTTTGTCCTTGCAGGTGCGCTCGTGGCAGGATTACTGGCACCTCTGCCCCTGGAATGTTGATGAGTTCCTGAAGTGACATCACCCTTAAAAGCATTGTACAACATGTTTTGCAGGCTGGTTTGTAAATGCAGCATCCTTTCAGACTTGTGGTATGTTGGTAACATTTCTGCCACTTTATGCTTGTACCTAGGGTCTAGTAGAGTCGCGACCCAGTACAGGTCCTTCTCCTTAAGCCTCTTGATACGGGAGTCCTTCAACAGGCATGACAGCATGAAAGACCCCATTCTCACAAGGTTGGATGCAGAGGTATCCATCTCCGCTTCCTCGTTATCAAGGACTGCATCATCCACGGTCTCCTCCCCCCAGCCACGTACAAGACCAGGGGTCCCCAAAAGGTCACCACTAGCCCCCTGGGAAGCCTGCTCCTGTTGGTCCTCCTCCTCCACAAAGCCACCTTCCTCCTCTGACTCCACTTCTGACACCTCTCCCTGCGTTGCAGCAGGTGCCTGGGTTCGTTCTGGTGATTCCGACCAGAAATCGTGCGCTTCCTGCTCCTCGTCATGCTGGTCTACAGCCTCATCTGTCACTCGTCGCACGGCACGCTCCAGGAAGAAAGCAAAGGGTATTAGGTCGCTAATGGTGCCTTCGGTGCGATTGACCATATTTGTAACCTCTTCAAAAGGGCGCATGAGCCTGCAGGCATCGCGCATAAGCACCCAGTAACGGGGTAAAAAAATCCCCAGCTCTGCAGATCCAGTCCTACCACCCAGTTCAAACAGGTATTCGTTGACGGCTCTTTGTTGTTGCAGCAGACGTTCCAACATGAGGAGCGTTGAATTCCAGCGAGTCTGGCTGTCGCAAATCAAACGCCTGACTGGCATGTTGTACCGCTGCTGAATGTCAGCAAGGCGTGCCATGGCTGTGTAGGACCGTCTGAAATGGGCCGACACCTTACTTTGAAACAAAACGTTGTACTATTAAATTCAGAACATGTGCCATGCAGGGCACATGTGTTAAATTGCCCAGTCTCAGTGCTGCCAACAGATTGCTTCCATTGTCACACACCACTTTTCCGATCTTCAGTTGGTGTGGGGTCAGCCACCGATCGGCCTGTGACTGCAGAGATGACAGGAGTACAGATCCGGTATGGTTTTTGCTTTCCAGGCACGTCATCCCCAAGACAGCATGACAACGGCGTACCTGGCACGTCGAATAGCCTAGGGGGAGCTGGGGGTGCACAGGTGTGGAGGAGGAGGACCCAGCAGCAGAGGACGAAGAAGAGGAAGAAGACGAGGTAGAGAGCGAAGGAGGAGTAGAGGTGGTGGCAGAACCGCGTGCAATCCGTGGCGGTGACACCAACTCCACTGTCGTTGTTGAGCTACACATTCCCTGCTTCCCAGCCATTACCAAGTTCACCCAGTGGGCAGTGTAGGTGACATACCTGCCCTGACCATGCTTGGAGGACCATGCGTCAGTAGTCATATGGACCTTTGGCCCAACACTAAGTGACAGAGATGCGGTGACTTGGCTCTGCACATGGTGGTACAGGTGTGGTATTCCCTTTTTTGAAAAAAAATTGCGGCTGGGTACCTTCCACTGCGGTGTCCCAATTGCTACAAATTTGCGGAAGGCCTCAGAGTCCACCAGCTGGTATGGTAAAAGCTGGCGGGCTAAGAGTGCGGACAAGCCAGCTGTCAGACGCCGGGCAAGGGGGTGCCTCGCAGACATTGGCTTCTTACGCTCAAACATGGCCCTCACAGAAACTTGGCTGGGGGCAGATGACTGGGAATGGGAACTGGTGGTCAAGGTGGAAGGCGGAGTGGAGGGTGGTTCAGACGGGTGAAGGACAGCAGAGGTAGAGCAGTAAGATGCTGGACCAGAAGGAGGGTGGCTTTTAGTTTGCCTGTTGCCTTTGAGGTGTTGCTCCCAAAGTGCTTTGTGCTTGCCGTTCATGTGCCTTCACATAGAAGTTGTACCTATGTGGCTGTTGGGCTTCCCAAGACTCAGTTTCTGACTGCACTCATTGCAAATGACAACGCTTTTGTCAGAGGCACACACATTAAAAAAATCCCACACTGCTGACCTTTTTGAGGCTGGCAATCTGGCGGTAACAGTAGAAGTCGGCGGCGTTGGCGGCAATGGCGGGTGCGTTGGCCGGCTGACCACAGGTGCCGATACATGTTGTTGCCCTACTGTTCCCTGCGAGCTGTCCTCCCTGCTTCTTCTAAGTCTTATTCTCCTCCTGCCTCTCTGACTCTCCGTCTCTCCATCTGAACTATCCTCCTCTTGCTCTCTTCTACTGGGCACCCATAAAACATCAATCTCCTCATCCTCATTCTCCTCAGATGCATCAATTTCTTCTACCAGCTCACAGAAGGAAGCAGCAGCGGGGACCTCCTCGTCATCACTCATTATGTCCATCTCTGTTGTGTTCTCTGCCAGAATTAAATCTGGTGTAACGTCCTCATCTCCTTCATCTTCTTCTGCCAATAATGGTTGCGCATCACTCAGTTCAAGAAACTCATGTGAAAATAACTCCTCTGACTCCAGTGAAGAAGGGGCGCCGGTGGTGGAGGAAGTGTTACGTGGGGTGCCCATAGCAGTGGAGGATGAGGATGTTGTGGTAAAGTTAGAAACGGTAGAGGATGGGGTGTGCTGTGTAAGCCAGTCAACTACCTCTTCAGCATTTTGGGAGTTCAGGGTCATTGCCTTTTTAAAACTGGGCAATTTCCTAGGGCCACAGGATAGCATAGCAGCACGGCCCCTAGTGCCTCTGCGTGGCGGCCTGCCTTTGCCTGGCATTATTTTTAAAACAACAACAACAGCAACTCAGGTGGTGTTTCTAGAGACGGTATTATTATTGACAGAATGTGAACAAGCTCACACAGCTAAGTGGCAGTGGTTTGAAAATGAAGAAGAAGAACACACTGGGCAAACAAGGCCTACAAGGTCAACGTATACACTACTACAGCAGTGGATACGGAATATATTATTGCTGCCTGAAAAACGTCACTCGGGTGGTGTTTCTAGAGACGGTACTATTATTGATATTTAGACAGAATGTGAACAAGCTCACACAGCTAGATGGTTGTTGTTTGAAAATGAAGAACACACTGAGCAAATAATGCCTACAAGGTTAACGTATACACTACTACAGCAGTGGATACGGAATATATTATTGCTGCCTGAAAAACGTCACTCGGGTGGTGTTTCTAGAGACGGTACTATTATTGATATTTAGACAGAATGTGAACAAGCTCACACAGCTAGATGGTTGTTGTTTGAAAATGAAGAACACACTGAGCAAATAATGCCTACAAGGTTAACGTATACACTACTACAGCAGTGGATACGGAATATATTATTGCTGCCTGAAAAACGTCACTCGGGTGGTGTTTCTAGAGACGGTATTATTATTGATATTTAGACAGAATGTGAACAAGCTCACACAGCTAGATGGTTGTTGTTTGAAAATGAAGAACACACTGGGCAAACAAGGCCTACAAGGTCAACGTATACACTACTACAGCAGTGGATACGGAATATATTATTGCTGCCTGAAAAATGTCACTCGGGTGGTGTTTCTAGAGACGGTATTATTATTGATATTTAGACAGAATGTGAACAAGCTCACACAGCTAGATGGTTGTTGTTTGAAAATGAAGAACACACTAAGCAAATAATGCCTACAAGGTCAACGTATACACTACTACAGCAGTGGATACGGAATATATTATTGCTGCCTGAAAAACGTCACTCGGGTGGTGTTTCTAGAGACGGTATTATTATTGATATTTAGACAGAATGTGAACAAGCTCACACAGCTAGATGGTTGTTGTTTGAAAATGAAGAACACACTGAGCAAATAATGCCTACAAGGTTAACGTATACACTACTACAGCAGTGGATACGGAATATATTATTGCTGCCTGAAAAACGTCACTCGGGTGGTGTTTCTAGAGACGGTATTATTATTGATATTTAGACAGAATGTGAACAAGCTCACACAGCTAGATGGTTGTTGTTTGAAAATGAAGAACACACTGGGCAAACAAGGCCTACAAGGTCAACGTATACACTACTACAGCAGTGGATACGGAATATATTATTGCTGCCTGAAAAACGTCACTCGGGTGGTGTTTCTAGAGACGGTATTATTATTGATATTTAGACAGAATGTGAACAAGCTCACACAGCTAGATGGTTGTTGTTTGAAAATGAAGAACACACTGAGCAAATAATGCCTACAAGGTTAACGTATACACTACTACAGCAGTGGATACGGAATATATTATTGCTGCCTGAAAAACGTCACTCGGGTGGTGTTTCTAGAGACGGTATTATTATTGATATTTAGACAGAATGTGAACAAGCTCACACAGCTAGATGGTTGTTGTTTGAAAATGAAGAACACACTGAGCAAATAATGCCTACAAGGTTAACGTATACACTACTACAGCAGTGGATACGGAATATATTATTGCTGCCTGAAAAACGTCACTCGGGTGGTGTTTCTAGAGACGGAATTATTATTGATATTTAGACAGAATGTGAACAAGCTCACACAGCTAGAGGTTTTTGTTTGAAAATGAAGGACACACTGAGCAAATAATGCCTACAAGGTTAACGTATACACTACTACAGCAGTGGATACGGAATATATTATTGCTGCCTGAAAAACGTCACTCGGGTGGTGTTTCTAGAGACGGTATTATTATTGATATTTAGACAAAATGTGAACAAGCTCACACAGCTAGATGGTTGTTGTTTGAAAATGAAGGACACACTGAGCAAATAATGCCTACAAGGTTAACGTATACACTACTACAGCAGTGGATACGGAATATATTATTGCTGCCTGAAAAACGTCACTCGGGTGGTGTTTCTAGAGACGGTATTATTATTGATATTTAGACAGAATGTGAACAAGCTCACACAGCTAGATGGTTGTTGTTTGAAAATGAAGGACACACTGAGCAAATAATGCCTACAAGGTTAACGTATACACTACTACAGCAGTGGATACGGAATATATTATTGCTGCCTGAAAAACGTCACTCGGGTGGTGTTTCTAGAGACGGTATTATTATTGATATTTAGACAGAATGTGAACAAGCTCACACAGCTAGATGGTTGTTGTTTGAAAATGAAGGACACACTGAGCAAATAATGCCTACAAGTGCACTACTATTGGTGCACTACTATGAAGAACAGCAACAGCACTGTACACGTTAAAGAACTGTAAGATAAGTAAAAGAAAAAAAAAATATATGTATATTAAAAAAAATATTTTTCTCGGGTTGGTGCTGCTGAACTACTAGGAGCAGCACAGTAGCACACCAGTCCCACTCCCCAACACTGCTAGACTAATAGCACTGGGCTTATAGTAGCAACTAGCAAAGTAAAAAAACAAAAAAGAAAATAAAAGCAGTCCTTACAAGGACTATTGGGTTATTACAGCAGTCAGCAGATGAGATCAGAAGAGATCAGTGCCCACAGCAGGCAGCTACATACAGAGCACTGCAGTAGAAGGTAGATTACTAGCCAGCAAAGCTACCCTAAAATGTCCCTCAAATCCCTGCAGACTTCTGTCCCTCCAATACAGAGCAGTATCAAGTAGATTACTAGCCAGCAAACTTACTATCAACTGTCCCTCAAAGAAATCAGTGAAATCAGTAACAGCTCTCTCCCTACACTAGCTCTTGCAAGCACACACAGGCAGAATGAAAAAACGCTGCAGGGCTTCAGTTTATATATGGAAGGGGAGTGGTCCAGGGGGTGTGGGGGTGGTCCAGGAGGGAGAGCTTCCTGATTGGCTGCCATGTATCTGCTGGTCTGGGGTGAGAGGTCAAAAAAAAGCGCCAGGTAAGGCGAACCCAAAATGGCGAACGTCGCGCGACGTTCGCGAACTTGCGGCGGACGCGAACAGCCGATGTTCGCCGGCGAACAGTCCGCGACATCCCTAATCATTTCAGAATGACCACAGTAGAATCTGAATTACCAGTCCTTACCAAATGTTTGTGTCAATATGATCACTAGTGTATTACAAACGCTGAACGTCGATTCAATCTTTAAGAATAACTTTTAAGATTAATCTTTAAATTTAACCTGACATTAAGGGGGTAATTTATCAAAGTTCGAATTTATCTCAATATTTTCTGCTACAAACTCCGATCTAATACGCTAATTTATTTATTACTTTTATTATTAAATTTTCCGGAAAATTTGCTTTGTGTGAAAAATTCAGATTTTCAAGATTTTTTCATATTTTTCATCTGAAAACTCAGATTTTTGCCTGAAAACTTCGGGGTATTGCACGATACCCAGCACACATCAAAAAATCATTGGGACTTCTCCCATTGACATATATGCAACCTCAAAAGGTCTGAGATGCCGGATTTTCTGATTCTGACTTTTCCATCCTCTGGGTTTAATAAATTCCAAAAAATTTGTGATTTTTTAAAAGTCCAACTTTATAAAAAAAAATCATTTTTACATTTGGAGTTTAGTAAATAACCTCCTAAGAGTGGTACTAAACCACAATTTTTTCTGGTTGGGGCTTTTTGGGCAAAAATTCAAAATTTTAGTGGGAAAAATAAACTTTGTTTTACTTTTAAATTTATTATACTGCAAAAAGTCTGAATCCAAAAATCCATTTCAGACCTGTAGAAGTCAATGGGTGATGTCCCTTTTACATGTTGAAGATATTGTGGTTTGTGCTAGGTTTTGTCCGATAATTCGAAACATTTTTGGTTTTCAGCGTATAACCCGTACAAATCGTGTGATTCGGACGTCATGTCCGAAAAAAGTGTACGATACAAGTTTTCACTCGATTATTTTCCCGACCCGACTTTAATGATAAACAAGATAAAATCATGGATGGGAGTTTGGTTCAAATTGGTTTAATAAAAATATGAGTTATATTTGAGTTTTAGTAGATAACCCCCTAAAACTATAGTTGTGCTATATAGATGCACAGTATTTGAGCTGATACATGAGCTGACTTTCCCTATTCATGAGCATATTATAATTAGAAACCATGGGGATAATCTGCACAGTCGATTAAGAAAAAGATCAGCATAGTGGTCTATTCCATATTATGGAGGACACCCACTGTAACTGACACTTCCATCACTGTACTAAATAACACTATTAAATATTCCTGTCTGGTAATTTTCAATTTACATTGGTATCTAATGAACACACATCCACATCTAATGAACACACATCCACATCTAATGACTGGTGGAGTGGGTATATAGATTCTCTTTTAATATATTTCTAATATATAGTGCCATTTGCTTTGTTTGAAGTTATAGTATTTTCACCAACAACCAAAATTTTATCTCAAATTATTATTCAACTGCTTGGATTATCTTTCTTTGAAAATTGCTCTAATTTAAGGAAAGCTAAAATCTAAAATGCATCACATCTTTAGTTTTGTATAACAGCTACAGCTCTAAAAAGCATCATTTTCTAATCCATTTTTATTTTCCCTTTAATTAGCTTTTAATAATCAATCCAATTTATTAGGAGAAAGTATTTGGGTTTTAAAGGTTTAATTCATCCAACTTTAAGAATCCTGTTAATATTTGGTCTAAAGGCTCCTTTCTTCTTCATTTACTGCGTATAATTGGGGGAATGACCCATTATAGATTTTACTGACCCAGAACCAAAAAGAGAATGTCAGAACTACAACAACCTGTTCCAGCATTAGATGTTATTATTAAGCTGTAGAGCTTGCAGACAATAATCTTTCATTTAAACGTTTCAAGCAAGCAACATGCAAAACATGATAAATAACTAATAATCCATCACTTAGATTGTAAGCTCTATAGGACAGGGACCTCCATCCTCTTGTCTTTGTATCTTTGACACTTCCTGCTCTGGAGAATCTTTAATGTAACTGTACTTTATTATTATTATTATTATTATTATTATTATTATGATTATTGTACTCTGTATGTATTTGTATCTATTATTGTAATGACCACTCTGTTCTACTAATACATTCGTCTGCTGTTCAGAGCTTCATACATAAAAATCACTATAACAATAAAAATACATTCATAATCAGTAAGATAAGGTACATATTTATTCTGTGCCTTCAGTAAAGTTGTGTTTTAATTTGCAATACCCTTTCCATTGATCTATTTTCTTCTGATTAAGCAGACAGGTGGACAAATTTATCAAAAATGTATTTTTCTACTTATTTAAAAAAAAAATAAGAATCTCAAATGTGTACTTATTTATTAAAAATTTTAATCTCAATAAAATGTGTGACAAAACAACTCAAATGTAGTGAAATCACTTTCTACCCATCATTTTCAATGAGTTTTCCGAATTTTGAATTCTTTTTGAAAACTCAAATTGAAAAATAGCTTGGATTTTGCTCATACAACTCCCACTGATTTCTACAGCAACAGGTCAGTGTTTTAGATGGTGAATTTTTATAATCATGTTTTTTGCACTTTATAAATCATGGAAATCCAAACTTTCAAAGGCAGTAAATAGTCAAGTTTAAATGTTAATAAATCTGCCCTTGAGTGTATAATGTCATACAAAACTTCTTTTTTGGCAGTGTGATTGAAAAAAGTTATGTTAACCAAGCTGAACTCAACTAGAATCGAGTTGTGAATAACGCTCAGATACATTCAACTATAGTCTTGAATTTAGTCAAAATATCATAAGGCAATTCCATATAATTTTCTTTAAAAGGGAAATATTGTGAAATAGAAAGTGGGCGTTACTGCATTACTGTATTGCATGAACTAAATTCCCAGCTGGTCTCAGTTCCCAAATTCTCAGTTAAGAAAAATGTTAGAATTCAGGAATTATTTTTATTTACTAACAAAGATAAGAATTTTATGAAATGTGGTTCCCTATAGTATATTGTTTATACAAGACAATTATGAGAGCATTGACCAGATTTTTAGTTGTGAAGGGAGATGCACACAATCAGTCTGAAATTGCCTACTTTGAATTGCTTTATCTTGCAATGGGGGTGATTTGGGGAATCACAGGGTAGCAAAATGCCCAAAGCACACCAAGGAGGTTATTTGCTAAACCATAAATTGATCTGGTCGGGTTTTGGGGCAAAACTCAAATTTTTCAAGATTTATTATACCCCAATACCCCATCTCAGACCTGTCAAGGTCATATTTAAGTAAACGGGAGAGGCACCAACTCCAACTAGAAGTTATCGTGGTTTTTGCCGGGTTTAGCACGTTGATCTGTAATTTCAGAATTTTCAGGCAAAACCCACAAAAATTTAGCAATTCTGGAAAAAAGTCAATACGGTTAGGGTTTTCACTCCATTTTATCGGGTTTTTATCCGACTTATTTGAGTTATTTTATAAATAAATAAGGCAAAATCGGGATGGGAGTTTGGTCGAGCTTTTTTTTATTTCAATTAAGTAAATAACCCCCCCCCAAGTCTCATTGCTCTACAGGCTGTGGTTCTAAGAAATAGATCAGCATATGGCAGTGGCACTCTAATTTGCTAATTAGGAGGAATAAACATTTGACATACTACTAGAAACTAATAAAACAGGTACTGATGGAAAGCCATTATGAGACAAGAAAGCCTAACATAGTGAAGTATTTACAATTAAAGCTTGTCTCCCACCGAATTTTAAGAAGTTATATACCATTCAATGTTTGCACAGAAGGTGCCATGGTACTATATTTGCAAATGGATGACGCAAACCACAGTATTCCCAATGTATATCTTTTAGTCACTATACCTTATTTATAAGCTTTTTTTTGCCAGTTTTATTTTCTGCACAAAGTCAGTCAATTCCATTTATTAATTTGCATCTCCAGTGTGGATACCATTACTTTATATATGTGGCATAATTATGCAGCTCTATAACATAGTAAACAGATGGAAAGGTGTTCGATGTTGACTTATTGCAGACCTTATCACCTCTGAATGTAAAAATCATTGACAGCTCATCTTACTGGGATTGCACTTGACGTGTTGCCTAGAGGTAAGTGCATATTCTGGCACCATGATGTCACGGCCACACTCCAATAAATCTGTGGAAAAAGCAACTTTACAAACAAAGCATTTCTATTCTATTTTACCATTTCTATATGCAACTGAGAAGAAAGGTTTATTTTAATGGCAAGTCACGTAAAATGATGGTTTCGACAAAATAATCACAAAATAAAAGTCACGATTGGTTTTTAATTTTTATATTGAATGTTGCTTTTTACCCATGTATCATTCTATTTTGCGATTTCACACTGGCATTTAGAATTAATTAATGTGGTTGATAGACTGCCCAGCACTAACCAGAGAGGTGCTTATATATTAGTTAATTTAATTTTATATTTAGCCCCATTCTAGCAACATCATTAGCTGGATATTGAATTAATTTAATTGAGGTAAAAAATAGATTCACAACCCCCCCCCCCGTACTCCAGGGGTTTGCTCCTTATCTATTAACCCATAGCAATCATAATTCATTTTCTCCATAATCATAAAACAGTAGCTTGTACTTGATGGTAACTAAGCTGCATGAATCCATATTGATGGCAAAACAGTCCTATTGCGTTTATTTCATATTTAACTTTTTTAGTGGCATGGTACTCAACATTATGGAAAACCCCCTTATTAGGAAAACCCCAGGTGCTGAGTCTTCTGGATAAAGGACCAATACCTATACTCTTTTCACTATTCTATCAATTCATTTCTATGAATCTGACATCTTCTTTGCTAACATCAGTGCTGTCTATCTCAAAAACATCTCCTGATAGGTAGAGCTAGAATTTATTTGTGTTCAGTGTATGTCTTTCCCTCAAGTGCCAAGTACTATTAGTAGAATTACCATGGTATGTTATAAAAACAGTCAAAATAGTAATGTCCTCATTAGATCCATTTAACATGACACAAAAACTGAAAAATCTATTTTATGTTATGAAGCAGATGCAGGTAATGTGCACTCTTAGGGGTTATTTACTAAACCCCCAAATGCAAAAATTCCAAAAAAAAAATTGTGATTTTTGTTTTCATATAAAATTGGACTTTTAAAAAATCCAGAATTTTTCAGAATTTATTAAACCCCGAGCATGGAAAAGTCTGAATTCGAAAATCTGACCTGTCGATGTTGCATGTAAGTTGATCGGAGACGACGCGATGATTTTTGATGTGCGCTCGATTTCATGCAATACCCTGAAGTTTTCGGGCAAAAGAGCATATGAAAACTGATTTTTTTTTTTTTTTTGCTGCAAAGCAATTTTTGGGGAAAATATAATAAATTAGTGTATTTGAGATAAAATCGGACTTTGATAAATAACCCCCTAAATGTGTATAGTAAATAGTTCCCATGGAAGAGAGAACTGAGTAGGTGGTGGACAATAGCAGTAAACTATTACATCACTGACCAGTTAAGCATTCTGGTACACTGTATGCTTTTGGCATATACTTTAGAAACCTCAAAATAAGGTAATCACAATATCAATCACAATAAAATCTGAAATAAAATAATGCACAAACCAGTGTACCTTTATAAAGGTTAGTTTTTTTGTTAGCTTTGGGTCATGCAACATCCCTTTATTGTAATTAAATATCCCAGTATCCACTTAAAGTCATCTGAGCACCACTGTTTTGATGGGTTTGTATCTATGTTCACAAGGGTATTAGCTGTTACTCTTGATAAAGACTTTTTAGCCACAATGATTTGGAATATTTACACATTTGTGATACTGTTGCTCAGTCTTCTTTGGTGCATCTTATCTACTGTGCCTAGAAAGAATAATACACCAATGACTTCCTAATTGGAGATGGGTTGACTGATTTTGGAGAGAGGGCTAAACCTTCTTATTATGGTCGAGTTTCTCCATCCTCCAATAGCTGGCAATACTGTAATGGTAGTTTCTGTCAGATACTGCCAAGTCAAGAAAGGTTTTAAAACTTTTGCTGCACACATGGAGGCCTATTTATTTAAGGTTGGATTTTAGAGATTTTAGAGGTTTTTGAAACCATAATTAAACTCACTTACTCTAAATCTATGAATGTCATGACATTTATTAAAAGATCTGAATAAAAAGAAGTGTGAACAAAAAATTATCATCAGAAAAAAATACAAATACTTCTAAATTTATGTTTTTCGGACAATTCATAGTAAAGAAAATCTGAAAACCTCTAAGAGGGTAAAATGGTAAAATGTTAAAGTGAATGGTTGGAAAAAAATCGATTCAGTGAGTTTCAGTTGAGAAACAAGAAAACTCAAATGAATCGAGTTTTCAGTGGAAAAAAACTTGAATCACTCAAATTGATTACGTTTTCAGGAAAAACCCTGCAAAAATCATGAATGCTGTTAACATCTTCAAATGGTTCAAGACCTCTGGCACTAACTCCAACATTACCACAACAGGTTTTAGATGGTGTATTTCAAGCTACTTCCAGGGTCAGGGTATAATAAATCTAAAAAAAATCAAGGTTTTTTTTTACCAAAAATGTGAGTTTTGACCAAAAATTTTTGAAAAATTAATTTTTTTGTGGAAAACACAATTCAAACCTTAATAAATAACCCCCTAAAAGTCCAAATTGATTTAAAATGGTCTATTAAGATCAGAGCAGTTCCCATTGACTTCTATAGGACCTCAACACGTTTCACCTGGTAAAGTTTTGTATTTGAGGTTTTGTGGCTTTTACACTTAACAAATCTCAAATTTTTTTTAAAAAAATGGGAAAAAATCAAATTTTTTGATATTCATGGAAAAAAATCAAAATTTTTGGGCCTCATGCTGTATTGCAGCATGTTTATCAATAATAGCGACAAAATATCCAAAAACCTCTAAAAGTCTGAATTGTTAAAGAAAGGTCCAATAGGCTTAGCGCAGCTCCCACTGGCTTCTATGGGACCTCAACTACTTTTACTTGGTGCAGTTTTGTATAAGAGTTGTTTGTGGTTTTTATACTTGATATATCTCAAGATTTTAGAGTTTTTGAAAATTTTTAAATAACACATTTTTACTGAAAAATACGATTTGTAAAAAAAAAGGAAATCTGAATTGTAGTAAATCAACCCCTTAGACATCTTGGTCAATGATGATAACCAATGCAAGAGTTTTCTTCCATTATTTGCGTTTTGTCCACAATGTTTTTGCTATTGTGACATAACAGTATTTGTAAAAATAGTAAGATCCTATATCAGGCAGCCGAGCACTAATAAGCTTTGATTCTTGAGTTTATATTAAGAATTTTAGATGTTTGTTGAGGGCTAGAAAGAAATCATTTGTAGGTTCCCCTGAAGTTTTAAGGATGGAGAAATCTGTGCTGTTTTACCTGGCACTAATTGAAACTCTGAAAGTAAATGAGATGCAGAGAAGATGAAGATTTGCCATAATGAGGGGAAACTTGTGTCAGAAGGGTTTAGATGAAAGGTACAAATACAGCAGCCGTAAATGGGTTAATCTCAGTCTGGCATTACATAACTCCCATGATTAAAAGGAATGAGGAAACTTCACAAGACACTCAGCAGTAACCTCCAACCCTGCTGTGTATAGTGTATAAACATCACACACCAATCACCCACTAATTGTAATACAAAAAACTAATCTAAAGTACACTTTCAAACTTTCATCAAACTCATCCCAAATGCACAACAATGCAATAATGAACTGTACATCCTGAGCCCATACAATTCATTCTGCGTAATGGAATCTTTACAATGCA
This sequence comes from Xenopus petersii, assembly GCA_038501925.1. NCBI lineage: Eukaryota > Metazoa > Chordata > Amphibia > Anura > Pipidae > Xenopus > Xenopus petersii. Next base: position 31,015,404 of record CM076676.1, on the reverse strand, counting down.
GATAAGGGTGAACAACAAAGTGCTTTGCTTAAGGATTTATATAATAATCTCGCCCATCTGCAGCTGCTAAAATGGAAGGATGGCATTAAAGTGATCCTCGTTTGTCGCAATACAGTTTAAATGAAATGGCTTACTCGTGTCCAATTATTATTCCGCAATTATCATTCAGCGAAAGTTTGCTTTATCCTCGGATCATTTTAGTTAGCTTTGTAAATGGCTTCAAGAGAGAATGTATTTGTGCATGTTTCGGAATCTAAGAAAAAGGGCATCTCTCTGTATTAGCATTAGAAAATGACAACATTATCGACCTGTGAACTAATGGGCACATTACTATGCTGACTATGGAGTTCTGTTTGCTTCGTTCATCCCAAATCTGACAGCTTTGCCTGCAGCTCTGTTTTCTCTGTGTTCTACATGGCGCTAAGTTATGTTGTAGGTAGAAATCAAAAGTAAATTCTAGATTTCCCAGCTGCATGACTTACATAACCTACACATCCATCAAGTTCAATCCCTCCAAATGAAACCCATAAATACACACCGACCCCTCCATACACTCATATAATGGATATACACCAATATCTATACTAATTATACATTTTAGTATCACAGCAACTTATGATATTATGCTTTTCCAAGAAAACATCCAAGCCATTCTTAAAGGCATTAACTGAATCAGCCATTACAACATCACCCGGCAGTGTATTCCACAACCTCACTGTCCTGACTGTGAAGAACCCCCTATGTTGCTTCAAATGAAAGTTCTTTTCTTCTAGTCTAAAGGGGTGGCCTCTGGTACGGTGATCCACTTTATGGGTAAAAGGGTCCCCTGCTATTTGTCTATAATGTCCTCTAATGTACTTGTAAAGTGTAATCATGTCCCCTCGCAAGCGCCTTTTTACAGAGAAAACAACACCAACCTTGACAGTCTACCCTCATAATTTAAGTCTTCCGTCCCTCTAACCAATTAAGTTGCACTTAGTCTCTGCACTCTCTCCAGCTCATTTATATCCCTCTTAAGGACTTGAGTCCAAAACTGCACTGCATACTCCAGATGAGGCCTTACCAGGGACCTATAAAGAGGCATAATTATGTTTTCATCCCTTCAGTTAATGCCCTTTTTATGCAAGACAGAACTGTATTTGCTTTAGTGGCAACAGACTGACACTGCCTGCTTTGTTATCTACTAAAATCCCCAGATCCTTTTCAGTCAAGGATACCCTCATCACACTGCCATTTAGTGTATAACTTGCATTCATATTATTTTTGCCAAAGATTAGTGATGGGCGAATAAATTCGCCTGGCTCGAATTTGCAGCAAATTCCCGTGTTTCAATGCCGGCAAATAAATTTGCGAATCTCCCACGAAAATTCGTCCGCGAATTCCAGTTTTCATGATTTTTTCGTGAAAACATTCAAAATGCTCGATTTTTTTGTGAAAAGGTTCGAAATGCTCGATTTTTTGGTGAAAACTTTCGAATTGCTCAATTTGTTCGTGAAAACGTTCAGATTTCACAAATTTTTCGTGAAAACATTTGAATTTCACGAATTTTCTGATTTCAGTTTTTTCGGCCGTATCACAAATTTTGCGGGTATTCACCCATCACTACCAATGATCTTAGCCTTGCATTTAACATTAAACCTCATTTTCCAGTTTACTACCCAGTTTTTCAATTAAGTCAAATCACTCTGCAAAGTGGCAGCATCCTGCATAGAACCTATAGTTCTGCACAATTTTGTATCATGAGCAAAACAAGAAACAGTACTTTCAATACGCAGAGGTTCAGAGATGCTACTACAGGAGATGGCCGGAAAGTGTTATTACTTTGGCAAGGAATCAGTTTACAACTGTGAACTCCATTCCCTTTGAGTGTGGTATGCCTTTAGGTGGTATTTAGTTCTAAAAGCCAGGACATTGCTGTGTTAAAAGGTATTTCTGCCTGTCTGCCTAAGCACAATGTGATTGATTTAGATTCAATAAAAAAAAAAACCCAAAGTGACGCATCCCAACTAGTGATGAGCGTATCGCATCAAATCGAATTGCATCAAATCGAATCGCATCATTTTTTTTTTACGAACAATTTATCTTGCTCCAAATGCATAAAAGAGTTTTTTCTTGTGACTTTTTTGTCTGAATACATTAAAGTGAATGGCCTTTTTTCTTATGCCAACAAGGCAACTTTTTGCAGCGTCAACTTTTTTGCGCGAATCCATAGCTGGCAAAAAAATTCTCTCATCACTTATACCAACCCATAAAACAGATGGGAAATGATACAGAGGCATAGTATGTTCAGAATACAACTGCTTTGGCAAATATCTGGAAATCAGGGGTTGGAGAAATTAGTGTTTCAGAGAACCAAACATCTACACCCAGCCAGTGCATAAGACAGACCTATTTCCAGGCAGTAGAGAACATGCACAATCTTTAGAAAGATTTAAAATCCTGTACAGCTTCAAGAATTCAGTGCTGGGTGCAAATAATTATAGGCCTGGCTGCACATAGCTAATAATATATTATATATATATAGCATTTATATTAAGGCATACCAATCTTGCCAAGTGTCAACTCTTTCTCACAGTATATGTTTGTACTTACAGATAAGGGTCTTTAACTCCATTTTGCTTTTATTACATCTGAGGATGGTGCTCAAGTGGCATGGGAACACTGTCTTAATAAAGTGTCCTGTCCCGTCACGCTAAAGAAGTGAGCTCCAGGCAAAGTTGCTCCTTCAGTGGTGAGCCAAAGAAACACATTTCACTAAAAAAATAGTATTGCCTGAATACAAATGTACATAGAGTAAATATGTTAGTTATATTTTTGCCAAGTCCATACTTTGTAAAGTAAATTATACCAAATTCAATTAATTCTTTCCCTTTTGTGTGCAGCAGTTTAATATACAAGGTAAAATGTTTTATAGATTGCATACCTATGTCATTATTTTTGTTGCTCAGGATTGATTTCAGTTTTTATTATACTCATACTATCCACATTTTTAATTGAGTCTTAGTTCACTGGACAAGATGGTCTTGGAATACAGATATGGTATCCAGAATGCTTTAGACCTTGAGTTTTTTAGATGAGGGGCCTTATTAATAAATTTGGATCACCATGATTTAGGTCTACTAAAAAATCAACTAAACATTAAATAAATCCAATAGTATTGTATTGTCTTCAAATCTGTGCATTTTTTGATTAATATGAAGTCTACAGGAGATGGCCTTCTTTTCATTTTGAGCTTTTCAATAACGGCTTCCATATAACAGATCCCATACCTGTAATAAGTGAGGCTAATACCCATTAAAGAATAAAGGGCAAGACTAATAATTATTACATAAGCTAATTGTGTTGAAGCAGTTCGGTCTTGTTCCTGATAAAGACCTTTCACTTGCTTATTCGAATTTCACAAAAAATGGGTGATACATTTATAGAGTTTCAGGCTGTCCTGCTAGCGGGAAATACAAAACACAAAAATGTGTGACACTGTTAGGTAGATGTATACAAGAGAATTCCTGGCAATTTTGGTGGTATGTTTAGCAAATCTGTAAAATTAGCCAATCCATTTCATCAAATATATAAGCCAATGTCTATGAGTCAATTGAAATCATTATTTAACATTTGTCTATAGCTTTCTGGGATTCAGTATCTCAGAGCCCCAAAAGAACTGCTGGTCTGTACTATCAAATTCCATACAAAATGAATTATGCCTGGCCCACTAGGCTTGATAAATATTTATTTTGATTAAATCTACTTAAATCGAAGCTGATCGATAAAATTGGAAAGTTCATTAACAAATCATTCCATTTTGTTATAAATTGATCGTTGCTGGAAATATGGATCATTGAGGATTGTTTGGAATCGATCCTTCCCTAATGATCATTAATAAACCAGCCCCTATGATTAGAATTCAAAAGTCAAGTTGTATACAGTAGGAGGCCTATTTATTTAAGGTCAAATATTAGTGGTTATAGAGGGTTTTGAAACCATGATGTCTCTAAAACTACAAAAGCCATGAAAGTTAGTAAAAGTTAGTAAAAGTACAAATGGAAAAAAAATGCTGAACAATGGGCTAAAAAATATAAAACCTCTAAAACCTCTAATAATTTGACAGTTACTAGTGAAAAAAAATATCAATATTATAGGTTAAATATGGGCTAAAAATATCAATAATGCAGCTAAATTAAAAATGTTTTTAGGTAAAAAAAAATCTGGCCAAGCATCTCCTCATATGGTTCTCTTTTGCCCTTTAATTAAGTCTACATGGCCCACAAGAATTAACTGCAAACTAGTGAATATGTAAGACTTACTAATTACATCATGCCAAAGGTTAATTAGATTTGTCATATGTGAGCCTGCTTCCATTTCAAGATTAGACCAAAGAAAGGTTTGAAGGTGTTATAAAGTGGGGAATGACACACAATAAATAGATGATTCCACTGGTACATGCATCACACACAGTGCTCTATGGTCACTTCAGCATCACATTCCTTAATCAATGTCAACATTTGGAGAACAAAGCAGCTGCTTCATATTTGCGTCACAAATGTACAAATGTGCAGTTTGGGGCTAATTTACAGTAATATTTTTCCTATGTATGAAAAGCTGATCCCTGGATTTAATTTCTAATTCATTTTTATTTTCTTCACATCATTTTTTGGCTGCTCTAAAGCATTTTTGTGTTTGCGTTGGCCAGTTCTGAAGTGGTACAGCATAGTGCAGCTATTTTTTTTATCATTGTATAACATTGTCATAAGCAAGAGTATTTGGTGGTGCACTCCCAAATAACATTAATACCTAGTGAGGTGCTCACTGCTGAGTTATTTTCTGGCAAACAACTAAACAGATACATTTGTAATATTTTTTTACTTAATAGGATCAGTTATTTACTTCTTGAATCAGTTATTGGTAGTTTTTGTATGTAATCTTGTATGTTCAGTGTATACCTTTATTAAGAACTTGTTGGTGCTTTATAAATATGTATTAATTATACAAATTCCCTTAATTATCTTAGTATTCGGCCCGTGTCTTTGCAACAACCGTGTTCCCTTTGGCATACTCAATACATAACAAAAACATCATAATGCTGTCTTATCACTAAACAGAACATATAGGGGGGACATATACAGTACAGATGAAGCCACTTGGATTTGTGAGTTAAATGCGTCATGACTCAGGGGTAATTGAAGAAACTGTGTTATCTTAAGTCATCTTAACTCATTTAATGCATTTAACCTTTTCATTAGCATACCAAAGCTCCATTGTTCACAATGGTGAATGCTTTAATTAGATGGGATGTTGTGACGCAGTTTTCTGTGTTAAATGAGATAAATGGGATATCTGTGTTTAGTTATTCTGTGTCAAACAGACAAACCAAAGTGGCTGCATCTGTATCAAAATTCTAATTTTTGCCATGATTTAAATTTTTTTGCACAACAACTCACAAATTTGAGTCATAATCTCGAATGTTTGGTATTTATTAAGCATGAAAAACTCAAGGATGGTCTACTGTTCCCTTTGCTAAGGTTCTGGGGCTAGTGAACCTCGACCACCCTCTTGATTTGGTAATTTTTTCCTCCTTTTGGTTTTCTTAAACAATAACACCAGCCCTCTCAGCATACTTATTGCTCCCTTTTAGATGAGTATTAATACTTTGCAGCTTGTCTCGATAGATTTTGGGCTATAGTGCAAGTATCAGTCACCAAAGGAGCCTTTTCATTAAATAAAATGATTATGGTAAAAGAAAAACAGGGTATTCTGTGGTCTGCTGACCTTTTTTGATGGCAGTGGAAGACAAAATATTCCTTGTGCCATTAGCCTTAGGATTACAGTATGACCTGGTGGAAACTATCTCAAAGGAATGCATATGAGGACTTGTATAGTTTCATAATCAGAATCAGTATTTTATTTTAAATTATGTTTCACAGTGACTTAAAAAACTCTTGAGGGTAAATATGTTTTTACCAGAATGTTTCATGAGACACAGCAGATATAACAGGGGCTGTGTGGTCATTGAGGCTGAAAAAAACTTGAACGGGTTCTGGAATAAATGGGTCATCACTTGTGGCAAAGGGGAAAGGCAATGAGCTTTCAGTCTAGGAATTAGGAACCAGGAAGTGCAGCATGACCTTGTACTGTTTAGGGAGAGCGAAGAAAAAAAGTCATAAAGAATGTGACCAATATGATTGTCATATTTCCTAGATTAAGTTTCCAAAATAGTGGCTGAGGCACTTAAAAACAGATGTTTTTGGTATGTTTGTTTGTATGTAGAACTTCATGCAGAGCTCTACAATTTATTATATTTAAAAGTATACAAAGGGAGGAGAGGACAAAAATTATAATAAATAATCATAAATATACAGAGATGAAGTGCCGTGTGATATTTTGGAGTCAAAAGAATGAACTATAAGTTTTTTTTCTTTGCTATGGGAATTGAAATGTGCCTGTTTGCAGGAAAACCCTGCTGTGAATAAAACAAAGCAGAATACCTGCTTGAAGTTATATTTCTTCCTTTGAAAAAACTATTGTCACTGCTGCCATTTCAGTAAATTCCAACAACACGTATACACATTTTGTATATGTTATTAAAAAATAAAACTTCCAGTTGCCAAATTAAATAGATAGTATCCTTGTAACATGAGTTGCAGTTGCTGTTTTCTACATACTATAAATTCCCTTGATTTCAAGTTTTCCAGACAATGATACATGAAGCATTATCAGTGGTTTCCATAAAATGTGCCCCTTATTAATTAGGTGATGCAGATGTAGACAAAACAGTGCAAACTACAAAACTTAAACTAAACCTGCCCTAAAGATTGAGATTTCTACGAGCCCGCCTCTTATATTAAACAAACAAAAAATCTTGCAACACATTCTGACAAAATGTGTCTGCTATCTGGGAACAGAAGCATTTTCTTTATTTAATTAGTTTTCTGCACAGATCATAATGTGGCAAGGCTAACCGTAAGCTCTTTTGCAATGAACTGCAGATGCAAAAATGGTGTTAAGCCCTGTGTATGCTTTCACTAAAAACTGTTGTTATCACAAAGCAGCATTCATCCACGGATCTTGCAAGAGGCAGATGAGAGTTGGAAAGCTTTGAAAATAGGCCTCGATTGCTGCTGTTTTGATGCTGGATTAGGCCCTATTGCTTTAGCTCGGCTGCTTCATTTATCTTCTGTCTGACACTCTCCTTCCTTTAATTAACTGTTTTCAGAGAGCTCTTCTGCATTTCTCCCTTTAGAATCACATGCTTGTTCATGCTTCTCTTGTTTTGTGTGTCATTTTTTTCCTCTTTATTTTTAAGTGGGCAGCGAAAATTGTCCCCCACTCCAATAACGAATGTGCCTCAGTTCACTATTATCCATCTTTTGACAGAATTTCCAAACAAAATTATTTATCTCCTCCCCAGAGCAGGACAAAAGGCAATAGGAGAAAAAAAGATAAAGTGTGTTGCTTTTCTGCAGATGATTTGAAAGTTAAATAGGATTTGAAAAAAAAAAGAAACAAATTGATCATGGCAAGAAAACACACGGATGAATGATGTTAAGGACAGGATCTTAAAGGACAAGACTGGGAAGGCAGAGTGAAGATGCTGGCAACATAACAATGTACTGTTTAGCAATGGATCTGAAGCCATTTTTAAAAAAGCATTATTAAAAAAAGAAAATGTAACACAAACAAAAAATCATGAAGGTCAACACATCAGGAACTCAAGATCTGTTAGATCTGTTATCTGTCACTCAAAATGAATATCCGTCGGATTCATTCCGGTAATACAATGCTGTCTACAATGTAAATGGAGATGGGCATAATATTTGTACGATCATTTTTCCTCACTGAATTGTAGACAAGGATGGCAACCAGCCTTCAGTTGGGATCTAATCAATGGCATTCCTAACCCTTACAAATGAGGACAGCGTATCCATCTTTTACGAAGCTTATTAAAAAAATATAGAACTGGGGAATTTATATTGATTCCCAGACTTTTATTTATGTCTTCCTATCAATTCTCCTTTATCTAACTGTACAGATGTCTAGATTGTTTGTTCATCAGGATGTTATTGTTGACCCCCAAAAATTAACAAGCTTTGGACTCATTTATGAGTTCAAGGGCAAAGCAATAACATATTTGCTTTGATAAAGTGCTCACAAGTTTGTAAATATCAGTAAGGGAACCCTTGAACCACTTTGTGAGCAACAAGCCTGCATTGGGTGGAAGAGGAAACCATATAATCTACTGACCAATGGGATGCTAGTGCCCAAAAGGAAAATGGAAGATGTATGCTTTGGAGAATATTTTCTTCCCCTGATGAAGTGCATTGATATTTGATGAGCAAATTGTCAATACAATCTTGCAATTACAATTGTATTACTTTAAGAAATGTAGGTGAATGTACTACACCAGGGAGCATGCTCTTCTTTTTTATTTACTTTGAAACCATTGATATACTGCCAGCCTGGAACTTGTGGTAATGGCAGGGTTAATCTAGTATGAGGGTACCCAAACTTATATTCCTGTGAGACACATTCAAATGTGAAATGAGTTGGGGAGCAACACAAGCATGAATAAAATTCATGGGGGATGCCAAATAAGGGCTGTGATTTGGTAGCCCCTATGTGGACAGGCAGTCTGAAGGAGACTTTGTTTGGCAGTACTCCTGGTTTTGGCGCAGCCAAATCTTGCCTCTAAGCAGATTTCAAAAATAAGCACCTTCTTTGGACCACTCGTAACAACATCCAAAGGGTTGGTGAGCAACATGTTGCTCACAAGCCACTGGTTGGGGATCACTAGCAAAATGTGTCCATTGACATAACTGACATATACCAAACACATCTGGTGACTGAGCTACTAAACACAGCAATCAACACAAGATTTAGTAAAATCACATAGACATATAGCATTTCACTGTTAGAGGCCCCTATCTTTGTAATCATATGGTTTAATTGCTTATATACAGTATATTATATATTCATGTATATTATATGTGTAACATTGGTAAATATCTCCATATACACATACACACTCACCTTATTTATTCTGTTAAATGGGTAAGTGTTCTTTATCTTCATTCAACATAATGTTAGGGTCTTTACTTTAAAGGTGAAGTGTATTTCTTTGGCATATATTTGAAGACACCTAATCTTAAAGTCTGCTCTCTCTTTATGTAGAAGAGACCCATGTGAGTTGGTGAAGTAGTATTAGTAGTAGCGCTAGCATCTCAGTCTGCAGGTTACTCTCCACCATCTCCATGGCTAGTTTCTGTAAACGAGATGAAGAGGTGGGACTAGCAAAGTTAACATTGCCCGTGTAAGCCTCCTAGGATACAAAGCAGAGTAATATTGATTTGAGTTAGACCTGCTGCTATGTTATGGGTCAGATTAAATTTGATGATATTTATCTATTAATTTAATACCAGCTCATCCCATAGAGTTAGGTGCAATACAACGAGGAAAACTTATCTCAACGTTTATCACGTGAAACTCTATTAGGTTACTTAATTAGGAGAAAAGTATTTTCTCCTCAAACTGAATCATGCTTATGAGTTTTAATGTGGTAAACCCAGTGATTTGCTCATTGATTTGAATCTGGTCCTATATACAGTATATTCTGTATACAGTCAGATGATGTGCCTACCTGATGCCTCACATGCCTATATCTAGTTCTGGCTCTGACATAATGATTTTTATAAATTGATATTTTTGTATGATAGTTTGGCTATCATAACTTAATTTTCCCATGTATGATGCACCAAAACATGTATCACTTATGTGTAGTGATGGGCGAATTTATTCACCAGGCACGAATTCCCATGATTCGCCACCGGAGAATAAATTCGCAAAACTGCCGCTAAAATTCGACAGCGTCTGTTTTTTGTGGACGCTGTTGCAATTTTACCAAAAACGACGCTGGCATCAAAAACGAGACACCGGCGTTGTTTTGCTAATTTTTCGCCGTTTTGCGAATTTTGCTGGAAATTTGCGAATTTTCTGGCAAAGCGAAATGCCCCAAATTCGCCCATCACTACATATGTGTAAAAGCAGTCTGTCGGCTGTGAAATTTAAGCTTGACACTACATGAAAATAATAATAGAAAGACCTCTGATTCCTACATGATTGTTTTGCTTGCAGCAGGTTCCTTTGGGTTTCCTTATAATATGGGACAGAACCATTTTCCCCATTTGCATTAGAATAACTTTTATCCATTGCTTTACTTTAGCAGCATATTAAAAGTTTATGACAATACCTTTCTGTCTGTCAATTTATCTATATCTACCATCTATCATATCTATCTGTCATCTATCTATCTATTTGTGTTCCTCTACCATGGTTGCTCAGGGGAACATGGACTGAAAGGCTTACATCAACAAAAGAATGTATGTACCCAGGGACCTACAGTACATTCTGTAAATCGAAGATTTATCTAAGTGGAATGGACTATACAGTGCTGTAAATTTGACATTTATCAAATATATATATATATATATATATATATATATATATATATATATATATATATATATATATCTATATCTATATATATACCTATATATATATATATATATATATATATATATATATATATATATATATATATATATATTCCTCCTGTGTGGCCATTGTGGAACATATCTACAAATGCCCAAATCATAAGCTACATTTCTCTGTGTGAGCAAATATCATCTAGTCTTTCAGTCTAAAAGTGTCTGAATACAGCTCAGTGCCTGGTAAGCTATGCAGCACTAGAATTCATCATCAACGTTCTGCTTCAGAGCTTATCAGTTTACTTCACAAGTGATGTTAGGAGTCCTGTGATTCGTTTTTTTATATTAACCATAATATCTGCCTCTTTTGCCAAGGCAAAACTCATCATTTTATTTCACCTCACCTCTTCCTTTGATTGATTTTTCCCCCAAAGGTTTCATTTTTAGCTGATATGCTAATTTTCCAAAAGGTAATTAAATCAGAGGAAGAAACTGGTAGTAAAAAAAATCTTTTTTACATATAAATTTGTATATTTTCCCCATTAGACATAATGAACTTCACAGAATCAGGGAATTCAGTATGAACTTTATCATTTTTAGGCAAAAAAATGTATCTGTTTATTTGATTCCCTGAATAAGTCATGTAGGCATAAGTTATGTCTAACATGATTATACTACTTAAGCTTCCCATACAATCCTGTGGTAGTTCTAGTTCTAGTAGTCATAAAAGATAGATGTACAGTAGCTCTGATGGTGTCATTGATGATGTCATGTCAGTGGATGATGTCATATATTCCAAATCCCTTTTGCAGTATATGTGTGTGGACTCTAGTAATTGAGTTCTAAAGAGTTCATTTTTTTTAAGTAAAAAGTCGTTTAAATATTCTACAAATGGAGAGATATTTCCTCATATAAACAAGTTATTCATAATCAACCTTGCTCTGTTTATCTGTGCTTGATTTATGGCTTTAATATGTACTGGGCTTGCTAACTGAAATGCTATTTGTGGCTGAAAACCAATTTACTTATATTAATTAATTTACTTTTCTAATTATTTGGGATAAGGTAAAATGAGTGTATTTGTTTTTTTTTTTTTCATTTTTATCTTTGTGGCACCCTTACACACAGAAAAGGAGAGTATATAATTGTAGTAATGTGCACATTATCATTCATTAGGTACTGTATAACTAGAGATGAAGAAACTATTCTAAAAATAATAATAATAATTATAATGTTAAACTTTTTGGGGGTCATTTACTATCCCCTCGGGCAGAAATGTGAACATATCCTCCGGGGCACAACAGCATGACCCTTTGTGCTCCTGCTCCTGAGTCCTTCTGCCTAGAGGAATGGCTGTGTTTTGCGCCTCTTGCCAGATCAAATAATCCAGTGTAGTCCAGAGTGCAGCATTAGGGGTACCAGTTAGTCCTGCGCTTTCCATCTGCCATGGCTCAATGTCACACAAGTTAAGGGAAAGATAGGGGGCAGGAGGGGAAATGGCTCCATGTCTCCCATGCGTCTCCAGCTCCTCAAGAATACAGAGCTGCCAAACAGTGACGTTATTCATCCCTAATTGATGCGAATTAAGGAAAAAGCCATTATACCCTAGGTCCCGAGCGTTCTGTATAACAAGTCCAAAAAATGTATAAGGCAGTTAATTGGCCGGATAAGAAGAACAATGAGATTATTTCTTTATAGCATGATTATATTTTGTTTTAAATTGTCTTGTGTTTCCTTTCTTCTAAAGACGTTTGAAGCTTATTTTATAATGTTTATTTAATATCATGTTGGCACAGGCTTATACAAGTATTTTTTTTTAGCATGCACATTTTTAGAAGGATGGAAAACACAATGTATTAAATCAGAAATACTGGATCCGCTCCCATAAAAGGAGCCAGTTATAAAAGCACAGATACAAATTGGTGAAATCTCGCCTGTGATGATCATCCAGGCTTGAATATTCATAAAGCCTTGTGTGGAAGACAGTAGTTCAAAAGCTGTAGACTTAAAACACAGCAGGCACTATGAATATGCTACCACAGAGAGAGAGAAGACGATATTTAAAGTAGGGTTAGTGTGGGAGCATAACCTGCCATCATTCCTGCAAGATTGAAATATCAAAGGCGACAGCGAAAAACCAATCTGCTTAGAAGAAAAAAAAGCCACACAACGGAGCATGTTCAGTATGAATGACAATATTTTAAAATGGAACAAAGGGTCTCTGAAAGGGGAAGATTATACAAAGGCATGTATGAGCATAATGAGAATGAAGTGATATTAAATACAAAATGCCATCTTATCTGGAGCAAGAAAGGTTAGTTAGCATTAAATATTTGAATCACAGAAGAACACGTCCATAGCATCTGATTTTATACATTAGAAAGAAGCATGGCTGGACAAAAGGAAGGGCCCAGGATGAGACAAGAAAGATGGGTCTCAAAACTGAAAAAAAAAATGCACACAGATGGAACAGACTCCCATAATGCACCATTTATCCTAAAGCTGAAAGAGAGTTGTTGTGTGTGGCACATTCTTCCATTGCATGTGTTTCTAAAAGGTATTCACAGGAGGACACCAATGGCTGAGCATAGTATGATTACTCAGGTCATACACAGAAACCACTAATGTAAAGTTTTCAGGTGGACATACAGTAACTAGGAAATAGACCCTATGACTGCAGGGGGGCCCAGGAGGCCCCAAGAGTAGGTCTTTCAAGAAGCTGACGATAAAAATCAATGACTGCACAGCCAGCATTAACATTGATGGCAAGTTCCCAGGAATGTTCCTCTAAACTAAACCTTCTTCACGAAATCAGATAATGTAAAAGGACCCTGTTTGTGGGAAAATCAAGCATGAATTCAATTACAAATTCTTCCTGAAAATCCACAATAATGGTCAAGGCGGTAATTGACTCTTGATCATGAAATTTATTATGAACTCATTTTCAGTAAAGCCACATGAACATCGGGGTGGATTTCCATGGTAAAGGGTAATTGCGAGTAATAGGAAACATCATGAAGGCCTTAGCTTTGTACAAGGAACCTCCAATTTAATATTCTTAGTTAAAGCCATACTTGTTCAGCTACCACAAATGAAGGTGCTTGTTTAGTTGACTGAAAGGTGTGCTGGTGGTCTCTTCCTCAATAGACTGCAATAATGAGTGAGAAGGAGTAGAAGGTACTAGTAACCATAATTTGCAAAAATAGAGTTTTTTTCTGCTGAGTAGAATTCAAACCAGGCATCTTGGCAAAGGTTACAGAAAATTTCTGTAATCCTGAGAAGGGATAAAATGTGTCATGTTCATTAACTGGTCTACCACAACTAGTATTGTGTCATGATCTCTAGAACAAGGTATGTCAACAATAAAATAAAAGGGAAACAGAACTCCAGGGTCTCTTAGGCATTGGTTAACAGTTGAAGAATACTAGCAGATGGAGACCTAGGAGCCTTACACCTAGTACAAGTAAAGCAGCTACTGACAAAAGCTGCTTTACCAGGAATTCCTATTAATCAATTTTAACATCTTATTAAATCTGTGTGATGAGCAGGAAGAGGAAGAGTAGATCTTTGAAAAAGAGAAAATGAATACTGAACTCGAAAAAAATACCCTATTTAAGAAGATCTTGAGCTTCAGGATCAGTCTTCAGCCTCCTAAATCTTGACTCATTAATCAGGGCAAGGTTGTTGAAAGAGTAAAAAATTGTTTTTATCAAATATTAGCATTTCCTTCATGATATTAAAAGGATCCAAGCTTGGATGTCGTGAAAGCATATCTGCTTTGCCATTTTTTCGATCCAGGTAAGTAACAGCAAGTAATGACAAAGTCAAATCTTGAAAAGGGCCAACTTCTACAACAAAAGATAAACAGAGGGTCAGGGTGTGCCAACACTGGTGCTGACGCAAAGAGAACTTTGAATGTTTCAAATGCAGTTTCAGCTGCAGCCCCCTCTTAAATCTAACTCAGTGAAAATACAGGCTTTCTAAATGAGAAACTAGAGGTAACAGATATCTGTTTTTAGTGGTTACATAATTTAATTCACCATTATCAATGGACAGGAGTAAAGTTTTTCTTAAACACAAAATATTGGGGAACCAGCTTGAAAAGATGAGGAATGAATACATCCTTTATCTAGGTTCTCTTGTAAATAACTTTTTAGTTCCTTAAAATCTGGTTCTGTTAGATTGTATACTCTTCCATAAGGAACTGAAGAGATTAAATACCCTTCCATAAAGTATTTGGCACCTGGCAATAAATCAATGGGGCAATTGTATATCCAATGCGAAGGGAGTTGATCTGCCTCCTTTTAGTATCAAAAACATCAGCATAATCTGCATAAAGAGTGGGGAGCATTGTGACGATAGGAATTAGAAATTAGGAATGTATTGCCTAAACTGGATGCTCTTCTAACAGTGTCAGTTAAATTAGAAAAATATATAATCTGATTATCCCAGTCAATGTTTGGATTATTTTTTAGTTAGCCATAGAAAGCCCAAGATTACATTAAAAGCTAGAGAAGGAATGATATCAATATGATCTAAGGCTAGAGCCAGACTGAGCCAACGAATGTGTCCGTGCCAGAGCTGACACAAGGCTTCTGAACATGAAGAGAGAAGGAAATTCTGCTAGTGGTCTGGGCTGGAATCGGCCTTGTATTTCACCAGGCTGATTTCAGCCCAGTCTGACCCTAGCCTAAAGGCTGTGGCTTGAGGTTAGACAGTTGTTTTGCTCACTGCACCATATTTAAAGAAATGAAGTTACCACCTGTCCGAAAGTCAGTTAGGACTTACCCCTCCATCCTGAGATTTCCATTTAAGAAAAAAATGGTTATGGTTAAATATATGTTTGAAGGGGAGGTGTTGTTGATCTATAACTGCAAATTATTAATGACTGGACGAAGTAGGTGAGAGGTTTATTTTTGGAAACATGGGTCTTTGGCTTCTAGAAATAAGTGGCTACAAAATGACCCTCAGCTTCACAGTGCAGACATAACCCATTAGTCCTTCTGCATTGCTTTTCTGCAGCAGAAAAACCCCAACTGCATGGGTTTTTTACTGGGATGAAGGTTCATATCAATCCCTCTACCTAGGGGAACAGTTGTCAGTTAAGAGGATGACTTCTCTCCTGTCTGCTCTTTCTTCTTTCTAAATGTATATCAACCTTTATTCAAGCCAAATAATGTAGATTCTTAGGAGGGTCAACCCTCACCAGTTGATTTATACTCATTCCAGATGGTATCCAACCAGTGCTTTAAAGGTTGCTGTGTATTCTATTATACATGTCTATTTGTATCATCAAATATGGCTGCTTTGGAGTCTGAAAGTCTTCATAGTCATGTAATAAATGTTTTTTTCTCAATGAGAGTTTAAGCCCAGACTAGAGCTTCACCTTGAAGCAGGGTTAAAATAAATCCAACCTTTGCAGTATAACAGGTTGGAAACAAAAGGTAATGGAGCCAACACTATAGTATTAATAAAGCCTCTGAATTTAGGGGAAGAGCCAGAGGGAGCTTGTGTGCTTGAGGCTCATTAACAGCCTTGTAGTTGCTGAACTAGAGCTTGCATATGTTCTGCATAGCCTGGTCCATGGCTGCTTTTTGTTAAGAGAGTACTGCCAATGCCAGGCCAGTCCAAGCAGTATCCATGTTTAAGGGCATGAGCAAAATGTAAGGTTTTCAAAGGAAGACCCCCAGTACTTTGGAACAGTATGATTAGTTAATCTTATGATATATTAATTCACCAGCCCATCCCATCTGGATTCTGTACTATTACCAATCTCCTTTGGTACATACACTGGGGAGCAGAGGCAGAGCTCAAGATTTGCAGCTGTTTCAGTAATGAAGCAGGGAAAGCAACACAGGTATGGGACCTCTTATACAGAATGCTTGGAACCTGGGGTTTCATAGTCATAGTGGATCATAGTCTTCTTGTAATATATATCACCATACCTTAAGGCTAAAAAAAATCATTTTAATATTAATTGAATCCTAAAGGATTGTTTTGACTCCAATTAGGATTCATTATCGTTTAGTTGAAGAAAAAGAATATTCTAAAACATGATTTTGATTTAAATAGAGTCTATAGGAGATGGCTTTCCCATACTTTGAAGCTTTTCTGGATAACTGGTTAATGAATTCCCATAGATGTACCAAAGAGTTTAAACAAACCAAGTTCAGGTCAGGCTACGTCAGTTACTGAAATCATTCACAATCAATTAGCAGAGTCAGGGAAAGCCCAGATCATACACAATAAATCACAGAGGTAAACCAAATAAACCTAGTCATAGGGAAGCCGAGCCATACTATAAAATACAGACAATTCACATATACTCGCTAGGAAATCACTGATTCTCCCTAAAGAACCTGTTTGCTCAAACAACCAGCCAGAGGGGGAGGGGGCAGGGCCTTTAAATGGCCTCTCACTATCAGTGATTGGGTAGAGTAAAAACAGAAATTAACCCCTACTAGTGCTGGAAGAAATGCTAACAGTTTCATCTGTATTAGTACAGTTACCCAACTGTTTTTGAACTACAATTCTTAGTGCTGACACTTTGGTGCATACGCATTGGGACTTCCTTGCAAAAATATGTTGCACCAACTAAGGGCGCATTTTATCCACTACTGCCATCCAGCAGAAAAGAATGACAGTCAGTGGTAGGTAATACACCCCTGCTGCCAGCCCGATCACCCCTTAAAACAGTAAAACAGTAAAGCAGAGTAAAACAGGCAGACTTTCATGCAAATCATCGAGTATAGTCTATGTCATTTGTAATTTCACCTTTGCCCAGAATGGCCTTCTACATGGATTCTGACTACAACAAAAATAGCTATTTAAACGGGTGGCTCACCCAGGGGCGATCTTGGCCCCTCTGCCGCCCGAGGCAGCAGCAGTTGAGGGGGTCCAGAAGGGTCCACGAGGGCGGCAGAGAGAGCCAGTGAACTAGCGCAGAGCCTATCTGCGCTCTCTGCACTAGAAGAGCCGTATTTCCGGTTTGAAAGCAGGAAATTCGGCTCTTAAAGAACCAGGAGCAGCATTTTTGCTGCCCCTGGTACCTAGTGGGGCGCTGCCGCTTGCGGCGACAGTCTCAAGTCGCCTCATTGGCGAAGTCCCCCTGGCTTTACCTCTAAGTTAACTTTAAGTATGTTATAGAATGGCCAATTCTGAGCAACATTTCAATTGGTCATTATTATTTCGTTTTTATAGTTTTTAGAATAATTGCCTTCTTCCTCTACCTCTTTCCAGCTTTCAAATGGGGGTCACTGACCCTATCTAAAAAACAAATGCTCTGTAAGGCTACAAATGAATTGTTATTGCTACGCTTTAGTACTCATCTTTCTATTCAGGCCTCTCTTATTCATATTCCAGTCTCTTATTCAAATCAGCGCAATAATTTGGACCCTAGCAACCAGATGGCTGAAACTGCAAACTGGCAGCTAAAAAGCTAAATAACTCAAAAACCACAAGATAAAAAAAAAAATTAAAACCAACGGAGAATTGTCTCAGAATATCACTCTCTACATCATACTAAAAGTTAACTCAAAGGTGAACAACCCCTTTAAGTTCTCTTGAAGACTAGAAGTTATCACTCTCAGTGGTGGGCAGTTGGAGCAGGCAGTTTCCCTTTCATTAAATGGGTAGTTCAATTTTAAGTTAAATTCTAATGGCTAATTCTAAATAACTTTTCAATTGTCCCTCATTTGTTTTTTTTTTTGTTTTTTTTATAGTTTTTGAAATATTTACCTTCTTCTTCTGAATCTTTCCAGCTTTTAGATGGGGTCACTGAGCCCATCTAAAAAGAACGCATGTTCTGTAAGGCTGAAAATGTATTGTTATTGCTACTTTATATTACTCCTCTTTCTATCCAGTCTCCCTACTATTCATATTCTAGTCTCTTGTTATTCAAATCAGTGCATGGTTGCTAGGGTCATTTGGACCATATCAACCAGATTGGTGAAATTGCAAACTAGAGAGCTGCTGAATAAAAAGCTAAATAACTCAAAAAAATGAAAACCAATTGCAAATTGACTCACAATAACACTATCTACATGATAATAAAAGTTGATTTAAAGGTGAGCAACCCCTACCAGGCTCATATTCCACAGGTAGTGTCAGGCAGAGTATGACACACAGAGGGAGCATAGGGCAGGCATAGTATGACACACATAGGGAGCATAGGGCAGCATATGGCACACACAGGGAGCATAGGGCAGGCAGAGTACGTCACACACATGGAGCACAGGGCAGTCAGAGTATGGCACATACAGGGAGCATAGGTCAGGCAGAGTATGTCACATACAGGGAACATAAGGCAGACAGAGCAGGGAACACATAGGGAACATAGGGCTGGCAGAGTATGGCACACACAGGGAGCACAGGAAGGCAGAGTATGACACACACAGGGAGCATAGGGCAGGCAGAATATGGCACACACATGGAGCACAGGGCAGTCAGAGTATGGCACATACAGAGAGCATAGGTCAAGCAGAGTATGTCACATACAGGGAACATAAGGGCTGGCAGAGTATGACACACACACAGGGAGCACAGGGCAGGCAGAGTATGACACACACAGGGAGCATAGGTCAGGCAGAGTATGGGGCAGGCAATTACTTTCACTTTCCATTCTGTGCTTCCTTGATGTCACTGCCCTCCTCACATCCCCCCTCCCTCCTCACCATCCAATTGTGTAGCCAGTGCATGGGCAGGGGGATCAGATCACCCATTCATTCAAAATTGATGTGAATTCCAAGACAAAGAATCAAGATTTAAATAACTTATAAAGAGAAGTTTATTTTTTCTTTACTAACACCATGAAATAAGATTTTGAATTATTTCTTAGGGAAACAGGTCCCGTTTAATAAAGTTAAACACTCAATACTGTAAGAAACTATATACTGTATATGATTGCAAAATTGTGTACATAACATATGATACATATGATAGAATACAACTTCATTACAGTTTTTAGCAGTCAGAATATTCTAGAGCTATCTAAAAGGGTTATGAGTGAAAAGGGAGATAGCAAGGGTTCTGCTCTCAGTTCTTCTTTCTACAGCTTGTGCCATAATTACCATTGCTCCTCTATAAATCCAACAACATTTTTAACAGCCACACCAAGAGCTGTCAGAAAACACTGCGTTGAGGACATGAACTGGCAGCTCCCCAGTCAGTTTTGCATTGCAAGTGACGTGAAAGAGAGAATAAACAGTTATGTTTCCCCATAAGCTCTCGTCTATTTAGACACATTACGCCAGAAGCTCCCTTTAGGACAGAGATCATTTTTACATAGGAAATAAGGTATTAATACCCCTTTAAAATGTGCAATCAAATAATATTGCAGCAACTAATAGCGTGTTGATGAACTTCAGTGTCTAATGGGGAGCATGTGGTTCATGAGCCTCTGTAGTGGAAGGAAAGTACTTTTCACAGATGTTCTGTTTAGGGGAAAGATAGTGAGAATTAAATATCCATGATTCCATTTTGGGCATGTATTTTTGTACCAGCTCCAACCTTAAAAGGTCTTTAAAACCAATGCTATATACACGACTAGTAGCCGTTAATGATTTGTAATCATGCTTTTTATGTAATGGAAACATGCACTGATGCAATACTGACTTCAACTAAATGTATCTGCTTAATAAGAGGCCTGTGTACAATTTCTTTTTTTCACTCCCTCTCTTTATTGTTGTTTATTGCTTTGCAGAATAGTAGAAAATGAAATCCTGCTTTAGTGCCAGATTTGATCTGTGTTTCACTGCACAGCGTCATGTTTTCTCTTGTTAGCATTTAGAAATTGTTTTTAGGGGCCCCTAAGGTGTTAAATCATGTGCTGGGGGGTTGCTGTGTTATCCACAGAAGAGGAAAAGGCATATGGATTTAAGGGTATGTTTTAACATGGCTTAAATATCACTGCAGTAAGTGTTTTGGTGTGCTACCACCATTAATGTAGATATGGTCTCGTGTGGTTTATAGTGGGTGTGGTTTATAGTGGGTGTGGTTCAAAAGGGGAGTGGTCAACACTGGCTTCCATTATAGGCCAGAAAAACTCAAGCCCTCCGTACCACATTGTCCAAGTTGGACAGCACTGATTTATAATATAACTGTCTATAATTACAGCACCTTTCCCAATGCCCTTGGAAAAATGACCCTGTAAAGGATCCAATATGGGTGCTTTTATTTGTGTTACTGATGCCTACAGATAATATATTGCAATATAAATTTGATATATTATCTCCCGTTATGCTAGCATACTTTTCCCTGTATACAATGAGAATGATTATGGAAAGACTAAGCAAGAATTATATTTCAATGACAAATATTTCAAATTCCAGAGAGAAATACGTAAGTGTTTGCCGGATTATTCCTATTCAGCAGTTCTGCTGTACGGAGAACTTGCCAGCGGCACTGAAAACTTTCGCACAGACTGCAGACAATGGATATTTTGCTTTGCATCATCCTCCACAGTGCTTTCCATTGTTGATGGGGTCTATTCAATAGAATTTAAAGCTGCCTTAAATCAGCAGTTTTCAGCACCGAGTGTGATTTTCAGACCTTTCCTAAAAGCTATTGAGAACATTTTAAATGACTTTAGTGCCACATTCAGAAAGATTGCTTATGCGTGCGTCCATGCACATTGCAGTATTCAGCCTGGGCAGCTGGAAAACTACAAGATAACAAGTTCTGCTACACACAAACAAATATATATTTATCAAAGTGGCCTATTAGGAAGAGAAGTTTTAACCTAACCCCAAGGCAAACACATGATCGGGTTGAATAATTTAAAGGCATAGCGTCACCTAAATAAATGCTTATACCGATAAAATTGTACTGTATAATGATGATCCAATCAAATCTTGCACTTTGCCCCTGTCTCTGTATATTGTGTATAAAAGCCAAACACTTGGGCATCCTTAGGCCATCACTTTGCAGTAATTGTTTGCTTTTTGTACCTTTGTAAATTAGAAAATGTATCTACATGGAGCAACTACGAGTACAGAATCTGTTATCCACAACCCCATTATTCAGAAATCTCTGAATTACAGGAAAGCTGTCTCCCACTTTAATCAAATAAATACAATTTTAAAAACAGGTTTTCTTTTTCTCTGTAATAATTAAACAGTACAATGGGATTCATACTTGTACTGTAATACAACTAATGATGCATGGTTCACAAAGAGACTAGAACATCTTAAGATAAACAAAGGTCCAGGGTCAGATGATATTCATCCCAGGGTACTTATCGAGCTTAGCTCTGTGATTGCCAAACCTCTTTACTTAATTTTTCAGGATTCATTGAGATCTGGCATAATGCCGAGAGACTGGCGAATTGCTAATGTGGTGCCGCTATTCAAAAAGGGATCCTGTTCTCAGCCTCAAAACTATAGGCCAGTTAGTCTGATGTCAGTGGTAGGAAAGCTTTTTGAAGTGTTAATAAAGGATAAGATACTAATAATACTATGAGTTTGTGCCAGCATGGTTTTATGCGTAATAGATCTTGCCAGACTAACTTAATTTCTTTTTATGAGAAGCTAAGTAGGAACCTCGATTCTGGGATGGCAGTGGATGTGATTTACTTATACTTTGCTAAAGCATTTGATACAGTGCCACACAAAAGGTTACTGGTTAAATTAAGGAATGTTGGCCTGGAACATAGTATTTGTACCTGGATAGAGAACTGGCTAAAAGATAGACTACAAAGAGTGGTGGTAAATGGAACATTTTTTAATTGGACCAGTGTTGTTAGTGGAGTACCGCAGGGCTCTGTACTAGGTCCCTTGCTTTTCAACTTATTTATTAATGACCTGGAGGTGGGCATTGAAAGTACTGTTTCTATTTTTGCAGATGATACTAAATTGTGCAGAACTATAGGTTCCATGCAGGATGCTGCCACTTTGCAGAGTGATTTGTCTAAACTGGAAAACTGGGCAGCAAACTGGAAAATGAGGTTCAATGTTGATAAATGCAAGGTTATGCACTTTGGCAAAAATAATATAAATGCAAGTTATACACTAAATGGCAGTGTGTTGGGAGTTTCCTTAAATGAGAAGGTTGCGGTTGTTTTCTCTGGAAAAAAGGCGCTTGCGAGGGGACATGATTACACTTTACAAGTACATTAGAGGACATTATAGACAAATAGCAGGGGATCTTTTTACCCATAAAGTGGATCATCGTACCAGAGGCCACCCCTTTAGACTAGAAGAAAAGAACTTTCATTTGAAGCAACGTAGGGGGTTCTTCACAGTCAGGACAGTGAGGTCGTGGAATGCACTGCCGGGTGATGTTGTGATGACTGATTCAGTTAATGACTTTAAGAATGGCTTGGATGATTTCTTGGACAAACATAATATCAAAGGCAATAGTGATACTAAATTCTATAGTTAGTATAGATATGGGTATATATCATTTATATGAAAGTATAGAGGGGGGTGTGTATGGATGCGGGGTTTTTTATTTGGAGGAGTTGAACTTGATGGACTTTATCTTTTTTCAACCCAATTTAACTATATAAATATATATAGCAACAGATCTCTTTGTTTTTTCAACGAGTGATTTCTTCTGGTATACTTATACAAATGTTCTGTTATCCAGAATGATCAGAACCTGGGCTTTCTGCATAAGGGGTCTTTCCAGAATTTCCCTCTTATTCATTAAATTGACTTAAACTAATGAAAACATTACATAAACCCAATAGGATTGTTTTGCCACCAATAAAGTTATATGTTAGTTGGGATCAAGTACAAGGCACTGTGTTATTATTATTATAGGGAAAAAAGGAAATCATTTTTAAACATTTTAATTATTTGATTAAAATTGAGTCTTTGGGAGATGGCTTTAACCCTGAGCTTTCTGAATAACAGGTTTCCAGATAATCAATCCTGTATTTAATAGCAGGGGTGTCTTATCTCTCTTATGTATTTCACATATACATATACATATGTACTATAGAAGTCTTGCCTAGTCAATAACCGTATCATCATAGACCAACTAATTCTGTTAATTAAAGAACACATTGATGAGATTGGATTCGTTTAGCATGAGGGGTTGTGCCTACCACTCTACAATTTATTCTAAAAAGTCAATGACTATATGCTCTGTGCATTTCATTATGCAATAATTATTTATTATGAATTCCATACATTTTCTATAATCAATGTTGTGCCTCGGCTACCAGATAGAATGGGGATTTTATTTTGATTGTACTATGTTTTTGTTCTACTTGACAGTTATCAACAGGACTACATATACCCCATATGATTCCAGTAGTCATGTTACTAGAAATGATACAATTATAAGTGTATTACAGTTTGTCATTCTAATAAATAACAGTGCTGTTGTGCGGGATCTCTTTAAGGCAGATTTTAATGAGCCAACACAGATGTACATTACCATATTTTTCTAACTATTATATTATGACATACTGTCTTAATCTCGACTGCAGAGCTGTTCTGAAATAATTTGGCAAGTGAAGGTCTTCAGTGCATGAAAAGCAGCGTGGACGTCTGAAGAGTAAAGTGTCACAACTGGCTCAAAATATTACGGTTTAACAACATATCTGTCATGATGAGCCAGCCAAACTTTTTACTTACTGAAGCAGAAGAAGGGGGAAAAAAAGTCAGTTGAACAGTATCTCTTAGGTAATCAGGAAACAGACATCTGCCCATCACCCGAAGTAATTGTCTTTTGGAGACTAAGGTTCAATTCGGTGCAGTGCAGTAGTTCATCTTTTAGAGACAGACACACTGTCAACTTCCCACTCCAGCTCAAGTGGAGAAATACTTGAGACAAGCTGCCGCAATACTTTCAGCCCTTATACATAGACAAGACTTCAACCAAGCCAGAGAAAGATTTCTCCTGTCTGGCACAGGAGAGAGAGAGAGAGTTATTTTGTAAAACCCTACTTAAGCACCTCTAGAAATGTCTGCTGCAAAATATCACAGGCGGAATCACATTCCTAAAAGTCCAATCAATCAATCAGGGCTTGAAAATTCAACAAATTAAAAACAATGAAAAGATTATATATTAACAAAAGTAGATGCAAGGGCTGCACATGTTTTAACTCTGACTGATTTCCTCTGAAAGGAAGTGGTTATAGGTGCCCATGCCCGGCAAGAAGACATCTGTGCCTTGTACAGGTATAGGATCAGTTATCCGGAAACCCTTTATCCAGAAACCTCAGAATGATGGGAAACCCATCTCCCATAAATTCCATCTAAAGGTGCCCATACACGGGAAGATAAAAGCTGCCGACAGACCGAGTCGGCAGCTTATTGGCCCGTGTATGGGGGCCCCCGACGGGCTTCCCCGATCGAGATCTGGCTGAAAGTCGGGCAGATCTCAATTGGATGGGATTAAAAATCCCGTTGGATCGCGGCTGCATCTGTTCATTGATGCGGTCCCGCGATCCGACCGCTCGTTTGCGAACGCTAGGATCCGATCGTTGAGCCCTAGGGCCCACGATCGGATCAGCCTGATGTTGCCCACATCAAGGTGGGCATATTGGAGGGAGATCCGCTAGTTTGGTGACTTCACCAAACGAGCGGATCTATCCATGTATGGCCACCTTTAGTCAAATATTTTTTTTCTCTGTAATAAGCAAACAGTAGCTTGTACTTGATCCTAACTACAGTAAGATATAATTAATCCTTATTGGAAACAAAACCTGACTATTGGGTTTATTTCATGTTTAAATAATTTTCTAGTAGACTTAAGGTATGCAGATCCATATTAAGGAAATGCCCTTATCAAGAAAATATCAGGTCCTGAGCATTCAGGAAAGCAGGTCCTATAACTGTACTTGCAGCAGTTTGACTAGTCCATAAAGAGCTTGCACCTCAGCAGAGCATGCTGAGGTGTAAGGGAACAATGCACTTAATGCCTGCCTTGAACATTACAGAGCCCCCAATGTCTTTCACACTCCAGCTTGCACAAAGTTATGAAGCCCTTGAACTGGGAGCCAAGATTTGGGAGGACAGTTAAACATAAAAAACGTTGATCATATCTTTTTCTCCACTTTAACAATACAGGTAGTTAGGATTTATCAGTTACCAACACTTTAGGATTTACCCATTGATGTTCTGCACTACAACCACTTTGAAGTAAAATATGGCTTCATCCATGTCTGTGTGGTGACGTTGCAGCACAAGATGTCATTGCCACACAAAAATTCAAAACAATAGGATGCCAGAGACCTGGGTTCAATGCTCAAATATAGGTTCTACTCCTGAGTGTTCCTTGGTTGCCATATAATTATCTATTGACTGGCTCCTGGCCTTCTTGCTTTGATTCGATGCCTGCCCTGATATTTTGCCTGGATATGACTACAAACTTTCTACAAACTATACAGACTTTCTGTATACTGCTTCCTCCTTGATCCCAACATCATCCAAGCCACTAGGCCACAACACAACCCCCATAGAGCAGAATGGTAAACACAAACCAAACCCAGGTCATGCTTTAATAAATAAACATAACAGCAGAACTAATTGTAATGCCAGATGCTGAACAAGTCAGCAGCAGGTATAAATCAAACATGAAACCCAGGAGTCTCCAACTGTAAAGGAGGCAAACTGTAGGCCAATAGTCAGCCAATTGGCATAAAACAAATCTAGCCATGAGTTAGCCAAGCATCCATGGCCCAACATTTGCCCCATATATGCACTTTTTTACCTAGCTTAAATATGTTTTCTGGGTGGTTAGATCTAACTACAGTTTCTGAATGAAGCAAAAATATGCAACTATGATTTGGATTTGATTTACTTGTCCTTTCTCAAGCCTTTCTGTAAGAGTAAGCCCGAAATGTTGCCTGGTTGCTTGACCTAATAAATCCAAGTTTTCACTTTTTGCAACAAAGAGGTGCTGCAGTGGTATTTTTTTCCTGTATGTCTATGCAAACCACTGGCAAGGGTTTACGGACTGCTTTGCACCCGACCTACAAGGTTAAATAAGGTGGTTGAAGCACACACAATATTGTCTATTTTAGACATGAAGACTATCTATTCTGTGGAATATATAAAATGATATATTTGGTGCATCACTAGTTGCAAATTTAGGGGCAGTAGATGGAGAAAGCCTAAATCTTGTCGATAGACTATGGGGCAAATTGACTAAAGGGCGAAGTGACTATCTCGCCAGCGTGACGTCATTTCGGAACTTCACCGAATTACTAACAGGCGCTGGCATAACTTCGCTAGCGAAGGAGATAGACTCTAGTGGTACTTCGCACCCTAACGCCAGGCAAAGTTGTGCACTGGCGAACGAACGTAACTACGCTAATTCACTAAGATTGAGATTTGACTGAACGTTACCTCTTGCGCCAGACTTGCCTTTGCGAGCTCAGACTAGGCAAAGTGCAATAGAGTAGATAGGACTTGGTCAAAAAATAGTTGAAAAATGTTCTAAGTCCCAAAAAACCCTGGCGTCTTTTACTTTTTACAGGGTGATAGGCTGCAAAAGATTGTAATTTTTTTGGGGGGTACCCGGCTTCCCCATACATGTTCTAACATATGGCACATAAACTATACAGTGGGCTCATGTGTAGGGCAATATAATAACTCTTTTATTTTATTAAGGTTCCCTGGGTTTGTGTAGTGTAATGTATTGGCTGCAACATTTACGTCCATTCAACTTCGTGCCGTATACAAACTAGGCAACAATAGCACAACTTCGCCATCGTTCGGCACCCTGGACGTAACTTCAGATTTTAGTGAATTAGCATTGTCCTGGCGAATCTAGGCCAGTCGAAGTGTTGCGATGTCAGCAAAGCCGTCGCTGGCGCAATTTTGAAGGTAAGTAAATTTGCCCCTATGATGCTGAATCCAAAAAAATTATAGATTTGGTGCACCATTAGCTGCAAAGTTAGGGAAAGTAGATGGATCAAGCCTATGTGTCCTGATCTACTTGTGCGGAAAAAGATCCATTACAGGTTTATTAGCTACATATCTAAAAGCCAACACTGTGCATATGGCTCTGAACTAAAGTAGTTTGTAAATAGAGATTAGCAAAGTAAGAAATTTCAGACCAAGCAGGATCTGTGAATATGAACTTTTCGAAGCACCTTCTTCATCGTAACTGTTACATTAAAGTCAGATAGGTCGAACAATCTGTTTATTTGTTAAAACTGGCTGTGACTCGCCTTATATTGCACAATTACAGCAATTCTTTTCAGACCCTTGAAGCTATACAGGATAACTGACCTCATATATATATATATAAATCTATATTTCAGTAATAAGAAGGATCTTGCAGATCATGGTTCAGCCACAGCAAACATCTAAAACCATTTTAACTATTATTTGGTAGGTTTAATGCACTTTGGTTCCTGTCTTTCCTCTCAGCAGAATTGAATTTTGCGGCACGCGTGTGTATTATAATTTAATTTTCTTCAGTTAAACAGGATAATTTAATTGAGGATGAACAGACCATTGATCTGAACCAGCAACTGTAACAATTATTCCTACAATCCATTTTTAACTTTGTTTGGACTGATTTTATATATTTCTTTTGTCTTATGAACCATGAATCACTGCCAAAGCTGCCCATAAAATGGAGCTCTCCTTTCCGTCATGTTACCTGTGCAACCACTGTCTTTATCCTCAAGTACCCCGTTGATTAAATAGATTTTTCTTCACATTTGGAAAGGTGGTCTGCCTTGTAATAATGTCAACATTATTCAGTTAATTATATACTTTTTATTGTAGAATATTCTCTGTTGCTTTGATTTGTGGAGTTTGTGTGTCCCTTGGGAATTTTGAGGGTTGTAGAAAATTAACTTACTAATGAAAATGACAGCATTCATGTGCAGTAAAGCCTTTATTAATATAAATATTAGGGTGCCAAACACAACATAGTGTAGGGACCCATATGGTTAAATCTCACCCTGGTTTGGGAATTCCCCTACTAGCACTAGAAGGAAGTCCTCCCTGGGTGGAATAGCTTTCCCTTTTTGGCGCATGGAGATTATGACTATTTTTCCTGTTCTTCGTTAATAACATAGCTGGGAGCACATGGATTTTCCTCTTTGGCCTCAACCTGCTGAATATGGAGAGCCTGGGACACAAGGCCCCACATTGCCCTAAGGGTACCAAGTCTTTAGTGTAAGTCCAGGAACTGGGACCCCATAAACAAGGTATTTAGATAGAAAGAGCAGGAATAAGTTCCAGTTTAAGATTTATAGGATGGAGGTTGCTCTTCTAGTTGATACTCTGCCTGAGAGAAATGGGACCCCAGTTTGGAAAAGGAATAGAAGTGTCTGCCTGAGGTTTCTAATGGAGAGATCAAGGTGAACTTGATACCTGCAAAGTCAATCTCCATTGTGGATATTTATATGAGAGATGGCCTTCCTGTAGACATGCAGTAGTGTTTGTTTTTCTAATTTTTCTAAAATCCTGATGAATGCAGTATTTAATAAGTGTTGCTCTACTTGAAAAAGAAAAAATTGTTTCCACTTCAGCATTCGTGCATGTGGGTGTATTTTGATGAATTGGTAGACTAACCAAGTGGCTGTAACTGTAAACAGTTGTGGACCCGGATCTAACCTCTACACAAGCAAGGTAAAGAAGGAATATTTTTTCTTGCAAAACTTCCATAATGGAAAACGAATACCATTTTACCTTTGGGGTGCCAAATGCTAAGCACTCCAAGTGACTACTTTTACTTACCTGACACCCTGGGCCAGTACTCCTATCAGCAGAAAACTGCACCAGCCCGGAGTTCATCTAGCGAGCACCTCTGACAGATCCTCTTCCTGCTTCTTCAGGTCTTCTTGCAGCTGCGCATGAACAGTAGAACGGAAAGTGAAAAAGCCGGCTATTTCACTCTACTGCGCATGTGTCTGACCTGGGAAATTTGAAAACCGAAGAAGCAGGAAGAGGATCGCTCTGTTGTGCTCGTTAGAAGAACTCAGGCATTTGTGGTATTCTGCTCATAGGAGAAAAGTAGTCACTTGGGGGTGCCTAATGTTCGGAACGCCAATAGTAAAATGGTGTTCATTCGCCTTTAAATGAAGATCCCAAAAGGCACCTTGCTAAAGCTTACAGGACAGAAGAAATGCTTAGTGAAGAAAAAAAGGTGATCAAAAACAACTGGTTGTTTACAAATGACAAATTTGAAGGAGAAAACACCATGTTTTGTGTAGGCACACATCTCTTATAAAAAGGCCTGTAATATCAATTTTATGATAGCAAGACTAAGTTACTAAGAAAATTACGTCTGAAGACATGATTTAAAAATGCATACGTGGAATATCATGGCTGTCAGAATATGCAGTCTTAAACCCAAGCTCATTTTATTGGACTCATTATTGCTGAATGACTACATGTCATAAAAATATCTCAGTCAGCAGATGGAAAGCGAGAAGAGGTCCACAGCAGATATGCACAAATCCAAAAATCACTTCTTTGACCTCTATAGGCATAAGTAATTCCGACTCTGACAAAAATAAGGATACAATTATTCCTTTTTTTTTTTTTGGATTTTAAAAATAGCGTCCCCATTCATATTCAATCATATGACAAGGCCATTTTTTTAAGCAGTTTTATCAGATATCATTTCTGAGGACATGCAGCCTTAGCAGTCTGCAAGTATGCAAATATGTCATCAGCTAACACCCCTCTCTTGATTCTGCCATCCAGTTTTCTAGGGTAATTGGCTGTAATTGTCAGCCTTGGTTAGAATCAAATTCTAGGAGGGAGGATATACCCTAATTTGGGTTTGTTATTGTAAAATGAATGGAGCAGCTGGTCAGCAATCACTATTTTTATAGCATCTCCCAAATGCCAACTTGATTTCATCTGCCAGGGAGGATGGTCAGCCTCTGGAGATATCACTGGAGATTCTTTATGGTTTTATATCCCCACCTGCCCAGCTGTGTATGATTTCTAATTCACCTGCTTATCCTCCAGTATTCTTGTTTGTGTCAGGTTGCTTGCTACTTTATCCTTAGAGTGTTTTAAGATATACTGTATAGGGATGTAGCGAACTTCGACTGTTCGCGTCCGCCGCAAGTTCGCGAACGTCGCGCGACGTTCGCCAATAGGCGTTCGCGTCAAAATCGTTCGACCATTCGATCGCTAAAATCGAACGATTTTCGTTCGAATCGAACGATCGAAGCCATTGGATTGAATGAAATCATTCGATCCAATGGCTTCGATCAAACGATTCGAACGGAAATCCTTCGATCGAACGATTAAAATCCTTCGATCGTTCGAATCGAACGATTTTCGGATGTTCGAAGTTCGCAAACTGTTCGCGAACTGTTCGCATTTTTTGCCGGTGTTCGCGAACGGCGTTCGCGAACACATTGTCGGCGGTTCGCTACATCCCTAATACTGTATACTCTGAGGCATGCTATCAACTTTTTTTTTTTTTGTGGAGGCTTATTTATCAAAAGACGTATTTTAGTGGTTTTTGAGGTTTTTGAAACCACAACCAAACTCACTTTCTACAAAACCACGAATGTCAAGCGTTTATTAAAAGATCCGAATTTAACAAACACTAGGGATGCACCAAATCCAGGATTCGGTTCGGGATTCGGCCAGGATTCGGCCTTTTTCAGCAGGATTCGGATTCGGCCGAATCCTTCTACCCGGCCGAACCGAATCCGAATCCTAATTTGCATATGCAAATTAGGAGCGGGGAGGGAAATTGCGTGACTTTTTGTCAGAGAACAAGGAAGTAAAAAATGTTTTCCCTTTCCCGCCCCTAATTTGCATATGCATCCCTAATTTGAGATATGCAAATTAGGGTTCGGATTCGGTTCGGTATTCGGCCGAATCTTTCACGAAGGATTCGGGGGTTCGGCCGAATCCAAAAAAGTGGATTCGGTGCATCCCTAACAAACACAAATGAAAAAAGTGCTGAGAGATACAAAAGAAATTACAAATACCTCTTAAACCTCAAAAGAATTGAGTTTTTAGGACAATGCCTTTTGGAAAAAAATCCAAAATAGTCCCAATTGAATTCTTAATGAATCAGATGGAAGTTGAGTGTAGGAACTGCCACACCAGGGATGACTGACGTGGTTGGCCATCTTAAATATATTGCAATATATGGACAAACAATCCCTGTGGAAAAAGGAAAGCCTTTGTACACTTGGGGGTGCCAAATGATATGCACCGGCTCGGGGTTATACCAGTGAGCACCACAGATTGATCCTCTTCTGGTGTCTTCTTTCTTCAAATTTCCCGGGACAAACGCATGCGCAGTTGAACTAAATAGCCGACTTTTTAGTTAAAGTTCAGCTTTTCGTTCTATTGCGCATGCACAGCCCATGCGAAGGAAAGAGGAAGACGGAAGAGGAACGCTCTGGGTGCTCACTGGTATAACCCCCGGCCCGGTGCCATTTTCTGCTGATAGGAGCACTGTCCTGGGGTTTCAGGTAAGTCAATACAATCACCTGGGGGGCCTAACAAGTGTACAAAGTCTTTCCTTCTCCTTTAAAGGGTAAGGCATTTTTAGTAGCTTAAGGCACAAAATGTTTGAATTACAAAATTGAGTTTTTAGGACAATTCCTAGTGGAAAAAAAATCCGAAATGGTCCAATAGGCCCAGAGTACACAGAAACCACGCGCACACTAAGGCCCTTCGAAAGTTAACACTGGTGCCCAAGACCTATGGGAGACGGCACTCCCAATGGACCAATGTAAGGAAAAGAGGCCTGGCACACGGAGCAAATTAAACCGGGGTCCTACCCCTGGTATGTTTATTGCGTCAAACAACGTTTCGGAGGGCGTTCCCCCTTCGTCAGGTGACGAAGGGGGAACGCCTCTTTTCCTTCCAATAGGCCCAGAGGCCCAATGACTTCTATAAGACCTCAACAACAAGTTTTTCATGGTTTTTGCACTTTGAATTTATAGAGCTTAGAAGAAAAAAAAAACATAAATATATATATATATATATATGTGTGTCCCAAATAAGGCATGCACTCTTATCCAAGGTGAAACAATGGTGTTTATTCAGTAAAAAACTGCTAACGTTTCGGCTAGCCCTCTAGCCTTTCTCAACGTTTCACTGAGAAAGGCTATAGGCTAGCCGAAACGTTAGCAGTTTTTTGCTGAATAAGCACTATTTTTTCGCCTTGGATAAGACCTGTGAGTGCATGCCTTATTTGGGACAGTTATCTTATTGTTTGCATTTTGCACCCAGGCACACTTAACCTTTAGACGTGCTGTGCCGGCTTCAAGCACGTTTTCGAGTATATAGATAGACAGATAGACAGACATACAGACAGACAGACAGACAGACAGACAGATAGATAGATAGATAGATATTGAAGCAATTGAATTCTTAATGAATCAGATGGAAGTTGAGTGTAGGACTGGCCACACCGGGGATGACTTTGACAATGCCATGGTGAAAATTCCATTGCAGGTATGGGACCTGTTGTCCAGAATGCCCGGAAATTTGGGTTTCCGGATAATGGAACTTTGTGGGAATTTGGATCTTCATACCCTAAGTCTACTATTATGTAAACATTAAGCAAACCCAAAAGGGTGGTTTTGCTTCCAATAAGGATTAAATCAGTTGGGATCAAGGACAATATTCTGTTCTATTATTACAGAGAAGTTGGAAATCAATCAATTTGGATTATTTGGATAAAATGGAGTCTTTGGGAGATGGCCTATACATAATTGAGTTTTCTGGATAATGGGTTTCTGGATAACGGATCTGATACCTGTATTATATATATTTTAATGAAGATCTTTAAATATATTGCTAAACTGGTCACTGATGGCTCAGCCATTACACCTGACACAAGAAGAAGCCTGCGTTGGAAATCATGTAACACCCCAGTGTTTCATTTGTATGAATTCCACAGTATAATATATGGAAATATATACTGTATAATTACACTGGTGAATGAGATTGAATTAGACTGGATGAATGAAAGAACACTCTCTAACCCTTACAGATCATTATCCAGACTGAGAAGGGGCACATGCTATTTTGGCACTCCTCCACTGGCTGTGACACTTGTCAGGTCCCCTGGAATCATCTCACTGTCATTCTGGGCACTAAGAAGACAGCTGTCACTGTAAAATCCTACATTTAACAACCCATAAAACAATTACTCCTGGGAGAGTCCAAAACTGTCACTTTGGCTATTTACTACCATCAAATGAAAAAGATGGATCTTGCCATTATCATTATGACAGCAGGGTTATATGTAATCCTCATCAAACCTAAAATATAAAATCAAATGTGCTTTGGAAAGAGCATAACTGGGTCACATATAGTTGCTCTTTCTACTAAATGCCACCCAATTCTTCCCATTCAATCTACTGCTGTCAATAGAATGAAATATAAATGTAAATGCATACATATTTTTATTATCTCCATTTCAATACACATTTTAATGTTTTAGACATATAGGTAGAAGAGATCTCTCTTCTATGTCCATATGTATTTAGGAACATGGCTGTTATATGAATTCAAAATTTTGCAGCTGAATCAAAAATGAGCCTTCTGTTCTACAGTCTGTTTAGGTGCTATAGACAAACCTTCGAATTAGTGATGGGCGAATAAATTCGCCTGGTGTGAATGCGATGCAAACCTACGTCAAGAAATTTTGCTACAAAATAATAACTGCATGGGATCCCTTATCCGAAAACCTGCTATTCGAGTATCTCCGGGAGGCCATCTCCAATAGAGTGCATTTTTTGCAAATAACTCTAATTGTTGAAAAATGAAAAATTTCCTTTTCTCTGTAATAATAAAACAGTACCATGTAATGATCTTCACATAACTGCATACATCATATTGGTGGCAAAACAAATACATTGGGGGTTTGTCGTGCGTGTACATTTTTTTTTGAGAATTAAAATATGGAGATCCAAATTACAGAAAACCCTCAGTATTCTGAATATTATATCCTTTCAATGTCAAACTGGTCCAATGGGACACCAGGAAAAACACAGCGGCCCCAGCCTTCATGGGCTCCACTGGCCCAGGTCCGTCTGGTCCTGGCTCACTCCCCACTGGATGTCAAGAGGGGACACTTGGGGTCTCATGGGGTCCCTTCAAATTGCAACCCTTGTAGTCCTGGACCCCGGTGTACGATGTTGGGTATATTGCATTGTACACAAAAGTCCTCTACTTGCTCATGTTTACTTTTCTATCCACATGCCTATGTGCTTCTAGTATACATATTGACAATTTCCATATTTGTACTGAAGAGACTCAGCTTACTGTGAAAAAAACATTTCAAATTCAATTCTTCAGGACAAGGACTCAATAGGCTGGAAAACAGACATAAATACTATCTTATTAAGTCTTTGCCCTGTTCCCAAACTTTGGGGCAAATTTACTAAAGGGCGAAGGGGCTAACGTCATTTCAGCACTTCGCCGATTTACTAATGGTCGCTGGCGTAATTTCGCTAGTGAAGGAGACAGACTTTGGCGCAACTTCGCATTTTAACGCCAGGCGAATTTTTGCTCTGGCGAAAGAGCGTTACTATGCAAATTCACTACATTTTTGATTTTACTGACCGTTACCTCGCCACCTCAGACCAAGCGAAGTGCAATGGAGTAGATAGGACTTGAAATTTTGTCCCAAAAAACGCTGGCTTCTTTTCCATTTTTCAGGGTGATAGCCTGCAAAAGTGCGTACATTTTTTTTAAGATACCCAGCTTCCCCCCTACATTTCCTAACATATTGCACATAAACTATACAGTGGGCTCATGTGTAGGGCAATATAACAACTTTATTTTATTAATGTTCCCTGGCCTTGTGTAGTGTATGTGTTTGCTTCAACATTATCCATTGTCCATTATACTTTAACTGCACTGCATATGCAAATTAGCCAACGCTAGCGTAACTTCCAACTGCTGATCGTATTATCACTAGCACAACTTCGCAGACGAATTTACACCTGGCGTAGTGTTGCAATGTGCGCAAAGCCAACGCTGGCTGTTTTTTGGAGATAAGTAAATGTACCCCTTTGTGTCATGACTTAGTAGTCATGGGAAGGAATGTTGGTGTCCAACACTGGCAAGTAACAGGGATCTGAGGAGAGCTTCTAATAGGATACTGACCCTTTCTTGGAATAACATAATCTATAACTGAATCTGCCTAATTAACCTGTGGCTGAATGTGGATATAAAGAGAATACAGCAAGCAGCAATTGTCCAATCAGCCACCCAGTCAAGGGCAAAGTTTAATTATGCCTATAATTGGCATGAATTGGCAAATGCATACTGTATATCATCGCTTGCTAGATATACCACTCACACCAGAGATAATGAGTAGAGAAGAGAAATTGTTTAACTGCAACCAAATTTAAAAAAAAAAAATCCATTTGTTTAGCAAAGCTACGTGCATGACCAAAATGACTGGCTTGTACTTCTGTGCAGTCATGGTATTCTGTAAGACAAGAATAATAGGAACAAAGTAAACTTTTGGAATTATTTGAAATAAATTGGAAGGTGGGTAAAAAAAATGGGCAATGGGTATGGGATCCATTGCCCGGAAACCCATTATCTAGAAAGGTCTAAATTACAAATAGGCTGTCTCCCATAGACTCTATTTTATCCAAATTATTCAAATTTTTTGCCAAACGGTCACATTCACAGTTCTGATCTTGCATCCAACATCATTCTCTTTTCCAGTTGAGCTCACAGTTTCAGTGCCAAACCCCATAGGGCCTATCCCAGATACTAGGGTGGGTTAACATTTACAGCTCTGGGTTTTTCTTGCCTGGTTCAGTAATCCGGTGCACCTTAACACCCCTTTACTATTCCGCCAAGCCCTCCCGTCTCAGTAATCCGTTGCTCGACCAGCACCCCTTTACTATTCCGACCGGGATCCAACGACAGCACTTTTCCTTG
This sequence comes from Xenopus petersii, assembly GCA_038501925.1. Classification (NCBI taxonomy): domain Eukaryota; kingdom Metazoa; phylum Chordata; class Amphibia; order Anura; family Pipidae; genus Xenopus; species Xenopus petersii. The sequence continues at coordinate 30,979,112 of CM076676.1, read as the reverse complement.
CTTTAAGCCCTTTTAACCCTATCCTGTGTCTTCCCTTCACTCTGGGTCCCTATCTCATGGGAAATCCAAGGGAAACTATTTCCACTACACTCCTAGGTGGGGCAATAAACTACCCATTCTAACTTCTATAACTCAGACACCTAGGGGTAATAAACTAAACTCCGAATGCAAAAATCACGAATAATTTTTGATTTTTTTTATAAAATTGGACTTTTAAAAAAATCACAAATTTTTTGGAATTTATTAAACCCTGAGGATGGGAAAAGTCAGAATCTGAAAGTCCGGCATCTCAGACCTATCGAGGTTGCATACAAGTCAATGGGAGAAGTCCCAATGATTTTCTGATGTGCACTAGATTTTTTGCAATACCCCAAAGTTTTCGGGGCAAAATTCTGAGTTTTCGGGTGAAAAATCCAGGAAAATTGTGAAAAACGGATGAAAAATCCGAAAAAAATAGCGAAAATCAGATGAAAAATCCGAAAAAATCATGAAAAATTTTCGGGAAAGTGAATTAATAAACAAGCCCAAAAAACCCATTCGGATTTGGTCTGAGTTTTTTCAGAAAATATTGAGATAAATTCAGACTTTGATAAATAACCCCCTGAGTGCCTGCTATACTAAAGGCTTCTATACTAATCTCTACCTTTTCCTTCTTCTTTAGGTCTCCTTCAAAACAGAGCTTCCTTCTCCGCCAGCATCCTCCACTTAACAGGCCTTAACTCTAGGGTGTGGCTCCCTATTATACCCTTCATCACTTCAGGCTCCCTCTAGTGGTGGGGGAACAAATTATTAGTGATGGGCCAATTTATTCGTCAGGCGCAATTTTGCTGTGAATTTGCGTGATTTGCACAAATTTGCAATTTGCCACAAATTCGCCCATCACTAAAAATTGCATGTTTTACCCGTGACCAGGTAACCACATAACACCCCCAACAGTTTTAACACATACATTCACACATTATTAAACTAAATTTTGAACATACATCAGTTCAACATCAATTTGTTCACCCTTTTGCAAGCTTAGTTTGGATCAAGTACACAGTACTGCTTTATTATTACAGAGAAAAAGGAAATCATTTTTAAAAATTTGGATAAAATGGAGTCTATGGGAGATGGCCCATAATTTGGAGCTTTCTGGATAACAGGTTGCCAGCTAAGGGATCATATAATTGTATATGCAGACTGAATAATACATACAAGATGATAAAAAAATAGAAGATTTCTCTCTTTCTGTAGCACTCTCTCCAAACGTTTTATACCTTTTCCCTATTTACACACCATTTTCAAATTTACAATATTCTCAGCTGTGATAAATGTGTGCTGAATTCATAAAAGAATTGTATGCGTTATGTATCCTGCAGAAAAAGACAAACATAATCCTCCTCTAGACATGAAGCAAAGTGTAACAAAGGAAGAGAGAGAAAAATTGACATTTACTATAGAACTCCTGGAATTGGATTAGAATTTTATTGGACTCAGTTGCTGCTGTTTTCATCTATTTTTACTGGTGGTGAAAGACCTGCAGCTGTTGCTCAGTAAAAACCCCAAGCACAAACTAAGGTTTGGGTATTGTAGTTCAAGAAAATCCAGCTAATTACATGTACAGGTATGGGTATCTGGAAAGCTTCAAATTACGGGAAGCCATCTTCCGTAGACTCTATTTTAACAAAATAATTTACATATTTAAATGATTTCCTTTTTCTCTGTAATAAAAAATCAATACCTTGTACTTGATCCAAACTAAGATATAATTATTTTTTATAGGAGGCAAAGCAATCCTATTGGGTTTAATTTATGTTTAAATTATATTTTAGTATACTTAGGGTGTTAGCACATAGGCAGATTCGAGGAGATTTAGTCGCCTGTGACTAATCGCCTCTTCTTCCGGCGACAATCTCCCCCTGCCTTCTGCCTACTAAAATGAAAAATCGCCTGCGGCAATGCACTCGTGACGCTTCGATTTCTGAAGTCTTCCGAAGTTGCCAACTTTGGGCGACTTCAGAAATCGAAGCACCGCAATTCGAGTGTCTTCGGAAATCGAAGCGCCGCGAGTGCATTCCCACTGGCGATTTTTCATTTTAGCAGGCAGAAGACAGGGGAAGACAGTTCGGGGAGATTGTCGCCCAAAGAAGAGGCAATTAGTGGCCAGGCGACTAAATCTCGCCAAATCTGCCCGTGTGCTAAAACTCTTAAGGTATGGAGATCCAAATTATAGAAAGGCCCCTTATCCGGAAAAACCCAGGTCCAGTGCATTCTGGATAACAGGTTGTAAGGCCCAAAGGCCTCAGAAGTAGTGAGGACCAGGGGAGGAGGTAGCAATGTCCAAGTTCGCAGTACAGATAAGGATGAGACGAGAGAATGGTCAACAGGCAACAAGGTCAGTCCAGGCAGAAGAGGTTCAAGGTCGATGAATTCAGGCAAGAGGTCGGTACACAATAGCAAGGTTCACAAGATCACACCCAGGAGTAGCAAGCTAAAACCTATAATTGGGCACTGATGGATTTCCAGAGCTCCTTAATATAGGCCTAGATTTGGCGCCAATTTTGGACGCATCGGCGTAATGACGTGTGCGTGGACACGCTGCCATCAGCGACCGACACGATGACGTCAGCGACCGACGCGCTGGCGTGTGCGACCAACGCCGGCGCACATTATTGATGCTGACATCCGTTCCGTCGCCGGCGACCAATCAGGGTGCGGGAAGAGGTCGGCATCATCCAGCTGCATCCGTGAGGAACCAGGGAGCCACCACCCTGGACGCCATCTTGGCCACCATTTTGGAAACCGATCTCGGACTCCATTACAGTACCCCCCTCCCTAGGGGGGGCCTCAGGACCACCTGGGTTAGAAGGAAACTGCCGATGAAATCTTCGGACCAGGAGAGGAGCATGGACATCTGAACTTCTTACCCAGGAGCACTTCTCAGGGCCGAACCCCTTCCACTCAATGAGGTATTGTAGGGTGCCCCTCGAAATCCGGGAGTCCAGGATTCTTTTCACCTCAAACTCCTGATGACTGTCCACCACGACAGGAGCTGAGGAAGAAGAAGAAGTACCTGCAGGTTTGAGCAAGGAGACATGGAAGGCGTTCGGAATCCGCATTTCCGAGGGAAGTTGTAAACGGACAGCCACCAGATTGATGATCTCAGAGATGGAGAAGGGACCAATAAACTTGGGACCAAGTTTAGGAGAGGGGACTTTGAGACGAATGTTCCGTGTAGACAGCCAAACCTTGTCACCGGGTGCATACAGAGGGGAAGGAATTCTTCTTTGATCAGCGAATCTTTTCTGGACCAAGGAACTTTTCTCCAGGTTGACAACAGTGGCGTGCCAGATGGCCGACATGTGAGCAGCTTGGTCATTGGCGGCAGGGACATTAGTGAGTAATAAGTCCTGAGGAAAAGCCAAAGGGTTAAGACCATACATACAAAAAAAAGGAGATTTTTCAGAAGAAACATGTAAGGCATTATTATGTGCGAATTCAGCCCACGGAAGCAGATCAGCCCAATCGTCTTGGCACAAAGGTACATGGCATCGGAGAAATTGTTCAAGGGCCTGGTTAACCCTCTCTGCCGCTCCATTAGACTGTGGATGGTACGAAGAAGAAAACTGAAGAGAGACACCAAGGGCTTTACACAGGGACCTCCAAAATTTGGAAACAAATTGAGATCCATGGTCAGAGACAATTTCGGCAGGGAAACCGTGGAGGCGAAAAATGTGTTTAATAAACAATGAGGAAAGTTCAGGAGCAGAGGGGAGTTTCCGAAGAGGAGTAAAATGTGCCACTTTGCTGAACCTATCAATCACCACCCAAATAACTGTGTAACCAGAGGAGTTAGGGAGATCCACAATGAAGTCCATAGATAGATGAGTCCATGGGCGAGAAGGAATAGGTAGTGGTAGGAGTAACCCCTTAGGAGGGGAACGTCCAGACTTGGATACAGCACACACAGAGCAAGAGGAAACAAAGTCTTTGACATCTTTTCTTAGGGAAGGCCACCATACAAGACGAGACAGAAGTTCCGTAGTCTTTTTGATTTCAGGATGACCGGCCTGCTTGGAGCTGTGGGACTGAACCAGAATGGAATGACGAAGTTCAGGAGGGACAAAGGCAACACCAACAGGAGTTCCTGCAGGAGCAGAAGATTGAACAGACAATAATTGAGAAGCCAAGGAGGGAAATAGAGCAGCGATGATCTGTGTAGGAGGCACAATGGATTCCGGTTCTGCAGAAGTGAGATCTTCGAGAAGAAAGCTTCTAGAAAGAGCGTCCGCCTTCTTGTTCCTAGCACCAGGCCGAAAGGTTAGAATGAAATTAAAACGGGAGAAGAATAGTGCCCACCTAGCTTGACGAGGATTGAGGCGTTTGAGTGTCTGGATATACTCCAGATTTTTATGGTCCGTGTAGATGGTCACAGGGACGGAAGAGCCTTCCAGCAAATGTCTCCATTCCTCTAGAGCGAGTTTGACGGCCAGTAACTCACGATTTCCTACATGATAATTTTGTTCAGGAGAGGTGAATTTTTTTCGAAAAGAAGGCACATGGATGTAGTTTTCCATCAGTGGACGCTCTTTGGGACAAAATTGCTGCAGCACCGACATCCGAAGCATCAACTTCAATGAAGAATGGCTGGAAAGGTTCAGGGTGTCTGAGAATGGGAGCGGAAGAAAAAGAAGTTTTAAGAGTCTTGAATGCTTCCAAAGCTAAAGGTGGCCAATGCTGAGGCTTACCCCCTTTTCAGATAAGAGAAAGAATGGGAGCAATCGTGGATGAAAACCCCTTGATGAATTGTCTATAATAGTTAGCAAAGCCAATGAATCTTTGGATAGCTTTAACACTGGTGGGGAGAGGCCAGTCCTGGATGGCGGAGATTTTGGCAGGATCCATTTTGAAGCCCTGTTGAGAGATGATGTAACCAAGGAAGGAGATGGACGAAACCTCAAAGGAGCATTTCTCCAACTTGGCGAATAAGTTATTTCTCCGCAGACGGGAAAGTGTCAAGGAGCCGGGAGCTCCCTCCAGGGAGGTTGTCAGGATCAAGGAGGAAGCCCTCTTGAGGGAACAAGGTTGCGGTGTCCAAGGGGTTAATCCAAAAGAGTGGTCAGAATCCAGGCAAGAGTTCAAGGCAGGCAGATAACAGCAAGTCCAAAGTCCAGGCAGGGGTCAAGGATACAAATCAGGAACAAGATTAGGAATATCAGAACACAGGGAACCCAGGAAATACTTAGAGCAAGGTTTCCTATACTTGGGCGCCATTCTGGCGTCTAAAATGGGTATTTATTTCAAATTTGGCGCCATTGTGACGTCATTGACGTCCTTGCACCGACGTCGGCGCACTGACGTCATCGCGCCGGCGCCGCTTACCCACGTGGCGGCCATGGGCGCCGCCATTTTGGGAGTGACGCCGGCAGGAGAGGACGCGCCGCCCGGAGCTCCTGGACCTGCTCCGGGCGGCGATCACGACAGAAAGGACTTCTTGGACTTGAAGACGGTGCTCAGCAAGATTCCTGGAAAAAATAAGAATATCGTCCAAGTACACCACCACGTACTGGCCCAACAAATCTCTGAAAATGTCATTTACAAATTCTTGGAAAACCGCGGGGGCGTTACAGAGGCCGAATGACTTCACCAGATACTCATAATGCCCGTCACGAGTGTTGAATGCGGTCTTCCATTCATCTCCTTCTCTGACCCGGATTAAATTGTAGGCCCCACGAAGATCTAATTTGGTAAAAAGACAAGCCCCCTTGAGTTGGTCGAACAGTTCAGAGATGAGGGGAAGGGGATAACGGTTTTTAATTGTAATTTTGTTTAAACCCCTATAGTCAATGCAGGGCCGCAAACCTCCATCTTTCTTTTCTACAAAGAAGAAGCCAGCCCCAGCCGGGGAAGAAGAAGGACGAATAAAGCCTCTTTGCAGATTCTCTTGGATGTATTCCTTCATGGCACAGGTTTCAGAAGGGGAAAGCGGATATGTGCGGCCCCTGGGAGGCATGGACCCAGGAAGAAGTTCGATGGGGCAATCATAGGGGTGATGAGGAGGCAGGACTTCGGCAGACTTTTTATTGAAGACATCAGAAAAGGCTTGATAAACAGAGGGCAGAGAAGAATTTGGAGACACAGAAGAAACTTTAATGATGGATTTGGTAGGTAAACAATTTTGTTGGCAGAAAGAACTCCATCGGGAGACGAAGCCCAGTCTATTACTGGGTTGTGGATATTCAGCCAGGGCAAACCAAGTACAATGGGAGTAGAAGAATTAAAAGGAAAGACTATCTTTCAAGATGCATGGTTCCTACAATAACAGAAAGTTCATCGGTGGAATGAGAAATAATAGCAGAAGACAATGGACGATCATCAATCGCCAATGCACGAAGGGGAACAGCCAGGGATCGCAGGGGAATGGAGTGACTTTCAGCGAAGACTTTATCCATGAAATTCCCAGCTGCGCCAGAGTCAAGGAAGGCTTCAGAAGAAATCGTCTGGGTTCCAAAACGAATCTGCACAGGAAGGAGGAAGCGTTGAGCAGAAGAATGGGGAGAAGGAGCAATTCCACCCAGGTAAGTCTCCCCAGTCTTACCTAGGTGCTGGCGTTTCCCGGCTTCACTGGGCACTCATAGGCGAAGTGGGATTTTCCCCCACAGTAGAGGCAAAGTCCAGCAGCCCTTCTCCGAAGCTTTTCCTGTTCGGTCAGACGGGCCCGTCCGATCTGCATAGGTTCTTCCGTAGGCAGAAAAGAAGAAGCAGAAGCCGCAGGAGTTGGAGAAGGCAAGGTGGAAGCCGGATTGGGAAGGAAGGGTCTTTGAAAACGAGGAGCCAGAGTAGGTTGGAACCTGTGGAATCTCTTGGTTGGGGAGCGCTCTCTGTCGAGCTCAGCTTGAAACTCCCTCTGCCGAGTATCAACCTTTATGGCCAAGGCGACTAGATCTTCCCAGCGGGATGGAATTTCCCTGGACACCAGATCATTTTTGATGCGCATCGCCAGGCCGTTGTAGAAGGCAGCGTGATACCCGTCATTATTCCACGAAGTCTCAGCAACCAGGGTGCGAAACTCGATGGCGTACTCTGGGACAGGGCGAGTTCCCTGTTGGAGTTGGAACAGGCGTGCAGAAGAAGCAGTGGCACGACCCGGAGCATCAAACACAGTACGGAGTTCGCGAACGAAGGACCTGGCATTGTCAATGATAGGATCTTCCTTCTCCCATAGAGGTGAAGCCCATTCCAATGCCTTCCCTTGCAGGCGGGAAAATATGAAGCCCACCTTGGCACGCTCGGAGACAAATTGGCCGGGTAAAAGTGCAAACTGGACCTCGCACTGGTTGACAAACCCGCGGCAAGCTTCGGGGTCACCACTGTAGAGTGGGGGAGCCGGAATGCGGGGCTCGGAGACCTGGAGTGGAGACACAGGTACAGGTACAAGAACAGGGTGCGTGGACGCGCTGGCGTCAGCGACCGACGCGCTGACGTCAGCGACCGATGCGCTGGCGTGTGCGACCGACGCCGGCGCACATTATTGATGCCGACGTCCGTTCCGTCGCCGGCGACCAATCAGGGTGCGGGAAGAGGTCGGCATCATCCAGCTGCATCCGTGAGGAACCAGGGAGCCACCACCCTGGACGCCATCTTGGCCACCATTTTGGAAACCGATCTCGGACTCCATTACACAGGTCCCATACCTGTATAAAGGGGAAGTGTATATTTTTGGATCAAGCAAGGACCTATGTCCGCCCCATGAATACACACTGCTTGCCTTTGATTTTATTCATGAGGGGCAAGGGGAGGCACATAGTCTTCTCCACTCTCACCCCCTACCTGTTCCCTAACTTGCAACTCATTTAGATACACGGGTTACTTAGGAAGTCTCTGTTGGCACAGGCCAAAATGGAACCTGCCAGCCATAATGCTGGGATAGCACTGCCTTGTACCTGCACCAAACACCAGATCTCCATTCCACTGCTAGATGTAGAGAGCAGCCTTAAGGGGCATATTTTGGGTCCCTTCCACTTGCATCTGCAGTCTCTGTAAATGACCCCTCGTGATATCAAATATCACAATATAAATCAGGAATAATATCAAAGAGGTTCCAAAACGTTTTCACTGTGCCCCTAAAGAGTGTATAGTAGTAGATGAAGAACCATTCTTTGGTCATTTAGGGGTTAGTGGGGAGATTTGTTGTTTGACTTGGTATTTATTGTGACTACACCATGACGACTTCAGTAACTTGGGATGTGGTCAAATATTGATCCAAAAAAGGGAGACTTTTACCCCAAAAACATTTAAGATACTTCTTTTTTAAAGCTACGTCATCCCCTATATCCACACCTAAAGTCCTGGGGCAGGTTGTTCTCATAAAGCAGTGATCCCCAACCAGTAACCTGTGAGCAACATTTTGCTCTTCGACCCCTTGGATGTTGTTCCCAGTGGCCTCCAAGCAGGTGCTTCTTTTTGAATCCCTGGTTTAAAGGCAAGCTTTAGTTGCATAAAAACTAAAACAGAGCCTCCTGTAGGCTGCAAGTCCACATAGAGGCTACCACTACCCAATCACATCCCTTATCTGGCACCCCAGGAACTTTTTGCATGATTTCTCTCCAACATTATTTTATACTTGAGTGTGGCATATGGGTAAAAAAGATTGGGGACCCCTGAGAATAATGATTTCCACTGCTTAGTAAAGAGTCTGGAGTCTATTAGGGACAGCCCAAAGTCAGAAAAATTATTTTTGGGTTTTTTTTTTAATTTCTAGGTTTAAAAGATTTAGAGGGGTTGTTCATCTTTCAGTAAAAGAAGTGTTTCACCTTTAAGTTAACTTTTAGTATGTTATATAATGGCTAATTCTAAGCAACTTTTAAAATATTTTTTATAGTTTTTAAATTATTTGCCTTGTTCTTGAAACTTGTTCTAAAATTTTAAGCAACTTTTAAATTGGTCTTCATTATTTAATTTTTTATAGTTTTTAAATTATTTGCCTTGTTCTTTAAACTCTTTCCAGCTTTCAGATGGAGGTCACTGACTCCATCTTAAAAACAAATGCTTTGTAAGGCTACAAATTCATTCTTATTGCTGTTGTTATTACTCCTCTTTCAATTCAGGCCTCTACTATCCCTATTTCAGTCTCTTATTCAAATCAATGCTTGGTTGCTAAAGTAATTTGAACCCTAGCAACCAAATAGATGCATTTGCAAACTGGAGAGCTGCTGAATAAAAAGCTAAATAACTCAAAAACCACAAATAATAAAAAATTAAACCCAATTGCAAATTGTCTCAGAATATCTATCTCTACATCATACTAAAAGTTAATTTAAAGGTGAACAACCCCTTTAACTTTTAGAATGATCTAGAAAGTGATATTCCGAGACAATTTGCCATTGGTTTTCATTTTTTATTATTGGTGGTTTTAGATTATTTAGATTCTAGCAATCTGGTTGCTAGAGTCCAATTTAATATAAGGACCCACATAGAAAGATGAATTGTTAAAGTAGCAATAACAAAAATGTGTAGCTTTGCAAAGTATTTGTTTTTTAGTTGGACCCCCATTTGAAAACTGGAAGGAGTCAGAAAAAAAGGCAAACAATTAAAAAAAATCTATAAAATAAAATAAATAATGAAGACCAATTGTAAAGTTGCTTAGAATTGAGTTAACATTTAGCTGAACCACCCCTTTAACTAGAAAAAAAACACAACAAATAAAAGAGAAAGAGAACTTTTAGTTGACAACAGAAAGATGTAACTTTTAAGCTGGCCATAGACGCACAGATCCTATCGTACGAATTGAGGATTCGTACGATTTCCGGATCGTTTGTGGAGAGTGCCGACATCTTTCGTCCAGTGGAGATCGTCGTTTGGTCGATCGGACAGGTTTGATTTTGACCCGACCAATCCCGTCAGAGCCCGTTGCGCATCGTAATCAGATCGTTCAGCCATACGGCCGAACGTTCAGATTACCCCCGATATAGCCATGCTCGTTAATGGCATATCGGGGAAAGATCCGCTCATTTGGCGATGTCACCAAATGAGCAGATCTTTACGTCTATGGCCACCTTAACATGTAGCATGTCCAGCAATAATTCCTGTTTTTATTTAACATATAAGAAGCCAATGTGGGTGCCGTTCTCCAAAAGTCAAACAATATTAACGGCATTAAGTGCTGAGCAGCTTTTCCCTCTAAGGGCTAGTTTAATTGGGTGTACTGGACTGTCATGTATAGTTATAGTTTGCCTGGTACAGTTGAGCTCTCGGCATATCTGAGCAATTTGCTGGTAGCTTCAAATTCTTCCCATGCCTCACCAGAGTCATCCTGGCTGCAGAAATGTTAAACATTTTTATGCATAATTTCTCTCATGGCTCCCAATTGTGCCATCTGAGGAGTCAGAAATATGTTGAAATTGAATATATTTTTCTATAATAGAACATAGAGCTTAGGTGAGGGCAGGACCACTAAATATGATTAAAGGTACCTTTACTTCTGGACTGTAACTAGTCTCGATGTTATTTTTAAATTGTTTTTCTTAATCGCTTTATTCCCTAGATTTACATTAAGGAGTAATTACTATTGAAATGAAGGAGAAGGGGGAGAAAGAAAAAAACTGGTGGAGAACACCCTAAGATAGACAAGAATGGTAGGGCACAACACAGAATATTAATCTTACAAATACAAGCAGTTATACGGTGTCTATTAAAGAGACTGTAAGATTTATTAATTTCATTAAGTAGCACTTTAAGTGCGGAAAGAAGTTGTTTTTTATGTTTTATTATTGAAGCAAGTAGCACAGAAACCCTTGTGTGTGTGTGTGTGCGAGAACGCTCGCATTCTGTCATTTTATGAAGCTGATTTATCATGATGTCTGGAAATGGCTGTCATGTTGATAAATGTTTTGTAGAGCACAATTGGCTTCAGAGGTTTCTTTGTTTGTTTTGTTTTTGCATAGATTTCAGGAGTATTTTTCGCACCATTTGATAACTTAAAGCCCATTATTCCATATGATTTTGTTCCAATAAATTCACATTTATTCCTCAAGAAAACTGACAGTTGCATAATCAGCTTTTTTTTGTGTTCTTCTATGAACGTGACATATTAATGCGCTGATCTGAGTTCACCGGCCCTTTGGTGTTAATGGTATTTTCTTAATGATGAGAAAACAAGTGTGTTTTACAGTAATGGTTTAATTATAGTATATTCTGTATATATATATTATTTAAACACTCAAGTTTGTAACTCATTTATTGCTCTGTGTGGGCTGTGGAACAGTTCTGGAATTCCATGGCTCTTGGTGTATACAGGTGTAGGACCTGTTATCCAGAATGCTCAGGACCTGGGGTTTTCTGGATAACAGATCTTTCCATTATTTGGATCTTCATACCTTAAGTCTACTACAAAATCATGTAAACGTTAAATAAACCCAATAGGCTGGTTTTGCTTCCAATAAGGATTAATTATATCTTAGTTGGGATCAAGTACACGGTATTGTTTTATTATTACACAGAAAAAGGAAATCATTTTTCAAAATTTGCATTATTTAGATAAAATGGAGTCTATGGAAGATGCAATTGGTTTTACTTTTTTATTATTTGTGGCTTTTGAGTTATTTAGCTTTTTATTCAGCAGCTCTCCAGTTTGCAATTTCAGAAATCTGGTTTCTAAGGTCAAAGTTACCCTAGCAACCATGGATAGATATGAATAAGAGGAGGGAATAGAAATAGGAAAGGGCCTGAATAGAAAGATGAAGAATAAAATGTATCAATAACATAGCATTATAGAGCATTTGTATTAAAATGGGGTCTTTGACCCCCATTGAAAAGCTGGAAAGAGTTAAAAAAAAAGGCAAATAATTCAAAAACTAAAGAAAAAATGAAGGCCAATTGAAAAGTCAACAGACTAAAAGTTTACTTAAAGGAGAACTAAACCCTAGAAATTAATATACCTAAAAAAGCCTTATTTTTTATACTGAACTTATTGCACCAGCCTACAGTTTCAGCTTGTCAATAGCAGCAATAATCCAGGACTTCAAACTTGTCACAGGGGGTCACCATCTTGGAAAGTGTCTTTGACACTCACATGCTCAGTGGACTCTGAGCAGCTGTTAAGAAGCAAAGTTAATGATTGTTGCAAATTATCAAACTGAAAATGAGGTTAGTCTGTAATATAAGCTGATGCTACAGGGCTGATTATTAAATTCCGATGCTAGTTGCACTGGTTTCTGAGCTGCCATGTAGTAATTATCTGTATTAATTACTAATCAGCCTTATATTGTGACATTTTTATTCTATATGTACTGTATATCTCTAAGCACATTAAGTGACAGCAGCACAGAGCATGTGCAGTGAATCAGCAGAAAAGAAGATGGGGAGCTACTGGGGCATCTTTGGAGACACAGATCTTTACTGCTAAAGGGTTTTGGTTGCCTTGGGCTGGTACAGAAGCACAAAACATAATGTACAACATTTCTAGCTGCTTCTTTGGTTAAGCTTTAGTTCTCCTTTAAAGGTGAACCAGCCCTTAAACAAGTAATTTGCCACTATTGATGCAACATGCCAAGGGAACCCCGGAATTACCGATAGGGCCAGGTTGGCAAGTTATTCTAGGTTTCCCTTACATCAGTGCGTGCATGTAATTCAGTACAGCAGCCAAAAGGGGCACATTGGCAAGGGAGTAGCGCGAGTGATGTATGTTATTGTGTGTGTAAACTACTGTGTGTACATTGCTGTTTGAAAATGTGTGATATGTAAGTGTTGGGTTCATAGATGTTTGAGTGAGTTTCTGATATGGGGAGCCAGGTATGATTTGCTAAGCCGGCCACTAGGTGGTGCATGAAAGGTATTAGGAGTGTGGATGCAGCATACAGCCCAATAACTAGGAAGGTGGTAACTCTAGAGCAGGAGTCCCCAACCTTTTTTTTATCAGTGATCCACATTCAAATGTAAAAAAAATGTGGGGAGCAACAGAAGCATGAAAAAAAGTTCCTGGAGGTGCCAAATAATGAATATGATTGACTATTTGGTAGTCCTTGGCACTGTTTAGCTATAAACCTGATTTTTATACAACAAAAACTTGCCTCCAAGCCAAGGATTCAAAAACAAGCACCTGCTTTGAGGCCACTAGGTACTACATCCAAGAGGTTGGTGATCAACATGTTGCTCACGAGCCACTGGTTGGGGACCACTGCTCTAGAGGTATAAAAAGAGACCACACACTGGTTTTAGGGTATTAGTCAGGAGGGAAGGGCACGGAACAGAAGACTGGAGGTGAAGAGAACCGGAATAGGAAGGAGTTTGAGCTAATTTAGTGAGCATGAGCTGCCTAACGCCACAACGAGGAGGGTAGTGGGGACAGTGCCCTGGTGCATTTTCCACAGCATAGGGACTCAAGAGAAATGGTTTAGACCAGTAGTAGGGTTTGATGGGCTTCGTGCTAGTGGTCTCCCAATGGGAAAAAACTGGTCGGAATTGTAAAGGGGCACCCATGGGGAATGTCGGATTACTGAGACAGGGATTCATAGTGACTGGAAGATGCAAAGGAACATGTATGGAGGCATATAACTTTCTGAATTACCAACACACTTCCACTCGTGCATCTCTTCTGCGCTTGCATTCATAATTGGGGAAGTATAATGCACCACTGAATGTGGAAGCTTGATATTAAACAGAAAAGAAAATATAATACAAGACAGAACTGGTCTTAAATTATAAGAACTACTTGCCAAGGTCTAAAGTAAATGTCATTAAAGAACCACAATACTGAGAATTTCATTGGTTCTACTTCTATAACAATTTCAGCATCATAATGTAAGCTGATTAAGCTTATATTTTATCGATGAAGTACATACTCACACTCATACAATAAATGCAGCTTGCCACGTGCCTGCTTCTTTGACTATGTAAGGTATTAAATAAAACTGCTTTTAGGCAGCAAAGCTAAAACACAGGACAAGTGCATTTTATCTTTGCTGCTAGAGAATTGAAAAGTGTATGATTTTATTAAATAAATCCTGTGTAACTGGGTAGGTCCAAAGCACCTTATATAGTACAAGTCACACATATTAGAGGAAATTTGCAGAAGGCAGTGTGTAGATGGCAAATAATGCAGTTTCAAAGCCTCTTGCATACAGCAGTCTGTATTCAGCAATGCTCTATCCAAGATTGGGTGGGCAACTGGCCACGGTCTATATCCAAAATTGGGGGGCAATCTCTATCCAAGATTGGGAAGTGGGCAGTGGGAGACACTAAAGTGTTCCCCCTTTTGCCCCTTACTTTTCCCAATATTGCACATCATTCAGACACACAAGTTAGGGAGCAGAAGGAGATTCTATGGCAAATGGTAAGTATATGGCCTCCTGATAATCCAGTGTGAGAAGCAGGGTGTAATATATCCCAGGGGCAGTGGAGTAACGATAGAGGAAGCAGACCAAGCAGTCGGGGGGTTGGGGAACAGAGGGGCCCCGGACTGTGGGGTCTGCTCCCTCTATAGCTAATAAGAAACCCCCTCCTTCCCAGGCAATCGCTAACCGGCAAGAAAGGGGACGTAAGTTGGGGCAGGATGTGGGTGGAGTCAGGTTGAGAGTGGGTGGAGACGGGGTAGGACAGAGGTGTATCATGAATGGAGTGGAGTGGGAAGTGGGTGGGAGGATGGGGATCAGAGTGCGCCACACCCATCTGAAGTTTTTTTTTGCAGGGGGCCCGGCACACTATAGTTACGCCACTGCCCAAGATGCAAGTGCTTTAGGCACACAATTTAAAAAGTGGCAGAGGATGCAGGTCACAACAGGGTCATACATACATTTTGCTCTATGTTAGATGGTAGGCACAGGGTTGGCCTACACCCAATAACAAAGTTATGTGCACCTATAGTCATTAGCTGTTGTGATCTTTTCAACCTGTTAATTGAATGTGCTTTGATCAGTTATTAAATGGGCATCATTTGGGGCCCCTAAGTTGGATTGTCATGTTTTGGGTAGCCGAGGATGAGTAGAGCATAACAGAGCTTTATTAGCAGAGTCATGCAGGCATTACACAACAGCAACTGCCACCTCTAAGCCACCAGGAAGCACGCACAGCACAAGTATGAGCACAGTGACATTCACAGGCCACCCGCACGAACACCACATATCCCAGCCAGTTTCTAATGTCTGTTTTGAACCGGAAATGTCACAACCCTGACAAAGCCTGCGCCTGATTTATGTCAAAACACAATTGTGTCAGTTTCAGTGCATATGGCTCAAGTGTGGTGGATACAACTTGGAGCATCACAGCGATTACTCTGGAATTCTTGGGGAAAATGCGGCATTGTGGGTAAAACACACATGGGGCTATGTAATAAAAGGATGCTTAAATTTCCCAGGTGCGGTAACCCACAGCAATGAATGACCAGGTAGCATTTCCTGGTCACCAGAAAAGCAAGCATCTTATTGGCTGCTATGGGTTACTGCACCTAGGCAAACGTAGTGCCTTTTAATAGTGATTTGTGTCCAAAATTGCACATTAAATAGACTTGCATTCATAAATGGGGCTTATTAAATCCTTTGCAGTATTCTATAAATTATGCTCTTTCCCAGATGCTTTACAATTCAATATTCAAACTGCTTGTTTGGCAATAATTAGTATAGTTGCTTCACAATATAAAAACATAGTTGTTTATGACTCTTTTACTCCTGTAATCCCTAGGTGCAGGTACTGTTAGTACTGTACTGTACTGTGGCTAGAATTTATAAAGTGCCAACATATGTCACGGCGCTGTACAATAGATAAAGATTGCAAATGATGTCATGCCCCACTCCTATGAATTTGTAGTGGCCCTTTAACAAATATAATCCCCCTCTCCAATATACGCACTCTCATCTCATTTGATTCTGTACAGCTCAGAATCAGCCGTATATATCTGCTGGCCGCCTCCATGGCTCCCGACACCAATATTTCTGCATAAATAACCTTTCTTTGTTTATTCAATTTGATCATCTCCTACCAGTTCTTCTGTATTCTAAATTGCTTCCATCACTGTAGTATAAAAGCAATCCATATTTAGTTGATGCTGCTACGGAATAAAACATGGCAATAATAACCCGGACAGCAACATTTAGGCGTGTGCAAGTGATTATTTTGCAAACTAGCACATAGCACTCACAATTAGCCATCTCCCTCTGTCTGTCTGTATTCCACTTTGTTTTCTTCCTTTGCTTTCGGGTCCCTGTAGTGCAGATTTATTCATGCACAGAACGGCAAGCAGCTGGGCTTCACAGGCTGTTGATGAGAATGGATCACTTTTACACCAATGGGAAATCTTTTGTCAATACGCACTTGCAAGCGTTCCATAAGAACAAATAGAACAGAGCTACACGAGCAGCGCCAAAAACACCCTTTGTACACATGCCCGCTTAGAGTGAGTGAGAGTCTGTCTTGCAGTTGGTCTGCTTGTAAACATGTTCTCAGCTGCTGCTACACTTCCTCCAAGTAATCGCTATCACATGCATGCAAAAGAGGACTTCTTTAAGGGCCCTTACTCACGGGCGTTTGAAGCTGCGCTCCCCTGCGTTCCGGTTTTATGCATTCAGCCGCAGGGGAGCGCAGGAGTAGACAACTGGATTCTCACACAGACGCATGTAAGCGCAGAATGCAGGTAAAATGCAACATGCTGCGTCCCAACCTGCGTTTGGCGCTTACATGCATCTGTGTGAGTACAGCCGCATTGAAAAGAATTCAGTGTGTCTATTCCTGCACTCCCCTGCGGCTGAACGCATGAAACCGGAACGCAGGGGATCACAGCTTCAAACGCCCGTGAGTAAGGGCCCTTAAGGGGTTGTGCACCTTTGAATTAACTTTTAGTATATTAAGAGTGATATTCTGAGGCAATTGGTTTTCATTATTTATCATTTGTGGTTTTTCAGTTATTTCATTTTTTTATTCAGCAGCTTCCTAGTTTGCAATTTGGGCAATCTAGTTGCTAGGGTCCAAATTATCCTAGCAACCTTGCATAAAAGACAGGAACATGGATAGGAGGGGCCTAACTAGAAAGCGGAGTAATAAAAAGTAGCAATAACAGTACATTTGTAGCCTTACAGAGCCATCATTTTTAGATTGGGTCAGTGACCTCCATTGAAAGAAGAAGGCAAATAAATCAAAAAGAAAAAATGAAGGCCAAATGAAAAGTTCCTTAGAATTAGCCATTCTATAACATACTAAAAGTTAACTTAACAGAAAATATAATGTTTAATATATGTTTAATATAAATTCACTAAACAGACACAATAGTTTGCAGCATTCTAATGTCGTTTTAATACCGCATGTAGGAAATGACGCACAGCTTGTAGGTCCAACATTCCTGTTACTGACATTATATTTGGCGTATCCGTCTTGTCGCATCCGCTTCCTCTCGCCGCGTCAGATCGGAACAAGCCCTTTCGACCAAAATTTGATTTACAAAACCAGGGATCCACAGAATCCACTATTTTGGATCCTGCAGACCCCTGAATCCTTTGCAAAAGATTTGGCCAAATACCGAACCTAATATGCAAATGAGGGGTGGGAAGGGGAAACATATTTTACTTCCTTGTTTGGTGACAAAAAGTCACGTGATTTTTCCTCACTGCTCCTAATTTGCATATGCAAATTAGGATTCAGATTCGGTTCGGCCAGGCAGAAGGATTAGGCCAAATCTGAATCCTGCTGAAAAAGGCTGAATCCCGAACCGAATCCTGGATTCGGTGCATTAAAAACGCAAACCTGCAATACAGTCAGTTTTAAATCTAGAGCAATTTCACAAATCAGCAAAGAATATTTTTGCAGTGAAAAAATGGCAATGGACTCCGATGTATGCTGCTCGGAAAAGGTCACTGTGGAAAGAGTCGTCGCTAAAAAAAAAAAGTCGCCCATAGACTCCAATGTATTTTGCTGGAAAATTCATTCGCTACATGCATCAAACACACAGACACACCCATTGTCCAGTTCAAATGAATGCCTCGGCACCAGGGGCACTAATAGTCATTAATGGGAAGCATAAGCAAAGATTAAGTTTTGCAAGGAAGAATTATGATGAGAATGGTATTTCATATCTTAGTCATTCATCAACCTCCTTTTCAGGTTAATGCACAGAAACATTTGGCAAGTCCTATGCTAGCCACACTGATAAATATGGATTTATTTTAAGCCAGTCATTCGCTTGAGTATGTTAACCCTGCATAAATGCCTCTGACTAATGATTCAGTTTAAATGCAAGACAATATGCTTGGTATTGACTTATTCTTTGGTACAATCGCAAAGCTCTACACGGTCTATTAAAAAAAAAAAAACACCTGGCATATTAGGTCGTTCACCATCACAACCTTACACTGTACAATATTTCCTATAAATGTCTTACCTCCAGATTGGGTTCCTTTCTCTGAGAGTTGTAATGTAATTGCAAAGCCTTCCTACTAACACATCCAGAATTGCTAACAAAACCTCGCTTGTGGCTGCCTGTGTTATTGCGGCAATCTTCCTATATCGCGAAAGCACTTACACAGTGTCTTATCACATCACCTAAACAAGCATCTATCTTTTCTTATTGCTTCTGTATCAGCCAGCTGTCTCTCCGTGCTCTCTATCTCGGAAATACACTTTGTCGCCAAGTTTTAGATACAGTATTCTCTCAATTTTGATAAAAAGAGCTCTTATTAAGGATTAGAATTTAATTCAAACAAAAAACGTTTGCGAAGATCATGCCAGTTATGGATGAATATACATTTTTAACCCATGAAAGTTTCGTGTTGTCTTGTAAGACCTTTCTATGGAATACCTAACATAGTAACAAAGTAAGTTAGGATGAAAAAAGACACACGTCCATCAAGTTCAACCTTTTAACTCTATTTTAACCTGCCTAACTGCCAGTTGATCCAGAGGAAGGCAAACAACCCCATTTGAAGCCTCTCCAATTTGCCTCAGAGGATGAAAAAATTCCTTCCTGACTCCAAGGTGGCAGTCGGACCAGTCCTTGGATCAACTTGTACTATGAGCTATCTTCCATAACCCTGTATTCCCTCACTTGCTAAAAAGCCACCCAACCCCTTCTTAAAGCTATCTAATGTATCAGTCTGTAAAACTGATTCAGGGAGAGAATTCCACATCTTCACAGCTCTCACTGTAAAAAACCTGATGAAGGAGCAATTTCATAGCAAACACGGTGCAATCCTATCATCTCACGGTTTCTCCCGCATAATCCTGTTGGCTTTTTTTTAGAATGTTAGTGCAAACACTCCCAAGCAGGTGCTATTGTGCCAGTGATGGCTTAAAATCAGTAGACTATGATAACTATCTTGGTTGGTCCTTTCAGGGCTGGAACCAGGGGTAGGCAGAAGAGGCACATGCCTAGGGTGGAAAGGTGGAGGGGCGCCTGGCAAGTACATCTTCTGCCGCCTTCCACCAGGTTCAGACTCTTGTGTCCCCCACCTTTACAGCTCTTATCGTATCCTTGCAATGGTTGGTTAGTCCATGCTCTCTAATGCACACACTCATGCATGTGATGAGGGAGGCAACATAGTCAGCTGGGTTGCCTAAGGCACCCGGTTTGCTTATCCTGGCACTGGGTCCTATGTCCTATGGCAGGTCATGAAAGCAGGTTTCCTGTGTGGGGCGTGAAGTAAGAACCTTCTTAAAACAGAGGGTAATCACATGGCTCTCAACAACACTGTCTTAAAACGAAAAATGAAAGGCTTTAACCTTTATTTAAGGAATTATAGGTGGAAACCAACAAATATCTATTTGATGTCCGTGTGGCCAACTAAGCACCAAGAATGGCTGGTTAAATAGATATATAGTCAAACTTGCAGAGAGCCTGTATCGATCTTAGCTCTCATCAGTGCAAGATATTGGAACATGGTTTCTGAGCGGGTAAGACTCAGGGAGCAGCAAAGCGGAGGAACCATCATGGTTAGGGTGAGAAGAACTAAAAGGAACCCTTCTCAATGAAAGACATGCAAGTGATTCTTCTTAAAACTGAAGGTATTCACATGCCTCATGCTACACATGTATAATAAGGTATGGTAAGTCAAATTATCCAAGGTTTTTCTGCATGTAACATACCTGCATAGCACAATCTAGTCAACATGCTACTAGCTTCAGCTGGCCTTATAAGGATTCCTAACACCCAGTGATGGACAACGATGCCACTAAGTGCAGTGCTAAAGGCACAGAGCATTCTGCTTCATATTCAAGATGGTAGTGCCCATAGCTGCATAGTGACATCAAAGAGTCACATTGTGACGTCATCATGACACTTTTTCAAACTTCAAAATAAAAGGACACGAGACCCAGGATCAATGCTGAATATAGGTCTTTCTTGGTAAAATTCCTGGGTGTTCTCAAATGGATATTTTGCCTTGATCCTTTGGTTCCTGGCCTCCTGTCTTGATTCTGACTTCGCTACTAGCTCCCTGCCCTGATCATTTGCCTGGATATGGCTACAAACCTTCTTAACCCCTTTCTATAAAGAGCTTCCTCCTTGATCCAGCACCAACTGACTAGAGCCGTTAGGGCCTGACACTCCCATTTGTAAACTAAACTTTTAAATGGTCCCGACTCCAACCTACTAAAGCCAATAGGTCCTGACACTCCCCTTTATAAACTAAGCTTTTAATTGTACTTACATGTGACCATTAATGATGGCTTGTGCAACATTCAGAAAAACTCAAGGGGATTTCTTCCTCTGGTCTTCTCTTCTTAAAACCATTAAATGTATGCATTGGTGATTGCCTTTGGGCTGGAGCTTGTTAAAATAGAGATGACATTTTCCTTTAAGAACAGTTAAATGGCGGATTTCATTTTCTGGAAACAGATACTGCCACCAAAATATAGCACAAAATTACCATATTTTTCATGTTCGTTGTTGGTAACATTTCCACACAAAACGATTGCTTCTTACTAGGCTGCTGTATACAAAAATCATTTGCTGTTCTCACTCTAGGCTTGTAACTGCATTACGCTCTGGCAGAATGCATTATTGTCCATCGCAGCACAGAAGGGTTGAAAAAGAAGTGAAAGGGTTAATCATACACTCTGCCATAATTATGCTTGCTGACCTTGGGTAAGGACAGAGGCTAAACTGTACTGAAGCTCTATTCCCTCGTAATGTTATTTCTACTTGAACACATGTATAAAAGGGATCTGCTATGTAATTTTAACAAAGAGGAAGTTCTTTATCTTTAACTTACATCTCCCTTGTTGCCCTTCAAGTCAATTACTTGCAATTTTTCCACTGGACTTTTAAAGATATTGATCACATAGTCCATTAAGCTTCAGCCTCCATTCTTCCATTATCCCACCTTTACCCTTCTCTTCTTCCAGGTTAAACAAATAACATTTTTTCTGTTAAATTGCATTTTTTTGTATGTTATTTTCTAAAGGGAAATCTGATTTATCCTTAAGGCAGATACAATGGGAAGAAATAGTTCAATTTTTCATGAAGACATAACAAAACCAGCAAACGTATATTACCCTGTTCCTCTAAACAATTCATTATGAGCCTAGTTTAGAACATAAGGAATAAAATAAAGGAATAAAAACATAGAGCAGACATATGGCCCCTATATTATTTACTGGTGGCCCAGGGGTTGCATACTCTATGAAACAGCATAACGTAAGATCTTACCCATCACAAATAACATAACAACTCAGGAAAACCTTGAAGACGTACTATATGTAGCATCTTGAAGAGGAATGTGAATAATGTTGTGACATCAAGGGTGGAACTAAATGGGAAATACATCTTAGAATTTTTGCAAAATGTTGACAACCATATTCTGTGCCATTTTTTGCTTTACATTAAAGGCTAAGAACTCCCCAAGGAACTAGTGATTTCTGCTAAAGAAACACTGTCTGAAATGTTCCCTTGTGAGTGTTGTTGTATATCTTTGTGTGGAACTTTCATGTTAACGCTTGCTTCTGGGAGTAGACCAGAGAGATGAGCCCTTAATGTAACTTTGGCACAGGTTCTGATTCTGGAGACAGGCAGGGAAGGATCTCATTGCTGACATGTGGAGGCATATTTATTAAAGGTCATATTTTAGTGGTTTCAGAGGTTTTTGAAACCACAACTTAAACTCACTTTCTCTAAAACCACAAAGGTCATGACATGTTTTAAAAAAACAAACTGAAAAAGCTTGAAGTGGAAAAGCCGCAAAAACTGTGACTTTTTCATATTGTCCGACAAAAGCCTTTGTCAAAAATATCCGAAAACCTCTAAAACCACAAATCACAGTAAGATCTTCCAGTTGTTGTATCTGCCAGGACTTCTACATGTTTTTGACAGGTTTAAGCTGGAGTATATTTGTATTTGGAATTGTCGCAGTTTGCAACTTTTTCAGATTTTTGCCATGAAAAACACAGATATGAAAAATGTGCGGCTTAATAAATCAGCCCCTTAGTCATGAGCTTATGCTGTGCAAGGAACATAAAACTTCACAAAAATTCAGATTCTTTGTGGTGACTTCAGTGGTGCTCTATCTGGGAACTCTGTTGCTCAGGGGTTACTATTACAGCCAGAGCAAGTAGGGAATAAGATGGCACTCACGCATGCAAAATGTGCTGAATATGTTTAGTTTATTGAGATCTCCACACTACATTTCGGAGGACCCCGTTTTCTTGGAGAACACTTGAGAAAGAGGGTAGATCCTCTGAAACATTGCGTGGAGATCTCAATAAACGAAACATATTCAGCACATTTTGCATGCGTGAATGCCATCTTATTCCTTCTTGTTCGGAACATAGAACTTCCCATGTTGCTCAGGAGGACACTGACTTTATTTGTCATCTATAAGACTTCAGCACAGCTGCATCTATTGTAAAACCCTGCAGAAAACTTTAAGACACATACAATCATCACACCAGCTTATCAGGCTATTGTCTGTAAGGGGCCCAAAGGCTCAGCCAGGGGTAGCGGACCAAGGAGGAAGCACAGTCCAACCAGATCGAGGTATCCAAGAGGTTAAGAGAAAGGCAAAGTCAGGCAAAAGGGTCGGTACAGGCGGCAAAGGTTCAATAAACGGTTTTACAGGCAAGGTCAAGATCAGGATCAATAGCAGAGGTAAAATAAGACACCCATGAACTCACTATCTGGAACCTATTGTAGGGCACGGTCTGGAGTGTTCTGGCATCTTAAATAGCCCTCCTTTGGCGTCTTTTGTCTTTGCGATGGCGACCAATCCGGCGCTGGCATTTCCTGGTGACGCTGGCGTTCTTGCACAGGCATTTTTGCACTGGCGTCCAATCTGGGGCTGTCGCTGATAACACAGAGCTGCACCCAGGAAGCACCACGAGGATGCCGTCATCTTGCGGAAGGTGAGTTGTTTTCCTTACATTGTCTACATCTGGGATATCTAGCTACAGTTTGCTATCTATCAGTCAGTTCTATAGTTTCCTCAACTGCTTTAGTTGCATAACTCCAAGTAATTCAACTGGAGCTATATCAAGGCATTATTACTGAGCATATCTGTGTCAGACTGGGATGCCAGGGGCCCACCAGAAAACCTCAGACTGTGTTCCCACTTTCCAAACTATTATTCCTCCTCTCCTCAATCAACCTCTTTATTCTCTTAGTCTTTTATATCTACTTACTATACTTTATTATTCCGTTTGTAAGCCTCTTTTTTTTTTTACCATAAATAAATAGAGATGATCGTGAAATAGGTCAAATGGTTAGAAGCAAAAGGGTCCACTTGGGCCCATCATGAGTTTTCCTGGTATCAGGGTGGGCCAGTCCAACACTGCATATCTATCATATTTGCTATACTAATGAGGTAATGCAGAAAGCACTTAATCATAGGCCTATGATTAAGAGCCTATGATTAAGTGTTCATGACACGAAATGCGTAAGGCTGTTGACACAATAAAACTTTCTTCACTTTGAACTTTGCCTGGTGGAAGTTTTCCTTCATTGAGTGCCTGCTCTGAAAGGTTTTTCAGTTTGTCTGCTCCCCGTGCTGAGAATCAGGGAGGTGCACCCGGGCCTCTTCCCTCATGTGTTGAGTAATCACTTTATATTTGGAGACCCTTAAATCTCAAATTTATCAATGCAGGAAGCAACCATAATAAAAAATGTTATGAACACAAACTGTAGCTTACTTTCTATCTCTGTCACTTGCTCGGGCTCCCTTTCCTTTCAGATACAGGTATATGATCTAGTATCCAGAATGATTGGGACCTGGAGTTTTCCAGATAAAGGATCTTTCAGTAACTTGAATCTCCATACTTTAAGTCTACTAAAAAAAATCATTTTTTCATGAAATAAACCCAATAGGATTGTTTTACCTCCAATAAGTATTAATGATACAATCTTTAGAATCAACTACAAGGTACTATTTAATTATTACAGAGAAAAAGGAAATAATTTTTTAAAATTATGAACTATTTGATTAAAATGGTGTCTGCAAGAGACGGCCTTCCTGTAATTTGCAGCTTTCTGGATAATGGATTTCTGGATAACAGATCCCAATACCTGTACCATACTCAGAAAGCTCCTCTCCTATCCCATCACCATGAGAACTTGTTTTTATTCGCATTACCGTTAACCTTTCAATAATTTTCCGATGCAAGATTGTGGAATCGAATGCCTTCCAATTGGTGGGATAATCCACTGTCAACGGAGGGAGTTAAGCGCATTTCCTACTTTAAAATACTGGTGATCTGCTCTGGCTTCATTGTGCAAAAATGCTTTTCAAAAAAGCAGACTGCAAAATGACTTTGACATTTTAAACATATGATTTTTTTACAAATCAGTATGAGGCCAGGTTTTGTAAAGCGACTTGATGTACCCTTATGCTCTTCTGCAGAAAGCTTCTCCGTGTTATCCTTTCTTTCCTTCTGTTATTAAACAGTTGATTAGGGAGCACACAGATAATCTCAGTGCTGGAGACAGAGGCCAAGTTTGATGGAAGAATAGTACGGAAAAAGGCAGCTTTGAAGCCGCTAATTTACCCTGGCTAGCATGCAGCACACTAGCCAATATATTTGAAATTATTTTGAGCTTTCCAGCCAAATACTTTCATAAAGAGATTTAAAAGTGCGAGTAAGATAATTAAACCTCTCTTTCAAGAGTATTGACTTGGGGAGGGGTAGAATAAGTAAATGTCTCACTGCCCCTATAAAACATTAAGGCTCTTAGGAGGCGAGTTTGTTTTTCATACTTTAGACTAGTCACAGCCTCATGATCATTTGTCCCTGGTTCTCGGTTCAGTATTGGTTTTGAGAAACGATGAGGAAAGGGAATGAGTTTCTACAGCTTTACAGGAGACCAATGAAAATGTTGTTTTCCTATAAATGACTCCCTGGATGCTTCAGTCCAGTAACTACATTAGGATGGCTGGGATGCTAAGTGCTTGGTAGAAAAGTCATATTGTTCTAAGAAAACGCTGCTCTGAAATGTCTCTCCCTCTACACAGATACTGTAGATATGATAGTATGATAAAAATAAAATGTCACTCATAGGTACTTTTTGCAAAAACATTGAATATATGAATTTGGTCTCCCTCTTTCTCAATCATGTTGTGCTTAAAAAAAGGAAACACTTTACCATACAGTACTACCTTCTTTATGAGGGTTTGGGGGAAGTGATGAGCCTTTATGGAGCATGTCACCGCTAGTAAACCTGAAAGTTTTACGGAATGATACCAAGAGTTCCATAAATCGGCCGCAGCTTGGGAGACGGCCTGAATGCATGAATAAAATAGCATTATGAGAGGCATTAAGAGCAGACTAAACTACTATATCTACAGTAGAATAGAAGAACAACTGCAAATCTTCCCAGTGTGAACAAATACAAGATTTTCGATGCACGTCATACAATACAGGGATGGGACCTGTTATTCAGAATGCTAAAGACCTGGGATTTTCCAAATAACAGATCTTTCCATAATTTGAATCTTCATACTTACTAGAAAATCAGCATTATATAAGCCCAATAGGCTGAATTTTCTTCCAACAAGGATTAATGATATCTTAGTTGGGATCAAGTACAAAGTGCTGTTTTATTATTACAAGGGAATCATTTTTTAAAAAAATAATTCGGAGCATTTTGGATAATGGGTTTCCAGATAATGGATTCCATAACTTTACCACAAACTTGCTGAATAGATGTTCATTATTTTGTTCCACATATATTCACATTTCATCAGGGATTGTACATTTCCTACATACAAAAGGTTATTATTAGATAGAAGCAGGGCCGGAACTAGGGGTAGGCAGAAGAGGCAGCTGCCTAGAGCGCAATGATAGGGGGGGAGAGCACTGAGCATCTACCTCTAAAATTGTCTTCTGCCTACCCCTAGTCTATGTTCACACCTCTCAATCTTACTACCCTTCCTTCCCTCCCTGTCACCATCCCCTCTCTCACGCTCCCCTCCCTTTCCTCCGTCACTCTCTTCTCCCTCCATTGCTCTCTCCTCCCTCCTGTCACCATCTCCTCTGTCAACTCACCCCTCCCTCTCCTCTGTCATGCTCTCCTCCCTCCATTGCTCTCCCCTCCCTCCTATCACCATCCCCTCTGTCACTCTTCCCTCTCTCCGTTCTCCTCCCCTCTGTTGTAATCTTCTCCCTCCATTGCTCTCCCCTCCCTCCTATCACCATCCCCTCTGTCAACTCACCCCTCCCTCTCCTCCATCACGCTCTCATCCCTCCAGTCACCATCCTCTTTGTCACTCTCGCCTCTCTCCCTTCTCCTCCCCTCGGTCGTAATCTCCTCCCTCTCCACCGTCGTTCTCCCCTCTCTCCTGTCACCATCTCCTCTGTTACTCTCCCCTCCATTACACTCTCCTCCCTCCCATCCTTCGTTCTCCCCTTCGTTCCGGACATAAGTAGTATTATGAAAAAAACGAGGTTGGGTTTTAATCTGCCTTTAATGTAAGTATGTTAGACAATGATCAAAAATATGATGTAACAAGTATTCTGAGATAATAACAGAAACATGTCTAGCAGTGCAGAATAATGGAGGATTGTGAAGGTAAATAAACATTCATATTATAAACAATTCAGAAGGTATCTGCTTCCTGCAGAATTTATGCCAACTAGGAGAACAGTTTATATGTGGTTTTAATTTTAGGTTACAAGTTCTTCTCTGCTTAAAATATCTAAAGATGCCCTTCCTTAAACTGTGCTGAGCAAATTGTTCTGATTGAGTCAAGCATTCTACTTATTTATTTATTGTGATTTATTAAAATTCATGACTTTCTGTATGTAGATACATGTGTCATTATCATTAGCTGCCATAGATTGCACTGATAACATTGTGAAATGCTTCACTGTAATTAAATGAGATCACCAGCATAGCAAAGGTTGGAATATTTCCTACTGATTTTTTAAAGGGGTTGTTTGCCTTGAGTATGATGTAGGAAGTGATTTTCTAAGACAATGCAAATGGTTTTCATGTTTTATTATTTTCAGTTTTATTTTAGCAGTTTGTAATTTCGGCATTCTGGTTGTAGGGCCCAAGTGACCTTAGTAACCATGCGTTGATTTAAATAAAAACTGGAATATGAATAGGAGAATAGAAGGACGAGTAATAAAAAGCAGCAATAACAAGACATTTGTAGCCTTACAGAGCATTTGTTTGTTAGATGGACTCAGTGACCCCTATTTGAAAGCTGGAAAGAGAAGAAGAAAGCAAATAATTAAAAATATATATAAAAATAAATAAATCATTAAGACCAATTGAAAAGTTCCTTAGAATCGGCCATTCTGTAGCATACTAAAAGTTAACTTAAAGGTGAACCACCCCTTAAAGGAAACTGCAGCATGACATGGGTGCATGCAGAAATTAATGTATAACCATCAGCAACATTCAGTTTAATGGTTTATGACCTGTCCTAATGTCACTTTCTCCCTCTTTAACTTCGTACATCGATCTCCACTGATCTCTTAGCTCATTGTGATAGTTTTGCACCTGAAAACATAGTTTGGCGCTCAATAGAATAGTCTGAATTTTATTGTTTTTAAAGGAAAGGAAAGAAAACATTTTGACTAGAAACAATATGTTCATTATTAGTAATTAACACCTACGACTGAAAGAAGGTTTGCTAAAAAAAAAAAAAAAAAAAGGCTTTAATCTGCAAATTAATTTCCTAGTGGCAAGGGGAATTATTAACACATTTAATTAAATACAAGTCAAACGAGAGGAATTTGCTTTCTTTTATTAAATACAAATAGACCCCAATATTGTGATAAAAGCATCATTCCAAGAGAAATGTTTTTATAATATCCGATGTAGCGCATGTCTGAAATATTAAATATTACTGGAAATGTTTCAGCTCATTTATCAGTTTAGTTGCTAAGTTGGAATCTACAGTATATTTCAGGTATGGGGTCGGTTATCTTGAAACCTGTTACCCAGAATAGAGTTCTGCAGCGGGTCGGGTACCCGCGGGTTACCAGCAAAAACCTGTGGTACCCTGCGGGTTGTGGATAAAAGTTCCAGGTCCGGGTATAGACGCGGGTCTGTAATAATAAAACAGTAGATTGTACTTGACCCCAACTAAGATATAATTAATTCTAATTGGGAGCATAACCAGCCTGGATTTATTGAATCTTTAAATTATTTTCTAGTGGATTAAGGGCAGAGACACACACTCAAATTTGTGGAGATTAGTCGCCCAGTGACAAATCTCCTCTTCTTCGGGGGGACGAATCTCCCCAAACTGCCTTCCCCTGCCTTCCCAGCAGCTATAATGTAAATAGCTGGCGGGAAAACTAAGCGCTCCAAGTGCCATTTACATTCTAGCCGGCGGGAAGGCAGAGGAAGGCAGTTCAGGGAGATTAATCGCCCCGAAGAAGAGGAGATTTGTCACTGGGCAAATAATCTCCCCAAATCTGAGCATGTGTCTCTGTCCTAAAGGTATGAAGATCCAATTTATAGAAAGATGTGCTAGTCAAAAACCCCAGGTCCTGAGCATTTCATATAATGGTTTAACTGATTTTTACTCAATACTTTTTTTCTAGCTCTGAAGAGAAGAAAAAGTTAATACTTGTGACAAAGGCTGCATTTGAGGTTAATTAGTAGCGTTAATAGAATGAAATCTGGCAAAAACGTGCCAATTTTCCTAATGTAATGTTTTATGAACATTGTCCTGCAAGCAATGTAGCTCATGCAACCACCGGGAGACCATCGCTCTGTGGTGCTTGCTGGAAGAATCCCGGCAGTTTTCTCAAAATAGGTGCACCAGCCCGGGGTTTCGGGTACGTACAAGCAATCACTTGGGCGTACCTAACTTTCAGCACCACCAAATATAAGACCTTTCCTTCTACTTTAAACGAGAATCCCGGCAGTTTTCTCGAAATAGGTGCACCAGCCCAGGGTTTCGGGTACGTACAAGCAATCACTTGGGGGTACCTAACTTTCGGCACCACCAAATATAAGACCTTTCCTTCTACTTTAATAAGTGCAGAAGTGCAGGTCGGTTTCTTAGATGCTAAATAATTAAGAAAATGCAAAAATTATTAACCATTCTTCTTCAGTACCTACAAAGAAGCTTGGAGAATGATGCAGGTTCAACTAGCTAGATGGGGCTCCTATAAAACTGTAATGACTTCAAATGGACCAGAGGAGCTTTAAATTAATGCAACAAGTTTTTTAACTGTGCTTCTGGGGCCCAGTAGGGTGCTGTTCCTTCCCCCCTCCTGCACAGGAGGTTCCTGCTTTCTGGTTGGCTTATAGAGGATTAGGCAAGGTAGCAAGATGCAAGCACAGCTTCAGGGAATTGGCAAGCACCAGTGGCGTCAACACCACACGCCACAGCAGATGCATCATGTAGAGCTTGAGCACACACAGAAAGTACCATGTTTTCCACAGAAAGCATGTACTAGCCATGCATGGGGAGCAGCATGGCACCCAACTAGGTCCAGCAGCAGATGGGGAGGCCCGGTGGAAAGGGGCGGGGGTCGGCAGGGGACGGGCCCCTGTGTAAAGTGTAGCCTAGGTGCCTCACATGGTATAAATCCGCCACTGTATACAAATGTATATACAGTAAGTGTAGAATGAGACCTAGGAAGCAAACCACTATATAATGTCAGTTTGAACTACTTGTGTATAGAGGTACAAAGCCTTGGGTAATTTTATAAATAAGACTGCAATGCCCAAGGCAAGTACATATTAAATATGCATGTGCAGTATTCATCTTTAACATATTAAGCTTAATAAAAGACTGCATGGTCTGAAACATTGCTGTAAAGCGCTTGCACCAATAAATGCTTTTTTATTCAGAAATATACTGGGTGCTGTTCCAACTTCTCTACCAGTATTGCCAGTGGAAAGTGGCCATTGGAGAGTGTGCACCTATCCAAGGAAGAAAGTGAGAGTCGTGCTGACTGCTAATTGCATCTTTAACTTATCAACATAACTTCCAGCATATAAGATATGCTGAAATACAGTAAGTCAAATACTGTATAAAAGTGCAAAGACATAGAGCAGTGATGTTGCTCTCAGTGGCCTCAAAGCAGGTGTTATTTTTGAATACCGGGCTTGGAGGCGAGTTTTGGTTGCATAAAAATCAGGTCAAATAGAGCCTCTGATAGGCTGTCAATCTGTGTTGTGCTACCAAATAGCCAATGCTAGCCCTTTTTTGGCACCCCAGGAACTTTTTTCATGCTTGCTCCCCAACTCTTTACATTTGAATGTGGCTCACGGGTAAGAAAGGTTGGGGACCCCTGGCATAGAGCAAGTAGTTAGCATTGGAACAATAAGAGAAAGACTAACTCAAATACAGATACCTAGCAAATCTGTACATTTTGGAGATTTGAAGAAAAAAGGAGCCCTTACTCATGAGTTTAATGAATGTAATATAATGTGGAACAAGATCTGAAGAGTGTGAAATCATGGAAACATTTCTAGCAAAGGAATATTCCCCACAGCCTTAAAACATGCAAATGTGTGTTTGGGTGGTTACATTAAGCTTGGACTAGGATATCCTCACTTACTCTCACTATATTCCTGTAAAATGTGCCTAAGATATGTTCCAATAAATATTAAAGCAGCTAGACAAATACAGTATTGTTGGCGTAAACATTACCATACAACACTTTTGTAGCTTGTGCTTAAGCCATGGGCCATGTTACTTGTGTAAAAAAGCAGCACAAATATATGACTTCTGTTTTTTCTAATGAAGTTCTAAATTTTTTGAAATCTACCAAAGTGATTTTAGGTGGCCTACAATGGCCTACAAATATTTCAGTCATCATACCTGTTTGTATCTGATTTGTATAAAACAACAGGCCAGTAGGCACGGATGCTTAGCATTAGCTAACACCAAACATTTTAAGGCAATCTTCTTCATTCTGGCTCTGTTGTTTCCCAATTTGCCCTCCTCCCATAGAGTCAAGAACAGATCTGGAGTCACAGACTTTCATGAAAACATTCATTACAATGGCTGCTGCAATATTCTGTATCTCTCACAGAGAATGCTTCACCTTAAAGTGAACTGGAAGAATGTTACAGACCAGCCTATTCTTGGCAACCTCTCAGATTGCTCTTCGTTTTTAAAAAAAAATCGTTTTTATAGTATTTGTCTTCCTATTCTGTATCTTTCCAGTTTGCAGTTTAAATTGCTACCTGGTTGTTGGTGGAGGTGGGGGGGGGGGTCACAGACCCCCGGCAGTCAAAAATCTATTGTTCTGTTCAGCTATTTTATTATTGTTATACTTAGCTTTCTATACAGCTGCTTTCCTATTCATCTCCCAGTTTCTTATTCAATCACTGTCTGGTTGTTACGGCAAATTGGAAATAACTGCGGAAACTGGAGAGCTGAAAATATAAAATAAAAACCAGTTGCAAAGGATCTCAGAATATACCTGTGTACAACCTCATGCTTGAAGTGAACTACCCCCTTAACAATATCTATGGGTCTATTATTATTCTTTATTTATATAGTGCAACATGTGATTCAAATCTTTACAGATATTACACATCATTCACATCAGTTCCCGACCCAGTGGAGCTTACAATCTAATGTCCCTATTGCATTCACGTACACTATGGTCAGTTTTATCAGTAACTAATTAAACTGCCTGTATGTTTTTGGAGTGTGGGAGGAAACCCAATGCAGACACAAGGAGAATATACAAACTCCATGCAGATAGTGCCCTGGCTGGAATCAAGCCTAGGACATGGTGGCATTGCTAACTATTGCAAGAGACATTATAACTGCCTTTGTTCACCTGCATACTTCTGCTTATGAGTGCTTGTTCTCTGTTGTTTCAAATTACAGAATCAACCATGAACCTCTCATCAATACATAATAATAGTCATTATACCTTACGTCCCCAACTGGCAGCTGTGAAGGTCAGGCGGAAGTTCTGCACACCAGCTATTTCTGGAGTCCTTAGATATTGGTCTTTATTTTCAAAGGCACCTATATACTAGAGTAGAGGTGTAATGTATGATATCCCAAAAACCAGAACAAACCCCAAGGTCCCGGTCTCAGCTCACACTTCTGCCTATAACACCTGCCTTTTACTTTGGGAGGAGCCCTCAGCGAATCAGATGCTGCCAGGTCTTAAAGTAAGAGGACCAAGTGGGGAGTTCTGGGCAGGGAAACTGTAACATATACAGGAAGAACGGGGAACAGGTAGAATAGTCGAAGGTCAGGCCGAGGATGATACCTATCAAGCAGTGCAGTACAGAAGCAGGTACACAGGCTGGGTTCAAACCATATAGTAACACAGTACAAAGTCAGGATCCAAGAAAATGATCAGGAACAGGCAAAGGTTGGTACAGGCAGCAAACAAGCATTTGTCAGGGATAATCAGGGGTCAAAACACAGCAATCACACCTAGGAACTCAGACCTATGCTGGGCAAGGTACAATTGGCTGGGGGCCCTTTAAATATTTAAATTTTGTGCCAAGCATGATGGCGTCAGATGCAGTACACCAGATAAAATGGGCACACATGCGTCAATTCCAGATCCAAGTTAGGAGGCACGCAGTAGAAGAGTATTATTTCCAGTGATGAGTAAAATCTGTCCCGTTTCACTTTGCCGAAAAATTTGTGAAACTGAAAAAAACAAGTCAATCGGCATCAAAATATTTTTTACACTCAACATTTAATCACATGACAATTTTTTCTCAATCCAAATGCATTAAAGTGCATATTCATTTTTTCTTGTGGTGACTTTTTTGTCTCACCAATTTTTTTGTCTTGCTGACTTTTTTGTCCAAATGCATTAATGTCAATGGGTGTTTTTTCTTATGGTTACTTTTTTGTTTTGGCGACTTTTTGTCATAGCAAAAGTTTTCGTGGTTGAATTTTGCTGCAATTTCTTTAAAAAATTTGCAGATGGCAAGTGTGTAATGTGAAGGTTCTAATTCATCCAGGACATGGTATATCTATAATAATAAGTCAAATCAACTGGACTTGCTGTATTTTTTTTTCTCTTGAAGATGTTTCACAAGTCATTTGACTGGCCTTGTACAAAGATCATTCTGAAGTTAAATACCCTAGAATCTTGCTCCAATCAGCATCCAGCATGGGGTCAGAGACCTCATGGGCCTCCATAAGGTCTCCAACGCCAGGCTGGTTATACTAAACAGATTGTGCTAATTGGAGCAAGATTCCAGGGTCATTCTAGATTGAGAAGGCCAGTCAGATGACTAGCTAATGTCTTCAAGAGAAATAAAATACAGTCCAGTTGATTTGACTTATTACTATAGATAGAACAAGAGAAAGTGCCATCAATAAGAGAAGACATGAGAACTTTTAATAAAGTAAGAGCTCAGTGCCCATGATCCATTTATATATCTGGCTTACTGAACAGCCTAACTAACAAGAAGAATTCTGAATCCCAAATTAAAAAGACACCAAAAATACAAATTTGCACTCTTTAAGGAATGGCTGCTTACTGAGCAATCGCTGAAGGATCTTTCTAACGTATAGAGCATGCCCCTCTTCTGGAATTGACAAAACAAGAAGCTTCTTTTACAGTATTCAGTTTCTTGAATACGAAAGAGAAGCCGTAGGATGTAAAAGACATATTAACTACACAAATAACAATGGCATATTTTGATCCCGCGTGTCAGTGAAAATAATTGTAGATGCTGGGCTAGAAGGGCTTGTGGCCCTCTGAATGCAGTATGCTGGATATCTGGAAATAATTCTTCAAGATGAATCATTTCTTGTGCCACTCGCAGCCTCACCGAAATAGAAGAAAAATACTCTGCACCCGAAAAGGATTTTTTTACAGCAATGGGAACTTGTGAACTCTTGAGCATTATAGATTACTTTGTGAAAATTACCACAGAAGTTAGCATGGTAACAAGTGAAACCCAGGAATAGATGTTCACATCCCTGTGGAATAAAAGTTGTTAAACGAAAACCTATGTGCGATGCAAATCAGTTTTCCTTTGTGGGAACAATTGTTGTCATTGCCAGTAAGCATTTATGGTGATAGTTCAGCCAGTGAAAAGGATTTGTTTGCTTATTTGGCAAATTAGCACAATGCACAATGCAGTATGCACCAAAATGTTGCTTGTGTAAGCAATGCTAGAACATAGGTTGAACATGGTGCCTGCAATCATAATGAACATTATGTGGCTTGGACATGTCCCTTCTCTTGTGTTGCCTTCAATCTAGCATAATTTTACCAGCACAGCAATGTGCAAAGTGAGCCCTATAGTTTGCACCCAGTCTTGAGCAAGTACAGGGCTCCCTTACACTTTTGAGCTTGTGCTCTAGATGCGTGGTCGTATAAAGATGGGGTTACTTTTTCAGGAACCAGTGTCCCAGAGTGGCACTTTCCTTGATATTAGCAATGCTAGGACATAGGCTTAATCCACACCAGATTGTTCCCTTCAATCTGGTGTGGATTTACTGGCACAACAAAAGATGCAATGCTCAAAGGGAGCCCTAAACGTTATAGCTAGTCTTGGGCAGGTACATGGTTCCCTTACCACTTGTGCTTTAGATGGGTGGTCATATAAAGATGTGGTTACATCTGCTCTAGAATCTCTTTTCCTTTGATCTCTGTTCGTGAGCCTATGCACTTTGGTCTCTGGAATAAAAAGCCTATAATAATAACACTTTAAAGTTTCCTTATTGGATCATCTGGCTTGTCTACTTACAACAACAATCCTATATTTCACACCTAGAGTGAGCTATAACAGGCACTTGTCCATACATTATCTAGGCCTACCTTACAGATCTTCTTCCCCAACTAAGGCATCTGCCTCTGGCATTTCAGCATTATCCAACACTTCCAGAAAATGGAGTCCAAAGAGGCTGAAGTTTGTGATTCCTTCTCTTTTGTGGACTAGGGAACTACAGTATTTGATGACTGTTCCCATTTTGGTGTCCTTACTGGATCAGAGTCCATTAAACAGGCCGAGTTCTGGACAGGGAGCAAGCAAGGGAAATCTGGTAGGCAAGCCAAGGTCAGGGGCAGGTTGCAGACAAAGGATGAACCAGGGAACAGGCTGAAGTCAGTACCAGGAGATCAGTCGAAAACAGGCAGGACTCAGGAACAAGGACAAGGACTCAGATCAGGAATCAGGCAAGGAACAAAACAGGAATCAGGCAAAGAACAAGCAGGAACAGAGTAACGGGCTGGATCAGGTTTGTGGGATACAATGATCAAGCAACTGGGATATGCAGGAAACAGGCTTATAAAGGCCCCAGATTGCTTGATCAAGAACAGATGAATCAAACGAGTTGGGAGGAGGGCACTGTGTAGAAAGGAATGTAAAAGACCCATTATAGAAACTAGTCAATGCAAGTAGTATATGCTTCATGTGGCTCACTGAGGTAATGCAGGTGAGTGGAAACACACTGACTAGAGTTTGATTACCAGCAGTTCCTGACATTCTACTAACAACAACAATCCTATATATATCACACCTACATTCAACTATAACAGACACTTTTTTACATTACAACATTAGCTAGTTGTACCTTTCATATGTTCTTCTCCAACTGAGAAGCAATGTGATCTCCTCTCTTTTATGGACTAGGACCATGCTTTGTAATAGACCCAGCCCATGACTGTAGACAGTCTAAAACCTATGTTTAGAAGAGGAGTGGGTCCTTTTGGTCAAAGCATATTTTAGAACCCAAACTTTCCAGTTTGCTTTAGTAATCTGGATAGATAATCTGGATACTATCCCAGCTAAATCTAATTATTTGAGCTTCTTTTGATAAACTTATGTCTGCAAACAGACTGAGCTGCTACAAATTACTAGCAATGTTGTTGTTTCTGAATTATTTTGGAAGCTTGCATTTTACACAGTAGTTTAGCTACTGCATTTGTTAGTACAAAGGGAAATGGTTAAAAAGTACAGAATTCAAAAAAGTGAGATATTTCCAAAGAAAAAGGTAAAATGGGCATACATTTACAGTAAATCTATTGCTTCATATTGTTGCTTGCCAACTTCCACTATCTAGTTCCCAAGCCTGAAATCTTTCCATCTTACAATTTATTCAAATTATCAATGCCTTCAGCATCTATTTTGATATCCCCAACTGAAATCCCTTTGCTAGCTTTTCTTCACATTCTGCAATAACTATAAAATGATTCTTCTCTCCTTTCTAATACTTACATTTTAGATTTAATTTCGCAATTTCCATCTCTATTTCAGTTTGAATATTTTTTCACTCTTGTGTCTAATGCCTAAAGTCTCTGATTTATTCAACCACAGCAATGCAGTTTTATATCTTTCTTCAAGGCTTTTAATGATCACAATTTTTTAAAGGGGCAGTAAAGTTTTAAAATCTGTTACAATTGGATACTAGAGCTCTGTACTCTATTGATGGATGTGCCTTTAATGACATGTATGATATGTATGCATTCTTTTCTCCAGTGTCAAACATTATGGGGCAGATTTGTCAATGGTCAAAACGAAATTTTTAATTCAAAATTCAAATTTTCGAGTTTTCTTATGGTTAAAACTGTCAAATTGGACAAGGGAATTATTCAAATTTGATTTAAGTTTTTAAAAATATTTATCATATTCTGGCCCTTTATGAACTCAAATTCAACTATTCGCCACCTAAAACCTGCCGCCCATTGACTTCAATTCGTTTCGCAAGTTTTTGCAGTTTCTCTGGAAATTTATCACAAATTTTTCGAGCAAAGCAAAACGGTACAAATTCGCACTTCACTAGCGGCACATAGACCGAATAGAATAGTTGAGGAAAAATCAAGTATTGAACATTTTACAAGTATATAGTTGCCTCAGAATTTTGCTGAGCCTTACAGCTTGAACGATTAATGAAATAAGACAAACTTTATTATATAATAAATACAGGGTGGTAACAAAAAGAGCACATCCACAGCTTGAGGACATTTGCTTGATGTGAGTCAAATATACAGAACATTTACATACACCTTCAAAGGTGTAATTACAGTTGAAATACCCATGGGTGATGGTAATTAGGGATGTAGCGAACTGCCGTTAATGTGTTCGCGAACGCCGTTCGCGAACACCGGCAAAAAAGCGAACAGTTCGCGAACTGTTCGCGAACTTCGAACGCTCGATAAAATCGTTCGATCGAACGATCGAAGGATTTTATTCGTACGATCGAAGGATTTTCGTTCGAATCGAACGATCGAAGCTATTCGATCGAATGATTTTAATTCAATCGAATGCTTATAATCGTTCGAACGAATGGAAATCATTCCATTTTAGCGATCGAACGGTCGAATGGTCGAATGGTCGAACGAAATTTTACTTCGAATCGAACGCGAACACCAATTGGCGAACGTCGCGCGACGTTCGCGAACATTCGGCGGACGCGAACAGTCGAAGTTCGCGCGAACTAGTTTGCCGGCGAACAGTTCGCTACATCCCTAATGGTAATAAGGATTATTTATACTTATATAGTGGATGAGGTTATAAAAATAACTCCTGTCCATCAATTTAAGCATTTTTTTGAGATGCCTCTTGCATGACTTCTAGCTGAACAAAAGAATTGAGGAAAACAAATCTCCAATATGCCTCGGAGGTGGGTAAATTAATTCCTGACTTCAAATGGGCTGTTAGACCAGTTTCTGGAGCAACTTTGAGCTCATTTTGGAAACCTTGATTTTTTTTCTCTTTCTAAAAGGAATTCAAACCTTTGTTGAAAGTATTTAATGTATCTGTCGGTGCAACCGATTCAGGAAGAGAATTACAGAACTTTTCACTGTAAAAAACCTTTTTATCTGAAATTACCATTTTCTAATCTTAGTGGTTTACCTTTTAGTAAACCTTTAGCAGGTTATAGAATGGCTAATTCTAAGCAGCTTTCAGTTGGCCTTAATTTTTTCTTTTTTTATAGTTTTTGAATGCTTTGCCTTCTTCTTCTGACTCTTTCCAACTTTTAAATGGGGGGTCACTGACCCCATCTAAAAACAAATGCTCTTTAAGGCTACAAATTTATTGTTATTATTTTGGACGCTAGCAACCTGATTGCTGAAATTGCAAACTGGAGAATAAAAAGCTAAATAACTCAAAAACCACAAGTGATAAAAAATGAAAACCAATAGCAAATCGGTTTTCAGAATATCACTCCTTAAACCAAACTAAAAGTTAATTTAAAGTTGGGAGTTGCCATTGTGTCTACTGGAAATATCTTTTCATCAATATGGTACTCATTTTTGGTTGATTATTTGGCTCATTGTTTACTTCGAATAATTTTCGTTAGTTCCCTTGAGTACCAAAGACCAAAGGTTTACTGTATAATGCAGAGAATATAATTGTTGCAAAAGACACCCTCCCTAGCATGAATAGATATCAGTGCTGGGTGAATTTCTTCTGTTTTGATTCACTGAAAAATCCGCAAAACAAATGCAATGCAAATTTTGATGCTGATGGCCAAATATTTTTGATGCTGGTGACAATTCCGACGTTGGCGACAATTCTGTTGGCCATTAAAGTCAATAGGCGCCTAGAATTGTCGCCGGCGTCGGAATTGTCAAATATATATTTTTGCAGCAATTTCTCAAATGTGTAAATCCGCTGCGAATTCACTCCTGGTGAATAAATTGCCCATCACTAATAGATATCCCTTGTAATGTAGGACAATATCTTGTTGGTCTTCCTGCTACAGTTAAGGCTATTATCCACAAGTACCCTATGATCTTTCTCCATCAAGAATTTGATGGATGAGCGTATGTCAAAAACAGGGGTTTATTTTCCCTTTAAAGGCATAATGTAATATATAATATTTGACTTCTAGAGTTTAATGGGGACAATTGTGAACATAAAAAATAATATAATCTTCATATCATATATCTAAATATAATCAGTTAAACATTCTGAACCCTTTTAGAAACAATCGAGCAACTGTTCTGTATTGCCATCTCAGGTAACCTCGCTACATGCAGGATTAATAATGTGTAGGGCCCTATAGGGATACAGGCCCTATAGAGTTAATCATTTCACCATTTCCTTGGGTTATATTTATCAATTATCACACTTGATAAAGGGCCTTGGTGCCCGAAACATGTTGTGTGGAAATATAATAAATACTAAATGCAGTTATTCTGCCTACAGCGTGTGATTCCCATACTCTGATAAAAGTTTGATTTATAAGAGGAGGCCAGGGACGGAGCTTCCAGGGAAACACTACGTTTTGCTATACTAAAAAAGCGACTAATGGATGCAAATTGATTATGGAGTTATTGGGTAGAATCCCTGTTACAGAAAAACCTTAACAGTGATAGGCTGAGAGATTTGATGACACTGCTCTGATACACTCCTATATAGTGTGTGCAGGGAGTGGCCTCTTCCTCTTTTGCCTCTGGATGTGATTCCAGCTGGATGTGCTCAGGGGGACTGAGTGCAATAGGCCCAGAAGAAGGCATGTGTCCAAGTCGGGGACCAGGAAACCCCGTGAATGAGGAACAGATATACTAGGGCAGACTTGTCATAGTCTCTCTAGGAGAGAAAGGCAGATCGGATAGAGAGAGAGAAAGAGCAGCTGAAGCTCCAACAAGGATTTGCAGAAAGGGAGTAGCTTCCCAAAGGCTCTGTGTGTTGCCTCCAGTCAGGGACCTCAGTGAAGAGGGACTGTAGGGTAGAAGCTTCTTTCCTGACAACTTCCAGGAGGGAAAGGTTGTACTGCAATTGCCTGTGTACTCTCTGTGTGAGCCTGCCTTTGATCTGTGTGAACTCTCAATACGCTGTTTTCCTCAAGCTTCTGCGTGAGTATTAAACCTGTGGTCACTTGCCTCGTGCATAGTAAATAAATCGTTCCTGATTGTTAAGAACCTCCTGGCGCACAAGTTGTTTTTGTGTGCACAGTAGCCTGGGGGGATGTAGTTGCACTACACCATAGAGGGAACACTTCCACTCAGCGAAGGCCCTGCCCTGGGTGTAAGTCTTGTGTAACCCCTGCTCTAGTGTTCTAGCTGGTGAATTAACCCGGAGTGGCCCAAATAGGTGTTACAAATGTATACAAGTTCCATTTACGTTTTCAGTTATTTGGGAGGCCTAACTGAATCCTGGCTATGCATGTTTATACGCTTGACTGTGGCTGACTTTTATATTGAATGCAGTTCCTCTAGATAAGAACTGTACAACATAAAGCTTGCAAGATAAGTAGATGCACCTCAAAGAACCAGCCTGCCCAAGGGCACTTTAAATTCTTCATTATGACAACACCATCTTAATATAATTCAGCCCTTAAACATGCAGTTTATAATGCTCTATATTATTAACTTGTTCAAGTTGTTTTGGGAGGGGGGCATAATGTGCCCCAGGTAAAGGTATTAAACAAGCCTTTTGGAGCACTCTTTATTTAGATCATTTAATTTAGCAAAGCTACTGACGGATTTAGACTCCCCCGTAGAAGTAGAATTTGCTTTCCCCCTGGAAGCCCCTAAGAGCCTGCTAATGGCAAGCCAAACTTAAAGCTGATCATCACGAAAATGAAAATTTAATATAAGCTTCATCATACTGGAATAAGACATTTTCTAAATATAATCAATTAAAGATTCTAGTTGTTTCTGAAATAATCAAGTTATTCTTCACTCTCCCTCTGTCTCTCTTCATTTTCTGCATGAAGACAGAATGAAGAGAGACAGATGCTGAGAGGGGGACAGTGAATTTCAAAAACAGTACTGAATTTTTTGATTATAATTAGAAAGTATTTTATTTCAGTGTGATTAAGCTTACTGTATATTAAATTTTTATTTCCACAATAGTTCCCCTTTAAGCTGGCCATAGACACAAAGATATAGTGGTACAGATAGAAGATTCATATAATCTTAATTATACATGTGCCTCTTGAAAATGAAGGTACTCCGTAGTGGCCTCTTAAACATTTGAATGTTTAAAACTCACAATGATTGCTTCAGATGCCTTTTTTGTGTTCTTTTCTCTGGAGACACAAGAGAATCATTTTAAACTAACAGAAATGGACATAAATATCTGAAGGGATATTAAAAGTGTTTTTATGAAGCAAATGAAGCATAGGCTTTTTTCCCCCATTTTGCTGCTACATAAACATAGTTTTGCATTAATTTTTCAACAGTCCAGGCAATTACGCTATTGGGTGAACTCCAGAACTTTGTAGATTTAATATTATCTTCTTTTCAGCCACATAATATGATACTAGCAATTCCAATAGAAACGAATAATCTGTATCCCTAGACCTATGTAATTAGGTGCAGCAGGAAACAGCTGCCTTGA
Organism: Xenopus petersii; assembly: GCA_038501925.1. Classification (NCBI taxonomy): domain Eukaryota; kingdom Metazoa; phylum Chordata; class Amphibia; order Anura; family Pipidae; genus Xenopus; species Xenopus petersii. The sequence continues at coordinate 30,937,519 of CM076676.1, read as the reverse complement.
AATTGTGTCTCCTGAAGAACTAACCCCATGGCAAACAAAGCCTGTTCTATTCTATTTATTCCAAGCAGCTGTGCCTTCTAACAGCCTTTCTCTGCATCCCCCCTCTGTATGCAAAAGGTAGAGCTTCAGAAGAATTGTGAATGCAGAAAGTAAATTCCTGAAGGCATAAAATTCATCAACAACACAGAATAAACTCAAGGAAAAGTAGGGGCAAGCAGAACCATTTTCTGTCACTGGACATGCGGCATCATGGAAAGTCTCAGTCGTGCCACCAAAAGATGGGTTAAATTTTTGTAGAAACATTCAATGCTATTGATAACGAAGACTAGGTTGTTGCATAGCAACAAAGAACATTCCTTTTGTTATGTTGCTGTCTCTCGTATTTTACCATCTCTGTCTGTTTGATTGCATTCTACTAGGTTTATAAATGTTAACCAAGCATTGCCCAGTATGGAGCCAACATGAGATATTAAAGCAATGTATAATAATGATATAATGTAGCAACAGATACTGTATACATATAGCTATATTTCTTCAACCCTTCGACAATTCAAGATTGATTGACTATTTATTTCGATATTTTTTAAATGTAAAGAAAAGAGGATATGAATGGTCTTGCTCTGAGATCAAGTTGGCCTTAACAAGAATCATGGTGTACACAATTTCTGTTTTATGGAGAAAAATATTGAGAACAGGGGGTTCTGGTCCCATTCAGCTAGGACAAAGATGTTTTCTTTAGGTATTACATGGAGTCTTGACCTAAGGCACATAGACGTGGAAAGTATTATCATTAGGGCCAGGGAAGCTTTGTTGTCAAACTTAGAGGTCAGGGCAGGAAGACCCAGAAGCTAGGGCAAAAAGATTCTCAGGTTCTCAGGTCTGGAGTTGAGGGCAAGAGGGTCTTCAGGTTCAGAGGCCAGGGCAAGAAGCTCCTGTAGGATGCTGACTAGCAGGGGGTTGAAGAGTCTAGTCCATATCTAGAGGGTCAAGAGCCACAGACTGCCACTCTTAGTGGAGTGAGTAAATCGACCAGATGCAATAGGGGTATCTTCATTCATAGTGGGGTCTAAAAATATATTCTTTAAATTCACTTCAGACAATACTTCTATCCATGTTTCTTCAGACTCATTATTATAAAGTTCTTCATTCTCACAAACAGCAGACTGGGAAGGCATCTTGTCTTGTGACTTAGAGCCAGCTAAGAATGCCTTGAATCTGGAGAGGAAAGTCTTTCAATGCTCACAAACAGATGGCAGACACTATTGACTCCTACGAAATTATAAAGAATTGTGTGCCAATAACTCATAAAATTAGCCTTTAGAAGACTTTTATATATCCTTTAGCCCAGTCCTAAGGTGTACCACCCAAAAGAAACAAAATGAGACTGCTTTCCATACAGCCAGGACTGTAGTTCATTAAAAAGATGTTGACATTTACTCTTCTGGACCAGAAGCTTTATTCATATTAGCTTTATTCATTTAGTCGTAGTAGTAGCATCCATAATTTTCTTATGAGGTTACCTGGACAAATGGTAAAATACTTGTTAAGCCTTACAATGCAATGCAATTTGAATGGAATAAGTATGAGTTACAGGTGATCTCACTAAAAATTGGAATGGATATTATGACTAGAGATGTCGCGAACTGTTCGCCGGCGAACTTGTTCGCGCGAACATCGGGTGTTCGCGCTCGCCGGAAGTTCGCGAACGTCGCGCGACGTTCGCCATTTTGGGTTCGCCATTGTTGGCGCTTTTTTTTGCCCTCTCACCCCAGACCAGCAGGTACATGGCAGCCAATCAGGAAGCTCTCCCTTGGACCACTCCCCTTCCCTATAAAAACCGAAGCCCTGCAGCTTTTTTTCACTCTGCCTGTGTGTGCTGAAGAGATAGTGTAGGGAGAGAGCTGCTGCCTGTTAGTGATTTCAGGGACAGTTGAAAGTTTGCTGGCTAGTAATCGTTTTGATACTGCTCTGTTATTGGAGGGACAGAAGTCTGCAGGGGTTTGAGGGACATTTAAGCTTAGGTAGCTTTGCTGGCTAGTAATCTACCTTCTACTGCAGTGCTCTGTATGTAGCTGCAGTGGGCAGCTGTCCTGCTTCTGATCTCATCTGCTGACTGCTGCAATAGCAATAGTCCTTGTAAGGACTGCTTTTATTTATTTTTTTGTTGTTTTACTACTACTACTACTACTACTACTACTACTACTACTACTATAAGAGCCCAGTGCTATTAGTCTAGCAGTGTTGGGGAGTGGGACTGGTGTGCTAATCTGCTGCTCCTAGTAGTTCAGCAGCACCAACTTTAATTTTTTTTTTTTAATATTCATTCTTTTTTTATTTAACTTTTTTTTTATTTTACTACCGCTGTAGTAGTGTATAAGTTGACCTTTTAGGCATTATTTGCCCTGTAGGCATTTTTTGCCCAGTGTGTTATTCAACCAACTGCTATCTAGCTGTGTGCCCGTGTTCACATTCTGTCTAAATATCCATAATATTACCGTCTCCAGAAAAAACACCGGAGTGACTTTTTTCAAGCAGCCATAATAAATTTTACGTAATCCGTATCCATCGCTGTAGTAGTGTATAAGTTGACCTTTTAGGCATTATTTGCCCTGTAGGCATTTTTTGCCCAGTGTGTTATTCAACCAACTGCTATCTAGCTGTGTGCCCGTGTTCACATTCTGTCTAAATATCCATAATATTACCGTCTCCAGAAAAAACACCGGAGTGACTTTTTTCAAGCAGCCATAATAAATTTTACGTAATCCGTATCCATCGCTGTAGTAGTGTATAAGTTGACCTTTTAGGCATTATTTGCCCTGTAGGCATTTTTTGCCCAGTGTGTTATTCAACCAACTGCTATCTAGCTGTGTGCCCGTGTTCACATTCTGTCTAAATATCCATAATATTACCGTCTCCAGAAAAAACACCGGAGTGACTTTTTTCAAGCAGCCATAATAAATTTTACGTAATCCGTATCCCTCGCTGTAGTAGTGTATAAGTTGACCTTGTAGGCATTATTTGCCCTGTAGGCATTTTTTGCCCAGTGTGTTATTCAACCAACTGCTATCTAGCTGTGTGCCCGTGTTCACATTCTGTCTAAATATCCATAATATTACCGTCTCCAGAAAAAACACCGGAGTGACTTTTTTTCAAGCAGCATTCTTATATTTTACGTAATCCGTATCCACCGCTGTGTATACGTTGACCTTGTAGGCATTATTTGCCCTGTAGGCATTTTTTGCCCAGTGTGTTATTCAACCAACTGCTATCTAGCTGTGTGCCCGTGTTCACATTCTGTCTAAATATCCATAATATTACCGTCTCCAGAAAAAACACCGGAGTGACTTTTTTTCAAGCAGCATTCTTATATTTTACGTAATCCGTATCCACCGCTGTGTATACGTTGACCTTGTAGGCATTATTTGCCCTGTAGGCATTTTTTGCCCAGTGTGTTATTCAACCAACTGCTATCTAGCTGTGTGCCCGTGTTCACATTCTGTCTAAATATCCATAATATTACCGTCTCCAGAAAAAACACCGGAGTGACTTTTTTTCAAGCAGCATTCTTATATTTTACGTAATCCGTATCCACCGCTGTGTATACGTTGACCTTGTAGGCATTATTTGCCCTGTAGGCATTTTTTGCCCAGTGTGTTATTCAACCAACTGCTATCTAGCTGTGTGACCGTGTTCACATTCTGTCTAAATATCCATAATATTACCGTCTCCAGAAAAAACACCGGAGTGACTTTTTTCAAGCAGCCATAATAAATTTTACGTAATCCGTATCCCTCGCTGTAGTAGTGTATAAGTTGACCTTGTAGGCATTATTTGCCCTGTAGGCATTTTTTGCCCAGTGTGTTATTCAACCAACTGCTATCTAGCTGTGTGCCCGTGTTCACATTCTGTCTAAATATCCATAATATTACCGTCTCCAGAAAAAACACCGGAGTGACTTTTTTCAAGCAGCCATAATAAATTTTACGTAATCCGTATCCATCGCTGTAGTAGTGTATAAGTTGACCTTTTAGGCATTATTTGCCCTGTAGGCATTTTTTGCCCAGTGTGTTATTCAACCAACTGCTATCTAGCTGTGTGCCCGTGTTCACATTCTGTCTAAATATCCATAATATTACCGTCTCCAGAAAAAACACCGGAGTGACTTTTTTCAAGCAGCCATAATAAATTTTACGTAATCCGTATCCCTCGCTGTAGTAGTGTATAAGTTGACCTTGTAGGCATTATTTGCCCTGTAGGCATTTTTTGCCCAGTGTGTTATTCAACCAACTGCTATCTAGCTGTGTGCCCGTGTTCACATTCTGTCTAAATATCCATAATATTACCGTCTCCAGAAAAAACACCGGAGTGACTTTTTTCAAGCAGCCATAATAAATTTTACGTAATCCGTATCCATCGCTGTAGTAGTGTATAAGTTGACCTTTTAGGCATTATTTGCCCTGTAGGCATTTTTTGCCCAGTGTGTTGACCTTGTAGACATTGTTTGCCCAGTTTTTTTGGACGCAGCCACTGAAGCACAGTTGCCAGAAAAAATATGCCATATAAATGCTGAAAATATAAATTTTTTTGGTTGCAGCCACTGAAGCACAGAGGCCAGAAAAATTATGCCATATAAATGCTGAAAATAGTCATTTTTCGCCATACGTTGACCTTGTAGACATTGTTTGCCCAGTTTTTTTGGTTGCAGCCACTGAAGCACAGAGGCCAGAAAAAATTAAACCAGTAGGGTTTGCACCCTAGTTTGTAACGGTGGCGGAGGGAGGAGGACGCTAAAGGACAGCTGTGTGTGGAGTCATGAGGCTTGAAGAGAAGGACAGCTGCATAGAAGTCAGAACAAGTCTTCCGGCGTGCAGTAACCCTCCGAGATCCACCCCTCATTCATTTTAATAAAGGTCAGGTAATCGACACTTTTGTGACCTAGGCGAGTTCTCTTCTCAGTTACAATCCCTCCTGCTGCACTGAAGGTCCTTTCTGAGAGCACACTTGAGGCTGGGCAAGACAAGAGGTTCATGGCAAATTGTGACAGCTCTGGCCACAGATCAAGCCTGCGCACCCAGTAGTCCAGGGGTTCATCGCTCCTCAGAGTGTCGATATCTGCAGTTAATGCCAGGTAGTCCGCTACCTGCCGGTCGAGGCGTTCTTTGAGGGTGGATCCAGAAGGGTTGTGGCGCTGCCTTGGACAGAAAAACATTTGCATGTCTGACGTTACAGACCGGCCAAAGGGCTTTGTCCTTGCAGGTGTGCTCGTGGCAGGATTACTGGCACCTCTGCCCCTGGAATGTTGATGAGTTCCTGAAGTGACATCACCCTTAAAAGCATTGTACAACATGTTTTGCAGGCTGGTTTGTAAATGCCGCATCTTTTCGGACTTGTGGTATGTTGGTAACATTTCTGCCACTTTATGCTTGTACCGAGGGTCTAGTAGCGTTGCGACCCAGTACAGGTCCTTCTCCTTAAGCCTCTTGATACGGGGGTCCTTCAACAGGCATGCCAGCATGAAAGACCCCATTCTCACAAGGTTGGATGCAGAGCTATCCATCTCCGCTTCCTCATTATCAAGGACTGCATCATCCACGGTCTCCTCCCCCCAGCCACGTACAAGACCAGGGGTCCCCAAAAGGTCACCACTAGCCCCCTGGGAAGCCTGCTCCTGTTGGTCCTCCTCCTCCTCCTCCACAAAGCCACCTTCCTCCTCTGACTCCACTTCTGGCACCTCTCCCTGCGTTGCAGCAGGTGCCTGGGTTCGTTCTGGTGATTGCGACCATAAATCGTGCGCTTCCAGCTCCTCGTCACGCTGGTCTACAGCCTCATCTGTCACTCGTCGCACGGCACGCTCCAGGAAGAAAGCGAAGGGTATTAGGTCGCTGATGGTGCCTTCGGTGCGACTGACCATATTTGTCACCTCTTCAAAAGGTCGCATGAGCCTGCAGGCATCGCGCATAAGCACCCAGTAACGGGGGAAAAAAATCCCCAGCTCTGCAGATCCAGTCCTACCACCCAGTTCAAAAAGGTACTCGTTGACGGCCCTTTGTTGTTGCAGCAGACGTTCCAACATAAGGAGCGTTGAATTCCAGCGAGTCTGGCTGTCAGAAATCAAACGCCTGACTGGCATGTTGTAGCGCTGCTGAATGTCAGCAAGGCGTGCCATGGCTGTGTAGGAACGTCTGAAATGGGCCGACACCTTTCTGGACTGGGTGAGAACGTCCTGGAATCCTGGGTACTTGGAGACAAAACGTTGGACTATTAAATTTAACACATGTGCCATGCAGGGCACATGTGTTAAATTTCCCAGTCTCAACGCTGCCAACAGATTGCTTCCATTGTCACACACCACTTTTCCGATCTGCAGTTGGTGTGGGGTCAGCCACCGATCGGCCTGTGACTGCAGAGATGACAGGAGTACAGATCCGGTATGGTTTTTGCTTTCCAGGCACGTCATCCCCAAGACAGCGTGACAACGGCGTACCTGGCACGTCGAATAGCCTAGGGGGAGCTGGGGGTGCACAGGTGTGGAGGAGGAGAAGGAGGACCCAGCAGCAGAGTAAGAAGAAGAAGAGGAAGAAGACGAGGTAGAGAGCGATGGAGGAGTAGAGGTGGTGGCAGAACCGCGTGCAATCCGTGGCGGTGACACCAACTCCACTGTTGTTGTTGTTGTTGAGCTACCCATTCCCTGCTTCCCATTCCCAGCCATTACCAAGTTCACCCAGTGGGCAGTGTAGGTGACATACCTGCCCTGACCATGCTTGGAGGACCATGCGTCAGTAGTCATATGGACCTTTGGCCCAACACTAAGTGACAGAGATGCGGTAACTTGGCTCTGCACATGTTGGTACAGGTGTGGTATTCCCTTTTTAGAAAAAAAATTGCGGCTGGGTACCTTCCACTGCGGTGTCCCAATTGCTACAAATTTGCGGAAGGCCTCAGAGTCCACCAGCTGGTATGGTAAAAGCTGGCGGGCTAAGAGTGCAGACAAGCCAGCTGTCAGACGCCGGGCAAGGGGGTGACAGTCAGACATTGGCTTCTTACGCTCAAACATGGCCTTCACAGAAACTTGGCTGGTGGCAGATGACTGGGAATGGGAACAGGTGGTCAAGGTGGAAGGCGGAGTGGAGGGTGGTTCAGATGGGTCAAGGAGAGCAGAGGTAGAGCAGTAAGATGCTGGACCAGAAGGAGTGTGACTTTTAGTTTGCCTGTTGCCTTTGAGGTGTTGCTCCCAAAGTGCTTTGTGCTTGCCGCTCATGTGCCTTCGCATAGAAGTTGTACCTATGTGGCTGTTGGGCTTACCAAGGCTCAGTTTCTGACTGCACTCATTGCAAATTACAATGCTTTTGTCAGAGGCACACACATTAAAAAAATGCCACACTGCTGACTTTTTGGAAGTCTGCGATCTGGCGGTAACAGTAGAAGTTGGCGGCATTGGCGGCAATGGCGGGTGCGTTGGCCGGCTGAACACAGGTGCCGATACATGTTGTTGCCCTACTGATCCCTGCGGGCTGGCCTCCCTGCTTCTTCTAAGTCTTATTCTCCTACTGCCTCTCTGACTCTCCGTCTCTCCATCTGAACTACCCTCCTCTTGCTCTCTTCTACTAGGCACCCACAAAACATCAATCTCCTCATCATCATTCTCCTCAGATGCATCAATTTCTTCTGACACATCACAGAAGGAAGCAGCAGCGGGGACCTCCTCCTCCTCCTCATCACTCATCATTATGTCCATCTCTGTCGTGTTCTCTGCCAGAATTAAATCTGGTGTAACGTCCTCATCTCCTTCATCTTCTTCTGCCAATAATGGTTGCGCATTACTCAGTTCAAGAAACTCATGGGAAAATAACTCCTCTGACTCCAGTGAAGATGGGGCACCGGTGGTGGAGGAAGTGTTACGTGGGGTGGCCATAGCAGTGGAGGATGAGGAGGATGTTGTGGTAAAGTTAGAAACGGTAGAGGATGGGGTGTGCTGTGTAAGCCAGTCAACTACCTCTTCAGCATTTTGGGAGTTCAGGGTCATTGGCTTTTTAAAACTGGGCAATTTGCTAGGGCCACAGGATTGCATAGCAGCACGGCCCCTAGCACGGCCTCTGCGTGGCGGCCTGCCTTTGCCTGGCATTATTTTTAAAAAAACAACAACAACAAAAACTCAGTTGGTTTTTCTGGAAACGATAATACACACAGCTAGATGGCAGTTTGAAGAAAACAGTGTGCAAATAATGCCTACAAGATCAACGTATACACTACTACAGCGGTGGATACGGATTACGTAAAATATATGAATGCTGCTTGAAAAAAAGTAACTCAAGTGGTTTTTCTAGAGACGATAATATTATCAATATTTAGACAAAATGTGAACAAGCTCACACAGCTAGATGGCGGTTTGAAGAAAACACTGTGCAAATAATGCCTACAAGGTCAACGTATACACAGCGGTGGATACGGATTACGTAAAATATAAGAATGCTGCTTGAAAAAAAGTCACTCCGGTGTTTTTTCTGGAGACGGTAATATTATGGATATTTAGACAGAATGTGAACACGGGCACACAGCTAGATAGCAGTTGGTTGAATAACGTATGGCGAAAAATGACTATTTTCAGCATTTATATGGCATATTTTTTCTGGCAACTGTGCTTCAGTGGCTGCGTCCAAAAAAACTGGGCAAACAATGCCTACAAGGTCAACGTATGGCAGTTGTTTAAAGAGAACAGTAGATTACTAGCCAGCAAAGCTACCTAAGCTAAAATGTCCCTCAAATCCCTGCAGACTTCTGTCCCTCCAATACAGAGCAGTATCACGCAGATTACTAGCCAGCAAACTTACTATCATCTGTCCCTGAAATCACTAACAGCTCTCGCCCTACACTATCTCTTCCAAGCACACACAGGCAGATTTTTCAGATACATTTTTGCCCTTGATCCCCCTCTGGCATGCCACTGTCCAGGTCGTTGCACCCTTTAAACAACTTTAAAATCATTTTTCTGGCCAGAAATGTCTTTTGTAGATGTTAAAGTTCGCCTTCCCATTGAAGTCTATGGGGTTCGCGAACCGTTCGCGAACCGCTCGCAATTTTGCGCAAGTTCGCGAATATGTTCGCGAACTTTTTTTCCGACGTTCGCTACATCCCTAATTATGACATTCCTTTTATGGTAAAAAAGAGGTGCTTGGGGGGTTCCTATGTTGAGATGACATTCAAAAGGGTACAAATGAAGTACAAAACTATTAAATCAAGGTAGGTGTACAAAGGTGGACAACCCCTTCAAAGGGGAACTATCGCAAAAATTAACATTTTATATAAGCTTCCTCATACTGAAATACGAAACTTTCGAAATACAATCAATTAAATATTCTGCATGGTTTCTGAAATAATCAAGTTTATCTTCACTATTCCTCTCTCAGCATCTGTTTCTCTTCATTCTGCCCTTCGTGCAGAAGTTGGGTGTCAGATGAATGATTTAATAAATCTTATAGGGGGGGGTTCCCTTTCCTAGCAGATGTATTATAGCTCTCACAAATAATTTATTCCAGATCTAACAAAATAACTACCTTTTGAACAAATTCTGCACGTAGAGAGACAGGATTTCTGGTGATTTTAAAAGAGTGAGCTCTAATACATCTTCTAGGCAAAAGTAGCCTGCCCCTCAAAGATATACAGTATTAGATTTAACTGTCTTTCAAAGTCAGACTCGCAACTCCTGCATGAAGAGAAAATGAAGAGAGAAAGAGGGAGAGTGAAGAATAACTCGATTATTTTCACTAGAATCTTAAATGAGCTCTAATATATCTTCTAGGCAAAAGGAGTCCCCCTATAAGATAAATTAGATCTAACTGTTAATGAATATATGACACTCAACTCCTGCCTGAGGAGAGAATGAGGAAAAACAGATGCTCAGAGGGGGATAGTGAAGATAAACTTGATTATTTCAGAAACAATACAGAATTTTTAATTGATTGTATTTAGAAAACTTCTTATTTCAGTATGATGAAGCTAATATTACATTTTCATTTTTGTGATAGTTCCCCTTTAATGCATGCCCTAAGCAGGTGGCAAGTAGAAGAATGCTGAGTTCCTTGTGCCCCTTGGTCCTCCTTTCTTCTGCCTCCTGAATGATATGCAAAAAAGCCTTCTGTGATAGGTGCCAGCACCTATGAGGAATTAGATTGAAAATAGTTAAGGCTAAGTAAAAATATATACATAATATTCATTCTGTAAAAAACATTTCTTAATTAACACAGAAGGGGCTTGTATAAAATCATGTTAAATTACCTGTTAGCAATAGACAAAAAATGAATCCCTGATAATGCAAGCCCATTGGCTACTGTTACAGATATTTTCTCCTACAAGACTGACATTTGCCAGACGAATCTAAAATTCATCTGAGCGCCTTTGAAAGCAGAGATATCATGATATTTGCATATGATCTATACCTGTAATTAACAGCTGTGGAACTGAGAGACTTAGATACTGTTTAACTATGCTGGATTCAGGCAGTTTGTTCCCGTTATTAGATGGACAGAATATGGAAGTGCTCTCAGGAAAGGGCTTTGGAGTTTTGCACATAATGAGATGCCTTGTCTTTGTTGCTTCTATATAATTAAGGATGAATCCTTTGCGTATTTTTGAAGCAGTGTACAGGGGCATTGTCGGTGTTTTTCTATAACAAATATTATTGTTGTTGTTCTGGAATCTCTGCCGTAGAATTATTGTAGTTATTGCATTTAATTTGTTCTCCTAATCTTGACGTTAAGTGTCTGTTTTCAAGTTGTACTTAGTGAATAATTTGCATAAACGCAAAGGGGAAAAAATTATTTCGGTTCACCCTTAGGGGCTTTATATCAAACTGGGTTTATTAAAGCGACAGAAGAGAGCACAAATAGCTCATTTATATTAAAACATGCTTATTGCGGTGGTGTACTTAAAGGGAAAGCAGAATAATACAAATAATTGCTACTTGCCTAGTCATCTATAGCAGCCAATCAGCTGGTAGCAATTACAAACATGTAATTAATTGTTATGGGTGAAAACACTTGGGCAAAATATGTGCCTTTTATTACATTACCCAGTGCTGAACAAGTGGTTTATACTGTTCAACTATAAAGGGAGCTCATCAATTCTATACAGAGGTATGTGTGTCATCTATAGAGACTATTTTTTCCATGTCTTTGGTTCTGCTGGCTGCATATTTAGGATCAAGTGGCTAATCTTATCTATGCTCATGAGGCTAATGCAGCTAAACAGATATCATATATGGAGGCATTTACTTTGACACTAGCCCAAAAGTACAAGACCACTAAGGGGCACAGGAACACACACAGACTAAGAGCTGTCAAACCCACCTCCCTATTTTCAAGAGTTAACCAGATTTTTGGCTCCATCCCCCTGTCTCCTTTCACTCTTAAGCATTTTCCTGATTTATGATGATTTTGGACTATTTTGGATGATTTGCAATGAAAATCCAATGTCTTCATGCTTAGAACATTTCCGTGACATCAGAGCATCCCGCATGGAATCTTTATCTTCTGGAAAGGTCCGTGATGTCACTTTCACCAACGCCAAATCCAGGTTGCCCTAGAGACGATCCAGTAAGGTTGACAGCTCTGCACACCCTTTCATGCTCCAATTGAGAGCACTTTTACCCAGGATCTGTCTGTGTTTTGCACCTTGTACCAAAAAAATTAATTGTTGCTGCTTCCTAACATGCACATGCACTTTTGAATTACACTCAAGTAAGGGAACAGCTAGGGGGTGGGATAAATATGTGCTACTCCCCTCCAGTCCACCCTCGTAAACAGTACTAAAGGACATAGGCATCATTGTATTCATGGGGTTTGAGGCAACTTCGTTTTGGAGTTGTGTCACATTAAATACAGTATAATAATAAGAAGGTTAGAGAGTAAATGATTGGGGAGCACCGCCCATCAAGCACAGAGGATGGTGTGCAGGGTCAAATAGTGATAATAATTACAGAAAGAGAAAAGAGCTGACCAACAGAACTGCACCCTCCCATCCGTAAACAGATAGATTGTGTCTATTTTTTGCCTTCTCCACCATGTGTTGATGACCCCTACAGTCTTTACCACATTACACATACAAGACAAGGCTTCAGCAAGATTAGAACCAAAAAGGGGCTTCTTTAAAAACCTGGAACATCAGTAAAAGCAGGGTCTTAAATGCTATATAAGCAGGGATGTATTTTCTATATATAGACCCGGTGGGCCCATGCCTTGAATGAAAGCTTTAGGGGGTGGCTAGTTAAGGGGCGAATAAATTCGGCAGGCATAGACTTGCTCCGAATTTCCACATTTCGTTGCCGGAGAATAAATTCACAAAACTATGGCAAAATTTCACCGGTGAAAAATCCGGCATGACAAAATTTTGCGCGCATAAAATTTGTCGTGTGTCAAAATAATGCATATAGGATAAAATTTTTGATGCCCTTTGACAATACGTTTTGCCATTTTTGAAATTTTTTAGCTGTTTCGCAAACGTGAAGTGAAACGGGTCAGATTTGCCCATCACTACGGGTGGCCCTTGGGTGCCTACAGAAAAGAAAATGCCAAAGAATCCTCCAATGAGAAATGCTCCTGATTTGTGTAAATTGGTGTTCTTTGCAGAGGCCCCAACTGGCCCTGAAATCACAGAATACAATTTTTTAGGCACACAACTAAACATCAGTACTTCCTACCTCCTTCTGGTTGACTGCAGTGTAATCCAGAATATATCACCTGAATATAACAGAAGGTTGAGACCTGCTATCCAGAATGCTCGGGACCTGGGTTTTTTCTGGATGAGGGGGTCTTTCTTTAAATCTCCATAACTTACGTTTACCAAAAAATAATTTAAACATTAAATAAACCCAACAGGATTGTTTTGCCTCCAATTAAGGATTAATTATATTTTAGTTGGAATCAAATACAAGGTGTGGAATCCAGTAAGCTACGAGTTACAGAAAGGCTGTCTCCCATAGACTCCATTTTATCCAAATAATTAAAACTTTTAAAAATGATTTCCATTTTCTCTGTTATAAAACAGCAGCTTGTACTTGATCCAAACTAAGATATAATGAATCCTTATTGGAAGCAATACCAGCCTATTGGGTTTATTTAATGTGTAGATTTTTTAGTTCACTTTTATGGTGATCCAAATTATGAAAACATCCATTATCCGGAAAACCCCAGGTCCTGATTATTCTGGATAACAGACCCCATACCTGTACTGTTTTGTTGTTATAGAGAAAAGGGAAATCATTTTTGAAAACTAGAATTATTTGATTAAAATTGAGTCTGCTGGAAATGGCCTTCCCATAATTCTGAGCTGTCTGGATAACTGGTTTCCGGGAAAACGGATGCCATACCTGTATCCAGAGGCCTGCTTAGGCATTTATCTATTATAGATGACAGGAAGGTGAGTGAAAGCCGCTGTTAAGCAGCATCCTCCTGTATAATTGATCTGAGCGACCTAGAGACATTGGGGTTGCATTGTAACAGTTTTATAGAAGGTTTAAAACGGGGAGAGATATGCCATAATCTGTTTAAAGGAGAACTGAAGTGCAGCAAAGTTTACGCATGCTGCCCCTTATATTTTGGGGTTCTGCTACAGCCCAAGGTCAACACATGCCATTAGTAATGAAGAAGATCTCATCTTCCATATGCTCTGGTCTATGATCAGTTCCCTGAGCTTTTAGACTGAAGTGTAATATACAATATTCATGCAAGACAAAATTCACAATATTTATTTATATCGCAACAACACAGATGCAAATGCCACAACCCCTAAGCTTGTCATTGTTGCTCGCAACCCAGAACACACTGAGCATGTGCAGTGCCAATGGCACACAAAAGACAGACAAATGATATAGGGAGCTGCTGTAGACAACTTCAAAGCTTTGGATCATTTCTCCTATTGGGCTGTTGAATCTCTGAGCTGGAGCAGTAAGTTCATTATATACCTTTCAATACTTTAGACGTATTCTTTTTTCAATTTTAGTTCTCATTTTTAAAAAAAAAAAAGCAGTGGATTTAACTTAAAGCCATAATATGTAAGAATATAATGCTTTCAGTGATGGTCAGGTACAGGCTGCATAATAAGGCACTGGAACATTGCTGGAAATCAGTGAAATATTTCCATTTCATGCTCACAAATACTCTTGTAGCTTTGACTGCTGCAGAGATGAGAGGGCAATGACACCATCATTAGGAGAACACAGAGCAGCAGCAGCAAATAAGCATAAATGTTTTTCCTTATTTCCTTCTTTCTAAAGATGCCGGGAATAGAAAGGCTGTTTTATAAGCAAATATGTGATAATTGTATACAGAAACAAAGCAACTCAGGCTTTCAAAGGAATTTGTAATAGGTTGAGGTGACATATGTTGAATGAAATACCTTGATGTTTTCTGCAAGCCCAGAGGCCTCAGATGTCTCAGAGAGCAGGGATCTTTAACCTGCGGCACTGCAGTTGTTAAACTACAATTTCCTGCAGCATCCCCCTAATGGGACTTTATTATAGCAGTATACAACAGAATCATCTCTCGAATATCCCCTCCTATAACACGTTTATGATTTATGTCAGAATTTCACAGACAATATTTCATGTTTAAAAGATGTTGGGAGGAAAAGCAGTATAAACATAAAATTGGGCTCATTTACAGCCATAAAGTGCAACAATAGTTGCAAAAAAAAGTGCTTGCATCAATATGCACTCCTCTATACTTGTCTGGCACACGTAGCGATGATACTCAGACATCCCCATATTGACATGCCACAACTTTTGCTTAATTTATCAGGTCCCGCTACAAGTTGCATCACTACGACATAATTCTGGAGTCAATGTTTGAACAATTGACATTAGTTTTGACATGCATATGCTCAGTGTGGTGGAAATAGTGCCACCTTCCACTAGGTGCAAGTGTGATGCATGTGTAGGTGTAACTCGTGAGTTGTTGGAATATAAAGCAGTGTGTATAAATACATTTGTGAATTTTTACTCTGCACTAACCCCTAAATGAGTTGTAATGGGTGAGCAGTCTCACACTGGAAGTGATGCAATCCCCATTGTACTTTTTCTACAATTTACCATGGTTGGATAGACATGTAACGACCACGTTTTCTGGAACCCTGATGGGTGATTGTACCTGCGGACGCACAGGAGAATCCTGTGGGTTCCAGTATTCACCGATGCCCTTTTGTGGCCCCGGGCTTTCTGCTGCGGAAGCCAACAAGAAGTGCGTAACAAGTCTGTATGGGAGGTACCGGCAGGGGAAAAGAAGAAGACATAGTCAAAGTCAGACGAAGGGTTCAAGGCAGACGGCAGATGGCAGAAGTCTCTATAGCTACAGAGAAGGTCAGTGGGCCTCTTACTTCTAACCATTTGGCCTAGTTCATGGTCTTCTTCTTCTTTATGGGAACACAGAGGCTTAATAATGAAGGAATAGAGTATAGTATGTAGAAAAAGGAGACTAGGAGAATAAAGAGGTTGAGTGAGGAGAGGATAGTTTGGAAAGTAGGCCCTCAGCCTATGGTTTTCTGGTGGGCCCCTGGTATCCCAGTCCGACACTGTTCCCCTGTAAAAGAAGAAAGCTAATCTGGAGTGAGGGGTGTTAATCTGTATCCCAGATTCCAGTCCAATCAATTTCTATGTAGAGCTACTGCCTCTTTAAAGAACCCATCTATTAAAGGAGAACTAACCCCTAAAAAGGAATATGGCTAAAAATGCCATAAGGGTCACCATCTTGGAAAGTGTCTGTGACACTCACATGCTCAGTGGGCTCTGAGCAGCTGTTGAGAAGCTAAGCTTGGGAGTTGTTGCAAATTATCAAGCAGAAAATGAGATTGGTATGTAATATAAGATGATGCTACAGGGCTGATTATTAAATTCTGATGCTAATTGCACTGGTTTCTGAGCTAACATGTAGTGATTATCTGTATTAATTACTAATCAGCCTTATATTGTGACATTTCTATTCTATGAGTACTGTATATTGTGAATGGGTCTCTAAGCTCAGTAAGTGACAGCAGCACAGAGCATGTGCAGTGAATCAGCAGAAAAAAAAGATGGGGAGCTACTTGGGCATCTTTGGAGACACAGCTTTTACTGCTAAATGGCTGTGGTTGCCTTGGGCTGGTACAGAAACCCAAAACATAATGTACAACATTTCTAGCTACTTCTTAATTTAGGTTTAGTTCTTCTTTAACAAATGTTACATTTTTGCTGTCAGTCAAAAGCACAGAGTTTCCCCATTCTCCTTCAATAGAAACTAGTTATCAAGACAAGAGGTTTTCCTAGATAATTTGATAGCTATGCTCCACATGATAACAGGAATTGAAGCGCTTTCTCACATTTTAATACAATCTGGGTCTAAATGTGCAAAGTTAGGAAAAACAAATTAAAGTTCTCTTATGATTTACCGTAGATTAGATTATTATGTGAAAACGAATAATGCCAATTTTCAGCACCGGTTTATTGTAGATATATTCCCCCCTCCATTGGCATGATCATACAGCTTAAAAATGAGTGTTTGCAGAACATTCCCATTCATACAGTTTAATCTTACAGTCTTAGGAAACAAATGCAAATATGTTTTTTTTTATGCCTTTACAACATGTGGTCTATACACTGTATTAAAAGAAATGCAAGAAAAACACCAATTGATGCCAATGCATTTGTTGCCATTTTGTGAATTTGCCCCCAATTTTGCTGGAAAAATGGGGCACCTGCACTAATCACTAGTGATGGGCGAATTTCTCCCGTTTCGATTCCCCAATATGTATCGAATTTCCTACGAAATCCACGAAACAGCAACAAATTCACGAAACGCTAATTTTGTCGCCGGCTTCAAACTTATTTTGACGCTGGCGACAATTCTGACGCACATTAAAGTCAATGGACGTCTATTAATTGTCACCAGCAAACACGGAAATTCGTTGTGAATCTGCGCCTCGTGAATAAATTCGCCCATTGCTACTAATCACTAAACACATAAGTGACTCTTGGTAGGTGAGACAAGCTATTTCTAATTCCATTGCCCATAGACCCAACATTCATAGGTAGGGATGCACTGAATCCAGGATTAGGTTCGTATGTTTGGATTCAGTTGAATCCTTTTGCCTGGCCGAACCAAATCTGAATCCTTAAAACATTACAAAACAAGGAAGTAAAAACATGTTTTTTTTTTTTTGCCTTGTGACATGTCAGACCTTTCAGCTAGAGTCCTGCGCGGGTCTATTTTTTGGAACCCGTACCCGACCTGTACCCGCAACCTGCAATCCGCAACCCGGACCCGCAACCCCCATTCCTACTAACTTGGACTCGCTACCTGACCCGCAAGTACGTTATCTGCAACCTGGACCAGCGACCCGCTGACCATTAAGAATCAGGAAGTGCTGTCATTGTAAACCGGAAGTGACATCATCAGAAGTAGCCATGATCAGAAAAAAGTAGTAAAATCGCTATTGAGAAGACCCACGGGCCGACCAGCACCAACAAACCCGGAGAACCGCCAACCCGCAGGTCGCAGCCAGAAATTCCACCCGCAACCCACAGGTTTTTGCGGGTACCCAACCCGCTGCAGGACTCTACTTTCAGCTTCAGCCTTCCTCCACTTTCAGCATCACTGTCAGGTACTTACCGGGATTCTAGGAGACATGGCTCTTTGGCGCGATGCGTTCCAGCGCTGCGTTCCCGTGACGTTGGCGCAGGGGAATGGCTGGGCGCAGCGTATTGACGCAGGTGACGGTATTTTTTTCGGTGCAGAGTTTCTCCCAGTGCTCGGACATCGCCTTACTAGCTGTTGTGAGTAAATTCTCTGATTATTATTGTACCTTGGTTTTGACCCTGATTCTGCCTATTGACTACGCTCCTGCTTAACCCCTTGGAACCCTGCTTGATTTATTTGAACTCCTGTTGCCGAACCTGCTTGTCTTGACTATGCTTCCGTGTTAACCCTTTGAACTCTGCTTGATATATTGATCTCCTGTTGCCAACTCCTGCCTGCCTTCTGACTTCGCTGCTGAATTAACCCCTGGAACCTTACCTGTATCCATTTACCTGTTGCCGCCTTTTGCCTTGGCTCTTGCCTATCGTCTGAATATTATCACTAGTGCCGATCCAGTACCCATCTCGTCTACGCTTCAGTTTCATCTTGGGAGCCCTTCTTCTGTGTCTACCATCAACGTGCGCTACCTGCTCTAAACAGCAAGTACAGTGCAGCAGCCATAGTGTCGTCGGTGCTGATTGTTATTCTGTTAACTACTCTTCTATCAATACCTGCAGTGAACACTAAGGTGATTGCCACACTAGTTCCTGCGACTTCCTCCCTAGACCTACTGCTCAGCAACTAAACCTGCACATTCCTATATCCCTACAGACACCATACCTGCTCCTTCACAGACCAGCGCACCCTGCCGGAAATTCCAGGCTCCCCTACTACACCTTCACTGATCTCCCTCTGTTCCCATTGGAGGGTGTATTGGTAGAGGAGCTGTAAGGGCTGTCTTCCTCCCGTCCGTGGTCCCTCCTGGTTCGGTAAGTCTGACAATCACTTGCATTCTCTGTTAGAACTCTGTAGTCCAACAATAATTTCCATCCATCAAAACTGAGCTATTATAGAAACGTCTATAGAATGCTTAGTTATTAGCATTAAATCAGCTCTGCTTGTCAAGTGATAGATACCATTCAATATACAGTACAAGCCCTTTTTTGTTCCACTGCATTCAAACTATTCTTTTAAAAGGGGATTCAGGGATGGACTCAAATGACTTCAAAATGATTTTAAAGCACATTAAGAATATACAGAAATCAAAATACATATATATTCATAATTCTTTCTCTCGGTCGTTTGATCAAGAGAAAATGAATGCATGATTGCAAAACGAAGCGGCATTACAATAAAAATCTGAATGGGGAAATGATGCCTTACCTTAATAATAAAACACCAAGTACAACCCCCCACTACTGTAGATCAAAATAAAAAAGGCAGAAAAGCCATTTCATTTGAAATATGAAAACAATGCCTAAATAGATTTCACTTTCCAAAGCACTCCTTTTGTTTTAAAGATCCTATTGAATTTCCCCCCCCCCCTTTTCTTTTCCGATCTATAAACAGAGGCACGGATCTTGCTGAAGAGTTGACATATTAATCTAACCCATTATTTTGCTTCTGGTTTAGTCTTTAAAGAGATGCTGTTCTTCAAAGGCTTGCATCCGTATATATATATATATATATATATATATATATATATGTGTGTGTGTGTGTGCAGGTGGATTTCAATTAAGAATAGAGAGGTGCAAGTGTTCATGGGGAAGATATTGTTGAGGCAACACAATATCAATTGCGGGTTTACATGGGTGGGGCTACTGGACTAGCTTTATATTTTTAAATTGTTCTTTTTACAGGCTTTGAATTTTTAGAAAATGGGTCCTTGGCCTGAATAGAAACATTTGGCTTGTGGCCTTGTCATGGAACTCAGCAGTGACTTATAATAAAGCCATTTCCCATAGACTCCATTTTCTCCAAATAATCCAAATTGTTAAAAATG
Source organism: Xenopus petersii (assembly GCA_038501925.1). Taxonomy (NCBI): domain Eukaryota; kingdom Metazoa; phylum Chordata; class Amphibia; order Anura; family Pipidae; genus Xenopus; species Xenopus petersii. The sequence goes on along the minus strand of CM076676.1, from coordinate 30,917,980 downwards.
ATTTCCTTTTTCCCCTGTAATAGTAAAACAGTACTATGTACTTTATGCAAACTAAGATATAACTAATCCTTATTGGGTGAAAAACCAGCCTTTTGGGTTTAAATTACAGTAGAACCACCATTTTACATCCTCTGATTTTAAGTTTTCTCTCATTTTGCATTGTTGTTTTGTGGTCCCACCTACATATTAAGCATCATAAATTTCCCTGATTTTACATTTTCCTGGATTTTACATAACTTTTTTCTGGTCCCCTGAAAAACGTAAAATGGGGGTTTTACTGTATTTTTTAGTAGATTTAAGAAAGATACACATTATGAGCATTTTGGATACCAGTTCCCATACCTCTGCTACAGATGGAGATTTAAATCATTATATAAATGGTGCTTACATATATATATATATATATACATAAGTATTCAATAGTAAGCAGCCACACTCAAATCCAATTCCAATTTTTTGGGGAAGTGGGGGTATAAATGCACCAAATCACTTTATGCACTTATGTGGGCTAAAACATCTGATGTATAGTATAAAAACAATTTGATTCACTACAAAGCTGACGTGCAGGTCCATGAGAACATTTAAATAAATATATATATATATATATATATATATATATATATATATATATATATATATATATATATATGTCCATGTGGGCAGCACTCCGCTCTTTCTGTTTCAACTCGGGTGCAAGGTAACAAAATCAGATATTGGAAAAAATGACCAGCAACACCGAGATATTTCGTGAATAGTCAAAGTGTATTGAAGAAATCACATGTAATGTGATTCCTTCAACACCCTTTGACTATTCATGAAATAACTCGGTGTTGCTGGTCATTTTTTCCCAATATATATAGTTCACCAAAATCCACTCTCGAAAAAATAAAGTTAATTTGCCTGGGTGCAGAATCCATAATTCATCCAAAACGTTCACTTTCAGAAAGGCCTCGTTGGATCGAAACGTTAGTCTGTAAACTGCATTAAAGCTATCTATAATCTTTTAAGTCCTAAAAGTGACTCTTTTGTGAAAGTTTATATATATATATATATATATATATATATATATATATATATATATATATATATATATATATTTAAATGTTCTCATGGACCCGCACTTCAGCAATTGAATCTGCACACGCTCTCCACAATGTAGTCTGGGTACTGTGCTTAAATTGGAGTATATAGAAAATGGAGATAGCACGCACTCCAAGTTAATTCACTGTTTATTATATAAAGGGCAACAGCATTTCAGTTTTTGGTCTGGAACCTTTGTCAAGATGTAAAGTAAACTGGTTTTGCATCTTGACAAAGGTTCCAGATCAAGAACCGAAACGTTGATGCCTTTTATATAATAGACAGCGAATTAACTCAGAGTGCATGCTATCTCCATTTTATATATATATATATATATATATATATATATATATATACACACATATATATATATATATATATATATATATATATATATATATATATATATATATAGCTTTGTGTTGTTGAGGATGAGGGGAACGTCCCTCTACCACTATTCAATGAAAGGTTTAGAAGCAAAAGAAACAATTGTGGATAGGGCTGGAAATTCCAGTATTAACTCACTAATGCAACCCTATATAACCGACAGTCAAAGGTAAACTGAAGGTACAGGGTGGCAGTTCTGCTTAAATAGATTCCTTCGTCAGGGAAAGCTTTTCATTTCCCTGACGAAGGCTCCAACATGGAGCCGAAACGTTGGAACTAATAAACCTGGCTTATCATTAATTTTTTCTGGCGTGATTTACTTCCTTGGAGTGCTGTTACTTGGCGAAATATGTTTATCTATACTCAACTGGCACCCAGGCCTCGACTTTCTCATGGAGTGCGGTCCAAATTCGATTTGTATATATATATATATATATATATATATATATATATATATATATATATATATATATATATATATAAATAAAATAATATAAAATAAAACAGCATAGTGGGTTTTTTTTTTTTACAAGAACTTTATTCTGTAAGCTTCCCTTCACAGCAGGAGCGCTCACATTAAGACATACAAGTTGTGCTTCATCTGCACTGGTCTTCACTAAAGGCCAAGCACAAACTTGGTTTGCCAGTAAACTGTTTACTGAAAAGATGTATGCTAATTACAGTGGTGCTGTCCTCTGTGCATATATACTGTACATGTAAAGAATTAGGCTCATGCCCTTGCTGTTCCACAGAATTTGATATTTACCATTAATCCTGATTCAACTCTCCGTTATACTCCCTATAGCCTCAAAAGACCTTTCAAATGACTATAGGGGCCAGCGCCTAATAGGGAACTATCAAATCTATTTAAGCAGAACTTCAGTTTACCTTTGACTGTCGGTTATATAGAGTTGCATTACTGAGTTAATACTGGTATTTCTAGCCCTATCCACAATTGTTTCTTTTGCTTCTAAACCTTTCATTGAATAGTGGTAGAGGGACTTTCCCCTCATCCTCAACAACACAAAGCTATGCCCCTGCTTATACAGGAGGGCACCCATTTGACTACTATATGACTCCTCATTTCAAATGCCACTAAATGCACCTTTTGATTTTGAGATTCGCTTGTGTAATCCCTTTGGAGCACCAATGCAAAGAGCTCATGAAGATGAATGAGACACCAAGAAATGAACCATATCAATGATAGTAAAAGGAGAAAGAAATTGTAAGATTGCTACAAGGACAATCTTCTATATAGACATCAAATCACATTGTCAAATAGTGGATGTTTTATCTCCTTGGGACATTAGTCTGATTGGTTCCTTGCATCCACAGGGGTGCAAACATTTGTCTGTAGTATCACTTCTCTTTTCATAACATGCTTTACCCTCACGCCTTTTGATTATGGGATTCGTTTGTTTAATTCCCAAGAGCAAAGAGTTTAGGAAGATGAATGAGGACCAACAAAGAAACCACATCACCAAAAAACCAAGAATCAGAAATTTTTAAGATCACTAAAAGGAACATGGACACAGATGATCTTCTATAGAGCCAACAAAATGCATAATGTGATTAAGGGATCAAGAAATTCAGATGTTTTCTCTTCTTGGGCATTTAGTTAGAGGTGATAATAAATGGGCTTGTTACTGGGATACACATCTAAATAAGGGGTGGCCACTGTCTGCGATTAAGAGCTAGTTTTGCACTTTTAAATATAAAATATGAAAGTATTCTACTGTAGCTTAGTTTACAGCTGTTTTGACAATTCTAAAGGACCTTTAGTTTTGCTAAAGATGTTTTCCATAAACACACACACACTTGACTGAATGATTCACTCTAGTACCTACGTTTAATCGCACTCCTATTTGCCGAGTACAATCTTCCACCTTGAAAATCCATGTCCATTAAAAAGGGCAGGAAGGTACATTTGGATTTGCAGAAAGCGAAAATATGAGCATTATTTAAGCACCTCGCAATATATTCAGCTTCCAAAACCCCAAATCTATATTGATATCATTCTATATCTCTGTAACCGTTTCATCAGATGAAATTCTCTTGCTTTCTATCGATTGTTGGTTTCAGACCACAGGAGTGAATGCATTAAACTAGTTATTTATTAGACTTATAGATTTTTTAATGGCTTGAAAGGTGATGCTATCAAAATCCATGAAAATAAATCATCACATAAAACAAATTCTTGTGAAGACAACAGAAAAACTGAATTCAGGAGCCGTCCCATAGAGTACATATCCCTTTGTGTCGCTTTCACGGAGTATAATTAACTGGTCTACACTGAAAAATCAACAATATGGAGGTGACAGGTTGCCTCAAGGGAATCGAATGGCCACAAAGTGAGGCAAAAACTACACAAACAACTGGAATGTCCGCACAGTTAAAAAAAAAAACAATGCCGTAGGGGAGATGTAGGCGCTGCCATCTGCTTAGGGCTCTCTGAAGCCACAAGGCAATAAGATACAAGGGCAGTAGGGTAAGATGGAAGGCTTGTCATGCCAAGTTATGGAATAGATGCATCAGTAGGTTCTGTGTGAAAAATTCCTAGTGTGTTTCCTTTCTGCGGGTGTGTACTGAGATCAGTTAATAAAGGAGACATGAGACAATACTGTACTATAAGATATACCTGTTCTATTGCCAGTCTATCACTTGAGTAAGAACTGTCTGGCCTTGACTGATCACTTACAACCCAACACAAGCTCTCTAAGCTTCACTGCCACTGCCTTCATGTTGCTTTCTTTGTAGCTGATACACTTCCTGGGACGCACAATGCATTGTTCAGACTATTCCCATTATTTAGTTCCGGGGTGACCCAACCTCATTGATCTGGGATCTACTTTTAGGCAATTATCCTGTACTACCACCTTGTATACACTGGCAGTATTTACATAAATTAATTTATGAGAAAATATTTACTAAATTCATTTCTAATCTAGGTAATGGGAAGCTCGGGAAGGAGAATGAACTAATGGAACTTTTTGTGGACAATGCTCTACATTTTATAGAGCACAGTATATCTTATAGAGTACAGTATTGTCTTGTGTCTCCTTTATTAACTGATCTCAGTCACAGTCCTTTGCAGCTTTTCATTAGCCTCCAGTTTACCTTCCAGGCCCCTCTTTTGTGATCAGTGCACAGTCACAAGCACCAACACCAGGGCAGTCAAAACCCAAACTCCAAACCCCTAATTTTTCTCACCTGATTCTTCTTACCTCTCTTGTTCCTTTCCCCACCTTCCTTTTCCTTCTTGAAAAACATTGCTTATTAATACATATTCAAAGAACCGTTTACCCTACCCTACCCAAGCAAAGTGCACTGAAGTACAGTGAGATGGAGTATTTTCAGATTTGGATCTTAAGAAGCTTTGGGTTATAATACATCTCTACAAATTGAGAGTTTTTTCCACAAAAAATTCCCCTTAAAAACCACGAGCAGATAAATTTGAGGTTTAAGAAATGGGTCCCATAATATACATTTAAAAAAAAAAAACAATCATTGCTGATGTGGTCTGTCTGTAATAATAAGGCCAAGCAGGTGATAAAATCACTTGCAGCTCCCTTTCTTTCACCCCTCTGATTAGGCTTGTAAATACTAAACATCAACTATGAAGAAGTGAATAAAAATAATAATAATAATATAGTAACACCACAAAGTGTAAGTGATTATGAAGGTTACACTAAGGGGATTATTTATCAAAGCCCGATTTTATCTCAACATTTTCTGCTACAAACTCCAATCAAATCTGCTCGGGTTTTATACGCTTATTTATTATTACATTTTCCCGAAATTTGCTTTGCAGGAAAAAATCCTATTTTCACAATTTTTTCGAATTTTTCACCTGAAAACTCAAATTTCGTATGCTTTTTTGCCTGAACATTCTGAAAACTTTGGGGCATTGCACGCATCCTGCGCACATCAAAAAATCATTGGGACTTCTCCCATTGACTTATATGCAAACTCGACAGGTCGGAGATGCTGGATTTTCTCATTTGGACTTGTCCATCCTCGGGGTTTAATAAATTCTGAAAAAATCAATTTTTAAAAGTCTGATTTTATTTTAAAAATATCACAATTCACAATTATACAAGATTTTTGCAATCGGAGTTTAGTAAATGATGCCCTAAATGTATAACCTTCCAAAAGAAGTATACTGTGTAAAAAAGTAAATATGGTAAGCATGCCTACTAACCAGACAAATGAAAATGAATGCCTAATAATGTTCAAAGCAGGAACACAGAGGCTTCACAATAGACACAAAGTTCTCATTTAGTAAAACACATAGAAGAGAAGATTTGCCAATAGCGTGATACAGTTTTATTGAAAATCAAATAGAATCCCCTGCTAAATGCAGGCTGCTCACATAGCTCTGTAGTATCTCAGTGTGATTCCTTCATTTAAACCCAAAGTTTGTATGCACCACCCATATGGGGGCGGAGCTAATGCATGTGAGGCTTCATGTGATGGTGGAAGTGACACATGTAAAGACATATGTGAGGGCGGAGGTGACATCAATGAAGGTCCATATGGAGGGCAGATGTGATGCATATAGGGGCCTATTAAAGGGCAGGAGAGGCACCTATTAGGATTTATAAGAGGGCAGAAGTGATGTACATAAAGGAGCTTTTATATTGGCAGAAGTCTGAAAGACAAAAACTATATTTTTCCCTTTCCCCTTTTTTCCTTTCTTTCTTTCTTTCTTTCTTTCTTTCTTTCTTTCTTTCTTTCTTTCTTTCTTTCTTTCTTTCTTTCTTTCTTTCTTTCTTTCTTTCCTTTTTACAAAAAATTTAAAATTAAAATAAATACATATAAAGATACTGTACAAAATAACCACAAAACAATAATAAAAATATCTAAAACGTAATAGTATGTATCAAAAACCAAAACATTATCCAGTCATAAGTAAATATAGAAAAGAGAGAATTGATTGTAAAAAGGAAAGAAGGGGAAAGGGAAAAATATTGTTTTTTCAATAATTTTTTAGCCAATTTGCAGATTCGCCAGATTCAGTCATCACTAGCAATAATCAAAATGTTCAGCTTTCTGCTGTGAATATTCATCCAACGATAACACTTTGCACTCGTTTGTGACACTAGGAAGGCTGGAGTACAGAATAAAACTGGCTCCTAGTTATGCGTGAATTTATTCGTCAGGCGATAATTCACGGCAAATTTACCCGTTTCACCCCCAGCGAACAAACTTGTGAATTTACAAAGTTTATTCGATGGTTCCAGCTGCCGGCGCCAATTTTGACGGTGATGTTGGAACCCATTTTGCCGCTGGCGAATTTTCTCTGGCGTCAAAATCGCCGTTTCACGAATTTTTCACCCATCACTACTGGCTCCTCCTTGGAACACATTTTTTCTCAAATGGCTTCATTTGTACATTCTGCAAGAATGTTGTATATTGTAATCAAGTTATCCTGTAAAATGGTATTATCTCTACTGTAAGGCAGTAAGCGAAAATCTCATTGCTAGCCATAATTCGTAAAGTAGCACTTACCATTTAGCAGTTGTACTCCCAAATTAACTCTCTAAGGGAGGCTGGCCTTTGTAGAAAAGAATTTTGAAAAGGAAAAAATTAATCTCTGCCTCTCTGCAAGTCTTTTCTATAAGAAGAGCAACTAATGGTCTTTGGCAGTAGTAGAACAAAGTCAGTTTATGAAAGGCGTTAAATGAAAATGTACATTTGCTAAAATTACATTAATGTGGGTCCTGGGTTTATTTCTGTTTAGGAAACTACAAATAAAAAGAGAAAATGGCTGTGCATATGCTGTGTTACTTGTTAATTACTTCCCTTTTTTATGAAAGGGAAAATATACCACAAATTTTGACATAAGCTCATTCTGTTGGGCTTGTATAGAAAAGGCGCAGATAGAAGTATAAATGTATTTTTTACACAGACATTCCTGATTCCTCAAACTGAAAGGAAACTATGATAGTCTGTATCAGCTTGCAGGAATGATTTCCCCACCCCCTTAGGCTCACAGAGTTATGCAACCTCTCCCTTGTTCCATGTTAAAGTACTAAAGATAAGTCAACCCAGTAGCAGTAATAGGCCATTCACTCACTGTCAGTAATTCTCAACAAAATCCTCATTTAAACCCTTGATTTAAATACATAAATTATGACCCAAAATACTCAAAAGCAGAGGAGCAGAGATCATAATCAGGGCAGAGGCAGGGTGGAACAGGACTGAGCAAAGAGGCATCACTTTAAGCACCAACCACTATATAAAGTTATAGCACTCCAAGTCCCAGAATCTATCACTTTACAATAATCCCAGTTGAAGGAGGGGTTGTATTACACAGTGAGTCTCCATGGGGTTGGGAAATAATTCCTGCAGGCAGAGAAAGACCATAATGTTTTTTTTTCAGTCTGTGGAATCAGGTCTGTCTTTACACAAGCCCAACTGAATAAGTAGTGATGGGCGAATTTATTCGCCAGGCGTGAATTTGCAGTGAATTTGCACGATTTGCCAGCAGTGAATACATTCGCGAAACGGCCGCAAATTTTTCAGCGTTTAGTGAATTTCGCAGGAAATTCGTGAATTTTCCCGCGAAGCGAAATGGCGCCAATTTGCCCATCACTATGAATAAGCTCATGTCAAAAAGGTGACAATATGTTCCCTTTAAAGGGAAAATAACATTGTCTGTCTATTTTTTTAAGACAAGTTACACACACAGTGGGTGTTATTTATTTGTTAAACTGGAAAAAAGTAAATGAATAGGATAATACAAGATGATTGTATTTCTAATGCTGGACCCATACCCAAGAGTTGTTCACCAAAAGCAGAGGTTCAGAGTAGCCAGCAAAGGGCATAACTCCCCCACATTGTACTGACCTATACCCCTTTCCTCCATTAAAAGAGAATAGTCAAAGGATAGAGTAATCCACTGCTTTATTAATGAGGGTATTTATTCCTCCAATCATAACAGACAAAGGGAAGGGGGGTTATGACAGGAGAGCTTTGGAGCTCACAGCTCATTGCACAGAAGGGAGAAGGACATGGCCGATAAGGCATCTTGGCGTTTTCCTGTACTGCAGTGAAGTGAGATCCTGGTGCTCATGCAAAAGCAGGACAGGCTATGTCTCTATAATGAATGCTATATTGAAATCAATATTGGATTCACCAAAAATGAGACCTCTCTTACATTGTATAAACTTACCAATTGCTACTTTTGCAGAGTATTGGAACCTACATAATAAAAAAAAGTTGTAAGCTGCAGCAGGGAAAGAAATAAAATCAACGGATCAATTAATCGTGGCTCTGCATAAAACTGGGTTGGTATATAGCAGTGATCCCCAACCAGTAGCCCCTTGGATGTTGCTCTCAGTGTCCTCAAAGCAGGGGTTTATTTTTGAATTACAGGCTTGGAAGCGAGATTTAATTGCATAAAAACTAAATATAGTGCCAAGTAGAGCCTCCTGTAGGCTGCCAGTCCACATAGGGGCTACCAAATAGCCAATCATAGCCCTTATTTGGCACCCAAGGGACTTTTTAATGCGGCTCACAGGTAAAAAAAGTTTGTCGACCCCTGGTATACAGTATAAGTTAAAGCTAATACAATTATTATGGCACATAGTTGACACAGACAAATACACTCAACCCATTATTTAAGACATTGAGACATTTTGTACAGCTACTGAAAATGCCTTACCCTTTAAACAAAACAGGGATTGTTTGTCCATACATTGCAATATATTCAAATTCAAATCAAATTCAAATTTTGTCACATACACAACAAACAGTACGACATGTAGTGAAATGCTTGTTGCTGTGCAAACCATAAGAATAAGAATTACAGTAGAAAAGAAGAATGAAAGAGTTACATAGTAGATAAGAATTTCTGACATGTATTAGTGACGTATATTATTGTTAATATTAATATTATTGTTATTAAAGTGTATGTGCATTGATGTGATATATGATATATATATATATATATATATATATATATATATATATATATATATATATATATATATATATAAAAGAGAGAGTCCAGTCCTATAGTCCTACACTTGGTGCAGGGACCGAATAGCTTGAGGGAAAAAGCTCCTCCTCATTATCTCTGTATTAGACTTAAAGGAGCGGAAGTGATTTCCTGTATTTATCAGTGAGAAGAGTCCATTATTGGGATGGGAGAGGTCTTTCATGATCTTCTTTAGGGATGTAGCGAACTGTTCGCCGGCGAACTAGTTCGCGCGAACTTCGACTGTTCGCGTCCGCCGAATGTTCGCGAACGTCGCGCGACGTTCGCCAATTGGTGTTCGCGTTCGATTCGAAGTAAAATTTCGTTCGACCATTCGACCATTCGACCATTCGATCGCTGAAATCGAACGATTTCCATTCGTTCGAACGATTATAAGCATTCGATTGAATTAAAATCATTCGATCGAATAGCTTCGATCGTTCGATTCGAACGAAAATCCTTCGATCGTACGAATAAAATCCTTCGATCGTTCGATCGAACGATTTTATCGAGCGTGCGAAGTTCGCGAACTGTTCGCGAACTGTTCGCTTTTTTGCCGGTGTTCGCGAACGGCGTTCGCGAACACATTAACGGCAGTTCGCTACATCCCTAATCTTCTTGGCTTTTGTCTTGCACTGCTTAGTGTAGATAGATAGCAGGTCAGGAAGCTCAGAGCGAATGATGCGTTCAGCCTAGCGTACCACTCTTTGAAGAGCTCGTCTGTCCTGCTTAGTGCTGTTCCCATACCAGGTACAGATATTTTCCTTCAGGATGCTCTCGATGGTGCATGTATAAAAATTCTTAAGCACCCTCAGAGGCAGCTGACAATTATGTCAATTCAAGCTGACAACTACGTCAAAGTCATCCCATATCTGGCCAGTCCTACACTCAATTTTCATCTGATTGATTAAGAATTCTATTGCTTCATTATACATTTTACACAGGGACTAAATTTTACCTGCAACTTACTAGCTGCTTTCAATGTTAAAACTCCCAAACATGGTTGCCCTTTTATTGGCCACCAGTGGGATCACCTGATTATACCTGGAAAGAGTGGGAGCTACAACATGGAGCTGGTCACTGCTCCTGTATAAACTATAACAAACAAGGGAAAGTTGTGCTCACCACTACTTAGTAGAAATAAGATAAATAAATCATAAGTTGATCATTTACCATACAAGTTAGTCCATGCATTGGCCAGGCCCACTCAATAAGCTCTTAACTAGCTGTGTAATTTAGGAGGCAATGGAAGCAAATGTAGAATGCCTGGAACTGATACTGTATCCCAAAACTCAGAACACACTCCAAGGACCCGGTTGCGACTCACGCTTCCACCCATAACAGCCGCTTTTGGCTTCGGGACAAGCTCTCCGATCGGATGCCGCCAGGTCTTAATGTGAGAGGCCAGAGTGAGCAAGGGAACCAATTGTGAAGTAGTAGAATGGGAAGCGTAGTCGAAAGCCAGGCAGGGTCGGTAACAATGTGGTACAAATGAAGGAGAGAGTAGGCAGGTCACAGGTAGCGGTACAGAAACAGATTCCAGGAGAATAGTCAGACAACAGGCAAAGATCCTGACAGGTGGCTTAACTGGACAAGGTCAGGGACAGGCAGATTTAAGGATCAGTAAAACAAACTTGGAAAATGTACCCAGCAACTATGAAAATACCTTTATATTGGGCAATGCACAATTGGGTCCTTGCCCCTTTTATATATTTGAATTCTGTGCCATGGTGTTTTGACGTCATGCAAGTCAACACTAAGCATGGGGGGTCAAGTTATGGAGCATTAGAGCCCATACTGTTACCTTTCCACCTTTTTTCATCATTTATTCTTCTGCACTCTGTGCCTTGTGTTGCATAGATCGGAGTGCAATGTACAAAAGTCTTAACAGCCATTGGCGCCCCTGGCTTGTGCAAGTAATTCTGCATTCAAAACTAGAGTTCTGCATGGGTCCATTTACTATAACCCAGACTGGACCATAAATGCAATCTGACCCACCATAAACACTGGAAGTGACAATTCACCTCAAAGTGGAAGTGACATCATCACAAACCCAAAGTGATGTCATCAGAACATGGGGGAGGAAAAACAGGAGAAAAAGGAATACAATTTGACCTGCAACCAGCTAACCTCCCACATACCCACAAGTCCTACTCGATGCAGGACTCTAAAAGAAAGTGTGCAAGATATATGTCACGGCCGGCACCCGATACCAGAACAAATGCCAAGCACCCTGGTCTCGGCTTGGCTTCACCAGTAGTGTGACCACGGTTGGGCTTCGGGAGTAGCCCTCAGCTTACTTGGGTGCCACCTGGACTTTACGAGGGGTGCAAGGCGAGATGTTCTGGCTGGCGAAGGGGCACGGCTGTTAGCAGAGTCTTTTGGGCCGAAGGTCACGGTACAAAAGGATTAGGCAGAAGGATGGTCAGACAGGCTGGGTCGAGGCAGGCGGATATCAGAATCGTCAGGCAGGCAAGGGTCAAACCGGGTTGTCAATCAAGCGGTTAAGCAGGAGAGTTGTCGTAGGCAGGCTAAGGTCAGGATACAGAGTTCAGAGTATTCAGGATACAGGCAGGGTCAAACACAGGTTATCAGACAGACAAGATTCAGATCAGATGCACTAGGCTCAGGAAACCACAAGAAAAAAGTTCTATCACGGGCAAGGAACAGTACACTGAATGGGCCTTAAATAGTATTCAAAATTCGCACCAGCGCGCCTGTGCCTTTAAGAGGCGCGCTGCGCGCGCCCTAATAACAAAGATGGCGCCTAGGAGACACGCGGCGGGCGTCCCCGTTGGTGGAGCGGCGGCCGACCCCGCCATGCAGGTAATTTTATTACAATATATCTGAAGACAAGAGCATCAAAATTGACTGTTTTCCCTAGTCTTAGATCATGCGGTTGGTGCACATTCTGAGACCAGGACCATTTACTGGAGTCTACTGCCACTTCTGCATTACACATTTCAACCTCATTTACATTTTCACCTGTTCCTTATGGGTGGTTCTGGTTCTAACCCTGAAGTCTGCAAGTTCCCTGTCAATTTCACAACAGAAAGTTCTGGGGCTCCATTTGTGTCTTTCCTGTTCTACTGAGTAGTAAGACCACACCAGCAGTCACATGAGGTTCCCATCTAACAGACTGTTGCAACTTGTTGCGCTCCATTATGAGAAAACAAAGATTTGCAGCTAGGGTCATTATTGCACCATGCCTCTTCTTAAATAAATGATTTTTTAATGATTTATCGATAATGATTGAATGATATATTTTGGTATATTTTGTTAGCAGCCAGCTAGGCTGTAGCAATACCAAGTGAGGAGAGCTTGCTGTAGCAGTGGCTGCACACGTCCCTCTTCTCGTGCAGCACTGTCCAATGCTTTCAGATCAGCAGATTAATGGCAAGCTATAGAAATGGGTTGAAGCTAAATCCTGTTGCAGAGAAAGCAGCTGAAGATCAGTGCTACAGTAATAAGGGGAGACCAAAAAAATGAAGAATTGTAGAAGGGCAACAGGTAACATTTAATGGCACTTAGAAAAGCTTCAGTACAGGCTTCTTCTCATTTCCTATGGAATGTGCAGGCTGTCAGCATGCCCACAGTAGTGCCTGTTGTTTTCTTCAGCCATCTGCTTTATGGAGCTTCGGCTAATGGCAAACCCCTTTCCAACGTATTACTTCTGTCTCAATTGTAACGGCAGAGGTTAAAAGGCACTAAATAGCCTGCTTCTGAACCCACATCACAAAGGCTGTGCAGATTTGATTTTGATTTTTACATATCCAAATGCATTTCATATGGTTCGGCTTGGATCCTCCCCTTACAAATATCCCTTAATGCTGAATGCTTCAACACTCCCCAATGATAATAATGCATTACGGGATATTATAAAATGTTCTCACTGTCCCTCCAGAACACACGGGTCAGTTTCTAGCTAATAGAAAGTCATTAACATGGTGTGAAATGGGTTATGAAGCTAATATGCAATTTCACTCTTATTAAGGTAGAGGGATACTTCCCCAGTATGTCTGATTTATTGGGTATAGTGTTTCTGCATGCTAAACGGTTAATATCTCTTGCTTCGTAGGTTAACACTTCAGTCATTAACAAACAATGGCAATGATTCCCAGCAAGGAGGAAAAAAAAGGTGAATGTCAATTTGAGAAAATCGGGTGGGTTCAGGGTCTGAATATCCCAAGCAGGCCACTGGGAGGCCATTGCACTTGTAGATTTTAGGTGAGTGTCTGCAAAAGAAAATGTATTCTGGATATCGATCCTCCCCACCGTGCCTGCTCCTCGCCTCCTCCCTTCACCTACAACCCCTCCATGACACCTGCTGAGCATTATATGAACATAATGTAGCAGAGCTGTCATTACCCAGTTGTGCTGGTCTTTCTGCTGGAACCATTACCAGCACAAGTGTTGCAGAGAGAGTGTGTTTGTGTGTATGAGTATTGGGCGAAGGGAAAGTATCTTTATTTGTTTCTACACTATCAATAAAAAAAATACATTTCTGTAATGTTTGCCAGCTTTCAGGGCTAGGGCAGAACGACTCAGCGAGCAGATGGATTATGCCGGGAGGCTGCATTCAGGGCCACAAACAGCATAAATACGGAGCAGAGCTAAAATTTAACACTGTTCATATTGTCAAAACTGAACAACAAAACTTAATACAATCAGTTTTCCCCTTTTTATGACAGAGCACACGCTTCTCCAGGCAGTTATCACTCCCCTGTTATTGTTTATGATGCTGTCAATTATGAGAAAAAGATATTTCATGCATTTTGATGGCATGCAAAGGATAGAAGCAATTGGTGTCAGGCTGGAAGGAGATCAGATGTTAATTTTCTGCATCACCAAAGAACATGGGGTTGCACACTTTTGATGTTCAGAGTAAATGTGAGCGAAACTCTTGAGTAAAGTATAATTCAGAGAACGACTCGTAGGGACCAAGTGTTCAAAGATGTCCACCCAATTGAAGGTAATGCGCATAGATAAATTGGAGCTCACAAAATAGTTGTGTGGGCATCCTGATCTGGAATCCTGTACCTTACTATAATGTAAATACGTTAGAATACAGTGCACACATTCTAGTAGGGTCTTTTTAAGAACAAGGTGGGAAATTGGCATGTTTAGTACCCACATTGTTGTGTATTTTCCAATAATTCCAGTATAAACATGGGTGTGCAGGTAATTTCCCCCACTGCAGTTGCTCAAGATGAGTCAACAAGAATGCAACTAAAAGGGCATGTTTGCAAATCAGATGCCATTTTCAGAGTGGCAATGGTGTCACTTCCGCTATGGGGTTAAAATTGTATTAATAAATGTGACTGTGGGAACCTTGAACTGCACTAAGTTCAGGGTGGCATTAGCTCCAGTGCTTCCCAATAGGCACAGTTGTGCACGATCTAGCAGTAGTGATGGACGAATCTGTGCCGTTTTGCTTCTCCGAAAAATTTGCAAAACACATTGAAGTCAATGGGCATCAAAATAATTTTGACGTATGACAATTTTGATGCGAATGTCAATTTTTATACGTGCGACTATTTTATCCACATGCATTAGTCAACGGATGTCTGAGTAATTTTGATGCACAGCAATTTTATGCGCACAACTATTCTGACGGGCGACAATTTTTTTTTGTCGCAGAATTTTCACCGGAAATTTTTTGCCACAGTTTTGCAAATTTATTCGCTACCGACAAAATCCGTAAATTCTCCGGGAATTTGTGCCTGGTGAATTTATTCACACATCATTATTCAGCAGAAGAAACATTTAGGCGCTTAGTGCAAGGACGCAAGAAATAGCATCAATAATATTTGCACCCACTTAAGAGCGACTGGTGCTGTATTTGTAAAAGACCCTTTGCATCTGAAATGTGGTGGGCTTGTTTTATTTGGAGTGCAAAGTTGTTTTGGGATCGCTTGTGAAGCGTACCTGCAAGCAGACAAGGTCGGTCATAGGAGAAGGCAGCTTACCATTTGACACCGGTAAGGAGCTAGTGATCAGCGAGTCCATAATTTAGGCAGAAAACAAACAGCAGTAGCAAATGCTATTTGGGTCAGGTCCCAGCCTGCTACCTAAAAGGGTTTGGGGATTCCAAACAATCCTATTCCACCCAAGACTTCTTCTTAACTTTTGTTTGCATCACAACAGATGCGTTGGCTATAGTAGCATACAGTCACCACAGTAAGTTATCAGGTTCTGCCAGTGCCATGTGAGCTTCATTATGGGAATAGTGTCCTAAGTGTAAAGGGATCAAGAAAAATGTGCTGCCATCTGAAAGAGGAATATATTCGAACATATTCAAATGTGCTTTGTCATAAAAAGAAAGACTATGGGGTAAATTTATCAAAGAGTGAAGTTCCGCCACTAGAGTGAAATTCCGCAGCTCTCAATTCATTTCTATGGGATTTTGAAAGGCGTATTTATCAATGGGTGAAAGTGAAAGTTCACCCTTTGATAAATACGCCTATAAAAATCCCATAGAAGTGAATGGAGAGTGGCGGAATTTTACTCTAGTGGCGGAACTTCACTATTAACTTCACTCTTTGATAAATATACCCCCTTATGTCAGGGCCCGAGTTTTTTGGACTAAAGAGGAAGCTTAGAGTTTCAATACAGAAGGATTAGGACAAAGTCCAGACAAGGGGTCAATCCAGGCAGCAAGGTTTGTAATCCGATAAACAGGCCTAGGTCAATAACAAGAATCAAAGTATTCAGCAAAGATCACACCCAGGAACTCACGAAGATGAACCTATATTTGGGTAAGGTCTGAAATGTTGTGGCGCCTTAAATAGGCCCGTTTTTGCTCCAAACAGATGCATTGGCGTCATGGCGCTGCGTGCCAACACTGCGCACCTTGACGCGCTGGAATCCTGACACTGTGCACATTTGCCGCACTGGCGTCAGAACGTGCCATGAGGGAATCCTGGAGGCCGTCATCTTGCCGAAGGGAACCAGAGCCGCCATCTTGCCAAAGAGGACCAGCACGGTGAGTATTCCTTACACTATAAGGATCGCGTGGGGAATCTGTATTTGAGTGCAGATGTATTTTAGATAATACGAAAGAACGAGGGCTTACTCAAGTACATCTGCTACCCTATAAGACAATTTAATGGTTGCTAAAGTCCAACCCTTCTACTAAATTTGATTAAAGCACCAGGATGCAGGTTAAGATCTCTGTCCTGTGTATGAGCTAAACAAACATGTTTAACAGATAAAACAGATAATGAAATTACACAAGAAAGCGGGGAGAAGAGTTGCTACAGTGCCCATGTCGATAACTCACCGAGTGTAACTAGTGGTCCAGGTGCACCAGCCCTAGACCCTCAGCTTCAGGGAACAGCAATCTGAAACAAAACTAGCAAAGCCAATGGGGCTATCCAGCACTCAAAGTAATCCACCAGGGCCAATGCAAATAAAGTTTCCACGACTCCAGATCTGACATGTCCCCAGAATTCCCAGAGGGGGTTACATCAAAAGGTGCACCAGACTTAGATACACCTGATTTTCATCACAAACTATTGTGTCCATTTTGATGCATTAAGAATAATTGTTGAGTGCAGCCATGATTATTATAGAATTATGGAGATACCACTGTATTATGGGTAAAAAACTTTTACAAAATTGTATATTGCCAACTGCACTTGCCTTGGGAAATGACCCCTGTAGGGCTGACTTGTATTTAAGGCAGATGTTCAAGCAGGTTGGCCATTGAACAGCTTTAAAATGACATTTACTGGCAAATTTAATAGACGTAACGCCCGTATTATGGGACCGAAATGCAGAAAAAACGCTGTATTATTTAATGACATTACTGATTCTGCACATTTTTCCTTCTCTTTGATGAAGCCTCAGTCATTTTAAGAAAGCAATTCCATCTGTAAATGACTAAAGCGTGTCTGAAACAAACAATATATGCACCTGACACTGGAAACAGATGGTATAGAAAAAAAATGATTCGCTGATGTGAAAATTCATTAGAAAACAGACTTTGCTTCACAGTGCCTCAAAGGAACTCCTTACATTTAGTCCCGGGGTGGAAATGGAAATGTTTTGAATAACTCCCGTGGAATAGAAATAAGGGAACGTGTCGACCCATTTTATAAATATCAGTGAGTAGCAAACATAAATGATGTACAGCGCCAAAGCCGCAGTGACTTCTAATGTGTGTACGGCAGCGCATTTGTTTTAATTATTCAAACTGTGCAAACTCTTTGTGCCGCCGTAAATTAGGCAATTTTGTTTCATTTGCTTGATGACACAAGCTTTGGGTTTTCTTCTATCTGCAGTACAACCTTGTCATCAGAACAGTTTTATGCTTCCAATCTTTCTGTTTTACAATGGCAAGGCAATACATAAATTCATATTTAGGTTCGGAAAGAGAAGTTGTTTTTGCCATGGAAATGTGTTCTGCTGACACTATTTTTGCAAATACATGAAGCAAGTCACTGGACACTACTGGATTCCCTCCCCATAAAACCCTTTCTTTTTTTTTTTTACCAGAAAAGGTTACAAAACTATCAACCCTATGAGCAAATGTAAAAGATAACAGGGGCTGTTGTGCATTGAAAAGCCAGTACAGGTTGTGGTTCTGATGGGGCCCACCTGGGCTGACTTAAAGGACCCTCCTCCTGGCATCTGTGCTGCTCGCCTTTCCCCCATGCACCAATACCTTTTACCTTCCTACTCTGGGTGGTGGACTGGGTAGCCTGGGTCCAGGGCAGGGGAATGGGCCTGTGTCTGGGGTAGGGGAATGCCCTGGGTGGGGAGTAGGCGAAAGACCCAGGGTCCAAAGTAGGGGAAAGACCCGGGGTAGGGGAAAAAGCCGGGGTAGGGGAAAGGACCTGGGCCCGGGTAGGGGAAAGGTCCTGTCCCGGGGTAGGGGAAATGACCTGGGTCTGGGGTAGGGGAAAGACTATGGGTCCGAAGTAGGGGAAAGGCCCGGGTTAGGTGAAAGGTCCTGGGCTGGAGTAGCTGCAAAGGCCTTGTGCCCATGGTAGGGGAAAGGCCCTGGGTCCACGGCAGGGGAATGGGTCTGGGTCTGGGGTAGGGGAAATGCCATGGGGTAGGGGAAAGACACTGGGCCCAATCTAGGGGAAAGACCCTGGGTCCGGGGTAGGGGAAAGGCCCTGGGTCCAGGCAGTGGAGTAGGTCTGAGTTAATGGAGCTCAACAGGGTTTTTCCCGGGGTCTCACTTGCCCAGTCCGAGACTGATCACCTGGAAAAGAAGAGGGGTTGTGAGTGAGATCTCTGTCCAGGAAATGGGAACAAAGAAGTGAGTGGGTGCAGCAGAGAGAGCTAAGAATTAATGAAAAAAATTTATTTCGGTAAGGCATACAAAGGCTGGTTTCTCAGTTACTCAGACTGCCAGTATACCAGTTTACTGTTATCACAAAAAAACGTGTCCTGTTTTTGAAAAAAAACCCTGCTGTAAATAAAACATACATAGGTGAATACCTGCTTAGAGTTACCCTGGATGGTTGCCATCACTTCGGCTTTACCACTTCTGCCATTGGAGTAAATTCCCACACAATGCATCCTTTTTTTCCACTGTAAAGAATGGTGATCCTCTATAAATATGTTCTTTTTTGCATTGAGATATCGCGTGCCATTAACGCCTACTTCATTTGTATTTGGTTGGGCTGCAATCAATCTTCCTGCAGTGTTTGTGTAAATCATTCTAGATGGGCAAAGGCTCCTGTATCAGTATTATTCTTCCCTGACAACCAAGCCTGTATTCATGATTTTAAAGAATACATTGTTGATCAGAATTGTGATGTGTTGTGTAAAAGGACATCAGTTAGTGTGGTGATAGTTGTGTAAGAGTAGAAAAGCACATTACATTTGGAATTAAAGCTTATTAAGATGCAAAAAAACCCTACAGTGCTTGGCGGCTCAGGGCTGGGGCGATGCTTTCTGCAGACTGAGCTGTTTTTATTCAGCCATGGAACACAATAATAACTAGCCAGGGACCCAGTGCATTTTTATGGGTGTTTGGGTTTGCAGGGACACCGTTGTCATATCCTCCCTTTAAAACTGGACACCAATAAAATACACAGGCTACACGGCTAATTAGCAATTAGTTCAGCTATTATCACTTGATTGCATGGAGGCCAATTCCATCTACATCATTCATCTGAACGGATTACAAATCAGCACAGGTGGTGTACAGTATCCCTGGAAATAGGCGCATGTACAAATACATCTTGCACTGCAGCAAAGGTTTCGATATATTCCGGCAGCACACCTTTTATCGTGTATCCTCAGTTAAAGGGTTAATGTGGTCTGCATGTCAGGGGGCCTAGCGGCTCCCAAAGGGAGTAGTCCAGACCAAGGCGGAAGCCAGGAACCAGAGTCCAAGATCGTGGTATCCGAGCGGTTAAACAAGAGATTGAATAGTCAAAGTCCAGGCAAAGTTTCAGGAGGCAGGCAGATCAGGTTCAAAGTCAGAGTTTCAGGCAGGAATCAGGATCAGGATAACAATAGCAAACACACCCAGGTTCTATAGCACAAGAAACCTATAATCGGGCAGGGTTTCAGTGTCCAGGGCGCCCTTTTATGACAAAAACCTGGCACCAGTGATGACATCATCATGCAGCAACATTGCACCCATGTGTTCAATATGGGTGCCGCCATCTTGGATTTTCATCGGCACCAGTGATGACGTCATCCTGCAGCGACGCTGCACCCATGTGTTCAACATGGGGGCCACTATCTTGGATTTTCATTGCGACCGCCGAGACGGTGAGCATCGCCGTCGGATGCTTCTGCCAGTCCTGACACTGCACTATTGTTTAATGCTTCCCCCCCCTGACTTTTTCTGGGTACGAAATATGTCAAGTCAGGACAATGTAAGAATGACTATGTGTCCTCCTGATGCTTCAAACGTTAATGCTGAAACATTATCTTAGATACAGTTGCAAGAGTTTGAAACCTTTAGGACACTGGAATTTGGCTATACGTACTGCACATGCCTTTGTATTATCATTACATTTCTCCAGTAATGTTTCTTTACTCCCCTTAACTTCCCTTAACTTATATAGATATATAAAAGCAAAATGAGTTTGACCTTTCAGGGTTCAAGTCCTTTTTTGAGGGCCAACATTTGTTCAGGGCCCCCTTAATTCACAGCAAGGTTATAGCCGCTGCTAAGTTAGAGATGTAGCACTATTTTCAAGAATATCTAGGATAGAACATGTGTTCACCTGAAATCTTACCTTAATTGACCCACATTCTGGGCTTCTAGGAGCAATAGCAACTTTCCTTAACTGCCATCATGGCTGCAAGGCAATCAGACCCACAGTTTGGGAACCACTGTATCTGCCAGCACTTTCTGTATGATGTTTTTATGGGCCCAAATTTGAGCAAACACATCAGTCCATCAAGTTCAACCCTTCCAAATGAGCCACAGGGCAGACCTCAAGATTACTGTAAACCCTAGACCTAATGGATATTATGTTTGTCCAAGGAGTTGCCCAAGCCAACGTTAAATACATTAACGAAATTAGCCATCACATCTCCACCCTACAGAGCATTCCACAACCTCACTGTCCTCACCATGAAGAACCATCTATGTTGCATCAAATGAAAGTTCAGTTCCTCATGTCCTTAAAGAGGTGGCCTCTGATCCTTTATTCTTTTTATGTGAAAAAATATCCCCTGATATCTGCCTATAATGCCCCTCCAAGGAGAAACAACCCAAACCCTGACAGTCTAGTATCATAGATTAAATTTCCCATCCCCCTTACCAGTTTAGTTGCACGTCTCTGCACTCTCTCCAGCTCATTTATATCCCTCTTAAGGACTGGAGCTCAAGACTGTACTGCAAACTCCTGATGAGGCCGCACCAGGGACCTATAAAGAGGCAAAATTATGGGCCTATTACCGCTCTCATAGTTAATGAGATCCAAGAGGTAGAAACAAACCCCCTGCACCTCTAGAACACAAATATAAATACGTTTTCACCCTCTATGTTAAATTATACGGTCCCCGTATGGGATCTGTTATCCGGAAAACCAGAAAGCTCAGCATTACAGAAAGGTCGTCTCCCATAGAATCAATTTTATCCAAATAATCCAAGTTTTTAAAAATGATTTCCCTTTTCTCTGTAATAATAAAACGGTACCTTGTACATGATCCCAAATAAGATATACAGTACTGCAAGTATCCCTTTATTAGCAAAGGAGTATTAACCAGTACTGATGCATGCCTGTGATTATTTGTATAATAAATACAGAATTTCCACCAAGCCTACAGATCTTTTCTATGACATTTTCTCTAACAAAGAATGCCTACAGTCATTTACAATACATTGCAGAAATGTGTATGAGCTTGTGGCACACAGTAAGAAGCACATTCCTCCTGTTGATATTAGATGCTCTCGATTCACGCGACTGTATGAACAACTTTCCCACCCTGAGCAGTTATTTACACGTAGCAGGCACAGCTAATAAAAATATAAGGGTGATAAAAGTATTATTATCAAAGGAAACACTCGCCCCACGTATATGATTTGGCACGTCAACGCTCCTGTTTTACTGTGCTCGTGAGCCTGCATCAAACATCACCATCACTGCTGTGACCATATGGGTCAACTCAAAGCAGCATCTAAAATAACCTTCTGCTGGATACATGAATCCTATTCAGTAACATAACCTGGGCCTTTATATATCCAGTCTTTACAGATTTGTTTTTCTTTCTATAGTATGAATTAACAGTTTGCTCTGTCTCATGTTGGAGTCACATTTGACCATTTAGGCAGCACCAATGGGCAGAAGAAGTTGTTTGATGAATGACTACTGGTTGACTAAAGAGGTGTTATTATAATAATATGTACACATAAATATATTCATTTTCCAGAGAGTGATAATAGAAATGAATTTGCAGACAATTCGCAGGCGAAAGAATCCGCCGCTTCAAAATAGTCGCGCGCATAAAAATTAGGAATGCACCGAATCTACTATTTTGGATTTAGGCGAACACCTGAATCCTTCGCAAACAATTCGGGCGAATACCGAACCGAATCCTAATTTGAATATGCAAATTAGGGATAGGAGGGGGAAAACAATTTTGGCTTTCTTGTTTTGCGACAAAAAGTCACGGGATTTTCCCTCCCCACCCCTAATTTGCATATATTCCACCGGCCAGAATGATTCGGCGAATCCGATTCCTGCTGAAAAAGAACGAATTCTGTCGGAATCCTGAACTGAATCTTAGATTTGGTGCATCCCTAATAAAAATTGTTGCGCGTCAAAATTATTCATATGCCCATTGATTTTCATGCATTTGGACCAAATAGTCACGAAATTGTCGATCTCGTCAAAATAAAAAAAATTATTTTGATGCCCATTTTTCACATAGATTAGCCCATCACTAATAAGAATACATTTCAGTAATGTTTCACTCTCCCTCCCCATTGACACCAGTGAAGCCAATTAATATTATGAAGATAGTTGCAGAGAAGTCAAGCAGGCCACTGATCACGGACATAACTATAGTGGAAGCAGACCCTGTGGTTGCAGGGAAGGGCTAGAAGTACAGGGGGCCCCATGAGGCCTTAATAAATGTTCAATTTCAGTATATATATATATATATATATATATTTGTAAAACGGGGTAACCTCTTGATATTTTGGGGGAGTTCATTTATAAACTGTGGGCAAATTTGCACCTGGACAGTAACATATGGCAACCAATCAGATGATTGCTTTCAGTGCTCAACCTGAAGCTGGAAGACAAAAGCTAATAACTGATTGGTTGCCATGGATTACTGCCCAGGTGCAAATTTGCCCACTGTTTATAAATGAGCCCCAAAGTGATTCTTATAAAGTAGCTCATGATCTTTATTTGTATAAACAGAATGCTTTAACTGAGCTGAACCCTGTGCATTATTGTTTGCTTTAAATGGCCGACAGCTCACCTACCTACACACTTTAGCCAATCAGTGGCATAACTACGTAGATGTTACGAGGCCCCGCAGCAAATTAATTTTAGGACCCCCAAAATATCCAGAGGTTGTCCTGTTTTACAAATATATATATATTGACATTCATTGATAAGGAGGGTAATTAAGTTATAAGCCCAGGCATATAAATAAGGCCTATATATATATATATATATATATATATATATATATATATATATATATATATATATATATTGGACTATTTTCCCTTTTGTCTTAAGACTTACTTTTGCAATGTAGGCACAGTCTTGCTTTGTTTTAACATATCTGAATCTTTGCATAGCTCTTGCCATTATTTTATTTTTAAAAGACATTAGGAAGAGGTTGCCTTTATAACATTTCTATGATGACGTAACAGTGGGCACTGGTTCTGTTACCTGTTTTGTTTCTCCTTTCAGTCTACTGGGGTTCTTTTCTTTTTGGATTTTGCCTGTGTATCCCGGGGCACACACTTCCCTATAGCTTATAGAGCCCCTAGAAATAAAGTGTGTGGCCCCATCTAAAGATGGAGGAATTAAAAGCTCTCTTTGTGTGCTACACAAATACCAGTCCTGATTTCAGTAAGTCTATAGACTAAGTGCACCCCACTCTCAAGAAGCTCAGTGTTATTTAGTATAAGAAATTCGTTATTATGCTCCCTCTGAGTAATGCAATAAACAATATTCTTGCTAAGAAATGCATTAGTGATTGATCAATTAGTAACTGTTTGATCATCAGCTGTCATGTATACCACCAACAAATTAGGCACCCTTTGGGAAGCAGCAAAATACATTGAAGCTCATCAGATCTCTTTTCAAGAGACTTGTTCATTCTCCAGGAACTGCATCAGGCATGTTGTGAAAAAGCTTTTAGCAGAATGTTATAAAGCCAAATTGGATTCCTCCCGAAGACAATTCACTATCCAACAGCACCACCTGCTGCCTCCTGCAAAGAAATTCCAGCTTCAAATAAAAAGCTTTTCACCCGAGTAATAAATGTACTTTAAACATTGCTTTCCAAAACATCCATTATTTCATGTTGCTGATTTTTATACCCTGTGAAGATCCTTGTGCCTCCACCCCACGGGTGAATCATTTTGATAAATGGTTCTTCATTTGTGGACTGCGCGGAGCAGTCAAGCTTATTAATCCTAGTTACTGGTGATAAACGAATCAAAAGAGAGATAAAGTGATACATTTAAAATTAGACAAGCATGTACCAAGCAATGGCAGCTTTAGAAGACAACACAAATCTGGCTTTTAAATCACTGGACCTTCAGTAAATCCCTTGTACTATTCTCCTGGTCTGCGCTAAGCTTCAAAGAATTTGCCTTTTCATATAGCGTATCAAGCAATACATTTGTTTGCCAGTGGGAATATTACTAGATATATTTTTAGAGGCTTTAAAAAATGAACACAAAGTAGCAGCTGAACTGTAATAGCTGAACTACAGAAACTTAAGGTAGATTGACCCCATTGGCAATAATAACAGAAAGGGTCATTGATAGCCGCCATTGAACAACTCCCCTTTGCCAACTATACCCACTTGCCCCAAACATTTCCTTCCAATAAACTCCAGTTTTGGGAAGTAATACATATATTAATGTTTATGGATACAGTACAATATACAATATAAAGACAAAGCTGTCAAACCAACATAGGAGAATGTAACCCTGCTCAATGAATGCTTGCCCCTATAATGCATGCCCATTGGGGCTACCTGCAATCCTAGTCACCTAGTCAGACTGGGGTGTCAGAGGCCCACCATGGCTGCCACCTTGAGGGCCCACCACCTAGGGTTGACACCTTTTCCTGTCTGGAAAGCCAGACTGTGGGCAGCCGGTGAAATCATGGGTGCATAGCTGTGATGTTGCCAGGACATGGATGTGGCGGGGCTGTTTTAATGTCATCACAGGGTGGGACAATGATGTCAGTCTAGTCCAAACTAGGAAAACCAGACAGGATCCCCCTAGATTGGCATGGAGATCAGCATCATAATTCTGCCCCTTGACGTCACCAACATGCCCGTACCTGCAGTTTTGACCCGGGTAGCCCTTCTGAAAACTGGGCTGTCGAGGTGGCAACCCTACCACCACTCTAGCCAAGTATCACCCCTTTCCTCAATGCATGCCTACTTCCCACACCATGTGTTTCCTCTTCCTTGCCGCTGTTTGTGGCTGCCACAGTTGAATTTCTCTGCAGGGCAAGCTGCAGGTCTGGATGGCAGGGACTATGAAATTGGGGCACAGCAGGGTTTCTCTTGGCCACTTCAAGGTAAGACTGAGCCCTGGATCCCTGGGTTTGTATTACAACCCATACAGATTCCTAGGTTGATGCATGAACATATACATTCCCAACTCAATGACTTACACTCGGTACATTGCTCTACTACAGTTTGGACATATATATATTGGGGTCTCCCGGGGGAATCTGCATACACAGAATTTTATTCATTCTCAGCTAATAGTTTAATATTTTGTTTATTCTAGCTCAGCTAATATTTTGAGCAGTTTGAGTTTTTCTGTACTGTGAAGAGATATCGCTATGCTCTTTCAATGGTAATGCCCTTTTACGCCCATAAGTTCTTAAGTCATATGTTCCCAAGTTTATAAAAACTCTGTGATTTCTTTTTTTGGGGTTCTGACAAATAAACTTGATCTTTTTTAACCTCAAGTGGTCTCCGGTATGTGAATTTCTCCAACAGTAAGATGTAGCAGCCATTTATTAATTTCTATAAATTACTGCTGGCCCCTGCACTCCAATACAGAGCATAAAGACCTGCATTGCCCCTTATACTTATAGTGCTGCCTACATTCATTAAATAGGCTTCATCTTTCACAAAACCTACCCATCCCTCAACTTGCACCTCATTCTTACAATGGCATTGCCCCTGTCAAAACAAAATGAGCCTTAACGGTTGTGCTTTAGCACTTGTGGCATGGGCAGTAGTAAATGATGTCATGCATGAGTATAGATTTATATTCCAATAATATCATGATTATGAACAAGAACAAGAAAACAGAGATACTGTATATAGATCCAGATAACATTGTTCCATATACGGTAAATGATCCAGTGATCCAGTAATACCAACATTATGAGGGCTATTTACTTAACCTTAAATTTATCAGCCTTTTTGGGGCAAAAAAAGGTCAGGTCTGAAATGGCCCTAACCCGAAAATCCACCATCTCAGACCAGTAGAGGAACTGTATAAATCAATGGAATAGGCACCAATCTCAATTTCAAGTTATTGTGGTTTGTGTTGAGTTTAGCCTGAAAATCTGAAAAATTCAGGGTTTTCAGACAAAAACCTGAAAAAAAGCAAGCGATTAGAGAAAAAAGTCATTAAAAAAATCAGGTTTTCGCTCGATTTTATCGGGTTTTTAAATTAATAAATAATGTCAAATAGGGTATGGGAGTTTAGTTGTGGTTGTTTTGATAAAATAATGACATACATTTGAAGTATAGTAAATAACCCCTTATGAGTCTTGTTAGGTTTAATTTGTCAAAGTAAAAAAACACCCAGTTTATCACAGGAGCTTTCATAACCATTTTCTTCAGGTCGGATTCATCTCAATACTTTCATTTGCCCTATTTCTCCTTTTACCTGTTCTTCTATAGTCCGCTTGCCCCGCTTAATCGCAAACAGTACTGGTACTGTTCTGTCTTTGAGTAGCCTTGTAAACATATGCCCTAAGCACATTTGGGGGTGATAAACCCCCAAAGTGAACAAACTTTGTCAGATAACCACGTCCGTGCATCATTTCAGGGCAATCATAGAAGTAGTTTTGACAAAGAGCTCTAGGCAATACAGTATAGCATAGAACATTAGACAACATTTCCTTCAAATATAATTGCTACATTTAAGGGCTTTTCAGAACCTCCCCACTCTATACAAGGTAATAATCTAATTCTCTTATTATTACAATTAATTATAATTATAACTGCATAGCTTCTGATATCTGAATATTGTTTTTTTCCCTCTAAATTCTATAAAGTGTACCAAAGTATTTGACCTTGGTGAATCACTTTATTTATATTGTTTCTGGCCAAGTTATTTAGCACATTACTGCATTTTAATATCGCTATTTATATTTATATCACACGTGTCACAAGCCCTCACATGTACACTGTAATTTTAGCATTTGCTTTGATGTAAACAGTCATATGTGACTGACTTAATTAGCAGCAGATAATTAACCATGTATCCTTTTTTTTCTAATAAGGTATAAACTCGTTTAGGCTTGAGGGAATAAATATCTCGCAAACAAAAATAAGAAAAATGTAAAACACAAGAAACCTCTGTGAAGGGCTCATTAGAATGCTCAGTATCCAAGTATTTGGGTTTTTATTGGCAGTATCTACTCAAGACTGGTCTCGGCTCTGTTTGCCCTAGTTCTGTTTTCTGATTACCATACTGAGTCCATACATCTTCTTGTCCAGACAGAGGCGCCTGGCGTGTTTATACAAAGACACTGTTGTTTTTGCTCCCGTTCCACATTGCCTGATGAAGCAGGAAATGCCTGCGAAACGCGTTGCAATACTGTTTTGTGAATAAACTATTACTGAAAATTACCACTTTCGTTGGTGTCAGCTTGGCGGAGGTAAGTCCACTACTACCTCCTCTGAATTACCCATTGGGTTTTTAAGTGTTTTTAGCTAATTTTATCCTTTTGGCGCCTCTGTTTTGTCTTACTACTATCTTCTTGTCCAAGCCTATTGGTCCTTTACTGATGGCTTTTTGCGCACATTCATGCATCATGGACACCTTTCTGTGGATGTTTGTGCAACATTGTGAACAGGACATCTGGGAGGGAAACAATAATTGTTTTGTTTAGATTCCCGTCTATCCTGACCAATATTCATATACGTGCTCATATCAGCATTCTGCTCCTACAACAAGACATTTCTGATCTCACAAGTTAAACCAGGAGATCTAGATATTCATCTGCACTGCAAACAGAAGCACAAGAGGTAGGAGATGACCAATGAGAGTAGGGGTACTTGACTTTTTTTGCTAATGCATACTTTTTCAAAAATAGTGTTGTTTAGGTAGAAGATTTCAAATTTGCCCAGACAACCTACCTTGCCACAAGGTGACCCTAAATATTGATCTCTGGTCAATCGTGTTGGTTACTGGTGGGCTGCTTGTTTACATTTCTTTGAAAAAGTTTCTCCTGACTAAAGTTTAGGTCTCAAAAGCTGATCTATTCCACTTTTATAGTGGAGAGATTTCCAAGACCATCACCCATAAAAGCACCATTAAAGAGATGGGTTTTGGTTTTGTACCCGCCACTAAATTTAAACCATTAGGTGGGTGTGTAAAGAGGCAGTGACCACAAAATTCACGCAGACAAAGACAAGAGGTCCTCTGCCCTCAACCCATTACACTTAGGACATCAAGACATTTTGTTCACTAAGCTATGATAAAATGCCCTCCCCTTCAAACAAAACATTGATTGTCAAAATAGATTTGTTTTTAAGGAGCTACAAAGACATAAAAGTTTGACCTCCCTTCCTACAGAAAAACTGCTTAAATAATAAAAAGGGAGGGGTGGGTGCCCTTGACTATCCTGTACAAGGAATTTCCATCTCTCACTCAATAGGGCTTTGCCAAATATAGAGCTTATTCATTATAAAGCATACTTTACTATTGCTCACTTACAGTATCTTAAGTGTCTTTCGCTAAATGCCCACTCCTCAATCTCCCTACTCTTACACAAATTTCATTCCACTTCTCATTCTCCAGTAGATGGATTATTGTGATACACTCTTTTTTCCAAGTACCAGCTACTTGTCTGGGAATGGTGATCAATTTGCTCAGCTAAATCTTTCTCCTCTTATTCATTCCACATCAGCTATTTACCCCCTTGGCTATCAACAGAAAGTTAAATAAACTAATTTATAAACTGTGGTAGATATTTGTCTGAGGCATCTATCTCTGTATCTATCTGTTTAAAAAAAAAACAAGTAAGTGATTGCCTAAGATACAGTGATGCAGTTTAGCGTGAAAAGGGAATATTCTCCCTCTATTCAGGCAGTCTTCCTCGGATTCCCAACCCCAGCCAGTACTTACCCCCACCAGTGACATCATGAGGAAGTGTCACCATAGGTAGCTGTCTGGCCTGGATGATGCTGGGATCTTCAGCAGCTTACTGGGAGAAGAGGAACACATAGAAGGAGTCATGATTGGACACCTAGACTGAGGGTGATTCCACAACAATATTTAAGGGACTACCAACACAGCAGCCATTAGAAAGAGATATACACCATCCAGGAAAGTTGACCATTCAGGGAAAAGTGATCCTAAATGAGTTTAGCCAGAAGGAAAAGCCTGGAACCAGCAACTTCCCTTTATCATACCCCCCTTGCAAAAAAATCTCCAGGGCGTCCAAGATACACCTGTAAGCCTCAGAATCTCTACCACCACCCCCTATTACTGCCTACTACTGTTCCTGCAGCAAAACAGCAAAGGGAGGTTTGAAACAGCTGGGGAGGGGGAATTATCATGCATCAGATCCCTACAAGTCTGCTTGTACATAGGGCACCCCAGGGAATTTGTTGTACGGAGGTTGTGCCACTGCCTGGATCTCCGACACTTCTTGAAGGGACAAATCTACCAATATAACCAATAGGTAAATGAAGTCCACATTGTGGAGCACCTTTTATGTCTAGCGAGATGGCCAGCAATGTTTAGCAAAAAGCTCAGCAGTAAGTAAACTGCCTCTGGGAGAATGTTACAGCTATTAGGCTCCTGAATGGGGGCTCTACAGGAATAATATCATTAATAGTGGTGGGCAAATAAATTCGGCAGGCAAAAATTCGCCAGTGAAAAATCCAGTGCATCAAAAAAATTTGGGCAGCGTCAAAATAGTTGCATGCATAAAAGTTGTCGCATGTCCAAATTATTCGGACACCCAGTGACATTAATGCATTTGGACAAAATAGTCGCACGCATAAAAATTGTTACAGACATCGAAATTGACGTGCGTCAAAATAATTTTGACGCCAGTTGACTTAAATGCGGTTCAAGAATTATTCATGGGAAATTTGTGAATTTTTCAGTGAAACGGGACAAATTTTCCCATCACTAATCATTAATTGTTGCCGTATTTAATAAACCTTGAATTCATCTGATTTTTTTTTTGAAAGTTATTATACCCCGATGCAGCAAATAGCCAGGATCCGAAATCCCCATCTCCCAATAATCCAATAAATTCGAGTGAATCGGGGAAAAAGTCAGAAAAAATTGCACGATTCAAGGTTTTCACTCGATTTTAGGGTTTTTTTCCCCAATCCAATTTATTTGAGTTATTTTATTAATAAATAATGCAAAATCAGGAATGGGAGTTTGGTCGACCTTTTTTATTTAAATTATGAGATATATTCTGATTTTATTAAATAACCCCCTGAGTGTGCAAGTGCAATTATGGACACAAATTAGATGTTATTATGTTTTTCAACATAATCTATAGTTTTTTTCCCACCAGTCTAATTGTGACTGCACATGGAATTGCATTACAATGCAATGCAATCGCATGAATGAGATGCAAGTTGTGGTTAACATATACTGTATATGGTATATGTTGATACAGTATTCTTTTGACATAAGTTTACTGCACTTACTGTTGCAGGCTTCTGTGAGAACCTTATAATTTGCACCACATTCGGGGTGACAGAGGCTCCAGGGTTCGCCAATGTCAATAGACACTGCTAAATAGGCAATGCCACTTGGCACAATTATACAGAAGTGCAAAAAAGCGTCTTTGGGTGCTAGTACCCTGCTGACGGATAGCAGGTCCATAGCTGAATTTAAAAAAGACCCCTAGTGTGTTTGCATATACCTGCTGCCGCTGTATATGCATATAGTGTATATGTCTTATTATGTGTGTTAATTGTAATTGCCCAGAGCCCACCAATAACTTAACCTATTCCATGTTTTTGTTAGAGTTTACATGATGGATCCATATTACCTGCCATTAACCAATGATCCAGTCCAGCTCTTTATCCTCAGCTCAAATCAGAGAGAGTTTTTTTTTTTATAACTAAGCCAACATAAATGCCTTTCCTGATTATAAATATATGTTTCATCGACAACTGCCATTACAATGGCTGATTTATATGGATGACTGTGGCTGTTTAGAAGCAATACCGCAAATTCCTATGCTTGCTATGGGTTTTATTATACTGGAGAATGTTTCCTGAACAAAAGAGTAAAATCACATTTTTAATTTGTTTTCCCATTCTGAAAACCTTTTGGTGACACTTAAGCATCCTTGTGGAGAAACACTGAATTAGGGGATCCAATCAAATGAAATGTACTGCATGCGTGGAACAAAATTGGGGTCAGTGGGGGTATTATGAAATGAAGGTGTCTGGTTTATGCTGTATTGTGGAGTGAAACATTTTGGTTGATTGTGTATAATGCAGCAAACTGCAGGCAAGGACATCACGTGGGTGAATAACTATGCGGAAAAATCTCAGGTGTTTTAAGAATTTGGTATAAATACTGTATATTTTTTACTATAGCAGAATGAACAAAGCTGAGATTTATAAAGTAACGGGTGAATGAATAAATCAGGGATATTATGAGTTTGTTTATAATGGAATATATGCAGCTACCTTGTCTTATACAAGAGAATAAAGAAAGAAAATAAATAAAAACAAAAGAATGTGAAATGACATGCAGGCCTCCCATGTATGATTGCTAGCTGGTTAGTAATTCACTGGCCCAACTAGTACAATACCAGCCAAGGCCCAGTGTCATAACTACCATACAGCAGATGCTAGGGGTCCAGGAGAGAGAGGAAACTGGGGGGTCATGGGATTGGCTGTATAGTCTTGCCGCTGCTTCTGCATATACTTTGAGATTGGGGGGGCAGAAACTTTTTCAGCTTGGCGAGGGACTGTAAATATTGTTGGTGGTGTTCCTAGCACCGGAGCCAGTATTACAGATTTACTGCCAACATTTACTGCCATACATACCTGTAATTCCACCTCCAATCTGCTCCTGACCCCATTTCCATCTTTCTCTCCTCTCCTCCTCTACCCTTCTATTTCCTTGTGTTGCTATGGAATCTTTACATTATATTTATATGCCTGATCTGCCTGTTTTAGGTCACTGCCTAACCCCATTGACATCACTCCCCTGACCCCTCATGGTATTGCCCCCCAGCCGGGTTCTTTTTTAGAAAAAGATGTCATCCATACTCCGCTATGAGC
The DNA here is from genome assembly GCA_038501925.1 of Xenopus petersii. Lineage (NCBI taxonomy): Eukaryota > Metazoa > Chordata > Amphibia > Anura > Pipidae > Xenopus > Xenopus petersii. The sequence goes on along the minus strand of CM076676.1, from coordinate 30,885,369 downwards.
CACTACAACAGATACAGATATCTGGCATGCATAATGGTGGCCATACACGGGCAGATTAAAGCTGCCGATATCAGTCCTTTAGAGCGATTCGGCAGCTTATCTGCCCATGTGTGGGGGCTCCCAATGGGTCCTCTCGATCGATAGGCCAAAAATCAGGCAGATATTGATCGGTCAAGTTTGATTTTTTTTTTTGTACGATCCAGGACCACATCAGCTAGTTGATGCAGTCCTGCAACCCATCAGAGGCCATTCGTAGTATTGTAATCCGATTCGTTCTGCCCCAGGGCCAAATGTTCGGATTCATCCAATATCGCCCAGCCATCTCCTTTGGCAACGTTGCCAAACGAGCCGATCTTATAGTGTATGGCCACCTTAATTTAAGTCTGGGACAAGCAAAAGTGCATGAGAGAGAGAGGGCACTTATATCACCCATCTTAAGAGTAGTGATTAAATAATCTTTATTGGAGAATCAGAGCTACTTTTTTTGATTCTTTTTTTTTTTTTTTTTGAACAAATGCCTAAAATGAAACTTAAAGTATCTTACAAAACTCCTAAACTGCCAAAATCCATCAAAGTCAATGGGACAAATTGAAAGGAGAAAGAGTACTATCCATATAAAGCGATGTAAAATCCAGCAGAAGACATGACAAGGGGTCTTTTGACACCACTGGAATACACTCTTTCCATTCATACATCAAAAATAAATAAATAAAATTGATACTGAATGTGCATGCAGACTCCGCCTTGTGTTATTGTCTCTGTCTCTTTGCCATACTCCTCACAATCACTACTCAAAGCCCTCCTGTCAGTTTATAATCCTTTTAGAGGAAACTAGATTAATAGCAAAACAGACAAGACAGTGTGGGGTATGACAGTGGGAGTGTAACAAGGGCAAAAGCATTCAGAAACTAGAACAAATATATACAGGTGTGGAATCTCGTTTTTCTATCTCCCATAGACTCCATTTTCTGCAAATAATCCAAACTTTTAAAAATGATTTTCTTTTTCTCGGTGATAATAAAACAGTAGCTTGTACTTGCAGCCAACTAGACTTAAGGTATGAAGATCCAAATTACGGAAAGATCCATTATCCAGAAAACCCCTGGTCCCAAGCATTCTGAATAACAAGTCCCATACCTGTACCAGTGATGGATTATTAAAGTGACACTGATCAAAAAAACTTTTCACCTGATCTACAAGGCCAGCTGCCCACTTGATGCAAGAGTAGCCTCATTGAGGTGTCTGGTTGGTCTTAATAAATCCTGCTCCCTGTTCTTTGTAGTGTAACTGGAGTATCTTAACATTTTTAGCATAATGTCCATCCTTCTCATATTTGGTTCAAGCAATGCGATCGCCCTATGTTATCTAGTAGCAAGATGGCTGACCTTTGACTGGTAGGCAGGGTTCTTATTGGAGCATCCTCTTGCTTTTCTAATTAAGCCTGGGACACCTGCTTTGAAGAACTTTGCTATGAAATAAATAAATATCAATGTACCACACCTGAAAACCCAACAAACCTGACATAATATTTTTTCGTGTACTTTCATGAGTAGTTTCATACAAAGATACAAAGAAAGGAGGAGGACAATGACAATAAAGAAGAAGAAAGTGTAATTTTGTCAGGATTTCCCAGTAATCTAATAAGGATAATTATGCCACATGCACAGAAGAGGAGTGATTCACAGTGTTAATGCTGTACATGAATAATACAAATAATAATAAATGGTAATTACGAAGTGCTGCTATTAACACATGCTAATTTGACTTATTTCCAAACAGGGTTATAACCTTTTTATTGTGTGGGTGGATTTTCTTTGCAGCCCCCTTTTTTCTTTTAAACTTTCAAAATGATGCCAGTCTCGCTGCTACACCGTATTAGTCAACTGGCACATTTTAGGTGCTATCTAAGAGTGTGTTAGATGTAAACACTAATGCATTTAGTGTTTATTTTTCATTTATTTTATTTTCCTCACAATGAGTCATTTATCTTAGCAGGTCATGCGAAAAAGGCTCATTTACTAAAATGGCACTACAAGCAAATCTGATATAACTTTCCAAGGGTTATTTACAAATGCAGCCGCAAGTGTGGTCACCCTAAATGTTGCACTTATTGACACCATTTATTACAGGTACCTACACTCGAATATGCTCTTTGCACTTCCATATATTTGTGCTAAGTATCTGTGTGTCGCTAAATGTCTTGTTAATTCCAGGGTTGCCTCATTAAAAGCAGCAGATTTGCTCAAAAAGAATCACACGCTAAGGGGCATATTTATCAAGGGTCGAATCTGAAAAACGACAAAATTCTAATTCAAAGAGACTGACCGAAATTTAAAAGTTTTTAAAAGTTTTTTTTGGCCGAATAGGTCCATTTTCAATCGAATAGGTCCTTCGATTTTTCAAGTCCACCAATTGACTCCAAATAGGTTCTACGATACCATAGGTTAAAACAGCAATTCACCATGTTTAGATGGCGAAGAGACAGCACTTGATGAATTTCGATATTCTAATTTTTTTCAAATTCAAATCGAATTTGGACCCTGTTCGTACACAAAAATAGCTTGAAGTTTGAATTTTTTCAATTCGAAAATTCACCTTAAATAAATCTGCCCTTAATTCTGTGTCAACACAGTATGCCAAAGTGCCATCCTCCTTTAAAGGGGCTGTTCATCTTTAAATATACTTTTATTATTACGTAGAGAGTGATACTCTGAGACAATTTACAATCGGTTTTCTCCAGTTTGCAATTTTAGCAATATGAATAGGGAAGGGCCTAAATAGAAAAAATGAGTAATAAAAAGTGCCAATAACAATACATTTGTAGCCTAACAGAGCATTTGTTTTTTAGATGGGGTCAGTGACCCCCATTTGAAAGAGTCAAAAGAAGAAGGCATATCATTTAAAAAAATTAACTCAAATGTGAAAAATGTCAGCGACAACGTGCATCTGATTTACATGCACAGTTTGCATTCGTTTTGATACATCAAGCAAGCGTAACTTCTCACTTGCCTAGGGTTGCCACCTGTCCATGCAAGTAAAGTCACAGGGATGGGGCTATGACACAACAATCAACAATTGGCTGATCGTTTTTTTTATAGAGCAACTTCTGCCAGTATAATACGCACATACCTTGATACAGTTTTCATTTATTTTACACAGCTTTTAACACTATTTTCCCACCATCATCATTTTAAACAGTATGATAAATAGGCCCCTAATTGTTCCACAACACTTCCTGGGGGTTTTCTATTATACTGTATCTGAGTAATTCTCAAAAGAACTGGGAAGCCAAATCCTAACTTGTATGGTGGCATCAGTGTTATATTCAGCAACCATTCCTTTATTCTGTAATACATAGAGGCTCAGACAGTGTTGTAATTATCAGGGGTGTGCACCCCCATAGGGTATTGGCGCAAGGGCTTGTCCGGGGGTCTGGAAGGGTGCCGTATGGAGGGTGGATGGGACTATCCAGAGGGTGGAGGGGGCCAGTTAGGGGGTCTTGGTGAAAATCCTGCACCCTGGCCCAAGCGGCCCTAGATACGTTACCAGGCTCAGGTCTGCCTTTACCAAACAGAGCATGTTTTACCTATGCTCACATTAATACACAAGACACTTTTGGGCAGATTCACTAATCGACGAAAAGTCGCCAGCAACTGCTTCACACTCATCGCTACACTTCGCCAGGCGAAAATTCGCTCAGACAACACCAATTCACAAAAATATCATCAAGATGCTCTAGTGTTCATTTCTGCCTAGTGCAAATTCTGTCTTGCGCTCAGGTTAATTTGCATACGACGGGAAATTTAAAGTCGAATGGACGTCTTTATGTTATAGATCGCAGCAAATACATTACATTTCCACTGTTAATTACATTTGTCCAGGGAACCTTAATTAATACAATAGAGTTGTTATAATGCCCTACACATGAGCCCACTGTATAGTAAAGGTTCCATATGTTAGAACATGTATGGGGGAACCCGGTTAGTTTTTTGAACATTGATGCTTTTTCCACGTAGAATATGATGTAAGTAAGAGAAGATTGAGTAAGATCTATGCACTCCAATGCACTTCTTTTGGTCTGAGCTGGTGAAGGCAAGTCTGGCGAAAGAGGTAACGTTCACTAAAATCCGCATTTTAGTGAATTTGCAGAGTATTGTCCATTCACCAGAGGGAATTGTCGCCTGGCGACAGAGTGTGAATCATCGCTAGCGCCTATCTCTTTTGCTAGCGAATTGACGCCTGCACCCATTAGTAAATCGCTGATGTCCCTGCAGGCGATAACGCCTTGACTAATTGACGCCAGCGTTTGCCACGTCGCCCTTTAGTAAATCTGCCCCTAAGGCTTGTTTGCAAGTTTGATTCCTGGATTCCATTAGTCTTTCTGCCCTACTTCCCCCGCACCCCAGCCCAATCAAGGCAGTTGGGTCGACTGGGTCGAAGTGTAAGCTTGCGGCAAGTTTAGCGACTGGGGTGGGAGGGGGATCCCTGAGGTGACAGCCTTGGACACCCCAGTCCGACACTGTATACATTATTTTAAAGTTTCATAAACAGTGTCATTTTTCGTGCTACAAGGAAAAAATGTTCTGAACTCGATAGAACTGCGTGCCAATCATTTGTCACATTAGTGAATGAAATGTTATAACAAAAGCAGAGATTATGTTTAAAACATTATGACAGCAGCAAATGTATTTGGTGGCAAAACGTGTTTACTAAGGAACATTTATGTCCCTGTTTGCACAGTTATACCATTCAACAGTCAATATTTTTTTGTAAATGAAAAATGTTAACTGCAAGATGGAAAGTAGAAAAGGCCGGACTCAATTATTGGAAGCAAGTCACCGACTTGTCAGACGTACTACAACATCATTTGCCAAACTGTGTTTCACGGCAATTCAGTTCAAGGTAAGAAACATCTAGGCTCTGGCAGTGAATAGCTTGAGAGAACCTTTATTTTAATTACTTGCCATTCGCTGTCATTCTTGATGTAAGGAACTGATTCAAAGCTGAAAAATGACAAGCACCAATATACATTATTTATATAGGGTAGATTATTGTAGAAACAACATTACATCTCTAAATTCATTATTTAAATTTAATCCTAATGCGGATCTGGATTTTTTCTTTTTTTTTTTTTTTTTACCAGGTATTTATTGTGTCCCTTAGTTTGTAGAGAAGTAGCTGCCATGAGTAAATGCTGTAATTCTCAACAGGGTGCAATACTGCCAGGCTTCCAATGTGCCGCTAGGTTGCAGCTAGATCCTGGATGCAAGTTCTTTTTGACTGAGCATGGAGGCAGGGCTGCTCCTGGCATAAGGTTTTCAGAACCTTAGGGGCAAATTCACTAAGATTCGTAGTTGCGTCAGGCGCAACTTCGCCGCGCTTCGCCAGGCGTAGTTTCGCCAGCGCTCCGCAAATTCACTAAAATTGCGCACAGGGGTAGCGTAAGGTTGCGAAGTTGCGCTAGCGTTGATTCGCTAAGTGAAGCGAAGTTACGATAGCGAAGGTTAATTTGCATACGGCGCCGAATTCAAATTTTAATGGAGGAATACGTATTAGCACTACAAATGCTTAGAAAACCTTCAAAACATCAAATAAAAATTTTATTTTGCCCTACACATGTGCCCACTGTATAGGTAAGTTGCCATGAGTCAGGAAATGTAGGGGGGAAGGAGGGGAGCCCTAAAAAAAATTCAATCTTTTTCAGCCTATCACCCATAATGTAGAAAACACGCCAGCGTTTTTTGGGACTTAGAAAAAATTTTGACTAAAGAGGATCCCCTTGAGTTACTCTCACACTCCAAAAATAGACTGATTGTTTGTTTCCCAATAACACTGATCATTGGGGCAGGGACTAATGTGAACGTTGTATTATCTCTGTAGAGCATTGTGGAATGAGTACATTTTGAAGGCCTCTGGATGAAGATGTGATACATTTTATTTTTAAAGCAAACCCACCACAAATAAATGACATACAATAATCTGGAAATTAGAAGATGTGATCCCCAATTAATAAAGTAAACAATTTAATCACTCCAAATACATGACAGGTGCAGCATGGAGACTGCACCCCTGCCCCTCTGACCCAACCCTGTACCCCCTATCCCCAATGAAACACAAACACCCAGGTTTGGCCGCAGTTGTTTATTTATACCAAAACAGTAACCATAAATGAACATGTATAACATTAGCAACTTGTAACCAACTGCAAAGCCTGGTTCCTGCCTCCTTTTCTCTCCAGCCCTAAACTGGGGTGCTACCTTCCTATCAGGACCCCAGGCCTGCCAGGCTACTTCCACACATTGTCAAATACCCCCTTTTAACTTCCCCTGGGGCTCCATGTAAAGGTACCACCAACTATGACCCCATCTCATAGGGAGGGACAATCTGAGCTGCTGCTCCATCCGAGTCCTTCGCCCTATGCAGAACCCCTATCAAGTAAGAAAGTAAAGGGGGTGCCCCTCCTTGCCCCATCAAGCCCCTGCTTCCCTACAATGCCCTACCAGTCATTGGGGTCCAATCTTCAGACTTTGCCAATCGTTATTATTTCCCTGCATTGTGCAACAGCCAATGAGCATTGAGTGGTAATAACATGGGCACTGCACACGGACTGCACCTTACTGAAGATGTGCTCCAAAGCTCCTAGCCCATACAGTGCTTGCTTTACGGTTCCCCCTGTAACTGTTGTAGTTCAGCAGCTGGAATGCCACAGGTTAGCCATCACTCCTGCAATCGGATAGATTTCATCTCATAACAACACAGCAGTACCTGTCAAAGTGATGGAAGCACTGTTTGTTCTACATTCTCCTTGTTGTGCCGATATGTGGATTAAGGGGAAATATGAATACAAAATGTTGGCCGCGCTTCGAATTTTAAAATCTTCGTTTTGTGAATCACTTGTTTGGAACGTTCAGTTCCAGATTCCTGTTATAAAGATGTACTAAACAGAAAGACTGTACAAGACGTATAAGAAAAAAAAAATAGTACCCAAAAATGGCACAATTATTGGACAAATCTGTCAGGTATAAAGAGATTGAGGGATTTGACATGTTTCTTGTCATGTTGTTGTCAGCTCCTGGTAGCCTTGGGCAAGTGATTTATATGCCTGTCAAGCACCAAACTTTACTTTGAAAGCTCCACGGGGCAAAGGATATTTATGTGTTTGTGCGATGTTTATAATAGTAACTTGCTACAAGAATATCATTGTAGCTGAGGACAAACACACATCTAGTTCAGTCTTACACCAATCCTATTCCTCATGATCCAATAGGTAGCTGCAGGTTTGGGATCCGTTATCCAGAAAGCTCCAAATTACAATAGACTCCATTTTATCCAGATAATCAATTTTTATCTTTTTCTCTGTATTAATAAAACGGTACATTGTATTTGGTCCAAACTAAGATGTAATTAATCCTTATTAGAAATAAACCCAGCCTATTGGGTTTATTTAGGGGCCGATTCACGAAATTCGGGTGAAGGGTTAGAATAAAAAAAAATTCGAATTTCGAAGTATTTTTTGGGTACTTCAACCATCGAATTGGTTAAATTCGATCGAATTCGAACGATTCGAACGATTAGAAGTAAAAATCGTTCGACTATTCGACCATACGATAGTCGAAGTACTGTCCCTTTAAGAAAAACTTCGACCCCCTACTTCGGCAGCTAAAAGCTACCGAAGTCAATGTTAGCCTATGGGGAAGGTCCCCATAGGCTTGCCTGTGATTTTTTGATCGAAGGATTTTCGTTCGATCGTTGGATTAAAATCCTTCGAATCGAAGGATTTAATCGTTCGATCGAACGAAAAATCCTTTGATCAATCGATCGCAGGATTTGCGCAAAATCGTTCGACTTCGATATTCGAAGTCGAGCGATTTTAGTTCCCAGTCGAATATCGAGGGTTAATTAACCCTCGATATTCGACCCTTCGTGAATCGGCCCCTTAATGTTTACATGATTTTCTAATAGACCTAAGGTATGAAAATCCCATTTCTAGAAAGAACCGTGATCCAGAAAACCACAGGTCCTGAGCATTCTGGATAACAGGTCCCATACCTCTATTAGGAAAATATGTGCACAAAATGTGTTACTGTAATAATGGAACAATGTGTTAATGGTTTTAAAAATTTATGGTACGTCTATTAACTTATAGCAGTCAATTTTAATATAGAACGTTCCGGTGAACTGTTGGGAAACAAATGTTTAAACGTTTAGTACTTTACTGTAAATATTGTATATAAAGTAAATAAATATATATATATTTTTTTTTATTATTATTTTTTTTTTTTTTGTCTGCTCGTCCACCTGCCCATTCATTACCCACATAAGTTACATAGTGAAATAGTTAAATCAAGTTGAAAAAAGACAAAGTCCGTCAAATTCAACCCCTCCAAACGAAAACCCAGCATCTATACATACACCCCTCCCTACTTTCACATAAATCCTATATACCCATACCTATATTAACTATAGAGTTTAGTATCACAATAGCCTTTGATATTATGTCTTTGATATGTAGGTGGATGGAATGCTTGTAAAGGTTTTGACTTAGACCCAAGTAAAGGCTCTAAGGGCAATCAGAAGGAAACGGGTTCTGGTTGTCTGCTTAGTGGCACATCCAACATATGTGCAGGGTGGCTGGCATGGCAGGTAGCCCAATATGGTATCTGGTTTGGCTGTTTTTTTTTTGTATGTGACAATTTTATTTAATTATTCCAATGTTTGTGTAAATAATGTGTATATTTTTTTTTTCTAAAAGTTGAGTCTATTTTCATAGCAGACCTGAGTGATTCTTGTGTCCCTTGGCATAGTGATATGGGTTGGTGTTTTAAGGTTACTGGTAAGACCGGACTGACTTTACACCAGCCAAGATAAAACAGAATCTTCCCCTCTTTCATTCATAATACAGAGAAAGCAAACAAAATGGCCCATGGGAGTCCTGTCAGAATGAGAAATAAAGAGCCCATGCATAATGCTTGTCTCGTGAAAGGTGTTTTGTTTTCTGATAGGCATTACCGTCTGTTTGATTCATATTGATATATCAACTAGAAGCTTAATTGCATTTCATTTGGTGCAGCACGCTATGTAAATGTCAAGTGCTTGTCTGTCGTCTATATTCATGAACATTTTAAGAATTATACATATTCCCTTGGTAATAAAATAATATTATAGCAGAAAAGTCACTGTCTATAACCAGAGCCACACCAAGGACAACTGTAATTTGAGGCACTAAACTGATGGGCACACAGAACACTAGGGCACACAAAGATTTTATGAAACAAATAAATATAAACGTAATAATCTGGTATCTAAAAATAATTGTGCAAAAAAAAAAATATAGTTTTATTGCTGTTCTCCGAATTACGGGAAGGTCAGCTCCCATAAACGCCATTTTAATCAAATACAGTGGAACCTAAATTTTACATACCCTGATGTTAAGTTTTGCCTCATTTTACATTGTTGTTTTGTGGACCCACCTATATATTGTGTATAATAGATTCCCCTGATTTTACATTTTTTGTCTGGTCCCCTCAAAACATAAAAGGGGGTTCTACTGTGATTCAAATTTTTAATCATGATTTCCTTTTTTCTTTGTAATGATAACAGTAACTTGTACTTGATCCAAGCTAAGATATAAATATTGGAAGTAAAATAATCCTGTTGTGTTTCTTTAATGCTTACATGATTTTGTAGTACACTTAAGGCATAAAGATTTGAATTACAGGAAGATCCGTTATCCAGAAAACTCCAGGTCCCAAGCATTCTGGATAACAGGTTCCATACTTTAATCACAATTTCCATATACAGGATATTGCAATTAAAGTATGGGATATAGGTTTGGGATCCATTATCTGGAAACCCATTATCCTCTCTGTAATAATAAAACATTACCATGTAAATAATCCAAACTAAGATATAATTAATCCTTATTGGACTCAAAACCAGCCTATTGGGGTTATTAAACATTTTTTGCCATGCAACAAATTGTGCATCAAATAAGAGTCTATGGGCATCATTTTCGCAGAAAAACATTTTGCTCATCACTAATCATAAGTCCATCATAACACAGATTTCAGTCAATCCCAAACTATGAGACTGACCTCACTTGTAAGTGGGCTTCTTGCTTCAAAATGAAGCTTCTTACTTATATTGTAGATCACCTTCTCCAAGGACTATTTCAGAATGGGTAACCACAGTAGGTAATGTGAGGTGCATGGGAGAATTACTATGTACTGTAAGGATCAGGTTAGCTGGGACCATAGCCCCGGCACGGCACAAAAACGTGAGTCAGCTTGGCTTACTTTGTTATGTACAAACTAAACATCTTGTTTCAACATAGGATAAGCAGTACTGCTTTTTGGTGTACAAGAACAAAAAACAGCATTAGAAACCGATGTGAGGGCTCTCCTTTTCCTTGCATCTGTTAATGCAGAGAAACCATGGAACTACTTCTACCTCCAAGGTGGTGGTAGTTTCAGGGGCACATTTACTTAGCTCGAGTGAATTAATAGAAGAAAAAAAACTTCGAATTTCAAATGTTTTTTTTGGCTACTTCGACCTACGACTTCGAATTCAACCATTCGATAGTCAAAGTACTGTTTCTTTAAAAAAAACTTCAGCCCCCTACTTCACCAACTAAGACCTACCGAGGTACAATGTTAGCCTATGGGGAAGGTCGCCATAGGCTTTCTAGCAATTTTCTGATCAAAGGAATTTCATTCAATCGATGGATTAAAATCCTTCGAATCGATCAAAGTATTTGCGGTAAATATCCTTCGATATTCGACCTTTAGTAAATGTGCCCCTCAGGGTGCCCATAGCCTAAAAGTGGCCATACACTGGCCGATAAAAGACAGACCGAGTCTGCAGCTTATTGGCCCGTATATGGGGCCCTCCAACGGGCTTCCTTGGCCACAGTGTCGGACTGGCCCACCGGGATACCAGGAAAACTCCCGGTGGGCCCAGGTCTCAGTGGGCCTCTTGCTTCTAACCATTTGGCCTATTTCATGGTCATTCCCTATTTCTTTATGGGAACACAGAGGCTTAATAATGAAGAATAGAGTATAGTATGTAGAGAAAAGAGACTAGGAGAATAAATAGTTTGAGTGAGTAGTGATGGGTGAATTTATTCGCCTGGCGCAAATTTGCGGCGAATTTGCGCAATTCGCCGACAGCAAATAAATTCACAAAACGCCCGTGAAAAGTCGCCCAAAAAATTTGTCAAAAACGAGACGCCGGCGCAAATTCACCCATCACTATGAGTGAGGAAAGGATAGTTTGGAAAGTGGGCCCTCAGCCTAAGATTTTCTGGTAGGCCCCTGGTATCCCAGCCCGACACTGCCTGGCCAAAAGTTGGCCAGATGTCGATCGGACAGGACTAAAAATCCAGTTGGATTGTGGCTGCATCACCAAACAAGTGGATCTCTCAGTGTAAGGCCACCTTAAGATAGTGTAGGAGGCAATAAAGTTACTGCAATTTCTCAAGCAGTAAAAAGAATGGGATTTCACTATGCCTTTTTTTTCTGCTGTTCATTTTCACTGCGTGTTAATCTAAATCACAAATCCATATAAATTATGGGTTAGCAAAACATATATTATTGAAGCGACACTGTCCCTTTAAGTTCTTTAGGATTTTTTTCACAATTGAAACGAATTTCCTTTTGGTTTAATTTCTCCATTTCTGAGCTATTTTTGTTTTTCAAGTTCTGCACATCAATGAAATGATTTAAAGCATTAGCACAAATAGCCCTTAAATAATGAAATATTAAATCACATCCCAGCCAAATTACTTTTCTTTTGCTGACAAATTTGCCTCCATATTGAGATTTAAAAAAAAAAAGAAGTTCTAATTAATTCTTAGGCTGATTGGTAAGATCTTTTCTTCTCTACCCACTGCCTATTTAAAGTCGATAAAAAGGTTTATGAATATTAATAAATGAAAAAGCGGGTGCAGTGCCAAGCGTTAATTACATTTTAATGTACTGATCCTGCCTTCCGGATTTTGTAACCAAGCAGGGGTCCTAAACAACTGCGTAGGTTGCTGGTTCCAAAGCACCGACACTATCCAATAATAGTAGAGACCTGAAGTGAACATTTTTGCTTATGTGTTAAAATAAAATGCTGTAAAATGTTTAGGTGTTTGTTAGACAAATAATTCTTAACACTCAATAGGATACAACACTGTTTAATATGATGTGTAATTCCTCTACCTTAGAAGTCAATAAGAAATTTATAATTACTAAAAAAGAACTGCATTACTCTTTTCTAAAATCTGTTTTTTGTTTTATAAAAAAAATATTTATAATATAGTATATAGTGTACCTCCTACTGTAATTTATACAGGTATTAGAAGTCACCTGGAGTTATGTGGCCATAAAAGTAGGAAAGAAAAGGGCAAGTGGAATATAAAGGCCACATAACTCAAGGTGACTTCAAATACCTGTGTAAATGGCAGTATGGGTGCCTTATGTAGTTTTAGGTTCAGGGAGCTCTCTGTCAGGGGGATGTGGGGTGAAGAAAGGTGAGTGGATGAAAGACAAAAGGGAGTTGAGGCACAGGCAGTCAGTGAGAAAGAGGTAGGATAGGGTAACAATGGGGGGTTGCCAAGGGAGGCATGAAGCAGGCTGTTAGAAATTGGCAGGTTGGAGGAGAGACATGTGGTGGGCAAAGGACACCAAAGCACAAGCAGTGACAATGAGAGTCAGGTAAGTAAACTTAATACCGGTGCACTCAGTGAAAGAAGCTCCAATGCCTGTGAGCTGGTTTAGATAATTATATCAATAATAGTATAGAAAAAAACACACCACCCAGGACTTTATATAGTGTCAAAAACAACAAATTTATTCTCAACGTTTCGGCTCTAGTTTTTGAAGAGAACTAGAGCCAAAACGTTAAGAATAAATTTCAATGTTTCGGCTCTAGTTTTTGAAGAGAACTAGAGCCAAAACGTTGAGAATAAATTTGTATATACCTGGGTGGTGCGGTTTTTTCTATACAGGTATGGGACCTGTTATCCAGAATGCTCGGGACCTGGGGTTTTCCGGATAACGGATCTTTCCATAATTTGGGTCTTCATGCCTTATGTCTACTAGAAATTCATTAAAACATTAAATAAACCCAATAGGCTGGTTTTGCTTCCAATAAGGATTAATTATATCTTAGTTGGGATCAAGTATAAGCTACTGTTTTATTATTACAGAGAAAAAGGAAATCATTTTTAAAAAATTGGATTATTTGGATAAAATGGAGTCTATGGGAGACCATTCCGTAATGTGGGGGTTTCTGGATATCGGGTTTCCGGATAAGGGATCCTATACCTGTAGTATTATACATATAACCTTCAGAATGGACCTGCACTCCAAAAAAATTCTTGTGATCAAACAATTTAATTAAACATCACTCGTGTTAATAATATTGTCCATTCTGAAGGTTGTGTATTATATTTGATCACAGCACCCATTATTAATTTTTGGAGGAAGAGTGCAGATACTTTTAGAACAAGAAAAAATCATGAAAAGCATGAATCCCATGCATGAATACCGCTTTCCCAGTTGGGTCCGGTTGCTCATGCCCCAGACCTTCAGCATATGGGAGTAATTCACAGTTTTTCAATAACAGGCAGGCACCACTCTGGAACACCCATCAGAAAAATAATAGAATCCAAGAGCCAAAGTTTAAATATAAAAATAAAATGTTTCTTTATTTTACATTATAACAATAGAAAAATCACGAGTTTTGGACTGCAGCCCAAAGAGAGCAAGGGTGCAAGCCTCGACTCCAATGCAAACCAGTTCGGGTGGTATCACTTAGAGCTAGAGGAAGAGCTCACAAGTCCACATCGTGGCCACTATTTCTTGTGTCCAATCCAAATAGTGTGCTAGCTCCCTATTACTGGTCTCCAATCCAGTGGACATCATATGTAGAAGTATCACTTAGAGCGACTGACTAGTTTACTTACTGAGGAATAAAATTAGTTGTATATCATTCATTCTAAGCATCAGAATGCACCGGCCCTACTTCAAAATGTATTTAAGGTACCAAATTACTGGGACCAACTGGCCAAGAGCAATGGTGGGCTTTAAGCAGTGGACCTAGCAAGCCCAGTCAGCAGGCATCCTTGTGTGCATGCCATGAGATTGAACTGGTGCACTGTGGTGCTGTAACGTTCAGTATCCCACAACCCAGAGTAAACCCCAATGTCCCGGGCTCGGCTCACGCTTCGGCCTATAACCGCCGCCTTTCACGTCGGGTGGAGCCCTGCGCTACTCGGATGCCGCCAGGACTTAATAGTGAGGAGACTGAGGGAAGAACTCTGGGCGAGCAAGGGAACTTAACGTAAAGGTTATCAAAGTCCAGGAGCGGGCTGAGTCGAAACCAATCGGAAATGCAGTACAAAATCGGTAAGCAGCAGAGTAATCGAGGTCACAGGCCAGGTCAGCAACTAACAGGGTCGAAGCACAGAACGGAGTCCAAAGAGTAGTCAGGAACAAGGGTCAGGGCAGGCGGAAGTCAAACAGGAATCAGGAATAGCCAAAGGTCACAACAAGAATCACAGAATATCACACCCAGGAACAATAAACAGAACCTACGTTGGGCAAGGCACAAAGGGACTGATGGCCATTTAAACTGTTTGAATTTGGCGCCATTGGACGCTGGCGAATCAATGTCAGTGCCTGCGCAAACACGCCAGCGCACTCACGCCAGCGTGCCTGCCCCTTTAATTCTGGCGCATGCGCGCCGCACGCTCCATATGAGCCGGCGCCTGGGGCCTAGCTGCATCGGCAGAGGCGATGCGAGACGGGCGTCCTCGTCGAGGGGGCGGCAGGCATCCCTGCCGTCCCCTAGGTAAGTTTATTACATTACCCCCCCCCTCCAGAGGGGGCCACTGGACCCTTAGGTTTGTTGGGAAATTTAGAATGAAATTGTCTCACCAACCTATCCGCCTTAACATCAGAGGCGAAAACCCAGGATCTCTCCTCAGGACCATAACCCTTCCAATGAACCAGATATTGGAGTTTACCCCTAGAGATACGAGAGTCAATCAACCTGTGAACCAAAAATTCGGATTGGCCCTCAACAGAAATAGGAGGAGAATTCTGACGTACCACTCTAGCAGGTCTCAACAGAGATACATGGAAGGAATTAAAAATCTTGAGTTCGGGAGGAATGAGTTAACCTGAAAGTACATGGATTGATAACATTAGATATAGAGAAAGGACCAATAAATTTGGGACCCAGTTTGGCTGAAGGGACTTTCAGAGAAATGTTTTTAGAGGACAGCCAAACCTTGTCACCAACCTGATACATAGGAGAATCTCTCCGATGTTTGTCTGAAGCCTTCTTCTGAGCAGCTACTGCAGAAGATAAGGACTTCTGAACCTCCTGCCAAGTCTTAGAAAAATCTTCCACAAAGGAATTAACAGCAGGAAGATCACATGAACCTGAGAATGAAAAAACTCTGGGCTGAAGACCAAACACTGTGAAAAAAGGAGATTTGCCGTGGAGGAATGAATGGCATTGTTATAGGCAAATTCAGCCCACGGAAGAAAATTAACCCAAAGTGCCTGATTGCAGGAGACATAACATCTAAGATATTGTTCCAGAGTCTGATTTGTCCTCTCAGTCTGACCATTGGTCTGGGGATGATATGCAGAAGAGAAAGACAAATCAGTACCCATTAATGAACAAAAAACCCGCCAGAATTTGGACACAAATTGAACCCCCCTATCAGACACAATATTGAGAGGAGCCCCGTGAAACTTAAATATATGGACAATGAAAAGTTCAGCTAGAGTCTTGGCAGAGGGAAGGGTAGAAAGAGGAATAAAATGAGACATTTTACTAAAACGGTCCACCACTACCCAGATAACAGTAAGCCCATTCGATGGAGGTAATTCTACAATGAAATCCATGGATATATGAGTCCAAGGTTTCTCAGGAATAGGAAGTGACTGCAGCAACCCTTGAGGTAAAGATCTAGATGGCTTAGATCGTTGGCAGACTGGGCATGACTCAATATATTTGGCAACGTCTTGTCTTAAAGTCGGCCACCAGAGAGTACAAGACAACAAATCACACGTCTTCGCACAACCCGGATGACCAGCCACTTTAGAATCATGAGTCTCATGAAAGACTGCTTCACGTGAATTACTAGGAACGAATAACTTGCCCACAGGAATATCAGGAGGGGAATCTACCTGGGCATTCGACAAGAAAGTAGAGAGATCCGGACTCAAGGCTGCCAGAATCACCTCCTTAGGAACAATAGGGACTGGTTCCAAATCCTCCCTAGGCTTGGAGACAAAACTTCTAGAAAGGGCATCTGCTTTCAGATTCCTTTCTGCAGGCCTGTAGGTGATGAGAAAATTAAAACGTGAGAAAAACAATGACCACCTGGCTTGACAAGGATTTAACCGTTTAGCAGATTCTATGTACAACAGATTTTTATGATCTGTGAACACAGAAACCGTATGCTTGGCACCCTCAAGGAGATGTCTCCATTCCTCAAATGCCAATTTAATGGCCAATAATTCCCTATTGCCAATATCATAATTGACCTCAGCAGAGGAAAATTTTTTTGAGAAAAAGGCACATGGGTGAATTTTACCGGAGACAGGATGTCGTTGAGATAATACTGCTCCGGCACCAATCTCAGACGCATCAACCTCAACAATAAAAGGCAAAGATGAGTCTGGATGCCGGAGAACTGGAGCCGAAATGAAGGCCTCTTTTAAGAGACCAAAGGCCTCAACAGCCTCAGCAGACCAAATACTAGGGTCAACCCCTTTCTTAGTTAAGGCAGTAATTGGGGCCACCAATTTGGAAAAATTCAGAATGAATTGCCTATAATAATTAGCGAACCCTAGAAATCTCTGGATCGCCTTCAAAGAAAGAGGTTGTGCCCACTGCTGAATTGCTTGGACTTTAGTGGGCTCCATCTCAAGATCAGTTTGGGAAATAATATATCCAAGGAAAGGTACAGCAGAGACTTCGAAGAGACATTTCTCAAGCTTAGCATACAAATGATTCTGCCTTAACCTGGATAGAACCTCCCGAACATGAGCACGATGGGAAAACAAATTTGAAGAAAAAATTAGAATGTCGTCTAAATAAACAACGACAAACCGACCCAAAAGATCACGGAAGATATCGTTAACCAGTTCTTGAAAAACAGCCGGGGCATTACACAGACCAAATGGCATTACCAAGTATTCATAATGCCCATCTCGGGTATTAAAAGCGGTCTTCCACTTGTCCCCCTCCCTTATCCAGATTAGATTATAGGCACCCCTTAGATCCAATTTGGAAAAAATAACAGCCCCCTTCACTCTATCAAAGAGTTCAGAGATTAAAGGAAGAGGGTAACGATTCTTGACCGTGATCTTATTTAACCCTCTATAATTGATACAGGGTCTAAGAGTCCCATCCTTCTTCTTGACAAAAAAAACCCAGCCCCCGCAGGGGAAGAAGAAGTTCTAATGAACCCCCGCTCCAAATTCTCTTTAATATATTCTTCCATGGCTAAAGACTCGGGAAGAGAAAGAGGATATGTCCTACCCTTGGGAGGAGAAGACCCAGACAATAATTCAATAGCACAGTCATAGGGTCTATGGGGGGGTAAGGATTCAGCTGCTTTTTTACAGAAAACATCGGAAAAAGCGGCATAACAAGGAGGTAGACTCTTTAAAGAAGTAGCGGCCAGGGTCTGGACAGGCTTAACACAAGAATACATACATGCAGGACTCCATTTCAAAATGTTACCAGAGGGCCAATCAACCTGGGGATTATGACCTTGTAACCAGGGAAGGCCTAAAATGACTGGAGTCTGTGGGCACTCGGTAATAAAAAATGAAAGGGATTCAAAATGATCGGAAATGGACATGTGAATAACCTTAGATCGAGTAGATACTAGTCCGGAACCCAAAGATCTACCATCAATGGCGGATAATCTGAAAGGTGGAACCTGTGGTTCCCAGGGAATACAATGTTTTTGAATAAACCCAAAATCCAAAAAATTACCTGCTGCCCCAGAATCCAAAAAAGCAGAGCTCTGCACACAACCACTGTCCCAACTCAAAAGAACCGGAATTAAAATTTGAGAAGATTGGGGAGTAGAAATGACATCACCCAAGCAAGACTCCCCAGACCTGCTTAGGTTCTGTCGTTTCCCGGCTTTTTGGGACAGGTGTTGCGAAAGTGCCCCTTATCCCCACAATACAGACATAACCCATTATTCCTCCTACGAACCCTCTCCTCGGAAGAGAGACGAGTAGAACCAATCTGCATAGGTTCTTCTAAAGATCTAGGAAAGACT
The DNA here is from genome assembly GCA_038501925.1 of Xenopus petersii. Lineage (NCBI taxonomy): Eukaryota > Metazoa > Chordata > Amphibia > Anura > Pipidae > Xenopus > Xenopus petersii. The sequence goes on along the minus strand of CM076676.1, from coordinate 30,867,062 downwards.
TGTGGGGTGTTAAAGACATTTACAGAAGGAGGTGTAACATAGGAAACCTGCTCTTCCTGGAGTCTCTCTCTATGCCTTCGATCAATCTGAATAGCCAGATGCATGAGAGAATCCAGAGAGGACTGTGTGGGAAAATTTACAAGACTATCTTTAATAGCCGGAGCCAGACCAACCCTGAATTGACTCATAAGAGCCGTATCATTCCAGCCCGTCTCTACCGCCCAACGGTGGAATTCAGTACAATAATCCTCTGCCCGCCGTTTGCCTTGTTTAAGAGCACGTATGGCTGCGTCGGCAGAAGCGGCACGATCAGGATCATCGTAAATTATAGCCATAGCATTAAAGAAAGCCTCTAAAGAGTGCCGGGCTGGATCCCTTCGAGACAAACTAAATGCCCAGAGCTGGGCATCACCCTGTAAAAGCGTAACTACAAAATTCACCCTAGATTCTTCAGTAGGGAAAGAATAGGGTAAAAAACTGAAATGTAGCTTACAGGCTTCTTTAAAGGTAAAAAACTTACTTCGATCCCCAGCAAACTTTTCGGGGAAAGGAACCTTGGGCTCATGGAAGGTACTACCAGTAGGTGGAGGTAGAGAAGTGCTTGCCTGAGGAGTAGTATTACTCGGACCAGGAACAGGTTGTTACTGCATCATGTCAAGTCTGGAAGAAAGACCGTGAAGACATTGCACAATATAGTCTTGCTTGTCCTCTTGTTCACCAAGCCTCTGTAGAAGATTCGCCAGAATCGCTTCCGAAGGAGTGGTGGAAGCAGTAGCTTCAGCTGGCTCCATCTTCTTAGTTTAGTGCCCAACGTAATGTAACGTTCAGTATCCCACAACCCAGAGTAAACCCCAATGTCCCGGGCTCGGCTCACGCTTCGGCCTATAACTGCCACCTTTCACGTCGGGTGGAGCCCTCCGCTACTCGGATGCCTCCAGGACTTAATAGTGAGGAGACTGAGGGAAGAACTCTGGGCGAGCAAGGGAACTTAACGTAAAGGTTATCAAAGTCCAGGAGCGGGCACATACACGTAGGGGCAGATTTATCAAAGGTCGAATTTCAAAGTGAAATATACTTTGAAATTCGACCATCGAATGGCTATACTTCGACTTTGAATATCGAAGTCAAAGTTTTTTTTACCGAATTTGACTGTTTTGCGGTCGAAGTAAAATTGTTCGATCGATTTCAGCGATCGATCGAACGATTTTACTTTGAATACAAAAAACTTAGAAAAATGCATTAGAAGGTCCCCATAGGCTAACATAGCACTTCGGCAGGTTTAATTTGGCGAACTATTGAAGTCGAAGTTTTTTTTAAAGAGGCAGTACTTAGATTATCGAATATTCGAATATTTGATCTATTTTCGAAGTCGTAGTATCCTATTCAATGGTCGAAGTATCCAAAAAATTACTTCGAGTTTTGAATTTTTTAACTTCGAAAATTCCCTGGAATTCACTTCGACCCTTGATAAATCTGCCCCGTAATGTCAGCAGCTCATTATGGACATGCACAACATGCCAGTTCGCACTGGAAGCTCCCTTCTGGTTTAGGTGTCCATTTAAATAAAAAACAAAAAAAACTACTGTTACCCCCAACCAGAGTGTGGGCTCTTTTAGCCAACACCTTTGCTGAGGGTAAATATTTTAGGACAACAGGTGCCCTTTGATATCTACCTGGGCCACAAAGACTGAGATCATCAGTTACAGAGGCATAACTAGTCATAGGTGGACCTGGATGCACATCCTACACCCCGGCCACCCGCTACCTGCCCTGCCACCTGCAATGAGACTTAAAGGAAAACGTAACCCTTAAAATTTAATCAACAGATTATATCTAATTAAGTGGCATATTAAAGAATCTTACCAAACTGGTCTATATATTTAAGTAAATATTGCCCTTTTACATCTCTTGCCTTGAACCACCATTTTGTGATGGTCTGTGTGCTGCCTCAGAGATCACCTGACCAGAAATACTACAACTTCCTGTAACAGGAAGAAGTGTTGAAGCAAAAGACAGAACTCTGTCTGTTAATTGGCTCATGTGACCTACCATGTATAGTTTGTTTGCTTTGTTTGTGTGCACCGTGAATCATAGGATCCCAGGGTGCGGCCCTTATTTTTTAAAATGGCAGCTTTCTATTTAGGATTACCCAAAGGCACACACTACTAAATAAGTATACTATTATGAAAATAGCTTATTTACATGAAGCAAGGTTTTACATATGAGCTGTTTTATGCTATGTCTTTTTATAGAGACCTACATTGTTTGAGTGGTATAGTTTTCCTTTAATGTGGCACTGGCTGGCTCCAAGAGGGTGGGCCCAGGTACGACTACACCTACTGTAGTTATGCTACTGCTTAGTTAAAGGGTTACTAATGCCTTCATGTTTTTCTGGAGAATTCTATTTCATACAGGACATTTCCTATGTGTATGTTACTTCTCTGCACAGACTATATGAAAAATGCCATGAAGCATTCCATTTAAAGCACCCATTTGACTAGCTCTACCCTGAAATATCATGCCTCACCCCTAAACTGTTATTCCATGTATTGGCTTTTTGTAATTGATTTAAAGGACACTCCCTCCCGAAAAAAAATAGTCATGACGGGGCAAACTTGCTACTGCTGAACCACATTTATTTAACTTACATGTAATTCACTCTCCAAAAATGTGCATCTTTAAAAGGGTTGTTCACCTTTAAATTAACTTTTAGATGATGGAGACAGAGATATGTGACAATTTGCAATTGGTTTTCATTTTTCATTGATTCAATGAGCTCCTATACAAAGCCCTTTGTTTTGGGTAGCCGAGGATGAGTAGAGTATAACAGTGCTTTATTAGCAGAGTTATGCAGGCATTACACAACAGTAAGCTTTTACTTTCACTTTTTAAGCTACCAGGAAGTATGCACAGTATAAGTATGCGCACAGTGACATCCACAGGCCATTTGTATAAACACCACACCCTTTAATTGGCTGTTGTGGAAACGGAAACTACAAAGAGAATGATCCCTACGAACGCTGTCAGCCATCTTGTTATCTCGGAATGTGCAGATCAAAAGTCCAGGCTCCATGTGACCAAAGTACCCCTCCAAAGTCTGAACCCTAATGGGGAAATACAGGTAAAGTTGTTAAAGGAAATATATGAGCAATTTTGTTTTGTAGGAAAAACACCTTCTAGCGGTTTGTTATATGCCCTGTGCGCACACAAAGAGAGGGGACAGACAGACACAGTGTATTGATTATGTCAGCTTTATTTATTTTAAAACCATGTGGTATAATCTAACTGCAACCCTTGTTTTATTGATGATGTATTGCAGTTTTTATTGGGCCTGCCTATTTACCTTGTTTGGCATAGGACTCATTGGAGCTGATAGTTCCATGTTTATATTATCATTTGTAGCGTCTTCTGTTTCATCATGTTGACATTTAAACATCAACCAGTAGAGGGGGGCAGTGTCTCAAACAATGATCAATTAGAAATAAAGCTTCGTTAGCCCAGCGCTGGATCCACTGCCTATTTTTATAAATAAATGTTTTTGTTTGATCATTACATACACAGGCTCTCAGTCCTAGTAGTGTCTGTTTTAAGATCTATATTTCTGTCCATGATTTCATTCATAAATGCAAATGACTGTAGTTATGCTGGGATTTAATTAAAAAATATTATTTAAAAATGTAGATAGGATGATAATAGGAACCATGCATAAACAAGAACACAAATTCTACTTAATATTCTTCCCAGTTATTACATGTCAGATTTTATATCCACATAGTACATTTTTAAGACCTTCTGAAAGGTGATATTTTTGAAACATAACTTATAAGTAATTATAGTACTATGGAACAAATAGTGAAGGGGAATAGTTGCTATCCATAAAACATACACGCTGGTTAATTAGCTCCTCTTAAAACGTGAGATTATAATCGCTTCTGCAACAGGCACTGATGTGAACGATGTATAATCTCTGCTAAGTGCTGTAGAAGATGTTGGTGCTATTTAAATAAAGGATAATAATAGTTATTATTAGAAAAAAAAACTATACTGTAGTGGGAGTTTAATAAATCTGTTGCACAATTATTTGTCGTCATTTATTTACTGTAAACTTGTGTGTGGTTGCATTGTTTGCAGCAGGAAAAATTGGTGCTCCGTCGAAACATTAAGGGGCATATTTATCAAGGGTCGAATTCGATTCAAAGTTTATCCCAAAAAAAACTTAGATTTTTTAAAAGTCCACCAATTGACTCCAGATAGGTTCTAGGAGGTCCTCCATAGGCTAAAACGTCAATTCGGCAGGTTTTAGATGGCAAATGGTCACAATCTAATTTTTAAAAAGCGAGTACATGATAAATTTCGATATTCGAAGTTTTGAATGTTTTTCAAATTCGAATCGAATTTGGACTATTCTCTAGTCTAAGTACACAAAAAACTGTCTCGAATCTATATTTTTTACATTCGAAATTTCACCTCGACCTTCGATAAATCTGCCCCTAAAAAAACAAAAACATTTCTATCACAAAAAGATATATAAGAAAAAATAATAGCTTTTGCGACAAAGAATAATAAAGTGTTACCAACAGTTGGGTTATGATATATCACATTTTAATGCAAGTCCTTATTAGTCCATATGTCAGAGGCTCCACTTACAGAAGAGCAAATCCTCATGGAAAGAGAAGATATTCATCAAACATTTAAACAATTTTTTTTTTCATTTTCGTTGAATTTTTATGATTTGCTGAAGCTTAAAGGGTAGTTGACCTTTTTTTATCATTAGCTTCAAGAATAGGGCTTGTGCCTAACATTCTTTTTGCCTGATGTTATAATTAGGAGATATGTATGGCTTTTGGTATTTCTTGCACTAAACAGAGCAAAATTCGAAACTGAAAGTAAAGTCACATTCTACTTCCTGTTCCCATCAAGAACCAAAAAAAACCCCAGATCATTAGTTTACTGAGATAAACAGACACCGCCATCCCCTCCCCTACAGCTAGTTCAGTTTCACGAAAAAGAGCAGCTCATTATACAGATGCTTTTTAGTGAACTGGTAGTGTGTTTCATTTCATTTTCCTTTTATATTTTTATTATTTATTATGTTGCTTATAATTTCATTCCATTCATTATTTAGCTTTTTGTTCATCAGCTCTCCAGTTTGGAATTTCAGCAGATATCTGGTTGCTAGGGTCTAATTTAACCAGACAATGGCTTGAATGAGTAAAAGGAATATGAATAGGAGAGGCCTGAATACAAAGCCAAGTAATACAAAAATAATATGTTTCAATGATTATCTTGACTCCATTTTATCCAAATAATCCAAAAAAATTAAAAAAAAAATAAATTAAAAAAAAAAAAAAAAAAAATATATATATATATATATATATATATATATATATATATAGATTCAAATACAAGAGTCCTCTGCACTCAACCCATTATCAATATATTTAAGACACCGTCTAATAAAAGGGCAGCCAAGTATGGGGGTTTACTTTGAAAGCAGCAAGTAAGTTGCAGGTAAAACCTAGTCCCTTTGTAAAATGTATAATGAAGCAATAGAATTCTTAATGAATCAGATAAAATTGAGTATAGGACTGGCCAGATATGGGATGACTTTGACGTAGTTGGCCAGTTTAAATATATTGTAATATATGGACAAACAATCCCTGTTTTGTTTAAAGGGTAAGGCATTTTTCAGTAGCAGAATGCACAAAATGTCTCTGTCTTAAATATATTGATAATGGGTTGAGTGCAGAGGACTCTTGTATTTGACTATATGTATTTTGTGGTCACGCCCTCATTGCACCCCCGCCTAATGTTTTTAAAAAATAGTGGTGAGCACAACTTTCCCTTGTTTTATATATATATAGATAGATAGATAGATATAGATATAATGAATCCTTATTGGTGGCAAAACCAGCCAATTGGGTTTATTTAACGTTTGCAAGATTTTCTAGTAGACTTAAGGTATGGAGATCCAAATTACGGAAACATCCGTTATCTGGAAAGCCCCAGGTCCCAAGCATTTTGGATAACAGGTCCTATACCTGTATGGATAGATAGATAGATAGATAGATAGATAGATAGATAGATAGATAGATAGATAGATAGATAGATAGATAGATAGATAGATGATAGATAGATAGATAGATAGATAGATAGATAGATAGATAGATAGATAGATAGATAGACAGTCTCTTGATATTTTATTAATACATGTTTGTTCTAACAAACAGGTCCTATACCTGTATGGATAGATAGATAGATAGATAGATAGATAGATAGATAGATAGATAGATAGATAGATAGATAGATAGATAGATAGATAGATAGATACATAGATGATAGATAGATTGATAGATAGATGATAGATAGATAGATAGATAGATAGATAGATAGATAGATAGATAGATAGACAGTCTCTTGATATTTTATTAATACATGTTTGTTCTACATTTTTAAGACCTGAGAGTGCTGATCTTTTATGTGGTGTATATATATATATATATATATATATATATATATATATATATATATATATATATATATATATATATATATATATATATATATATATATATATATATATATATATATATATATATATATATATATATATATATATATACATATATAAAAGCAACCTGGAAAGATTCAGAGCTGAAGTATGTGCAGATGTGCAGAACATAAAACAAAAAGACCAAAAAGTTATTTTTTATACAGCTACAGTAACATTTGCATTACTAAACTCATGATAAAATTCACCTCCCAACAGGCATTTTTTTTCTTTATGTTTTATGTGTTTTTCCCCCTTTAAAACACATAGTAACATAGTTAGGTTGAAAAAAAGACATTGCATGAGTCTAATTGTGACATCCTGCAGCCAACCCTGCAGACTCACAACTTGCATTTTTTTACTTTCTCAGAGCCGCTTTAAACAATGTCATAATTATAGAGCTGACGGGATATCACTGTACACTAAGGGGCCCATTTATTTAGCTCGAGTGAAGGATTAGAAGAAAAAATACTTTGAATTTCGAATGGTCGATATGGCTACTTTGACCTACGACTTCGACTTTGAATCGAATGATTCGAACTAAAAATCGGTCGACTATTCGACCATTCTAAAGTCGAAGTACTGTCTCTTTAAAAAATACTTCGACCCCCTAGTTCGCCACCTAAAACCTACCGAGGCCAATGTTAGCCTATGGGGAAGGTCCCCAAAGGCTTCCTAACAATTTTCTGATCAAAGGAAAGTCCTTCGATCGATGGATTAAAATCCTTCGAATCGTTCAATTCGAAGGATTTAATCGTTCGATCGAATGATTATCCCTTTGATTGTTCGATCGTAGGAATAGCGCTAAATCCTTCGACTTCGATATTCGAAGTCGAAGGATTTAAACTCGGCATTCGAATATCGAGGGTTAATTAACCCTCGATATTCTACCATAAGTAAATTTGCCCCTAGAAGTGATAATATGGCCCCTTTGGTACATTCACTCACCCTCCCACATAGACTGGACTTAAATCCACAAATGTTACCCTCAACCTCATTTATGCAAGTACATTGTGGGTATCCGACCCACCAAAACCAATCTGAGCACGCAACATGCATTAGCAAACCAGCAAATCTCTCTCTTTTGTTATTAGAACAATCATTTCTGCATTGAACCCTATGATAAACTTCAAACGAGAATGTGAAACTAGAAACATTTCCAATGCTGTTAAAGTATGAAATAGACATGAAGCTAATATAGATAATGTGTATAGTTAATAGAGAAGAGAGTTCCAGCTAATTAGATATAATTGCTCTGCTTTCCTTTCATGAGCGCAAGAACAAGGGATGCAAGTTTCCTTCTTTCTGTTGTTATGAATGTTTTTGTCACAATAAATAGAAAATAAATCTGTGTGGTTCCAGGTTTCCTCCATTATGCAGGGCCACGCTGAAAATCATATTCATTTTCCTGGGTGAGATAATTTGCTTTTAGAAGCGGTATCTGGGTATTACAATAGGGGAGAATTTTCTGCCAGCCAAGTAAGTGCTGTGCGGGTTGTATGGAACACAAGCGATGCTTACGTGTTATTATTACTGCCCTTTATTCATAACAAGCTAATAATGTAATAAAACAACATGTTGACGTTATAGTGCTGCCATACTAACGTGTAATACATAGGAACACTGCATTTTACTGGAATGATATAAATGCATACAGTGTATATGGCACACTCATGTCATTATTTATTTCACAGTGAAAAATGTTGTGGCTGTGTAACACTGATGCTTCAGTTAAGAATGCCCCACCTCTATTAATTATAATTATATAAGGCTGGTTTTGCTTTCAGTAAGGATTCATTATATCCTAGTCTGGATCAAGTACAAGGTGCAGGGAAAAAGGTATCATTTTTGAAAATTAACATTATTTGGATAAAATGGAGTCTATGGGAGATAGCCTTTCCGTAATTTGGAGAATTTTGGATAACATTTTTTTTTGTAACATCTCTACATCTCTCTATCTTGCTATCTATCTATCTATCTATCTATCTATCATCTATCTATCTATCTATCTATCATCTATCTATCTATCTATCTATCTATCTATCTATACATCTATCTATACATCTATCTATACATCTATACATCTATTATCTATCTATCTATCTATCTATCTATCTATCTATCTATCTATCTATCTATCTATCTATCTATCTATCTATCTATCTATCTAGCTATTATCGATCGATCTATCTATCTGTCTATTATCTATATATCTATCTATCTATCTATCATCTATCTATCTATCTTTCTCTTACCTTATTTCCGCTGCATCCGACTTGACGCCTGTGATTTGTCGGTTTGCGTCGGATTGGACCGAAAACGCTTGTTTAATTCTACCCTAATGCATAGAATGTAACAAAGAACTCCAGCACACAGGTAGAATACTAACAGGGATTTACCCTCTGTATAATTGTGGCAAACAACAACGTTTTTGGCTTCTGAGGAAGGGGACCACCCCCCAAACGTTAATATTTGGCTTGGCACAATTAAACACAGGGTGAATCCCTGTTAGCTGGAGTTGTTTCTATTCTCTATGCATGATGAAGGCCCTGCCATCTTCCTAAACTCTGCAGCACCGGGGTCAATTACAAAGCAGAGGCTAGGTGTGCATGTGTGTATCATTAAGTGCATACTCTTATGCACCCTTCAGTTTAGCAGGTATTATTGTTCAATAGATTGTAAGCTCCATTGAGCTTGGGTGGTTGTGAATGATTCAGCAGCTGCAGAAGATATTTTGGGGGGATGTGGCACTCCTCTCCAGCTGAACCTACTACTCCACCAGAATGAGCATTTCAGGATTCCTAGTTAACTCTTACTCTGCTGGTGTTCTTTGTCCATGCTCCGTTGCATGTTGCCAGGCATTGCACTCTAAATTTAAATTCTACCACAGTCAGAATCCTTGGAAGTAAGCCAAGGATAATCCTACACAGTAAATATTGTACCTAGTTAGGGTAAGCAATGATGTAATATATAATTTAGGGATTTGTCATGCGTAGACATTACAAGTACATATTAATATTGACCTTCCCTTTCACGGATCTTCACCTTAGAATCATTTTACCTTATGTGTTGAAGCTTTAAACAGACAAATATACTTGCCTTACAGGTTGATCTGGTGAGTAAACTTTGGAGAGCACTAAGAGCTCTCCAGCGTGACAAGATAAATGACTAAACCAAGCGCCAGTGCAGAGTCACTGAATAGGGAGGTGACTTTTAAGCAGCAGATGGAAGGGCATGTCTGAGCAAGCCAGCGTAAAGCAATATCTGCCCTGCATCTGCCTGGAGGCTGTAAGACTCACACTGAAGCACAAATGTCATGTTTCCCTGTAGAAGCCTTTTATGCCTCTGTAATTCAGATTAGTCCAAGCACAGTCCAGGAGAGCTGGAGGTGGGGTAGGGACAATGGCAAATTATTTAGTAGGTGCAGCAGACTTAAAGGGGTAAAAAAACATTTTTTCAAAATGAATCAGTTAACAGTGCTGCTCCAGCAGAATTCTGCACTGAAATCCATTTCTCAAAAGAGCAAACAGATTTTTTTTATATTCAATTTTGAAATCTGACATGGGGCTAGACATATTGTCAGTTTCCCAGCCGCACAAAGTCATGTGACTTGTGCTCACTTCAATCACTCTTTACTGCTGTACTGCAAGTTGGAGTGATATCACCTCCTTCCCTTCCCCCCCCTCCCCAGCAGCCAAACAAAAGAACAATGGGAAGGTAACCAGATAACAGCTCTCTAACACAAGATAACAGTTGCCTGGCAGATCTAAGAACAACACTCAATAGTAAAAAACCATGTCCCACTGAGACACATTCAGTTACATTGAGAAGGAAAAACAGCAGCCTGCCAGAAAGCATTTCTCTCCTAAAGTGCAGGCACAAGTCACATGACCAGGGGCAGCTGGGAAATTGACAAAATGTCTAGCCCCGTGTCAGATTTCAAAATTGAATATAAAAAAATCTGTTTGCTCTTTTGAGACATTAACATAATACTTAGAACATTCCCTACTGTGCTCTTCAAACAAACCATCACAAATAGCGATGGGCGAATCTGACCCCATTTCATTCACAAAATGCATTGAAGTCTATGGGCGGCAAAATGTTTTTTGACGCCCATAGACTTATAAATCATGCAACAAATTTTTTCACCCAGTAGAGTCTACGGGCGTTATTTTAACGGCAAAACTTGGCGAAAAATTTCACTCATCTCTAATTACAAACATAATTAGCGATATAAGATATTGTAAATAACATAAATAAATATCTTGCCCAAAATCACTAAGGTCAGTTATCTCTTGTTATCTAACATAGTGAGGTTACTACACAAAGTTGCTTGCCAAAATTAATAATTCAGACCTGCTATTGCTGGGCTGCAGCTCCTAGCATGCATTAACACAGTATGTTGGAGTATGATGGGAATCATAGTCCAACAAAATGTGGGTGGTACAACACTGCTATGGAAGTTTTATGTCCCCTGAAAGCTTTATCTTCTGGGTCATAATGGTCTTTCAGTTGCAGCAGGACCCTTAACTGCCCACATTGTTTATGGGTCTGCCCCATGTTGCTTGTACTTCAGTAAAGCTAGAAAGATGAAACGTGGACCGAAACATTGGAACACTATAACATGTGTGTATAAATAAAACAATATTATATCACGAGAAATGGGAGTGCTGAGCCAGGAATGAATTATTCTGGATGTAATGTATGCTGGAGATTGATCGATTCATGCAACCCAAACAGAAACAAGGACAAGGACGCTTAAAGGGATACTGTCATGGGAAAACATGTTTTTTTGAAAACACATCAGTTACTAGTGCTACTCCAGCAGACTTCTGCACTGAAATCCAATTCTCAAAAGAGCAAACAGATTTTTTTATATTCAATTTTGAAATCTGACATGGGGCTAGACATATTCTCAGTTTCCCAGCTGCCCCAGTCATGTCACTTGTGCCTGCACTTTAGGATGGAACTACTTTCTGGCAGGCTGTTATTTCTCCTACTTAATGTAACTGAAGGAGTCTCAGTGGGACTTGGCTGTTACTATTGAGTGTTGTTCTTATATCTACCAGGCAGCTGTTATCTTTCGTTAGGGAGATGCTATCTGGTTACCTTCCCATTGTTCTTTTGTTAGGCTGCTTGGGGGGGGGGGGTTGATATCACTCCAACTTGCAGTACAGCAGTAAAGAGTGACTGAAGTTTATCAGTGCACAATCACATGACTGGGGGCAGCTGGGAAACTGACAATATGTCTAGCATCATGTCAGATTTCAAAATTGAATATAAAAAAAAATGCTCTTTTGAAAAAAGGATTTCAGTGAAGAATTCTACTGGAGCAGCACTATTAACTGATGCGTTTAAAAAAAAAAAAAAACATGTTTTCCCATGACAGTATCCCTTTAAGGAAAGTATATATATATATGCCTGTCGTATAATTAGTGCACTCTTTGGTGATAATTGGTATATACATTTTTATATTTCATTATTCTCCAGGGAAATGTTGTATGTGTTGCATAGCTCACCCCATGCTTGCTGTTCACTCCTGTTAGATAATTGGCTTTGTGCTATGAAATTGTACAGCCACCATGAGCAGCTGTTGTAAATACCCCATGGGGCTCACATATTGCCGTACCTGCCCAGAATCATGAGGGCCTGAGATGCTGCTACTAATAAAAGTTATTGTCTGGGCCCCTTACAGCAGTCTCAGTCTCAGCAGCCCTACATGCCAAATGAATGTGGCTTTTTGGACAAATTGTTATTGTATCGTATCCAAACTACTTTTCATAAAAACTGCATGTAGTCACATGATATGACAAGTCCAGTTTCCGCAGGATCGGATTTCCACTCTGCAACCTGAACATGCCTTTATTGTGAGTGAGCCTTTAGGGAATTGCACGGAGCTACAGTACCGCATTACCTGCAGGGTGGAGGGAAACTGATGCATTAATAAAGCACCGGGTGTATTCTTGCTTGCCATGTCTCTTTAACTACCTAATCAGAAATGCAAATGCTGTGGAATTAAAGTGCAGCTCATGCTTAAAGGGAATGTAAACCTACTAAATAAATTGCATGCGTTCAAAGCTGCCTCATTACTTTTGGAATTAACCAGTGGTGTGGGATTAACCAATGGTGTGCTGGGCCCCTTTGCAAAAAAAATTTTTCGGAGGGTACTTGCACGCCACTATTTGGCCATCCCTAAACCCTCCCACCTGTTGTGTCCCCCGCTCCCTGGCCACTCACACTGGGTAGTTAGGTTGGGGTGGATTTCTTACAGCTTTGAGGGAAGCAGACCCCATGGTCCAGGCCCCTGGCAACCGCTGGGTCTGCTTCCTCTATAGTTACACCATTGGAAATAACCCTGCACACATTTAAGTGAATATACAGCCTACTTGTCAAATAAGTCACTCTGTTTATAATTGTACAGCAGGAGTGATGTAGGCCAGGCAAGCTTACAGTAGCTAGCAGAACTGCCTGCGTTCCCCCAGCATTCAGCATAGCAGCACAATGCCAGGTATCAGAGCATTCCATATGCAGAAGAGTTTCTAAATGAAAAAGCTGCCTGCATAATCAGTAAAGCCCTGGGCTTCTCATATAGAACTGCTGCATCGACACCAGCCTAAAAAAAATGATGTAGATACTGTTAAAATAAAATAACTGCAATGCTAATCAGAAGGGTGCTTTAGGGACATGTAATTCTACGGTGCCTCCTTTTATTATAAAACCCAGATACTTGTAGAATTCCCTTGCTTCTCTGCAGTAACTGAATGCAATGCTGTGCTGAGCACACATCAGATGTATGGATGTGTGTATGGATCCAGTCCAAGCAGAAGGAGAGACATTTCTAATTGGTTGAGCAGTTGTAAGTTTAATTCTTCTGCAGGATGACCGCATAGTGTTAAGGGGATTCATGCTCGACTGGAGGCCTTCAACAATCCCTTTGTGGTTTTTGCAGAACCTTTGCACAATTCCCAGTTTGTGATCAGCAGCGTTGGTGCAGCAGCAGAGCACTTTGCAAAGGTACTGCAGTGTGTGTGGCACTCAGTGTAACAAGCCCAAGGAGATTTTACGGGCCTTGCTTAATGGACTTGCTGATGAGACTGTCCAGTGGTCAGTGAAATCAGTCACTGCTGCAAAGTCAAACAGATGGAGGCTGAGAGAGACAGGAATCAAGGAAAAGGAAGGGGTGGCTGCCTACTAGCAAGAAAAGAGGAGGGAGTGGAAGAAATGGGCAGGGTGAGAAACCTAAGACACCTGTGTGATGTTACCTGCTGAATAATAGACACCGTAAAGCCTAGGATACAAGAGACAGGTTTAGTGAGCTGTGCACCAGCTGCAGGACAGTACAGAAGCCAGTCTCATTTATATCTGTAGAGCACAGAATTGGGCAAAGCAGCACCCCTGGAAATATTCATTCCCAGGTAAAAGAAATTGGGCAGCTCTGAACCCTGAGCATTGCTTAAATATCAGCGTGATACAGAAGTCATGGCAATTGCTTAAAAGCAAACCATCGGACTTGCACATTTCTTTTTGTAATTCACAGGACGATTTTTGTCCTTGGATCTCTTCATGTAAAGCCAAACTAGCAGAATTGTAGGGTCAGTGAATCGAGGAGGTCGAGCGTTAACCCATCAGCATTTGCACAAGAACGATCTTGACCGTACTGGAGACAATGGTGCACATTCCTGATGATGCAGACTTTAACTCATTTCGGGATCAATGCGAGAACCACGAGGGTTGGCAGTGCCAGTATAATAAGGGGGGAGTGACGGTGTGGAGCGAAGAACAGGACAGTAGCAAGGCTGTTAAGAAACTTAAGGTAAGTGCTTATTAAATATGACCTCATTACAAAATACTGGCAGTCGCCCCCCACAGACTGCAGCTGTTGTGTATCATAAGCAACTCTCCGGCAGGTTTCTGGGAGTTGTAGTTCCAAACAATTAGGAGGAAAGGCTGGGCATCCTATTAAAACAAAAATCCTTCCTTTGCCAAGAAGGAAATATAACATCGTTCTTAGTGTTCTTTTAATTAACATGTCAATAGGAAAGCATTGTTGCCGGGTGGTGTGGGTTCTAGAATAATACAGTCATAATATTGTACTGCCATAGAGAAGCACAGGGATTTATTAGCTAAAATGCAGCAGCATACAAATGATTTATCCACTGGGCCCAGATACAGTGTTTCAGCACTAGTTGTTTACCTTCAAACAACTAGTTGTTTTCAGATGGGTCATCAGAAATGGGTCACCATTTCCTATGTGTCACTGTTTTTCTAATATTAAAGTGTACAGTGTCATTTTCCACCTTCTAAAGCAGCCCTGGGGGGGGGTCGCCGACCCTGTAAACTGTTCAAATTGATACATTTCTTATCTTTGTCCCTGCTGAGCAGAATCCCTGAGTTTCATTAAATGTATTGTTCACCTTTTAATTAATCTTAATATAATGTAGAAAGGGATATTCTGAGAAAATTTGCAATGGGTTTTAATTTTTTATTATTTGTGGTTTTTGAGTTATATAGCTTTTTATTCAGCAGCTCTCCAGTTTGCAAATGCATCTATTTGGTTGCTAGGGTCCAAATTTCCCTAGCAACCATGCATTGATTTGAATAAGAGAATGGAATAGGAGAGGCCTGAATAGAAAGAGGAGTAATAAAAAGCAGCCATAACAATGAATGTGTAGCCGTACAGAGCATTTGTTTTTTAGATGGGGTCAGTGACCCCCATCTGAAAGCTGGAAAGAGGTTTTTTTAAGAAGAATGCAAATAATTTAAAAACTATAAAAAATAAATAATGAAGACCAATTTAAAAGTTTCTTAGAATTAGCCATTCTATAACATGCTAAAAGTTAACTTAAAGGTGAACCACCCTTTTAAAGGCAGCTGTTAGAATTGATACAATAGTTGCTAATATTCCAGAGATGCTGCTGAGAAATGTATCAACCAAATTTTGCAAAATTGTAAAAGAGTCTGCACCTGAATTACTGAGCTGTCCAACTGAAACACCAGAGACAGGAACATTAAACTTTAGGGCAAGGCCAGACGTGGCGTTTTTACATTGCATTTTTGAAAACGCATGGTCGAGCGTAAATACACCACTGAAACCACACGCAACATCAACAATCAATTTTCATCAGTTTTTCAGCGTAAAATTATGTATATGCATCATTTATCTCGTGAGAATTTCAACGCCATATCTAAAATAAGCTGCATATTTACGCAAAGCATGGTTTCCAATATGCAGATCCCATTGGGTCTATTGATTTTGTAGTTTCGTGACGTATTGGCATGAAAAACGCCAATACTGGCGTCCTATGGTGGATTTCGGCTTGCAAGCGCCCTGTGAGAATTGCCATACTGCATTTTCCATTAATGTGAAAGTAGTTAAAAAAAGTATTTATTTCTCGGGAACAATCTGAAAATAACGAAAAAAAAGTGTTTGGAAGGTGAACAACCCCTTTAAAAGCAAATCTTTGGACCAGCCCATTCATTTTGTAATTTACAGCACAATTTTGTCCTTGGCTATAAACTAGTAGATCTGTAGGAACTGTGAATTGAGGAGGTTGAGAGTTAACCCATCAACTGCTGCACACAAACAATCCTGACTATACTGAAGAGATGGTACTCATTTCTAATGATGCAGACTTTAAGTCATTTTGGTACAGTGTGAGAATTATGATAGGAGGGGAGTAAGGAACAGGACGGTAGCAAGGCTGTTAAGAAGCTTAAGGTAAGTACTTATTAAACATGAGCTTATTATAAGTTACAAGCAGTCGCCCATTGAATGCAGCTCTTCTGTATTGTCATAAGTCATTCATCCTGCAACTCTCTACCAGGATTCTGGGAGTTGTAGTTCAAAACTATTCGAACGAGAAGTTGGACATCCTATTGGGAAAAAAAGTCCTTTCTTTGCCAATAAGGAAATACAGGTATGGGACCTATAGTCCAGAATGCTCGGGAACTGGGGCTTTCCTGATACCGGATCTTTCCATAATTTGGATATTCATACTTTAAATCTACTAGAAAATCATGTAAACATTAAATACACAATATAATGGTTTTACATCCAATAAGGATTGATTATATCTTAGTTTGGATCAAGTACAATGTACTGTTTAATTATTAGAGAGAAAAAGGTAATCATTTTTTAATATTTGGATTATTTGGATAAAATAGGAGCCTGTGGGAGACCGCCATTCCGTAATTTGGAGCTTTCTGGATAATGGTTTTCCAGATAAAGGATCCCATACCTGTATAACACTGTGCTTAGTCATATTTTTGTCTTTTCTTTTTAATCAACCTAGAAAAAGCATTGTTGCTGGTTGGTGCGGGTTCTAATATAATGCAGTCCTACTGCAGGTCATTGTACAGCAGTTCTGCCATAGAGATACACATGGATACAAATGATGCAGTAAAGTGTGTGTTATCCATTGAATCCAATGGCCCAGATACAGGGTTTCAGCACCAATCTGTGACCCATCGCGTGCGCCATATTCATTAATCTGGGAATTAGATGCAGTGTTTTTCTTGAGTGCACATGGACAAACAGACACTGAATGCTGAGCAAATATTTGAATGGAAACTCTGGCGCCTACTCTAGTGGTAAATACAGTTCCCATAGCATTTTCAAGCGGCTGCTTACAGTTAAGCCCGATTTGTACGCCGATGAATGTTGAAAACCAGTACAAGCCAGTAGTGATGTGAGGGCACTCCTCTTCATGGTTGGCATGAGGGTTGAGCTCTTCTCCTGCTCTCCCTGCCTGCCACCTTCAAATGCCAGTTTCCAAGCTTACGGCTTTATAGCAGCAGACCCGCACATCAAGTCCAGGGATGTGCAGCAACTTTTGTGGGTTTTTTTTTACACAGAATAATTAATAGGCCATTAAAGGTGGCGTTCACCTTTGAGTTAACATTTTAACATGTTAACATGTAGAGAGTGATATTCTGAGACAGTTTGAAAATTGTTTTAATTTTTTATTATTTGTAGTTTTTGAGTTATTTAGCTTTTTCTTCAGCAGCTCTCCAGTTTGCCATTTTAGCGAACTGGTTGCTAGCGTCCAAATTATTCTAGCAACCATGCATTGATTTGAATAAGAGACTGGAATATGAATCGGAGAGGGTCTGAATAGATAGATGAGTAACAATAAATGTATAGCCTTTCAGAGCATTTTTTTTTTTGTTAATGGGGTCGGTGACCCTGCATTTGAATGCTGGAAATAGTCAAAGTATAAAAAAAAAATGAAGGCCAATTGAAAAGTTGCTTTTGAATTAGCTATTCTATAACATACTATAACACATTTAAATGTGGTCACAAATGTAAAATATCCAGCAATTTATCTATGCACACGTGGTCAAATAGCTATGGTACCTCATTTTAACCAACTGTAACACCCACGCAGGTAAAGAGATGTTGGATAATGAGAGAGGCATTTTGTCCATGTCATCTTATTGTCGGCAAATCCGTTAGAGTTCTAAGCAGAAAGCAATAGAGTAGCTTTAAGAAGAGTGACATAATCTGCTTCTATTCCCTCTGCCGATTACCATAATGCTCGCAGCTTCTCCCCGCACCGATGGGAGAATTGCGCTCTAGACAGCCAAAGCCTATATTTGTCTTTGTGCTGATTTTAGATCTTTCACCTCGATTGATTCAATTTGCAGTCCCGTTAACTCTGCAGCTTTGCCGTGTTCCGAGTAAATAAAAGCTGAGCAGTCAGGAAAGCTCAAACTAGCGCTCTGTATAATGGCTGTCAGGCCAGAATGGAATCGGGAAGTTTCAAACCCAACAGGCAAGTCAATAAGCGCACTTCACTGAATGCATTTTAAATGTTAAACAAATAGTCTAGGATACACAGTATATCTCAAGAAGTGACATTTTCCCAGGAAGAAATCTGTATAATGACAAAGGCAAATACTTTCTGATATTGCTATTAAAACCCTGCTCACAGTACTGTGTGACTTATTTGCTCATTCCGCGCCGTCAAGTGATGGATTCTACACACTCGCTGTGTTTATGACATACGTGCCGGCATCTTTTGACTAAATGGAGGCTTTATGTACAACAATTTCTTGACGGGCATCATTGAAAGTTCTGGAATTTGTACTATATCCAAGAAAAGGACGAGCGCTGTACAGCGATTGTTAAAGGGGAACTCCACACAAACATAACTTGAGCTTTTTGAAAATGTCCAGCAACTTACAAAATAATAAACATCAATTAAAAAATATGCAGACTTTTCATGATTTTTCAAGGTTTCTGACAGTTCCCTAAGCCTAGCCCCCTGTTCTTCTGCTGATCTTTCTGACTACTTTGCTGAGCTTGCTGACTACTGTTACTTTGTATCAGCAGCCAGCTGTCCTTAGCCTGCATCCTCCAAACGCCACAATTCCCTGCACACGTGATTTCAATAAGGAATTGATCATAGTGCAATGCATTGTGGGTTATGTAGTTCCTGCATGCTGTCTGTAAGCTGTTGAGAAGTTGTTAGGGGTTTCTGTGTTATGTGGGCCCCCTATCAAATTTTGGTTTGGAAGCCGGAGTTCCCCTTTAAAGGGAAACTGCTATCGGTAGCAATATGTACTGGTGTCTAGAAAAAAGGACAGTGGTGGACAGTTTGATCCGGGGATGTAACCCACGGCAACAAATTAGATGATTGCTTTCAGTGGTCAACCTGCAGCTGGCTGGAAAAAAAGCTAATAACTGATTGGTTGCTATGGGTTACTACCCAGGTGCAAATTTAGCCAGTGTTTATAAATGGGTTACGGAGACCATAGTTTTTGTGTAGTATGGAGGTCGGCCACAGCTTTATTTATTTAAATATATTCTTTAAATAACCTGCCCCTGCCATACTCAACCATAAAAGTGCCCAAATGCCAGGCACTGCAGCTGCGAAGGGCAGGTAAATGGAACCATGGCAAGGACACCGTTTGACCACATGAAATAAATAGCATCAAAATGGGGAGGGAGGAGCTCCAGCAGCATTCCATGTGCTCAGAAAAAGAAACTGGCATCAGATAAGACCCTCCTTATTTATAGGGCTGAACTCCACGGCACGCTGTTGTCCGACACGTGGCCATGCGATGACAAGCATTCGATGCGTCGGATATGCAGAAGATAATGAAACTACTGAACGTGAAGTCGCAGGTACAAACTACATGTATCCGACTGTTGATGGGAATGCCACACGCTGCGTCTTCATCTCACAGTCGCATACATGTAGTTTGTACCTGCGACTTCATATTCAGTTCCATCTGTGGCCATGCGTGTCATCGCATGGCCACGTGTCGGACAACAGCGCACCAAGAGCGCTTTATTAGGATGGTGTCGGATCGACAAAACACATCCTACATGTTGGATGTTGTCTCATGGGTTAAAATATAATGGGACTGATACAAAAAGCAGATGCATAAACTACATGTAGGGCTGGAACTACACAACGTGTCTTCTTGAGATCCGACGTGCTTAGAGGAAGCACATGCGAGGAGACGGATGCAGCGAATATAAGGTAAGTAATAGAAATGTCAGACCGTCAGCATTCGTATCCGGCATACGTGTGGTCAATCCTAAACTTGGGGGTCTCCAATCCTGCCGGCCCCTCAGAAATCAGGGGAGTTTGGTAGAGTGACTGGAGACTGGGGAGAGGTGACTAACTCCCCAAAAGAATAGATGGGTTGATTCTGCTCTTCTTCTCTTTGGAATTTTTAAAGGCACCTTTTAGTGATGAGTGACCTTTTTTGCCAAGTTTCGTTGTGTAAATATTCCCATAGACTCTTAATGGGTGAAAAATGTGTCGAGCATCCAAAATTTGTTGAGCAATTTGTCGCCCATAGACTTCAATTCATTCCAGCAAATTTTCGCTGTTTTGCGAAATTTCGGCGAAGCGAAAACGAGTCAGATTCACCCATCACTAGTGCCTTTATGTGTTTTAGCCATTGATAAATATGATCTCCAAATTCCATAGAAATAAATAGAGAGCAGCAGAATTTCCCCATAATATTTTTTTTTTTTTTTGAAGGTGCTCACAGATAAATTACTTAATAATTAAATACTATTTGGCAGATAGATTTATTGTCTGTTTGGTGCAGTTTAGTACATTTGTTTATAATAGCACCATGTTGCTCTTTTTTACTGTTTTTTGAAAATGTAGCCAAATGCTGTTGTCATTGTGCTTGAATAAGTATACCTTATACTAAATAATGTCCCTGTTTTTAGTATATGGCATTTCATCAGTACATCTGATTTTTTTTTTTCTGTTTTCTTATGAATACATTATTCCCAACAGTTGAATTCTCAAATGAGAGGCAAATTGGAAACTTCTCCCACCATTCAATCCTTTCACTATATCTGTAAGCAAGGTAAACAAACAATATAACATTCCTGTTGTGTATCAGTTTTGTTGAGTTCCTTAATATTCCCATGAATATCCTTAGGTCTGTCCATTTCTCCCTACAATGAAGGAAACCAAGCAAGTTCTTTACCAATGTTTCTCATTTAGTTAAAGCACAGGACATAATGACGCAAATTCACTAAGCGCCGAAGTGCCGAATGCTAGCGTTGATTCGCTAGTGTTTGGCATTTTTCGCTACTGCGCAAATTCACTAACGAACGCTGGCGTAATTTCGCTAGTGTTACTTCGCACCCTTACACCAGGCGAATTTTCACTAGAAACGTAACTACGCAAATTCACTAACTTGCGCAGTGTACTGAACGCTACCTTTTACGCTAGACTTCCTTCGCCACCTTAGACCTGGCGAAGCGTAATAGATTAGATAGGGATTGTTTCAAAAAAATCAAAATTTTTTCTAAGTCCCAAAAAACGCTGGCGTGTTTTCTACATGATGGGTGATAGGCTGAAAAAGATCGAAAATATTTTTAGGGCTCCCCTCCTTCCCCCCTACATTTCCTGACTCATGGCAACTTACCTAGACAGTGGGCACATGTGTAGGGCAAAATAAAAGTTTTATTTGCTGATTTGAAGGTTTTCTAGGCATTTGAAGTGGTGATACGTGTTCCTCCATTGAAATTTGAATTTCGCGCCGTATGTAAATGAACCATCGCTAGCAAAACTTTGCTTCGCTTGTCGAATTAACGGTAGCGCAACTTCGAAAACTTACGCTACCCCTGTGCGCAACTTTTAGTGAATTTGCGGAGCGCTGGCGAAAATACGCCTGGCAAAGTGTGGCGAAGTTGCGCCTGGCGCAACTTCGCATCTTAGTGAATTTGCCCCAATGTGTCTGCTAGGTGACACTGCAATCTAAGATCCCCTGCTTATATATAGAAAGGACAGCTCTGTTCTTGTATTGTTTCCAGCTGAATATTAACTAGATTCTGCTTTACTTTGGATTGATCTTGTTCCTAATGAAATGTTACCTCACTAAAGGGAATAGCTCATAGCCTTTTTTTTTTTATTGATTGAATTATCTGAGGTTTGGGCAGTTTTCTAAATTGGTGTTCTTCTGTTCTGGCTGTTGGTATTATACGTAGCTCATGATTAATTACTGCTTGCTATAAACCCCTTATATAATCTGCAACTATAGTGATCTTTCTGCATTGGTTGTTTGCTCCAATATACTAAATAGTGCTATGATTCATTGCTGTAGATGCCCCTTCTTTCCCTGCAGGACTGCCATTGCCTCTCTCTGTTCTTAGACAGCAGATTCAGAGAGTTGCTGTTTTAGAACACATGGGGCAGGTATGTAATAAAAAGTCACCTGTTTAAAAGCAAACATCTTATTGGTTGGTGTGAGTTATTGCTACTGGGCAACCTTAGTGCATTTTATTACATAAGAGGGATGGTGTTGTAGCCTGTGTCTGTTATTAAAAATTATCATGGAACTCCCTAAGGCTTAGTCCACACCAGGCGATTCGGGGAGATTTATTGCCTGGCTAATTGTCTCTTCTTTGAGGCAACTAATCTCCCCGAACCGCTTCCTCTTCTCCTGCGTCGGCTGTAATGAGAGTCTTCTGCGTTAGGACACATGCGGCGCTTCATTTTCCGAAGTTGCTCAAAGTTTCCTCTTCGGGTTGACTTTGGAAAACGAATCGCCGCGTGTGTCAAAACGCCCCTCCCTCCCCCCCCCAGCAAAGTGTTACCCAGGGCAAATGCCTCTAACATTTTACTTACCACTTGGTGCAGATGCAGGCATTGGAGTTCACGGACGCCATCTTCTTCTCTTCGGAAATCTTCAGCATGAGACTGGCATGTTGCCGCATGCGCAGTTGGAGCAATTTTCTGATTTGAGACAACTGCACATGCGCCGAAACTCATGGAAATTGCCGAAGCGCCGGTCTCATTATGAAGACTACCAAAGCAGCTGAAGATGGCGCCCGTGAACTCCAATACCTGCATCTGTACCGAGGGGTAAGTAAAACATTAGGGGCATTTGCCCGGGGTAAAGGTGGCCATAGACACACAGATCCGATCGTACGAATCGAGGATTCGTACGATTTTCGGATCGTGTGTGGCATGTGCCGACTTCTTTCGTCCGGCGGAGATCGGTCGTTTGGTCGATCGGTCAGGTTTGATTTTGACCCGACCAATCCCGCCGGAGTGCATGGCACATCGTAATCTGATCGTTCGGCCGTACGGCCGAACAATCAGATTACCCCCGATATAGCCATGCCTGTTAATGGCATATCGGGGAAAGATCCGCTCGTTTGGCAACATCGCCAAATGAGCGGATCTTTGCATCTATGGCCACCTTAACACTTAGGCTGGGGGGAGGAGGGAAGGGCTGTATGTAGAGTAGGGGTTTTTCAAGTTTAGGGTTAAATTCTCCTTTAAGGGGTATAGTTCAACAATACCCTGATTCCAACATATGCGAGGGCCCACACAGATTGAGTTTCATGCATAAAATGTTGGTAAAGACCCTGGAACATCAGGTACAGGCATGGGGTCCATTATTCGGAAACCCTTTATCCAGAAAGATCCAAATTAAGGAAATGCTATCTCCCAAAAACTAAATTTTTTCCAAATAATCCAATTTTTTTTCAAAAATGATTCCCTTTTTCTCTTTAATAATAAAACCTAATGGGTTTAATTAATTTTTACATGATTTCCTAGTAGATATGAAGATCCAATTTTATTAATTTAATTTTCTGGAAAACCCCAGGGGGCAAATTCACTAAGATTCGTAGTTGCACCAGGCGTAAGTTCGCCGCACTTCGTCACACTTTGCCAGGCGTAGTTTCGCCAGCTATTTGCAAATTCACTAAAATCCGAAGTTGCGCTCAGGGGTAGCGTAAGGTTGCGAAGTTGCGCTAGCGTTGATTCGCGAAGCGAAGTTACGCTATCGATGGTTAATTTGCATACAGCGCCAAATTCAAATTTCAATGGAGGAATACGTATCAGCACTACAAATGCTTAGAAAACGTTCAAAACATCAAATAAAAATTTTATTTTGCCCTACACATGTGCCCACTGTCTAGGTAAGTTGCCATGAGTCAGGAAATGTAGGGGGGAAGGAGGGGAGCCCCAAAAAAAATTGCGATCTTTTTCAGCCTATCACCCATAATGTACAAAACACGCCAGCGTTTTTTGGGACTTAGAAAAAATTTTGACTTTTTTTGAAGCAATCCCTATCTACTCTATTGCGCTTCGCCTGGTCTGAGGTGGCGAAGGAAGTCTAGCGTAAAAGGTAGCGTTCAGTACACTGCGCGCGTTAGTGAATTTGCGTAGTTACGTCCGTAGCGATAATTCGCCAGGCGTAAGGGTGCGAAGTAACACTAGCGAATCTACGCCAGCGTTCGTTAGTGAATTTGCGCAGTAACGAAAATGCCAAACGCTAGCGAAGTAACGCTAGCGTTCGGCGCTTAGTGAATTTGCCCCCAGGTCTCAAGCATTCTGTATTCTATATGGCAAATTGTACTTGCATCATTCTAGTTGTCACAGAAATTGATATATAGATGCATAATGCCTAAGGATGCCGTGAATTTAATGCATAGTCACAATGCTTGAGGAAGCGTTGGGTATGTCTAATAATAATAGATTTCCAACATATTTTAAGGCATGTTTCAACAAGGATTATAGTTGCCTACCTTACTGATATTGTCTAAACGTATGAATCCCAGGAACTGTCAGCCAAACGATAGACATACAAAGATAGATCATTGATCCGTTTACTCAAGACTGTGTGTCATGCTATTTTGGTATGTTTTGTGTGTAAACTAATTATAGGCAACTGTCATTCTATGAGTATCCCTATAAATATTACATGAGCTTAACAGGCAAAATGAAACATAAGTAACGGCTTTGTTTCCCATCACTATTCTGTATTATAAATGATTGGCATGCCACGTGCCAAAGTCAGTAAAATATATGGATAAAAAATCCTCAGCCTTTGGGGGATGTTTTTTTTCAAGCCCTGACTTTTTTTCCCCTCTGTCTGTAATGGATCTTTTGTGTAATGTACTCCTAAAACTAGCCTTTTAAAAGTTTTATGCACAAAGGACTCACTGTGCAGTATCAGCGAACAGGTTGAGTGTTCAGAAGCTTTTTTACTAATAGAAAGGTGTAAATCTATAGCACTGCAGTCCATTCAATACATAGAAAGCTCAGGAGCTCACCGTGAATTAGGTCATAATTCTTCTACCCTAAGCCCTCAAAGAAATGTATCTGGAGAATTAGAGACTCCATATCCATGTTCTGCACACTTCAGGACATTTACATTCTTTTGAGGTTTTGATTATAACCAATGGGTTATAGGTTTTCTTTTAGTGATTCAATAGCTGAAAACAAAAAGCTGCTCCTATTTTTTTCTGCACAAGACCCCTTTCGTGAAGCTAGCCACTGTATCTGGAGAATTCCAGATACAGTGAATTCCCCAGTTTGTTTCAAACAAAGGAAAAAAAAACAGTTGAAGGTTAATACGCCTTTCTTAAAACCATAAAGTCTGTGGCCACGGGGCATATGTTAGATGAATTGCTCAATACATGTTTTTTAGCAATACTTAAAAATATCCCCTTGAAATCTTCCATAGAGCAAAAGTTGTAATTAGCTAAAAAAAATAAAAAATACTGCAGTCCACTTTCTCAAGCTGCAGTAGACTAAAAGCTCACACTTTGGCATGGTCTAAAGAAGTTATCAAAAGTGCTCAGGCGTATGTTTACATTGATTCATTTTTGGGGTTTAGTGCCCCTGAAATAGCATATAAAGGAGATTAAAAAAAGTCATATTTTTTTTTTTTGGTATAACTGCAAAAATGTGGACAATGCCTTTATGTGAGCCTGAAGCTGAAAAATGTGATGTTTTTTAGGGTAGCAAATAGAATTTCTGCTTAATCTGTCCATAATTAGACTTCAAACGGAACTCTCCTGCTGCGTCTCCAGGTCTCCCAGAGGAGTAGGTCCTCTGTTTATTAAAGGGATACTGTCATGGGAAAAACATTTTTTTTCCAAAATGAATCAGTTAATAGTGCTGCTCCAGCAGAATTCTGCACTGAAATCCATTTCTCAAAAGAGCAAACAGATTTTTTTTATATTCAATTTTGAAATCTGACATGGAGCTAGACATATTGTCAATTTCCCAGCTGCCCCAAGTCATGTGACTTGTACTCTGATAAACTTTGATCACTCTTTACTGCTGTACTGCAAGTTGGGGTGATCTCATCCCCTCCCTTTCCCCGCCAGCAGCCAAACAAAAGAACAATAGGAAGTAACCAAATAACAGCTCCCTAACACAAGATAACAGCTGCCTGGTAGATCTAAGAACAACACTCAATAGTAAAAACCCATGTCCCACTGAGACACATTCAGTTACATTGAGAAGGAAAAACAGCAGCCTGCCAGAAAGCAAGTGCAGGCACAAGTCACATGACCTGGGGCAGCTGGGAAATTGAGAAAATGTCTAGCCCCATGTCAGATTTTAAAATTGAATATAAAAAATCTGTTTGCTCTTTTGAGAAGTGGATTTCAGTGCAGAATTCTACTGGAGTAGCACTATTAACTGATGTGGGTTTGAAAAAAAACATGTTTTCCGATGACAGTATCCCTTTAAAGACATTATCATACTCTATTCGTTAGGCCTTACTATAATAGGCAACCTTGAAGAGAAGTCCATGCATAAAATGTAGTAGGACTACAGCTCCCCTTAGATTTTCTTATAATCTTAATATATCATGCAGTCAGTGTAAAGAAGCTCCACATGATGTTGTGAGGTTGTGGAATGCACTGCCGGGTGATGTTGTGATGCTGATTCAGTTAATGCCTTTAAGAATGGCTTGGATGATTTTTTGGACAGACATAATATCCAAGGCTATTGTGATACTAAACTCTATAGTTAGTATAGGTATGGGTATAAAGAATTTTAATTAAAAGTAGGGATGGGTGTATGTATGGATGCTGGGTTTTCATTTGGAGGGGTTGAACTTGATGGACTTTGTCTTTTTTCAACCCAATTTAACTATGTAACTATGTAACTATGATAATCAAGTCCTGCAGGGGGTCAGGTACCCACAGAATACCCACAAATGAGTCAGGATTCAGGTGGAAAAAAACATGTCCTGATTGTGTCAGGGGGAACCTGCGGGTTCCCATCTGGTAGGATGCGGGCAGCTTTATAAAACAAAAAAATAAACCTGAGCATTCTGGTGTTAGTGCCACTCTGTTTCTGACTGTCCTGAAATACTAACGTCCCTTCCCGTTGAATTTGGCGAAGAGCAGGGCGGGTTCATGATGGTATTTTTAGAGGTGAGCTCAGATGGGAGGGACCCCAGAGACAATGGAGGTGTGCAGGTCTGGGTTGGGTAGAGATCTTTAAAGACAGACTGGCACTGGACTCTACCACATAAGCCTGTGATTGTTATATTGTTGAACCATGGCTAATGATCCCATTTGGAATATACCAAATGCGTTTGTTTCATTTTCTGCCTTACTAAAGGTAACATCATCACAGCAAACACGTGACAGTGGTTAATATCAGGTATAGAAGGCAAACATTTATTCATAATATATGCCCACATGCACATATATATGATTTTGTACTCGCACGTTTTAGTTTGCAGTAACGTAAACCTTGTTTGAGAAGATAACCAAAGTTCTATTTGGTGCAATGAGAACTTGCTACTAATACCAGCCTGTAATTCTATCAACTAGGCTGAGCAGATTCTGTGAAGCTAATAGTAAAATCTGTTTTTTTCTTCCTTCTTAACCTGAGCCAATTAAAATGGTCTTCATTGTGGAGGCAGCACAACTCACCCTGAACATAACACAGAAATAATTACTCAGCAGGTGTATGAAACCCTTTCTTCAATTCTTCCATGTCTGAATGCAGCTCTTAAGGTTACTAAAAAAGATTTGGAATG
Organism: Xenopus petersii; assembly: GCA_038501925.1. NCBI lineage: Eukaryota > Metazoa > Chordata > Amphibia > Anura > Pipidae > Xenopus > Xenopus petersii. The sequence goes on along the minus strand of CM076676.1, from coordinate 30,839,227 downwards.
CGCTACATGATTTTAATCCTCTTTTCTTTCCTGGCTACAAATGTTGAAATCCCAGAAGATATTTCACATATTCTGAGTGCCAGAGACTGGAAGCTTTCATTTGGCCTTGCCACACAAATAGCAAAAGTGTATTTTTCTTAATGATTTTGTATGATTTGAGAGTAATATAATAATGCATTAAATCACGTCCTTTTGGAAGGAACTAACTCAACAGTTTTATAAACTGAAGGCTTTTTATAAGTGCTTATGGCTCATATCGGAGAATTTTGTTGTTTCACAGTTATACACTATTTTAGTATTCACAATATGTTTATCACTAAAATTACTATTACAATAGTTTCCTTTGTGGTAACTATTAGTATGTTATAGAATGGTCAAATCTCAGCAACATTGCCATTGGTCTTCATTATTTATATTTTATAGTTTTTAGTTATTTGCCCTGCGATTTTGCTTTTTTCCCAGCTTTCAAATGGCTGACCCCATCTAAAAACAAATGCTCTGTAAAGGTACACATTTTATTGTTATTGCTACTTTTTATTACTTATCTTTCTAATCAGACCCTCTCCTATTTTCCATTCTCTTATTCAAATCAGTACATGGTTGCTAGGGTAATTTGAACCCTGGCAACCAGATTGCTGAATAAAAAAGCAAAGTAACCTAAAAGCCACAAATAATAAAAGATTTAAACCAATTGTAAATTACCTAAGAATATCACTCTCTGTGTCATACTAAAAGTTAACTCAAAGATGAACAGCCCCTTTAAATCACTTTGCTGATGACAGTGGGGCTCACAGGACACTGGTAGAGGGAAAATCCATTATATACTAGGAGACAGTGGCAGGTTTTTGACATATTTTAAACAAGGAAAAATAGGGTTGTAAAATTGCCACCGTCCATCCATGTGTTTATAAGCCTATATAGGTATGGGACCGGTTATCCAGAATGCTGGGGACCTGGGGTTGAACGGATAACAATCTTTCTGTAATTTCGATTTCAATACCTTAAGGGGCCGATTCACCCTCGATATTCAACTGGGAATTAAAATCCTTCGACTTTGAATATCAAAGTCGGAGGATTTTAGCGCAAATAGTTTGATCGTACGATCGAAGGATTATTCCTTCGATCGAACGATTAAATCCTTCGACTCGAACGATTTGAAGGATTTACATCCAACGATCGAAGGAATATCCTTCGATTAAAAAAACTTAGGAAAGCCTATGGGGACCTTCCCCATAGGCTAACATTGAGTTCGGTAGCTTTTAGATGGCGAACTAGGGGGTCGAAGTTTTTTCTTAAAGAGTACTTCGACTATCGAATGGTCGAATAGTCAAACGATTTTTAGTTCGAATTGTTCGATTCGAAGTCGTAGTCGAAGGTCAAAGTAGCCCATTCGATGGTTGAAATAGCCCAAAAAACACTTCGAAATTCGAAGTTTTTTTACTTCGAATCCTTCACTCGAAGTTAGTGAATCGGGCCCCTAAGTCTACTAGAAAATCACGTAAACATTAAATTAACCCCATCCGTCTGGTATTGCTTCCCATAAGGATAAATTATATCTTAGTTTGGATCAAGTACAAGGTACAGTTTTATTACAGAGAAAAAGCAAATCGGTTTTAAAAATTTGGATTATTTGAATTAAATGGAGTCTATGAGAGATGGCATTTCTGTAATTCTAAGCTTTCTGGATAACTGGTTTCCGGATAACGAATCCCATACCTGTACGATATCAAGGATCAATTACTGACACAACTGCCAGAAGTTTAGTTCTCTGTCTCCCAATATTCCTCTTATGTAACAAAATGAGTAGTACAGTTTTCATCGATCTACCAATCAAGTCACTTGAATGTACAATCACTTGTACATTTATGAACAATGGAGTTTTACTCAAACCAGCCCAACCAGCCCTTACTGTGTAAGTAACAATAAAGATGAGGATGCGATGCTGTGTTGAAATGGTGTGCCAAAAGGCACCTCCAAAAATCTTTATTTGTGCGGAATATGGCCTTTTGGCACACCATTTCAACACAGCATCGCATCCTCATCTTTATTGTTACTTGGATATATCACGTTGGGTCACGTGACTGGAGGAGACGCTGAGCTGTAAAGTCACCATACATTGTAACCAAGTTTCGTGAGTGTATACAGTTTCTTTGTTTACTTACTTACTGTGTAAGTAACATTGCAGAAAAATGAAATGGCTTTGTTTAGGCCCCCATTAAAATTACATGTACAGTAGTCTGGCAAGTTCATCCCATGTTATGGTAAAGAGAAATAAATAAATAAAAGCATCTCTTCAAACAGCAAAAGCATTTCAAGTAGAGTTTTCATATTTATTGTTGTGCCCAATTCTAATCAACTTTTCAATTGGTCTTCATTATTTATTTTTTATAAAGTTTTTTTTTCAATTATTTACCTTTTTCTACAGTCTCTTTTCAGTTTTCAAATGGGGGTCACTGGCCCCATCTAAAAAAGCAAAGGCTTTGCACGGCAACAAATGTATTATTGTTGCTACTTTTTTTATTGCTCTTTCTATTCAGGCCCTCTCCTTTGCATATTCCAGTCTCTTATTTAAATAAATGCATGGTTACTAGTGTAATTTGGACGCTGGCAACCAGATTGATGAAATTGCAATTTGCTGAATAAAAAGCTAAATAATTTAAAAAACACAAAAAATAAAACTTGAAAACCAGTTGCAAATTGTACAACTATATCAAATGTCTCCACATTGTTTATTATTTTGAGAAATACATAGGGGGAGGAGCCATCCTGAAGACCAGAAAAGGCTAACGGTGTTATATGTTAATGGCTTATTTTTCGTTTTTGGTATACTTATCTCCAAACCTGTTATCCAGAAAGCTCTGAATTATGGGAAGACCATCCCTCTTGGGGGTATATTTATCAAAATGTGAAATTAGAGATCACCCCAGTCCGCTAGATTGAAATACCGCTTCTCTCTCCATTCATTTCTCTGGGATTTTTAAAGGCGTATTTATCAAAGGGTGAACTTAAATACGCCTTTAAAAATCCCTGAGAAATGAATGGAGAGAGGCGGCATTTCACTCTGGTGGACTGTGGTTATCTCTAACTTCACTCTTTGATAAATATACCCCATAGACTCCATTATAATCAAATAATCAATTTTTTATCTATAAAAATAAAACGGTACCTTGTACTTGATCCCAACTAAGTTATAATTAATCCTTATTGAAGGCAAAATCCTATGGGGTTTAATTAATGTTTAAATTATATTTTAGTAGACTTCCGTAAATTTATTATTTGCTTAGACTCAGAGCAACCAAAGAATTGCTGAATTACAAAGGGATAATTTGGATCCAGAAAAGTCTGAAACTTCACTTAAATGCTAAGGTGCCCTGGTTTTTGCCGATAAATCACCATTATCCCACATTACATTTATCTACTGTATATGTTGAGTTGAGATTCTAGTTATTATATTTTCAGTTTCATCACAGAAATAATGGTGAATGTAAACATTTTGTACATAATAGAACTTTTTTTCTTTAAATATTCTTGAAAGTCTTGTGAAGCCGCTGACTTATGGTCACTATCGAAGGAAAAGCAGTTCAGTTTGGCAATATTTAATATATAGTAAGAGCTTATATTCCATTATTAGCTGAAAGGAAACACTCCCATTTCATTTACTCTTTTTTTTTTATTGCAAAAGAAAATAGATAAGGAGTGCAAAGAAAAATGTCTGGCTTTAATATCTGAAGATGTTTAAGTGCATCTATAGAATCAGACTTTAACTTCCATAGTCTGTGCTGTTCACTTCAATCTCAAACCCCTTTGATGTGGATTGGGCACAAGTGCCATCCATTCCCAGTACTTCTACGGAAACTGAGACATTATTCAAGGGGAACCTTCTTAACTGCTAAGAAGGACCCTCCATTTCGGTCAATATATTCCTTAGGTATACATCATTTTATCACCTTTATAGAGAAATATGCACCTTATAGCTTTTAACTTGGGCACTTGGGAGTGGAGATTTTCTCTTCCTCAGACATACTGTATGCATTAGCATTAATCCTGCTGCATTCTGGGATACTGACATCTTTATATAAAGTAGGACATCTCTTTTATTATGCCCATATGTTTTATGACTACACCCCACCACCATCCTGTACAGGTCCTCCTCTCTAACTGCATTAACTACTCTACCACTTCACTAAAGTCTGCCCTTAACCCCCATCAGGTATCTACCTGTATATCCGAATAGTGGAGTAAAATTAGCTGGTGCCATGTTTAGCCAGGATGGTGATTGGTGTACAGGAGAATAAAAGTGGAAGCAGACCCAGTCCTGGCTTTCAGACAAGTGATAAGGACTGCCTTTGTTCCTCCAGAAATAAATAGTTATAGAAAAGACCTTTTTCTTTTATGTATTTTGTATTATTTTTCCCCTCATGAAGACCTTAATGGTCGAAATGCATAGGGCCTATGCTTTTGGATCCATTTTGTTTGTAACTATTTTCTTTTGATGGAATAAAATTAATTTACGTTATTTTTGAGTGTACAATCTTCGCTTTTGTTGGAACGTTCCAGAAAACTTGGTGACTCTTCTGGGTAGTCCCGTAAGTATTGCATCTCATATTGATGTGGTGGGTGTGCGCCTTCTAATTCTCTTTATGCTATTTGTTCTGTGTTTATAGACCAGTTAAATGGAAAGGGAATGGGACAGACTCTGGGGGAGCTGTTTCTGAGTTAAGGGAGGGTGTTCTGTGCAGAGGACAACTCTGTTTCAAAAGGGGTGAGGTTTGTTGTGCCTTAAATTATTATTTTCCCAAATAATTAAAAGAAAGAGATAACAGGTTAGAACATCTTCAACTGACCACAAACATGGTGGAATGCCATGCCTTAGTCTACTTAAAGAGATACTGACACCACACTTATTTTCTGAAACGCTGAAATGCTTTATGTGTGATATGTTAACTTTTCTCTTCTTTCCTATTACGGTCACACTGGTCACTGGTGTTGTACAGGTAATGAGGACCCATCCGTTCACATATGTAGCTCTCCATGATCATGGCTACTTGTAATATAATCTCCTGGAATATCAGGGGGCTAAACTCCAAATTTAAGAGAAGCCTTATGCATAACTATATTAAGAAGCACGCACCCTCCATCCTTTTATTGCAAGAAATGCATCTGACAGGACAAAAAGTCCTTTCTCTGAAACGTCCATGGGTAGGATGGTCATACCATTCCACGTTCTCCAATCACGCCCGGGGAGTAACTATATTAATAAAAAAAAATACTGTATTCTCGCTGACCCAAATAATTACAGACCATTATGGCCGATACATTATTCTTTATTGTACCCTCTATAACAAACCTTTGATTATAGTTAACCTATATATTCCGCCACCCTACTCTGGAACAGTTTTAGATATTGTTACTAACAAACTTGCAACTTTGCCACCAGCCCCAGTAAGTATATTAGGAGACTTCAACTCCATCATGGACCCTCAAATTGACCGCCTTAATGCACAAGGTACTAATCCCACTAAACTGGCTCAATGGGCAGAGGCCCTCCAATTGGTTGACGCTTGGAGATGGAAACACCCGGGGCTGAGAGAATACTCCTGCCATTCTACCACACACCAAAGAGATACTGACACCAGTAATTAAACTCTTTTTAACATCTATCATAATATTGCCTTTGAAAGCTGCTTATAACTTTGCCATAAAGTATTTGAACAATGCTTTTATATTACCTGTCTGGTGCCCCATGTTCCTGTATAAGGGGGCTGCCATATTTGTGCAGCAGGAGTCCGTTAGCATTAGAAACTTTAACTGATAGGCTGAGATGGGACAGTCAGGTTGAGTAAACAGGTTTAGAAACTTCAATTAACAATATATATAAATATATATATATATATATATATATATATATTGAATTGAATAAATGACATGACCTATAGGTAATTTTTAATGTACATTCATATTTTGAAACGTAGTTTTTTAGTGTCAGTATCACTTTTAAGTAACAATTATTACATACCAGCCTACTCTGAAACCAGTTGCTAAACCGCAGGAACGGCAGTACATTGCCAGCAGGGCTGCTATTCAGGCTCACAATGATGGCAGAACATTGTCCGCTCTCTAAATATGTGCAATTTCCATTGTGTCAGTGGAATTGTCTACAAATCATCATCAAAATCATCTATTATATTATCTACCAAGACATTTCTGAATCTGATATTACATAGGTATGTCAGGGTAAATCACTATAAGAGCAAAATGCAGTTCAGCTATGGAAAGTTCTCTCATAAGTTTGCATTAGTTAATAAATGGTGAATAGTTACAAATACATAAATAGCTGTTAGTACCCTGGTTGCACATAGGTAGACACCTGGCAACCCAGCATAGAGGCTTCAGTGATAAGCAAGGTAGAGTCTATCAGCAGACCTGGTTTGGTGAGACCATAGAGCATTGCTCATATTTTTCTTAAAGGTTATACATTGCTTTTTATCCTGATGTTTACTAGTTACCTTGTAGATGCTGCATAAATTAATAAACCTTCTAAAGAATTCTTGGTGCCCATTCATTTCTACCTTTTTATTTAACACCACAATATTTTTGGCAATCCTGTCAATGCAAATAGAGGTCTCCGCCCTTAAGCTGGCCATAGACGCAAAGATCCGATCGTACGAATCAAGGATTGGTACGATTTTCGGACCGTGTGTGGAGAGTCCAGACATTTTTCGTCCGGCGGAGATCGGTCGTTTGTTCGATCGTACAGGTTAAAAGATTTCTGTCGGCTGCGGGTAATATCTCTGCGTGTATTGCTGATCGAATGATTTTCAGTGGGAGACTGTCACCAGCTGTTATTGGAAATAACTTTCGTACGATTGCTGTCAGGGGCAGAACATCGGCTGATCTGTTCTTTAACTACTGTATTTGATCTGAATGGTTAATGGCAGGTCGGGAGATGGCTGGGGAAGTCCGATCGTTCGAGAATTCAAATGATCGGATCTTTGTATCTTTGGGCAGCTTTAGTGAAAGTCCCTGGTATGCCTGTGCTGTACCTTTGACAGGCATATCAAGGGTCAACCCCCTTTTGACTTTAAACTATCACTATAGTGCTAGTTGAGCGATGACATATTATGCCACACTGTACAGAAAACTGTTATTCATTCCCCAATAAAGTTTACAATGTCCCTTCCACAGGCATACACTAGTGCTATTTTCATTAGGATACAGTAGGGGTCACTGACACCCTGAATGCAGGTGCAAATGCACCAAAGAGTGCAAATGTATGCACATAAGTGTTCATTTAAAACATTTGAATCCAGGACATGAGTATCTGAAGTGATGGGCAGATCTGGAAGAAGAAAGGCAGTCCTTATCACTTGCACTAGGGTAAGCACTAAGTACAAAGCTAGGTTGGGTAGCAGGGGTAGCTATTTGCCTCCCATCATCCCCCCTTGATAAAGTTCTGTGAAAATAGGCAGCAATGTATTCATGGGGCTAACTTAGGTCTATGTTTTCCAAAACAGAGCAATTCTGCTACCTGCAGGGCAGGCATTGTGTCCTTTTTTTGATCTTTGCATCCTGTCCTAGAGGCAGTAAATGACACCTATTATGCTTTTGGATTGTGGAAGGAAACCTTGCAGATAAAACATTCGAACTCCGTACAGATGAAGCATTGGTTGGAAGTGAAACCACTGATGCAACAGCGCTGCTGACTACTGTGTGGCCAATATGTACATTCCCTCTCAAAAACAAAAAACATTGTGCAGCAGCCCCGAAAGAAGGGATTTCAAAGTCCAGCATGATTACATAATGTGGGGCTGCAGGGAGGTATTTCTATAACATATTTTTATTGAAAAATTAAAATGTCCGTATCGCTTTAATGGAATAAATGCAATATACAAGGGAGCACTTTAAAGTATTTACAGATTTGGCTAAGTAAGGAGTTTTGTTTTTTGTTTTTCTTGTGGGCATTTTCAATCTCATCCTAATTTATATAAGAAATCTTATTGTGCCTGTGTTGTTGTTTCTTTCATATCCCATCGCCTGAGGTATAAGAGTTGCCCTCAAGCACTTAAATCATTATTCCGGGATGGAAGAAAATGTTTTCCCTTTAGAGGCGAATTCTCAACATGTTCAGAGGATATACAGCCCAGGGGGTGCTCTCACGAGACCCAAAACTGCACATGGAGGCATAATGAGCTCCCATATTTAATAAATAGCAGGAAGCTTTTTGTTTCTTGTGTTTGTGTGTAGAATTGATCACAGCCCAGACTGCTCCTAAAATCCTAATGTTTTCAAGGAAGGGAAGCTTTGATGTTAATGAGAGGTATTTCTCCTGACAGAAGTTAAAAACTGAACCAGTTTGTGGCCAGATATCAGTTGGACAGACCCCACGCACAGGCCAATAGCTGCCAACATAATCTGGAGGGGTGGAATTGCCAGCTTCTAACAGTCCACATATGGCCAGCTTTAAACTGGCCATAGATGTTGAGATTTTTAAAAGATCTGATCCTCATCGTGAGACCAAGATTTTCTCGGAACGATCGTACAAATTGACCATCAACTAAAAAGACCAATTTGCTGCCTGCTTGGCCCTGCAAACATAGATAGATTGCACTGGGACCGACAAAGATTTTTTGACATGGCTGATCAATTTCCTGACAGATGTAGGGCAAAAAATCATAAGATGTGCGGTCGTTTGAATCCCTCTAACCGCACGATGATTTTGAAGGATTGGTCGGACTTCCCTAAAATCGGTCGTTCGGCAAGAAGAATCGTCGCGTCTATGGGGAGCTTTAGAATTGCTCCATTTTTTTGTACAAAATTGTGCCTGCTTACTCTTGGCTGTGACTAATTGTGTTAGACATTACCTGTTCCTTCAAAGGGCAAGTTTCAGGTTCTAATCTATTATGGATGAAAGATAATGAGATGACAAGATTTGGTTCCTCCATGCCTCAGCAACAAAGAGGTTTCTCAAAGGGATGGTGGAGGGAACTCTACTGACGAGTTAAAGACAAACTGTCATGGAAAAAATACTTTATTTATGGCTATTTATCCTAAGTAGGATTGACTAAGCACGCATAAGGTTTCCATGAGTTTCATTCCGTTTTAATAAGGCTGGTCTTTTGGAGCTTTGTTTACAGGACCTTGATCTATGCCAGTTTATTCACTGTGCAATTCTCTAGCTTACTCCAGAATGTTTAAATATTATTCTCTTAGCATTCTTGGGGAGTCCCAACAGTTTATTGCATGTCAATATATTATAGAGATGTTTACAATGACAAACCTAACTGTCACATTAGTTTGGAACAGCCAGGTGTTTAATATACAAATCTAACATTTTTTGAAAAACATTTAGATAAAAGGCTTTGAAGGAGGTAGGAGAAGAGGCAAAATTATATCAGATCAGGGCAATGGCTTTGATTTCATGGATCCAAACAGGATGGTAAACATTGCTCCATTGACATTACTGCAATATTTGTTATCCGTTCCCAGCATTTTTTTTTTTAACATTTATTGTTTTATTATTTTTCAATAATGTTTACAGAAAGAAAAAATTGAGAATTCGTAATAAAATACAACATACAAACAGCGGCTTATGTTTCATTCATATATGACTCTATGTATATTTTTCATTATATCTACCTAAGGCTTCTTGTATCTACTTTGTCACCATATAGCCGCAAGGGTTAATGGGTCAGGGAGATAGTTGAAGGAAAGTAGGGGGAGGGACGGGTAAGGAAAAGTGGAGGAGAGAGGTAGAGAAGAAAGGGATTACCAAATGTTAAGGCTTCGGAGTATCTCTGTCGGGAAGCTAAGTATTTTTCATATTTCTGTGTAGTTTCTTCTGTATTGGCATTTATCCTGGGTTGAGGACTCTCTAAGCGCTGGGCCCACGGATACCACTCCAGCTCCCCCTCATAGCTCCTATCTAGGAGTTTATCTCTGGATTCCATTGCTCTGATCACCTTGGTCTCCAATGTTTACCGACCTGGTATTTGTGTTCAATGTTTAATCATATGTTAAATAAATACTTTTTAAATTAGGCTTTACCAACATTTTCTTGTTGCCATTTGGATAGAGGAATTGTCATCTGTGGCATTACATGAGGCAAGAACTGGGCAAAAGTATCACCAGTGCCCCTATTCTAGTGATCCAGGGGAAATGTGCTACCTAACACAAGCACGGTGATGACACAGGCCTCTGCTTGGAAACTCTCTCTTGAGCCCCTTACGTGTTGTGTATGTTTAAGCATCTATACATCAGGACTTTGGAGCAGTGTTTTTGGATGCAGGGCATGGCTGAAGTGACAGCTACAAAAAACATGGTTGTCATTCATACCTCCCAAGATTTATATTCATACCGCCCAGACCTAGCCAAATAATACTGGATTATGCCCAAGAAAACTATCTTTGCAGTAAGCAACACCACTTTTGGAGTACACAAATAAGGGTAGTTCTAAACACAATTGATATGGATCCCTAAAGTTCAGGGGAATTGGTGGTGGCTGCATTAAAAGGCTGCAAGATTTGTCTGTGGGTCATGTGCCGTGGGTAAAATGCTGCTAAGTTTTTATCTATCTTGTATCCTTGGTTTAAAACCCAACTTTTAAGTTGCAGTTGCTCCACCAAACACCCATGGGTAGACTGGTGGCTCTGTTTCCTAATGCCCCTTCATTACACGCAATGGTGACCAAGGTGTATACTGCCACTTTAAAAAGGCAGGCATTCAGTCTCCTGTAGAAGAGGAGATCTTACTATTCTGAGAGAGATCTTTGATAGTGGAGTTTATCATCACGTTGATCAGACATAAGTGCATGTTTCTCGTTGCAATCTCACCTACAGTCTGCCAAGGAGCTGTCATTTGTGTAACCTGCAGAGTAAAAGCACGCCAGGCCCAGTAAATTATACTGCTTCATTAGTCCTGTAAGTGATGATAAGCACCCATGTTGCATGCCAAGCAACAACTTCTTAAGCACACTGAGGATTAACCATTGCTTAGACTTTATCAACATGAACTTCATATCTGGCTTTCAACAATGTTGACCATTTGTCAAAGCCAGCCAGATATAGAGGTTCAAAGCCTCCCCACATATAAAAGGGATAATTTACCTGAAAGGGATGAAGTTGAAATAAGATCTTGGACTTGCCATGCATGTGTCTAATTTGGTAGCTGTTGACTCTCAGGGTCAAAACGACAGCTCCCCAAAAGATTTTTGGTCTGCGCACATGCTGGCTGGAAAATCCTGTGCATAAGTATCTCAAGGAGAAAGTAGATGTTGAAATAAGGTTTTGCAAACCTATATGAGATAGCAGTCATTCCGGGAATTATAACATAGTAGGAGGGCTATGGGAGATCAAGTTGTAGCCAGGAAGATGCACATTCAAAGCCTTTTCTTGGGGAGGAAAATATGGTAACTAAATAGCTTGGATATGTCTACACCTATTGTATCTAACAATGTAAATACACAGTTTTGCTCCATGGTACTTTCATCTGCAAATATTCTCCTAAAATTTTTGATATGTATGTAGGGCACATTGTCTTTTTATTTCCCAGTATCTATAAACAAAACTTTTCTTAAATGCTTTTTTCCTTTAAAGGATGAAGCAGGCAGTTTTCATATACAGGTATGGGACCTGTTATCCAGAATGCTCAGGACTTGGAGTTTTCCAGATAACAGATCTTTCCGTAATTTGGATCTCAGTACCTTGTCCACTAGAAAATCATGTAAACATTAAATAAACCCAATAGGCTGCTTTTGCTTCCAATGATGATTAATTATTTCTTAGTTTGGATCAAGAACAAGCTACTGTTTTATTATTACAGAGAAAAGGGAAATAATTTTTAGAGATGGCAATCCCATAAATTGGAGCTTTCTGAATACTTACAGGTTTAAGTACCAAATGCCATTTTGTCTTGGAGAATCCTACAATTTGCAGTTAATCAATATGGTTAATCAACATAGAAGGGAGTAAGGTAAAAAACACAGGATTTTTTGGTCATGCTGTGCCCTTCATAGTAAACACATGTTGAATCCTTATTCAACAGTATTATCACCCGGGCCAGCTTTATCAACCTTTGAGTGCCCCCATTAAAATGTAGGAAGTTTTTTCCATTCATGAAACTCATTACATTTTTGTTTTGGTTTTTTGATTATGTTTTTGAATATCTGACTTGGATTAAAAAAAAAAACTATCTTGCATTAAATGCTTTGAATATTATTGAATAACCATTTTTGCACACAAGAATGAGTCATTCAAGTGTTACCCATAACAAAGCAGATATAAAACATAAAATAATAATAAAATATACTACTGGCTGAAAGTGGAGGAGGAGAGCAGTTAACAGGGAGCTGTGGAATTTCCCATATTGGAAAAAAAAAAGGGGACCATCACATTGCTTGTGAGGCAGGAGGCATCAGACTGTAGTGTATAATGAGTTATTTGGCCTACAAGACCTAATACTGGTGCCAAACTTACCCTTTGTAAGGGAGGAAAGCACGGTGCATTGAACAGCAAGATGCTGACTTACTTAACTATGAAAATGTAACGTAGAACAAATGCCCAAGGCTATTACATAACATTTTTAACAATTGTAATGATCAAATGACAAACATCATTGAACAGTAGGATAAAAAATTAATATTCCATTAGAAATGTCTCGAGGCCAAACCTTTAAGGGCGAGGGGGAAAGAAACCTATGTCAGTCTGCCTTTTCCTTGACCCAAGCAATAACCTCTAGCTTCAACATCCTGGCTCAGAGGATACGCCATCAGCCTCGAAATCCTTTAGAGCCTCCCCTAACTGGAACCTGCCATTAATGCTGAATATACTGCCTGCCTCTAATTTCCCCCGATGGTCACCCTCCTTAGGGGTTAAACCATCACGTCATGAGTATGCCTCTCATAGTGGCACAATTTAAGTACCCAGCAGACTGGGCCCATCCCTTCTGCTGTGACTAATATCCCAACTAGGTTAAATTTGCCATAACCCCCACTTCGTCCAGATCTAACCCAATACCCCTCAACCCTCTTGACCACTCCTGTAAATCTCAGGGAGGGTGGTGGGAAATCTCTCTTCTTTCCCCTGCTATCAAATGGTGGCACGCCTCAATTACATTGGCACTAAAATGGCCACCAGTGCCCACCCATAGGCATAACCAGTACCCTTTCCCCTAACCCCTCCAATAGGGTCCTGCCAGTGTTAAGCCCGGGTCATGATGCCCCTCCTCCTATCCTTGTTACTATCTGTGGCATTACTGGAACTAACAGATTGCACAAACAGACGTATAAGAAATTATGATTTACAGTAATTGTAAGCAAATAAAGGATATGACATAGCCTTAAGAGCAATGTTCCCTCTAAGTTGTGTGCGCGCAGCCCAAACAATAAATAGTGGTGTGCACAAAGTATTTTGTTTGAAAAAACAGAATTTTGTATTAATTCTGACCTGAATGTGTGCACAAAATATTTTTTTTGCGCACATAGCTGAGAAGAAATTAGAGGGGACATTGCTTACGAGTTTTGAGCATTGGGAACTTATAGGCAAACCAAGGGCCATCTATATGATCATACGGTGGGGCCTACAGAGACCTATTAGGTGAGGACCACAGCAATGCATCAATGCTTGTTGTCCTGTGGGATTTTCATACATGCCTGTTTGATATCTGGCTGAATTTTGGCCAGATATAGTGGTATGGCAGGCCTTTCACTAGGCCAATAAATTGCCAGCTTAGTTTCAGAGAAAATAACATTGTACAACTGGCAAATTTGTTGATAAATAATCCAACAAGCATTAAAAAAAAAAAAAAAAAAACATTTGTGCAAAATATTACACTCTTTCAGAAATGGGAAAACTATTCACAATTTTTTTATTTCATTGGGGAAAAAATTAGCTTTACTTTATTCACTGAAGATCCTTTTAACAATCTTTGGGTTGTAACTGGCACGGAAGTCGGCTTGTTAAGTTTGATTTGGCAAAAACTGTGTCTTTCTGTGATTTTGCACCTTTAACCTGTATGTATGATATGACTGCAGACAGAGGTCTTTTTTTTTTTTTTTTTTTTTTTTCAAAGGGCCCAGGAGAGGCCTGAAGAATATTATCTAAGCTGCAAGATCTCCACAGGCGTTTGATATACAATCCCATTCCTTAGCTGGTCACCCACTGAGATTAAACTGGGCGATTCAAATAAGTGAGAAATAATCATAACAAAGAAGACTGTCAAAATAACGGGCAGAGCTCTAATTACTCTACATCAGAGCACAAAGCTCATCAAATATTTAAGTGTCCCTAATAAAGGGCGATGACATTCCATTCATTGAGCAAGCTGTTATTTCCTGCACAGAGGGACACAGAGACAAACTGGAGGAAGGCTTTATGAATAATGCACCCGGTCACTGAACACTTGATACTGTAGAAGAGTTTAGGTTACTAGGTGAAGTTCTCTAGTTACCATAAAACTTAGAGTGGTGCTGTACTATAGTATTATGGACTGTGAATATAACAGGAATCTGACCTGTCAATGAACCATTGAGTTGTATTTCTCTCTCTTTTTTTCCCCATCAAAAGGTGAAAAGTTTCCTTCTAAAGAGCAGTAACTTACTTTGTTTTTTCTATAGGTCATAAATTGGGTTTTAAAATGACTAGGAGGCAAAGGAATATAGATGTGTTTTGTTGGGTGGATTCCAGAATGGCTTGTGTCCACCCCGTGTGTGCGCACCCCAATAATACACTGTCACAAACACTCTTTTAAGGGGTTTGTTTAAACTTTTGAACATAAACCAATACACTAAGCAAAAATAAAGTTGTCCCAGTCCATGGCAATTAGAAAGTGATACTAGATTGGAAAGCCTCAAATGACCCTTTACCATCAAGAAAAAGCTAATTGAAAGCATATGTCTTCTATCTTGCGTTACAGTAGTTTGTCAACTGAATAATATCTCTCAATTTTTGCCATTACACAATTGTTAAGGAAGAGAATCGCTCTGAGGACCCCATTGTAAAGCAAGAAGCAAACTGCTCCTATACATGTGGTGGATGTCATTGGAGCTAAATTTATACTCTGGTACAGTATCTTCAAATAGAATTGTACTATTATAATTCTATAGCCTAATGGAATCATTTCTATGCAAGAGAACATGTGACTCTACAGCTCCTTTCTTCCTCTACTTTACTGGATTGTCCTTACAAGGAGATATCTTCCACTGAGAGAAAAGTTTATAATAGGCAATGAGCTCTTTTTTTATCAAAAATTATTAAAAAAAAGTTGTTGTTGTTTTTTAGATGCGAATTACCTGCAAAGATGTTCCAGCTGAAATACTCTATGATGTTCTCCATGATACAAGCTACCGCAAAAAGTGGGATTCCAACATGATTGAGACCTATGATATTGGGAGGCTGACTGTCAATGCAGATATTGGATACTACTCTTGTAAGTATGTGCATATGTATGCCTAGGACAGATCTTAATGCATCTAGGCATCAGAGAGCACTTGTTCTCTGTGTCAAATGTTTTCCTTCAGCATATACCTATTGCTGGATGGGGGTCCTATCGCTTCTATGAAACACAGAGGTTCACAATCAGGAAGGGAATGTAAGAAATGTGGTACCATATACATATAGAGCAAAGGCAGATTACCAATTCCCAGAGATGTTTACCAGGAGATCTTTGACAAGATCTTCAAGTCAGAAATGTCAAAATGAGCATCCAAGGGGGTCACTTGTTGTGGATCATTCCCATTATAGAAATGTAAGCTTCCTTAACCTAATGATTTTGCAAGGCTAGGGAGGTACAGGGAGTGGCAGATGGACAACCACTTGGAGGGTCAACAAGACCTATGATGTCCTTCTCAACTAATGCTTGTGGATTTCTCTGAACTTGTATATTTTCAAGCTTTTACATTGACTTAAAAAGTTGGCATCTGTAACTGTAAATGTTTTGCACTTTGTTTGCAGATTTTATTATCACGTGACCGTCACATATACAGAAAGAAAGGGGAACTAGTGGTCAAAAAAATATCTCAATCTGTTTCAGTAAAAGAGGAAGTTGATTTAACCTTTATGCTGCAGAGTACTGTAATCAAAATAGCTCTCCAGCAAGGCTTTACATTTTGTTTTATTTAACATAGGTTAATTCAATTATTTACTTTTATCTTGCATAAGAGGCATGTAAATGATATCCTTATCAACGGTGCTTAGTGATGCCATCAGTATATATGTATATATAGTGCATATGTGTATAGAGTGGTTTGTAGTTGTGAGAATTGTGGCAAGTTTGTTAGAACATAAAACTTCCATCTATACAACATGTTGCTCAATGGTCCAATTGAAATTTTCTATTAGGGTTATTTTCCTTATAGGAGACATATATTGGAAAAAACAAGAATGTGCTATTGCATTTAACTCTTTTAGATATAAAAGGAATGTGCCTGAAAAAGTTTCTGCAAAAACCTTAATAGTCCCGCCCATCTGTTTCACTTCCTGCTGCCTCCTTTCCCAGGCTGTGCACGGGAGCCAGCAGCACTCAGCACACTGCACAGAAGGATAGGAACCAATCAGCAGCTAGGATGACCTCATGGGGAACTGAAGCCTGACTGTGCGTGTGTGACTGCAGGGCTGTGATTGGCTGTCCCTCCCCTACTGTGCTTCTGGCAGGAACCGTTAGGACATGCCTACCGTTCATTTGAAACGGGGACCAATGAGCATTTATAAGGAGCTCAAATAAAGGGGTGATTTTTAAAGATAATTTAAATTTTTAGCACAATATGAAACCAACACCATATAGTATACATAACTGCCTACAAAATGATGGCTTTGCATTTATCCTATGTCTCCTTTAAGTCACCTTCTTTTTTCCTACCTGGATTAAGGTATATTAAAACATATAAACATAAGTAAAGAGATGTTAAGAATTCTTAAGCCACTTATAAAAATTATACAGGTATGGGGCCTGTTAGTCAGAATGCACAGATAAGGGATCTTTCCATAATTTGCATTCCCTCATACCGTAAATCTGCTAAACATCATTGAAACATTAAATAAAATATTATTTTGCCTCCAATATGGATTTATTAATTAGTTCAGATCAAGTACAAGGTATTGATTTATTATTATGGAAACCATGTTTATGTGTTTATCTATGGTAGATCGCGGTCCTGTAATTCGGAGCTTTCTGGATAATGGGTTTCCGGAGAACAGATCTAATACGATACAATATTATTTTTGCATCTATTGATTTCTGCAGTGAATGAATCTACAGTTCATGTGAAAGCTGTGAACGCTGTATGAGACAAATTGTGTTTCTATTTGCAGGGAAATGTCCAAGCCCTTTGAAGAATAGAGATTTTGTCACCCTGCGGTCTTGGCTTCCTCTTGGCAATGATTATATGATTATCAATTACTCTGTGAAGCACCCGGTAAGGCATCTTTATGGACTCACATTCATAGTCATAGTATATGTATTTGTCTTGTTCTCAATGTGATAATGAAACCATGCATTACATAATACTAGTTATTCATAGTTTACATCTTATTTTAATGTCATAAAAAAGTATAGCCTAGAATCCTAGATTGTCACCATGGTAAATTATGGAATTGAGCATACTTTGTCCTTAAAGGGGACCCGTCACCCAAAAAAATTATTCAAAATCCTATTTTATCACATTAGTCAAGCAAAATTAACTTTAATTACACTATATAAATTATTTGAATCTTGCTTCCTTCAGTCTGGGAATTCATAATTATATCAAGCAGGAAGGAGCCATTTTGTGGACACTGTTATTAAGGCAAGCCTTGCATCATCTCAGAATCTTGTTTGTGCACCAGAATGGGGGACCTGATGTCCATCCCCATGCGCTGGCTACACAATTAAATGGTGAAGAGAATGGGGGAATGTGGGGAGAGCAGTGACATCTAGGAAGTGCTGAATGGAAAGTGAAAGTAATTGTCTGCCCCGCCTCTATGCCTAAGGCATAGAGGAGGGGCAGACACTATTTGATTGACAGCTGAGATTTTTAAATGCGCTTACAACAGCTATGAATGCTTTAATAAAAAATAGAAATTGGAGTTCATGTTTAATTTGAACTTTTATTATACAGCTTTTTATGTCTGAGTGACAGGTCCACTTTAAGAACTGTCTGATCCTGTCGGTGGACACAAAAGGCAGTTGTATATATAAAATCTAGTTTGCAGAATCTAATGGAACAAGTTTCTTTCTGTAATTATGGAACATGGTAGAATGGTTGTTTGTCTTAAAGGGGCAGTATCCCCCTTGTTCAATATGAGCTCAATTAATAGGGCTTATACTGAACATAATTCTTACTGGTTTGATCACAATAAAAAATTTGCTTGAATTAGGGCAAACACGGAAATTAAGATAGACTGAAGCTATGCTTTGCACCCTGCACTTTGTAAACGACCCTTGTAGCATCCCTTTAAGTTAAAGGGCTTGTTCACCTGTGAATTATTTTTTAGTATGATGTACAGAGTGATATTCTGTGACAATCTGCAATTGCTTTTCATGAATTATTATTTATAGTTATTTCATTTATTTTATTCAGCAGCTCTGCAATTTGCGATTTCAGCAATCTGCTTGTTAGATTCCAAATTACCCTAGCAACCATTCACTGATTTGAATAAGAGACTGGAATATAAATAGGGGGGGGGGGGTGTGCCTGAATAGAAAGATAAGTAATAAAAAGTAGCATAACAGTAAATGTGTAGCCTTACAGAGCATTTGTTGTTTAGATGGAGGTCAGTGACCCCCATTTGAAACTGAAAACAGAAGAAGATGGCAAATAATTCATAAAATAAAACATGAAAACTAACTGAAAAGTTGGTTCGCATTAGCCATTCTATAACATACTAAAAGTTAACCTAAAGGTGAACCTACTATTGAGAATTAATCTGAGGCTTCCCAGCTGACCTGTAATTTGCCACTTGAAATCTCAGTCCTGTACATAAGAGAGAGCCCTCTGGATTCAATGAAATGTATCCTTTTTTTTTTTTTTTACATTTTATTTTTATAGAAACACCCTCCTCGTAAAGACTTTGTAAGAGCAGTTTCATTACAGACAGGCTATCTTATTAAAGCCAATGGTTCCAACAGCTGCACGCTCTTCTATCTGACCCAAGTGGATCCTAAAGGTAAAATCACTTTCACTTTTCTTTATTACTTTTATGCTTTCTTCAGCTCTGTAGAAACCAGTATATGCAATATGAAATGCCTAGTTTTATAATGCATGGCGTCTCGGGTATAATGCATACACATTTCCATTCTTGCTGCTATTGATGTCTGAGTTCCACTATGAACTGTTCTCTAAAGTATTGCCCCAATCAAATATTACTGGATTAGAACTCCACAAATATTCTCTGTATAATGGCAACATCATGGCTGAATTTTTAAAGCAATTTTGCTCAATAAAACCCTTCTGTTGCTTTCCACTGCCAATCGCCATTGAGTTTACATTATTACCTTCATAATATATTCTATGTACCTGTATAGGTATGAGATGTATTATCTGGAATGCTGGGGTTTGCTTTCTGGATAAGGGATATTTCTACAATATGGAACAAAGCATTATAACAACAAACCATTATGACTATTTTGTAGGGATGCACCGAATCCACTATTTTGGATTGAGCCGAACACCCGAATCCTTTGTGAAAGATTCGACTGAATCCGAAGCCTAATTTGCATATGCAAATTAGGGGTGGGGAGGGGAAAAAATTTTGCTTCCGTGTTTTGTGATGAAAAGTCACGCAATTTCCATAATTTGCATATGCAAATTAGGTTTCGGATACGGTTCAGCCGGGCAGAAGGATTTGTCCGAATCTGAATCCTGCTGAAAAAGGCAGAATCCCGAACCGTATCCTGGATTCAGTGCATCCCTTCTATTTTGCCATCCACCTGGACTTATGCAAGCTTAGCTATCATCAAGGACATGGTACTGTTTTATTTGACAGTTTAAAAGCAAATCAGTCAAAATTAAGAACTGCTGTTTAAACAAAACACAATTTTTCTGCATTTTGCAGCTTTTTGAATGCGGGGTTTCCAGATAGTAGATGTCCTACCTGTACTTTAATTTTGATAACGTGCATGCAGTCTATCACACAGAACTGGTCAGGAAGAGATTTTTCCACCAGGTGGTGATGTTGTACCTATAAACTTTATTTTAATGTTATTATAGTCTGAGCAAACCTATTTGACCATTGAATAAACAGGAAAATAATTCACCATATGTAAGGTGTAGTTTTATTGGCTAATTTAAAACCCTTCATGATTAATGACATCCATCAGCAATGCTGCCCCTTAAGTTTCCAGCCCCCCTACTTATGTGCTACAAACTACATGCAGACATGAGTTTTATGTCTGTGCTGTTACACCTTTTTGTTCCAAACTCTGTCCAAGCATACAAACTTATTTTAATGTCTCTATGCCCTGACCACAACCCTGTGTCTCTTATATCTCTGTAAACTATAGATATTAATTGTCATGCTTGTACAGGTGTTGGATCTGTTATCCGCAAACCCGTTATCCAGAAAGTTCTGAAATTACGGAAAGGCTGTCTCCCATAGACTCCATTTTATCCAAATAATCCACATTTTTAAAAATGAATTTCCTTATTCTCTGTCATAATAAAACAGTGCCTTGTACTTGAACTAAGCTAAGATATAATTAAACCTTATTGGGAGCAAAACCAGCCCTTTGGGTTTATTTCATGTTTACATGAATTTCTAGTAGACTTAAGCTATGAAATATTTCCAAATTACAGAAAGATCCGTTATTCGGAAAGCCCCAGGTCCCGAGCATTCTGGATAACAGGTCCCATACCACCACTGAACTGCAGTTCTGGAGTTACCCGATTTTAGTCCCTTTAGTTTCTCATTAATCTACCACATTTTCACTATTTTAAAAGATTTTCTTAAATTCTAAGGCATGCATGTGCAGTAGCATTTACTGATGTCATAGAGGAGCATGAGCGGCTTCAGGTGTGCATTTGTACCTGCGTCTCATGTCGCTTTCGGTTTACAGTACTGGAACTGGTTATGCTGCTTCGCTCTCTCTTTCGCTCTCTCCATATTTTTGGAAACATTTCCATGATGTAAAAAAAACGAGAAATGATGCAACTATTCAAATGTACAAATAACTTCTAACCTGGAATTTTTTATATATTTTTATAGGATCCTTACCGAAATGGGTGGTCAACAAAGTTTCCCAGTTTGTGGCCCCAAAGGTATGATTTGCTGCTAGATGATTTGGATTGGTTGAATTAAAAACTCTCCTGACTTGTGTCACAGCAAACAAAGAACCCTGAGCAGATATGTAGTGTGTTGGTATCTATTGTTGAGCCATGACTTAAGGGAGAAGGGGTGGGGAGTGGCAATTTGTCACCCGGAGTGAATTTAAATGCTTACCCCTAACCCAAGCCCATCATTCCATTTCTTTAAAAATTAGTGGCCCAGGTGAGCAGAATGTAGAGTCCCACTGACCTGCAACCCAACCCACACCCGCCACCCCCTATCCCTTTATTAAATCAAACATAATAGCCCACAATTGATTCCACATTCTTTGTTTAAACCGTCAAGGACTTTTGGCCCCTTTTACCCCCCACTCCAATGGTTTCTTTTAATATTGAGTGAATGTATATGAATTTACAGCTGTACTTGCATGTGGGTAGGTATACCAATATCACTCCAGGAAATTTAAAGGGATACTGTCATGGGATATTTTTTTCAAAATGCATCAGTTAATAGTGCTGCCCCAGTGAAGAATTCTGCACTGAATCCGTTTCTCAAAAGAGCAAACAGATTTTTTCATCAGTCACTCTTTACTGCAAGTTAAGAGTGATATCACCCCTCCCTCTCCCCCCCCCCCCAGCAGTCCATCAGCAGAACAATGGGAAGGTAACTGCGACCCGCAAAAGGTGCAGCAAGGTCAGCCCAAAACCTCCCTACCCCAAGGTATTGCGCCAGCCCACATATCACTAGTCCCTTCACTAAGTCAAACATCATGGCCTATATTCTTTGTTTTGTTACACCTTTAAACTAAGTCAAGGACTTTTGGCCCCTTTTATATCCCCTCTATGGGTCTGTTAACATTGTAACACATCTTGTGAATTTACAGCTGTACTTTCGTGTGGGTGGACATGCCAGCCTCACTCGAGGAAGTTTAAACTACACAACACATCAGCAACTGCTGCGTGAAAATAATAAGAAATGTTTGTGGTTTGGCCAATTAATAAACTACAGTATACTGCATGCAATAAAGTGGAGGTTCACTTATTGAATTCCAGTGCTGATCTTCTGGCCCCTTGCACCAGGAGGAAGCACCATGACTAGTGGTGGTTGCAATGATGAACCCCACTTAACATCAACCTTCCCCTCCCCAATTACACAAATAACCACACTCCAATCAGAATTCGCTTGTGAAAAGGCTGCAGCTCAATTTATTAACAATACATAAACATTTAAGCAAATCTGATATCACGCCACTTACCATAAACAATTACATGAACATGGTAGCAAACCATTTAGCTGCTGAAGGCTGCTTTACAGTTATTAAATTTACAATAACTTAACTTCAATTAACATAAACCATTTGAACCATTTGAACAACCCCACACCAAGGGGCATGTTTACTAACATTGGAGATAAATATTTGGAGAGATTTCTGGAGATGTTGCCCATGGCAACCAATCAGCAATAAGATTTAAACAGCCAGCAAAGATCTGATTGGTTGCTATGGGCAACATCTCCAGAAATCTCTCCAGATATTTATCTCCAATGTTAGTAAACATGCCCCTAAGCCTTTAACTAAGCCTCCAAACTTCCCACCTCCTCTACCTCAAGGGCAGGTGGGAACATTGTCCTCTCCCTTCAGATGTCCACGGGGCAATGGCTCTACCTCTTCAGCTCCTCTATTTAAAGGGATACTGTCATGGGAAAAAAAAATGTTTTCAAAATGAATCAGTTAATAGTGCTGCTCCAGCAGAATACTGCACTGAATCCATTCCTCAAAAGAGCAAACTGATTTTTTAATATTCAATTTTGAAATCTGACATGAGGCTAGACATTTTGTCAATTTCCCAGCTGCCCCAAGTCATGTGACTTGTGCTCGGATAAACTTCAATCACTCTTTACTGCTGTACTGTAAGTTGGAGTGATATCACCCCCTCCCTTTTCCCCCCAGCAGCCAAACAAAAGAACAATGGGAAGGTAACCAGATATCAGCTCCCTAACACAAGATAACAGCTGCCTGGTAGATCTAAGAACAACACTCAATAGTAAAAACCCATGTCTCACTGAGACACATTCAGTTACATTGAGAAGGAAAAACAGCAGCCTGCCAGAAAGCATTTCTCTCCTAAAGTGCAGGCACAAGTCACATGACCAGGGGCAGCTGGGAAATTGACAAAATGTCTAGCCCTATGTCAGATTTCAAAATTGAATATAAAAAAATCTGTTTGCTCTTTTGAGAAATGGATTTCAGTGCAGAATTCTGCTGGAGTTGCACTATTAACTGATGTGTTTTGAAAAAAAAACATGTTTTTTTGATGACAGTATCCCTTTAAACCCTCGCTTTCTCCTCACCCTTCACTACAGCTTCTCCAAACTACAATTCCCATCAACCATCTCTCTCCAGGGTCCATATTCACCCACCTGTCATGGCCTGTGCCACTCTACCTGTTCCAGACTCGCTTTTCTGGGCTAATGAACATGCTCCCCAACAGTCATTTACCCTACAAATATGTTTGCATGGAATATCTCCCAGAAATGGCTATATTGATAGTTGACAACATCCCTTAGGTCACAATACTTAAACGGTTCTCTTGTTAATGGTAATGTAAACATTATAACTTATATATTTATAACTAGGGATTTTCTGTTAATGAAACATCTATATGGATGTCATTATGTGCCTTTACAAATAGGCTTTGTTTCCCTTGACTGTTTACAGGCAATGAAGAAAATCTACAAGGCCGGAGTCAAGTATCCAGAATGGAAGCGGAAGCATGAGCCAGATTACAAGCCGTGGGTCTATCCAGAACAAAACACACTACCAACTGTCAACTTGGCAGACTTGACCATCCAGAGAGCAGACGAGCTGGAAAATATAGACGAGAGCGGCGTTTCTGAAGAGCGGATGCACATCAGTGATGAAGAAGATGGTTTTTCAAAGGACTCTTAAGGGGATTCTGTATGAATGAAGTCTATTAGCAATGTGCTTCCATCTTCTTTGTACTTTATTTTTACTGTCAACCTTGTCTCCCATTCAGTACTAATTCCTAACATCTTCTTCTAGGGACACCAATGCTATAGTCAGGTGGCTGTTATAAGAAAGAGCAGCATTCCACAACGCTGATTCAATTAACAATAAAAGATCATAAATTATATGTTTCTGTTGTGCAGTTTCCATTTACCTTTGATGTTTGCATCAAATGATACCTATGGGTTAAAAACTTCAGCTATGGGTTAACCATAAGTTAATAAACCTTATGGTTCGTTAATATCATATACAAGATATTGTGTTTGTATTATAGGGGAAAAAAGTCTATAATAAAAACAATATGGTTCAAAGACTTTATAGGACTACAGATTTCCAAATAAAATATCTTATATTTGTATTTATTAAAGGGAGTTATGCACTCTCTGTATGCAAAAGTAATATCCAATCAGAATAATCTTTAGTGTTCTATATCAGTGGCCTTGCCGTTATCTGGGATGCAATTACCCATAATAAGCACAAAATTTGCTTCCATTTTAGCTGGACCAGCAGCAGTTTAAAATGCTGTTTAATAGGGATTATTGTGGCATTTTTTACCAAGGTGGTTTAACTTGGTTTTTATTTCTTTTTTTTTTATAATTTTTTAATTACTTGCCTACTACTTCTGACCGTTTCCAGCTTTAGCAAATGCTCTGTAAGGCTACAATTGTTACTTTTAATTTTTGTTATTCATACTTCAGCCTTTCATTCAAATCAATGCCTGATTACTAGGGTAATTTGGGTCCTAGAAACCAGAGAGCTGCTAAAATTGTAAATTGAAGAGCTGCTAAATAACTCAATAGCCACAAATAACTAAAACAAATTAAAACCAATTGCATGTTCTCTACTCATGCCAAAACTTCACCTATAGTTGAACAGCTCCTTTAATTAAATATCACAAGGGATCTTGATGCTGTTTTAAAGGAAAACTATACCCCCAAAATGAATACCTAAGCAACAGATATATATATTGCCCTTTTGCATCTCTTGCCTTGAACCACCATTCTGTGATGATCTGTGTGCTGCCTCAGAGATCACCTGACCAGAAATACTACAACTCTAACAGGAAGAAGTGTTGAAGCATAAGACAGAACTCTGTCTGTTAATTGGCTCATGTGACCTCACATGTATGGTTTGTTTGGTTGGTTTGTGTGCACCATGAATCGTACAATCCCAGGGGGCGGCCCTTGTCTTTTAAAATGGCAATTTTCTATTTATGATTACCCAATGGCACATACTACTGAAAAAGTATATTATTATGAAAATGGTTTATTTACATGAAGCAGGGTTTACATATGAGCTGTTGTAAGCAATATCTTTGTATAGAGACCTACATTGTTTCCGGATATAGTTTTCCTTTAAGTGTTTTATGGCAGAAAGAGAACATATTTAATGCTTCCAGCAGTAATCACTAAGAATCAGCAAGGATTCTCATTGGAGGAGCATCTCACAGTAGGTAGAAAGAATTGCATAAATGTCTTATCAGTGTTCTTTATTGGATCTATATATTGTATTCCTGGAACACAGCCCACAGCATGCTTTAACTACTGGCTACTATGGTATGTTTATGTCCCTTTCCAGGAATTTCACAAAGCTATTACTGGAAGGCTAAAGTGTGTCACAGTGCTAGCACTTATTTTCTTATTTATTAAAAAAAAAAAACACTGTTAGAGAGTGCAGTGTTGAGAAATTGTGAAATCTCTGTGACGGCTACAAACTCCTCACTGTAATTATAATATTTCAAGCTGTGTGTGTGTGTGGTTGTGCCTGTGTCATCTGATTGTGGTGAGTGTGGGGCTGAGTTCCGCATACCCAGTGGCATTTAAGAGACTTCCACATTCTAAGGGTCGTATAAAAATCTTTAACTAGGAAACATCTAGGCGTTACTATGCTGGGGAACTGTAGGGCCTTGTTGCCACCCTAGGCACCAAACCTGACATTGCCCCCAACTTATGCAAGTGATATCACACACACACAGCTGCATGCAACGTTACTTCTGGCATATGTTACTTCCAGCACCCAGCACAGTGGGTCCTATGCCCTGTCCCCCCAGGTCTGCCACCAGGGGGATTTTTTTGATATATTCAATTAAGTCCGCTTTTGGAGGGTGGCCCTCAGGTGCCTATATAATTAAATACATTTGTTTTAAGAAAAATTAACTTGCCTATCAATAATTACAGCCCAGCTTGTGGATCTATGTAGGTATTACCATACTATGCTAACCTGTTTTATTTTTAATGTCTACATCAGGGGTCCCCATTCCCCAACCTTTTTTACCTGTTAGCCACATTAAAATGTAAAAAAAGAGTTGGAGGGGCAAAACAAGCATGAAAAACCTTCCTGCCATAAAAGGGCTGTAATTGGCTATTGGTAGACCCTATGTGGACTGGCAGACAAAGGAGTCTCCGTTTGGTAGTACACTTAATTTTTATGCTACCAAAACTTGTCTCCAAGGCAGGAATAGAAAAGTATTTACTTCAAGTTACTGGGAGCAACATCCAAGGGGTTGGTGAGCAACATGTTGCTTGTGAGCTACTGGTTGGGGACCACTGGTCTACATAAGCAATACTATGCTATGCTACTCTGGCCTGTTTATATAGGGTCTTCTCATTGTGGATCTAGGCATTAATATACTCTAGTTTTCTGCAATGTGTCTATAGGGACTTGTCCTGTGGATCTATATAGTCATTACTATACTCCGGTACTCTTCCATGTGTCTATAGGGACTTGTCACTATGGCTATATCAATGTTTTATGCTACTCTTATCATTTTGCTATAGCATCTAATCTCTGTGAGTACCCAAAGAAGGCCTTTAGACCCCCCAACACAAAGATTCTTCTTCCCTGTATATCCTAATAAAAGCCTTATTTACTATGGTGTGCAGAACTTTTTACCAATGTATGGTCGGGAACAAACCTTAGCAGAACGGCAGCTTGTGTTAGCATTCATTTGCCAATGTTAATTTTCTGAAAATTATATTATTTAGAAAACAATATTCTATGAATTTAGGATCAATTTATTGTAACGTAGCTACGTATTTGACCAAAACATCCCTTATATGCACATTTGTCAGGGTCTGCAGCTGAAGCAAGCTCCATACACAGGTATGGGGCCTGTTATACAGAAAACTCGGGACCAAGGTTTTTCTAGATAATGGATCTTTATGTAATTTGAATCTTCATAGCTTAAGTCTACTGGAAAAACTTGAAAACATTAAATAAATAGACGGTTTTTGCTTCCAGTGAGGATAAATTATATCTTATTGGGGCTCGAGTACAAACCACTGTTTTACTATTACGGAGAAAATGTTTAAAAAAAAATCACCTTATTCGGAAAAATGGAGTCTCAGGGAGACCACCTTTCTGGATAAAGAGTTTCTGGATAATGGATCCTATACCTGTATAGGTATAGGAGCTATTATCCTGAATGCTTGGGACCTAAGGTTTTTCCAGACAAGAGTTCTTTCTGTAATCAGGGTGGGACCGGGCACGCGGGATACCGTAAAAAAACCCAGTGGACCACAGCCCTCGTGGTCCCCCGCCGGCTCAGACCCCCTCCCTCGATTTGTCGGGCCCCCCAAAAATAAAAATTTCGGCATTGCGTGTCGCCGCTGTTCGCTCATGTGCTTATGCAGCTAAATTACCTGCTTAGTTAGCCTCAAGTAAAATGTACTGTGAACATTGATGAATATTCAACCTCATATATTAGAAACCCAGATTTTCACCTTTAATAAAACTGTCCCTAGATGTCACTATAACAGCAGCAGTGTTTTTTGTTTTTTTTTACATTTAAGATGAAATGTTTGTATTAAACATATTCAAACAAACATGATTAACATGCATTTATTAAGCACAATGTATTTAGCAGTGCTGTGAATAAAAAGGGATGTTCTTACAAATACCGACTGATATGAAAGGTAAAGAGGGCCGTACTCAATTGAGCTTACAATCTAAAGGGAGAAGGGGTTAGAAAATGGGTGGCACTGAGTATTGTATTTGGCAGATGGCAGTGGAAGATATTGAAGTAATGTATGGCTAAAGAAATGTCTTTCAAAGGGGTTGTTCACCATTAAAGTAACAGTTTGCAACTGGATTAGTTTTTTTTAACATTTGTGGTTTTTGAGTTATTTAGCTTTTTATTCAGCAAATCTCCAGTATGCAATTTTCTAAACTTGGTTGCTAAGGTCTAAATTACCATAGCAACCATGCATTAGTAAAGTAAAGTAGCAATAATAAAAAATGTGTAGCTTTATAGAACATTCGTTTTTATATGGGGTCAGTGACCCCCATTTGAAATCTGGAAAGAGTGAGCAGAAGAAGCCAAATAGTTCAAAAACTATAATAGAATTATCCATTATATAACATGCTAAAATAATAAAAGGCAGAGACGCACAGGAAGATTTAATCTCCCCGAAAACCTAGAATCTCCCTGAAAAGCTAGAATATAAATCGCCGGCGGCAGGGCCGGAACTAGGGGTAGGCAGAGTAGGCACGTGCCTAGGGCGCAAAGCTGGAGGGGCGCCAGGCACCCGCCTCCTCTGTCGCCTACCCCCAGTCCAGTGCCCGACTCTTTGCGGTTCTTACGGATACTTGCGCTCCTGCGCATGCGCACGAATACATTTCTCTCCGCATGTGCACATTCGCACTAATTCACGCATGCGCAGAAGAGCAAAAGAAGCAAAAACCACCGCTTTTCTTGCACACGCGAGCGCCACCTTGCGCATGCGCACTTGGCCTAAACCGGCGCAGCATCCGCCGGCTTGCCTTGGGCGCCTGTGCGGCGCGGCCCGGCACCTGGCCGGCGGGATGGTAGTCTGAGCACTTTGTTTTCTGAAGTCGCCCGAAGTTTCCTCGTCAGGCATCTTCGGAAAACGAAAAGATTCAGATTCTAGTCGACAGGAAGGCTTTTCGGGGAGATAAGTCGCCCCAAGAAGAAACAGTTCCCCTCATCCCTGAATTTTCCTGTTTGTCTCTGCCCTAATGGTGAACCACCCCTTCAAAAGATTGTTAAAGAGAAGAGAAAAGAAAGTGACAAACTTTTTTATGCAACATGAGTGATGGGTTAATTGGTGCAGGGCATATCCCAGCTAGACCCCATTATAAGGTAGTTTTTATTACATATATACAGCCACTGACTGTTGAGTTTAATTGTTACTGGGAACACAGATGTAAAAAAAAAAAAAAGAACAGAAATGGTTTCTGGTGTGCCTGTGCCTGTAGCATAATTATTATTTATCTGCTAGAGGTGCCTATTTTATGCAGTGTCACATATTCATTTCTCATGTTGTCATGATTTTATAAATCACTGAGCAAAGACTTATATTCACCAATAGATTATTTTTTTATTTTGCTTCCTGCCCCCAGCTGAGCGTTGACGTTCATTTTCCTGAGCCTCTGCACTGAACGGGAAAAAGGAAATGCTGTAGAGCAGAGATAACTGACCGGCAGTGAATTACCAGCGAGGGGAACAAAGACCCTGGGATTTTACCTCTTTATTTAAATCTGGGAGAATGCACAGGACCAGGACCAATGAAGCCAAGGAAGCTCTGAATTCCGTAATATGAGGGTATTTAGAACTTGCTTGAAATATAGTTTGAACGACAAGACATTGTGTTATTTTATTGTCTTGTATAGAACATCTTCTAGGCATGTCAGCTTTTACATGCAGAATACGGATAGGGGCCACCAAGTTACCTGTTCTTTGTAGAAACATCTTTTAATAGTGCTGCAAATCATTTTGACTGATAAGTATTGGTATTGGGTAGTAGGGTTGCAAACTGTCCAGTTTTGAATGAGAAAACCTAATTTATCAAGGGGCTCTCCAGTTCAAAACCTCCTGCCACCCTTGAGGGCCTGTAATTCTGCCCTTTCCTGTAGAAATCTAGACTGTTAGGAGTTATATGACCACAGTGTTCGACTGGGTCAGTGGGATACCTGGAAAAAAAACCAGTGGGCCCTGCTCTTCATGGGCCTGGCCAGCCTAGACCTGCTCCAGCAGCCAGACAATCCCCTCTAGTCTCTTTCCATCCTGGCCGGATCAGATCACAGGGTAAGGGGGAAGAATGCTTTGCTGTCAAGCGTGGGAGGGTGGTTGGGGCTGTAGTCGATGCAAGGTTGGCCGCAGGTAAGGTCCTTTTGTTCTCATGGAGAGCCCTGACAATGGAGTTCCTGATTGGCCCCGGACGCACCAGTTTGACCTTGTCTGACCAAGAGTTTCCATAATATATAGGCAATTGTGAAATTATCAGCTAATTAAAAATAATAAACCTGAATATTCTGTAGTCTCAGTTTCAATCAGTTTACACAGGTCCCTTTGCGGGGATTCTGGACACTGTAGCTTTGTGCAATTGGAATACTGAAATGCAGCAATTCCTGCTCAACCAGATAGAATCCTAAAAAAGGATTTTATCCAGTTCTAGGCATTTTAATTCCAAAACTAGGATATACAGAATTTCTTATAGCTAATACGACTTTTATTTTTATTGCGCTCTTAAGTTCTATTTTGGGCTTGCAGTGCTGATTGGTTGGCAGATGCTCAGTCTTGTGTGCTAGCTCTACGTTGCCACTCAATTAATTTATATCTAAACAAAAAAGGGTTAACGAAGGCAGTGCTCTATTTAATGGTTCTGAAACACAGCGCAGAGGCCTACTGCAATTCTGTAACAGCAGTGTGCCAATTGCAATATTTCTATGTAAATTGCACACTGGGGCAAATTCTCTAAAAGACGAAGCGCCTAACACTAGCGTTAATTAGCTAGCGTAGCGCATTTTTCAGTCATTGGCGTAAATTCGCTAGTGTTACGTTGCACCCTTACGCCTGGCGAATTTGCGCAACGGACATAACTATGCAAATTCACTAAAGTGCGAATTTTTCTGAACACTACCTTTTACGCCAGACTTCCTTCGCCACCTCAGACCAGGCAAAGTGCAATAGAGTAGATAGGGATTGCTTCAAAAAAAGTTAAACATTTTTCTAAGTCCCAAAACATGCTGGCGTTTTTTCTTTTTTTATGGGTGATAGGGTGAAAAAGATCGAATTTTTTTTTGGGGCTATCCTCCTCCCCCCCTACATTTCCTAACTCATGGCACCTTAACTATACAGTGGGCACATGTGTAGGGCAAAATAAAAATTTTATTTGCTGTTTTGAAGGTTTCCCAGGCTTGTGTAGTGATGCTACATATACCTCCATTGTAACTTCAATTTGGTGCCGTATGCAAATTAAGCATCGCTAGCGTAACTTCACTTTGCTTGGCGAATTAACGCCAGCACAACTTCGCAACCTTACGCATCCCCTGAGCGTAACTTCAGAATTTTGTGAATTTGCGTAGCGCTGGCAAAAATACGCCTGATGAAGTGCGGCAAAGCGGACGCTGGCGCAACTACGCATCTTAGTGAATGTCCCACACTGTGTTTTGCAATGCAACTGTCCCCTAATGCAGGTATAGGCTCTATTATCTGCAATGTTTGGGACCTGGGGTTTTTTTCAGATAAGGGACCTTCCATAATTTGGATCACCATACCTAAAATGTGCTTGAAAAATTTAAACATTAAATAAACCCATCAGGATTGTTTTGTCACCAATATGGAGTCATGCAGTTTATTTACCATCAACCACAGGTATGGGACCTGTTATCCAGCATGCTCGGGACCTGGGGCTTTCCGGTTCTTTCAGTAATTTGGATCTTCATGCCTTCGGTCTACTACAAAATCATGTAAACATTAAATAAACCCAATTGGCTGGTGTTGATTCCAATAAGGATTCATTATATCTTAGTTTGGATCAAGTACAAAGTACTGTTTTATTATAACAGAGAAAAAGGAAATAATTTTTAAATATTTGGGTTATTTGGATAAAATGGAGTCTATGGGAGAGGGCCTTCCTGTAATTTTGAGCTTTCTGGATAATGGGTTTCCGGATAACAGATCCTATACCTGTTCAAGGCAGCATTGTTTTATTATAACAGAGAAAAGGGAAATATATTTTAAAAATCTGAATTATTTACTTAAAATAAAGTCTATGGAAGAAGGCTTTTCTGTAATTCTGAGATTTCTGTATAAGGGATCCCATACCTGTATCTATTTTACACTATATGTCCTTATTTAGCTTATATAACATTCATATTATATTGGATCAAATGTTTCTGATGTTCAGCCTTTGCTAATGAATCCATTCTCATGCCATAACTACCCTCCAGCAAGAAATCACACTCCATAGAAATATGTTCTATAAATATATTATTGGAAATAGTCCACTAGCGCATTTTACTTACACTCGCCGGCTGATTATTAACATTGCAGTTCCCTGATTGTCTCTGCATAAAAAAGGACACTGGCGGCAAAAGGCAGATGAAATGAGATGCTAATGAGAACTGGATTTTATTTCATTCTGGAATAAACACACAAGAGATAAGATTATATTCCCCCCTGGTGAGGAATTTCCCCACTGACTAAAACAACACAGACATCAAAGAAACTGAACCTTAAATGACCTACTCTTGGATGTGCCTGGTGTTTGAAATGATATGTATGGAAACTGTATCCTTGGAATGGACAGTTGGATGGAAATTATTTTTTTATAATACACAAAAGCCATGAATATCCTGTAAATTATATCCTTATAAACGGTGAGTAGTGATGTCATCAGTTATAAACGGTGAGTAGTGATGTCATTTCTGTCACATGACTCACTAAAATTTGTGTATTATAATAAATAAAGTACCCCCAGTTGTAAAATATGAGGATATTAGAAGTTACCTCGGAGTTCCATGACCTGTATAAAAACACTCGGCCTTCGGCCTCGTGTTTTTATATGGTCATGAAACTCCTCGGTAACTAATAATATCCTTATATTTTACAAAAGGGGGTACTTTATTCACTATATAAAATACTATTGAATAAAATAGATTTCAATACACTCATCATTATTGTTATAATCATAACAATAGCAATTATATATAAGCATTAAATTAACTTTTGGTTTGATGTAGAGAGAGAGATTCCGAGACAATATGCAATTGGTTTTCATTTTTCATTATTTGTGGTTTTTGAGTTATTTAGCTTTTTATTCAGAAGCTCTCTAGTTTGCAGTTTCAGCAATCTGATTGGCAGGATCCAAATTACCCTAGCAACCATGCATAAATTTGAATAAGAGACTGGAATATGAATAGGAGAGGGCCTGAATATAAAAGATAGCAATAACTGTACATGTGTAGACTTACAGAGCCTTTGTTTTTAGATGGGGTCAGTGACCCCCATTTTAAAGCTGGGAAGAGTCAGAAGAAGAAGGAATATAATTCAAAAAGTATAAAAAATAAATATTGGAAGACAAACTAGATGTTGTTGTTTAGAACTGGTCATTCTATAACATACTAAACGTTCACATAAAGGTGAACCACCCCTTTAAGACTTTCTTATCATTGGGATAATTTGGGAAGAAAACATCAAATTTGTCACTATAGTCCACTGCACTTGGGAAATCCTTGTGCCTTTTAGTATACACGGATGCTAGGATGCAATATTATAATGTTGCTAATATTGCACGAGGTCTAAACCCTCTTGACCTCCTCTGATGAATCGCAAAACACGTCAGGAGGGAGTGGCTGAGATGAGTTATGCAGACAGAGGGAGGACCCTGCCTTGTGGTATGTTATGATGCAATGTTTCTATACTAAAATTCACATTCATGCTGCAAACATCAGCAGGTAGTATATACTGGTCACCTATGTTGGAAAGGCAACATCTCACTCATTGTTGGACTTCTCTTTTGTCATGTTCGGCACCCTAAATCTAGAACCAGTGCTAGGCTCCCCTAAAACAGCCACCTTTAACTTCGGGAGGAGCCCTCCGCTAATTGGATGCCGTCGGGTCTTAATAAAAGAGGAGCCAAGCAAGGGTTCTGGACGAGCAAATGGGCACGATTATTTTACCAAGGTACAGGATTGCATTATACATTCAATTGACCCTGCATGTATCCTTCCCTTAGTCTTGGGGTATTATACATGCAATTGACCCTGCATGTATCCTTCCCTTAGTCTTGGGGTATTATACATGCAATTGACCCTGCATTTATCCTTCCCTTAGTCTTGGGGTATTATACATGCAATTGACCCTGCATGTATCCTTCCCTTAGTCTTGGGGTATTATACATGCAATTGACCCTGCATTTATCCTTCCCTTAGTCTTGGGGTATTATACATGCAATTGGCCCTGCATTTATCCTTCTCTTATTATACATGCAATTGACCCTGCATTTATCCTTCCCTTAGTCTTGGGGTATTATACATGCAATTGGCCCTGCATTTATCCTTCTCTTATTATACATGCAATTGACCCTGCATTTATCCTTCCCTTAATGCAATTGGCCCTGCATTTATCCTTCCCTTAGTCTTGGGGTATTATACATGCAATTGGCCCTGCATTTATCCTTCTCTTATTCCTGGGGTATTATACATGCAATTGGCCCTGCATTTATCCTTCCCTAAGTCTTGGGGTATTATACATGCAATTGGCCCTGCATTTATCCGTCTCTTATTCCTGGGGTATTATACATGCAATTGGCCCTGCATTTATCCTTCCCTAAGTCTTGGGGTATTATACATGCAATTGGCCCTGCATTTATCCTTCCCTTATTCCTGGGGCATTATACATTCAATTGGCCCTGCATTTATCCTTCCCTTAGTCTTGGGGAATTAAACATGGAATTGGCCCTGTATTTATCCTTCTTTTAGTCCTGGGTTATTATACATGGAATTGGCCCTGCATTTATCCTTCCCTTAGTCTTGGGGAATTAAATATGGAATTGGCACTATATTTATCCTTCCTTTAGTCCTGGGGTATTATACATGGAATTTGCCCTGCGTTTATCCTTCCCTTATTCCTGGGGTATTATACATGCAATTGGCCCTGTATGTATCCTTCCCTTAGTCTTGGGGTATTATACATGGAATTGGCCTTGCATTTATCCTTCCCTTATTCCTGGGGAATTAAACATGGAATTGGCCCTGTATTTATCCTTCTCTTAGTCCTGGGTTATTATACATGCAATTGGCCCTGTATGTATCCTTCCCTTAGTCTTAGGGTATTATACATGGAATTGGCCCTGCACTTATCCTTCCCTTATTCCTGGGGCATTATACATGCAATTGGCCCTGTATATATCCTTCCATTAATCTTGGGGTATTATACATGGAATTGACCCTGCATTTATCCTTCCCTTAGTCCAGGGTTATTATACATGGAATTGACCCTGTATGTATCCTTCCCTTAGTCCTGGGGAATTAAACATGGAATTGGCCCTGCATTTATCCTTCTCTTAAGCTGGCCATAGATGCAAAGATCCGATCGTACGAATCATCGTACGATCGGACTCTCCCATCTCCCAACCCGCCACTAACCATTCAGATCAAAGTCTTACCAGTCAGATTAGTTAAAGAACAGATCAGCAATATTCTGCCCCTGACAGCAATCGTACGATATCTATGTCCAACCAAAGCTAGTGACAGTCTCCCACTGAAAATCGTACGATCAGCAATACGCGCAGAGATATTATCGGCAGCCGACAGAAATTTTCTAACCTGTCCGATCGACCAAACGACCGATCTCCGCCGGACGAAAAATGTCGGGTCTCTCCACACACGGTCCGAAAATCGTACGAATCCTCGATTCGTACGATCAGATCTTTGCGTCTATGGCCAGCTTTAGCCCTGGGTTATTATACATGGAATTGACCCTGCATTTATTGTTGCTTTAGTCCTGGGGGTATATACATGTGGATTTGGCCCTTGGAGTTAAGCAAATGCTGCTTTCAATAGCAATTGTTTTTACAAATAACTTTAAAAGCACTGAAATATATTGGAACATTGCTTAGAATTTTATTTTAGGGTTGCCTTGCCCTTTAATTAGTTTGCTCAAATACAAAAATCCCACTTCACCTAAATATTTGATATATAATATAGGGCCAGAAGGTACAATGTCAGTTGCATAGAATAGATAGAATATGTCAAAAAGAGTTAACTATTTCCATTCTGGTCATTCACCAAAATATTAATTATGTTTATTGAGAATAAGGAACAGTAAGTACAGTAAAGCTGCAGCATGGTGCCGAGGTGGGTCAACTTTTCGCCTTTACATTGCATGGGTCAAGTGTGAATGTAGATGTGGTCATAGTATGTGGCAATTGCTCAGAAAGCTTCCCCTTTGACATTGGCAAAGTCTGCACAAGAGGAACTTGAGCTTATAAGGATTCTGCAAAAATGCAAAGTTTATTGCCATGAGGATTCAGACATATGCTACCTTCCATTATTATTATCATCCCTTATGTTATGTGGTGTTAGTCACAAGCTGATGTTTCTCTCTGTGTATTCTACAGGCAGTGCATCACCATTTAGATAAAAGGGAGAAAAGCACAAATCACCCTGCACATAGTTACTAAGGTACACTGCCATTTTCCCTGATGGTAACATCAGGGTTGGACTGGATGCCGGTAAAAAACCTGTTGGGCCCTGCCAGGTCTGGACTGGGACTCAAAATAGGCTCTGCCATTTCAAGTACACAGAGGCCCAAACAGCCCCAACCAGCCCACAAATAGTGACTGTCTATGGAAACTTACTGCAGTCCTTCTGGTATTCGCCAAAATCCAAAGATTTCCAGTCTGTGCCTGGGCCCCTCCGATCCAGACCCGACCCCCATCTGCCCTTTGCCATCGCTCAGCCGGCCTGCCCTCCAATGTCGCTCCCCAACCCACTTCCTTCCTCGTTCTCACCAAGGGGCATATTTATTATGCTGTGTAAAATGAAATTTGTTTTGTGACAAAAAGTAACTCGATTTCCCTCCTGCCCCTAATTTGCTAATGCAAATTGCAAATTAAGATTTGGATTCGGTTCGGCCTGGCAGAAGGATTCGCCCGAATCTGAATCCTGCTGAAAAAGGCAGAATCCTGACCGAATCCCAAACCGAATCCTGGATTCGGTGCATCCCTAGTGAAAAGTGGTGTGAAACATTACCGGTGATGTTGCTCATAGCAACCAATCAGAATTGCTGATTGTTGTTCTGGGAAACAGCACCAGTAATGCTTCACTCCACTTTTTACACAGCATGATAAATAGGCCCCTAAGGAAAAATACACACAAATTTTACTCCGGTTTTTACACTGCTAAGACTGTCCATGTGTGGGGTATTATCCCACCATTTTTCACACAGCATAATAAATACTCCCTAAAAGTGATTTAAGTTGCAAGGAGAGGTCTGTTGGTGGGTGAGCGGGTGGGCATGTGGGCCTCGAACACAGCAGTCCAACCCTGGCTAACATGGATTCTGGGCAGGTAATGTGTGGCGCTTCCTATTCACGTCGCAGAGCGTTTTTAAAAAAGCTCCATCAGGCGTAAATACACCACTGAAACCACACGAGACCGTCAACGTGTTTTTCATGCGTTTTTCAGCACGTAGGTTTTGTTTTGCCAACATGCACTTCTCATTGTTCTCGTTCCCCATAATTCGGCTGGCTGTAAATAGAAAAGCTATTTAGAAATAGAAAAACTACTTACATGCAAAATGGAGAAGGAATGATCGTCAGAACGCCATGTAATTACGCCACCGGCCCTAAAAATGTATATGCGTCATTTATCTCGCGATGCCATATTTGACATGTGCTGCGTATTTACGTAAAGTGTGGTATCAAACGTTCAGATCCCATAGAGTCTATTGATTTGGTAGTTTCTTGATGTATTGGCGTTTCTGCTAAAAAAGCGTTTTCCATTAGTTTCAGTGGAAGTGCAGTTTCTGAGTATTTATGCCTGACGGAGATTTTTTTAAAAACGCAACGTGAAAACGCCATGTCTGGCCTTGCCCTAATGGTTGGTGGTATTTTGGTTGTGGTTAAAAGTTATAAGATGTTCAAAGTACCTTGCCTGCCGTAGTTGAAATATGCTATACTTTACAGCTACAGTTGAGTGGTTTATTTTGCCTCACTGCAGCTGCAGCCTGAATGAGCAGTAGTGGAGGAACTATAACTCCCATTATCCCTTGCTGAATTTACCTTTCCCTTATTCACACTGGTGGGAGTTTGGAGTAGCAGCAGAGCCCCAGTGGGTGGGAATAAATGCACTCTGTATGTCTGTATGACAGGGACAGGCAAACAAATTCAGTCCGGTAGTTGGCATGGGGAAGTTAAAATGCAAAACCCAGCCTGTTGCGGGAACTGAGGGGGAAGTTCATGACCGCTGTAGTTGAATGCCAACTGATAACAGGCTGAAGAAAGTCAACCAAGATGTGACAAAACATACACAGGGGCTCATTTACTAATATAGGTACTAATTTGCATCAGCGAAGTTGCTATTGGCAAAAAAAATTTAGAGACACTCCAGCTATTAGTGCTGCAGTATTATAGTCAATGCAATCAATTTGCAACTGGTGCAGTCCAGTAAATTGCCCTTTAAATATATCCCTGACTGGTATATACTCAGCTGTTGGAGAAGCGCGTGGGAACAGCCTGTATTAGGGCTCATCCATACGGGCGGTTTTCCTCACACTCCCGTGTGTTCAGCTGCAATGGAGCACAGTACTAAACGCAGCTGACTCTTCTTCCTTATGAGCACATATTCACACAGGCGCATGTAAGTGCCGAACACAAGTGGAACTCAACTTGCTGAATTCGGCTCTTACATGCGCCTGTGTGAGTACGGATCCCTTTCAATGAATAGAAGACATTAAAGGTAGGACTACACAGACTTTTTTCGACACGATCAGACACGCTGCGACAAATCGCATGCAAACGGAAATAAGGTAAGAGATAGAAATGTCGGATGAAGTCGCAGTGTTGATCCAGCGCGACACAATTGTCGGATGCAGACGCAGCGTGTTTTGCGTCGGATCAACGCTGCGACTTCATCAGACAATGCATTCACTTACCTTATTTCCGTCGCATGCGATTTGTCGCAGCGCATCGCATCGCGCCGAAAACATGTGTGTAGTCCTACCCTAAGTCCTGCGCTCCCCTGTGACTGAATGCACTAAAACAAAACGTAGGGAGTGCGAGGAAAGCCAGACCTTAGCGGTGACATATGGCTTCGCCTCCATCGGAGTCAGCAGTGTTGGTTTTGGGTGTTTCCCCACTGGTGTGTGCCATTAGCTGTAATGTAGCACCTATGTTATTAAATCCCCAGTATTTATAGGATTTTTTTTGTATTTAAATAAAATGACTTTGCTATCAGTGCAGCCCAGGAATTTGTGTTGCATTTTAATTGAAGTAAGCTTCAGATCATAGGAAAACAAGGGACATTTAAATGATCTTTTATAATGATGTAGAGAGTGATATTCTAAGACAGTTTGCAATTGGTTTTCATTTCATTTTTATTTGTAGTTCTTTCATTATTTAGCCTTTATTTTTAGTCATTTGCCATTTCAGCAGTCTGGTTGCTAGGGACCAAATTACCCTATCAACCATGCACTGATTTCAATGTGGGCTTAAACAGAAATATGATTAATAAAAAAGTACCAATAGCAATAAATTTGCTGTTACTCAGCATTTTTTTTTTGTTGGAAGGGGTCAGTGGGGCTCATTTATAAACACTGGGCAAATTTGCACCTGGGCAGTAACCCATAGCAACCAATCAGTGATTAGCTTTTTTCAGTTAGCTGCAGGGTGATCACTGAAAGCAATCATCTGATTGGCTGCTATGGGTTATTGCCGGGAGCAAATTTGCCCAGTGTTTATAAATGAGCCCAAGTGACTCCCATTTGGAAGCTGGAAAGAATCATAAGAAAAAGGCAAGTAATCAAAAACTATAAAAAATAAAGAAAAAAATGAAGGCCACTTGAAAAGTTGCTTAGAATTAGCCATTCTACGACATGCTAAAAGCTAACTTTAGGGTAGGACTACATGGACGTTTTCAGGGTGATCAGTCAACAATTTGACGCTGGCGTTTTGTTGCAGCGCGTTGGATCACGCCAAAAACGTCCATGTAATCCTACCCTAAAGGTGAACCAGCCCTTTACCTGCCATCGATTTTAATCAGGGTCGTCCAAATGGTTTAATTAATTAAACTGGTTCCAGATGATTTTAATACTATTGTAACCGTAAGCTAGTCATACCCTTCCCAATCCCATATATATATATATATATATATATATATATATATATATATATATATATATATATATATTATTTCAGTGTGTCTGGTCCTATAAGTTCCCCCCTTAATAAAATCACAGTTAAAACAAATCCTTGCTTGCAGCAATGGTTGGGACATATATTAAGCCAACTACATAAATGGCCCAGTGCTGACTGCTGAAACTCAGGTCACAATAAAGGGTCAAAACTGCAATAAAAGAGAATTGAGTAACACAAAGGACTTTTGATAACAGAC
Source organism: Xenopus petersii (assembly GCA_038501925.1). NCBI lineage: Eukaryota > Metazoa > Chordata > Amphibia > Anura > Pipidae > Xenopus > Xenopus petersii. The sequence goes on along the minus strand of CM076676.1, from coordinate 30,798,613 downwards.
ATTTTCTTCTTCTAGACTGAGGCTAAGTTTAGAAATGTCTCCAGTCAATTGTGAGCGGAACTAAGAGTAGGGAAGCATGAACAGTAAAATCCCACATGAGTCAGCTGAATAGATACAGTCAGTCCCATTACATTTTCCATTGTACCCTTTGTTTGCCCCACTGACAACAATTAGCAGGGAACCAGTACATTTCCTATGGCCGCTGCTGCTGAATATGTTAATACTCTACACATGGCAAAAAGTGAGTATTCTCTAAAATTACCCGTGAATTTTGGGGGAGTTGCAGAAAGGCTTATGAAGGAGTTATTTCCTCTGCCTTCAGAAAAACATTTAATGTAGAACCATTGAATATATAATGGGTAACTGTCACTAAAAAGAAAATAGTGCCAATAGCAATGGTGCCAGTTCCATTAATAATGCCCCTAGAAGAACAAGACTGGATAGATACACAGTGGCAGTTGTAAAGCTGATAGATCACATGGGAGAAAACATAGGGTGCGGGTCCTGCTGGCAGTTTATATGGGCTTTAGGGCTCTTACACACGTTTTTACCTGCGCTCCTCTGCGTTGCACTTTCTTCTGTTCAGCCGCAGGAGTAGACACACTCAATGATTTTGAAGGGGGCTGTACTCACACAGACACATGTATGCGACAAATGCAGGTAAAATGCAACATGCTGCTGCCCAACCTGTGTTTGGCGCTTACATGCGTCTGTGTGAGTACAGCCCCCTTCAAAATAATTGACTGTTTACTCCTGCGCTCCACGGAAGAAAAAATATAAAATATAAATTGCCGGCGAGATGGCACTTGGAGCGCTTCGTTTTCGAAGTTCCTCACAAGGATACTTCGGGCGACTTCGGGAAATGAAGCACCACGAGTGCCATTTTTCATTATAGTCGGCGGGAACGTAGTGGAAGGCAGTTCGGGGAGAGCGATTTGTTGCCAGGGCGACTAATCTCCCTGAATTTTCCAGTGTGCCCTTACCCTAAAGGCACTGCAACAAAAGCAGATGTAACAGGCACAGTTGCACAAGTAAAGAAATTGTAACAATACTAAGCAAACACACACAATAATACACAATGCAATAGGCAGCAGCACTAAGATACTGTATCTGGGTCAGGTCCAAACACACAAATGCAGAATCAGATATACTAAGTAAAACATACACATGTACATGGCAGACACAAACATACACAAGACATTTCAAGATTAGGACACATCTGGAGCTTTCACTGACAATAAATGTTAGTGCTATTACCTTATTCCAAGCCGACTGCAGAAACTGCAGATGATAGCTGTGCAGGCCCAGATTTGTGGCGAGGCCACATGGGTCTGGTCATAGGGCGGCAAAAAATTAGGGTCGGCATGCCGCCCAGCCGCATTGTGGGGACCTGTGCGTCGCCATTCAATAGCGCCGTTTGCCGGCTGTTACGCACATGCGCTCGTGGCGGGCGGGGGGAGTGTGGGCAGGCCGAGAAATCTGGGCTTGGTGCTGTGTACTCTGTATGAAAATTCTCAAGTACCCCTGGTGCATTTTTTAAAGAAGAGGAGCACAGGCCTGGGGTACAAAAGTAGTGATAAAGGGCAATGACACATGGTGCAAACTGCCCTTAGTTTTGCATTTTTTAAAGATTATACAATTTGAGTTTTTTTTTAGCAGAGACAATTCTCAATATTGCCTAGGGTAAGGTATTCTCTGGGGTTTTGTAGCTGGGACAAAATGCAGAAGACAGATATCCCTGTGTTATTGCCCTTCGGATGATGGCAAAGGGAGATTTCTTGCCCTTGGTAGTGATATGTGACCTGATCCAGGCTGAATTTTGGACGTTCGTGGCGGGTGCGGGTAGAATGCGGGTCACACTGGGGTACTACAATAGTAGTGGTTGTGTTTTCAGAGATATTGCTTTTTGTGACTCGCGCCACTAATCTGCGGGTCCTACAATGGAAATTCCAGGCAAACCGCACTTACTTTGTAGTTTACTTTTCCAGGGTATGGGTGCACTTCAAATAACCTGTTCACCAAGGTTATAACTTGAACACATTTCTCTCCACAGACAGCACTCCAAGTTCTTGATTAAAATTCGCCTTTATTTATTCCATCTTTGGGCAGCATAAGTATGCAACGTTTCGAGTGGCACTCCACTCTTTATCAAGGTCCTACAATGGAAACATTTTGTGGGTTAGGGCTAGGTATGAGTTATGGTTTTGCTGGTTAGGGTCGGTTGTTGGGTGAGTATTTCCTCACTAGCCCCCGGTAAATCTGTGCTAATTCATTAAGATTCATTGGAAAATGCAAAAGAAGGCCATTTTTTTGCGATTACACAAAAATGCGTTTTACTTATGGCAATCCGAAGATTAGTGAAGGGAAAGCCAGATTCATCTTGGGTGACAAATCTTTCCTTGTGCCCTTGTTAAGTACCCTGAATGCCTCATTGTCATTGTTTAAAGGAGAAGGAAAGTCATTTTATGCTTGGGTTAGGCACCCCCAAGTGTTTGTTTCTGTGAGCACCACAGAGCAATCCTCTTCCGGCTTCTTCTTTCTTGTCGCAGCTGCACATGCACAGTAGAGCGAAAAGGAAAAAGCTGGCTATTTCATTCTACTGCGCATGCGTCTGCCCCGGGAAATTTGAAGAAAGAAGAAGAAGCAGGAAGAGGTTCGCTCTGTGTTGTTCGCTGGAAGAAACTCAGGTTGGTGCAGTTTTCTGCTGATAGGAGTATGGGCCCAGATTGTAAGTAAATACAGTCACTTGGGGATGCCAAGCAAAAAAAAAAAAAAACTGGTACATTTGAGGAAATGCTCTGAAACGATATAGGCATGCAAAATGGTCTGTTCTGGGAATCTAGAGTCTCTGGCTTCAAAGTAAATGCAGTAAGGGCTGGAGCATGTGAGCGGAATGGGGGGTTTAGGGTTCACCATGGAATGACCCCTATTATTTACTGGCTGAAAGCATATTCAGATAAGATAACTATCACTTGCACCTTCTCTAGATAACTCAAACGTGTTTTTTTTTAAATATTCTGTAATCCCATATAACGTAACCCCAAACATATTGTAACTAACAATTAATGTTGTTGGGTGGCACCGAGAGAAGGTAAAAGTGTATTTTTCTCATTTTCTATTTGTCTTATGGAAATATTAAAAGAGGAATTTATATTCCACCTGAAAATGCTTGAATTTGTACAGTATGAGGCCTGTTTATAAAAGCATGAAATAAACACCAACATTTTACATATGAAACAGCGAAAACGCAGCATAAATTCTGGGAAAACTTAAAATCCAAGGACATAAGTCCTGGGTTCTACTGTGCACCACACGTGGCATCCGAATACGAGGCTTTACTGCGTAAAAAACATGGTGGATTAAAAAAACTGTGTCCTTATTTTAGGCAATTGCCTAACTCTACTGCCTCACGAGGAAACTTTGGGGCGACTTTGGAAAACAAAGCGACGCGTGTGCTTTAGTGCAGGTGACTTTTCATTATAGCAGACGGGAAGACACGCGAAGGCAGTTCGGGGAGATTGTTGCCCAGAAGAAGAGGCAATTAGTCGCCAGGCGACTAAATCTCCCCGAATCTGCTCGTGTGGACTGACCGTTAATGAAGAATGAATTATCAGAACATGGAGCGACTGGTACTGTATCAGGCAAATGCTTAATTTTGGTTCTGAAACACCTCATCTATTCTGTAACATAAATGATATTAAGGGGCAGCTAAAAGGCCAAGAGCAACTTTAAGATTTCCAGTAGTCAAAAATCCAATGTGGCCTGATTCGTGGCTGAGGGATTTACTTTCACATACCTCTTAATTGCCCCTGTTTAAATTAGGGATGCACCGAATCCACTATTTTGGATTCGGCCAAAAGATTTGGCAGGGACCTTCTTCCCACTGTCTCCCTTACCACATGGCACTTAGGCTCTATGTATTTATTTATATGTATGAGTATGGGATCCGTTATCTGAAAACCGTTATCCAGAAATCTCCATGTTATTGAAAGGCCATCTCCCATGGATTCCATTTTATCCAAATAATCCAAATGTTTAAAAACGATTTCCTTTTTCTCTGTAATAATAAAACAGTAGGTTGTACTTGATCCCAACTAAGATATAATAAATCCTTTTTGGAAGCAAAACCAGCCTATTGGGTTTATTTAATGTTTAAATATTAAGACTGTACAGTGCCGCATATCCTTACAGCCCTTTATAAAACATATACATACATACTTCCATATCTGCTCGTTTGTCAACTGGCCCCCAATGCACAGCAGGGCCGAATGAATGGATCATAAACCGGTACAGGTATGGGATCTGTTATGTGGAAACCCGTTATTCAGAAAGCTCCAAATTACACAAAGGCTCCATTTTATCCAAATACAGTTTTTTTTTAAATTATTTCCTTTTCTGTAATAATAAAACAATACCTTGTACTTGATCCAAACTGACACGCTTAATCCTTACTGGAAGCAAAACCAGCCTATTTGGTTTATTTAATGTTTACATTATTTTCTACTAGGCATGAAAATCCAAATTACAGAAAGATCTGTTATCCTGAAAACCCCAGGTCTCAAGAATTCTGGAAAACAGGTTCCATACCTGTATGTAATTGCTATAGTTATGATCAGGGACGCCATCAGGGGGGCACAGGGGGTACAAGTGTACCGGGCCTGAAGGGGGGCCCGGCAGTGCTGAACTTTTCAAAGAGCCGTCTTGACATCGCAGAAAAGCGAAAGTGCAGAAAAGCCGAAGTCTCAAATGCGGAAGTGCCGAAAAGCCCCGAATCGACGAAAAGACCCATAGCCACAAAAATAGCCGAAGTCACAAAAATAGCCGAAGCCGAAGTCCTGTGGCGAAAAGACCCGAAGTCACGAAAACAGACGAAACTGAAGTCCTGAAGCGGCGAAAAGACCCAAAGTCGTGAAAACAGCCAAAATTGAAGTCCTGAAGCGGCGAAAAGACCCAAAGTCACGAAAACAGCCAACATTGAAGTCCTGAAAGGTTTTTTTTAATTTGTCAGGGGTCCCTGGCACCAATGTTTTTTTTTAAAAAATATTCTTTGGGGCCCAATTTTTCTTTTTAACTTATAGGGGGGCCCTGGTCACCAATAGCTTTTTATAACTTGTATGTGGAAGGTTACCTTATTTAGCGCTGATGTCTGTGTAGTCTTTTAACTGTGATTTAGAATTGGCGGGATCTGGGGTGGGGCTTGGGGGCCTGGGTGGGCAGCCCCCAGTGGGCCCATGTGATTTCTAATGGCGGCCCTGGTTATAATTATTACAAGAATGATCAATGTATTGAAATCTCTTTTATTCAATATTATTTCATGATAAAATAATTTCAACCAACCAATTTCAAGGCTACAGTTTCCATACCTGTACCCATGACTGCATCCTCATTGGCTGATGGGATTTTCATATCTGGCCTGACACAGGGCCCCCACACAATAGTCTGTAAACTTCCAACTCACTCCCTCCTGATTTATCCTTCTAAAAGGTAAAGGCTTGTATTTCTTTAAGAAGCAGAGGGCCACCGGTTGAACATATATATAATATAGTAGGGATGCACCGAATCTACTATTTTGGATTTGGCCGAACCCCCGAATCCTTTGCAAAAGATTCAGCCGAATACCAAACGGAATCCTAATTTGCATATGCAAATTAGGGTGGGAAGGAGAAAACATTTTTTAATTCCTTGTTTTGTGACATAAAGTCACGCGATTTCCCTCACTGTCCCTAATTTGCATATGCAAATTTAGCAATTTGAATGTTTTCACTAAAATCTAGCAATTCTAACGTTTTCACCAAAAAATTTAGCAATTCGAATGTTTTCACTAAAATTGAGCAATTCCAGCGTTTTCACCAAAAAATTGAGCAATTCGAATGTTTTCACTAAAATTGAGCAATTCGAACGTTTTCGCCCAAAAATTTAACAATTCCAATGTTTTCACTGAAATTGAGCAATTCGAACGTTTTCGCCAAAAAATTGAGCAATTCAAATGTTTTCACTAAAACTGAGCAATTCTAACGTTTTCACCAAAAAATTTAGCAATTCGAATGTTTTCACTAAAAAATTGAGCAATTCCAGCGTTTTCACCTAAAAATTGAGCAATTCGAATGTTTTCACTAAAAAATTGAGCAATTCGAACGTTTTCGCCCAAAAATTTAGCAATTCCAATGTTTTCACTAAAATTGAGCAATTCGAACGTTTTCGCCAAAAAATTGAGCAATTCAAATGTTTTCACTAAAACTGAGCAATTCTGACGTTTTCACCAAAAAATTTAGCAATTCGAATGTTTTCACACAAAAATCTAGCAATTTGATTGTTTTCTCGAATAAAAACGTGAAAATCGGAAATTCGCCAGTGAATTTTCTCAGGAGATTCGCCAATTTATTCGAGGGTGGCGAAATGCAGAAATTCGCACCAGGGCGAATTTATTCGCCCGTCACTAATTATAAGTTACCGAGGAATTTCATGACCATATAAAAACACTCAAATATCCTCATATTTTGCAACAGGGGTACTTTATTTATTATAATACACACGTTTCAGTGAGACCAGTGACAGAAATGACATCAGAACTCACCGTTTATAAGTGATGACATCAGAACTCACCGTTTATAAGGATATAATTTACAAGCTATCCATGGCTCTTGTGTATTATAAGTGAATCAGAGTCAGTGTTACTCTGCCTGTAGAAGTTTAATGCAAGTGATGCGACTTAGTAGCAGCAGGCAGAGTAGGACGTGCTGCGCTTGTAGGAGGAGGAGGAGGAGAGTACGGGAGGGCATGGGGACATTTCTCTGTCTGGCTAATTATCTCCTGTCCCTACTAGGAGCCTTTCTGTGAAGTTCCCGGCCATGCAGTGCGACTGGAGATAAAGGAGGCCGGCCATATACAGCCCGGGGGTGGGGAGAGCACAGGCAGCACAGAAGAGCGCAAGGACTCAGAGCGGTGGAGGGAAGCCTGAGGCTGCTACACGGACACACGGGAGTCGCTTCCACCGGCGGCACATACAGACGCACACAGTGGATACAGCAGCAGCAGCAGCAGCAGGACATGTAGCAGTGACACTGCCGAGCTGCCTACCTAAATGGTGAGTTTGTCGGCTCTTTAGTCGCTCCCATTGCAAAGCAGATACTTGGAGATAACAAGCTGCTTTTGTTTGTGTGTGTGTGTAATCTCAGCCTCGGTGGAATTTTAATGTGGCTGGAGAGTTTACAGCAACTGATTCTGGGAAATGTAGTTCTGCCAAAGTTTGTGTGATGTAAACTGGCATCAGTCATTGCTTTAAAGTGATTTGCAATTGGTTATGGCTATTGAACGACCTATCTATTTCTTGGCACTGAAAACAATTTAACAGAAGCCTTTCTATCCCCCCCCCCTCAGATAAATGACTTGGGCTACATTGTGTATGGAGTCAGAAGCAGGAGTGGCAGGCAAAAAAAAAAAAATGAAATCCATAAATATTCCCTACTGAATTGGGGGATCCAAATAAATCTGCTAACATTGGTTCGTTATACAGTCTCTGCATTTTCTATATACCATATTAATGGAAAGAGAATTGGGCAGTCATGTGCGGCTATTCCGTAAACAAACGCTCTAATAAAGTGCTGGTACAACATTATAATGGAACGTACTATCCAGTAGGAAACTGGACCAGCAAATAGTTGCCGGTTTAACAAAGATTCCAAGGGCACAGCGCCATCCGACTTGAAACCTAAAACTCCTCTATGCAGATGGTCAGTTTGACACTCTGGGAACATTTTTGCCAGAGACAATAAGTCCTTGTGACGTGTACTGGATTATGCCCAGAAATTGGGGTCAGTTGGCGGCTGTACAAATCATGCTCGTCCGCCCCCTCCCCGGTTCCAGTATAATATGCCACCAGAAATAGTTGTAAGGACATGTACAGAATGGAAAACGTTGCACTGGGTGTGTGTGTGTGTGTTAGCCTCTGAATGTGTTAAAACGGTGCTTTACATCTTTTAGTATGTTATAGAATGGCTAATTCTAAGCAACTTTCCAATTAGCCTTCATTTTTTTTTTTTTAATGATTTGTCTTCTACTTCCGACTCTTTCCAGCGTTCAAACGGGGGTCACTGACCCCATCTAAAAAAAACATGCTCTGTGAAGCTACAAATTTATTGGTGTTGCTACTTTTTAGTACAGTTATGGGACCTGTTATCCAGAATGCTCGGGACCTGGGGTTTTTCGGATAACGGATCTTTCCGTAATTTGGATCTTCATACCTTAAATGGACTAGAAAATTATTTAAGAATCAAATACACCCAATAGGCTGGTTTTACTTCCAATAAGGATTAATTATATTTTAAGGTGTCCATACACAGGCCGAAAAAAGCTGCCCTTGTATGGGGCCCTCGGACGGGCTTCCCCCGATCGATATCTGCCTGATGTCGATTGGACAGGAGTAAAAATCCCGTCGGGTTGCGGCCGCATCTGTTTATTGATGTGGTCCTGCGATCCGACTGCCTGTTACCCATCGTTAGGATCCGAGGACCCTAGGGCCCACTATCGGATCAGCCCGATATTGCGACATCGCCAAACGAGCGGATCTCTCTGTGTATGGCCACCTTTAGTTTGGATCAAGTACAAGGTATTGTTTTATTATTACAGAGATACAGGAAACCATTTCTAAAAATTTGGACTATTTGGATAAAATGGAGTCTATGGGAGATGGCCTTTCCGTAATTCGGAGCTTTCTGGATAATGGGTTTCTGGATAACGGATCCCATACCTGTACTCCTCTTTCTATCCAAGCCCTCTCCTAGTCATATTTCAGTCTCTTATTCAAATCAGTGCATGGTTGCTAGGGTAATTTGGACCCTAGCAACCAGCTGAAATAGCAAACAGGAGAGCTGCTTTAAATCTACTAGAAAATCATGTAAACATTAAATAAACCCAATTGGCTGGTTTTGCTTCCAATAAGGATTATTTATATCTTAGTTTGGATCAAGTACAAGGTACTGTTTTATTATTACAGAGAAAAAGGAAATCATTTCTAAAAAATTGGATTATTTGGATAAAATGGAGTCTGTGGGAGACGGCCTTTCCGTAAATCGGAGCTTTCTGGATAATGGGTTTCTGGATAACGGATCCCATACCTATACTCCTCTTTCTATCCAGGCCCTCTCCTATTCATATTCCAGTCTCTTATTCAAATCAGTGCATGGTTGCTAGGGTAATTCGGACCCTAGCAACCAGCTGAAATAGCAAACTGGAGAGCTGCTGAATAAAAAGCGAACTCAAAGAGCACGATTAATAAAAAAGAAAACTAATTGCAGTGTGTCTTAGAATATCGCTCTCTACATCATATTAAAGATAATTGAAACTTGAACAACCCCCTTTAAAATGCCCAAGGAATGACATATAGATTGTGTAGCATTTCACTGTACAGAAGAAGAATTCTAGGGTGGTCCTTTGGCACAGAGCTACAGCCATGTACATTTATGTTATGCCTTAGGGTTCACACCACTGACAATATATTTATCATACAGTATTTATACAGGCTGTGATATCTTCTTTAAGTAAAATTCCCAGCAGAATTCTTAAATGTTATATTTATAAAGTGGCCCGGCGTAGTCATTAAACTTTAAATATTTATAAAGCAACAAAGCGTAACAAGAGGGAGGAAGAAAGGGACTTCCTAAAATAAACCCTCTATTCTTTAAACAGGAAATAGGACCTTGAGCAAGAAAAAAAAGTGCAGCAGTTCTCACTGAACATCCTCTTGAACCTCGGTGCCCTCTGACCCCTGCAGGAAGTGGATTCAGAGTCAGGCTCGGGCCCAGTGACTCCATGTTTATGGCTTAACGCTTTCCCAGCTAGATCTGACAATGCCTCAGTGTGCCCACGTCTAATGAAAGCTCATGCAGCACAGCAAAGGCCATAAAGTCATTCAGTTTTTTTTATAGCTCATCTTCATCTGGATGTCTGGTCTCCTAATGTTTGTAAATATCTGTACTCTATTCCTAAGTCACATTTGTTATTGTGCAGAGGAGTTAGGTAGGGTTATGGCCTGGTAAAAATGATACTTAACCCCAATAGGGAAGAACGACAAATATAAAGGAAGGCTGAAAATCTGATCCCAGGAGCAGAGGAGTTCCAAGATTAATACAGAGCACTGGGCATAGATATGATCAGTGCATTATTTAGATTCCATGCCACCCTACACAGGACCTCAGTTGTGGAAGTGACATCACACGCACGTCTGAGCGCAATGCATACACGACTTATGACGTCATTTCTGCCAGCAACGTGCAAAAAAAAAGGCACTCCTAACCCCCTGGCCCCCAGATTTACTCTCAAGTCTCCATTGGCGGCTAGGAGTTTTATTTATATTTAAAAAAAAAAATTAATTTCTTGATATAGGTATGGAATTTGTTAGCCGGAAAGCTCCCATAGACTCCATTATAGTCAAATAATTAAATTTTTTAAAATGTTTTTCCTTTTTCTCTGTAATAATAAAACAGTAGCTTGTACTTGATCCAAACTAATATAATTAATCCTTATTGAAAGTAAAATCAGTGTACTGGGTTTATTTAATGGTTGACAGGATTTTCAAGTGGACTTCAGTTATGAAGATCCAAATTACGGAAAGATCTGTTATCCGGTAAACACCAGGTCCCGAGCATTCTGGATAACAGGCCCCATACCTGTATATAGAACATATATATACACCTATATATAAATACGGCTCTGGGTGTGATGTTATCTGGTAGTTGAAGGTGTTGGCAGAGCCAGGCAAAGGAGTTTTCGAATAAATCTGTCCATGGCAAGGTGTAACTGCAGAGGAAGCAGACCACTTTCTCTGTAGCTGGGCCCGTGGGTTATTTGCGTTACACATAATATTGTGGGTCACCCATTGCGTTTCTTGTGTTGTAGGCAATCAGTGCCTGGCCAGGCCAGCATTCAATTCATACATTCAATTACTGACTAAATTAGGACAAATGGATTGTAAATGAATTCTTCTTACTGAATTAAATGAATTCTATTGCTCCCCTGTACAGATGTGGTACTATAATTATGCATTTATGCACACAAAATTCTGTGCTTACCAAAATGAAATGGATGAGCAGGCTGGATTGTATTCTCACCAGATCTGCTGCAGCCAGATCCCTGCATTTTCATTCATTGCTGTACTGCAAGTAACATATTTATGCTCTGCGTACATCCCAACAGGACGGTCACAACAGTTCTCAAGCAGCCAATCACTTTGCGGCAAATAAGCACAAAGGGGCTAATCCACATTATGCTAGGGGATAAGTTATTTGGCTTTTCTCTGTAGGGGAATAGTATAGGGAAAATCTTGTAAATCTTTCATTATGATTTACAATTAATTTTAATAGCCAGTCTTGCACATTACAGCAGCTCATTAAAATGGCACACCTACTAATGTGCATTTCCAAATCCATTTACCTAAAGGGACAGAGTCATCAGAACAAAGAGTTTGATTCTTCCCTTCTTATAAAAAATACAATCATGTGACTTGTTACATACAGTAAATCAGGATTCCTGCCAAACAGCAGTCCTGTCATGTTTTATGGCAATTTTCTAACAAAGGATACAGACAAGCAATGCAGTGGGTAGGCACAAACATGAACTCCAGGGAAAATGTCTCTTGGTGCAGCAAGCAATGCTGTTTTCTTTCGCTGACTTAGAAAAAAGCCAGATAAAATGGGCCCCTGGAATGGATGAAGAGAGAGCAGAGTGAGCCCTCCATTACTTAAGCTGGCCATAGATGTAAAGATTTTTAAAAGATCTGATCGTCATTGTGAGACCACGATTATTTGAAACGATTGTACGAATTGTCCATCAACTAAAAAGACCATTTGCCAGGAAAATAAAGGGTAGCTGCCTGCTTGGCCCTGCAAATATAGATTGCATTGGGACCGATAAAGATTTTTTAACCAGGCCGATCAATTTTCGGACAGATGTCGGACGAAAAATCGCAAGATGTACAATCGTTCGAATCCCACTAACTGCATGATAATTTGACAGATTGGTCGACTTTGCCAAAAAAAATTGGTCGTTCAGCAAGAAAAATCTTTGCGTCTATGGGGAGCTTTACTCCATTTAGTGTTTTCAGCTGCCCAGCTATAGGTAGCTGACTGATTAGGCTGCAAGTGAGCAGCAAGTAGAGGTATGGAATTACACCTCAGTGTTTTCCAGACACCTCCTTGTGTTGGAGGGGGTTGTGGTGCTGCCAGAAGGTGAAATAGGCCAGAGGCTGGTGAATTGGGATCCCTGGAGGGAAGAGTCAGCAGGGCTGAGAAAACCATAATATTCCAGAGTGAGGAAGCCCTCCTGAATGGTGAGAACCCCATAAAGGGGAAAAGTCTTGAATGTGTGTTGTTGAAATGCTGTTAAACTGTCTGTGTTCCTGTAACCCAGTGGTTCCCAACCAGCGGCTCACCAGCAACATGTTGTGCACCAACCCATTGGATGTTGCGCTCAGTGGCCTCAAAGCAGATACGGTATTTATTTTTAAATTCCTGGCTTGGAGGCAAGTTTTGGTTGCATAAAAAACACTGAAACAGAGCCTCCTGTAGGCTGCCAGTCCTCATAGGGGTTACCAAAAAAAACCCTTATATCTAACTGTGGCTCACGAGTACAAAAAGGTTTAGGGATCACTACTGTAACCTATATGTTGGGAAGAGTTTTCCCAAAAGAAACCTATGTTTTGCCTGAAGACCTGGTATCCCTGTCTTTAAGGCAAAACACAGCAAACCCATGCCTGGCAAAAAATGTTACTCATTACTGTAGCCCATTAATAATAATAATAATAATAATAATAATAATAATAAAGCTTGTTGTAGAAATTAGCAATATGTATATACATTTTTTTTTTTGCACCAAACAGAGACAAATGATCTTGCCGAATGTATTTTTGGTTAAATATGTTTCATATGTTTTTCAAGGGTAGGGAGGGTTATGATGGAGAGGGGAGGAGGGGTGACGAGGAGGAGGGAGAGCAACAGAGGTGTAGCAAATAGGGGTAGGTCGAATACGCTTAATGGGTACCTGCCAAGTGCCCCCTTATGGTTGCGCCCTAGGCAGGTACCTCTTCTGCTTACCCCTAGTTCCGGCCCTGCCAGTACATTCTGTATAAAACTGTGTTCCCATTAAGGCTCAACCAGCAGGATAAAGGCAAGGAGGACCCATCACAAATGGATAGGTGAGTGGGAAACCTGGGTTCCACAGGATGATGAATATATGGTTGTATAAAGCAGCCCTGCGACTAGAATAGCAATGCTGGGGGAACCTTTTATCTGCCTTTTTCTTGTTTGTTATATTTTTGAAATAGAAGCATATTTATGTTTTAAACTACATATAGCCAATAGCTCCTTTCAAGGGACCCAGCTACACGTGTCTCAGGATGTTGCTAGGGTCCAAATTACCCCAGCAACCATACATTGACTTGGATTAGAGACTGGAATATGAATAGGAGAGGCCTGAGTAGAAAGAAGAGTAATAAAAAGCAGCAATAACAAAACATTTGTAGCCTTACAGACCCCCACTTGAAAGCTGGAAAAAGTCAGAAGATGAAGGCAAATAATTCAAAAACTATAAAAAATGAAGGCCAGTTGAAAAGTTGCTTAGCCATTCCATAACATACTAAAATTTAACTTAAACATGAACCACCCCTTTAACTTCAACAAGGCCTGAGATTTTTTTAGGACACAAAATAACTAAATCTCTGAGGCATTGACGTTCAATGAGATTTTCTTTGCCTTTTCATCACTCTTGTTTAGTTACAGTAAGTGCTTGACTGAGCAAGTTAATAATAGATATATCTTCCTGATTTCTTTAGTGCCACTTGAAATGATTAACAAATATGTCCGGATTAAATAAGGTTCCAGATTTGTTTATTTCACAAACTTTGCATCTTTTTGCTTGAAGGCTTGTGTTAGCGAATACAGTTGTTTGGGTTCCTGTATATAGCAGCAAAATGCAGTAAAAGTTCTCTGTTTTCCCTGGGTGCTGTCCAAAGTGGCTCTTCTTTCCCAAGTCAACCACCAACCTTCTGTATGCTTGTTCTGCTGAAAACTGTACAGCGTGGGTCCCCAATTTTTTTTTTACTCATGCGACACATAAATTGAGTTGGGGAGCAACACAAGGATGCAAAAAGTCAATGGAGGGTACCAAATAAGGGCTGTGAATGGCTATTTATTAGCACCTATGTGGACTGGTAGCTACAGGAGACTATGTTTGGCAGTACACCTGCTGTTTATGCAACCAAAACTCTCCAAGCCAAGAATTCAAAAATAAGCACCTGCTTTGAGGCCACTGCTAAGAAACGTGCTGCTTGCCAGCCACTGGTTGGGGATCACTGCTGTAGAGTAACAGTACATTCTGCAAGTTGACTACATTTACTCATTGCACTGCTTAAGCTAGGCCAAAGGATAAAAACATGGCTTTCTCGGCCTCAGCTTCCTTGTGTGGAAAGCATTGGGCCGAGAATGTCATCCTCTCTCACTGGGTCTTCAAAAGCCTGGACAAAATTGTTTTGAGCAACCCATGTTGGACAAATTGGGAAAAATCTTCTCATTTAGTGGCCTCACCAGACAAGCAGTTCTTGGCGTTTGTGGGTGACATCAGTACGCTCCAGTAAAACAGCTTTGTGGGTTATCAGGGTTACCACATTTAAAAACACAGCAATATTCTGTTTTTGTGGTTTTTAAAACTGCTCAATATCCCTAAGTGCAGCTCATGAATGTAATCTTTCAATGCTATTTTTGGTATCCTGAGAAGCTCAATGGGACTAAATTTCTCATGAACTCTTCTTCAAGGCTCTCAACTGTTAGAGCTTTTCTGTCACTGTGTCAAATAGTTTATCAAAGGAAAAAAAAAGTCTGCTAAATTCACAGCATGGAATTATTGGCGAAGACTCTGCAAAATGTAGTTCTCCTCCCTTGTCATGGAATTGTATCTAATAAATGCAGCCAGGCTGGGAACTTCCCCCCCCCCCCTTTTTTTAGTTCTGCAATGAACAGAAGAGTCATTAAATAAATATATATTTCCACTTCAATTAAATACTTCCTTGCAGAGAAGCCTGGCTTCATTAGAAGGTTTTTTTTTTAATTAAATCCTGTTCCACGCCCTAAATGCTAGACTTTTGTGTTATTTAAAGGAAAAGGAAAATCCGATTTATTCACTGTGCCAATTTGGTTGGAGCGATGGGAAAACACAATACTGCACAAGTTCTCTGCAAGGGATCCGTCATAAATAAAAACATGGTGGCCTGGTTCTGAGATGGAAAGTACTCCGGGCCATTAGATTTTTTACAAAAGAGAGTTTATATTCACTGTGGGGTGCCCTTCAGGGAATTTTACTTTCCTTTTCCGTTAATTTCTGTTAAAATATAGCATTACAAGCATGATTTGAGCTTCGTCTGAAGTATTAATCTTATATACATTAGGGATGCACAAAATCCAGGATTCAGTCAGGTATTCGGCCAGGATTCGGCCTTTTGAATCCGGATTCGGATTTGGCCTTTTTAATCAGGATTCCGGCTTTTTAATCAGGATTCGTCTGAATCCTTGTTCCTGGCCGATCTGAATCCTTAAAATCATGGGACGTTTTGTCAATAAGGGATAAGGGAGTAAAAAATGTTTTTAACTGCACAATATGGGTTCTCTTTTTTTCCCCTTCACGTCCCTAATTTGCATACAGTATATAAATTAGGATTCAATTTGGTATTCAGCCAAATCTTTCACAAAGGATTTGGTGGTTTGGATGAATTCTCAAATTTTCAATTTGGTGCATCCCTAATGTGCATCCCCAGTTGTTTTAAATATCTCCTCTGGTAAAGGTTTTTCATGGGGTGCTGAAGTTGCAGCTGAGTGACAGTGTGTATTGACAGGCAAGAAGATGTCTGAGGATATGATGGATCTGCTGAATGATATGCATAGTAAGGCAAGAAGGTGTCAGAGGAATAGACTGTGATTTTTAGATGATGGAAAGGCAAGATGGTGCCATTTTCACTTGATATCAGGGCATTCCAACTTGTAGGCACAGCTGGAGAGCTTCAGGTTGGATTATAAATAATGGATGGCCACACATACTGTTGTGCTTAAAGCCTCTCCACAACCTCCCACATATTTCCAGATATCGAAGCTAAAATAGTTTACCAGTGCACTCAATATTGTTTAATATATAGACTTGTGTCAAATCTGTAAATCAAATGAGTTTTTCCTCCCAGACCTGATCTGTTCCTGTTTGTGACCATTGTCGGTTACTTGCTTCCCACAGAATGTTAAGAGGGAAGGGCTACCTGTCTTCAGAGAGTTCATCAATGTGCCTGTAGTTAAATTAGAGGATTCTGCAAGTTGTGCTGTTGATACGCATGCAGGATATGTTTCTAGAAACCGCTTCTTGGCCTTTTTTCAATATCTATTGGTGTGGAACTCTTTCCTGCTGCTATCTTCTAGCTGAAGTACACTTCAGCAAGTACAGAATGCCATTAGCTGGCATTTAGGAAAACCTGGGAGCCCTCTGTTGTATTGTGGGAGAGACTGGGAAACCTTTTTACAGTGGCTCACCTTATGGGTTCCAAAAAGGCATTCAATTTGTAAGGAACAAAGGAGACATTGTTATTGTAGAGTCACAAATGAAGAGATACATCTGATAGATCTATTCTGATGAATGGCTTTCAAGATTAACCAAAGGATTATAAAAGCTATGGTATGCTTATCGGGCAACTATAATAAATGAATAACAGGAAATATTGTTTTTTTGTTATGTGAGAACATAAAGGAGGGGATGACTTGGAGATAGGAGATGTTTGGTAGGAAATGATGATGGCCCCTAGGTGTCCTTTCATTGATGTCCCAAACTGCTGTCTGAGTGTTCTCATCTATGAATTATTTAGGCATCCTTGAAGTAGACTGTAAAGGTGACCATAGACGTAGAGATCAGCTTGTTTGGTGATGTCGCCAAACGAGTGTCTCTCTCCCCGATATGCCCACATTGAAGTGGGCAATATCAAGCTGATCCGATTAAGGGCCCTAGGGCGACGGCCCTAGGGCCTGACTTTCAGCCAGATATCGATCAGGAAAGCCTATCGGGGGGCTCTATACACTGGCCGATAAGCTGCCGACTGTCTGCAGCTTTTATCGGCCCGTGTATGGGAGCTTTAAGACTGTTCTTGTTTCATTGGTTCCCCCTCTGGATATTAAATCTTTATTTGGACTTCAATTAATAGAAGAAATGCACTTTTTTATTGTAATGCTGCATCCTGTCTTAGGGTAACGGTATCTGTGACCTGTGTTGTCCCTTTTGTGGTTTATATTTTATACTATGAAGAGTAGGGCTACATTGTGGAAGGCATCTCATGGTTTCATTTTACTGTAAGCCACAGAATGTGGTTGGAAATTTATACTCTTGCCCAGGGCATATGCTGCAAATCCATTAAAAGACAATAAATAATCTGTGGCTGGGGGAACCTGTTGTGTTTCAGTGTGGGTTCACATTCAGTACTCGTTGACATTAAATATAATTTTGGTAGTGTTAGGATATTACATTTTTTTCCCCAACCTGTCGTTTGAACCATATTTTGGTATGAAACAACCAGCCTGCAGTGTGAATATATTATTCACAATTTAAAAATAGGACAGAATTAACTTCCCTTGTCAAGTTGTTTTATTAAGCTCTTTGTGTTATAAACACATTTCTCTTTCTTCCTATGTTATAAATTGTTTCTGCATAAGAAACTGCAGAAAACATATAGATGGTATACTGCTGGTGCATAGAAGTCTTATACTGTCCATACAGCATAATATGTAATACTTGTGTGGAAAAAGCTTTGTTCGTGTGATTGTAAATAGTATTACTCAGTGTTCACTGAGGGGAAAGAAGCAGTGTTTGTTTGTCCCTGTCTATTCTATGTCCTGATGTCTAAGGGTAAGGTCACACTGTGCGTTTTGGGGAGATTTGGTCACCTGGCGACTAATCGCCTCGTCTTTATGGCGACCAATCTCCCCAAACACCTTCCCTCACTCTGCACCGGCTAAAATGAAAAAAACGCCGGCGCTAATCACACGTGGCGATTCGTTTTCCGAAGTCGCCCGCTTCAGTCACCGCAAAAACACCCAGTGTGGCCTTACCCTGAGACTGTTGATACAATGTAAGACAAGGCAGCTGATTAACAGACCTATCTTTGCTGGGGAACCAAGACTTTTGCTACATTGTTTGTTTAAAAAGTAACAACCAGGAGTTGCGCAAATGCTGCTTTCAATAGCAATTGTTTTTTTTTACAAAAAAACACTGTACATTTTGAATACTTTACTTTATTGTGCTAAAGGGTTGAATTCTCCTTTAAGGCCTGACCTGCTATAAGTTTGCTTTCATCTCAACCCTCCTCCTGCCCTGGAAGTGATACCACCTGGGGGCATAAAGAAAGCAGGAAGAAGTAGAGAAAGAATGGATAAGAAATTGCTTTATGGTAGAGGGTAAAGTTGTTGTGGGTTAGATATGAATCGTTTGACTCGGCAGTGATGCCTTTACAGTCCCTTATATTAATCTACCCTACAGCCTTACTCCAAGAAACACACGCTGCAGCACTCCGAATCCTGTGAAAGTGGTTTATTGTGCCAACAAACCAATCTAGATTGAAGTTCTGTTAATAAATTATTATTTTATTTTATAAGTCCTGAAAATTCGGATCCTTCGTGAATTTTATATATATATATATATATATATATATATATATATATATATATATATATATTATAATTTTAGACAAACAAGCTGAAATGCCGCTCCTCACCTTTCTTATTGGGTGCACGTGGGCAAGGCTTAATTTACATACTAAACAAAGTAGCCCCAGAACTGTAACTTTATTAAAAAAAGAGACTTTTATTAAAAAAAGAGACTTTTAGTTACAAAGTTTGTACAAAGCATGCTTAAGCTGACGCGCCCCGTCAAGGCAGTGTCCATGCGTCAGTCCTATCCTAAGTGAAAAAAATAAAGTGTTAACTTTGGGGGGAGACAGACCATACCTGCTTTTCTCTTTATTTAGCGTGATCTCTTCCAAAGACACCATTAGGCGGGGGTTGGGAGAGCGAGCATTTAAGGAGAGAGCCACCTCCCCAAAAAATATAAAATAGTAGTGTTCTGGCGATTATGTTAGACATCCAGTCACTCCAGCCTTTATACATTACATTTTTGGCTAACTAACTATATTAGAAACATTTTTTTATTTTGCACAGCCTATTTATTTACGCAGTTTTTATTTTCACACTGAACTGTTCCTTTAAAGGAGAACTAAAGCCTAATTAAAGAAGTAGCTTGAAATGATGTACATTATGTTTCGGGCTTCTGTACCAGCCCAAGGCAACCATAAACCTTTAGTAGTAAAGATCTGTGTCTCCAAAGATGCCCCAGTAGCTCCTCATTTTCTTTTCTGCTGATTCACTGCACATGCTCTGTGCTGATGTCACTTACTGAGCTTAGAGACCAACTCGCAATATACTGTTTATTCAGAATATTAATGTCACAATATAAGGCTGATTAGTAATTAATACAGATAATGACTACATGTCAGCTCAGTTACCAGCACAATTCACATAAGAATTTAATAATTAGCTCTGTAGCATCAGTTTTTATTACAGACCAACCTAATTTTCTGCTTGATAATTTGCAACAACCTCTAAGCTTAGCTTCTCAACAGCTGCTCAAAGCCCACTGAGCATGTGAGTGTTGCAGACACTTTCCAAGATGGTGATCCCCTGTGACAAGTTTGAAGTCCTTGATCATTGCTGCTATTGAGATACTAAAACGTTAGGCTGGTGCAATAAGTTCGGTATGTGAAATATGACATTTTTAATCATATTCATTTTTAGGGTTTAGTTCTCCTTTAAATACAGCCCTGCTCTCAGTATGTACAGGGAGAAATTGCAATCTTCTTGGTGATTTTATTTAAATATCCGCATGCTTTAATGGGAGGTGCCTCACCTTTTTCGCTCTAGTATTCAGATCTTGTTGGAATTATTCGATGAATGCAGAGTTGAACTGGACGGCTGAAGTAGCAGAGGATTTCCCAGTTGACCCCAGCCCTACTGGGCCAGAGTGAAGGACTTTTCCCAACAGCTCTTTCTTATTTGCACCTATATGACGCTTTTACATTTACTGCTCTCTGCATCCAATTGTGGTGAGAGTGGCCTCTCAAGGTCAGGTTCTCAAAAAGGCCCAAAGAAGTCCATCACTGGGTTAATGTGTTTATTATTGATGTTAGCCCATTCCTATGTATGGCCACAGGCTGACCTGTGCGTGGAAACTTTTAATTAATCTTTTCAATTAATATGTTAAACTATTAAGACAATGGCAATTTTTGCTTTTGTTTTTTGTTTTCTTAAACATACTGTATGCCTTTATAAGACCAAAAAAAGCATTGAAGGAATGTCACGCACAGTAAGTATTTTTATGAAAGATGGTGTTGTTTTTTCAGTGGTTTCGCAGTATTTAGAGTAAATCATCTGACCGGTGAAAATAGATGTTTTAAATGGTTTATTTTTAAATCTAGCAATTGCATAGTGGTTATGCTACGAGAGGCAGAAACAGTTGTAAATATCAGGCAAGGTCCTTGCAAGCGAAGAACTTGAAACAAACACCTATGAAACAAACTAAATGGCCTTAAATGTTTTTTTAAAGGGCATACATTTATGGTGATTACTGTCCCCGTCCAGGATTTAAAAATTGGGGAGATGAGGCCATGTGACTACTTGGAGGGGGGGTCCAGGATTGTAGGGGGCTGACTGACTGAGAAATTTCAATACATACAGGTATAGAATCCATTAACCGGAAACCCGTTTTTCAGAAAGATCCGAATTGCGGAAATTTCATCTCCCATAGCCTCCATTTTATCCAAATAATCCAAATTTTTTAAAATGAATTTCCTTTTTGTCTGTAATAATAAAAACAGTACATTGTACTTGATCCAAACTAAGATATAATTAATCCTTACTGGAAGCAAAACCAGCCTATTGGGTTTATGTATTGTTTACTGAATTTTCTAGTAGACTTAAGGTGGCCATAGATGTTACAGTTATGATCTTTCCTGGAAAATATCTTTTGTATCATGTGTAAAGCTGAATCATCAGATATAGTGGTAGAAACAATAGCATTCTACCTGTATCTGACAATTCAGCACTAACAATGGCCGACTCGAATAGGAATAGGAGAGGTCCTGAATAGAAAGATGAGTACCGTAATAACAAGTAGCAATAACAAACTTGTAGCCTTACAGAGCATTTGTTTTTAGATGGGATCAGTGACCCCCATTTGCAGGCTTGGATTTATGGCCACAAAGGCCCGGACCTAGCGAGTAGGGTTGCCACCTTTTGTGGAAAAAATACCAGCCTTTGTATATATTTATCTTTTTCCCCTATTAATAACATTGGGATCGACCATAATTTTTACTGGCCAGGCCGGTAAAGTACCGGCCAGATGGCAACCCTACTAGCGAGGCATGCTGTTCACTTGCCAGGGCACACCAGGGACTGCGCCAGCTTTTATATTTTTCTGACCTGGATGCCACTTCTGTTTCTTAGGTAGCGAGACCAGGTCAGCAGAAGGGGTGCATGGTTTTGAAAATCTGGAGCTGCCCATTTGAGAGCTGGAAAGAATCAGAAGAAGGTGGTAAATAGTTGAAACTATAAAAAAGAAAAAATGAAGGCCAATTGAAAAGTTGCTTGCAATTAGTCAATCTATAACACCCTTAAAGTGGGCCCCATTGTGTCCCACAGATTCACATCTGCAACTGTGGACTAGTATGTGAACAAGGGAAGATGATGTCTCTTGTGTATTATAAGGAAATTCAATGTCACTGGGGAATTAATGACCTAAAACCACTTCTCGGTGTTCTTTAGGTTATGGATCTCTGACAGACGTTATCCTTTTGATATAAAAAATATGTAAATAGTGTCTTTTTATACAAATTAGGGTTGAATTACCCTAGCAATCAGGCAATGTTTTGAATGAGAGACTGGATAATAACTAGGAGAAGGACTGAATTGAAAGGTAAGTAATTAAAGGTAACCATAAAATTGTAGCGCAGATGTAGAGCAATGGTTTTTCTAGCTGCTGGTGTCAGTGACCCCCATTTGAAAGCTGAAAAGGGTCTGAAGAAGACAGCAAATCATTACTGTACAAAATGAAAACCAACAGAAAAGTTGCAAAGAATCGGCTGCTCTATAACGTACTAAAAGTTAACTTTAAGGCATACTACCCTTTTATAAACAGAATATGCACTGATTATTTATCATCTCTGCACACCTGGCTCTTTAAGGAGAACTAAACCCTAAAAATGAATGCGATTAAAAATGCCATATTTTATATACTGAACTTATTTGCACCAGCCTAAAGCTTCCGTTTCTCAATAGCAGCAATGATCCAGGACTTCAAACTTGTCACAGGGGGTCACCATCTTGGAAAGTGCCTGCGATGTTCAGTGGGTTCTGAGCAGCCTTGAGAAGATAAGCTTAGGGGTCGTCACAAATTATCCAGCAGAAAATGAGGTTTGTCTGTAATATAAGATGGTGCTACAGGGCAGATTATTAAATTCTGATGCTAGTTGCACTGATTTCTGTGCTGCCATGTAATAATTATCTCAATTAATTACCAATCAGGCTTATATTGTGCCATTTATCTTCTATGTGTACTGTATATTGTGAGTTCAGTAAGTAACAGCAGCACAGAACATGTGCAGTAAATCAGCAGAAAAGAAGATTGGGAGCTACTGGGGCATCTTTGGAGACACAGATTTTCCCTGCTAAAGGTGTGGTTGCATTGGGCTGGTACAGAAGCCCAAAACAGAATGTGCATCATTTCTAGCTACTTCTTGAGTTAGGCTTTCGTTCTCCTTCAAACAGTGTAGCGGAAGCCAGTTAAGTACACGGAGGAGGACTGACTTCTGATATTTCAAAAAGTCATGCATTGCATGCAAATGCATTGGCTGAAAAAAAGATATACAGTAATATTGCTCGCTTTCTGTGTATATTGGAAATTTTCCTCCTGAAATTAATATTCCGAAAATACCAATATTTTACTTGGTAAGTCATATTTAGGTTTTTACTTCTGAAAATATGCAGATTTATATTGACATAGGTAAGTGAGAATATGTTCCAAATAGCTATTTGGGGGTTGAAGAATTTTTTTTTTTACCTGCAACCAGCCCTAACCCAATCTGAGCTTGTCCTGGCCCACTGTGCCTTTATTCACACTCACACCCCTTTATTGGAGGGGATGCACCACCCCATTACTAGTGAGGTTGGGATTGGCTTGGCTGGTGATATTACGGCCCATCACCCACATGTGACCCATCTCTAGGGGCAGTTGGTTGTGGGTTTAGGCAGAGGCAGTGGTTTATAGGCATAGCATTTATGTATTAACACAACCTTTGAAGATGTGTCATTGTTGCACTTGACGTCTCCATTAAACAAGTTTGTGGCAGGATGCAATTATAGTGGGATATTATAATAAAGTTCTAAGGTTGGTTTGTAAGGTACTGTACCCATACCCATCTAAGATAACTCACCAAGACATCCATGACCATATAAAGGTACAAGGCCACAGGCATTTGTCTCTGCTGTGTGGAACCATAGGCCTTAAAGAGGTTGCTCACTCTCTATGACGTAGAGAATAATATTGTGAGACAATTTGCAATTCGTTTTAATTTATTATTATTTGTGTTCTCTGAGCTATTGGCTTTTTATTCAGCAGCTCTCCACTTTGCAATTTCAGCTGTTGTCCAAATTACCCTAGCAACCATGCATTGCTTTGAATAGGATACAGGAATATGAATAGGAGAAGGCCTGAATAGAAAGATGAGTAGTAAAAAGTCGCAATAAGTAAAGTTTATTTTTTTTTTATGCGGTCAATGACCCCCATTTGAAAGCTGGAAATAGTTAGAAGAAGAAGAAGGCAAATACTTCGAAAACTATATAAAAACAAAGAGATAAAAATTAAAGGCTAATTGAAAAGTTGCTTAGAATTCACCATTCTATAAAGTTAACTGAAAGGCAAACTACTCCTTTAACATGTGCGATTGAACCTAGATTTCTCTATAGCACAATTCTTCATGCACACGGGCCGGAAGGGCCGAGACTCCAGTATATGGGGTAGGAGTGAATGTCAGAGATCTGAGCGTGGGCGGAAAGCAAGTAAATGAGCTTTTGTTTTGTGGCTGAGAAAAAAGTGGGCTGAGTATTAAACTACTACCTAGGCTAGCAGTTGTTGTTCAAAGGATGGATAACAATAATCATCTGTCTAATTTCTTTCAACTCTTTTTGTTTTGTCTATAATGAGATAGAAGCCAATGGATCCTGCCAATATATTACACGTATGGAAGGCGTTATCCGGAAACCCGTTATCCAGAAAGTTCCGGAAAGGCCATCTCCCATAGACTCAATTTTATCCAAATGATTTAGATTTTTAAAACCAATTTGCCTTTTCTCTGTAATAATGAAACAGTACCTTGTACTTGATCCCAACTAAGATATAACTACTAACAGAACCAGCCCATTGGGCTTGCCTAATGCATTCACGATTTTCTTGTAGACTTGGTATGAAGATCCAAATTACGGAAAGATACGTTATCCGGAAAGCCCCAGGTCCCAAGCATTTTGGATAAGTGGTCCCATAACTGATGCCTACATTTTAGTCATTTTAAAGGGTAACCACCCAAAAACAGTTGTTTGTAAATATAATTGTTAGAATCTTTTTCTCCTCCAGGAGTGATCATCAGTTCTACCTGCTACTAAAAAGTATTCAAAAATTAAATAAACCCAATATGATTGTTTTGCCTCTAATAAGGATTAATAATGTCTTATGTGTAAGGTACTCTTGTTATTACAGGGAAAAGAAAATACTTTTTTAAATATAATTTCATTATGATTTCAATAATTATATCAAGTGGACTCTATGGGAGACAGCCTTCCCATTATTTGGAGCTTTTTGGATAATGGGTTTCCAGAAAACGGATCCCATATCTGTACAGGCAGTTAAAATACAGTACATTAATTATTGCCGGTGCAGTAAAGTGCAGGGCAAGTTGTTTATAAGTAAATAAGGTCCCATAAAAAAAGTCTGATGGCTTCCTTCCCTGCTGAAGTCCCTTTTATCCTTTCCCTACAGATGCTGCTACAGACAACATCTTTTGTGTTTATACTTCTGCCTCAAAGGCTTTATGTACTGTATGTCTCAGATGCATGTTCCAGGTGGTTGAGCCTATCTCTGGCTTGTAGAGGGGCTTAGCAATATAAATGGGAATATTTGTGGTTGAGGAGCAGAGAGAAGGCTTATTATTCTTTAGGCTGATGGAGAGGGAATGGGCGCGTGGGAGATCTGAATAGAGGAAGGAAGTCTGAATTTTAACAATAGCTGGAAATAGGCAAGAAAATGGAAACTGGCAGCTTGCAGGCAGCAACACAGCTGTTAGCTGGGAAGGGTACATTCTATTAGCACAGAAAAATAGCTTGGCATCCCTATTAACTTCATCTCATTGTGAGCCTTGCACTATTATTATGGAGAAGGAGGTGGAAGGGGTAAAGCAGACAATCCAAAATTGCAACAATAACTGCGTTCTGAAACTATATATGTATGTGTGTGTGTACATCTATCTATCTCATATATATATATATATATATATATATATATATATATATATATATATATATATATATATATATATAAATAAAGGTGAGGTGCACACCGGGAGACTTTTTAAATGGTTAAAAAATTCAATACATCTTTCAAACAGGTCAACGTTTCGGTCTGTGCCTAAAGCTGGCCATAGACGCAAAGATCTGATCTTACGAATCGAGGATTCGTACGATTTTCGAACCGTGTGTGGAGAGTCCCGACATTTTTCGTCCGGCGGAGATCGTCGTTTGGTCGAACGGACAGGTTCGAAAATTTCTGTCGGCTGCTGATAATATCTCTGCGTGTATTGCCGATCGTACGATTTTCAGTGGGAGACTGTCACTAGCTTTGGTTGGACATACTGTAGATATCGTACGATTGCTGTCAGGGGCAGAACATTGCTGATCTGTTCTTTAACTAATCTGACTGGTAAGACTTTGATCTGAATGGTTAGTGGCGGGTCGGGAGATGGGAAAGTCCAATCGTACGATGATTCGTACGATCGGATTTTTGCATCTATGGCCAGCTTAAGACCTATCTCAAGACCATACACACACCATTAAAAATGTTCTATGAATAAATAGCTAATACCAATTGCACTTACCCAACCACATGCTCCCAAATGACCCATGTGATTAAAAGTTCCAGCCCTCGTTCGGGGGCTATATAAATGGATATTAGTTCTTACAACCGAGCAGTTATATATCTAGAATGCGTAAGTATCAGAAAATATTTAAGTATCAAAAAATTATCAAGAAATGTATCAAAAAGTGTATCAAAAACATGACTTGTATAGTTACACAAACTAGCAATTGGCTTCCTGTCAAGATAACATTAGTTGATTCAAAAAAACACAGAAGGGAACAATGCTTGTTTATTTGTATAGCCTTCACGGAATGCCGTGCTAATGGCTGAATGGTGTCCGTCCACATCTAAATGTAACGTTTGGTCGGTTTTGCCCACATACTGTGGACCACACGGGCATATTATTAAATATATTATGTGGGTAGTTGTACAAGTGATATGGTGTTTAATCAAAAAACGTTTACCGGTTTGTGGATGCAAAAAACTGTTACCCGGTGTTAAAATCTACAGAAAGTACAGTTCGGACACCTTAAACAACCTGGTAAATCATTACGTAGCCAAGTATTCTTTTTCTTCTGGTAACACCCTACTGGGTCAGTTTTTACCAAGAGGTCTTTAAGATTTGTGCCCCGTCCGTAGCAGTTCATAAGTTTCTCTGGAACCACCTTATTCAGACCCACATCCGCCTGGATTATGCTCCAGTGACTCCCAATCATCTTCTTGGTCATGTATTACCCAGTGGTATATTTAGTGCTATAAACAAATTTTGGGGAATTTTTTACTTCTACCTGTGGGGTTGTCACTCTGTCTCGCTAGTAGTAATGCCTGTTCTAAAACCTTGACTTGGGATAGCCTTGATCTAACTGAACCCACATATTCCTGATTTGTTGTTCAGCCAATTCCGGATTTGAATTATTCTGGAGAACCCTGCATAATTGTGAAATAGGCAGGGATTTTTTCATTGGCCTTGGATGACAACTATTGTAATGGAGAAGGACATTTTTGTCCATGGTCTTACGGAATAGTGTAAATTCAATGTGATCGTTTTGTCTCCACAATTCAATATCTAAAAAATGTATTCGATCCGTATGAATTTCATGGGTGAATTTCACAGGGCTATCAAGGGCATTCAAATCTTGGACCATCATATGGAACTCTTCCTCCGTGCCACACCAAACGATAATGACATCATTGATGTAGCGACGGAAGAAGAGTATCCGGTCTCCATATTTAGGTGCAATGGAGTGCTGCTCAAACTGGTGCATGAACAGATTGGCGTATGAGGGTGCCTTGGCTGCTGCCCCCATCGCCGTGCCAGCCACCTGTAGAAAAAAATCTAATTGAAACCAGAAATAATTCATGGTTAAGGACAATCTTTATAGCTCCAATACAAACGGAATTGGGGGACCATGGTAAAGTTCAAATTCCTCGAGTGAACACTTCACTGCCTCTATCCCAGCCTCATACGGGGTAGAGGCAGTGAGAGGCTAACTACGTTCAAACTGGCCATCCAGCATTTCATTCCAATAGGGATCACCTAGGACCTCAAGCTGTGAAGCAGATGTGGAGTATCCCTCCAATAGGTGGGAGTGTTCTGTACCACAGGTTGTAATAAAGTATCCAAATAAATACCTATTGGGTGTAATAAACATCCCCTACTCTAAACTATCGGGTGGTCCGGGGGGCTTAAGTAAACTTTTGTGGACCTTTGGCAAAGCGTACAGATTTAGACAAATAGGATACTCCTGTTTCAAGTAATCCTTCAAGGATGAATCAATTATCCCATCACACAAAGCTTTATCAAAGGTGGCCATACACGGGCAGATTAAAGCTGCCAATATCTGCCCATGTGTGGGTGCTCCCAACGGGTCCAACCGATCAATATCAGGCCAAAAATCGGGCAGCTATAGATCGGTCACGTTTGTTTTTTTGTACGATCCAGGACCGCATTGGCTAGTTGATGCGGTCCTGGGACCCGTCGGAGCGCATTCGTTGTATCTTAATCCGATCGTTCGGCCCCAGGGACGAACATTCAGATTCATCCAATATCGCCCAGCCGTTAGTGGGCATATCGGGTTAAGATCCGCTCGTTTGTCGACCTTGCCAAACGGGCGGATCTTAGTGTATGGCCACCTTTAGAGGGTCACCAGATAGTTGTCTGTAAACCTCTCTATCCAACAACTGACCGAAGATCTCATCTCTATAATCTGAGTAGTTTAGGAGCACGATACGCCCACCCTTGTCGGCTGGGCTTTTACTAAGTTTGTGTCCTCCTGACATATATATTTTTATATTTATATATCTTGCTCCTTGAAGCCAATCTGACCCAGGGACGGTGGCCAATAACCTCACTCTGGCTTTGGAGATCCAGTATGGGGTAACAAGGCTGTTATTTGGTGTTTTAAGTGACCGGCTGTTTCCTTAAAAGTCTGTGGGAGGCAATAAGGGCAGTTCCAGGTGTTTTTCCTTAGTGGAAGATCTGCCTGTAACATTAGCATTGGCCAAAATGAGGGCCTGGTATTTGGCTGGGAGAGAACAGGACTACAGAAACTAGAATGGTGGCAAATAAGAGAAGAGCAGAAAAGAATGGACAAAGAGGCACAGAAGGGAAGAGCATGAAATAAAGGGAACGGTGTATAAGAATGTTTGACCTTGAGTAGCAGGATATACATTGTACTTTACTCCCAAGCATTGTATAATATACCCTGGGAGCAAGATTGGCCTCCAGACATAAAAAAACGAAAACAATGCCGTTGTTAACAAATTTATAACTAGCTCTTCTCAGCTGTCTAGGTAGAACAAAGAGGTGGGCTTCCTTGCAGTTTGTCATTGTTTTTATCCAAACTTAAGCGCAGTGGATTTGGGTAAGCTTTATTCCTCACAACCATTTAGCATGCTATTTTTTTTTTTATATATTTTGCCCCTTAATTAACTTTCAGTTGTTGGTGGTTACCACATACAAAGCACTTATAATAGGTAGTCCATGGTCTTCATGCAGCTTGGTGCTGTTTGCTGACATTGGTGCAAATCATATGAGAGAGAATTGTGCCAGGGCCGATCTTTTCCAAAAGGTACATAGATATATGTAAGCACTACTCTTTATTTTATGTCACCTTGAATAGCATGGCTGTGCATTGCTCCTGAAATTTTAATTTGGAAAATTGGCCATGCCCTTAGTCTGCCCAAGCCCTAAAAAGTGCCAGACATGAACTAAAAGCTGTCCACTTTTGCTATGCACCCCATTTTAGGTCTTTAAAGGGGTGGTTCACCGTTAAGTTAACTTTAAGTATGTTATAGAATGGCCAGTTCAAAGCAAGTTTTCAAATTGTCTTCATTATTTATCCTTTATAGTTTTTAAATGATTTGACTTTTTCTTCTGAGTTTTTCCAGCTTTGAAATGGGGGTTACTGACCCCATCTAAAAACAAATGCTCTGACATTTTACGACATTTTATCGATATTGCTTTTATTTATTACTCCTCTTTCTATTCAGGTTCCATTCAGTTATTTATATCCATGAATGGTTGCTAGG
This sequence comes from Xenopus petersii, assembly GCA_038501925.1. Taxonomy (NCBI): domain Eukaryota; kingdom Metazoa; phylum Chordata; class Amphibia; order Anura; family Pipidae; genus Xenopus; species Xenopus petersii. The sequence continues at coordinate 30,768,847 of CM076676.1, read as the reverse complement.
GTAATTTGAACAACCAGAATTGCTTAAGTTGCAACCTGGAGAACTGTTGAATTAAAAAAAAAAAAACGATACTAACCAAAATAACCAAAAATAATAATAAATGAAAACCAATTGCAACTTGTCTCCGAATATAGCTCTCTTTATCATACTATAAGTTTATTTACAGATGAGCAATGCGCAAATGCGTTAAGGCTCCTGAGTTATTTTTTATGGTATTTATTTGTTTAAAAGAATACAGTTCACCCTTAATTCTGCTGATTACCTTGAAAGCCATGACCTATTTAAAGGGGCAGTCATATTGATGAAATGTAGGGATGGGCGAATTTGACCCGTTTCGCTTCGCCAAAAAATTAAAGTCTATAGGCGTCAAAAAAATCGTCGCGTGGCGATTTTTTTTTTGCCGAACGTCTTTTTTTTTTAAGTCGCACAACGCCATACAAGTCTATGGGCGTCATTTCCACGGCGAAACTAGTTGAAAAAATTCGCCCATCCCTAATGAAATGTATACTGTATAAGCATGGCGGTGAATGTAAGAAACTTTATCTCAGTTCTGCTTCTCTTCAACCTGATTCTTAGTCAGCTATCTGGTTGCTGAGGTCAGTGATCTTAGCAACTATAATGCGGCTTGATTTTAAAGCTAGATTTTTTTTTTTTTGCTTTTATCATTATTATTGATCTGTCCGAAAACCCATTTACAATAAAACATAACATAGCACACATAGTCACAATGTAACTGTGACTAAAGAGCAGTTTGTTCTCTCTTTATAATTGGCTTATCAGGACACTGAGAGAAATCTGAGGTTTCAGTGTTTCTTGTGACTTTGAGCTGCTGGAGATAAGTTCCAACTGTAACTGACATTATCGGCCGTATTGGTCAATGCTTGCAGTTCTATCTGAGCTGCCGTCACTTCCCTTTCCTTTTCCTTTTGTTCGGGAGCCCCGAAGCTTCTTACAAAGAGAGAAGAGAATGAACTGGCAGGGAGCACGCCCGATCCACAACAGCCAAACTTGGCAGCATTTCAATACAGAATTGCTTGAGACAGGAGCTGATGTCTTTGCAGAGTGGGGCTGGGCATCACTAGACCAACCCATCAGGTAACAATAGGACATGAAAGCAGTGGGGATTCAGTTGGAGAGACGTTTAGCCCTTCGAAGTGCAAGCTCACTTCATCTTTATTTACCACACCAAAGCCATTGTCACTTTAACCAAGAACATCACTTCCCTTCTCATCATTCATATTGCTTATCTCATTTCTTTAAATCATTCCTTAAAGGGAAGCCGAAATACAAGAAAGGAGCATTTATAAGAGAGAGAGAGATAGAAAACAGCATCAGTGTCTAATGTGATTGAATAAGATTTTCCTGCAACATGACTGGATGAGATCAGAAGGTTTCTAAATCTGACTGGTGGCATGGAAAAGTGTAACATCTGATCCCCATGTGATACAATAAATATTTAATAGAGTTGGATATTGTAGTAAAAGTTGTACTAGGAGGGTAAATCTTTATTACTAGTCTAGTAATCCAGTGCTAATTACTAGTCAGTTGCTAGGGGTTGCTAGACCTTGGCAAACTTTATGGTGCTGATTAGCAAAGATAAATAAGATTGTATACCTTTTACTAGATAAACCCCCATATGTAGTAACAGCAACTGGTAGTGTTTGAATATGTTTTGGCTTTCAACTCTCTCATCTGGAGTTAGGGTTGCCACCTGGCCGGTATTTTTTTTTTCCAGAAAAGGTGGCAACCCTAGTGTAGTCTAAATTGTTCCCTGGTTTCTAGGGTCCCATTTACCCCAAAAATATTGCAGCAGTACAAACAAAAATGATAAACCGGAGTAAGATAAAAAAAAACCAAAAAAGAACCTTATTTAAATTATTGAAATGCAGATAAGGAGTGACAGAAGCCACATTCTTAACATCCCTCCCTTGTTTAGTCAGTTAGCAAAGTATATAGATGATCATTTGGCCAGTGTAAGGCTAGGGCGACTATAATGACTCTGTGTGACCTTATCTGATGTAGATGGCTCCACTTTAATGCTGAACAGGATGCTTTGGCAATAAGAATCTTACTACATAATCAATTTTGTTGTTTAGCAGCCCTTTTTTTTAGAGTGGCCTGGTAGGAAATATTTGAAGTACACAATTCATTGCAATAAGTAGTTTTTCAACTGTAACAAGCCCTTCACTCCATATCAACATTTATGTGGTTGCTGTGGAAGAATTGCTGGGCTCTTTCTTTTAACTGCTAGATAGTATGAGTTGTTTTTTCCAGATTAGCATACTCGGCCATTGCTTTCAATAGCTAACTGCCTTTGATATACTCTTGTATGTGGAAAGGAGATGAGCCACATCATAGCTCATTGTGTCTGAAGTCAAACCAAAATCTTCCTCTTTCCTTTGGCATCTGTTTTTACAGGATCCTGACCTCTCCCAGGCTCTTACTGAGACACAATACATGCAGTTTCCCTTCACCCCCATATGCTAAAGAATAGGGGTTCCTTTTGTTCCACAACTAAGATTTCGGACTTGAAAGGGATACATATGTCAATTGCCAAACTTGTCTTCCATGGCCATGTGGCTATTTATAATATTTTTCAGCACATTGCTGAAAATGTGCATGAATGAGCATGTGCTCCCAACCCAAAAGAAAAACTGCCTTACCTATATCTGGCTGAAAATCATCCAGATATCTATTGGTCAGGATTAAAAATTCCATTGGAGGATGACTGCGTTGGAACCGATGGGTGCACCTAGGCCTGCAGTATGATCCAAACCTTTGCCCCCATGCTAGCTGTTGTATCAGCACTCGTGGGTGGCCAAATCGGACCCACCCATTTAGCTTTTTTATTCTACAGTTATTGTAGCATTATATTCCTTTATAGGGCGTACATTTTCTGTAATACTTTACATTGAAACCAGCCCCTACGCCACTGGAACTTAGTCTTGAGATACCTTTCACACACACACCACACTAAGGTTTTTTTTTCAGAAGTCACTTACCAAGGCCTGTGGTTTCAGTTTTTTTTTCATTTTAGTGGAAGGAGTGCCCATTGGAAGGCCACGTAAATATAAATAGAACTGCAGCTCTTCATGGCAGTAATGCTAGCCACTGAGTCACCTTGCTGACCTATTTCTTGTCTCTGTCATGTTTTTCGGCTTTCATAAATACGCAAGTATATTTGTTTTGTTAGCATGGATTCTTAACCTATTGGCAGGCATCATAAATGGATCCCAGTGCCGTTTGGAGTGGGTCTCCATGATCCCTTTTAATAATCTTAAATTTCTTCTTACAGTACAAAATAGTACAGGTATGGGATTCTTTATCCAGAAAGCTCCTGGATTATGGAAAGACCATCCTTCATAGACTCCATTGTAATCAAATCATTCACATTTTCATAAATGATTTCCTTTTTCCTCTAATAATAAAACAATACATTGTACTTGATCCCAACTATTGTAAGATGCGCCGGGAGATTACCACAGGCTCTTACCTCCCGGTGCGTCTCTCCATGTCTTCCGGGTTCCTCACGCACCTCGGTTAGCGGCAAATGACGCTGGTGTCATTTTGTCAGCGCGTGACACACGTTTTGACGCCGAGCGTCATGATGCCGTGTTTCGGCGCCGGATTTGAATTTTGCCTCCAAATCCAATTCTCCATTTTGACAGTGTCCAAGCTGGCTTCTGTTTACAGATCCTTCGGAAGGGTTTATACTATGTTTGAATTCCCGGTTTTTGACTCCTGCCTGATTATTGACTTCCATTCCTGCTGCCTGCCTTGACCCTTTCACCTGATCTTTGACTACGTTTTGCCTAATTCTAACTGGTACCTCATTTTGGACTGTTGTACGCATTACCAGTGGCGTAACTACCGGGGAGCAGGGGGTACTTTTGGACCAGGGCCTGCACCCCACAGGGGCCCCCCCCGGCAGATTCTAGGTTCTGTAGCAGAAAGCCCGGGGCCCCAAAAGGGCGCCGGAGAACCCCAGAATCCACAGGGGTGCCCTGTGCATCCGAGTGTACCCCCAGCTTCTAAGGGTCCTAACAGATGAGTAGGGTTGCCACCTTTTATATTTTTTTTTACCGGCTGCTGGGGCGGGGCCTCAAAAGGGGCGTGTGTGACGTCAAAAGGGGCGTGGCATCAAAAGGGGCCGGGCCGCGTAACGGAGACTCGCGGACGCTAGAAGAGGCAAAGAAAAAGGTAAGTTGCAGGGGATTGGGGGCAGGCCGAGGGCTCCTTTTGATCGTATTACAAATTTACTGGCAGCTACATTGCCGGTAAATTTGTAATACCGGCCTCGGCCTTGGCAGGTATTTTACCGGCTAGGCCGGTAAAATACCGGCCGGATGGCAACCCTACAGATGAGTATGTTACAGATATAATTAATTCTTATTGGATACAAAACAATTGGGTTTCATTAATGTTTAAATTATCTTCTTTTTTTTAGCAGTATGGAGAAATACCCCTTATCCAGATAACCCCATCCCAAGCATTCTGGACAGCAATTCCCATACCTGTAATTATAATAAGCAGCATAACTTATTCTAAAGCAAGCTGTAAAGCTGATCTGCTAGACTAATGCTGCATTGTGCTGATTTTTGGTTACTGTCCCGGCCGGGTGCAGGTACATGGAGCAGATTTTGGCACCAAAAAGCATGAGTATGGAATCTATTGGTGAAAAACACTGTGTCCCTGCACCCAGGCTGGTGTCGGGTGCAGTAGCAGGAGATAAGGCTGATTCCAGCAACGGGGCTAGATCATGGCCTGTGGCTTTAGCCTTACCAATTTGCGGTCCCTGAGAAAATGGTTAAAAAACACTGTACTACATCAAGCAGATATAAAATATACAAACCATGCTGAAAAAAGGAACTGAGCACTCATTATTACACAGCATGCAGAAAGTACGTCTTATGGATTGCATTAAAGAATTCTTTTGTTTTCCCTGTGAGAAATGAATTTAAGAGTTTTGTGAGAACAGGCCTTGGGAAAAATAAGTAACCATTGTCTTTAATAATATGTTGTCTGTGAACTCATTATGATTCATAATGTGGCGCCTGTCTGCGAGTAAGGCTAATACATTTCAGTGGATTTTCACAAATATTTTCTTGTTACAATTTGAGGAACTAACACTTTTGCAAGATTGTTTAAAAAGTAACAACTAGGAGTTTGGTAAATGCTGCTTTCAATCGCAACTGTTTTTATAAATAACTTTAAAGGGACACTGTCAAGGAAAAAGCATGTTTTTTCCAAACACATCAGTTATAGTGCTGCTCCAGCAGAATTATGCACTGAAATCCATTTCTCAAAAGAGCGAACATATTTTTTTTATATTCAATTTTGAAATCTGACATGGGGCTAGACATTTTGTCAGTTTCCCAGCTGCCCCAGTCATGTGACTTGTGCTCTGATAAACTTCAGTCCCTCTTTACTGCTGTAAGTTGGAGTGATATCACCCCGCTCCCTTTCCCAACAATGGGAAAAACATTGGGAAGGTAACCAGATAGCAACTCCCTAACACAAGATAACAGCTCTCTGGTAGATTTGAGAACAGAACTCAATGGTAAAATCCAGGTCCCACTGCGACACATTCATTTGTAACATTGAGTAGGAGAAACAACAGCCTGCCAGAAAGCCGTTGCATCCCAAAGTGCTGGCTCTTTTTGAAAGCACATGACCAGGCAAAATGACCTGAAATGGCTGCCTACACACCAATATTACAATAAAAAAAAAAAAAAGAATTGCTGGTTCAGCAATGACATGTTATATGGTAGAGTGAATTATCTGCAGTGTAAACAGTGTAATTTAGAAAAAAAACGACATCATAAAAATCATGACAGAATCCCATCATGATTTTAATAGTGTCGTTTTTATTTCTAAATTACACTGTTTACACTGCACTGTTTACAATATAAAATTGTATTCCTGAACCAACAGGTGTATAAATATTTTTCAGATGTAATATTTGTGTGTAGGCAGCCATCTAAGTGCATTGTGCCTGATCCTGCACTTTCAGAAAGATCACGATGGAACTGCTTTTTAGACAGACCATTTTTTCTCCAACTCAATGTAACTGAAGGAATCGCAGTGGGACTAGGAATTTTATTGTGTGCTATTCTTATATCTACCAGGGAGCTGTTATATGGTCACCTTTCCATTGTTCTGCTGAAGGGCTGCTGGTAGGGGAAAGAGAGGTTTTGATTATCACTCCAACTTGCAGTAAAGAGTAACTGATGTGTATTAGAGCACAAGTCATATGACAGAGGTCACCTGGGAAACTGAGATGTCTATTCCCATGTGAGATTTCAAAAATAAATATAAAAAAAATCTTTAAAAACAAAAAAAGGATTCCAGTGCAAAATTCTGCTGCAGCATTGTTAACTGATGCATTTTGTAAAATATAATGTTAAGTTGATACAGATCAACTAATTACTGTCATTTTTATTTACTATATAACATGATTGTTGCAGATGACACCATCAGTTCTCATAACCTTTGTATGCACTTTATAGATCCCTAACCCCTAATATCATCATGTGCATTCAGCTAAATCTTAATTTTATGGCAGAAGGATCTTTGTAATGGAAGAAAATCCCTTTAGATCATATATATATCTATCAAACTAGATATAATTCCAAATCACTTTTATTTTTAGCTTGCTCTTGTCTGAACAGAACAGTGTAACTTGCACATTAAATAGGTGCTAGGCTACATGGTATTCTGAATTATACTCGTACAGTAATATTGACCTTCTTTTGAGACTGGATCTCAACTAATCTAATGTGTGATCTGTTAGTGGCATGGATCTGATTCTGTGCCCCAGAATAAATCAGAGCAAAAGCTAGAAGAGACAATTGATATTGTATGATCTGCTTCCCCCTAGGAGATCATCACTATGCTATACCCATCCCAAATTTCTTTTGCTTATTTTATCTTTTACTGGCACAAATCAAACTTATACACACATTCTTAATTTTGTTATTGTTTTTTTTTTTTTGTCAGGTGTGTACTGGATTGAACTCTGAAAATGATCTATTGGCACTTTGCTTTGTGAGTAACCTTCTGTGTGGCCACCAAGGTCCACGATGTCTTCTGTCGAACAAGAAAATTTGGACATTGTTGACTGGCTATCTGCTATCCATCTTGAGAGATACCAGGACAGTTTCAAACAACATGGCTATCAAAAGGTGAGAGATATTCTCACACTTGACAACAGAGACCTCCAGCAAATTGGCATTGCTGCTACAGGCCATAGGAAAAGAATTATGAGTCGTCTGAGACACTGTTCTGGAGAAGCTTGGCCTAATGTAGGTAGTCTGGAGAGGGTAGAATCTCAGGAGATTTTCTTTAGAGATGATAAAGATGACAACATGTTTCAAAGAAACATAGACAAAAGGATTATTGAAGAAATTGGTAACAGAGACAATGCAGAAAATGCCAATGCAATAAAGACTAGTTGGGAATCTACTATAAAACCAGTTCCAAAACCTAGAACTGTGTTTAATAAGACTACAGCCGCAATGCATAAAACTCATCTTATATCTCCATATACAATATCACCGTCTACATCATCTACTTATCTGGAAAACCATACAAATGTTGCTGGAAACATTTTTCAACAGGAAGCTTTTGTTTTCAGAGGAAGCAGCTTGGATTTAGAGGAATATAACTCATTAACAGGGCAGCAGCCAGAAAGGGTGGACCTGGAGGTTGGGACTCAGAAGCATTCATCCACTGGGGCTGGGAAACCTTTTCATCCCTTTCCATCCCTCCCTGTGCGACAGAACAAAAGGGTTTCTCTGCCTGGCTCCTTAGACCAAAGAATCTTTGTACAGATGGAAGCTGATACGACTCCATGTTCTCCTCTATCAGCTATGCCTTCCTTTGCTGGAAATGAAGAGGAAGTCACCTCTTTCTCAACCAGCCCTCCTTCTCCTCAGGAAACGCTAACAATGATATCCAATGAAATCTATTCTGGGTTTGATCAGACAGCTGCTACTGTCAATTGGACTCCAGACATTGACACATCAACGAATAATCTAAGTTTAAAACCTCCTGACTTTAGAAAGCATGAAGCTTCTTCAGCCCCAGAAAGAATAAGGTATGTCTTTATTTTGTATTTCCCATTTATTCATATGGGGTATGTAGGATAATAAGCCCAGAAACCCTAGACACCAGTGTGTTTGTTAATGATGTCAAAATGATTTTGTATTGTATTTTTCTAAACTTTTTCTGTTTAATCAGTCTAAATTGTCCTAGACTGATATCCCCTTGTGTTGATTGATTAGTTTATAAGCTGTACATACATATATATATATTTATCTCTACATTTGTCATTTTGAACAATGTGGTTCGTTGGCCCTTTTGACATTGTGTTTCTAGAATCCTTTTCATTTTCTACTTACTGTATGTCTCTAGATACAAAAATGCCTATATCATAACAATACAAAAAATCATATAGAGTATTCTTCAAATAAAACAGAAATTAAATAGTTGTTTCTTTTTTTAAAGAAGCCATTACACCACCAGTTTCAGTTAATTATAAATCATAGATCTCCTTTGTGCCTTTTCTGTAGTGTCATATGGGATTTGTGAGAACCATTCCAAAGTGGATAGAATAAGGTTAATCCATTTTCTGAGAATAGGGGGCTCCTAGAGATAAGTGAGCGAAAGGAGCCAAGGATGGAAGTCTTGGATCGCTTCCTGGAGCCAATGCTAGAGGAAAGGGTGGAGGTTATGCTACAGCTGCATTTAGACAATTGTAGGAAGTCTTGACCTTGCTGAAATTATTTAATGGCTTTGCATAATGTGCTAATGGCAAAAACTACAGCCAAGCAATGCCTGCTTTAGAGCGCATCTTGCATGCATTTTTGATGTTAAAATAAGAAAAGAAAGTTTCTCTTTAGCCATCTGCCTTACCATTCTTTGCATGGATATTAGGTACTGGTGCAGCAGGATCAGTGTGGATTCATATTATCGTGACTAGCATTTATAGCTGATTAGTGGCTGCTTCGTTTAGATCACCAGAGATGAGGAAGTCTGCCTCTCTAAAACCAACCCAAACGAGGAAAGCACCGTCCCCAACACAAGGATGGAAAAGAGATGGTGTTTCACCAAGGCCTGCACCAATAGGCAATTCCGATTCACCACAAGTGTCACGGGTGAAGAACACAGCTACAGTGAGACCACTGCCAATAGGTAACAATGTTCAGCTAACTGCAAATCAGAGGAGGAACACTACATCCCCAACAGTGATTACAGCACCTATGGCTTGCATTGCTTCATCTCTAAGGCCAAATCCAGTCGGGGATTCTGGTTCTCCAAGGCTGCCTCCAAAAACACATGCTGCTTTTCCACGTCCTCGACCAATTGGACATTCTGCTTCTCCAAGACTGCCCCGTTTAAACAGCTCGAATGCAAACGTGGTTGACAACACTAAAAGCAATGGTTTTCCTGTAACAACCTTGACTAACATGTCCGCAGTTAAGCTAGTAAAGAAAAAACCTTTTGTACTGAAACACGAAGCAATGAAAAATACAGCACTTCCAAAACAGAAAATAGTCCCAAAAAATCAAACATCATTGGATGATCTAAGCAACTTGGCTGAAGCTTCTGCTCAATTGAACAATGAATTTGAGCAGAGGCCAGTTCCAGTTGGGAATGTTTGCTCACAGAGTCAAGCTCCTCCAAAATCATCTTTTATGAGATATTCTACTCCACCAAAGCCGTATGTGTTAAAAAATGGTTCTTCCATATACTCCACGCCTACGAAAATACCATCAAGGTTAGGTGAAGCAGAACAAGAATGCTCCACTAAATCGGTCACAGCTGAAAACTACATATTAAAGCGTCCCACTCCACTTGGAATTTCCCCATCATCAACACTAAAAAAGTCAGTAAGTGGTAAACCTGCACTGAAGGCTCCTTCTGTAAATCCAGCACCAGTCAACCCATCCAAACTACATTTAGGACAGTGTTCATCGCCTCAAGGATCAACTGAATATTCTGTACCAAAAATTAAATCAAGTACTTGTGTGTCGAGGATAAAATGCATTGGGAATATTAACACACAAAAACTAAAGAGCAAAAAAGATTTGTACCCCACGGCAAAGGAAATGGAACTATCAGCAACAGAAAAGAAAAACGGAGGTGGGAGTAAAGTTTCTCCAAAACAAAAGGCAGTAGAAAAACACAATTTATCAATCCAGAAATCAGCAGGAAGTGTTACTTTCCAGAGGCCAAAGCAAGCAGGAAATACTGCCTTGCAGTTGCCAAAAAGCAAGAATGCTGTGTCACCAACGAATGCTATACATTCAAGCAATGCTTTATCAGGATCAAAGGTTTCTTCTGATACAAAACCCCAAGGCAGTATTTCTTCATCATTGTCAAAAGTAATGAAAAACATTCCTCCATCAAAACTGAAACTTAAGGACAATGCTCCTTCTCCAACAACAAAACCATCACCTATCAAAACCACTACCAGGTCGCCGCCTCTGGGAATTATAACCTCAACCACATCCAAGCAGGGTGGAAAGATGTCCTCAGATCACGGGAAACCTGTGGGAAATTGTAACAGAGCCCAGCCGAAAACCATAACTAGTCAAATTTTACCAAGGCTATCATTTATGCAGAAAAAAAGCACAACAAAAACAGCACTTCTAAAGGATTCCTCCAAAGCAGGAGAAAATAACTATCTACTTTCTTGTCCAGGCAGGGCAAATCCACCTCAAGAGGATGTCATGGAACCGGATAATATAAATCTTTACCAGAAAACTCCAGGCATAGAGGACAATGACGACTCCCAATGGTATGGTGACACTTCATGGAGTTTAACTGATGAATCTTTAAGATCTGCACTTTTAGCGAACGCCTCTGCCTTTAAACCAATACAAGACGAGCACTTAGTTCTTGTGCGGCCTAGGTTAATGGAAGATGCTTTAAATAATGTAGCCCTTGAGTATCAATATAGGACTTCAAAAGATGTATAGGAATCCAGCTCTCTGAGTTGTAATGGGAAGTGAAATGTACTGCTTTAAAGCCTCTTGTGATCAACACAGGCAATAGGATGAAAAAGAAGAAGAAACAATTTGTCGTGATTACAGCCTCTCTATGTGGGAAATATCAGCACTATTTATGCACAAGAATATATTAAGGTGCTGCAGGGCTGATGCTGGAGGTCCTTTGTTTCTTATACTGTGCAAATTCATGGCTGGTTTCCTGTACATTCACTGAAGGCATCAATGTATATCTCGTAGTAAAGTCTTTAATAGATCAATTCCTTTATTTGTTGTATTCAAAGCACTTGCTGTTGTTATGGCTAGGAGTGTGTGAAGTCTGCATTATATTTTGCATTCTTTGATAAAATAACTATTTAATATATGAAAAGTAATGTAAACAGATCAGTGCCTGGCAATGCTAGCCGGGCGCCCCAGGCAACCCAGCTGGCCACATTGTGTGGATGGCCCAGCATCAGCACCAACTTAAAGGAACTGTAACATCATACAATTAAAGTGTTTTAAAGTAATACAAGTATAATGCAGTGTTGCCCTGCACTGGTAAAACTGTTGTGTTTGCTTCAGAAATGCTGTGTAGCAATGGGGGCAGCCATTCAAAGGAGAAAAGGCTCAGGTTACACAGCAAATTAGCTCTGTAGAACATAATGGTGTTATCTGTTATCTACTATTTAACCTGTGCCATATAGCCTTTTTTCAATTTCCACCATTGCTACACAGCAGCTTGTTTAAATAAGTGCAGGGCAACAGTGCATGATAAATTCATTACTTTTAAACCCTTTAATTTTTTGTTGTTGCTGTTCCTTTAACCTCCCTCAGTGGCGGACTAATGGTAGGCTACTTATGAGGTACGTGCCTGGTGCACCCCCCCCAAGCATGGCGCCCTAGGCACATGCCTCTTTTGCCTGCCCTGAAAACGAGGAAATTGTTCCTATTTTTATCAGTAGTGAATTTGTATGTTTCACTACACAGTCAGTTTAAGAAATATTGTTTTGTGATAATATAGGTTCAAATCTGATAATAGGGAAGGTGCAGTGTGTCCCTGATGTTGCACAACATTTCTGTATATAATAATGTCTGTTTTGTGCCCAGCATTGCATTGCAATCATGTATATAATGTGACAGTGATGTAGTGTACATTACTGAGCTGTATATGATAATACAGTTCCATCCTGTTTGTTATAATTTAATCATTCCCCAGTATACAGTACATAGCTTCATATCCACCCTTAGAATACCTATAACAGCTCATATTTTAATATAACACTCATACACTCTGACCCTGGCTGTGGTGATACCTGTGTTGTGTCTCTGCCATGCCATTTTGCTCCCATGCAAACGCACAGCACTTGATTATCCAACCATAGTAATCTGCAATGATTAACTCGCCTCTTATCAGAACTTTCGGGTTTTCGTCTGTGAAATCTTTCTGATTCTACAAGCTTCAGACACTGCACAGAATCAATGTGTTGGTATTAGTGCTGTGGTTCACCTTTAAGTTAGCTTTTAGTATGTTTATAGAATGGCATATTCTAAGCAACTTTTCAATTGGTCTTCATTTTTTTAATCATTTGCCTTTTTTTCTATTTCACTGAGCCATTTAAAAAAAAAAAAATGCTCTGTGAAGCTATGCATTTATTGTTATTACTACTTCCTATTAGTCATCTTTCTATTCTGGCCCTCTCCTATTCATATTCCAGTCTCTTCTAGGGATGCACCGAATCCACTATTTGGGATTCGGCTGAATCCTTGGTGAAGGATTTGGCCGAATACCGAACTGAATCAGAATCCGAATTTGCATATGCAGGAAAGAAAAAGTGGAAAAAAATCCTTCTTTTGTGACGAAAAGTCACGCGATATCCCTACCCACCCCTAATGTACATATGCAAATTAGGATTTGGTTTGGCCAGGTACAATGATTCGGCCGTATCCGAATCGTGCTGAAAAAGGTCAAATCCCGAACCGAATCCTGGAGCTGGTGCATCCCTAGTCTCTTCTTCAAATCAGTGCATGGTTGCTAGGATAATTTGGACTCTAGCAGCCAGATTGCTCAAAATGCAAGCCAGAGAGCTGCTGAATAAAAAGCTAAATAGAATTTTTCAGAATTTTTTTCTCTGCATCATACTGAAAGCTAATTTAAAGGTGAACAAACCCTTTAGAATAATCACACAAAAATGTGTAATGATGAAAATTAGGGATGAGAAAGGGGAGCTGATTTAGGGGTAGAGAGTATGGGTACAAACACTTTACTACTAAATATGCTGTTCAACATGGCCTTAAGTTGGCCTTTGTTTCACTGTAATGCTTACTAGTAATATGCCATTGCCTATGGTTTTATTAAACAGCTTTGTAGCACTATTCTGTACTCTGGTGTACTGTGCTGGAGATGTAGTTTGTGTGAATATAATTGGCCCAATACACTTTGAACCCTGGGACTTTTTATATTTACAGCGTTTTAATTCAAAGTAAAATATGTCCACAAAATAAAAATAGGCTGTTGCTGGGAGTTATATTTCCACAAAGCCGGTTGGGGCACAGTTTGACTTTTGTTTTTTTTAAATGCTCTAAAAAATTGTAAGTTGTCCATAATGTAAATATAATACATTTGGTTTCACGTTGCGTCTTAAGACAACTGTATATGAATGAACTTGCATTTACAATAAAACATGCTGGAACATGGAATCTCTGTTTTTTGCATTTTATGAAAAGGACGGTTTTGGCGACAATGGACAAATGCCACTGACTGCATATTAGAGCCGTGCTCCCATTATATAACCCATTTCTTTTGAAAACTGCCTGCGAAATAAACCTGCTGACGAGCTGCTTTTAACAGGATGTGGCACAATAAGGAAGAGTTGTGTAGTTTCCTTATTAATTTTCAGTGTAAAAACATTTTAAGGGCTATCACACATTTCCCATAATACAGGCATTCTTAACCTTTCGGTTGCCTCCCAAAATAATGAAACCCTTCCCATGCTTTTAAGGATCTCCTTTAAAGTATTTGTTCACCTTTTAATTAACTTTTTATTTATGATGTAGAGAGTGACATTCTGAGACAGTTTGTGATTGGTTTTCATTTTTTATTATTTGTGGTTTTCAAGTTATTTAGCTTTTTATTCATCAGCTTAAAAGGCAATATGGTCCAGATTACCCTAGCAACCATGTATTGATTTGAATAAGAGACTGGAATAGGAATAGGAGAGGCCTGAATAGAAAGAGGAGTAATAAAAAGTAGCAATTACAATACATGTGTAGCCTAACAGAGCATTTGTTTTTAGATGGGGTCAGTGACACCCCCATTTGAAAGCATGAGAGCCAGAAGAAAAAGACAAAACAATTATAAAAAAAGAAATAATGAAGACCAGTAGAAAAGTTGCTTAGAATTGGCCATTTTGCAATATACTAAACATTAAGGTTCTGGCAACACGGGCAGATTCGGGGAGATTAGTCGCCAGGCAAATCTCCTCTTCTTCGCTGTGACTAATCTATGAAACTAAGCGCTTCATTTTCCGAACATGTCCTAGTTTCCTCGTGAGGCAATTACGGACTATTTTGGAAAAAGAAGCTTTGCGTGTTCCTTCCCCCCAGGAGATTTACAGTTACATTTTAGCCGACGGAAGGCAGGGAAAGGCAGATCGGGGAGATTAGTCGCCGTGAAGAAGAGGAGATTTGCCGTCTGGATACTAATCTCCCCGAATCTGCCCGTGTGGCCAGACCCTAACTTCTTAAAGTTAACGTAACCACCTCTGACTTCAACTACAAATCTGTTTTTTTTTTTTTAAAGGTTGATCTTTGACATCCTTGATCCTTCACTAGACACCACCCCTTTAATATGGTCTATTTAGTTAATACCATGAGGTATACCATGGCCCCTCTTGTAAAATGTAAGAATATTAAAGTCAACTGGAATTCCATGACCTGTATAAAATGGGATACTCCTCTGATGCCTTATATCCTTAAAAAAAATAAATAAATAAATAAATATATATATATATATATATATATATATATATATATATATATATATATATATATATACAGTCATATGAAAAAGTTTGGGAACCCCTCTTAATTCTTTGAAGTTTTGTTTTTTAATGTAGCAACCTCCTTTTAATATATAACATGCCTTATGGAAACAGTAGTATTTCAGCAGTGACATAAAGTTTATTGGATTAACAGAAAATATGCAATATGTATCATAACAAAATTAGACAGGTGCATAAATTTGGGCACCCAAACAGAGATGTTACATCAATACTTAGTTGAGCCTCCTTTTGCACTTTTTTAACTCAATTTTTGTCTCATCAGTCAAAAGCACTTTGTTCCAAAATGACTGTGACTTGTCTAAATGAGCTTTTGCATACAACAAGCGACTGTTTGTGGCAGAAAGGGCTTCTTTCTCATCACCCTGCCATACAGATGTTCTTTGTGCAAATTGCGCTGATTTGTAGAACGATGTACAAATACACCATCTGCAGCAAGATGTTCTTGCAGGTCTTTGGAGGTGATCTTTGGGTTGTCTGTGACCATTCTCACAATCCTCCACATATGCCGCTCCTGTATTTTTCTTGGCCTGTCAGACCTGGGTTTTACAGCAACTGTGCCTGTGGCCTTCCATTTCTTGATTACATTCCTTACAGTTGAAACTGACAGTTTAAACCTCTGAGATATCTTTTTGTAGCCTTCCCCTAAACCATGATACTTTGTTTTCAGATCTTTTGAGAGTTGCTTTGAGGATCCCATGCTGTCACTCTACAGAGGAGAGTCAAACAGAAGCACAACTTGCAATTGGCCACCTTAAATACCTTTACTCATGATTGGACAAACATACCAGTAATGAGCAGTTACATGCATTACATTCAAATTAGCAAAATTACAAGGGTACCCTTATTTTTTCACAGCCAGTTTTTCACATTTGATCTAATACTATACAACTGAATTCTGCTTCACTAAAAATCTTTGTTCAGAAAACACCCCAATAATCAGATGTTCCTGGGAAATGAAAGACCTACCACTGTTATCTTTTTTGTTGAAAGTGGAGTCAATTATTATTCAGGCTGAGAGGGGTTCCCTAACTTTTTCATATGACTGTATGGGCTAATTTAGGCTTTCATCTGTGTTGTTGTTCTTTTTTTTAATTGTCATTCACTGTTACCATGTAAACACAGACAATAGGGTGTATTGTAATTTAAAGGTTAGTAATTGAAAGATGCATACTGTATATCATTTTATGAAACATAGGTGGCAATTATAGTGTACAAAAATATGTACAAAATAACCCTTTATACAAAATAACAAGGCTCTTGAATAACCTATAACATGTACCCTTGTCATTGGTATATGTTGATCTTATTAGTGATGCAACCTTGAAGATCTGTGAGCAGGGAAGGGGCGGGAGGCATACAATGGCAGTTGCAGAGTATTTTGTGACATTTTACTTTAAATAAAGCTTTGCTGTCCGCTTCTGCTTTCCTCACGGGGCATCTTGGAAGTTGTAGTATTTCTGCACACATCCCTACAGGAGCCCAGCGATATTAATGATGCAATGGAAACAGCACACTGTTATAGACTGTAAACAGCAGCAAAGTTTCATAGGAGTGTTGGTTTAAAAGAAGAATCTATACTGATTTTATGTAAATACGTTACTTTACGTTTGTATTTATGTCTAATTAAATCTCTTTTATGTAAAATGTAAATGCATCTGTATTGCTTTTGTCAGCCTCTATGATCCTTTTAGATAACCAAGCAGTTCTAATGTCAATCAGGTACATAGGCAGCTCTGTCTCCTTTAGCAAAGCAATTGACTCGACCCTGTAAGCACATTTTTCAACTGGTGCAGAAGAGCCTAAATGTACCCCAGCAGCAGGCTTCCAATTAGGGATTCACTGAATCCTTCTGCCCAGCCGAACCGAATCCGAAGTCCTTGTTTGCATATTCAAATTAGGGGTGGGGAGGGATATCGCTTGACTCTTACGCACAAAACAAGGAAGTAAAAAAGGGTTTCTCCTTCCCGCCCCATAATTTGCATATGCAAATTAGGATTTCAGTTCGGTATTCGGCCAAATCTTTCGCAAAGAATTTAGGGGTTCGGCCGAATCCAAAATAGTGGATATTCAGCGCATCCCTACTTCCAAGAACTTCAAACTTAATTGCCAGATTACACCAGAACTACCAGTTTCTCATCCTAAAATAATTGTAGCACCAGCAGTTGTAAGCCTGAAAATTCAAGATATTATAAAGAGTAGGGATGCACCGAATCCACTATTTGGGATTCAGCCGAAACCTTTGTGAAAGATTTGGGCGAATACCGAACCAAATCCTAATTTGCATGTGCAAATTAGGGGCAGAAAGGAGAAAAAGTGGGACATTTTTTTTTTACTTCCTTATTTTGTGACGAAAAGTCAAGCAATTTCCCTTCCCATACTAATTTGCATATGCAAATTAGGATTCGGTTCCGCCAGACACAAGGATTTGGCCGAATCCGAATCTTGCTGAAAAAGGTCAAATCCTGGCCGAATCCCGAATCCTGGATTCGGTGCATCCTTAATAAAGAGTAACAATAAAAGTGTAGCCTCATAGAGCACTGGTTTTTTGGCTGCTGAGGTCAGTAACCCCCATCTGAAAGCTGGAAGAGTCAGAAGAGGAAGCCAAATTATTACAAAACTACAAAGAAATGAAGACCAATTTTATAAAATACTAAAAGTCAACCTGATGGTGAGCCACCCTTTTAATTGTACTTTCATGCATATAATTCATTGGCTGGAACTTCCATGCTTGGTTTCACTTTTTGGGAAAAATGCCTCCTGGCCAAAGAATTGACCTCACAGGCTGATCCTCCCCCACTGTAGCATTTAAATGGGAGGGAGCACCGGGACAAGGACGATAAGGGTAAATGTCAACACAGACAAATGTTGATACTGATTGTAGTAATGTGAGCCTATAAGGGAGAGTAAGAAAGGGGAGCAGTTCAAGTCAAAAAGCAGGGGGAGAGAGGAAGTGGAATACCAAGAGAGGAGGAAACTGTTGCAGGGAAAGAACAGAGGAAACAATGGAATCAGGCTCTCACACTCTTCCGCAGTAATGTTGAATCAAACTGCAATGAGCCTTTCTGTTTGTCACGTTCAGAACGAATGAGAATTTTCCCATAAGCTCATTATTCTGTGGGTCATATATTTTGGCCCTTTCACTTGCAAGCCCCTTGTTTCCAACATGATATACGTGTTCCAGAGCTATTTGTTATACATTTACTGTATGGCTCATGCTGCTCTACCCTGGGACCTATTTAAACACCGTTGAGTTTTGTAGACTCTCTTGTACAAGCACACATCATTATTCTTACAGTAGGAATGCACGACCCCCACTCATATACTGCCATTGCCGATTTTTCTAGTTTTCACCACTGAGCTGCTGTGCTTATAGCATTTGAAAGACACTGAGAAAAAGATTAGAAAAGAAACGCAGTTCTATCTCAAGATAAGAAATGTTTTTGGGTCGTTTTCCATTGCTTCATATTAGCTGAGATTGATCAATAGTGTTATGAGGTTGCCAATGGAAAAACAGGGTCAGACTGATGTACCAGAGGATTTCCTGGTGGGGCCTAGGCCATAATGGGCACCAGCTTGGGACAGTTCCCATATTACTTTTTTATTTTGCCTCTAATGGGCACCAGCATGGGACAGTTCCCATATGACTTCTTTATTTTGCCTCTAATGGGCACCAGCATGGGACATTTTCCATATGACTTCTTTATTTTGCCTCTAATGGGCACCAGCATGGGACAGTTCCCATATGACTTATTTATTTTGCCTCTAATATGCACCAGCATGGGACAGTTCCCATATGACTTCTTTATTTTGCCTCTAATGGGTACCAGCATGGGACAGTTCACATATGAGTTTTTTATTTTGTCTCTAATGGGCACCAGCATGGGACAGTTCCTATATGACTTATTTATTTTGCCGCTAATGTGCACCAGCATGGGACAGTTCCTATATGACTTATTTATTTTGTCTCTAATGGGCACCAGCATGGGGCAGTTCCTATATGACTTCTTTATTTTGCCTCTAATGGGCACCAGCATGGGACAGTTCACATATGAGTTTTTTATTTTGTCTCTAATGGGCACCAGCATGGGGCAGTTCACATATGAGTTTTTATTTTGCCTCTAATGGGCACCAGTATGGGACATTTCCCATCTGCATTTTTTATTTTCATTTTAATCGTGAAAAACCCAGTTTTTTTTTTTATATATATATATCGACCTTGTACATATTTTACTGAGCCTGAAGCCTTGATGTACTTTATTGTACTTTTACTTCTAGGTGGATTCATCCATTCCATTCATTCATTTGGTTGCTGAACCTCTCCTGGTTAGCCATGACACGGATTCATAACCTCTAGTTGTTTACCCAAAAGCAGGCCTCTTGGTTGTGTCTCCATGACACCCCATGTACTACAGAGATTACTTTCCTACCATAGAAACTGTGTAACTAAAATGAGTTACAAACCATATACAGCTCAGCTAAAATGTGGTCATGATTTTGCTCTGTGTAACTAAAATGAGTTGCCTAAAATAAATTTTTGATCATTTCAGGTCCTAAACCCGACTTCCCCATAGACCTTAGATCTATGTAGCACATGTTAGAACAGTGGTCCCCAACCAGTAGCTAGCGAGCAACATGTTGCTCATCAACCTCTTGGATGTTGTTTTCGGTGGCCTCAAAGCCGGTGCTTATTTTTCAGAGTGAATAAATTGGGTATTGGGGAGCACCACCCATCATACTTCGTATGAAGTAATAAGTAAAACTTAACCTTTAATATATCATTAAAATCAAAGTCTAGTATGCAACATTAAAATAATAGTTAGTTACAGGAGGCTGATTGACCAGGCAATTAATTAGTGGGTGTAGGGGGTAATGTGCTATTGAACTTCTATATCTAAGAAGTAACTGCTAGTCAATGGTGATTAAATAGTACATTCAAATTGTCACCATAATAAGTGTGAATGTCGATGAGGTACGCCAAGGATGCCCTAGTGTGTTATGAGTAAGAAATAGTTCCAAAACATTTTACTCTTTTCCCCCCCATACATTGCTTTAAAATTGCCCACGCACAGTTGAATCACTGCATAATTAGGGGGTTACTTTGTGGTTTTGAAGACAATAAGTGTTTTGAGAAATATATTTGTTGACTGTCTTATTCTTTTTAATTTCATGGCTACTGACTGATTGCCATCATCTGCTGTTTGAAGTACATACAGAATATCGTGCACAGACTTGCATTGGCAGTCATAGTTATATTAAACTTCTAATTTTTGTTTTCACAGCTGTATGGGGTTTTCAGAACTAGAATTGCCTGTTGTTCCTGAGAGACCAAGCTCTACAATAGGTAAGAGACATTAGTAAAGTATTGAATGCCTATACCTGCAATGCTGGCCCAGCTCTCTGTGTCTAAAAGGCTTTTGCTCACTCAAGTTTCTCATACTTTTGGAACCTTTATTAATTAATTAATTATGGTCCTATGTAAGATTACCAACTTAGATTTTAGACTTCCGATTGAGAGCGATATTCTGAGACAATCTGTAATTGATTTTCATTTTTTATTATTTGTGGTTTTTGAGTTATTTAGCTTTGTATTCATCAGCTTTTCAGTTTGCAATTTCAGCAATCTGGTTGCTAGGGCCCAAATTACCCTAGCAACCATGCAATGAATATGAATAGGAGAGGGCCTGAGTAGGAAGAGTAATAAAAAGTAGCAATCCCAACAAGAGGCACATTTATCAAGGGTCAAATTTCGAATTCATGTGAGTTTTTTAAAACTCCCATGAATTCGAAATTCGACAAATCAAAAGGTATTAATCAAATTGAATTATTCACACTCGGTCAAATTCTACCGATCCGAAAACTCGAATCAAATTCGATTTGAATTATAAAAACTCAATTCGAATTTCAAACTCCGGAAAACTCAGGAAGGCTACAAACATCACCAAATTGATTCTTGGACCTCTCCCATTAACTTATACAGTAATTCAGCAGGTTTTATTTGGCAAATTTGAGTTATTAAAGGGTCAGAGTATGAAATATCTAGAAATTCTTATTAAAACTCAAATCGAGTTTGGATGATTTACAGTTCGATTTTGAGAGTTTTGACCAAAAGAAAATTTGAATTTCCATTTTCACTTTCCTGCCCATGGGAAGACATTGGAGTTATTGTACTTGGATGTAGTCTCACTATCCTGATAGATACAGTTGCCTCCCTATGTTGTTTAATGTGCAAATGATGATTTGGTTTTATAAGAGGTGCATGATGCAGGATCATTATTGATGCTATACCTTTCTCTGCTTCCTGGATGTGCTTGTAGAAGAAATTAACCCCTACTGCGAGGCAGTCTTCAATCGCAACTCTCAAGCACAGGATCCAAAGGTAGGAATTACGGTGCAGCAGGCCATATAATCAGTCTGAGCTAAAATATATTATGGCAGTGCTGTCCAAATTCTGTGGTACGAAGGGCCGGAATTTTTCTGGCCTACATGGTGGAGGGCCAATAACGGAAGCCAGAGTTGACCACTCCCCATTTTTAAACCACATCCACTTTAAACCACACTCGTGTTACCACAAGACCATGTCCACACATGATGAAACACCTTAGAGGCCCCTAACAATAATTTTCAAATTCTAACAAACCCCCAGAATAAATACCAGACTTATGTTCCACAGGCAGATTATGGCACAAACAGGGAACATAGGGAAGGCATAACAGAGAAGGAGACAGGGAAACCTATCAAGACCACTAAGATGTACTAGATACAGTGGCAAGCAGCCACAGCAGGCAGACATGCGGCTCGTGGGCCGCCAGTTGGACAGCCCTGTTTTATGGTATACCATAGTAAACCAAGGGGTGGTCTCCATCAGGGACAAGGAGCTTGCTGCCCTCCCAATGTTTAGAAACAGAACATAGTGGGGTAATTTTATTAAAGCTGCTCCAGTTCTACTTGCCAATAGCAACCAATTAGAAGGTAGCATTTACTGGTCACCTGTTTGCCCAAAATAATACTGTTTGCTGTGGCTTACTGAACCTGTGCAAACATTGTGCCTTTTATAATATGAAAGTTAAAAGACAATGTAAATGCAGGGTGTCCATATAATGGCCCTGAGACTTGATGTCCAACCATCACACCCACTGCCGCCTCTGCCAATCACTCCCTTTCACCACCTACTTCTCTGCTACCACTCTTGATTACTTTTATGCCTCCTCTCATGTTGCTTGCTTGATCACACTGTCCCACCACCAGGTTGCGCCCCCAGCCTATTGCGCCCCCAGCCTGTTGTGCCACCAACCTGTTTCATCCAAGGCAGCTGCCTTCATTCTGACCTTCTTTGCCTACCATTGATTCCAGCCCTGGAACTGCGTTTGCCAGCAGAAATAATAACTATGTTTTTCTTTTTGCCAAAGAGACTAAAAGGGTCAGAGATGTTGCTTGTTGGGTTATTTTTTAACTTGTTTTTTAAAATCCATTGTTATATTATTAAGTTTTATATATATTAGAGTTGTGTAACTTTTGGCATTATATCAATACATGATGCTGTGGGTTAAGCAATGAGTTTAGACTCCTGAACAGTAAGGTGCAGCTCAAATGGCTTGACTTCTGCTGGAAACCTGAGCCTAGTCTGAAATGACTGAAGGAATTTATTACCTTTGTACTAATGACTCTCCTTTTTATGTAGGATGGCAAAAGCACCAAATTCCGGACATGTACTACTTCCATGCCTATGTTTACACCGGGGGAGGAGAAGGGCCAAGTCAGGTATAAAAACACTGTTTAAAATATTGTACAGATAATGTTTTACCTTTTTCTTTAAAGATTTTAACAGCTGCAGTTTTTAGATATTCTACTTCTGTCCAGTGCAAATATATAACATTTCTGGGCTCATTTTCTAACTCACTGGGAACCTTTGCCCCAGTGCATTTACCTATGGCACCCAGCAATTAGCTCCGATTTATTTGCTGTCTGTAGAAGGCCAAAAGCTAAGCCCTGAATGGTTAAATAAAGCCTGTGTACAAATCTGAATTTGCACATTCGATTGGGAGTTGCCATTTTGCTTGTTTTGGCTGAGGCTTAAAGCCACAGTGCTGTGTGTTAAGTGCTGTTTTCAAAGTGTTTTTTTTTTCTACAATTCAGCCTACTTTTCCATATTTCCAGTGATATTCATATGCACAAGATGCGTCAGTGTTGTACCAAAAAAACTGAATTGAATGCAGGTTGCGGCTGGCGTTATCAGAATGGGGATGGTGTAACATGCATTAATAATGCCATTAGCAGTCAATTCTATTTGGCTATTGAGGCAACCCATTGTGGGAACCCTGGAACTAACACCATGTCCAGAGTGGTGGCAACTCAATCGATTATAGCATCAATAGATGAACTTGTACACACTGACCACCACACATAAAGCTTAGGGGCTACGTGGACATGCAATCTAAATAGGCAACAAGAGCTCATTAGAAACGTTCTTTTGTTATAAATACATTTTGTTTAGGTATAACAGCGATGCAGTTCTTGATAGAAAGGGCGAGGGTGAAGAAGGAAAGACGAATAGAATCAACCAAATCGCCCAATATGACCAGGAAGGCTACTCAACGGTCGATGCACCTCCAGCCAACAACAGGTTCAGCCTTCCCTCCGACTTGTACAAGGACGAGATCTTAGATGACCTGACCATCTCACCCTATGCCAGCTTTACTTCTCTGTCGGAACGTTCCCGACCAGTGCTGAGTACATGGCTGGACAAACTGTCACCTCAAGGGTAAGTGTGTGATTCTGTAACTTACTGTAGGTGTGTGACATAGGTGCACACAATTTTGCAGCAAACCTATCACTGACCTTTACTACAGCACTTTGTCAGCCTTTCACTAAAAGACAGCGTTTGTTAGTGCAAAGGTCTTTTTTGTCCTGAAGTTACTTGCAGTTGCTTACTTGGGGGTTTGCTGCCATCTGGTGACTTCACTGAAAGTTACTTTTTACAAAAATATCTCTTTTACTCTTAGCTCTGTTACTGTGGTGTAGATACTTTTTTATTAAATAATTGGATTTTTTCTTATTAAACACTGACCTTAAGCTTGCTTAATTAACAAAATTTATCGGAAGACGGTTTACTAAACATGGCTAATGCATTTAGTTTGGACCTAAAAACTTCACTGAATTAATGGGCTGTCAGTTCGTGTTAATTTTAACAAAAAAGGAAGCTGGTTGTTTCTGCATTTTTAATAATTTCAAGTTTGAATAATTTCAGGTATGAAAATATATGTATACTGATATACACAGTAACTTACATTAAAATCATAGAGTTTCAAGTAACTAATTTAGGATGGCTGTATACTTATAGACATGCTCTTATGTCAAGGTTATCTTTTAGTCCTGAGATTATTATAGTTATAATTTAGTTATAAAAATCGATCCATAAGATCCAGAAGTAGCAGATAGGTGGGTTACGGAGTCATTTTTAAAGGGCTTTTATAAGCTTGAGATAAACAAAGATCATTCAGTGAGATTAAGGGGCATTTTTTCAAGGGTCGAAGTGAAAATTCGAAGTAAAAAAAATTCAAATTTCAAGCTATTTTTTGTGTACTTTGACTAGGGAATAGTTCAGATTCGAATCTGAAAAAAAATAGAAAATTCAAAAATGTACTGTCTCTTTTGAAAAAAATTGTCTTTATCCATTCGCCATCTAAAACTTGCCGAGTCAACTGGTGGGCTTTGAAAATTCTAAGTTTATCGATTGAATATGATGCTACTTCGATTCGTACGTTTCAAATTCGAAAGAAAACAGCCTATTCACCCCCAAAAAAACCAGATATTTTAAAATAAATTTAAGTTGGTCTTTTTTTATTCGAATTTGAATGTTTTTTTTATTCGAAATTGACCTTGATAAATCTGCCCCTAAGTATGTCAATTTGATCAAAGATGGAAAAGAAAGGAAAGGCTTTAGACTATACATGTGCAGACATTGGCTGCAGTCCTTTGGTCCATTTATGGGCACAAATATATCAGGCCCCCCAATCAATATCTGATCAAGGTACGTTCAGACATTTGCCAGACAGGCTAGAAAATCCCATCATCCATGAAATATTGCTGGTCTAAGGACTGATAAATTGGTTACGTTTTGACATTTTGGCTGACCACTTGCATGGCTAGACCAGAAAAAGATCTTTTGATTTAGCAACTTGACCAAATATGTGGTTTATGGCAAGTATAAGTCTGGCTACTGGGGGCTGCTGATCCTAGTAACTAGATAGCATCTTAAATCTCAAGTTGAAAAAGGGTAGAAGCAAATGTAAAGTTGTTGTTAGCCTAATAATTATCAAATAATCAACTGACTTCTAAGTCTAGGGCCACACAGGGCCGAAATCAGCCTGCTGAAATCTGCAGACTAATTTCAGCCCCCACCACAAGAAGTAGCCTCCTTCTTTCATGTTCAGAACCATTGTGTGGGCTTACGGTAGGGGCTGAAATCGGCCTGTGGATTTCAGCGGGCTGATTTCTTTGCCAAGAATCTACTCCCCCTGCTACTCCTCTGCCACTACTCTTCCTCCACCCGGAAACATTAGCTCCACTCAGGCGCAGGTAGACATGTCCGGTACGCAAAATTTGAATTTCGTGAGGAAATTTGCCTCTTCTGCCTGCACCTGATTGGAGGTGATGTTTCTGGGTACAGACAGATCATCGGTGGAGGAACGGAATTGTACAGTGTGGCCCAAGCCTTAGGCAGTGTTTCACTTTAGTGCTGTTCTGTAAAGGTTCTAACTGCTAATTATTATGTGAATATTGTCTTATAATGAATGTCAACCAATGCTGTGTTCTGTTCCCTCCAGTAACTATGTCTTTCAGAGGCGATATGTCAAGTTTGATGGCCAGAATCTCATGTATTTCAGCAACGACAAGGTAACATGCCCTTTGTATCTTATCCTGATTCTCCTATTCCATCTCAGACTCGCTCTTCCTAACCTTCTTTAAATGTGCTTTTTCCAATCTGCTTAATCAGAGGAGCTGATGAGATCCTTAAGTTAACATGGCAAGTATTTCACGGTTGTCCAGTTTTAGGGGCAGGTTACTTGGCAAGACATGGGAGTGTTCTGATTACAGATGAAATACATTGTGTTTGTAGATTGGGTTTTACAAATTCCACCATCAGCAATGTTTCATTTATCAGAATTACCGTATATACTCGTGTATAAGCCGACCCGTGTATAAGCCGAGGTACCTAATTTACCTAAGAAAACTGGAAAAATGTATTGACTCGTGTATAAGCCTAGGGGCCCCATGTCAGATTTCAAAATGTGAATGTGACCCAGCCGCAACAATTGGGGGACACTGGGCAGGTACCTATTACTGTCTGTGACTGACTGTGTCGCCGCCCGGATTTCATGTTTGCTTCCCTCTGCCACCCCTATTTCATGTTTGCTTCCCTCTGCCACTTCCCCCCCATCTGTCGCTCTCCCCACCCTGGCTGCTCTTCCCTCTGTCCTTCCCTCTGTCACCTCTGCTCTTCCCTCTGTCACCTCTGCCCCAGCATCGCTCTCCCCACCCTGGCTGCTCTTCCCTCTGTCCTTCCCTCTGTCACCTCTGCTCTTCCCTCTGTCCTTCCCTCTGTCACCTCTGCCCCAGCAGGACTGCCTGTGTCGCCGCCCGGAGCAGGTCCAGGAGCTCCGGGCGGCGCGTCCTTCCCTGCCGGCGTTCGCTTTCAAAATGGCGGCGCCCATGGCCGCTACCCACGTGGCGGCCATGGGCGCCGCCATTTTGAAAGCGAACGCCGGCAGGGAAGGACGCGCCGCCCGGAGCTCCTGGACCTGCTCCGGGCGGCGACACAGGCAGTCCTGCTGGGGCAGAGGTGACAGAGGGAAGAGCAGAGGTGACAGAGGGAAGGACAGAGGTATGACCCGCGTATAAGCCGAGTTTGAGTTTTTCAGCACATTTTGGGTGCTGAAAAACTCGGCTTATACGCGAGTATATACGGTATATATAAAGTACGGTATATATGAGCACTTGTTGCTTGTCTGGCAGTAATCTATTAGTATAAATCGAAAATACATTAATAGAGGGACCAAAAACCCAGTTGACCACTCTTAAAGTGGACCTGTCACCCAGACACAAAAATTTGTATAATTAAAGTCCTTTTCAAATTAAACATGAAATCCAATTTCCATTTTTATTAAAGCATTCATAGCTGTTGTAAACTCATTTAAAAATGTCATCTGTCAATCAAATATTGTCTGCCCCCCTCTATGCCTTAGGCATATAGGCGGTGCAGATAATTACTTTCCATTCCGCACTTCCTAGATGTCACTGCTCTCCCCACATTCCCCCATTCTTGTCACCTTTAATTGTGTAGCCAGGGCATGGGGATGGACATCAGGTCCCCCATTCTGGTGCACAAACAAGATTCTGAGATGATGCAAGACTTGTCTTAACAGTGTCCACAAAATGGCTCCTGCCTGCTTGCTATAATTATGAATTTCCAGACTGAAGGAAACAAGATTCAAATAATTTATATCATGTCATTAAAGTTTATTTTGCTTGATTAATGTGATAAAATAGGATTTTGAATGTTGTTTTGGGGTGAAGGGTCCCCTTTAAAACTTCCCTTCACGGAATCCTCCACCTCAAGCCCCCTTTAAGACACTCTTCCAATCCTTGGAGGCAATTCCAGTACTCCAAAAAGAAGATGCAACCAGCAGTATAGCGGTACCTATATAGGTATGATGGCAAAAATGCAAATAAGGGATGTTATAGCACCCTATAAGTGATTCATTGACACGTTACTCTAATTTTAAATAGTAAATGACAACTAGCCTATGAACAGTACATCCCCCCTTTAATTAACAATTGGTTGAAGCAGTTTTGCTGTCTGATACAATAACATGAGCTTCTCTCCTACTCCTAGTGTAGGTATTTATAGCTTAGCATCAATACATACAAAATGTTTATTTTTAATCCTTTATATTCACTGTATCTGCCGAATGGACATAGGAATTAACATCTCAATATTGACACAAGGGACTGGACGTAGAAAGAAAATGATGCTGATATCAACCTAATTTAAGATAGTAATAATAGTAATAATCATAGTCATATAGAGATCGTGTAACTCCTAATTCAGTTATCCTTTGTCTGAAAAGCCACACAAAATATTATTTGAACCTCAGTTGGATGGGAATCATATTTGCATAATGATACTGACAATAGTGATCTCCAAATTCTCTCTGTTTGAACTGAAGGAGCTGTACCCCAAAGGCGTAATCCCTCTCTCCTCCATTGAAATGGCTCGCTCAACCAAAGAAAATAAATTTGAAGTTGTCACAAAACACAGGACTTTCGTGTTCAGAGCAGAGAATGAAGGTGATTGAAAATTCCCTTTTTTAATGTTTTATGGAACGGTTCAAAACTGTATAATATGATCTATTGAAACAAGGTTTTTTATGAGAAATAAGGCACCTTCTTTATATAATCGATGGCCTTAGAGTTGACTAGTGATATTTTTATAATTGCTGGCATTATTCCTTATACTGTAACTCCACTCTCTGGGTGCAAGAAGACTTACATAGCATGAATGCTATACTAGCCGATAACATATACAGGTATGGCATCAATTATCCGGAGACTCACTATCCAGAAAGCTTCAAATTATGGAAAGGCCATCTCCCATAGACTCCATTTTATCCAAACAATTTAATTTTTTTTGTACAATTGATATAATGAATCCTTATCGGAACAAAACCAGCCTATTGGGTTTATTTACCGTTTATATGATTTTCTAGTACACTTGTATGTATGAAGATCCAAATTACGGAAAGATCTGTTACCTGGAAAACCCCAGGTCCCAAGCATTCTGTATAACAGGTCCCATACCTGTATCATGTTTTATTATCTTTTACAAATTTATAGTTGCAACTGGCTACAACTTTTGTGAAATTGACATCTTCATGTAGTTTTCATCCTAACTACCATGCTTGTATGTTATTTGCACCTTCAAAGGAGTATGAAGTGGCGTCCATAACTTTTAGTATGATGCAGAGAGTGATTGCAGAGAGTCAAATTGCAGCTGGTTTTCATTTCTTATTATTTGTGTTTTTTGAGTTATCTGTAGTGATGGGCGAATATATTCGCCTGGCGCAAATTCCCGCGATTCGCCGCTGGCCAATAAATTGGCGAAACAACAGCGAAAATTCACCGGAGTCAAAAAAAATGGACGTCGGCATCAAAAACGAGAATTTTTTGCCATTTTCGCTAATTTTTTGGAGAAACGCCCCAAATTTGCCCATCACTATTTATCTTTTTATGCAACTCTCCAGTTTGCAATTTTAGCAAGCTGGTTGCTAGGGTCAAAATTACCATGTACTGATTTGAATAAGAGACTGGAATATGAATGGAAGAGGGCCTGAATAGACAGACATGTAATAAAAATTAGCAATAACAGTACATTTAAGGGCAGTGTCTGACGGGAAGATTTGTCGCACGGGAAGATTTGTTAACTTTTGGTATGTTATAGAATGCTCATTTCTAAGCAACTTTTGAATCAACCTCAATTTTTTTACTTTTTTTTTTATATAGTTTCTGAATTATTTGCCTTCTTTTTGTCACTCTTTTGAAATGGGGTTCACTGACCACATCTAGAAAACAAATGCTCTAAAACTAGAATGGTCAATTCTAAGCAACTTTTCAATTGGCCTTCATTTTTTTTTATAGATTCTAATTATTTTCTATGACTCTTTCAAATGGGGGTCACTGAACCCATCTAGAAAACAAGAACAGGAAGATTTATCGCCCTCCATAATGCGCCTTCCTTGGAAATAACTGAAATCGCTGGTGGTAAAACCAACATATGGCGAAGTCGCCGAAAGTTTCCTCCCAAGGTGATTTCTGATGGCTTTGGAAGTGATGCGTTGGTTTTGCCACCAGCGATTTCAATTATTCCAATGGAGAGCCATTTTTGGCGATTTGTTGCCCATAGTCGTGCATTTTTATCACAGGTGACAAATCTTCTCGTCTGCCACTGCCCTTAAGCTTTTCAGAACATTTGTTTTCTAGACGGGTTCAATGACCCCCATTTGAAAGATCAAAAGAGTCACAAAAAAATAATTCATAAACTATAAAAAAAAAAAAATGCCCAATTAAAAAGTTGCTTAGAATTGACCATTCTATACAAAAGTTAACATAAAGGTGAACCACCCGTTTAAAATAGTCTGTTACAGTTATAAAAATAATAATAATAAAATCTGACTTTTACCTTCCACTGTTCTATTATCAGTTGGGGTGTCTCAGTGCATGAATTACTACAATTTTAATACAAAAGAGAGCAGAAAAGACTAGCTCCCCACATAGTCGTCCTTGGTGAATTGGTCTCTTCTTTTGTTAGTCTTCTGTAACCATACAGCTTGTGACACACAATATTTTATGACCAATGTGATGACGCTCAATAGTGTGCGGACTGGACTCTTTAAATAGTTTTTGTTTAGCTACTCAATAAGTGAATTCTGATATCAATCATGATTACAGAAAGTGTTTATTTACATGTAAATGGGGAGGAAACTGATAAAATTTAAGTTACAAGAGCTCTGTTCTTTTCTACTTTTGCCCAATAGCAGCAGCTCAATCCTGACATTTTCTTTTACTACTACATGTTTTATCTCATGTGTTCACATAAAACTATATTCCAATATGTACAGTTTTCACCATTAAATGTTCAATTCATGTCTTGGAGCATATCATGGTTATGATGGGGTTGGTGTATGTAGGACCATCCTCATAGGATTTGCGCATAAACGTTGATAATAATTGCATATTATTTAATCGGGAGGGCTGCATTTATGAAAGTGGACAGTTGTTCACAGAGCACATTGGAATCGATATATATATATATGAAACCTCACATTTCTTGTATGTTTTGCTTGTTGTCTCCTTTCCATGCAGTACAAAGGAATGAGTGGTGTTCCACGATCCAGAACAGGGTTAAAGAACACCGAATGATCTTCCCACGTCTGCGTCTTGGCTGCAGCTCTTCGTGCCAGAGATCCGGCTACCTGGAACTGAAAGGCTATAAATCCAAAATCTTTGCTGTTCTTACAACAGACGAATTGTGGATTCACAAAAATGAGCAGGTTGAATGGGCTTATTGACAATAATGACCACAAAATGACCATAGCGTGATGTTGATTGTTATTTTCTTTTTAGATAATACACCTCCTAGTTAATGAGTGTTAGCTATGCTACCATGTCTTTCTTACTTAGTCTTTGATATTTTGCTTTCATCTGTATAATTATACTTGTTCATCTCTGACTTCAGCTATTCAAAATGGGGATTGGAATGTTTGTGATTAAAATGCATGGCTCCACCATAAGAGATGTACGGAACAAGAACTTTGAACTGGTCACCATGCAAAAAATTTTCAGGTAAGCAAACCCAACTGTCAGATGAGGGTGTCCATAGGGATACACTTTTCTTGATCCGGCTGTTGCATAGATCACACAGTTACAGTGTCGGGAGGGTTGCAGTATTATCAATATCATTGTCTAGCTGACCATGATATTTACAATACTGCAACCCTCCCAACACAGTCAGCGCTATGGACAATTAAAAAGCAACTCTGGATCTTTGGATTCGATACTGTACTCTAGTGACATCTGTTGGTTTTATTTGATGTTACATGATGATACATCTTGATGATACATCTTGTGGTTACATTTGGTATTGTATATTGAGGTGTCCCTAAAGTGAATACAGTAAAGTTCTTCCCGCACCTTCTGCACACGCAGTACGCCTGGATTCGCTGCATCCCTATTTTCTATGTTAAGAAAGGTTCCCTGCTAATGTAATTGTGAAGAGTAATTATATGTCTCCTCGCAAGTTTTTTTTTTTCAAGAGAAAACAATCCCAACCTTTACAGTTTTCTCTTTGTTTTAATGTGCTTACTCAAGGTGAGTCATCTTTAGTAGCCAGTAACTGACACTGCCTGAAAATCTTCAGATCCTTCTCAGTTAAGGTGCCCCCAAAACATCTTCCTGCATGGAACCTATATTTTGCCCAATTTAGTATCTTCAGAAAAAATAGAAAATACTTACCATACAATGCCCACCTCCAGGTCATTGATAAACAAGTTAAAAAGCAAAGAACCTAGTACAGAGCCCTGCGGTACTCTATTAACAATACTGGTCCAATTAGAAAATGTTCCATTTACCACCACTCTTTGTAGTCTATTTTTTAGCCAGTTCTCTATCCAGGTACAAATACAATGTTCCAGGCCAACATACCTTAATTTAACCAGTAACCTTCTGTGCGGTACTGTATCAAATGCTTTTGCAAAATCTAAGTAGATCAGTACTAGTGTTGGGGGGCCCCCCTGACCTGCTCTGACACTAAGTTGCATATGTGTAGTGGATGAGGGGGGCAGCCTCAGATGGCAGCAGCCCCAGAAACAATCTCAGCAACTCATGACGTAGAGTGCACTATGGTCAGCTTTGTCCTACTCTCTACTACTACTACTACTACTAAATAAAAACTGTAGTTTGATAATAATCCAATACCTTGTTACTTTGAAATAAACTGCAAAAATGTTTATTTCATATGAAAATGCTAAGACCATGTTACTTATGCAGCAAACTACTTTTCCCAGTTTCACTGCAGAATCTGAGAGGGAGAAGAAAGAGTGGATGGAGGCCCTGCTAGAGTGCATCTCCGAGTCACTGTCTGACTATGAAGTAGCAGAAAAGATCTGGTCCAATAAAGCGAATAAGATCTGTGCAGACTGCAGAGCTTCTAACCCAGACTGGGCTTCCATTAACCTGTGTGTTGTGATATGCAAACAGTGTGCAGGTGAGTGCAAGCCTTTATAGCAGCAAAATAAAGGTATGGGATACCTTCCTTATCAAGAAACTCGTTATCCAGAAAGCTCAAGTTATGGGAAGGCCATCTCCCTTACACTCCATTTTTTTTCCAAATAATTAACATTTTTAAAAATGATTTCCTTTTTCTCTGTAATAATAAAACGGTACCTTGTACTTGATCAAATCTAAGCTATAATTAATCCTTATCGGAGGCAAAACAAGCCCATTGGGTTTTTTTAATATTTACATGATTTATAAATCTATAAAGAAGAATTATACCTATGTGATACTACACTGGGATACTGCACATGGGACTCTTGTCACCCACAGGAATTCTCCTTTCCGATTCTTTAATGTAGTTATTGTAAATCCCAAAATTGCATTTGAAAGCAGCTTTGATATTTTTAGGCATTTTGTTGGGTGACCAATTGCCATATTTGCCATCACCTTATCGCAACTAAAACTAAACCACATTTAGAAGTCAGCTTGGAAGTATTGTAGCCCATTGCAGGGTCTTGGATCTTTCTTCTAAAATAGACCGTTAATAAATATCCTTTTAAATTCTGTTATTTATTCTACAGGTGTGCACAGAAGTCTCGGCACCAATATATCCAAAGTGCAGAGTCTGAAACTAGACACTAGCATCTGGAGCAATGAAATTGTGCAGGTCGGAACAATTTGTTCTATAATGGACTTCCGTGTCTGTGTACTATAACTGCATTCATAGTCATGATCTATTTGTTGATAGCGTTATTAACATTTGCAGCTTTTCATCATCTTGGGCAATGACAGAGCAAACCGTTTCTGGGCAGCAAAGCTTCTACCTTCAGAGATGCTGCATACTGAAGATCCTGTAGAACGAAGAAGAGACTTCATCACTCAGAAATACAGGGAGGGCAAATACAGAACATCTCACCCTCAACTAAACACACAGGAGGAGATACTTAAGGTATTATTATACAACAACAAGGAATCTAACCTTTTCTCTTGTACCATATTGGCAGATGTAATAAAAGATGCTATAGACTAGTGTTCCCCACCAGTGGCTCGTACGCAACATGTTGCTCACCAACTCCTTGGATGATGCTCCCAGCGGCCTCAAAGCAGGTCCTTCTTTTTCTATTCTTTTCTTGAAGGCAAGTTTTGGTTCCATAAAAAACAGGTTTACGGCCAAAGAGAGCCTCCTGTAGGTTGCCAACCAATCCACATAGGGCAACTGAATAGCCAATCATATCCTTTATTTGATAACCCCCCAGGAATGTTTTTCAAGCTTGTTTTGCTCCACAACTCCTTTTAAATTTTAATGTGGCTCATGGGTAAAAAAGGTTGGGGACCTCTGCTATAGACCTGGACTGAAAGCAACCAATCAGCAGAATGCATTTACTGGTCACCCATCTGAAAGCAAAAATATTATTATTGCTGTGGGTTACTACACCTGGGCAAACTTAGTACCTTTTATAACTTATTGGGTTACCTGTTTAAACTAGAGCCAGTGCCTTGGTTCTGCTGTGACCCAAGGGTAGGGTTTGCCACCCTTTCTCGAAAATTCTACTCTATTTATAGTATTGGCATCAAATATTTTTCATCCACAATCAAACAGTGGCATTTGTTCTTGTGTGGATTCAAACATGGAATTGTGTAATGAGATATCAAATCCCCGTTGCCCATCTAGTATAACATTGTAGTTGACTACTCTTCGACTCTTCTCAGCAATGATTGGCTTACTCACAAAGTCAGCGCTTTTTGAGATTCTCATTTGATGGGCTACGATGTTCTTAAAACAAGAAGTGTGTCTTTTTGACCTAAAAATAATATAATTGGCAGTAAAGACACTTCTAATTGACATCACCCAACCTGATTACCTAAGCCAGGTTGTGAATCTGAAAGACAGCTGTGAACTTTAACCTGAAGAACATTCCAAAAAAAGATAAAATAATAAATAATGCATACAATGCGAAAAGGATTCAAAACCGTATTCTTGGTTTTTGGATGCATCACTAGGCATTGTTTTTCAGCTATTAAGAAGTGTAAGCTACATAAAACCACCCAGACACTGCCTAGAAAGGGTCGTCTGTAAAGTCTCCATGCACAAACAAGAAAGTGGCTTGAGAGAGAAGCCACAAAAAGGCTAGCAACTACTCTGAATGGGCTACATAGTTCTGTAATTAAGTCCAAAGGGAAGTTGCACCATATCAAGTGCCTGTACATAGTAGCACAGAATTAGCTGCTGCTTAAAAAAGTAAAAGCAGGTTTGGAGTTCTTGAGCTTGAGGGAAGGTTGGGAAGGGTTTTTTAGGCCAAAGCTATATGTGTGGTGCATCTTATTAAATTGGAACATGCATATATTTGAAAGATCACATCAGCAAATGAATTAGATCAGAGAAGTAAACGTTGATGTTGCCAAAAAGGATCATCTCCTGCAATCGTGCTCTCAAAGCCCTAATTTCAGTATCAAATACTTCTGAAAATACAAATCAGTTTTGTGTTTATTTAGATTTTTTTTTCACTATGTAATCTTACAATAAAAATGTTTAATTTCAGGGCTATGAAACAGTAAACAAAATCTTAGTATAGGTCCAGTCCATAGGTGCAAACTTGTGCAAGTGAGTTTCAACTTCACTTAGTTCATATTCAGTCCCTATGTCTCTGAATTGGCAAATCCAGGCAACTGAATATGTTTTCTTGAATTATCCTAGCTGTACCAGGCCACTAAAAGCTGATAGAACGCTCCATCTCCAAGCAGCTTTTTAGGGGGGTGTAAAATGTATAAAATGGAAGCCTAAGTATAACTGTCTATAAATTGTAACTCTTAAAGTGTGTGATATGTTTTGCAGGTGCTCTGTGCAGCTGTCGCTGGACCCAATTTGCTAAAGTCTGTAATGCAGTTTTTCTCAGATGCAGAATGTATTCCCGATCCAGTGGGGCAGGACAATGCCATGCTGTTTGTACAGACCTCTGAGACGTGGAGAGCAAGCACCAGCAGTATAAACAGTAATATAATGTCACAATACACTAGTATTATATAGCTTTATGGCATGTATGACACATAGCGTGTTTTATCCGCACAGCGGCCATCAAAATGCCCCTCTCCTCCTGTCATCACTCCTAATACAAGGGGGTCTAAGGTGCCTCGTCTAGTGCACATACTTCTGTTACCTCTGTGGGTTTTGTTCTAAATCCGAAGAAACCACTTTTGAGCTGTAAAAAATATCTCCAAATTTTCGCTTGTTCGGGCGATTATTCTCCCCGAAATGCCTTCCCGCCAGCAAGAATATGAGCCACCGGCAGGATGGCATACCAATGGCTTCGGATTTTCGAAGTCACCCAAAAGTTTCCTCATGAGGCTAGTGTCTTCAGAAACAAAGTGGTACGTATGCCGTCCTGCCGGCGGTTCAAATTCTTGTCAGCGGGAAGCCATTTGGGGCGATTAATTGCCCGAAGAAGAAAAGATTTGTCGATGGGCGACTAATCTCCCCCGAATCTTCACATGTGCCACCACCTTAGAGGTGCACACTCTCTGCTTGCATTTGTATGTGTCCTCTTGCGTAAGTACAGTACTTAAAGGGGTGGTTCACTGTTGAGTTAACTTTTAGTATGTTATAGAATGGCCAATTCGAAGCAACTTTTGGTCTTTATTATTTACTTTTGGTCTTTATTATTTATTTTTGTATAGTTTTTGAATTATTTGCCTTCTTCTTCTGAGTCTTTCCAGCTTTCAAATGGGGGTCACTGACCCCATCTTAAAACAAACACTCTTTAATGCTACACATTTATTTTTATTGCTACCTTGTATTACTCTTCTTTCTGTTCAGACCCTTCCCTATTCATATGCCAGTCTCTTATTCAAATCAGTACATAGTTGCTATTGTAATTTGAACTCTAGCAACCAGATTGCTGACGCTGCAAACTGGAGCGTCTGTTGAATAAAAAGCTAAATAACTCAAACACCACAAATAATAAAAAATTAAAACCAATTGCAGATGTCTCAGAATATCTCTCTCTGCATCATACTAAAAGTTACTTAAAGGTGAACAACCCTTAGGGGCACATTTACTATTGGTTGAATAGGTCGAAGGATTTTACTTCGATAGTCGAATAGTCGATATTCAACTATCAAAGTAAAATCCTTCGACTTCGAATATTGAAGTCGAAGGATTTACTACATTTTGTTTGTTCGATGGATTCAAAGGATTTTAATCCATTGAAACAATTCAACGAAACGATTCAAACGATTTTCCTTCGATCAAAAAAAGCAAGGAAAGCTTATGGGGACCTTCCCCATAGGCTAACATTGGTGCTCGGTAGGTTTTAGGTGGCAAAGTAGGTAGTCAAAGTTTTTTTTAAAGAGACAGTACTTCAAATATCGAATAGTCAAACGATTTTTAGTTCGAATCGTTTGATTCGAAGTCGTAGCAGAATCAAGGTTGAAGTAGCCAATTTGATGGTCGAAGTAGCCAAAAAAACCTTTGAAATTCAAAGTTTTTTTCATTCGAATGCTTCACTCGAGCTTAGTAAATGTGCCCCTATATGTCCCTTAATTGAGTACAGAAGGAAAGTTAAATGGGATTTATAATCAGTATTATGCCCTCTATTATCTGTAATCTGTGTTTTTTTCTGACTTTTTTTTCTGATCTCCGTCTGACTCGGCGACTTTGTCTTTGCAGAAGTTACTTTTGGAAAAATTCCCAATATGCTCCAATGACTTCACGCTTCCCCTTTCTATGATGCTTTTTATAACCCAGTATCTATCCATCTGTCTGTCTGTCAGTCTGTCCATCTGTCTGTCTGTCAGTCTGTCCATCTATCTGTCTGTCAGTCTGTCCATCTATTTGTCTGTCCATCTGTCTGTCCATCTATCTGTCAATCCTTGCTTTGTATTGTTTAAAACCTAGCCTAGATAGGGAAGTACATTAGCATCAACATTTTACGGTTAATTTAAGGTTAAATTGCTGGATAAAACTCAGTTGTGGATAGAATGAATTGGCAATCTTAAACTCCCCATAGACGCGACGATTCTTCTTGCCGAACGACCAATTTTAGGGAAGTCCGACTAATCCTTCGAAATTATCGTGTGGTTAGTGGGATTCGAACGATCGTACATCTTACAATTTTTCTGCAGACATCTGTCAGGAAATTGATCGGCCAGGTTAAAAAAACTTTATCGGCCCCAGTGCAATCTATCTATGTTTGCAGGGCCAAGCAGGCAGCTACCCTTTGTTTTCCTGGCAAATCGGTCTTTTTAGTTGATGGTGAATTCGTACGATCGTTCCGAGAAAATCGTGGTCTCACGATGAGGATCGGATCTTAAAAATCTCAACATCTATGGCCAGCTTAACTTTCACTCCAGCTATAATGCCAAGTCCAAGGATATTGGTGTATTTGGCTCATAAAGGCTGGATGATTTGTCATGCCAGATTTATGTCATTTGTCCACTTTAGAATAAACTCTAAATGCAGCTGTCAGCGTAGGCACAACAGCACACTTGGTGGGTGGGTGAAAAACAGATTCACTTGCTGCAGGCTTCTGAGCAAATTATTTTTAATTTAGGCCCCAATTAGTCGCTACCTTGTTCAGACACCCTCTAAAGCTAAGTTCACACAAGCTGTTTATATATAAAGCTAAGTTCACACAAGCTATATTTTGGGTATAGGTTGAGGGGCAAAACATTTTTCTTAAAGGAATTGTACAGTGTAAAAGTAAAAACTGGGTAAATAGGCTGTGCAAAATAAAAAATATTTCTAATATAGTTAGTTAGCCAAAAATATAATGTATAAAGGCTGGAGTGATTTGATGTATAACTTGTCAGTCAGAACCCAACTTCCTGCTTTTCAGCTCTCTTGGTTTACACTGACTGGTTACCCTGGCTACCAGGCAGTAACCAATCAAAGACTTGAGGGAGGGGCACATGGATCATATCTGTTGCTTTTGAATCTGAGCTGAATGCTGAGGATCAATTGCAAACTCACTGAACTGTTATGTACCATGTGGCCCCCCTTCAAGTCGCTGACTAACGCTGAAAAGCAGGAAGTTGGATTCTGGCTGTTTTCTGTTCACTCCAGCCTTTATATATTACATTTTTGCCTAACTAACTATATTAGAAACATTTTTTTTTTTGGGGGGCGTGGCTTGGCGCCGAGAGTAATGGCCGCATGTTAGGAGGGCTCTGCTAGCCTACCGTCGGTTGTGGCCTGAAAAGTACAGCATACTATGGGGAAATCCGGCAAAACCAGAGCGGAGAAGGAGCAGACACCAATGCGGAGACAAACCTCGGCACAACAGGATCTGGCCCCGCTATTTGTGAAGAAAAAGCCGGACCGCGCGGCTTCCAAAATGGCGCCGATGGCGGCGGCCAGAGAAGCGTACGCGGAGGCAGAAAGAGATACCACAGAACCGGAGAGCGATGCGGATGAGGAGTCAAATATCCGCTCTTACCTGGCTAACCTCCCATCTCGATCGGAGCTTAAGACCATGCTACAGGAGGTCACTGCTTCATTAAAGGAGGAGCTGCAGGAAATAAAACGGGACATGGTGAGCATTGTATCTCGCACTGACGACATTGAAACTAATCAAAACAAACTGCTCCATAATGAAAAGCTATTCCATACCCAATTGACGGCCCAAGCTCGTATCATTTCCGATATGCAGAGACAATTGGAGGATGGCGAGAATAGAAGCAGGCGCAATAATATAAGGGTTCGGGGCCTTCCTGAAACAGTACTTACTGATGAGATCCAGCCTGCACTACTGCAAATATTTAATGGCATCTTGTTAAGGGATGCTGGTGCGGACATTGCGATAGAAAGGGCCCATAGGGTCCAAAAGCCGAAGGCTGCCCCATTAAACGCCCCAAGAGATGTACTGTGCTGCTTGAACAGTTTCAAACTTAAAGAGGAAATCATCCAAAAGGCAAAGGATGTTGACAGTTTGACCTATGAGGACAATGCAATTAAGCTATTCCAAGACGTATCTCGCTCTACGTTAATGAAACGAAAAGCTTTACGACCACTCACAGATGTTCTCAGAGAAAAGAACATTGCTTATAGATGGGGGTTCCCATTTGCCTTGATGGTATCGAAAGATGGCGCCCAATCTGCTCTACGGGTCCCAGAGGATACCCCTCACTTCTTGAGAAAGCTGCAACTTCCCCTGATACAGCTACCGGGCTGGTCCGCGGACACCACGGAGGCCCAAATACCTGATTTTGAGTTAGAGGGGAGATGGTCGGTTCAACGTACCCCCAGACAGACCCCGAGGACACCGAGGAACATGTCTTCCAGAGAGAGATTCGCCTCTCCCACAGCACCCCCCCACTGAGGGAAGGCCTCTATAGTTTTTGATTCAGGGTCTTTATGCCTATTCAGAGGAGTGTCGATGGCTCATTGTTGTTGAGGCCGCTCTCTTCATTGGACTTCAGATGACATTTCTGTGGATCCCCTGGTTGATAAGTTATTGTTTTGTTTTCTATTTTTGATATTATTGACGAGTTTTTGATTTCCGTGATTATTTGCCTTAAGTGTATAGGCCATCAGGCCCGCCGACGGGTAGACCTACCATATGTTCTCTTGACCGTCTGACCTAATACCCTCTCGACTGCCAAGTTCTCCCCCCAAGTTACAATGGCCAACAGAATTGATAACCAGACTTGGGCTATTTTCATACCCACCTCTGGTTCGGCCAGTTGGGAACGGTTTGTTCCCCAAAATTTTCACCCGCTTTCTTTTCCCCCCTCTTTTGTCCTATCTCCTGGGATTAGGGTAATAGTGAGTAATACACTTAGCTCTATGTTTGTTTGGACCATGTGCATGTTCGATAAGATTGATCCAATAACCTTTGCCTTCTAGCATGGAATGTAAAATTATTAGTTACAATGTAAACGGTATGAACGAGCCCATTAAACGTTCCCAAATTTTGCATGAATGTAAGAGATTAGGTGCTCAGATCGCTCTGATTCAGGAAACCCATTTTAAGGATACTAAAGTCCCTAAGTTTTCCTCCAAATACTATACTAGAATATTTACTAGCAACAATCCGGTAAAGAAAAGCACGGGCGTGCTGACAATGATTCACAAGGATTTGCCGTTTGTTCTTATTGATCAGAAAAAAGATTCTGAAGGCAGGTACTTGCTATTAAAGGGTAGATTGGCTAACTCAACAATTACAATAGCTAACGTTTATGCTCCCAACTCAGATCAGGTGCACTTTTTATGTCATTTTCTTTCCACCTTATCCTCATTTGCGGAAGGTATTATTTATTTAGGAGGTGATTTAAATGTTCCTCTCAATCCTTTAACTGATACATCCAATAAAAGATGTCATATCTCTTATAAAGGCCTTAAAAAAGTGAAAAAAGCCTTAATGGACCTACAATTAGTGGACGTCTGGAGATGCCTTAATGCTCACAGTATAGATTTTTCTCATTATTCGAAAACATATGCATGCTACTCTAGGATTGATTATGTTTTTATCTCTCATAAGTGGCTCCAGTTTTGTCAGGTTGCCACTATAGCTCAGGGAACTCTCTCTGACCACTCGCCTGTAGTGGTGCATATGTCTATTCCAAATTCCACTAAAACTGAGTTTCATTGGAGATTTAATAGTACAATGCTGTTAAATGACGCCACAAAGAAGCAGATAAGATCTATGATAGAGAATTTCTTTTTGGATAATGATGTCTCGGGAACGAATCCTGCCATATTGTGGGAAACTCATAAATGTGTGTTGCGGGGTCATCTTATAGCATTGTGTTCGAAACTTAAGAAGGAGAGAGAGAAAGCTATACATACTTTATTGAAAGAGATTGCCATCTTGGAACAAGCTCACAAGCAGACCATTGCGGTTGACACATTGAAGGCTTTAGAAAGTAAAAGGCTATTATTAAAATCTACTCTAGACCAATATTCCTACAGGGCCTATCTTAGATGTAAGCAAAGGACATATGATTTAGGAGATAAGAGCACTAAACACTTTGCCAATATTTTAAAGAGATTGGAACCGACCACCTTTATCTCTTCCGTTAAAGGGAAAGACCAACATACCTACTTCTCTACGCCCCAGATAGCCCAGTGCTTCCATCAGTTTTATCAATCCCTTTATAAATTGCAGGATTCCAGCCCATCAACCTCTCTGAAATGCGAAATAGAGAAATTTATTCGGGAGGCCAATCTCCCACAGTTAACGCAGCTCCAATGCCACCGTATTGACGCACCCTTTACTGTTGCAGAAATAGAAGAGACTTTAAAAACAATACCAACAAACAAAAGCCCCGGCCCGGATGGTTATAACTCTTTATACTACAAAGTTTTCTCTACAGAATTGCTTCCCTATATGCATAGATATTTTAACGCGATAGACAGTGGCAGCCAATTTCCAGCGCAAGCGAAAGAAGCTCACATAACAGTAATACATAAACAAGGGAAAGACCCGCAGAGTTGTGGGAGTTATAGACCTATTTCCCTCATTAATGTAGACCTAAAAATATTCGCTAAAATTATAGCTAATAGACTAAAGACAGAGTTAGCGCACTTGATCCACCCGGACCAATCGGGTTTTGTCCCTAAAAGGGAGGGAAAGGATAACACCTATAAAATGTTCTCCCTCATACATTATGCCAAAATGAAACAGATTCCTGCCCTGCTTTTAACGATTGACGCCGAAAAGGCATTTGATAGGATCTCCTGGGAGTTTCTGTATCAGACATTAATAGGATTTGGATTTAGTATTACCACAATTACTAGAATATTTGCGTTATATTCTGAACCCACTGCCAGAGTACGCATTAATGGCACTCTCTCTCCCACTATAAGCATCCATAATGGCACACGACAAGGTTGCCCTCTCTCCCCTGTGTTATTTGTGCTGGTTATGGAAACTTTGTTGGCCACGGTAAGGAACAAGAAGGATATCTCGGGACTGATTGTGGGAACTGCAGAACATAAATTGTCTGCTTTTGCAGACGATCTTATGTTATTCATAACTAGGCCTGTTATTTCTCTCCCAAATCTTATGGTTTTATTTTCACGGTTCGGGAAACTTTCAAATTTTAAAGTAAATGCCAGTAAATCCGAAGCTCTGGATATTAACTTACCCAGCACCTGTAAAACATTACTTGAACACAAGTTTCCCTTCCATTGGCCAAAGGGTGGAATAAAATACTTGGGTGTGCAGATAACTTCAGATCTTTCCTTATTATACCAGATCAATTTCCCTCCCTTACTGGCTAAACTAACCAAACAGTTACATACCTGGCAGACGCTAGGACTTACCTGGTTTGGGAAAATTCAGGCTATCAAAATGTCTATCATGCCGCAAATTTTGTACTACTTCCAAACCTTACCGATTAAAATACCTCAACAATTTTTTTCTAAATTGAGAGGGTTGTTTAATAAGTTTATTTGGGACAATAAGCCTCCGAGAATTAAATTAGACACCCTTACACTGCCTAAGGACAAGGGCGGAGTGGCACTACCAGACCCATACTTATATTATGTCTCAGTGCATCTGACCAGAACGATTCATCGGTGTCTGAAACCTAATATGAAGAAATGGGCTGAGGTGGAACAAGCTATGACAGACATTCCCCTAGGTAATATACTATGGGCCCAGAAAGCTAATATACCTAAGGCCCTCATTTCGCATCCAACCATATCGGCAACTGTGGAGGTATGGTTTAAACAGAGGCGGTCTTCTAACCTTATGTCTCAGTTGCCTAAACAACAACCTCTCCTACTTAATCCTGATTTCCCTCCTAGCTTGGATCCTCAAGCATTTGGTAGATGGGGCTTACTGGGTGGTAGGGAAACCAAGCTGACTGATTTTTACAAGGATGGTAGGATAGTCCCCCTAGCTTTGATACAGAGAATATGGGGTAATCACCCTAGGGATCAATGGTGCTACACTCAACTTCATCATTACTTGGACACTCTAGCAATCCACTCAATTACTGATTACCCTACCATGTGGGAAAATTTATTAGACACTAACAAACTCCCATCTCGTCCGTTATCTTTTTCATACCGGATTCTGCAACAGGGTAAAACCTTACCACATCCTAACTTCTTTGATTCCTGGGAAAAGGAACTGGAGGTCGTACTACCTCAGCCAGTGAGAAGACAGATTTTATTGAGGTTGCATAACTCTTCCAGGGCAGTCAGGGTACGAGAGATGCTGTATAAGCTTGTTACCCGATGGTACTATGTGCCGACGACATTGCACAGGCTTTTCCCAGGTACTTCTCAACTATGTTGGAGGTGTAGTTCAGATTCAGGTTCTTTCAAACACATCTGGTTTACCTGCCCTTCCATCACCCCCTTTTGGGAAGCGGTGTGTTCAAAGATTTATTCAATCACAGGGACGAAATTAGATCATTTAGATATTCCCCTCTTACTGTATGGTATTGATCTTCCTAACCAAATTTGGGTGACCGACAAGCTCACACGATATCTGGTCCATGCCGCTCTAGCCTTAATACCAAAAAACTGGAAATCGTCAACCTCCCCCTCAGTAATAGAGTGGATGCACTTATCAGAAGAAACCAGGAAGATGGAGGAAATAACTAGCTTACTTAACTACACCACTGACCACTACGCAAAGGTATGGGAGCCTTGGGTGACACTTTTGAGGGGACATAGATTGTGAGTTCCCGATTAGGCTTTTCTGGGAACATTTCGTGGCTTGTTCTGTGGGGATAAATGAATGTGCAGTGCATATTTTGGTTTATATAAGGTCTAATGCGATTGTCTTATAAGTACTAAGAACACTAGGTCCTAATATTGAGATATTG
Organism: Xenopus petersii; assembly: GCA_038501925.1. Classification (NCBI taxonomy): domain Eukaryota; kingdom Metazoa; phylum Chordata; class Amphibia; order Anura; family Pipidae; genus Xenopus; species Xenopus petersii. The sequence goes on along the minus strand of CM076676.1, from coordinate 30,724,185 downwards.
AGATGTAACTCACTGTTAACCCTGTACTGACTGTATTGGATACGTGAATAATGTTTTACCCTTCCCTGGTCCCTCTCCCTTCCTTTTTCTTTCTGTATCCTTTCCCCCCCACTTTTTGAAAATCAATAAATAAAGATTTATAAAAAAAAAAAAAGAAACATTTTTTTATTTTGCATAGCCTATCTATTTACACCGTTTTTCACACTGAACTATTCCTTTAAAGGGGTCCTAAGAAAAGATTCCTTGGGAAAAAGGAACTTAAATAAAAAACTAAATGCATTTTTTAAATGTCAGAGGAACCTATTACGGGTTCTATAACCACTTTTAAGCATGAATAAGTCCTTTATGAATTTCTTTTCAGTACATCCCTCGTTTTAATGCAAGCCTAATTCTACTTCTGTCATTTGTTCTTTTAACATGTGAAGCCGATAGCCTAGGTTTTGATGAGGCCAACCAAGCTAGAGTGTACGATGAGATCCTCCAGCCTGTGGTGCATTCTGGGTACCTAAACAAGACTGCTGCTTTGACCAAACTTTTCAGCGCGAGGAAATCTAAAGATGGTAAGGAAGTCGGTGGTTTTGTTTGAAGCTGTCAACTGTAAATTTGCGTAGAAGTGAAATAGAGAAGTAGAGATATAAATAGTACAGCCTTGCGTCTCTTGGGCATGTGTTTGTTGTTTTATGTAAAGGAATTAACAACATTATCTGAACTAGGTGTTTCCAATAAAAAGTTTCTTTATCGTAATGTGCTTTGTTAATAAAGAAGTGCGTGGGAAGGTTGGTTAAGACCAAGAAAAAAATCCAGAATATAAATAGAATATGTATGAAAATGATGACATCTTGTTAATAGAAACTGACAGAGAACCGACTGCTATTTGTTGCTCTGTTTGGTTATCCATGTCCTGAAAGCAGTGACTGACAGGCTATGCTCCCCTTTGAATTCTCTTTATAGCACTATTAACACAATAGCAGGCCCATGGGAGGTGGAAGACAAGCTATCACAAGGCCCCTACTGCTTAATGAGCTAGTAACACCATAATGCATGTCTGGGAAAATAAAGCAGTAGGAAAACACATATATTTTTCATATTTTACTATTAGTACTATAATAAGTAGTGACATTTAAATTTGTGTAGCATAGTGTTTCTTATAGAAGAACTAAAGCTTAACCTCTGCTGTATAGGCCGTTACAATAGTAATTTTCTGCTTAAAGGAGAACCAAACCCTTTTTATTAAAATCCCCTACCCTATATAGACCCTGCTCCTCCCATCCTAGGTGTTGCCCTGGGTAAATGCCCCTAACTCTTTACTTACCCCTTGCTGCAGATTCAGGGCATCAGAGTTCACAGGCGCCATCTTCTTCTGTTCGGTAATCTTCGGGTCTTCTTCCTGTGCTTCGACAATTTCCGTGGCTTTCGGCGCATGCGCAGTTGTAGAGGACCGGCAGATGGCAACAGCTGTGCATGCACCGACACGCTGCTTTCTTCCCAAAGATTACCGAAGAGAAGGAGATGGCGCCCCTGAACTACGATGCCCTGAATCTGCAGGTCCCACTGTGACACCTTCAGTTAAATTGAGTAGGAGCAACAACAGCTTGCCAGAAAGCAGTTCCATCCGAAAGTGTTGACTCTTTCTGAAAGCACATGACCATGCAGAATGACCTGAGATGGCGCCTACACACCAATATTATAAATAAATAAAAAACACACTTGCTGGTTCAGGAATGGGATTTTAAATGGTAGCGTGAATTATTTACAGTGTAAATAGTGTAATTTAGAAATAAAAACAACATTATAAAAATCATGACAGAATCCCTTTAATGATTTGTGAAACCCCTTAAACTTATCTTCTCTGCTTGTGAAGACCCCTAAGTTTATCTTCCCAGTAGCTGCTAAGAGCACACGGAGTATATGAAGTGTCACTTCTGACACTCCTAACAAAGTCCAAAATGAAGAACTCCAGTCTACAGCTTTGAAGGCCTGGAGCATTACTGATGAACCTTTAGGCTGGTGCACACGTTCAGTTTATAAAACATGGCATTTCTAGCCATATTCATTTTTAGGTTTTAGTTCTCCTTTAACTTCTCAGGGTGCTCCGATTGTTGTCAACGAATGTTCTTCCTGACCAAAAACTACTTTAAAACAAGCTTCACATTATTTAAGGGGATCCATCCCAAACAGACAGGTTATGGATCCGTGCATTTTTTGTTTTTTATGGATGGTAGAGAGTGGTACTTACATTTGCAACAGGTCTTATGGCTTTGTAATTTGCATTGGATCTAGAATTCCACAAACACTGGTGTGTCCTGCAAAAATCCCTAACGTTTTATGATAATGACAAGAGCTTGGAACCCCTTGGAAAGATTGAACCTTCAGAAGTTGTTTGCATGGGAGTGACCAGACTGGATGTGTTGAGCAGTCCGTCTCCGGTAGAAAGGTACTGTATGTCTGTCTGTCTGTCAGACTTTTCCAGCCTGTAGGAGAAACTATAGTAGATTAGGATGTACTCGGTGCATGATTTACTTTGGTTTCTTGCATTTTATCCGGTGAATACACCTTTCCTTTTCCTGTATAAATTATATACATCCACCCAATATTTCAATGTGACCGCAATGGGCTGACGGGGAAATATTCTGGTACTGGGAGTTTTCTTTCAACAAGTGATTTATTGCTCAGTCCATGTGCACGGAATCATAAAGCTAACCGTACACACAATTGTTCATGGGACTGATGGGCTGTGCTACTCACGAAATGTAGTAAATGCAGATCCAAAAAGAGTGCACACCAGGAACCTTCAAAAAAGATTTTTTTAAAACATATTATTTATTATAAAAAGTTAAAAACAGGCCAACATTTCGGTATCCTCCTAAGACCTTTATCAAGACCAGAACTGTTTTACGCACATAGCATTAAATAGACAAAGTATGAAAGCACTCACCCAATTACGTGTGATAAGTTGAGACATGTGAGTAGAAACTAGCATCCAATCACCAGTATATACCCGCACAATGTGCAAAGCAAATAGAAACGAAAGGAACCCTGTGTCAGGAAAAGTAAAGAGTTAAAATAATCATTGCACGAAACGTCACGTCGGCTTTACATGTAACTTGAATACAATTTGCTTTCATCAAAGAACTCGGTGTTGCTGGTCATTTCTACTATATTTATATATATATATATATATATATATATATATATATATATATATATATATAAATAACTCAAATTGCATTAATAGGGTCGACATTGTTGCAGAATTGTTTTCATATTTAAATATATCACATACGGTAAATAAATGCTACAAGTATATCCAAACAGAATGTAGCAAAAATACCATCTGGCTAAACAATTCACCTCTGCTTTAGGAAACACGTTAAAGGGCAATTGTCATTGGATATGGGGGGCCAATGTATTTAGTTTTTTTATCCAAAACTCTTCCCTCTATAGAAGGACATTGGAGGTCCTAAGGGGTGGGATGTGGTCTATTGCAATGTATTTAAATGTCGGAAGCCTGTGTCCCTGTTCAAGGTAATGTTTCGCTACTGGTTTGGTAGTCTTCCCATCCCTAAATGCAGTACTTATGGCTGACCGATGTGCAATCATTCTTAATCTAAGTGTCTGGTCGGTTTTGCCAATATAGAACATTCCACGCGGACATGTAATGCGATATATCACGTGACTGGTGTTGCAAGTGATATGGTGCCTTATTACAAATCTCAAACAGGCAAAAGATTCACAATAAGGCACCATATCACTTGCAACACTAGTATACATTGTCCTTCCATGGCCAATGACAATTGCCCTTTAACTTGTTTCCTAAAGTGAATTGTTTAGCCAGATGGTATTTTTGCTACATTCTGTTTGGATATTCTTGTAACATTTGTTTATGTAATATATTTAAATATGGAAACAATTTTGCAAAAATGTTGACCCTATTAATGCAATTTGAGTTATTTATATATATATATATATATATATATATATATATATATATATATATATATATATAATTATGAAAAGGACCAGCACTCCGTCTTCCAAAATGACTTTATTTTATTGTAGTGTCACAGTGTCTCCTGTCACTGTGACACTACAATAAATTATCGTAATTTTGGAAAACGGAGTGCTGGTCCTTTTCACAATTATCTACATATTATTTGATCAAGCACCCAGAAAACAGAATATTGTGACGGGGTGCTACGATTATATATATATATATATATATACTTATAGGCAAAAGTAAATATTCCACCCTTTTTTCTTGGCTTAATCTTGCCTTTTTTTTTTATTTTGTTCCTTTAAGCACATACATTTGTATATTAGCACTTCTAGACATGGTTAGTTATTAGATAAGGGGGCATTTTCATATGTTAATAACGTTATCTTCTTCACCTTTAAATATTTCATATGAGCCGATGGCTTCACCCCAAGGCTTCATCCCTACTGTACAGAAGTTAAGGAAAATAGTTATACATGTCATATTGTTCCTTTTTATGTATCTAGCACAGGGTTATCTCTGCATTTTGAGTTCTGTTTCTAATGTTCACTTAGGGGCACACTTATCAAGGGTCGAATGTCAAGGGTTAATAAACCCTCGAAGTTAAATCCTTGGAATTCGAATATCCAATTTGAAGGATTTAGCGCAAATGCTTCGATCGAACGATCAAAGTAAAAATCGTTCGATCGAATGATAAAATCCTTCAAATCGAATGATTCGAACGATTTTAAGCGATCGATCGAAGGATTTTTATTCTATCAAAGAATTGTTAGAAAAGTGCTGGGGAAGGTCCCCATAGGCTAACATTACACCTCGGTAGGTTTAAAGTGGTGAAGTATGAAGTCGAAGTATTTTTTAAAGAGACAGTACGTTGACTATCGAATGGTAGAATAGTCGAACGAATTTTACTTCGAATCATTCGATTCGATCGAATTTGACCAATTCGATGGTCAAAGTACCCAAAAAAATTCCCTCGAAATTCGAATTTTTTTACATTCAAATTCTTCATTCGAGCTTAGTAAATCTGCCCTTTAGTGAAGCTTCAAAAAAGTAAGCTGAAGCAGCAGATTGACGCTGATAGAAAGTTCCCACTAATAATGTAGATTACCACACTAACATACATCCCTGTATTTACATCAGCCCTTCTCATTAAAAGTCTCCTTTAAAAACTGCCGTGCTTGCTGATAAAAGAATGTTGCTGTGTATTTCTTTTGCTATAGGTTTCGCTACATGTTTGAGCTGTACTTGTCTACAGAGAAAATTCACCAGTTTGGGACTGATGCTGCTGAAACGCTGCAAACGTGGACAAGCGCAATTGGCAAGGTAATCGGGAGATGTCAAAAGGGTGTCCTTTTATCTGTTGTAATTTTATAACCAGTCACGCTCTTAGGTTAAAAATTCAGCATAAGCTGTGAGCAAGGTGGTCCTTAGTGTTTGAAAGGAACCCCATATTAAGGGAGCACATTTCTTCCAATCAGAGTTGCTATCAGACAAGGGACCCTTTTTAACTTCTCGAGACAGGGCTCAGGACAGCTGCCCCTATTTACCACCCTATAAAGACGTCTCAGGTTCCAAGGCCTCATGTTAAGGTTTGTCTAGTTCAGAGTAACACAGTGTACCTGCTAACTGTAATTACCCGTCCCGTCTGTGTAGTGGTTTACTCCGGTGAGCTGTCACTGCTTGGTGGGTCATGAATTTCAGCGAGTGGGAAGAATGCGCTACAAGGCAATGCTGAATCCAGATCACTGGATGGAAGGCTTTTTCCTGCTGAAAAAATGCCATCTCTTTATCTGCCCTGGAGATCAGAATGCAGCAGAAGACAGCGTCAATCTGCGACAACTTCAAGAACTCAGTAAGTCAGGTTATCTCAAGAGGGGAAAAATGGCTGCTCAACATTAACCGTATTCCGCAAGCTTAATTTAAAATATATCTAATAGACTCATAATCAGTACAAACGTTTATTAACATAGTTTAAAAAAAGGGCCACGTACGCATTTTGTGCACATGCAGGGCACACTCAGCCTAAGTGGAAGTACCACGTGAAGCCATAGATTTTGTCAGGCTTGTGTGTTTTCTATCTTACTTAAATGCATGTTTGCACCTATTCTGAGACTATAGCTGTGTGCTTCCTTCCTACTTGATCATTTCACAAGTTATGGGTTAGCCACATACCATATTGTGTCTCTTGTCTGGTCCCTTTCCTCCCAGATGTAGGTTTCTCAGTGTCTTGATTCTGCTGCATGAGAAAGCCAAAAATAATTAGTTTTTTAATGAGTTTCTGTGTATATCTTTTGTATTGAATTACATTAATAAACGAGTCTGTTTGGATTTTCAAATCTACTATCAGCATTGTGGCTAAGCTTGGCGAATTGCTTCTGGTCTGTGTAGCATTCAGTACTAATGAACAATATGCACCTGTTATCCAGAATGCTCGGGACCTGGGGTTTTCCGGATAACAGATCTTTACGTAATTTGGATCTTCAAACGTCTACTCTTCAGCAGCTCTCCAGTTTGCAGTTTCACCAATCTGGACGACCCTAGCAACCATGCATTAATCGGAATAAGTGACTGGAATATGAATAGAAAGAAGAGTAATAAAAAGTAGCAATAACGATAAATCTGTTGCCTTACAGAGCATTGGTCTTTAGATGGGGTCAGAAAAGCTGGAAAGAGTCAGACGCAGAAGGAAAATTGTTCAAAAAACAATAAAGAAAAAATGAAGTCCAGTTGAAAAGTTGCTTAGAATTAACCATTCTATAACATACTAAAAGTTTAGTGAACCACCACTAAAGAGTTAAGGTGGCCATAGACGCAAAGATCCACTCGTTTGGCAACATCGACAAAGGAGTGGATCTTTCCCTGATGTGCCATTAACGAGCATGGCTATATCGGGGGTAATCTGATTACGATGCACAATGGGCTCCGGCGGGATCAGTCGATTCAAAATCAAACCTGTCCGATCGACCAACCGACTGATCTCCACCGGACGAAAGATGTCGGCACTCTCCACATAAATCATACGAATCCTAGATTCGTACAATAGGATCTGTGCGTCTTTGGCCAGCTATAGACATTTTGTGATATATCTACAATTATATTTTTTACCTGGTCTTCACCCCCATAAACATTATTTTGTTCAAAATACCCCAGACACGACCTTTATTTATTTCAAAAGTGTAAAATCTATAAACTGTTAAATAAAGCAAATCACTAACACTTACTCCTTATTTCTATGTTTTCTTTTGCATTATTAGCTGTATCACCAGGATCTGAAAACACAGAGAAGAAAGATATGCTGATACTTGTAGAGAAAGGACGGTATGTTGTCTCACTCGCAATGCCCTGTTGTTTAACACAGTTGTTTTAATATGATAAACCTCTGTCATCTACTGGCCACTGTTCAGAAAGCTCTGACTGTGCATTATTATTATCAGTCTGAATGCCAAAATATTAACCTATCAGAGATATCTCTGTGCCACCTACTGGTCAAGAAAGGCTGCTGTGATGTCTGCAAGAACTCTTCACTGTGGATAGATGTGCCAACAGTTGAGCATACGTTATAAGCTTCTAAAATTATAGGGGGAAAAAACTAAAAAAAAAAAATGAGTATTAGAAAAAATTTAACCAAATATGACATTTAAAGAAATAACCTTGGTTTGTGTGAGTAAACTGTAAAAAAGACTACCGTATATACTCGAGTATAAACCGAGGTACCTCATTTTACCTCCAAAAACTGGGAAAGCTTATTGACTTGAGTATAAGCCTAGGGTGAGAAATGCAGCAGCTTCTGGTAAGTTTCAATCAAAAAATTTAGGTTTTCTGCTCCCATTGGAGGTGCCGGCGTCTCGTTTTTGGGCGCTGACGACCATTCTTGGATGCCGGCGACTATCCTTGGAGACTATTTTTGGACGCTGGCGACTATTCTTGGACGTAGGCGACTATTCTTAGACGCCGGCGACCGTTTTTGCGCTTGACCCGAGTATAAGCCGAGGTAGAGTTTTTCAGCATATTTTGGGGGCTTAAAAACTCGGCTTATACTCGAGTATATACGGTAATCGTAATTGCCAAAAACTAGATTTGGACAGGGGATAATAAAACATCTGTATAAATTCCTTCCTTCTTATAGCTAAAAGCACAGGCAGCATAGAGAAGAAGGAGTTCGTTATATAGACTCCATAATGTTGTCGCGACACTAGGAGGAAGAATATGAGACTAAAAGTTCTCAGCCTTTCTTACACCAAGGGGTCGTGTATACAAACTGAATTGTAGAACCACAGGCAGTGATTTATCTTAAAAAAAACGAAAATGGAGATGGGCAATTTAAATCTAGACTGTAAAGAAGTAGCAGCTGGTGCAATGGGGCTTCACCCACTAGCAAGCAAATCTTACAACTTAAAAAACACTAGTTACATTTAAAAGGAAAAAAAATCTAAATAATTTACAATTTTTGAAACATGGATATTCATTAGCCAATTAGCATTAGCTTTTATGTTCATGCTAAACAGAAGGTATTGTGTTGATACTTTTCCTTCATGTAAATCTCTTGTACTTGCTTACAGGACTATGTACCTTCAGGGTGTTACAAAGGCAGATTTCCTTGCCTGGAGCACTGATATTCAAGCTGCCGCGTGCAGCAGCGGCAACGTTCTACGGGAACAACAGCTCAGCAGGAATGACATTCCCATCATCGTTGATAGCTGCATTGCTTTTCTAACCCAATATGGTAGGCCTTTCTTTATACACACCCAAATGCTATTCACCATACAACAATGTTCACTCCTACATCAGCCTGAGGCATGTTAATGGACCTGCAAGATTAAAAAGTGACAATTTACTTACATATAAAGTTTGTCCCTGAGAGGTATCATTCTACAGTTCTATTGAAAGATAGGAATGACTTTTGAAACTGTTTATCTTGCTGTGTGAGAACTAAACCAATTTCATTATGAACTGTGCAATCATGTGCCTTTTTGCCCTATTCATCTTGAAAGCCTGCCCCCCCATGGCTACATAGTAGGAGAACAGGAGAGTATAATGTAAAAATATAAGAGAAAGGGCATAAGAAAAAAAAGATGTAGCGTGATGGAAAAATGGCATAAATAAAAAGGTCCACAGATAATGTAAGATGCAGAAAAGAAAGCAGCTGGAATAGAGAGTGCAAAAGAGAGGTGGATAAGAGAGAACATTAAATTGAAGACATCAGAATAGTAAATAGAGCGCAGTAAGTGATAGGAGCGGTTAAGGGTCTGGCCACACGGGCACATTCGGGGAGCTTAGTCGCCAGGCGACAAATCTCTTCTTCACGGCGACTAATCTCCCCCCGATCTGCCTTCCGCTGGCTAAAATGAAAATGCCTGGAGGAAGGCACACGGAGTGCTTTATTTTCCGAAGTCGCCCGAAATTGATGAGGAAACTTTGGGCGACTTCAGAAAACTAAGCGCTCCTTGTGCCTGCCCCTAGGTGATTTTCATTTTAGATCGAGGAGATTAGTCGCCGCAAAGAAGAGAAGATTTGTCGCCTGGCGACTAATCTCCCCAAATCTGCCCATGTGGCCAGACCGTAAAGGTGAGAACTTTCCAATGGCTACAGGGGCACTGCACCAATGAAAAACTCGCCTCTTGCCTCTGGCAGCATCTTCAAACAGGTTACCAAGGGTAACTGCTAAGAGCTAATTTCCACTGTAGGAGCAGCCTCAGAATCAGCCATGAATGGGAAAAAAACAGGGAGATGGATGCAGGAGGGATAAACAATGTAAAAATACAAGAGAAAGGTGATGGGAGAAACCGTAAGTAGAACGCAATAGACAAGCTGAAAATAAAATCACAAAGGAAACAGAATATGCAAAAACTGAACATAGAGAATGCTCATACAGAGGCAGGGAAGAGGATTATATAACAATGTTGTTCCCATTTTTTTGTAGAAAATGAGAAATTGTCAGCAGCTAAATTCAATAGTTATTTAAGTCTGAGTACAAAGAGTAATGGCAGCCTTTCTGCAGGTTTGCGCCACGAAGGGATTTACCGTAAAAATGGGGCCAAATCACGGATAAAACTGCTCATGGAGGAGTTCCGCAAGGATGCTCGCAATGTCAAGCTTCGCATCAGTGACAACTTTATCGAGGATGTAACAGATGTGCTAAAAAGGTTTTTCAGGGAATTGGATGACCCAATTTTTAGTACAGAGCTTCATCCACAGTGGAAAGAGGCTGCAGGTATGGTTCCTTCTAAGCAATGCAACAAATACTCGTGTTCAGCCTTTTCAGTTTCTCGTGTTTCTAATGATAAAATTACATGAAGTTATAGAAGAGTAATAATCCTTAGCAAAAATGCTTTGGTCAGGTCCGGAGCACGTTCATCCATTTATCCAATGTATGTGTAGACTGGTGTTATAACCTTGACTGTTTCACATTTGCAAACATATTTTTTTTAAAAAAAAGGAGATTTAGTGCTATAGACATTTAAGGTTAGCTGTTCCAGCTTCTCTCGAGGGTAGAGCATATTACTTCTCAGCTCAGTGGGGCCTTGGAAGAAGTAGAGGAAGACTCTTAACCTAATAATAACTCTCAGAATAACTCTCAGAACATTCAGTCTCACAAACACACTTGGTCCCAGTAGTTCTTAACCAGAAACAGTAGATATATTAAACAGAATGGTACTAAAATCAGATAAGTTCACAATAAGGATTGTGCACACCACAGATGTCTGCTCCCTGTCGTAGGCGGAGAGTGATTTTTGTGCTTGGAAAGGCTACGTAACCCATTCCTTGTCAGGAGGCTTTGATTTTACCTTATGCTTATGTCCTGTAAACACAGGGCGTGTCATAGAAGAAATCACAATCATTGTGTTGTACTGTCTAATGCCAAGAAATGTCTTTGCCTCTCACTTGTGGCAAGATGGGTATGGGTAGTGCTTATTCCTACTGCATAATAGACTGCTGCTTTGAGAACAGTGAAGGGAAACTGGAAATCGAATTCTCTACCGTGCAAGGAGCAGACATGGAGTAGCTTCAATTTCCCTTTTAAACTTCTATTATGCTCTGACAACACCCACTTAATGCCTTTGCCTCTCTAATGATATTGAGGGGTGTAGTTCAACACCAGCTTGGGACCGCAGGATGAACCCTGGAAGTAGCTGAAGTGTGACACTTGACACTCCATTTTTTTTCAGGATGCCCTCCTATTCTGCTGCCCCATGTACCCTCCTATTTTTACCCTTTTGCTCTCTTACTAGTTTCTCATCTGCAGGTGCCACTACTCTATTCCTAATGTCTTTCTTTCTTTTTATACTGTTTTCCACCATCACGTATACATTGTATTCTTACCCCATTTTCTCTTGCTTTTTCTCATTTACCCAATCCATCTTCTCTTCTATCATTTTACGGGTTACTTTGCATTTGTTACTAGTAACCTTGCATTTTGCCCCCTCCCTCTATATTTCTGTGATCTGACTCCATGTTTCCCTAACTTAATATGGGATTCACTATCCCCCCAACTTCACTAAGACCGTAGGGATTCATCTTCTTATTCCTGGTTCGCCAGCAGAATCCAATGCCCCCCCACAAGTTGAGTCCCAAGAAACAGAACCATGTACTTCCCTTTTATACAGTCTAGGGATCAGGAACAGCAATGACCACCCCAGGGCATAGTTAAACTTCCTCACAATATGGATGCTTTACTCATTACACAGTTTTCCAGCAATTATGTCACTTTCCAATTAACATGTAATATAAAGAGATGAAGTTTTAACCTAGGCATCTTTGACATTTCAAATGCAGGGGGTGCAAGGCTTATTGACCCTATGAAGTAATCATTTGTAAAAGTTCTAATTAAAGAATGAATAGCAATTCTTTATTGAAATGGAAAATGAATGAAGAAAATCCAGCCCCTGATAGTTTGCTTTTGCCTTTGGAAAGTAATAGAAGTAAAATCAAAACAGAAAAAATGATGAGAATCATGTAATGGCAACCTACCTCCTACCTTTGCTTTTTCACCTGATAAGAACTGTGCTTTATTGTCTCCGTTTCCTTCATTGTACTTCGTGAAACTGAGAATGTGTAGGAGATAACTGACTTTTATATCTTGTTTTTCCAGACAACCCAGAAAAATCAAAACGACTGGAAAAATACATGGAGTTAATTAACCAACTTCCAAGAGTTAACAGAGCTACACTGGCTGCTCTCATTGGTCACCTTTACCGGTAAGCTGCTATCTCACTGGATACAGGAAAAGTAAATATAAACTGTTTTTTTGTTTGATACTTAATCACACTTTTCTTGCCATCTCCCTAAAGTCTAATCTCTCACTTTGAACACTGCCTGCCTGACCATTGTGTAGGTTGATGTTTTTTCTCCATTTACACCACTACTAAAGTTACCCTGGTTTCAATGCATATAGACCATGCAATGTCAGTGTCCTTCCAGCTAACCAGTTCAGGTCTGAAAAGTGATAAGAGGTTTAAAACTTAACTTTTAAAAGTCATTTAATAAAAAGATATCTAGGTATACATGCTGCCAACAACACAGAACCAAATGACGCACTCTTCCTACTACCTGGAAGTAGTGTGGGAACATGTCCCTAAAACACATATAATTAAAAAACCATAGGCATCAAGTGGAACAGAGGAGTTATGTACTTGCTGTTGAAAAATGTAAATTGAGTCCTACTCAGTGCAGTCAAGGTCTACCCCAGTCACCCTCCCTTCCAGTCAATTCCCCAATTTGCACATTGCACCCAGCCCTGCACTTAAATGAGTCCTAAAGACTGTTTTTGGTATACTCATTGTGACCGATACCTAGCAAAGAGGAATAGCGCTGGTTCTGGCAACAGGTTACTTTAGTAAAATAGACACAACCTTTTCATTTTACACATCTCTCCCATTTTCCAGGGTTCAAAAATGTGCTGATCTCAACCAGATGTGCACAAAAAACCTTGCGCTTTTGTTTGCCCCTAGCCTGTTTCAGACAGATGGGAAAGGGGAACATGAGGTGAAGGTTATGGAGGATCTAATAGATAACTATGCTTGTGTATTTGGGGTAAGTATATTCTTGTTGTATTGTTGTGTTTGTATTTGGCAGAAATAATTTATTAGAAGCTGTTTATCATCAACATTGTAAACCAAACCCCCACGCTACCCCTCTTGGTAGGGGACAATCAAAAGTTCTCATACTTGAAGGTGAAGGTGTCACCAAAATCAGTATATAATCTTCAAGTCCATTAAGTGTGCATGAGTTATAGTCCATATTATTTGCAGAAATTTAGAAATTTTAAAACAATTCAGTAAAAGTCCCCAATTCCTGCAATTAATTAACCATTATGCGCGATGTTGAACCATGTTGAATTCCTACATTTCTGCAAGCTATTATTTGATTGATTGTAATAATATGGAGCATTGAAGTATGGCCTAAACAAAGTCGTATAAACATCTGAAATTGTTTTCCTGTTACAGATTGATGAAGAGCAGGTCACACAAATGGATTTAGAAAACAGCCTAATTACAACCTGGAAAGATGTTCAGGTAAGTGAGCTCCAAAACTGGAACCTTGCACATAACCATCTCTTGCATCTTGTTTAGGGAGCTACAACACTGTTTTGCCACCTAGACCCACCTATGGGCTCTTCTACAATGAAAAGGGGTTCAAGAGGTTTAGTACAAAGGAAGGCACAGTTTTAACCTTTAGAGCCCAAACACTTATGTCTGCAAATGTCCAGGTTGCTATGCTCTGTGAGTTGCATTGAATTAATAATTTGGTGCTAAATGCAGAGTGCAACACGAACAGGTGCAATGGAGGTCCTGCACTTAGCACCTGCCATAAGCAAGAGGTAGTGAACTGTGTCCTTCATTCTGAATGAAGCTCAAGCTATGGTTGTCCCAGGCAAAGACACTGTGTTACTCTCCATCCACTCCTCCTATATACAGTGCTGTCGACTACATGTAGGTGCCAATTCTTTGCATTATCTTTTGTGGGTTTATGTAAAAAACAAGAATGTGCCAGTGCATTAAACGCTTTTAGATGTAGAAAGAATGTGCTTTAAAAAGTAGTGTTTCTCATTAATTTATTGAAAATTTCTACTAGTCCCACCCATCTGTTCCACTTCCTACTGCCTCCATTCCCAGGCTGTGCAGGGGAGCTGCTGGCACTCTGTACACTGCACTGTAGGACAGGAATCAATCAGCAGCTAGGCTGACCTTATAGGGAACTGAAGCCTGCCTTTGCTTGTGTGATTGCAGGGCTGTGATTGGCTGTCCCCCTCTTACTGTGCTTCTGGCAGGGATTGTTCAGAAATGCCCAACCCCTTATTTGAAACAGGGACAGGGATCACAGAATATCTATAGGGAGCTCCAGCAAATGGTCCATTTTTAAAGGCAATATGAATTTACACCCAAAAGTAAAACCAGCACCATGTAATATACATCAATGCCTACAAAATTATTTTTTTTTTAATTTATCCTATATGTCTCCTTTAAAGTGTTGCAGCAGTTGGTCCTGCATGCAAATTCCAGGAGCAACTTTTCTGCTTCACTGACCCCATCTAAAAACACATGCTCTGTAAGGCTACAAATTTTTTGTTATTGCTACTTTTTATAACTCAGCTTTCTAGTCGGGCCCCCTTCTATTCATAAACTGTTCAGTGTAGCTGAGTCAATACATTAATTATGAATTAATTTTTAACAAAACCTTCAGCTCTTAGTAAAAATTTATTAGTTAAAGTGCTAGTGCCTAATAAATATCCAAATAGTTTTAAAAAGGTGAGTTCATCAATTAGAAGTATAAAATTGTATCAAAATGGAGCCAGCAATTCATGAAAATAAGAAATTTGAAAAGGAAAATAGAGTAAAGGTGGAGTTGCACAGTAATGAAGGATGTGTAGAAAAGCGGAGCTCACCCTCGCATAGTGTCGGCCGCAGCTCTAGCGGGAATCCGGCAACTTCAACATGGAACTTGTCGCACTCTGTGTAACCAGCAACCATTCAACTGACCGAACCATTCAACGGAGTCGCTGCTGTTGTGTTTAGCAAAACGGCTTTTAGCAAAACGGCTTTTATTTGAACACACTAAGTGACAAACATTGGCAGTGGGCGAGTAGTTAAACTAACGCGTTTTGTGCCTACAATACCAGCACTTCCTCAGAGTCAATGACTAAACACAACAGCAGCGACTCCGTTGAATGGTTCGGTCAGCGCCGAATTGCGGGTTACACATAGTGCGACAAGTATAGGTGGAGTCTCCCCAATTTCTCCTAACTAGCCTTAGTAAAAATCAGGACAACTCCGCCTCTACTCTATTTTCCTTTTCAAATTGAAGCACTAAGCACTTTTTTCACTAATTGATGTATCTTATTGATCAAAACCAGTTCTGGGTCAAAATAATCAGAGAGTGTGGGGTTTACTGCTTTTTTTTTTCGTCTTGAATAGTTCGTTTAGAGGTGAACAACCCCTTTAATGAAATATGTAAATGGACTACCCTCTTATTATTTTGAGCTCCTTCAAGAGAGACGAATGCCATAAATTGAACAACATGGGTAACTTAGGTTTAAGTGCCCCCTTTTTAGTCAAAGAGTGTAATCAAGAAATGGAAAAGGCGTCGTGTTTCTGTGCACAAAGATCAGGTTTGTCTCCATATGACAGTTAACATTTACTAAGCATTTTTTAACCACATTGGGCACTGTTCAGGCCTGACTGCTGTGCACTGATATACAGTGTGTTTTCCAGTGTAAGCATTATTACCGCAAGTCAGCAGGAAAAAATAGTGTCACGGGTCATGATCTAGATTCATTATTAATAAACAAGCTGCTGGGTAGCCATAAGGGCAGCCATTCAAGTTGAAAACGGAGCAAAGGCACACGTTACACAGCAGATACCTGATATGCTTTGTAAAATACAATGGGATTAGTTCTTAAACAGGAAAATAAACAGCGGTCAAATGCCATCTGTAGCTTTCTACAGAACTCAATAATGAATACCTCTCCCAAAAAATAGAGCATTTCTGGGCAAGAACTGGTTTGCTGTAGGTTCTAGATCGACAGATACATACTTTAAGTGGAAAAAACATAAATTTTTGCTTTTTAACATTACTGGTTCTTTAAAGACTTCACATTACTATGTGTATACAAATATATGTGTAGAGGTTGATTTGTAGAGAAAAGGTTTAAGAATCCTTTTTCTCGTCTGGCAATTCTGAGGGGATGGTTCAGTCCTCGTTTTACAGAAGGCCATGGAAACCAAGGAGCCTGGCAAACGGTTGAAAAGTGTGATCTCTCTACTGCTGTAACTTTTGAATTCATTGTTTTCCCTAGAATTGCCACTCTCCCTCATTTCTGTATTTTTATAACGTTTACACAGCAAGACATGGAAAAATTAATTGGTGTTTCATATGTGTCCTGTTAGCTGTCACAAGCTGGGGATCTTATTATTGAGGTTTACTTGGAATTGAAGATACCAGACTGCTGTGTCACTTTAAAGGTCAGTATTTTTCAAGACTACTAAAATGCGACTTGGTTCCATGCTTTACTTGATGAGTCAACCTCTTTACTGCTTAGTACAAGCTTTTCCTTAGTTCCAATTATATAAATTGGTTTTGAATGTCTGAAGAGGGGACTTAAAAATCAGAGCTGAT
This sequence comes from Xenopus petersii, assembly GCA_038501925.1. Classification (NCBI taxonomy): domain Eukaryota; kingdom Metazoa; phylum Chordata; class Amphibia; order Anura; family Pipidae; genus Xenopus; species Xenopus petersii. Next base: position 30,707,579 of record CM076676.1, on the reverse strand, counting down.
GGATCTTATTGACCATGTCAACAAAACATAAAATATGCAGCATAATGCAAATGGGAAAATTGCGACTTAGAAATGTCTGCCTCATAGCGCAGTGCTGAAAATTCATTAGGTTATACCACTACTCTTCCTTCTAACTCCTTTTAGAATAATAAGCACTGGATTAACTACAGGCATTTTTAGTAAGGTTTAGAAAACAGATTTAGAGCATTTCATTAAGCGCAGAAATGTTAAAAAAGATGAGAGCAGAAAATGGATTCAGAGTATTGTACTAACCCCAGACGTTCAAGTGAGGACACTGCAGAAATGGATTTCATGCACTGCAATAACTTCATTTAGGGAATTAAAAATGCAGGAGCATAGAGATTGCTCAGTACCAGTTGGTGAAAGTGCTATGGGTACTGGAGAAGAAATCCTGAAAAACAATTTAGGCGACTGGAGGGCACAAAGGCTTTTTGTCCTCCTCATTTTTTTAAAAAAAATTGTTCTCTGTATTGGGCTCCCGGCCCTCCCACTACTGCTGTCATTAATGTACATGATGTAGATTCTGACCCAAAACTGTTCACAGGCTTTCTGTTTTAGTGGGGACCCTATAAAACTTAAGGTTTAAAGCGACTGCCTCAGTCTGTGAGCCAGCCCTGGGCAGTAGTGATGGGTGAATTTATTCGGCAGACGCAAATTTGCGAATCTGGCGAGTACATTAGAAAGATTGCAGCGACAATTCCAACGGCGGCAACAATTTAAAGGTGCCTATTGACTTTAATGGGTGTCGGTATTGTCGCTGGCATCAAAATTCGCATTTCACAAATTTTTCACCGTTTTGCGAATTTTGCTGGAAATTCGCAAGTTTTTTGTCGAATCGAAACAGGAGAAAATCGCAGATCACTTATGGGCAGCGCAGTGATGGCCAATTAAAGCAACTTTTAAATTAAAGCAACAATTAAAGGTGCCCATTGACTTTTATGGTCGTCAGAATTGTCGCCGGCGTCAAAAATATTTCGACGCCAGCGTCAAAATTCACGTTTCAAGAATTTTTCGCTGGGCAGCGATGACCCTTTACCCCTTATAGTTCTCCAAAGCTCTCAGTTCTAGTGCAAAGCTGTCTAGTCATGGCCAGAACCTATTCTAAGCTGCCAAAACTAATTTTTCTATAAATCAAGTAGTATCACACTTTCTGAGTCATCTTTGACATGATTTTGCTACTATATGTATAAATGGAAAACAAATTTCGCTTTTAATTGCAGGTTTCCCCCGTAATGACAGCAGAAGAACTGACCAATCAGGTACTAGATATGAGGAACATATCGGCAAGCATGGATGTATGGCTTACCTTTGAAGTGTTTGAAAATGGGGAACTTGGTAAGAGACGGCACTAAAATATAAGTATACCAAAAGTGAGCCGCACAGGGCTTAAAACAAAGAAATTTGTTTTCTATTAAAGATCTCATCAGTTTCTGTCATGTAACCTGTGCTTAAAGCAAGTCAAAATCATTCTGACAAATTGATCAAAGTAGTACATGCTTTCACAAATGGGCCAATTCATTAAAATAAAAAAGTGTTAATGTGAAAAAAGTTTTGGGAATTCCAGTAGATTACCAGTTTGGGTTTACATTACTCTAAATTAATATCTTTTATCTAGGGTCCCACCCAAGTGTACAATTTTTTGACTTTATTAAATGGTAATTTATTTTAAAAAAGGGACATTGCAGTACAATAGCTGTGCTGGAGATGACCATAGAGAGAGAGAGAGAAAACAGGAGTAAATGTCTGCTATCTCTGTGCTGCCATTTAACCTTATTCGTCTGTGAATACCTAATAGACCAATGAAAGTAAATATGAAAAAGTCAGTTTATTCATTGCCACTTACAGAATAACTTTGTTCCGTACAGAGCGCCCCTTGCACCCAAAAGAGAAAGTCCTGGAGCAGGCTCTGCAGTGGTGCAAGTTGGCCGAGCCCAGTTCTGCTTTTCTGCTTGTAAAGAAAATCCCAATTGGAGAAGGAAGTTGTCTCTTTACAGGTATGTCACAGCTTTCATTTCTCTAATAAACAGAATCACGTGCAGTCAGTCATTTTTCAACCAAAAAATCACATGCCGTAGGGGAAGTTGAAATGGGTCCTTGTGTTAACCTTGGATTAAACTGTCACATAGGCACAAAAAGAGAGACTCCAAAATGCGGCCTTCTGAAATGCAGAGAGGAGACTCCGAAGCTGCTAGGAAGCAAATTCCAAGAGAGATACTTTGTCATCAGAGATCGCAAGCTCCTGCTGCTTAAAGAGAAAAGGGTATCTGTTTCTCATTAATACTGTTTCAGTAGTGATTTAAGCCACACCATTAACCATTCCAGTAATAATTCATGTTTATCCTTGTGCTATTAAGTAGGACTCACAATATTCTGATTAACATATACAAACCACTTCTAGAGATTGGGTATTATTTACTATTAACAGGCACTAAACCACTAGCAAAATGCATGGGCACTGAAATACAGAATATAATTGCACCTAGCGTCAATAAACCCATTGCACCAAATAGTAGGGATTACTTAAAAGACCGGTAACATAATTTTTTTTAAATACATTTGTTTCTACTTAACAAAAAAAAAAAAAAAAACACCAAGTCAATTTTAACTTTAAATTCGTAAAGTCTTTATTAAGAAATGACTTCTAGATTCTCTGCTTTCCCTCCTCTTCAGAAACGGCGACAGGGCGACGATCCATTGTGCGGCGCTCAATTTCTCTTCCCTGCCTTCTGTAGGAGATAGCCAGGGAGGAGAAATCGAGCGCCACATGATGGTAAGTAGTTTCTTAATAAAGACTTTGCGAATTTAAGGTTAAAACTGCCTTGGTGGGTTTTTTTCCATTAAGTAGAAAAAAACTTTTTTTACATTTTTTTTATGTTACTGGTCCTTTGTGATGGTCTGTGTGTTGCCTCAGAGATCACCTGACCAGAAATACTACAGCTCTAACTGTAACAGGAAGAAGTGTGGAAGCAAAAGACAGAACTCTGTCTGTTAATTGGCTCATGTGACCTAACAAGTATGGTTTGTTGGTATGTTTGTGAGCACAGTGAATCGTACGATCCCGGGGGGCGGCCCTTATTTTTTAAAATGGCAATTTTCTATTTATGATTACCCAATGGCACAGACTACTACAAAAGTATATTGTTATGAAAATGGTTTATTCACTTGAAGCAGGGTTTTACACATGAGCTGTTTTATACAATATCTTTTTATAGAGCCCTACATTGTTGGGGGGGGGTATATTTCTTTAAGTCAGAGCAAAGACACCTGTTGATTATATTTATTCTTCATACCAGTTACTACTGCTTTCCTGACAATGCCCTGGGGCCTCCAAGTCTTGCTCCTCTTTTCCAAAGGTTGGTTGTGTGAGTTTTTGTCTGAAGGTGAGAATGTATAGGTCAAGCAAAAAACTATGAAGAGGCCACAAGACAATCCTCTTTACAGCTGTTGCCAATAATTGCTTTAGACTACTGGCGCATGGGGTGGCCAGATCCTGATCTACTGGCCTCTGCTCAATCACAGGCATTGTGTTGGCCTGCTTGCAGAAACACAGAGTGGATTTCAGTGTGGAAATGTGTGAATATGCATTATCTCACCAAATTATGTCAAAGCAACCCTGTACTCACAGGTTGACACCTCATGAATACAGAGCTGCCAAATTTGCTCCTATGGGCACTGATGGAGGGGCAGGCTTGATGTTAAAATGCAGCGTTTTTCTCTCTACAGAGTGCAAAGCCAGAGAGAGAGTGGCCTCTTGATACAGCCAAGGTTTACATGGGCATTAGGAAAAAGATGAAGGCTCCATCCCAGTAAGCTATTATTATTATTAATAATAAAAACAATTAAATCATTTTTTAAATCACCAATATATTCTGGATTGCTGTACAATAGAAGGGTGTTCACATACAAGAAGATGGTTCTACTGAATAGAGCTTCTGATCTAAGATAAAAGACTTTGCCATTGGAAAAAAAGTAATTTAAGAGCTTTACGCCACACATTTTGTTATTGTATATAAATGATCATGACCCATTTCTCATTTTTTATTCGAAAGAATGGAGAGATCCCGGTTTAGTAATCTATTACAGCAGCTCCATAACTCCTTGTACATTACTGTCTACCCTACTATTTACCGTATATACTCAAGTATAAGCCATCCCGAGTATAAGCCGAGATAACCTAATTTTACCTCCAAAAACTGGGAAAGCTTATTGACTCGAGTATAAGCCTAGGGTGAGAAATGCAGCAGCTTCTGGTAAGTTTCAATCAAAAAATTGAGGGTTTCTGCTCCCATTGGAGGTGCTGGTGTCTCGTTTTTGGATGCTGGCGACCATTCTTGGACGCTGGCGAATATTCTTGGAGACTATTCTTGGACACCGGCGACTATTCTTAGGCGCCGGCGACTATTCTTGGACGCCGGCGACTATTCTTAGATGCCAGCGACCTTTTTTGCGCTTGACCCGAGTATAAGCCGAGGTAGAGTTTTTCAGCATATTTTGGGGGCTGAAAAACTCAGCTTATACTGGAGTATATACGGACCACAAAAACTTAATGCTCTGGAAAATAGAACATTATCCACCTATTCACAGTGACTGTTCAAAGAAAAGACTAGTTTTAGGAGGCCAAAACAGCTATAGTCAAAAGCATTAGCAGAAACTCTTTCAGTTCAAGCTATAATTAATTCATGCAGTAAGTGGGATTGGCAGCACATGGGACCTTTTATCCAGAATGCTCCGGGCCTGGGTTTTTCATGATATGGTAATAGTCTTCTAGAAAATAATTTAATAAACCCAATAGGATTGTTTTGTCTCCATTGAAGATTAATTATATCTTACTTGGGACCGAGCACAATGCGCTATTTTATTATTACAGAGAGAGTAATTAAAAAACAATATTTGGTTTAAATGGAGATGACCTTACCATGATACAGAGCTTTCTGGATAACGAGCTTCTGGATAACAGATCCTAGAGTGGACAGCGTAAGTTTTGCCAAATGGGGTATTTTCTTTGTTGGAGTATTTCATTTTATTAAGAAGTATCCAAAACTGCCCGTGCCATCTCATATTGACGTTAAAAAAACAGAAACAGCTTTTTTCCAAGCTTTGAGGAAGTCTATTATCTTTAATGATAATTATCTTTATGATGCAGCCTGGGTTCCTCTGCACGCAGTATGCACAGAGAAAATGTACATCTGTGCTAGGGGAGAATTGTGTAATAGACTGCAAACATAAATTTATTGTGCAGACACTCCTTGGTCAGTGCTTCTCTGCAATAAAACATTAAAGACAGCTGACATCTGGTTCAGAGCAGTAGCCACCAAGTAGAGCCGTGAAAATTGTCCCTTGGTTGCATATATATAGAATCTTCCAGCAGACCTAGGGAAACCATTTTGTAAGGGCAATTAAGGGTAAATCAGCTATGTATGTAAGTGGGGATAACATTCACCTATTATTACAGCAGTATAGAGACAAATTACTGTATATATTTGGTATTACTGTTCCTTTAATGCAAGCGTACGTTAGACCATCTTAAGGGAGATAATCATCTGTGCTTTCAATGGGAGGTAGTTTCCTTAAGGGTAAGGTCACGTGAGGAGATTCGGGGTGATTTGCTTTCCGAAGTCTGCCCAAGAGGAAACTTCGGGCGACTTCGGAAAACGAAGCGCCACGAGTGCCATCCCGTTGGCAATTTTTCAGTATAGCCCGGTTGAAGGCACGGGAAACAGTTTGGGGAGATTGTCACCCAGAAGAGGCAATTAGTCGCTGGGTGATTAAATCTCCCTGAATCTCCCCTTGTGACCTCAATAAGAGGCTGAATGTTTGGTTTCTCACCTACATGTATGTCCCATGAGCTAAAATAAAGCCACAGAGAAAAAGCCTCATTTACCATTAGCCTAAGAATACAGAAACCTGTGGTATTTAAATCTAGGCCCCTTCCATAGATATTATCAGAGATTAACTATACAGTTTTGTTGTGCTTGTTTTGTCAGATGGGGTTTTACCATCTACCTGGATAAACAGCAGCTGTAAGTATTGGAGATTATTATTATCTTATGTAACAGAAAGAGTGTAGACTAATCCTGCCATATAGTGCTTTAAGTGTGTGTTTTTTCCTCTACATTGGATAAGGAAGGCTTCTTTCATATACCTGAATTACATAAGACATTTTTGTATTTTTAATTTCCCACTTTCTAGGTGTCTGTGCTGTTCAGGTCAACCAGAAATGTGGGACTGGATAACAAGTATTCTGAAAGCTCAGGTAATGATTATTATCTGTCTATTATCTGTGGTTAGCACAACTATGAGACCTGCTATACAGAATGCACGTGACCTGGAGTTTTCTGGATAAGGGGTCTTTCCATAAGTTGAATCTTCATACCTTAAAGGGGACCTGTCACCCAAAAAAACTATTCAAAATCCTATGTTATCATATTAGTCAGGCAAAATGAACTTTAATTACACAATATAATTGTTTGAATCTTGTTTCCTTCAGTCTGGGAATTCATAATTTTAACAAGTAGGCAGGAGCCATTTTGTGGACACTGTTATTAAGACAAGCTTTGAATACTCTCTGAATCTTGTTTGTGCACCAGAATGGGGGACCTGATGTCCATCCCCATGCACTGGTTACACAATTAAATGGTAAAGAGAACGAGGGAATGTGGGTAAAACAGTGACATTTAGGAAGTGCTGAATGCAAAGTGAAAGTAATTGTCTGCCCAGCCTCTATTCCTAATGCATAGAGGAGGGGCAGACAATATTTGATTGACAGCAGAGATTTTTAAATAAGCTTACAACAGCTATGAATGCTTCAATAAAAAATAGAAATCAGATTTCATGTTTCATTTGAAAAGGACTTTATTATACAGATTTTGTGTCTGGGTGACCGGTCCACTTTAAGTCTACTAAAAATCATTTAAACATTAATTAAATCCAATAGGATTGTTTTGCCTCCAATATTGATTAATTATATTTTAAGATCAAGGTACTGTTTTGTTATTCTAGCGAAAAGGGAAATTATGTAAAAAAAAAAAAAAAATCAATTTAATTAAAGTGTCCCATAGAGTCTATGGGAGATGGCCTTCCCGTAATTCTGGGTTTTCTGGATGACGGGTTAACAGAAAACAGATCCAATACCTGTATTTTCTAGTAAGCTGGCCTTGTATCTAGTGGCTTTTTAATGTCTCGGGTAAAATAATTTTATTTGAATACGTGTAAAAATTCGGGATTATTGCTTATAATTGCAAATGGCTCACAAATAAAGTCCTTGGTGACCAAGCCCTTTGTGATCTCTACTTATCCTTGGGATTCCTCTGTATCATAGTGCTTGGTGTTATTTGGGATAGATAGCTCTCCACAAGTAGAAAACCTTGACAAAGCTTTAATGACTCCAAACACTTCAGGATTTTAGCCTTCAACTTTTAAAGGCTATGAGGCTACTACATTAACCAGATAGACATGCTTGTCTGGTTCATCTTTTATCCTGATTTCCACTGAGTAGTGTGGAACACAGTAAAGACCTCCGTTCACATCAGATAACACACTAATTTCAGTAGTTTTTTTTTAGGCCAGTGAGCCACACATCCGTATGCAAAATAGTATTTCAAAATGATCTACAACTAAGTATTATTTGCTCACTACAGCACGATGATCTCCGCCCTGTGATTTTAAGGCGCCATTCCTCCTCCGATGTGACTAAGCAAAAATTTGGCACAATGCCATTGGTTCCAATTCGTGGAGACGACACCAATTCGACTATGGTTACAGCAAATCAGACGCTGGTGAGTTTATGGCAGATATTTAGCAATAAGAAGCTAGTATCCAGTTTAGGGGATGCAAAATTCAACATCTGAAATGAAGTAAGTTAAACTGCTGACTTATGGAATCCTTCCCATTCTAAATTTGTAATTGAGTAATATGGCAATTTTATACTATATACCTTTAGTGTTTAATATTTTAACCTAATCCACTATCTGGCTATACAAACAATCCTATTACAAAATATTTATTTTTGACTGTTTCCAGTGCTGTATTTCTCTTCAGTTTTACTTCTGTTATTTCTTCTCTGTTTCCTCTTTTCTGTTGTTCACCCCCCCATTATGATTTGAACCTTTCTTGTAACCCATCCCCTTCCCTTTTGTATTTCCTTTGTGTTCTTTTTCTTTACTTATGACCCTTTCTGCCTTACAATGAAACATCACCTCATTGCCTCTCTATATATTATACACCCCCATTCCTGATCTTAATACATCTATTCACAACCCACCAGAATTCCACTTTTACATAACACTTTACCTGGACACTGCTTTGTGTTCTGAAGCCTATGTGTGAGGCTAAATGACAGTCACCTTTATGCATGGAGTAATTAAGAAAACTGAATGATTTTCTTCTTAGTGCATTGTTTTTACCCAGGAAAAAAATGGCAACTATACACAAATACAGTCAATTCATGCCCCTTCTAGTTTACACTGTGCACTGTTCTTTATTGGTCCTTCACACCCTGGTTTTCTTTCTTATATTGTGTTTCTCAGCGACGACTTCATACAAGAAGGACCCTGTCAATGTTCTTTGTAAGTATAGGCATGGATGAGAATTTCTCATAACTCTTTGCATCATGCATGCTCATGTAAAACATCTAAGAACTTTTATGATAAATATACAGTCATATGAAAAGTTTTGGAACCCCTCTCAATTCTTTGGAGCTTTCAAGTAGCAACTTCCTTTTAATATATAACATGCCTTATGGAAACAGTAGTATTTCAGCAGTGACATAAAGTTTATTGGATTAACAGAAAATATGCAATATGCATCATAACAAAATTAGACAGTTGCATACATATGGGTACCCCAACAGAGATATTACATCAATAATTATTATTTGAACCTCCTTTTGCAAATGTAAAAACCTCTAGACACCTCCTATAGCCTTTGATGAGTGATTGGATTCTGGATGGTGGTATTTTTGACCAATTGTCCATACAAAATCTCTCCAGTTCAGTTAAATTTGATGGCTGCCGAGCATGGATAGCCTGCTTCAAATCATCCCATAGATTTTCGATGATTTTCAAGTCGGGGGACTGTGATGGCCATTCCAGAATGTTGTACTTCTCCCTCTGCATAAATGCCTTTGTAGATTTCAAAGTGTGTTTAGGGTCATTGTCTTGTTGGAATATCCAACTTCTGCGTAACTTCCTCTTTGTGACTGATTCTTGAACATTATCCTGAAGAATTTGTTGATATTGGATTGAATTCATCCGACCCTTTACTTTAACAAGGGCCCCAGTCCCTGAACTAGCCACACAGCCCCACAGCATGATGGAACCTCCACAAAATTTGACAGTAGGTAGCAGGTGTTTTTCTTGGAATGCGGTGTTCTTCTTTCACAATGCAAAGTGCTTTTTGTTATGACCAAATAGCGATCTTTGGGTTGTCTATAACCATTCTCACAATCCTCCACATATGCCGCTCCTGTATTTTTCTTGGCCTGTCAGACCTGGGTTTTACAGCAACTGTGCCTGTGGCCTTCCATTTCCTGATTAGATTCCTTACAGTTGAAACTGACAGTTTAAACCTCCAAGACAGCTTTTTGTAACCTTCCCCTAAACCATGATAATAAACCATCTTTGGTTTCAGATCTTTTGAGAGTTGCTTTGAGGATCCCATGCTGTCAAACAGGAGAGTCAAACAGAAGCACGACTTGCAATTGGCCACCATAAATACCTTTTCTGATGATTGGGCACACCTGCCTATGAAGTTAAAGGCTTAACGAGCTTATCCAACCAATTTAGTGTTGCAAGTTATCAGTATTGAGCAGTTACATGCATTCAAATTAGCAAAATTATACAAGGGTACCCACATTTTTGCACAGCCAGTTTTTTACATTTGATTTAATTTCATACAACTGAATACTGCTTCACTAAAAGTCTTTGTTCAGAAAACACCCCAGTACTCAGATGTTCATGGGGAATGAAAGACATACCACTGTTATCTTTTTGTTGAAAGTGGAGTCAATTACTATGCAGGCTGAGAGGGGTTCCCAAACTTTTTCATATAACTGTATGCCTAGCCTGGGTTCTTCTTTATACAAGCTATGTTCATTTTTGTGGTTATCAGTTTGTAACCAAAGAAACAAGTGAAGAAAAACATTCTCTATTTTCGTTTCCCTTTTCTTTTTCCCAGCTTATACTTTATTAACAAAGTTGGTGGTCTTAAATATTTATCTGCATAATATATTTATACAGTCAGTTCTCTATACGTAACTACAGAGGAAGCAGACCCTGTGGTTACAGTTGCGCCCAGAAGGTATAGGGGCCTCACGAGGCCCTAATTCATAAACATTTCAATTAATATTGGTAAAACTGGTCAACCTCTAGACATTTTAGGGGCCTGAAAAATTATTTTCTGTGGTGCCCAGTAATAGAGTAATATCTAGTTATGCCACTGTCTCTGTAAAAAAAAAATTTAGCCAGGAAATAATGTTTTATATCTGCTTGTTTTAAGCTTATTCTAATTTAACACAAATAACTCATTTACACTTTCAGCATGCCTGTTTTGTGTAAGCTTTGCATGTCCTTATGAAATGCTTTTCCGTTCTAGGGGCTGTTTATAAAATGCCAAAATAGTCATGTTGCTACTTTGCTGGTTTCCATTAATGTTGCAATTGCCTATTTATAAATCACCAATGCGTTTCCATCGAAGTGGGAAGAATTTCAACACAGGAAAGTTGTAAGAGTAGGATAAAGCCACTAAAATTTTATTGTAACAACTTCAGAATTATTATTGATAGATATTATAATACTGAGGAATCTTTTCACACCCCAAGCAGCAGTTTTGCATCTCTTTATTGAAAATAATGTTTTTTTTGCTAAGGATTCTCAGTGCTGGTTTGGTCAAAGTGATTTATAAATAGTCAATTGGGGTGAAAGCATTGAAATTCTATCCAAGTAAAACATTTTTACTTGGCAAGTAGGCAAAGTCTCCCACCGAACATTTTTACCAACTTTGATGCGTTATGTGTAGGCCCCATTTACTGTACATTGTCTGGAAATCTGGTTCTACTTAAACAAATCCTTTCTTCTTTGTTAGCCAATGAAAATGCATCAAGATTCTCTTGAGGAACTGCAGGAAAAACAAATTGAAGAATATGAGGCTGTATATGAGGAAGTGGGTCATTTTCAGAGTCTACCACAGTCAGAGTCGGACTTTGCATCAGAAAAACTTTCTCCTCCACCTTTAGATCGAACGAAAAAACCTGCTCTTAACCAGGATCTGAAAAAACTCACCATTAATTCAGTTTCAGACCAAAGAAAGAGCTGTTCACCAGAAAGGGACATCTACCGGAAATCTCATTCTCTAGACAGAAATGTGTGTGTGGACAGTTCTATGACCATAGTCCATGGTGAAAATGTCAAATCCTCAGGAACAGATAGATGTGTAAATCCTAGCCTTCTCAAAACTGGCTCTCTTGAACGAACAGTTGAAACAAACCGTCTTCAGGCAGTGGCCACAAGAAGCCAGGGGGCAAAGAGCACACTGGACTTAAGTTCTTTGCCTCCATTGTTTTTTGAGCCAGTTCCTCCTTCAGACACGGCAAAGAATCCAGTATGGAAGAAACATTCAGCAGTTCCCAACCAAATGCAAGATAAACTTGTCCAGGAACTCAACGCCATCATTCTCAAGAAAAATGATCCTGGGTCAACAACAGGGCAACAAGTCACGTGATGTGCTTAACACATTTACTTCTCAAGTACTGAGCCTTTAGCAAGAGAAAGTTAGCACATTGTACTCGGGAAACCATTGGGAACCCGAGAAATGGACCAAGTATTGCTGCTTGAGCAAACTCTTGCTGCTTGTAAATAGACATGTTCTTTGGTTGTTAATCTATTTATCAGTTTGTGCCTATTAAGTTATATTTTATATAAGGTGAATGAACTTTTAAAGCTTCCTGTATGACCCAGAATCAACCATAACAACTTATTTGTGAACATGTTTGCAATCTGTTTAGGTGGAGAAATAAACAGTGATGACATCCTTAACATTATATTTCCTTTTAGGGCACCGAGAACAAACCAATGTTGCTGTAAGATTTTATCTAACGATAACTGCAAGGACAAAAGTTCTCCTTTGCTTATTTTTGGTTAACTTTTTATTAATGGGTGGTTATTTTTATTTGCATTGACTCTGCAAGGATACAGTTATTATGCAAGCTAAAATTGGAGCATTTTTCTGACTTGGGTATTTTTCGTGGCAACTTCTAAATTCCATCTTTTAAAAAGAACAATACAGGTGTAGGATCTATTATGCAGAATGCTGGAGACCTGGTGGTTTCCAGATAAGGAATCTTTCTGAAATTTGGATTTTCATACCATATGTCTGTTAAAAAAATGAAAGAATAAACCCATTAGGAATGTTTTTTTACCAATATAGATTTATGCAGTTTAGTTAGGATTACCAGATACTGTTATTATGACAGAGAAAAAGAATGGCTATGGTATTACTGGAATCCTCGTGGCATCCAAAGTATTGCATGATAGAGCCCAAATCAAGGATAAAATAGGAAAAAAATTGGATTGAATATTCCTAAGTGAAAGAGTTATTTCACATCTTTTTTTTAATAGAATTCGAATTTGATATAAATATATTATTATTAATTGTACAGGTGTGGGATCTATTATCCGGAAACCAGTTATCCCGAAAGCTCAGAATTATGGAAAGGCTGTCTCTCATAGACTCTTGTTTTATCCAAATAATCCAACATTTTTAAAATGATTTCCTTTTTCTCTGTAATAATAAAACAGTACCTGAAATTGATCTAAACTAGGGATGCACTGAATCCAGGATTCGGTTCGGGATTCGGCCTTTTTCAGCAGGATTCGGCTGAATCCTTCTGCTGGCCAAACTGAATCCTAATTTGCATATGTAAATTAGGGGCGGGAGGGAAATCAAGTGACTTTTTGTCACAATTTTTTTTTTCCCCTTCCTACCCCTAATTTGCATTTGCATACGCATATAAATTAGGATTCGGTTCGGTATTTGGCCAAAAAAGTGGATTCGGTGCATCCCTAATCTAAACTAAGGTAATTAATCCTTATTGGAAGCAAAACCAACCTATTGAGTTTATATACCAAGTATACCAGAATACATAAAAAGGAATTATTTCTGGAGTGCCATTTATCAGTCCTTAAAACACACATTACAGAATGCATATGTCACCTCACAGCAATCATCAAAAAACATAAAGTAAACCAAATACAACTGCACTGTATTCTCGGGGGTGAGGCCTTACCAGGGACCTGTATAAAAGCAAAATTATGTTTTGCAAGACAGCACTTTATTTGCTTTAGTAGCCACTAACTGGAATTACATAGGTTGCTATCCACAAAAATCCTTCACATTTAAGGATCAACACATTTCCATTTAGTGCTTAACTCCCATTTATGTTATTTCTACCAAAGTGCATAAACTTGCATTTTTTGTCTTCGGACCCTGTTTTGCCAGTTTGATGCCCAGTTCCTTTGATTTAGTGAATATCCTGCATGGAACACATAGATTTTGCAAAATTTAGAACCTCATCAAAACTAGAAACAGGTACTTACAATGCTAATTGCAAAATCACAGTAGAAGACTCATTTATGACCACAAAAATGGGCGCAGTGTTTGCCTGACTTAACACTCAGACCTGAACTCAGTCTTTGCCTGAATTGTCATACTGCCTCCTGTTCTGAATCCAGATCAAGTGCACCTATCAACACAGGAATCCCTGACTCTACCAGAGTTCCAATAGAGGACTGTGCCAATACACACTACATACCAACATGACTTCATCTCAAGAGAGTTGTGGTAATGCCACACATTTTGTCACAGCACATGCTTATTCCTTTCTGTTTACAAAGTAATTCCTTGTTGCTGAACCCCTGTCTGTTTATGGATCTGACATCTGCCACGTGCCTTGACTTCAGTCTGGGACAATCTTGGACATAAACCTTGCTGCCTGTCCAGATATTTTGCTTGTTTTAGAATTTTACCTATCCTGACCCCTTTGCTTGGATCTCAACTAACTCTTGCTATGTTAGCTGTTCCAAGTGGGGGTTAGATCCCTATAGGTGCTTCTATAGAAAGATTAGGCAAGCAAAATGATTATGGTACACACAGTTATCTGCAGAACTATCCAGCTTTACCGTATGGGCCAGGCACACATACAGTTAGATCCACAAATATTTGGACAGAGACAACGTTTTTCTCATTTTGGTTCTGTACATTACCACAATGAATTTTAAATGAAACAACTCAGATGCAGTTGAAGTGCGGACTTTTGGTTTAATTCAGTGGGTTGAACAAATAGATTGCATAAAAAATGTGAGGAGCTAAAGCCTTTTTTTAAAACAATCACTTTATTTCAGGGGCTCAAAAGTAATTGGACCAGTGGTTCAAAAGTAATTGGAAAATTGACTCAACGGCTATTTCATGGGTAGGTGCGGACAATTCCTTTGTTATATCATTATCAATGAAGCAGATAAAAGCCCTGGAGTTGATTTGGGGGGGGGGGGTGCTTGTATGTGGAAGATTTTGCTGTGTACAGACAACATGCGCTCAAAGGAGCTCTCCATGCAGGTGAAACAAGCCATCCTTAAGCTGCAAAAACAGAAAAACCCATCCGAGAAATTGCTACAATATCAGGAGTGGCAAAATCTACAGTTTGGTACATCCTGAGAAAGAAAGAAAGCACTGGTGAACTCAGCAACGTAAAAAGACCTGGACGTCCACTGAAGGCAACAGTGCTGGATGATCGCAGAATCATTTCCATGGTGAAGAGAAACACAGTGATCAACACTCTCCAGGAGGTAGGTATATCCATATCCAAGTCTACCATAAAGAGAAGACTGCATGCAAGTAAATACAGAAGGTGCACTGCAAGGTGCAAGCCACTCATAAGCATCAAGAATAGAAAGGCTAGATTGGACTTTGCTAAAAAAGCCAGCACAGGTCTGGAAAAACATTCATTGGGCAGATGAAACCAAGATCAACCTCTACCAGAATGATGGCAAGAAAAAAGTATGGAGAAGGCGTGGAACAGCTCATGATCCAAAGCATACCACATCATCTGTAAAATGGCGGAGGCAGTGTGATGGCTTGGGCGTGTGATGGCTTCCAGTGGCACTGGGACACAGTGTTTATCCATGATGTGACACAGGACAGAGGTGTTCAGGGACTCTCTGCTTAAATCCAGCTAAATGCAGTCAAATTGATTGAAATGCAGATGGACAATGACCCAAAACATACAGCCAAAGCAACCCAGGCGTTTATTAAGGCAAAGAAGTGGAATATTCTTGAATGGCCAAGTCAGTCACCTGATCTGAACCCAATTGAGCTGCCTTTCACTTGTTGAAGACTAAACTTCGGGCAGAAAGGCCCACAAACAAACAGCAACTGAAAGCCGCTACAGTAAAGGCCTGGTAGAGCATTAAAAAGGAGGAAACCCAGAATCTGGTGATGTCCATGAGTTCAAGACTTCAGGCTGTCATTGCCAGCAAAGGGTTTTCAACCAAGTATTAGAAATGAACATTTTATTTTTAGTTTGTTAATTTGACCAATTACTTTTGAGCCCCTGAAATGAAGTGATTGTGTTAAAAAAAGGCTTTAGTTTCCTCACACTTTCATGCAATCTTTTTGTTCAACCCACTGAATTAAAGCTGAAAGTCTGCAGTTCAACTGCATCTGAGTTGTTTCATTTAAAATTCATTGTGGTAATGTACAGAACCAAAATTAGAAAACAAGTTGTCTCTGTCCAAATATTTATGGACCTAACTGTATATTTGTCATGATTCAAAATGCTAGTACAATGAAGAAGGCAGCACAATGCACTGCCCGAGGGTGGCATAAATTATACATTTTGACGTAAGGGTTTTGCAATATGTTCACATTATAATTTGTTGCTTGTTCTATCTTTGAAGACCAGTGTTCAGGATAAGGATTGCATAGCTGCAAGGAAAAGCTACTAGCAATACAGTATTTGTGCCTTTTGGGCACTCTAGGGGGTTACATGTGGCCTGAGAAATGAAACAAATGTTTTCTTCTGCTGGCCTGTGCTGTTCGTTCCTGCTGCGATTTGCACAAGTAAAACAGCAAGAAAAAGAATGCCGTAATTTAGACTTTTTCTGGTGATTTTAGGAACTGCTACTTCCAGTATTCTGCAACAGATTCCTGGCACTGGTATGTCCACTGTAACACGACTGTATATTGCTTTTTCACAACTCATCAGCCTGTGGTTCCCGTGCATGATTTAATTAGCTCGTGCAGCTTTGCATTCAGCAGTTTCAAAAGCATCAGACAAGATGTGGTGAAAGTGTTAGACGCTGTAACCCCTAATCCTCTGTTTGCACCTTTTTTGAGTGCATAACATGCCAAAAACTTTCATGAATGACCTACAGAGTATTATTTGGTTTGCTCAGTACACTGTTCTTCAGAAATAAGAAAATAAACTGTGGACATGTTACTTCATGGCCACAATGGCAGCATCTTTCAAGTAAGTATGGTAAACCTTAAGTATAAGGAATCCGTTTCTTACGGAATAATGTTAATATAGTGGCACAAAACTTTTCTGAGTGCGCTTAATTGAAATGATGTTGTATAATTGATCCTTAGAAGAAGTCTGGTCTCTTTAGAGGAAATTACTATACCATCAGCAAAGAATAGTTTACACAGCACAAAATAGAGAACTGGAAATTGTTTTACAGATGTAATATACATTTCCCAGAACACCATAATCATATGAACATTACTAGGAAATTGTGACTCCATATTAAATATCAGGAAGTCTAAAGTTACTTAAGATGTTTCACAGATTACATCAGTAAAATAGAGGGACTTCTTATTTCTGGTCTCCTTACAGAAAATTGTGTAAAATGTAAAGGTAGAGTAGAAGATGTCATTATATAGTATATATAATTATATAAACAAATTGGGTGATATGAATACGAGTACAGGTAGGGGACCTGTTATCCAGAATGCTCTGGATAATGGATCTTTATGTAAATTGGATCTTCATACCTATTAGTTTATTAGAAAATTATATAGACATTAAATACAACCAATAGACTGGTTTTGCTTCCAATAAGGATTAATTATATCTTAGTTGGGATCAAGTACAAGGTACAGGTATGGGACCTGTTATCCACAATGCTTAGGACCTGAGGCTTTCCAGATAATGGATCTTTCCATAATTTGGATCTTCATACCTTAAGTCTACTAGAAAATCATATAAACGTGAATTAAACCCAATAGGCTGGTTCTGCTTCCAATAAAGATTAATGATATCTTAGTTGGGACCAAGTATAAGCTACTGTTTTATTATTACATTATTTATTGTTTTTAAAAATTTTAATTATTTGGATAAAATGGAGTCTATGGGAGATGGCCTTTCCGTAATTCGGAGCTTTCAGGATAATGGGTTTCCAGATAAGAGATCCTATACCTGTACTGTTTTATTATTACTGGAAATCATTGTAAATTGGAAATCATTGTTACAATTTTGATAAAATGAAGTCTATGGGAGACGGCCTTTTCATAATTAGGAGCTTTCTGAATAATAGGTTTCTGGATAACTGATCCCATACCTGTATTCAAATTTTGTTATTTAGAATAATGCTGTGCAAGTAACATTTTTCTGGCCAGTAATTCCACCAAAAGCACATAGGGGCTCATATATGAAGTGTATACAATGTGTATGTATGTATAACTGTATTGATATAGTACTACTAGGATATGCAACGCAGTATACTTTAGACCAGTGATCCCCAACCAGTAGCTCGCGAACGACATGTTGCTCCCCAAACCCTTGGATGTTGCTCCCAGTGGCTTCAAAGCAGGTGCTTATATTTGAATTCCTGGTTTGGGGCAAGTTATGGTTGCACAAAAACCAGGTGTACTACCAAACAGGGCCTCCTGTAGCTGCCAGTCCACATAGGGGCTACCCATAGCCAATTACATTCTTTATTTGGCACCTCCCATGAACATTTTTCATGCTTGTGTTGCTCCCCAACTCTTTTTACAAGTGAATATGGCTCACGGGTGAAAAAGGTTTAACCTCTGCTTTAGACAATATAGAATAGTAAACAAAGGAAGAAGATGGAGAACCATTATAATAAATATGCGTACATATACAGAAATTACGTGCAATGCACTAGGCAGGGGGCCCCACCCTTTTTTTTATTTTGAGCCACATTCAAATGTTAAAAAGAGTTTGGTTGCAGCATAAGCATAAAAAATAGTTCCAGGGGTTGCCAAATAAGGGCTGTGATTGGCTATTTGGTAGCCCCTATGTGGACTGGTAGGCTACATAATTCTCTGTGCAGAAGTACACATGGTTTTTATGCAACCAAAACTTGCCTTGGCATTAAAAAAAAATACCTTCTTTAAGGCCAATGTGAGCAACATCCAAGGAGTTGGTGAGCAACATGTTGCCTGCGAGCCACTGGTTGGGGATCACTGTGCTAGAGCATGCTGCAAGGTTACTTTGGCACTCAAATTATGTGTCCATTATAGCACTTTGCATTTATACCTGTGTTCCTAAATAGACCCTATAATGTCATGCTCTGGCTACATACGCTATACATACGCTATAACGTTTCATAAATACAGTTCATTCAGTTAGTACCTACATGGGAAAAAAGCTTCAGCTTGAAAATATTTCTCAGTTGTAAAAAACTTGCCTCAACTTCTGTGCCCTCATCGCATGTCCAGAACTGAGCTGTTTAGTAGTGTTGGCCACCACTTTTAGCTGTGTCCCTTCTGTTGCCAACATCCATCTTTGTGATCAAAAGCAGTGCATGCACATTGGGAACGGAACTGTGAAATTGGGCTACTGCTTATGTTCCTAGTTGCTATTCATGATGGGAATGGACGTTACATGGCCCTCAATGGGGTGTGGCTCAGCAGTTCTGGGTTCCTTATGGGCTACAGTTAAAATGCAAGAATAACTGCCTGGGGAGGTGGAATAAAAGTAGTATAGAATATAGAAATTTGGTAGGAGGTTTGACTTCTTTTAATAGGAGACAACACCTAATGGATATAAGTTATGTGGTGCCGAATTCAGAGATGAGAAAGGAACTGAAATTGTAGGCAATATAGGATTTCTTCTCCCATATTGGTCTTTCAAAGAGGCAGGAAATCTCTTCTCTAAAAGGCAAATGTACAGCTGAGAGTCACCTGATGATACACTCCTAGGTTTAGGAGGAGCTAATAACAAAATCAGAAAAATGTTGTTAACGTCCGTTAAAATGGGGCAGAATTTGGAAACTGTCTGTTTAAAAGGTAGATTCACAGAAGTGGCTTTTCTGTCCCTTTAACACCTTACAATCAAGAGCAGCATTGTATTTGGGTCCAGAACTACCCCAGGCTCCTGTTGCCGATCAATGCATGCGCAGTACAGTCTGCACATGCAACGGCCATAGGGGGTGCACTTAGCCGCAAATGACGGACGGTTGACAAGTGGGATTATTTATTTTTTTTGTTTTGTACTAATAAGTGGTTACAGATAACCCTCAAAACAGTTAAGGATATTTCCAGGAACACGCAGCAATAAAAAAAAAATCCTATTCAATAAGTGAAGGAATACTAATAACAGAAACCAAGTACTTTCATTGTGCAATACCAATTTTATTGGACTATTATAACTTTTTATATTTAAAAGCAATTAAGAAAATAACTGAGTAGTTTGCTTACTGTATAATAATTACCCATAAACTCATCTAGTATCACTTTACAATTAACTTTACAATCAACACAACAATACACACTGCAGCTTTATTGGTGCTGCACATCATCTGAGCGGCAATATTTTATAAGGATAAGACTAATGATTTGACATTTTTTACAAGACGGTTAACGTGCTGAAACGGGATTAAAGGAAGTTTGCCCTCATTTTTTTTACGATTACATAAAATATTTGGGCTGAAAAATTGTCCATCAAGTCCAACCCCTCCAAATGACTTCCATTAATGGGGAAAAGGGTTTGCCATGTTGCTATTTGCTGAAGGAAATGCTCATCAACAGCTGCCCGATCTGTACTTACCCTTGCAAAATTGCACAATACATAATGATAGAGTGCAACATCTTGGGGCCACTATGCTTAGCAATACCTCATAACTTATGTTCAGTAGTTTTTCAAAACATATGCAACATTTCTTTTAAAAACATTCCTATTTACATACAGTACCCATGTCTTACATGTATTTAAACTTGTCAGAATAAGTTATGTGCACTTGCTTATTTTCATACATAGCCCCACCATTTTACTGCATGTCAGGAATCAAACTATATTACATATAATAGATAGAGTTTTATATTAGTCACTTGTTTCCACCCCTCCTTAAAAACATGATACGGTGCTTCATGATTTGATATAATTATCTGGTAATAATTCATTTGTAATCCAGTTCTTGTTAATTAGTCAGTATTATCAGATGTGAGTTCATGTCGTGCTTGCTAAGAATCCGTTCTTACTGACTGCTTGTTATCTGAAGATGAGTACAGTTTAGAACTTTTGGTACTTGCTAGTAAGCTATTGTTTTTTTCTTTGCTACCACAAAACGTGGCCTTCGCCAGAGTCTGGAAGTCTTCTGACATATAATAGTAAAGGACAGGATCAGTACAGCTGTTCATAGAGGTTAAGGACAATGCAGTCACATACCAAAAGTAGAGTTGGTTGTGACATTCCCATTGGTTCTCCTGGTAATGAAGTAAAAGCAAAATGTTGCTCGGAGTGAAGAAGAGGACGAATGTTATAAGTACCAAGATGATTATTTTTATCACATGTCTATGAGATCCTCTGCTCTTTATTAACACTACAAGAATTGACATGTAACAGAACAAGATTACAGCCAATGGGAGGGCAAATCCTATAGTGAAAAGTCCAAGGAAATAAATTCTGTACCAGTCGTAGCCAGTGCAGAGGGGATAGACATCATTGCATGTGGTGATATTTGGTATTCGAAATGTTTTAGTCTGTGGGACAATGAGAAATGCAGACATTCCTGCTGCTACCACAAGCCAAATTACAACAGCAGCACCAACTGAAGATCCCCATCCTCTTAAGCATTTTTTTGAAAATGGATGGACCAGAGCGATGTAGCGGTCAATGCTAATGGCCATAAGGAATAATGCAGAGCAATACATGTTTCCATAGAAGATTGCTGTGACAACCCCGCAGGGGATATCCCCAAAAATCCAGTTGTTTCCAAGATAGTAATATATTATTTTAAAAGGTAGGGCTAACATAAACAGCAAGTCAGCAGCAGCCAGGTTAATTAGTAGAAGTGTAGATGGCATCTTCTTGGACTTGAATCCGAGGACCCAGAGGGCTATGAGATTTGCTGGAAGTCCCAAGACCAACACCAAGGTGTATACAGCTGGAATTATGATAGTTGTAACAGAAGATTGCAAATGATGCTTAATATCATTGTCAAGTATTGATGAGTTACAATTATCAGGTTTATAGAATCTTCCCTTTTGTGGAACAATTTCACCTAGAAAGGATGAAAAGGAAAGAATAATTGGTAAAATGGTATATCTTGCAGCTAAAGGACCTCTGCATAATATTTTGGCATGTAAAGATAGACCTTTTCTAAGTGACATTTCAACTTGTTTTCATTATTTATTTTGTATGATGAATAGACTTCCTCTTTACAGCCTGCAGCTACAAACAACGTAAACCATAAACAGTTTGACAGTGAGGCTTCAGTTTTGTTAGAAACCTTATATTGTAACCAACCAGATAGCAGTTTAAACTCCAAATTTAAGGGGGTTATTTATCAAAGGTCCAGTATGTGAGGTATTTTATACCTCAAATAAACTCACAACTTATTATGAAAGAACTCTAATGGAAAAAAATGAATCAGTGAAAAACCCAAATACATAGTTTTTGGCAAAAAAACCCCTCAAATTGCTCAAATTAATTGAGTTTTTGAGTGAAACCCACTGAAAAAAACACGAACATCAGTGGGTTATAAACATCTTCAAATGGTTCAAGGGACCTCTGCCATTGACTTCTATCTCAACAGGTTTTAGCTGGAGTATTTTTTTTTAAATTTGAGCGAGTTCCAGCTTCGGGGTATTTTGTTTAAAAACCTGAAAAATTCTAGTTTGTTTTTTTACCTGAAAACTACCCTCGAAAACTCAAATTTCTCAGAAAAAAAACCAACTCGACTTTTGATAAATAACCCCCTAAGACCTACATAATGAAAACATTTCAATATAAAAAAAAGAAAAGAACTACCCTTTAACAGTTTATAATAATTAAGAAAATTATTATTCTTAATCCTTATCCATTGCTTTCAAACACATGCAATATGATGCCCCAAAAATGAAATGAAAATACCAAGATATTAACATGTAATCCTATTATCAACAAGCTGTTCCTACTCCAGTCAGTTCTCTATAAGTCAACAAGGTTCATGTTTATAATTAAACTACTACTAGTTTTGCAACCCTCTGTTGACCATTGCAATGACCATTTTCTTCATAGTTGTGATTGTAACCTGTAAAGCTGAATCCACCTAGTTTTAAAATATCTACAGAACTACTGTGTATAATATACCAGTGACCT
This sequence comes from Xenopus petersii, assembly GCA_038501925.1. Classification (NCBI taxonomy): domain Eukaryota; kingdom Metazoa; phylum Chordata; class Amphibia; order Anura; family Pipidae; genus Xenopus; species Xenopus petersii. Next base: position 30,684,964 of record CM076676.1, on the reverse strand, counting down.
TCTGTAACTTCAGGCGCACTTGACAACTGATCTTTTATATTTTTTTTTAGGTTTACACATTAACTCTGGCCAATAAGTGGCATAATGCAATAACCACATAGCCTCTTCATAAAATCTATTTTGAATGGCACACAATAATATAAATAAATATACAATACTAATAGCACCACCAATGGAGTAGATTCTGCATTGGGCTAAATAAACATAATTTACAGTAGTCTGGAGTTTACCTAGTTGTATGGTCCCAACTAGGCATTGGATTGAAGTAATCAAGAAGTATGATTTTCTTTTTTTTTTTTTTTTTTGGTGCTCTCCAAATTTCAGTTCATTCCAGTATAAAGAAATATAAGTACAAAGAATAGTTAAAAAACACTAAAGCCAAAAAAAGACCTTTTAAAAGCTCTACTGTTAAACCATATACCGATTTCTACTCCAACTGTGAGGGTAGCATATTATAATGTCATGCTACTAAAAGAGAAAGAATAAACCCTAAAAGAGAAAGAATTAGCCCTGACAACTCATATAGATTATATTTAACCACCAACAACCTTTTACAACCAAAAAGAGATTCCCTAACTCCAAATATAAATCTAAATATACAAAATGTGAAATCAAAAGAAAGTAATATGTATCCTAAAATGTAAGAATCCTTACTTGGCTCCTTGACATTAGAACAGGCAGCTCTTGTAGCACTTAAGAGAGAAATTGTCAGTAAAATAATGCATAGAATCCAATAAGCCATTCTGGATCGTTTCAGCTCCATGATTCAGCAGCTGAGTTTTGGTCGGTAGATCGCTCTTCTTAAACCTCTGTGCTGACCTGCACCACATGATGTGGTTTCCTGTTTTTAATTCTGACTAATGTAGTGTAATACTTACGTACATGTGTACATCGTCGGCGTAATTGTTCTGAGATTTTGGTCAGACACCACTTGGGAATTATTTACTTGTACAGATGGTTTGCCCCTATTTTTACCATTGTGTTTTGACCACATCAATAAATAGTTGGTGGTGTTTCAATGAGCTCTTGTGCCTCTCAGGCATGCAGATTATTTTTATTTTCAATATTTTTTTTAATTACATGGTACTTTTATGTTGGCAAGTTTGAACTGGTAAATAACATCGTTCTGATGAAATGGACTGTTTAATATATTCCTATGTTAAAAAAAAAAAAACTTTTATTATTTAGTGGCTTCTTCAGTTCCAGTGGCTTCTTTTAAGTCATCCATTATACTGCACCAGCCCAAAGGTTCAACAGTAATAATCCAGGCCTTCAAAATTGCAGACAGAAGCTCACCAGCTTGGATCTTCTTACCATCTTGTGAATATCAGTAACACTGTACACACTTAGGGCCTATTTATCATACTATGAAAAACATTGGAGTCAAACATCACTGGTGATATGATAACCAATCAGCAATTACATTTCATTAGTCACCTATTAGTTAGAAAACAAAAAGTTTGCTATGGGCAACATAACACGTGATGTTTGTCTCCAATGTGTTACACAGCATGATAAACAGGCTCCTACATTTCCTATGGGCAGCTGTTGAGAAGCTAAGCTTAGGGGTAGTCAGAATTTATCAAGCAGATAGTTGGGTTAATCTTTTACATGGATGCTACAAGGCATGTTTCTATGTTGTCCGGTAATGTAAAACTGAATTTATTAACTAAATGCCCTTTTGTCGTGAATGTTTATGGATATGCGATATTGTTAGTTGGTGCCTAATAGGGATGCACCACATTCGGGATTCGGCCAGGATTCAGCTTTTTTCAGCAGGATTTGAATTCGGCCGAATCCTTCTACCCGGCCAAACCGAATCCGAACGTTGATTTGCATATGCAAATTAGGGGCGGGAGGGAAATTGCATGACTTTTTGTCAGAAAACAAGGAAGTAAAATATGTTTTCCCCTTCCCACCCCTAATTAGCATATGCAAATTAGGATTCGGTTCGGGAAAAGGTCAAAACTTTCGCTAAGGATTCGGGGGTTCGGCCAAATCCAAAAAAGTGGATTCGGTGCATCCCTAGTGCCTAAGCTTAAGTAACTGCCCAGTGTAATCAGCATCTTCAAAGAGACATCTTCAGTGCTAAAGACCTGTAGTTGCCTTGGGTTGGTCGAGAATATCAAAACATTAACTGCATCATTTCTAGCCCGATTCTTAGTCAAGTTTTAGTTCTTCTTTAAGGGGAATACAGTCTTCAAAATCCAATCCAATGGTTCCATTGAATTTATTTAAGTAAGTGTCAGTGTAAATGTAAAAGTATGATCCAATCACAATGGCACCATGAGGGCAGGTGTTGATATATTAAGTAATGTGTCTGGAGGAAGAAATTGGAGGGGACCAGCAATTTATAATGAGGCTTCAACATTTTTTCTCTGGTTATTTTTTACTCAAAAAAATTTACAACCATACCCATTTCGTTTTATGGTATGATTCTGACTTTATATTTAAAAAGCTCCCCCCAAATTCCAGATTTGCAAATATGAAGTGGCAGGATTTTCTATGTAACACAGTGAATTTAAGCATATAATTCGTCACCAAATATTTTTAGTTTGTGAAAGGTTAAGTGAATAATAGGAAGGAAACCTATTGGGATAGGGTTGCCACCTTTTCGGTTCTGACCCAGACAGACAGGTTTTCTGAAGGGCGTCCCGGGTCAAAACTGCCTGCCCAGTTTTCCAAAATAAGAAACAAGGCAGGATTCCTTATACAGCAGCCATCTTGGAATGTACCATGTGATGTGCAGGGCTTCACTATAAAATTGAGCTATCCTGCAGTGCAAACTCAGTAAAGTTGCTCCACAATACAAGTCACTATAGCAGGATATACAGAGCTTATTGCAGAGGAAAAATCTGTTTTTTAGAACAGAATATGACTTGTTTTCAATAACAGAACGGAATCTGCACGAACTGAGTAGCAACCTGTTATCTGATTATGATTGTCTAAACCCCAAGGACAGATTGTTAATTACTGATGTTTAATGTATTCTACTTTATACACTATAAAAATGCTGCAAGAACATGAGATAAAACAGGAACACAGCCTGCTTTTCAACTCTCTAACTCTGAGTCAGCGACTTGAAGGGGGGTCATATGGGACAGTGAGTTCAGTGAGTTTGCAATTGATCCTTAGCATGCAGCTCAGATTGAAAAGTAAACAGTTGTGACCCATGTCCCCCCCTCAAGGCAGTGATTGGTTGCTGCCTGGTAACTAATCAGTGGAACCAAAGCAGGTTAGGTTAGCAGGAAGTAGCACAGCAGGATTTTCTTCAAAAAGATAAAGTGTTTATTTCATCAACGTTTCGGCCCCCGCATGGGGCCTTTATCAATATATATATATATATATATATATATACAGTATATATATATATATATATATGTATATATATATATATAAAATATATGTATATATATATAAAATATATGTATATATATATATATATATATATATATATATATAAAAAGGGTCTGTAGAGACCTAAAATGTTACTGCTGATGCGCAGAAGGGGGAAATATGCATTTTTAATTTGTAATAATTCCAGAACAGGTCCATTTTATCATATACAGAACAGGTCCAATATCTTATGGATACAGCTATACTTGTGATCTATTAATATGGGAAGGCAGCACAGATTCCTTTGTTCCTCTGCTGTATTTATGAGTGGGGGGAGGTACAGAGGCACCCTCACACCCTTCCCATTCCCTAGCTTCTGAGTGAGTCAGACACAGGGAGCAAATTGCAAAGTTGCCCTGTACCACCTGTGCTATGGCAGTAAGAACAAGCAACACACCACAAATAAGCATAACTTTATTTTGTAAAGCAATTGACTCAAGTAATAGTCTGAACCCAAAATTATTTATAATTGTATTTTTATAAAATACACATTTTGATGAATTTAAATTAATAAATGTCTTTTTATTTCAGACTACCAAACTGTCTACATTAGCAGCACAGAAACCAGTTAGCATCAGAATTTAATATACAACCCTGTAGCATCACCTTATATTACAGGCCAACCCCATTTTCTGCTTGATAATTTGCAACAACCCTTAAGCTTAGCTTCTCAACAGCTGCTCAGGGCACACTGAGCATGTGAGTGTCACAGACACTTTCCAAGATGGTGACCCCTGTGACAAGTTTGAAGTCATGGATCATTGCTGTTATTCACAAGCTGAAACTTTAGACTGGTACAATAATTTCAATATATAAAATATGGGATTTTTAGCCATATTCATTTTTAGGGTTCAGATCTCTTTTAAAGTTCTGCCAGGCAGACATAATATTTCATACAAGTTGTGAGTTGTATTTCAACAGTATGTGTTAAATGATTCCTTCTCCATGTCTGTGATGTAGAATGTGTGCTATACAGGAAAATTGTGATTGGCCACATAATTATATAGTAGTCTTGCACACCAACCATTAGACTAATTTATCCATAGGAAAAATGCTGCAGTTGTAACTTTATATATCATAGTTCAGATGTCAAATACTGTTTTTCACATCAACTTTAAGGGGCAGATTTATCAAGGGTCGAAGGGAAAATTCAAACTAAAAAAATTTGAATTTCAAGCTATTTATGTGTACTATCTCTTTAAAATTTTGACCATTCACCATCTAAAACATGCCGAATTGATGTTTTAGCCTACGGGGGACCTCCTGGAATCCATTTGGAGTCATTTGGTGGACTTTGAAAAATCAATGTTTTTTGGGGCAAATACTTTGTTTCATATTCGTTCAAATGTTCTAAAACTTCAATTTGAACGATTTAAATACGGCCTATTCGCCAGAAGTTAAAAACGTAGAATTTTTAATACATTTTGATTGGTCTATTTTATTTGAATTTGAAGTTATGGGAGTTCAATAAAACCCATTACTTCGAAATTCGACCCTTGATAAATCTGCCCATAAATCACCACCGTCCATGATGACACACTCAATAAGCCGTTACTTGGGGTCACAAACCAATGTACGTTTTGCTGGATTAGCTTCCTCTGGGCCCTACCAAACTAAATCATTGCAAGATTGTGTGGGGTTTTTTTTATATCAAAACAAGAGGGTTTCAAAATTGTTATTGGAAGAGATCTAGATGCACTTGTAAGAGGGTGAACCAAATGTTGTAATTTAATTGTGGTTTAAAGTTGATTGAATAATGTGTGTGTGTGTATGTGTTAAAAATTGTTGAGAGTGTTATTTGGGTGAGTGGCCAGCAGGTGGCGCTCAAGGGTAAGAAAAGTGTAATTTATTCCCCATTAGCAGATGGGAGGCACATGAACAGACTGAGGACCAGCACATGCAGAGGAAGTGATACAACAGTGACTGGGAAGCTGGGCAGGTATAAAAGAAGGCCACACCCTAGAGTTAGAGTCTGAATGGGAGGATGCTGTCAGAGGAGGAGCAGTCCTGAAGAAGAGCCACAGCAGAAAGGAAAGTAAGATAGAATTTAGCATAGTAGTTCATAGTTAGCAGGCACTAGGTGTCTGAGATAGGGAAGTTAGCATGGGTAGTCCTTGCCCCACCTAGGAGTGTAGTGGAAACTAGTTTTCTGTGGACACCCCACAAGGGACCCAGAATATAGGGATGACACAGGAGAGGGTTAAAGAGGCTTGAGGCATGAAGAAGGACTGTGAGTGGTCCCGGTCGGAATAGTAAAGGGGTGCTGTTCGAGCACCGGATTACTGAGACGGGAAGGCTTGGCAGAATGGTAAAGGGGTGCTAAGGTGCACTGGATTACCGAACCAAGCGGTGAACGAGTCCGGAATGGTAAGAGTTAACTCTGCCTGAGATCTGGGAAAGACCCTAGGAAACTGTGGTGGAAAACAGTTGTGATACAGGAGTTGATGTTGCCTGAATGCGTGTAACCAGCAAGTGTGACTGTACAAAATTCTTGTTACTCCAAATAAATCAGAAATATTTTTTTTTAAAAAAATTACTACGTCTCACGATTGTTTCCTGTAGGGGTTAACAGCTGGAGGGCCCCCTACACACTGCCCTGAACCTTCAGCCAAGATTCTCAAAATTTCCACTTTACAGCATCTTGGCACCCATAAGCTCCTGGGTACAAAGATAAAATAATGTAAATTTAAATGCCAGAAGCTTCCTAATATGTGATGGATGTTGGCATGTATGAGCCCAAAATGAATAAGATTAATAATTGATATTGATCTTTAAGAGCTCAATTCCACTGGTCTCATTGTGCAATAAAAACTTTGTTTACAGCTAAGTGTTGCTAAATAGTTGCTCAGAAGCATACTATTATCAGCTCTTTTTTAAGTTAGATGTATCACTACAATATGGATATATCCCCCCACCCCAGAAACATTTCTACGCATGCAAGACTTTTCTCAATGTACATATTGAATGCTCTCCAAATATAAGAGGGTGCCACCAGAATGAAACGCACTATTATCAAGAAATTGTCTAAGACATATTGACACAAGCCAAGTTTGTGTATTCTGAAGAATACTCTGATATTAATTCCTTTAAATATTCATAATTAAATTCCCAGTGTAAGCAATGAACATATAGTTTTTGATTTTTTTTTTGTTATACTTTATTTTAATACAGATCATCCTTTAGTACTTTAGTAGTATTTTCAGTTTTAACCTTCTTGTTTATAAATGAGGATATTGGGGAACAATTTAATGCTATAATGTAAGAAAATAATAAAAACCCAAGTTGCAGTTCTTTGTTTTGGCCTCTATGTGCCACTGCTGGCCAATAAACTCCTACATAAAGAGACGGTAGCAGACAGTATGGTGATGCTTACAGATTCTGCTTATGCAGAACATTTTCAATTCTTTATTTTTGGGAAAAATAAATATAATTGTGCCTCTCTTTTACCGTCATTTGGTTTTGCCAGTAAAATGGCACCACAAGATTTTCCTTAAGAAATGTTTGGAGGGATCCTGGATACAAAATGTGGCAAAGGATAATGACATGGCAAGTATACTGTTTCTGTTTTTCTTTAGTCCTACAATAACCAATAATTATAACTGAAAAATCTTCAGGATTTGTCCATCTGAAAATTCTATTTTTGTTTCTCATTTTAAAACATGCTATAGATTGCATAGAAAACCATTTTAATCTTTGTAATGTTGAGGCTGAAAATCACTGCATAAGTGAAAATCCTAAAGCTTGTCAATGGAATTGGTAAATGTATTTCACCGGAACACAATGCTCAATATGAGGAATATGTAATTAATACTGTTCTTAAATATATAGTCAGTAACAGGTCCCTTTTAAAAATTTGAGAAAAGGAAATATGTTGAGCTTGTATTAGAAACATCCATAGTCTGAGAAAAAAAAACATTTACAGCTTTGCTGCTTATAATAGAAGGGCTTCTGTGAGTGCAACTCTAATTCATATTTTGGTGATAGGTGGAAAATATAGAAGATGCATTTGAATGAATCTGTAGGAGATTTGTTTGTTATTTTTTGCAGGTAAAAGTTACCAAATCAAAGTAACACCAAAAACCACAAATAGTTTTTGAGACGATTCTGAAAAAACAGTCACTCCCCACTAATCGTCAAGGTCAACGATGCCATTTTAATAAATTATCAAAGATTAATGTATCTGTTATATTTATAGCTCTAATATTAGTCACATCTATAGATCTAATAGTACTGTCATATCACCTGTTCTATAGGTCTAATACCTATAGTATTTACAGCACATCACAACAAAACATTTTAATTTCAATTCTCACTTTATCTTTAAATACATATTGCTTTTAGATAACCCATGTTCTCATGTTTGCAGTGACAGTTCTGGCAAATGAAGCTTGAGCACTACCTGGAACAAGGTACAGTAAAACCATTAGCAAAGAAGATTTTAGGGGACTTAAAATGTATTAAAAATCTATATTTAATTTTCTTGGTTTAACTCTCTCCGCAGTGATGGGCGAATGAGACCCGAAAATTCGCAAAACTATGGGAAAACTCAACAGGCAACAATTTTTTTTGATGTGCAACATTTTTTTTTACTTATTAACTTTAAAGATTAGCATATAAATGACCACTTATTACTATACGAGTGCGAATGGTGATGGATGTTAAGGAATTAAAAATGTTATATGTCATAAAGGTATGTGTTGACCAGGAAAAATATACCACTACTGATATACTTATTTACAGTTAGATTTTTTGTTACAGTTTAAATACTGCTAATAAAGTATTACTGAAAAAATACAATTGTTTTCTTGAATCTTTTCTAAAAACCCATGAAAAGATGTAATGCATTTGGTTTGCTAGTAATTCTTTATTTAAGACTCTATGTGGCGCTGTTGACCAAAAGGTAGAGGAATTGCACAAGAAAATATTCACATATAAAGGGATCCTGCAGATCAACAGACAAAAACACAGGATATTCACAATCTCCTGTACTGGAATCTATTTTATGGATGTTGAATATTCTTCTTTTATCCCTGGATTTATGAAATAAAGGGCATCATATTCTACTAATTTGGCATTGGGAAGATAATCTGTGGAGACAAATGGCATTGACATGGCAAGTACTATTTTATATTCTATCCTTTTTGTATGGAGCAAGTTATGGGCAGATTCAGTATTCAGTACAGGAAGAACAGAAAGAAGGATCTGTAATAGGAAATATTGCAAATGATTTGACTAACTTGAATGTCAAGGAATTATCTATTAGAAAATTCCATATTGTTTCTCGCACCAAACAGCAGTATATTGATGTTAATTTAGAAAATGGAGACTTGGTTATCAGGGAGAAAATTGATAGAGAGACTTTCTGTGGAACAGAGAAAATGTGCTTACTAAACCTCAAAGCTGTAATTGAAAATCCTCTCCAGATCTTCACAATTAAAGTTGAAATTGAAGACATAAATGACAATGCACCAAGTTTTTCTAAGAAATATTTTGAAGTGGAAATAAGTGAATCTGCTTTGTCAAGTGCACGGTTTGCCCTTGGATACGCGCAAGATTCAGATATTGGTACCAATTCAGTGCAGGGCTATACACTTAGTGAAAATGAATATTTTATTCTTGGAGAAAAAGCTAACAGTGATGGGCACGTGTATCCAGAACTTGTATTAGAGAGGCCTTTGGACAGAGAAAAGCAGAGTACCATTGAGTTAAGTCTAACTGCTTCTGATGGAGGTAACCCAAGGAAAACTGGTACAGCTTTAATTAAAATTGTAGTTCTTGACGCCAATGACAACTATCCAATGTTTACTCAGGACACTTACCAAGTGGCCTTAAGTGAAAATGCTCCAAATGGTTTCTTGGTTATCCAGTTGAAGGCTACAGATGAAGATGATGGTTCCAATGCACAAATAACATATTCATTCAGTCACATTTCTGAGAAAGGTGACCATATTTTTCAGATAAATGCTGAAAATGGGGAGATACAAAAAATTGGAGAGCTGGACTATGAACTCACAAAAAATTATAAGATAACGGTGGAAGCAAAAGATGGTGGCGGTTTATTTTCTTATAGTGAAGTGTCAATTCAAGTTATCGATGCTAATGATAATACACCCGAGATACAAATTAACTCATTCTTAAGTGTAATTCCAGAGGATTCCCCACCTGAAACAGTCATAGCGTTAATTAATATCCATGACTTGGACTCCGGAGAGAACGGTGAAGTTGTCTGTCAGATCACTGAAACACTGCCATTTCAGCTAATATCATTGACTGAGAGTTACTACAAAATTGTAACTTTATCGAGAATGGACAGAGAAATAATTCCTGAATATAACATAACAATCATTGCCAAAGATAAAGGCACACCCTCACTTTCCTCCACCAAAACCATACAAGTAATTTTAACAGATGTTAATGACAACATCCCAATTTTTGAAAAAACCTATTATGTAGCCTACGTACCTGAAAATAACTTGCCAGGAATGGCCATGCTCCGTGTAAATGCCGTAGATCTTGATACAAATGAAAATGGCCAAGTTGTATATTCCATTATCCACAAAGATATCCAAGATATCTCCATATCTTCCCATATTTCAATAAACTCAGGAACTGGAGTCATTTATGCCCTACATGGTTTTGACTATGAGCAGATGCGAGAATTTCAATTCCAAGTAATGGCTAAAGACAGTGGGATCCCGTCTCTGAGCAGCAATGCCACCATTAGGGTTTGCATAATCGATAAGAATGATAATTCTCCGAGGATTCTCTATCCATCATCAGACACTGAAGGAACAGTAGTATATGAATTAATTCCTAGTTCCTCAGAGAAAGGTTATTTAGTAAGTAAAGTCATAGCAGTGGATGCTGACTCCGGGCATAATTCATGGCTCTCGTATTATTTAATCCAGGTTCAAGAACCTTCAATTTTTATGATTGGTCAACACACAGGGGAAATCAGATTAACACGTGATTTTCAAGAAACAGATTCTTCAAGGCAAAAAATTGTGGTTATGGTAAAAGATAATGGGGAACCCACTCTTTCTGCTACAGTTACACTGAACCTACTTATAGCTGAAAATTTTCAAGTTGTCCCTGAGATGAGCAACAAGCCTATTAAATTGGATACACCTGATGTAACCTTTTACCTAGTTATTGCAATTGCGGTAGTTTCCCTTTTATTTATTTTAGCTGTGATTGGTACAGTGATTTCTAAATGTAGAAAATCTAACTCTCCAGTGAGTTTTGGAACTTTGGCTACAGACATGTATCCACAATTTGCTTTTCAATACCCATCTCAGTTGAACGATGGAACCTTACCATTGCCATTCTCCTATGATGTATGTGTTGCACTGGATTCAAGCCAGAATGAATTTCCCTTTCTTAAGCCAACCCAGAACGAATTTCCCTTTCTCAAGCCAAGCCTAAATGTTCCAACTGACAATCTTATTGATACTGGCGATTCGTCTACTGGAAACGATTCTATAAAAGAAGCTCAACCTGACAGTGGCCTGTCACAGGTAAGATAACATAAATGGCCTTCACTTTTAACCATAACAACTCTTCAAATCATGTACTTCTAGTATACTTCTGTAATCTACAAGTCAATGAAAAGCTATGTTATGTGGTTGCACCATGCACAACATCAATATACCCACTTTGATTTAGTACTTAAATTACTGAAAATGTTTTATGGTGGCCAGTGAGTGGCACATATCTAGTCTTTTGCCTAATAGCTAAAGAATAAAGGCAAACTTGTACGATAATTTGCTGGGTGTAGGATTTCACCATTCCAAAAGGCAGCAACTAGAAAGCACATGAATGAATATTGAATGAAAAAATTAGGATATTTGGATAACAATCTTTAGCATGACAGTAGTCAAGAGCTTAGAGACACTATAGCAATGTATTCTGTTCCCCATTGATATTTACATGCTATAATTAATATAGTTCTACTGGTTTTAGCTACAGTATCATTCACCAGTAATTTACTTTGACATGAAGAGTAATATATCTTTAAAGCATATGTATGGTCTTGTCTGCCATGCATCCATGGTTATACTTCAATTTTGGACAAGTTGTACTCATGCCTTAACTCACAAAAGTATAGCTGTATAAACCTATACCTGTGTGTGTATATATATATATATATATATAGACTGAAATCAACCTATATATAAATACATTATAAATATATTTGAGGTATTTTATCAGTGTGATATTGTACATATATAAACACTTGAATTTAAACATAACTAAATCTAGAAGGAAGTGTGATACTATTGCATACAATGCCTGTTAGAGATAAGTTTGAACCATGTACTATGGCATTAAAAAAATGCATCTTTTTAATTTTGTTTTACATGAAAGCAATTTTATTGTAAAAAATTTTCATAATTAAAAAAAAGCAAGTAAACAAAAATATGTTTATATATTTAGAGTAATAAATACCAAAAAGTGTTTGAGATATTTGTATTGGGAAGTTTTATACAGTAGCAATTCTTTCATTGGTACCCTATGTGGCGCTGTTGACCAGCAAGATAGAGAAATTGTAAATATTCACATGCAATTGTGAGACACTGCAGAATACATTGCTCTCCTAGCCTTCTCTGAATGAGCTAAGGCTTTTGGATATTATTATAAATTATCTCCCATAGTTATAAAAAGGCAAACAGGATTCTCAACAACTAAAGATGTATGAGAAGATAAAATATAGAAGAACACCAAGGACAATGACATGGCAAGTAGCCTTCTTTCTATTCTTTTTTTATGAGACTTGTTCTGGTCAGGTTCAGTACTCAATATATGAGGAAATGGAGCAAGGATCTTTAATTGGGAATATTGCAACTGATTTGAACATTGATATTAAGGAATTGTCATTTAGAAAATTACAGATTGTTTCTCAAGACCAAAAACAGTATATAAGTGTTAATTTGGAAAATGGAGACCTGCATGTCACAGAGAAGATAGACAGAGAGACATTATGTGGCATAGAGGAGGAATGCTTCTTAGACATGAAAGCCTTGATGGTTAATCCACTGCACATTTACACAATTAAAGTTGAAATTCAAGACATTAATGATAATGCACCTTTTTTTTCAAAAAATGATTTTGAAGTAGGAATTAGTGAATCTGCTTTGCCAGGTGCAAGGTTTGCCCTTGGCTATGCACAAGATCCAGATCTTAATAGCAATTCTGTACAGAACTATGGACTTAGTACAAATGAGTATTTTATCCTTGGAGAAAGAATTAGCAGCGATGGAAGTAAAAATCCTGAACTTGTGCTAGAGAAGCCTTTGGATCGAGAGAAGCAAAGCTCCATTGAGTTAAAGCTAACCGCTTTTGATGGAGGTAGCCCGAAAAAAACTGGAACAACATTAATTCGAATTGTGGTTTATGATGCTAATGACAACTATCCAGTTTTCAGTCAGGATACCTATGTAGTAAATATAAATGAAAATGCACCAAATGGCTCTTTAGTTCTCCAGTTACAAGCTACAGATGAAGATGATAGTTTAAATGGAGAGATAACATATTCATTTAGTCATATTCCAGAGAATGCATGGCTTATTTTTAGAATAAATTCTCAAACTGGTGAATTGTTAAAAGTAGGGGAGCTGGATTATGAGGTTTCAAAGAGATACACAATAACTGTTGAAGCCAAAGATGGTGGTGACTTGGTTTCTCACTGCAAAGTCTCTGTCCAGGTTATTGATGCCAACGATAATTCACCTGTGATAATACTAAATTCTTTCTCGAGTGCAGTTTTAGAGGATTCCCCACCCGAAACAGAAATAGCACTGATTCAAATCTATGATGCCGACTCTGGTGAAAATGGGGAGATTGTTTGCCAGATCTCTGAAATGTTACCCTTTCAATTAATATCCTTAACTGACAATTATTACAAAATTGTGACTTTATCAAGGTTGGATAGAGAACAAAGATCTGCCTATAACATCACAATTTCTGCCAAAGATAAAGGCTCACCATCACTTTGCAGCAACAAAACCATCCAGGTTACTTTAACAGATATTAATGACAATGCTCCTGTTTTTGATAAAGCAAATTATATTTCCTATGTCCCAGAAAATAACCACCCTGGAACTTCTATTCTTCGTATTGCTGCTTTAGATCTTGACATCAATGAAAATGGAAAAATTACTTATAATATAATCAGTACAGATGTTCAAGGTATCCCTGCATCTTCACATGTTTCCATAAACTCAGCGACTGGTATTGTTTATGCCCTACATGCTTTTGACTATGAGACCATAAGAGAATTTCATTTCCAAGTAATGGCCAAAGATAGTGGATTTCCTCCTCTTAACAGTACTGTATCTGTTAGGGTTTGTATTATTGATAGGAATGATAACTATCCTAACATTCTCTATCCGTCATCAGAGACTGAAGGGGCAACATATGAATTCATCCCTCTTTCCTCGGAGAAAGGTTATCTAGTAACTAAAGTGATTGCAGTGGATGCTGACTCTGGGCACAACGCATGGCTTTCTTATCATTTATTGCAGGTACAAGAGCCTATTATTTTTCTGATTGGTCAACGCACAGGGGAAATTAGGTTGGCTAGAAATTTTGAAGAAATAGATTATTCCAGGCAAAAACTTGTGGTCATGGTAAAGGACAGTGGAGAACCCTCTTTGTCTGCTACAGTTACACTAAACCTTATTGTAGCTGAAAGCTTTCAAGTTCTTCCTGAAATAAATAACAAACCCATCAAGCTGGATACTACATCAAATATAACATTTTACTTGGTGATAGCAATTGCAATGGTTTCAGTTTTATTTATTTTGGCTGTGATTGCAGTGGTGATTTCAAAATGTAAAAATTCTAACCCTTCAGTTGTATTTGGAACTTTGGACAAAAAATACTACCCCCCGGTAGCTTTTAGATATCCTTCTGAGTACAGTGATGGAACCTTGCCAATGCCTTTCTCATATGACGTATGCGTCACACTAGATTCAAGTCAGAATGAATTTGCCTATCTCAGACCAAATCAGAACGTTCCAACAGATAATCTTATTGATACTGATGATACAGCCACTGGAAATGATTCTGAAGTAAAAGATATACAAGGCACAGGCAGCAACCTTTCACAGGTAAGATAACTTTTTTGTTTTTAGTCGAATAATTTGAATTTATTGATTTGTACTTGTTTTAATAATCCTTACCAAATAAGTTTTCCTGCCTAATTAAAAAAAGATACAATTAATTGCAATGAGCTTGGCAATTTTCTTCACAGTTAAATAAATGTGCATGCAAAATTAAACACTATAAAAGACAAACAACTTATCAATAATAGTAAAATTATCAAAATATGTGGGGTGCCAATATAGATTAATGTAACTTATCAATCATGTTATTAAGTAACATTAACAAAAGAAATCTAAAAACAAGGAAATTGTAAATCTTCAACACATAAAATTCCACAGTAGATATTCCTCAATTCCTAAATGAAATAAAATCAGACGATTAACACCATTAGGCAGGACATGTTTTATTCCAGAACCAAACTAAAGAAATAATTATTTGGGTTTTAAATTTTAACTATAGGTTAGCTTGTGGGTAACAGTTAATGAGCCAATTTTTACAAAAATCCACAATACCATTTTATAGCATAGATAAAGCAAAATCATGTATAGATCATCTGATGTTTGGCAAAGTCAAGCCTCCTCAGTTGAGAAGGATTTGGGGATTTTTCTGGATAATAAACTGTTTACAAGTACATTAGAGGACATTATAGACAGATAGCAGGGGATATTTTTTCCTATAAAAACAGATCAACAAAGCAGAACTGCACTGAAATCAGTTTTTCAAAAGAGCAAACACATTTTTGTATATTTAATTTAAAAATCTGACATGGGGCTAGACATATTGTCAGTTTCTCAATATTGTCAATTTCCCAGCTGCCCCTGGTCATGTGACTTGTGCCTGCACTTTAGGAGAGAAATGCTTTCTGGCAGGCTGCTGTTTTTCTTTCTCAATATAACTGAATGTGTCTCAGTGGGACATGGGTTTTTACTATTGAGTGCTGTTCTTAGATCTACCAGGCAGCTGTTATCTTGTGTTAGGGAGCTGTTCTCTGGTTACCCTCCCATTGTTCTTTTGTTTGGCTGCTGGGGGGGAAAGGGAGGGGGAGATATCACTCCAACTTGCAGTACAATAGTAAAGAGTGATTTAAGTTTATCAGAGCACAAGTCACATGACTTGGGGCAGCTGGGAAATTGACAAAATGTCTAGCCCCATTTCAGATTTCAAAATTGAATATAAAAAAATCTGTTTGTTCTTTTGAGAAATGGATTTCAGTGCAGAACTCTGCTGGAGCAGCACTATTAACTGATTCATTTTGAAAAAATGTTTTTTTGCCATGACAGTATCCCTTTAAAATTTGGTCCTGAGGTGGATAAACTCTGAAGAAAAGGGAAATGTTATCTTTTTTCCAGTACATTGTTTAATCTTCCTTATACTGTGATGTGTAAATCATAAAGTAACTCTTACTAATTATTAAACAAGGAAATTCATATCTGTATTTACATTTGTGTATATATATATATATATATATATATATATATATATATATATATATATAAAAATTGCACGTGGTACCGGCACTCAAAGGGTTTGCATGAAACATCAAACGTTCAATACCCCAGGGTCTTGATAAAGGTCTTAGAGACAGACCGAAATGTTGGCCGGTTCTATTTTAATGTAACCAATAAATATGAAGTTTTATTTTTAAAAATCCTGGTGTGCACCTGTCTTTTTGGATAATGGATAATACAGCTCTTTTAAGGTAGCACCCAGGTAAATGGATTACTATTTTTTCTGACTGATGGATGGTGTGCGTTAGGCTTCTGGACTATATATATAACCACATTGTATTGATATTAAATCACATATTTTCACAAAACACAAATTCCACCATAAAAATAAGTGGTAGAGATTGCAATATGCCTGTACTGTAAATGGTTTTACCTTCTAAAATGTTTTATATTATTTTTAATGCCATTTTTATTTATATATTAATTTGTTTGAGGGAATTAAAATACAACGCGTAATTGTTAAATTGTATAATCAGAGCCTTAAAATGAACATTTCTAAATACAGGTGAAATCAAAATGAAGTTTGTGTAAAATTAAAGTTTTGGTTCTTTAAGAAACAGATGATTCCAGCGATTTAATTAGAATATGTATTTGTTTCACCCAAAAGACTTATTTATTGGGGAACACATTTGGACTCTTGATTCAGGCAACTACCACAAAATATAAAACAAATATGTATTTTCAAGAGGTGACCATATGCCAGAGTTAGGCCAATGGTCCTATGGCTTTGTAGACTCTAACAGCACTTCATACACATACATTGGGAATTTTTAACTCTCGTTCTGCTGTATACACATACGTCTTTCAATCACTACATCTAACTTTATCTGTATCTATGCTACTATATGTAGTATTAAACACTGTGAAAATGTACAATACTTTTATGCCTTGGGATAGTATGAAGTAGTAAGACATATGTATGCCTTGCGGTAGTTACAATATATGGATATACAATAGAAATCTAAGGGGTAAATGCTATCTATGTAAATAAAGAGGTTTTTTTATTCGCTCCTAAAAAACTAGTGGTTATTTATTGAGTGTCTTCATATTTTTTAGAAGATTACATATTTTGGTCTGACATTTTTTTATTGCAGTTTCTTATTTATTACTCTGGCACTGTTGACAAGGTGTAGAAACTGTGCATATACAATAAATGCTGTAGTCAGACATTTAAGTTTAGGATAATTTCACAGTCTCTTGTAACCAAGCTTATCCACCTTTATTGCAAAAACATCCAGTCCCCTGGTTAAAAAAGGGGGAAAATATATTTGTCAGCTGGCACAACAGAGAGAGAGAGAAGATAATATGTGGACATCCACAGTGTATGGACATGGCAATTATTTTTTTTTCTTTCTTTACCTTTTCTATGATTTTCTGTATAGGCAGATTGAGTACTCGGTATCTGAAAAAATGAAACAGGGATCTATAATAGGAAATACTGCAAATGATTTTATCTTGGATGTTAACGAATTGTCTCTTAGAAATCTGTTTATTGCTGCTCATGACAAAAAACCGTATATATAAATGTTAACGTAGAAAATGGAGAATTGATTGTTACAGAGAGGCTAGACAGAGAGACATAATGTGGAACAGTGCATATTAAACTTTTCAATGATTGAAAATCCTCTCCAACTCTTCACTATTAGAGTTAAAATTAAAGACATCCATGACAATGCACATCATTTTCCTTAAGAATTCTTTTAAAATAACGATTAGCGCATCTGCTTCACCAGGAGTGTGATTTGGACTTGGCTTTGCACAAGATCCAGATCCTTAGTAATTCTGTACAGAGCCATGAACTTAGTGACAATGAGTATATTCTTCAAGAAAGAGTTAACAACGATGGGACTACATATCCTGAACTTGTTTTGGAGAAGCCTTTGGATCGAGAGAAGCAAAGTTCAATGTAATTAAGCCCAACTGCTTCTGATGGAGGTATCCGAATGAAAACTGGCACAGCTTTAATAAATATTGTTGTACATGATGCTAATGATAACCATTCTGTTTTCAGTCAGGATACATATCTGGTAAATATATATGAAAATGTACCACATGATTTTTCAGTTCAGATACAGGCTACTGATAAAGATACAGGCTACTGATATAGGTGAGGGTGTGAATGGCCAAATTACATATTAATTTAGTCACATTCCTGAGAATGCGCTACACATTTTATCTAAAAATTCTCAGACAGGGGAGAGTACAAAAATAGGAGACCTTGACTATGAGATAACAAAGAGATACACCATGACAGTAGAAGCTAAAGATGGTGGGGAATTCGTTTTCCACAGTGTCAACCTGGTTAGCGATGCCAATGATAATACACCTGAAATTAGGGATGCACTGAATTCACTTTTTTGGATTCGGCCGAACCCCCGAATCCTTCACAAAAGATTCAGCCAAATACTGAACTGAATCCGAACCCTAATTTGTATATGCAAATTAGGGGTGGGAAGGGTAAAACATTTTTACTTCCTAGTTTTCTGACAAAAAGTCACGCAATTTCCCTCCCCGCCCCTAATTTGTATATGCAAATTAGTATTTGGATTCGGTGCATCCCTACCTGAAATACAAATCAATTCTTTCTTGTGTACAATTCCAGAGGATTCCCCACCAAAACAATCATATCAATTAGCAGAATGGCAATTTTGTCTCCCAGATTTCTGAAATGATGCCTTTTCAATTGATATCATTGAGAACTACTACAAACTTGTGGCTTTATCAAGAATGGACAGAGAAATGACTCGATAAAGGAACACCATCACCATCCTCCTCAAAAATAATTAGAGTAACTTTAACAGATGAGTCAATGACAATATCCCTATTTTTGAAAAAACACTTTATATTACCTATGTACCTTAAAATAACCAACCAGGAATGTCAATATTCCATGTTAACACATTCAATGTTTATGTTAATGATCATGGGCTCATGGCTTATTCAATTATTAGTACAGATACTCAAAATTCGACTGGAGTTATTTATGTATTGCATGCTTTTGATTATGAAAATTATAATCCTCTGAAAATTCTCTATCCATCATCAGACACTAAAAGAACAGCATTATATGCATGTATTCCTTAGGTATCTGAGAGGGGTTACCTGGTAAACAAAGTGATTGCAGTGGATTCTGATTCAGAGCACAATGCATGGCTTTCGTACCACATATTGCAGACTCAAGAGCCTTTGGTTATTTTGATTGGTCAAAGATCAGATTAGCTCATGATTTCCAAGAAACAGATTTTATAAAGCAAAAAGTTTTTGTTGTGGTAAGAGATCATGGGGAACCCACTGTATCTGTGACAGTTACAGTGAATCTGATTAAAGCTGTAAGCTATCAAGTGCTCCCTGAAACGAATAACACGTCCACGAAGTTAAGCAATCCATCTAATTTATCTTTGTATCCTGTAATTGCAATTGCAATGATTTCCCTGTTACTTAGTACAACTATGACTGGCACATTGATTTATAAATGTAGAAAATCCAACCCTTTATCCATGTTTGGGTTGTTTGATAAAGTTGTGCATCTTTAAGTGGCTTTCAGATATCCTTCACAGTTGAGCAATGGAACCTTATCATTTCCATTCTCATATGATGAGTGTGTGACACTGGACTCAAGTGTAACGGAATTTGCCTATCCAAAGCCAAACGAGAATATTCCAACAGACAATCTTATTGATAGGGAAGATGTGTCTATAGGTAATAATTCTATAAAAGATGTCCTGCCTGATAGCAGTTTATCACAGCTGAGATATGTATTTTTAGTACAATCCAAAGACAATGCAAAGACAGTATTACTTCTGTTTCAGTTATTGCACACATAGTTGTTTCCTGTAATTTGATAGGAAAGCTACAGTGCATAACACATATAAGTATCTGCTAAGCTGTAATGATTGTTATTAATACATTTTATTTAAATAGTTCTAAATATTAAAAAAAGTGCTGTATACTAAATTCACAGATATATAGCATGGAGCTTGTAAATCACTGATTAAGGAACTGTATCAAAGGCAGAGCTACTGTATTATACATATATTGTGCATATTGTGTTTGAAAGCCCAGGATTTCCCCTGTTCCTTTCAGCTGGAACAGGGGAAATCCCGGGCTTTCAGTGTTCAAGGCCAGTGTTCTTTAATTTAACCAGTGGTGCTAAATGGAACGTTTTCTAATTGGACTAGTATTGTTAGTGGAGTACTGCAGGGCTCTGTACTTGGTCCTTTGCTTTTCAACTTCTTTATTATTGACCTGGAGGTGGGCATTGAAAGTACTGTATCTATTCTTGCTGATGAGACTAAATTGTGCAGAGCTTTCATCTGAGTCAGCGTAGGTGGTTCTTCACAGTGAGGTTGTGGAATGCACTGCCGGATGATGTTGTGATGGCTGATTATGTTAATGCTTTTAGGAAGGTCTTGGATGTTCTTTTGGACAGACATAATATGCAAGGCTATTGTGATATTAAAATCTGCAAGTAGTGTAGATATTGGTGTGTATATACAGTAGTTTATGTGAGTGTATGGAAGGGCCAATGGTAGTGTGTCTATGTATGGACACTGGGTTTCATTTGGAAGGGTTGAACTTGGTGGACTTTGGTCTTGTTTTAACCTATCTTAACTATGTAACTATATGTTTACCATACTAACAAATCTATGGATTATAGGGGTCTAAATATGGCATAGAGGGTAGTTACCAATCTGCTGACAAAGACTTGTACAACTTCTACTAGGACATTGACGGAAACTACCTAATTGGTATTAGGTACATGCCTAAAGTCTACTAGAAATTCATGTAAACATTAAAAAACCCAATAGGCTGGTTTTGCTTCCAATAAGGATTTATTTTATCTTAGTTGTGATTACAGAGTAAAAGGAAATCATTTTTAAAAATTTGGATTATTTGGATAAAATGGAGTCTATGGGAGACAGTCATTACGTAATTCGGAGCATTCTGGATATTGGGTTTCCGGATAAGGGATCTTATACCTGTATCTCTATTTTGGGGCCATAGTGTACATGAAAAAGTACTAACTTACCATATAAATTATTCTTTTATTAACATGGCTATGTGTGTAAATGCTGAGTTGCTACTCTCCACAATATTTATGTTTTACTTTTAAGGCTAAACATCATGTGGCAACTTATGAATTAATTTTGCAACTTTCTTTTTTCTCATTCTTCTTTTTACCACACTTACTTCCAAAATAACAAACAAATACAAAATTCTTTTTTTAAACTTGTATGTTTATTATGTAATAAACTTATTCAAAATATACATTTGACTTGAGTTTACATAACTGAAGCACATATAAACATAAACAGTGTTTAGTCTGTTTGGTACAAGATAGAAGAAAGGAAAATGAAAATAAAGGAAAATAAAATACAGGCATCATTGAATAATAGTAAATCATAAGTAGTACATGGCATATACGGCAAAATAGGTAAGGTTTTAGAGTAGTTAACCTAGTACTCATAACTCCATTTCCCACTAATAGTAAGAACAATAGAGGACGTAACATTACAATACTTATAGAGGATGCCAAAAGTCCCAAATGTTGAGTCTCTAGTGTTCCTGCGGTCATTCTCTCCATGTGTTCTCTAACTTCCAGTTAACAAATACAAAATTCTGTCAGCAAAAAGGTTTACTGTAGTGCATCATGTTTAATAAAGTTACAGAGGAACTTTGAGAGTCAAAATTGAAAATCGAGTGCAAGTATTTGAGAGTAAAGTTATACGAACCTTTATATAACCTAGAGAAACCATGCAAGGGGAGAGTGATCACAAATACAAAGAAAGTTTTTCATAGCAGTCCATCAGCAGTACATCAGCCAGTCCTGCTTTACTATATACTGCGTGTCGTTTATGCCAATATATAAATCAACCTAAATCCAGTAAGTAACGGACATTTGTTTCCGCACAATGCATAAATATAACATAGAAAACTCTACAGATTTACATTATGCAATACATATTGCATAAGTACAGAATATACATAAACTGTATATATGTATTCCTTCATGTCCAGCTCAGTATGCATTATAGTCAACTATCTAAATTGTTACCATTTCATTAGCAACAATTGTGAAATACCAGCAACTCCTGTATGATATAAGAAATATTCTGAAAGGAGACCTGTATGGAGCATTACCATCTAGAACAGGGGTCCCCAACCACCATGACCCCTGCCAACCCCCGCCGACCCCATCCCCGAGCCCCGCTGATCCCGTCCCGACCCCCACCGACCCCGTCCCTGACCCCTGCCGACCCCTCTCCCTGCCCCCAGCAACCCCACCCCTGGCGACCCCACCCCCGATCCCGCCAATCCCATCCCCGACCCCACCCCCGGTCCCCGGTCCAAAAAAGGTTGGGGACCCCTGATCTAGAAAATGCCTGAAGACATAGCTCTGACATATCCAATTACATATTACATTATGTTAAATAGGAGCTTGACCAATGATGTTTTTTCTGTTAAACTGTATACCACAGTATGGTGAATAACATACTGTTTGTTTTACATTATATAGTCCATTAACTGTAAGTTAATTTATACCCTTATTTCATATATGTTGTATAATTGAATGCATCTGAAATTATTCTAGCTCCCAGGAAAATTTGAATAATTACATGATGGTAGAGCAAGGTCCCTTAGTACACAAAATAATAAGTTAATAATACTTTGTATTTTTAGCACAACGTGGCTATGAATTTTTTTTTTTTTTTACTGCAGTACCTTGTTTGATACTCTGTGTGGCACTGTTGACCAACAAGGTAGAGATGTGTTTCACTAAAACCTTCTAGTCAGATACTGCAGATCAGAAAAATACTGTTATTTCACCATCTCTTGTTGATGAGTTTTGAACATTGCAAATCTCTCCTGGTGAAGAAGACAGAAAACACATCCTCATCTACCAAAAATGTATGAGAAAATGATATGTCAAGACAACCAAAGGACAATGAAATGGCAAGTAGTGTTTTTCTTTATGTCTCTTTTCTATGAGGGTGTTTATAGTCAGATAAAGTACTCAGTATATGAAGAACTGCATCAAGGATCTGTAATAGGAAACATTGCAAATGATTTGAACATAAGTGTCAATGAATTATCTTTTAGAAAATTCCATATTGCATCTCATGACAAAAGACAATATATTAATGTTAATTTGGAAAATGGAGATTTGCTCATCGCAGAAAGGATAGACAGAGAGACATTATGTGGAACAGAGCAAATATGCATATTAAACCTCAAAGCTATGACTGAAAATCCTTTGCAAATCTATAAAGTTACTGTTGAGATTCAAGATATTAATGATAATTCACCAATTTTTTCTAAGGATTCTTTTGAAGTAGGAATCAGTGAGTCCGCTTCACCAAGTGCACATTTTGCCCTTGGCAATGCACAAGATCCAGATCTTGGTAGCAATTCTGTCCAGAGCTATGGACTTAGTGCAAATGAGTACTTCATTCTTGGAGAAAGAACCAGCAGTGATGGGACTAAATATCCTGAACTTGTTTTGGAGAAGCCTTTGGATCGAGAGAAGCAAAGTTCAGTGGAATTAAGTCTAACTGCTTATGATGGAGGTAGGCCAATGAAAACTGGTACAGCTTTAATCAAAATTATTGTTCATGATGCAAACGATAACTATCCTATTTTCACTCAGGATAACTATATAGTAAATATCAATGAAAATTCGCCTAATGGTTTCGTAGCTCTACAGTTGCAGGCGACTGATGAAGATGATGGTTCCAATGCACAACTAACATATTCATTTAGTCATTTCCCTGAGAATGCGCACCAGATTTTTACCATAGATCCTCAGACAGGTGAAATTACAAAAACAGGAGATCTTGATTACGAGGTAACAAAGAAATACACAATGACAGTGGAAGCGAAAGATGGCGGTGACTTAGTGTCTCAATGTAAAGTAACAATACAGATTACAGATGCCAATGATAATGTGCCTGAAATACAAATCCGTTCTTTCTCAGGCACAATTCCTGAGGACTCCCCACCTGAAACAATTATAGCAGTAATTCATGTCCACGATTTCGATTCTGGAGAAAATGGTGAGGTTGTCTGTCAGATTCCTGAAATGTTGCCCTTCCAATTAATGTCACTGACCGAGAACTACTACAAAATAACAACATTATCAAGAATGGACAGAGAAATAATTTCTGAATATAATATAACAATAACTGCCAAAGATAAAGGAATACCATTGTTGTCCTCCAACAAAACAATTCAAGTAACTTTAACAGATGTCAATGACAATATCCCTGTTTTTCAAAAAACACATTATCTTACCTACGTACTAGAAAATAACCAAGCTGGAATATCAATACTCCATGTTAGTGCATTAGATCTTGACATTAATAATAATGGACTTATTACTTATTCAATTATCAGTACTGATATCCAAGATATCCCCATATCTTCACATGTTTCCATGAACTCAGGAACTGGAGTTATTTATGCCCTGCATGCTTTTGATTATGAACAGATACAAGACTTTAAATTCCAGGTAATGGCTACAGACGGTGGATCTCCTCCAATGAACAGCACTGCTGCTGTTAGGGTCTGTGTTATTGATAAAAATGACAATCCTCCAAAGATTCTCTATCCATCATCAGACAGTGAAGGAACAGCATTATATGAATTTGTTCTTCGTTCCTCTAAAATGGGTGATCTTGTAACCAAAGTGATTGCAGTGGATGCTGACTCTGGGCACAATGCATGGCTTTCTTATCACCTGTTACAAAGTCAAGAGCCTTCAGTTGTTGTGATTGGTCTACACACAGGAGAGGTCAGGTTAGCAAGAGATTTTCAAGAAACAGATTCTACAAGGCAAAAAATTGTGGTTATGGTTAAAGATAATGGGGAACCTGTTCTTTCTGCTACAGTAACACTGAACCTGATTATAGCCGAAAACTTTCAAGTACTTCCTGAAATAAATAACAAGCCTATCAAATTGAACAAACCAAATAATTTCACCTTTTATCTTGTAGTAGCCATTGCAATGATTTCCTTTTTATTCATTTTAACTGTAATTGGTACTGTGGTTTCTAAGTGTAGAAAATCAAACACTTCAAATACATTTGGGACTTTTGACAAAGCCATGTATCCTCAAATGACTTTTAGGTGTCCTTCACAGTTGAGTGATGGAACTTTACCTTTGCCATTTTCATATGATGTATGTGTGGCCTTGGATTCAAGCCAGAATGAATTTGCCTATCTGCAACCAAGTGAAAATGTTCCAACAGACAATCTTATTGATACCGATGATTTGGCTGCTGAAAATGTTTCTTCAAAAGTTTTAACTGATGCCAGTCTGCCACAGGTAAGACACATGCGTAATCCAAATGAACATTAATTTATCAAAGGTCAAGTTTGTGAGGTTTGTTCTACATCGAATAAACTCACATATCAAAATGTTTGTTTATGTATGAAAAAACCCAAATGTAACGATTTTTATTCAATCGGGGGTAAAAACAAAAAAAAAAAATACTCAAATTGATCCAGTTACAGGCTAAAAAACCAATACTTTGCAATGATCTAGTTTCCGAGTGTAAACCACCGTAAAAAAAACAAAGATCATGATGTGTTAAAAGGGACCTCTGCCATTGATTTCTACATGACCTCAACAGGTTTTAGCTGGAGTATTTTCGGATTTTCAGGTTGTAGGACTATGTTACAGACTTTTCATGTAAATTAAGCTGCTTAGTTTCTTTTGCAGATAGGAAAGACAGTCCCCCAATTTGTAATTATTATTTTTTTTTTCAATCATAAAAATGCACAGGTTAAGAATGTGGAAATAATTAAATGTGGGTAAACCACGGTGAAAAAACCAAAACTCATGAAGGCAAAAAATCTCTTCAAATGTGTTAAAGGGACCTCTGCCATTAACATCTACATGACCTCGACAGGTTTAAGCTGGAGTTTTTTCGGATTCTGGCTTTTAGTAGCTTCACCGCATTATAAATCTAGTAAAATTCAAGTTTTTTTATCCTGAAAAATTCAAGTTTTTACTGAAAACACAACTCGAGCTTTAATAAATAACCCCCTAATTGTATTTTTTCATTCTTTTTCCTGAACACTAATTTTTCATAGTGCTACCAATTGCCTCATTGTTTATTGTTCTTGCAGATACCACAAGTCAGGTTTCTGCACCTGATGTTTCCCACAAAATGATTTGCTGAAAAATGCTGACAAATAATTTCCCATTCATATTTCTGTTTGCTTAAATGTATTCTATCTGATATGATCTTTTAACAAAGATGCTGATCCTCATAAACTAACCCAATGCACAAACTAGCACTAAGGGTTTATTTTAGGAACACATAACACCCCAAAAATATGTTCTGCACCACTATTGGACATAAGTCAGGATCATGCTGGCAATTCCTAGTAAAATCATTTGAAGACAAAACAAGAACATTGAACATGTGATTTTACTAAAGGTATTTACCCACGAATACACAAATTAAAGCTCACTTTAAACATCTATACATCTATCCAGCTAGCTACTAACATACATGGCAGATTGTTTAACAATGTTAAGAGTTTTACATTTGGGTAAAGTTTCCTCCTGTTAATTGGAGATTGAACTTGCGGCGACCACATCAGTTAGATGTTAGGTATTTTCATGAATAAATGGTCAATTATTCGCCTGTGCTACCCCATTATGCATCCTATAAGTTCCTCTATTTATATTTTAAAGGGTAATTTCAGCTTTTCATTAAAAAGGTGTAGATATAATTTACATAAATAATATTTCTGAATTTGGGTTGCAAAAAGATCAATATCCATCAAGTTCAACCTCTTCAAATGAATCCCAGTTGATAATATATGCACATATATACTGTACACCCTGCCTACACAAACCTGTTTATTATCTATCTATCTATCTATCTATCTATCTATCTATCTATCTATCTATCTAGCTATCCTTATATATATTGTTGAATTTATAATGGCAAAATAACAGTTGTTATATATATTTATAGATAATTACATTAGTAGTATAGATGAATACATGTAGGTAAAGGCTTGTTGTGTACATCATTTTAATTCTTCACCCTTCTCTGCACCTAAATATTAAAATTAGATTTGAAGGTTTTATTTTAAGACAAATATAAATATATACTTAAGGGATCTAGAACTACCTTTTTAGTGCAAGCAGTAAATGTAAGATATTGCTGGTATTTGAACATTTTATCTATAGCTTTGTACATTATAAATATTATCAATATGCTTTAATTTGTCAAAAATACATTTGTGCTGTGCAAACATAAACTGCACTTCCATTTTTAAGACTCTAAGTGGCACTGTTGACCAACAAGGTAGAGATTTTTTAAATCTTGAAGTCAGACACTGCAGTTCAGAAGGGATACCACAATTTCTTCTGCCTTGATACTGCAAACATCTTCTTTGGGTATATAAAGTCAGGAACCTTCTGGAAAAAAAATGATATATGGATACAGACAATGGACAATTATATGGCAAGTAGACATTTTATTTCTATGCTTTTTCTGTCAGATTGTTCATGGACAGATTGAGTACTCAGTATATGAGGAGTTGAAACAAGGCTCTATAATAGGAAACATTGCAAATGATTTGAACTTAAATATCAGTGAATTATCAGTTAGAAAATTCCATATTTCTTCCCATGACAAGAAACAGTTCATCAGTGTTAATTTAGATAATGGAGACTTGTTTGTTAGAGAGAGGATTGACAGAGAGACATTATGTGGAATAGAACAACAGTGCATATTAGATCTCAAAGCAATGATAGAAAATCCTCTACAGATCTTCACCATTAAGGTTGAAATCAAAGACATAAATGACAATGAACCAAGTTTTTCTAAGAATTCTTTTGAAGTAGAAATAAGTGAGTCTGCTGTACCAGGAGCCCGCTTTACCCTTGACTATGCACAAGATTCAGATCTTGGCATCAATGCTGTGCAGAGCTATGTACTTGGTGCAAATGAGTATTTCAGTCTTGGAGAAAGAATCAGCAGTGATGGAAGTAAATATCCTGAACTTGTTCTTGAAAAGCATTTGGATCGGGAAAAACAGAGTTCCTTTGAATTAAGTCTAACTGCTTCTGATGGAGGTAGCCCTAAGAAAACATGTACTGCTTTAGTAACGATTGTTGTTCATGATGCAAATGACAACTATCCTGTATTCACTCAGGACACCTATATAGTAAATATTAAAGAAGATGCACCTAATAGTTTCCCAGTACTTCAGTTACAGGCAACAGATCAAGATTATGGCACCAATGCACAAATAACCTATACATTTAGTCATATTCCTGAAAATGCACGCCACATTTTTACAATAAATTCTCAGACAGGTGAAATTACAAAAACAGGAGACCTAGATTATGAGGTATCAAAGAGATACATGCTAACTGTAGAAGCTAGAGATGGTGGTGGCTTAGTTTCTCCCTGTAAAGTTTCCATTCATGTTATTGATGCTAATGATAATGCACCTGAAATCCAAATTAGCTCTTACTCGGCTACAATTCCAGAGGATGCCCCACCTGAAACTGTAATAGCAATATTCAATGTCTATGATTTGGACTCTGGCGATAATGGCAAAGTTGCCTGTCAGATTTCTGAACAACTTCCTTTTCAATTAATTTCATTAACCGAGAACTACTACAAAATCGTGACTTCCTCGCGAATGGACAGAGAAGAAAAGTCTAAATATAATATCACAATCACTGCCACAGATAAAGGATCTCCGCCTTTACACTCTAATAAAACTGTTCAGGTGACTTTAACTGATGTTAATGATAATATTCCAACTTTTGAAAAAGCTAATTACATAGCTTATATCCCAGAAAATAATCAGCCTGGAACTTCAGTACTTGGCATTAAGGCGTATGACCTTGACATGAATGAAAATGGACAAATTATCTATTCAATTCTGAACAAGTTTATTCAGGATATTGCCATATTGTCACATGTTTCTATAAATTCAGCAACTGGAGTTATTTATGCCCTACATGCCTTTGACTATGAGAAGATACGAGAATTTCAGTTCCAAGTAATGGCTGCAGACAGTGGATCTCCTCCTCTGAGCAGCAATACCACCATTACAGTTTGTATTATTGATAAGAATGATAATGCTCCAGAGATTCTCTACCCATCATCTGACACCGAAGGAACAGTATTATATGAATTTATCCCTCATTCGTCTGAGAGAGGTTACCTAGTTACCAAAGTAATTGCAGTAGATGCTGACTCTGGGCACAATGCATGGCTTTCTTATCACTTATTACAGACTCAAGAGTCTTCTGTTTTTATGATTGGTCAAAGTTCGGGAGAGGTCAGGTTAGCAAGAGATTTTCAAGAAATGGATTCTTCAAGGCAAAAAGTTGTGGTTATGGTTAAAGATAATGGAGACCCAATTCTATCTGCTACGGTTACACTGAACCTGATTGTAGCTGAAAACTTTCAAGTGCTTCCTGAAATTAGCAAGCCTATAAAGTTGGACAATCCAAATAATTTCACCCTTTATCTTGTAGTAGCCATTGCAGTGATTTCTCTTTTATTCATTTTAACTGTGGTAGGTACTGTGATTTCAAAATGTAGGAAATCCAACACTTCAGCTATATTTGGGACCATCGACAAAGCCATGTATCCCCAAGTGGGGTTTAGATATCCTCCTCAACTGAGCGAAGGAACTTTATCATTGCCATTTTCATATGATGTTTGTGTGGCCCTTGATTCAAGTCAGAATGAATTTGCCTATCTGAAGCCAAGTGAGACTGTTCCAACAGACAATCTTATTGATACCGATGATTTAGCTACTGGAAATGATTCTGCTAAGGAGAATGCGCCTAACAGTATGATAAAGGTAAGATAGATTTTTATATAATGAACAGTCATAATTAGGGAGTACAGTATGTTATACACAGATGGCAGTATTATTGAATGCAAATTTGTATAACACCAACTTAAGGGGCAAATTACTTCTTGCTATGAAGTGGCACAACTGCCCTACAGTAAACTATTAAAATTTTCAGGGACAACTCTATATCAGGAGCCACCTGAGGCAGCTACTGTGATGCCACCAAGCCACCACTAAACCCCCCAGAGAGTGGTCAGGTTTAAAAACCAGAAATTTAGCTCTTAAATTTACAAGGAGCAGCGTTTTGCTGCCTCTGGTAACCTGTTCAGAGCTGCTGCATGAGGCTGGTTTTTCAATTGTCCTCATTGGCATAGTGCCCTTGGGCACCTTTAAAAGTATAATGTGCCTACTGAACAATTACATAAAATATATATGTTGCAAGGTCAGTAACCACTTGTAAAAAAAATGCATTACTACAGAGCCATAACACACATCTAATATCTCTAATTGTTTGTATGGAACAATATGTCAGTATGACTTTATAATTAACTCTTGACCATATATTAGATTTTGCTACCGTGAATATAAATTAAGGACATTATACTGATTTATCTTGAGCAATTAAATATATAGAAAACACTTTTTCTGTGGCTTTTCTTACTTAATGAGTCACTATACCATGACAATTTAAAATATGAATGTTGCATATAATAGGAGTATCTTGTGCCTGTCAGACCACTCCCCTTTTACATTATTTTTGGAATGAGATTATAAAAACAATAGTAGACTTGGGATAGAGGCTGCCAGTGAGAAGACGTAAACCAAAGTATGTCAGATTGTCAGTAATAACTTTATAGAAACTTGAGTGAAACTAAGCAAATCAAAAGTAAATCAGTACATTTAGCCAATAATATTTCCATAAAACACAATGGTAAAAAATAATCAAGGTATGGTGTCACTTGCAGCATATTTCTATGTCTGAAATAGTAGGACTCATTCATAAGTAGGCAAGGTACAAAATGCAAAACACTGGTGTTATAAATGCTGGGAGTTTTGGATTCATTTATTTCTGTTAATAATTCTGCTCTCAGTTGTGTAATTTCCAATAAATATAGGTTTCTACTGGTTATTCTAGAGCAGTCTACTGCGGTTCTTCAGTGTATAAACACTCTTAAAATGACAATCATGTATTCTACCATGGTGTTATTATGGTTAATAGCCTATTAACTCAATTACTTTTGTCTTCATTGTATCTCCTCGGTCAAGTTGTAAGTTGTTTGTTTGTAGTACTGCTGGGAGGACTTATAAACCCACCGACGGACCCATTTTCATTATGTATTCATCTATCTTTCTATAGATACAGTCCTCTGCTTGGATAATCTATTCCCTGAGTTTATTAGCCAATAAGGTAGATAGTATGTCTCTCCATTCATAAATTGTGTTTGGTCCAATTATGGGGTTTTTCAGTCTAATCAGAACTTTATTTCTATACTGGGTCCAAGGATTGCTTTCTGTTGTTGTTTTGGAAATGTTCTCTGTTGGGTCTTTGCTGTTTTTTCTTTGTTTTCTGTTTTTCCTTATTAAGACAGTTTGGTTCTTCGTGATAAAAAAAAAAAAAAAAATCAACTACTTGCTTACCACTGTTGTGTGCACATTGTATGTAACAGAGTTTTTGTTCAGCTTAAAACATTTGTTTAACAACTTTTCTATACTTGGTTGGATTGACAGGAAATGATTTCTTTCATCTTTAGTGGGTCAGCTGATTTCTATCACATCCCATACACTGTATTACGAAACAAAGACTATATTTATGATCTTTGTCTAGGCAGACTGTAGCATAGTCAGTAGTGATATGCAGGTCAACCACCCCTCTATTTATAGGCCTGCGCTGCCTTGCCGATGACATCACAAAAGGGACGGGGGAGTGTGCGTGCGCCTATAAATACTAAAGCCAGAATCAGGAAGCCGGCAGTGTAAGGTCAACGGTGGGGAGAGTAGGCAGAAGAGCTCAACCCACTGATCCCAAGGGTATCCCGCACATCACTAACATTCAAGTCATGTTGTGGGAGTTGTCTAAGAAGCAGATGGGTACATAGTTAGATACTTATAAGTAGTGTACTTGAGTGTGGTTTCATGTTTTAGTAAGAAGAAAGAGTATTATTGTGCGTGTATATTTACTGCTATATATACATTTTCTCTATGTATGGTGTCTCTCCAAATGCCCCTGCTGTCTTGTTTCCAAAGGCATTGGATACAGTATATTGGCCTTTGATCTTTGCCTCCTCAGCCATAAGGGCCATGGCTTTATAAATAATTAGAGGAACCCTACAATTACAGAAAAGTATATGTCTTATATTTACCTTTTGTCTTAGTCAAGATAGAGCTTAGAGAATTAAAATACTCTGGTCCACAGGTGGGACTTCAGTGTTTATTGATCTAAGTTCCTAATGTGATCATGTGATCTAAGTGCGTAATGGTGTTGAGGTCATTTCCACTGATAACAACCTTAACCACAATATCGAAATATATTTAGTCCTTTACAATAGATTTAGGGCCAGGGGTTATGCCAATATTATGTCTTATCAGAGCTTAAACTTTCTCTTAACTGTGCTTTTTTATCATCAAGCTAGTTTATTTTGCTTTCAAGCAAACACTGTGCATTGAATAAGTGATCTTTAGGTGAAGGCCTGCCTGATGTGGATAAGCTTAACTACATGCCAACCATTGCACCCTCCCCAGTAGTTCAGGTTATTGATTGCAGTTGTACTGCACAGAGATATAAAAATTGCCTTATTGGCAGCTAATATTCTTGAAGATTTATCACTGGTAAGGAGATTGTTCAGCTTGATGTCCATGCTCTAGATGCTAGGGAGAGTGGAGAGATTGTATGGCAAAGCTTTGAAATATCTTTCCTTCATTCAATATCATTAATAATAATAATAATAATAATTAATCCAGTGTGTACAGAAACAAACGTTGTATACTAAAACAACAAATAGGATTCTCCTTTTATTATTTTTCACTCTGATTTTTTATAGGAACATTTACATTAACAGAAGACTCAATATAAAATGAACACATAGCATTTAGGCAGATACTATGATTCAGTATCCCTATTACCTTCATGCAGCATACAAGCTAGTATTTAAATGTAATACTTATATCTGTGTTTGTAATATGTAATGCAACTTAGTGCTTGTGGTAACTGTCATGATTGTTTAAATTAAAATTTTTAAAAATATTTTCTTTTGTTTTAAAAGAAATAAGGTTTAGTAAGTGTAAATCTGCACCATTTATAATATTTTTAAAAGCAAACAAAATAAGATTTGCAAGCATTAATGTTTGAACTTTAGCTCTGCTTTTGATTCATATTATGTTTTCCAAAATGTTTATTATGTATTATAATATTTCACATTCTAATATAAACATATAGGAATCATAAAGAGAATGGCTTTTTCAAGCACATATGAATATTACCATAATAGAATAAATAACTATTTGTTTTACCTATTAGTTTTATATTTTAAAATGTACAGTATTGTTGCAGTTTATAATTTAAGCCTCTATGTGGTGCTGTTGACCAAGAAAGGTAAAGAAGTTTCACTAGGAAATGTGTTGCAGCATAGCCAGCCAGTGCAGATCAGCAGAGAGCTATATGTGTTCAACATCTCCTGTGAATTATCTTTGAATTCTGATAGAAAACACACAATTTTATACTGTCTACTGAGTGCTTAAAGAAGACTGACATCTTCATTTACTTACAATGTGTAAGACAACTTTTCATCTAAACAAATCAAGGACAATGGCATGGCAAGTAATCTATTTCTTTATATCATTCATGTGTAAAGCTCTTTCTGGACAAATCCAGTTCTCTATATTTGAAGAACTGAGGAAAGGCTCTGTAGTAGGCAATATTGCAAATGATTTAAGCTTGAATGTAAAGGAGTTGTCAAGTAGAAATTTTCATATTGTTTCTCGTGCCAAAACACAGCATTTCAGTGTTAATTTAGATAATGGAGAATTGCTTATTTCAGAGAGGATAGACAGGGAGACATTATGTGGTACAGAGCAGAACTGCTTTCTAAATATTGAAGCTGTCATTGAAAAACCTTTACATTTTTACACATTTCAAGTAGAAATTAAGGACGTGAATGACAATCTACCAAGTTTTTCAAAGAAATCATTTGATATTGGAATTAGTGAATCTGCTTTACCAGGCGATCGATTTACCTTGGGACATGCCCAAGATCCAGATCTTGGTACCAATTCTGTGCAGCACTATGAGCTAATTGCAAATGAGTATTTCAGTCTTTCAGAAAAAAATAGCGTTGATGGATCTGAACCTGAACTTGTGTTGGAGAGGCCTTTGGACCGAGAAAAGCAAAGTTCAATAGAACTGAGTATAACGGCATCTGATGGAGGTAGACCAATGAGAACAGGTACAGCTTTGATAAAAATTGTGGTATTAGATGCCAATGATAATTATCCTGTTTTTAGTCAGGAGACATATCAAATACATTTAAGGGAAAATATCCCAGATAATTTTATAATTCTACAGCTAAATGCCACTGACGGAGATGAAGGCTCCAATGCACAAATAACCTATTCATTCAGTCACATTCCTGAGGATGCAGGGCAACTATTTAAGCTGGATTCCCAGACTGGGGAAATTGCAAAAATAGGAACATTGGACTATGAGACAGCCAAGAATTATAAGATCACAGTAGAAGCTAAAGATGGTGGAGGGTTAGCAACTCATAGCAAAGTGTTAATACAGATTGTGGATGACAATGATAATGCACCTGAGATTCAAATAAATTCTTTGACATCTGTTATTCCAGAGGATTCCCCACCTGGAGCAGTAGTAGCTTTAATTAACATCCAAGATTTGGACTCTGGAGGGAATGCTGAGTTTGATTGTCAAATATCAACAAACGTACCTTTTCAGTTAATATCTCTACCTAATAACTATTTTAAAATGGTAACATCATCAAGCATGGACAGGGAAGTTACCTCTGAATATAAAATCAACATTGTGGCTACAGACAAGGGATTACCTCCACTGTCCACCAGTAAAACTATACAGATGACAGTATCGGATGTGAATGACAATGTGCCAGTTTTTGAGAAGGCTACTTATATTGCTTATGTGCCAGAAAATAATATACCAGGTACCTCAATACACAGAATAATTGCGTCAGACCTAGACCTTAATGAGAACGGCCAAATCATTTATTCACTCATCAGTAATAATACAGAGGATGCGCTCGTTTCTTCCCATGTTTCTATAAACTCAATCACAGGAGTTGTTTATGCTCTTCACTCTTTTGACTATGAACAAATACGGGAATTTCATTTTCAAGTAATCGCTAAAGACGGTGGATCACCTCCTCTAAACAACAGTGTCACAGTTAAGATATGCATCGTGGACAGAAATGATAATGCTCCTAAAATTCTCTACCCTTCATCAGATTCTGAAAGAACCTCATTGTTTGAGTTTATCCCTCGTTCCTCTAAAAGGGGTTATTTAGTAACCAAAGTGATTGCGGTTGATGCTGACACTGGACACAACGCTTGGTTGTTTTACCAATTACTTCAAGTTCCTGAGCCATCTTTGTTTACCATTGGGCAACATACAGGAGAAATAAGGATTTCCCGGGATTTTCAAGAAATGGACACTTTAAAGCAAAAAATAGTTGTTCTCGTGAAAGATAATGGAGACCCTTCTCTTACTGCTACAGTTGCTTTAAATCTAGTTATAGCTGAAAACTTTCATGTGCTTCCTGAGTTAACTAGTCAGCCCATCAAGTTGGAAACAACATCTAACATAACTTTTTTCCTAGTTTTAGCAATAGCTATGATTTCTATTTTATTCATTTTGACAGTAATTGTTGCAGTCATTTCTAAATGCAAAACCACCAACACTTCAACTTTGTCTGGAACGTTGAATAAGGGCTTGTATCCACAAGTTGCCCTCCACTGTGCCTCTGAGTTTAGCGATGGTACTTTGCCATTGCCATTCCCTTATGAGTTGTGCGTAGCTATTGACTCTAGCCAAAACGAATTTGCCTATCTCAGGCCAATCCAGAATGTTCCAACTGACAATCTTATTGATACTGGTGATTCCTCTGATGCAAATACTGGTGAAAAAGGCCCTCTCTGTGACAGTAATATTATACAGGTAAGTTATATTTTTTACCGACGATTTGTCATTTGAACAGAATTTTCATTTTGTAAGGTAAGGACAGTGAGGTTGAGGAGTGCCCTGCCAGGTGATGTAATGGTTGATTCTATTAATGCCATTAAGAATGGCTTGGAGGATTTCTTCAATAACCATAATATGCTAGTCTATTAGAATCTTAAGATCTACAGTATAGTATATATAGTACAAGTATTGGTATATACTGTATAGCTAATATATGTGAGTGAATAGTGTATATGTGGAGTTGTTGAACTTGAAGGATGTTGGTATTTTTTCAAACAAACATAACTCTGTAACTATGTGAACAACAGGAAATTTTTGGTTATTACAAATGCTACTAAATTAGTAGAGAAAATATTGTGGATACATACTATTTATGTTCATTGGTGAGTAACAGATACAATCTTCAAGAATTCCCTTCGCTGTGTTGAAACAGTCCAGGATCTTCTTCCGATCTGGTCATCTATACAGTTGCTTATCCCTTTAGAATGGGACAGTGATTGCATTTCAAATTCTTGATTGCAGACAAAATTAAATATGGTGTATCCAGTTTTTTACACTGTAATAAATGAAACAAATGTTATGTTGATATAGTTACCTTCTCTGATATAGAGTCCAATGATGCAAAACACTTTAGGAGGAGTTCAGGGTCCATGATG
Organism: Xenopus petersii; assembly: GCA_038501925.1. NCBI lineage: Eukaryota > Metazoa > Chordata > Amphibia > Anura > Pipidae > Xenopus > Xenopus petersii. The sequence continues at coordinate 30,648,245 of CM076676.1, read as the reverse complement.
CACTGAGGCAGGCTCAGACTGGGCCAGCCCAGATCTGCACCCTTCACCTCTTAGTTTCTTAGTTACTTGCTGCCGTAACCATCCAATCGCAGAAAAATAAGTGTTCGTGCGGGGGGTGGGGGGTGCGGAAGGGTCAGCAGCCCTGGTGGGCCCTCGGCCTCCCAGTCCAACACAGCACTGAGGTAGCTCTGTCCTTTAAGCATGGTTGATTTTTTTTTACATTTTGGATAACGTTATATTTGTGTGAACAAAATAAACATTTCATGTGACACTGCCAACTACTTGGATTACTATATTGTTTATTCAGGGTCTAGGGCAGTGTTCACACATATCATCAGGTGGCTTACTTCTAAATACTTGTTATAACTGATCTTTAAAAAACTTCTGGACTCCTTGGTTCAATTTTTAACAAATTCATCACAAATTTCAGTGTTCTTATTATTCCATTTTTAACGATGTCCCATTTGTGGACAGAGAATGGTTTGACAGTTTGTTTAAATTTCTTTTGATGGATCATTGTGCTTAATAATATTTATGCACTGGATAGTATGTCAATATATTCCAAGAGTTTACATTTAAAATAAATTAGGGTAAACAGACCATTAACTAACTGAAGCACCAAAGAATTTTTTATTAATAAAAATAATATTTTAATGTAGGATCAGTTTATTCTGTGAATTAGTTAGAGATCCTAGTCCCAAAGTAGAGCATAAGTGGATGAGCTATTATGGCTGTTTATATATTGAAACAGTCCTTAAAAGTGTTTTAAAAATAATTTGCATTAATCTACAGTTATGGCCAACAAAATGTTCTGCTAAGTCCCTTTTTCGTATCAAGCAAATGCCATGATCTTTCTTTGTTAACAAAACCCATTATTGGATTATAGGCCATTTGGAGAATGTAATTGGACTTTTATATTAATTGTAATCAAGAAACATTTATTAGATATTATCAATAAAACTGAACGTCCTGTTAGTTAAAGGCATGCATTCTCTACACATGTATAATTAGCAACATACCTTGGTACAGCATGTTTTGATTCTGCATTAACTTACCAATAAAAATTAATTTACCTGCAAATTCTGCAACATTTATCAAGCTTGGCTATACCAGTAAATGGTATGTTTGCATTATAATGTTAATGATGATTAACTGCATTATCACAGCTAATCACTTAAAAGAGTCGTCACTTATATTAACACAAGTGTTTGTGTTTAAGCAACAGCTAAAACTCACTAAGGGGCCTTCAAAAAATGTTTTTAACTAATTATTTTTTTTTCTAAAATTGTGTATTTTTTACATTTCTCAAAACCCTAAAAATTGAGATTTAAGTGTAGAAATCACAGAAAACTTTGGCAAGTAAAAACAATTGAGGTCCTACAAACGTCAATATGAGCTGTGCTGATCCTATTGGACTTTTTTAGACACGTTTTTTTGAGGTTTTTGTATTTTTTTTAGCACTGCTAAACTGTTGGTTCATACTTTTTATATTTGGATATTTTAATTCATATCAAAGCATTGATGATTTTAGAGAAATATAGTATAATCTTTACTTTAAAACACTTTATAGCCACTGAAATGAGAATGGGCCACCCCAACAAAAACACATTCAATGAATAAAGATAATTTATTATAAAGTTTTTTTTAATATTTTTTTCTTAAAATAATAATGTGGCTGGAAACACATGGTTGACAAAGGATATATTGATTCCCATCAGTTCAGAAATTCAAAGTGTAATGGCTTCAATTTTGAATCAATAGATTTTCAGTATTGTACTTAGCTTAAAAAATTCACCTTCAACTGAAGTCAAAATATGAGACATTTAACAATACACAAAGTATATTGTGCTTCCACTTGGACTTAGCTAATAAAAGATAATTTCTTCATTTTAATTCTTACCTACTATATAATATTCCTCATAAATCACTAAGCAATAAATATAATGTACTAACTTTAAATTTTACTCTACTTTGCGTGTTATGTTTGTATAGTTATTTTTCTAGCTATGCTAATAGTTATTTCACTATAGTGTAATAACAAAAGAAAACCATTAATTTTTTAGAATAAAAATTATTTATACTTAATATATGTGCACTGCAATTAGAAGATTTCCTATAATAAAATGTACATTTTTGCATGTATAACATTTGCTGCTAAAGAATTAAAAATGAGCTGCCAGCCTGCACTTGCACACTTTAGACTCTGAGTGCCGCTGTTGACCAAGAATAAAAAATGTTCTTGTTTAATAAGGAGATAGTACCATAGCTTGCTGTATATCTATCACACAGCACTGGGCAGCAGGAACCATTGCAATAGTATAACCTGATGCCTTGCAACTGGAATAACATTTAGAACTCTTTTTTGTTGGATGATATTGCATTAAGAAGAAAAGATGTGTGCAAAGATCAAATATGAAAGCACAAAAAGGACAACAAGATGGCAAGTAATATTTTGCTTTTTTACATTCCTCTGTGAGTCAGTTTTTTGTCAGCTCCAGTACTCAATATATGAAGAACAGAAACTGGGATTTGTAATAGGGAATATTGCCAATGATCTTGGTGTTAGTGCTGAAGAACTGTCCTCACGTAAATTCCATATTGTTTCTCGATCCAAAAAACAGTATTTAAATGTTCATTTAGAAAATGGAGACTTGCATGTTGCAGATAGAATAGACAGGGAAGATTTATGTGAAATGCAGCAAAATTGTTTTCTAAATATTGAAGCAGTTATGGAACATCCTTTACACTTTTACACAATCAATGTGGAAATTCAGGATATTAATGATAATTCACCTAGCTTTTCAAAGAGTGTTTTTGAAATTAGTATTAGTGAACTGGCTGTGGTAGGAACCCATTTTGCTTTAGGAAGCGCAAAAGATCCAGATCTTGGTAATAATTCTATAAAGAGTTATAAGCTTAGTGCAAATGAACAGTTTGGATTGCTGGAAAAAGTTAATGCAGATGGAAGCAAATATCCTGAGCTTGTATTGGAGAGACCTTTGGACCGTGAGAAAAGTAACGCATCAATTCTAATATTATCTGCTTTTGATGGAGGGACACCTTCTAAAACTGGGACATCTCTAATTAAGATTGCCATAATAGATGTCAATGATAACTATCCTCTATTCAACAAGGACACATATAGAGTAACTGTAAGTGAAAATGCACCTATTGGATTCTTGGTTGTTAATCTACATGCGACCGATTCAGATGAAGGTTCTAATGCTCATATTACATATATATTTAATGACATTCCAGAAAAGGCTCATAAGATATTTGCATTAAATCCTATTAATGGTTCTGTTCAAATAACTGGAAAACTGGATTATGAAGTTGCAACAAAGTATGAGATGACTGTTGAGGCTAAAGATGGTGGTGGCCTGGTCTCTTACTGCAAACTATTGATACAAGTTAGTGATTTAAATGATAATGCTCCTGATATATTAATTACATCTTTCTCAGATACAATTCCAGAAGACTCTCCAGTTGGTACAGTCATAGCAGTAGTTAATTTAGATGACTTAGATTCTGGGGAAAATGGAGAGGTTGTTGGACAAATCTCTGAATCTTTGCCTTTTCACTTAATATCATCAAGTGGTAATTACTATAAACTTGTAACTGCAGTGGACCTGGATAGAGAAAAAGCATCTGAGTACAACATCACAATTAAAGCAGAAGATAAAGGATCCCCTCAACTAACCAACAGCAAAACCATTCAATTGATTGTAACTGATGTGAATGACAATGCCCCTGTATTTGACAAAACAAATTATATTGCCTATATCCAAGAAAATAACCCCTCAGGAAGTTCATTTTTTAGAGTCTATGCAACAGATCTTGACATATATGAGAATGGAAAAGTGGATTACATGATCCTTACTGACAATATTGAAGACATACCCATATCATCATATGTTTCCATTAATACAGTAACTGGAGTTTTATATGCACAGCGCTCCTTTGACTACGAAAAGTTACGGGAATTCAATATCCAAGTAATGGCTAAAGACTCCGGCTCTTCATCCCAAAGTTCTAAAGCTACAGTTAGAGTTTGTATTACTGATCAAAATGATAATGCTCCAAAGATTCTCTATCCTTCACAAGAGTCAGAAACTGCTTCTGTATATGAATTTATACCACACTTTTCTACAAAAGGATATTTAGTCACTAAAGTAGTCGCTGTTGATGCTGATTCTGGACACAATGCCTGGCTCTCTTATCACTTGCTTCAAGTTCCTGACCCTTCTTTTCTTATTATCGGCCAAAACACAGGTGAAATCAGAACAACAAGAGACTTGCAAGAGACTGATGCTCTGAGGCAAAAAGTTGTAGTTATGGTGAAAGACAATGGCTACCCCATACTGTCTTCTACAGTTACTTTACATCTGGTTGTAGCTGAAAATTTCCAGCAAGTTGTTCCAGAAGTAATAAACCAGCACATTGAAACTGATACTCAGTCCAATGCAACATTCTATCTTGTCATTTCTATAGCTTTAATTTCTATTTTATTTATTTTCACAGTTATACTTGCTGTCATTTCAAAGTGCAGAAAACAAAGTTCTGCAACTGTTCTAAGTAGAGACTTGTTTCCTCAAGTTGCTCTTAGATGCCCTTCTGTTTTTAGTGATGGAACTTTACCTTTTCCATACACATACGATGTTTGTGTAACTCTCGACTCAAGACAAAATGAGGTTGCATATCTCAAACCAGTAGAGAATGTCCCAACAGATAATCTTATTGATACTGATGATTCCGTTTCTGCAAATGATCCTTCAAAGGACAATTTGATTTTTGCGAGCATTGCACAGGTATGTTGCTTAATTATTTACCAAATAGGTTCTCTTTTTTAATCACCTACTGATTAGTGCTTTTAAAAACCCTAAATAAAATAAACAGTTCCCATGTATTGGCTATACTATGTATATTTCTGTATGACTTCTGCCAGTATGTGCTTAGCAATTGTGTTTAAGCTTTTAGGAAAACTACTGAAATATTCTCATTAATTCATATATAGGCCAATGCAAATCACAAGTTCATTATATGTATTTCAACATATGTTATACATGTGAGTGTATTGATACTTCTCTATAAGTATGTGTATTTCTGCAGACTCCACTACTTTGAACTTGATGGACTTTTGTCTTTTTTAACCCAAATTTACTATGTATCTATAGTCGAGATTTCGAAAGATCAGAAAGACCTTGAGAACTTCATCTTTAGAGACTTGGTAAACGAGTTCATTTGGGTCTCAACATAGTTGGTTGCAATGCAGTTGTTTTTGTTTCTTTGGTAATGAAGGGCCCTTATGGTTTGTCATTGTCTGAATGGCCATTGCTTTTATGGCCTTCTATATAGCTTTCCTTGATGTTTTGTAACTTTCTCTATCCCCAGATAGGACAGCTTGATGATATTCTCATAATTTGTGTTCTATCTTCATATTCTTCCATGACTGTAGTTTGTGTAAATTTTAGACTGTATCCATGTACTGATGAATGTTGTTAGATATGTTCTTAAACACAGACCAGTCTGTTAATGCAAAATACTACAGAGCTTCATCTGACGTTGGATTCTGTCCTTGGTCAATTACCTGTTAGTTTTCAAATTAACCTTTGCTATTAAAGGGTTTAAGAAGTTTTTTTTTATTAAACTAATGAAAGTGTAAATAATTTGCACAATGACATAACAACAATAATAACCTTGAGCATTTATAGATACCCCTCTTCCTCCCATTGTGCACACCAATTGCTGGTGCCGTTCCCCTGTTGCCAGCATTGAGGACTGGACAGACAGGAAATTCAAACAATTGTCAAATTCGTTCCCCCCTCTTCCCAATTCAGATGCAGCCAGTGGGTGATACCGTATTCAGCCTCTAGATCTTTGCCTGCATAATACAGGTTTCGGCAGTCACCAATTAATATAATATATTTATTTTTAATTCCTTAGTTCCTTTATTGTTACTTCTCTTTTTTGTTTTTCCCTTTACTTTAATTTTTTTCTTATTAATGTATGTCTATTTTTTTGGTCATCCACTCCATTGTCTTTTACTTTAATGCCCCTTTCTCTTCTTTCTCTTTCTTTTCCTTTCCATTTCCCATCTTCTTCCAATCTAACCTCTTTATATTTTTTATCATTCTAGATTGCTTTTTATCTTTCTCCTCTTCTTGTATTTTCTTTTCATACCAGACCCTCTTTTCCTATTTTGGATCTTCTTTCCCTCACAATTTATACCCTTTCAAATTTTTTCTATTATCTCTCTTCCCTTCCAGTTCTGTTCTTTTTCGCAGCTGTTCATTGTCTCTTCTACTCTCAACTTTTTACCTTTTTCTGTTCTACACACCTTTCTCATTAAAGCTCTATTATGTATTTTTAAAATTTCCCTTTTGCTCTACCCACTCCATATTCTGTAATTTATTTTTCTCCCACTTTCACCTTCTCCTTTTATGCTTTTACCCTTTCCCTCTTCCATATGCCAACTTCTTTTAGCCTTTATCTTTCCTTAATAAAAAATGCTACTGTATAATCAATCAGCTGTGCTTTTCCAGTATGCTGGGTGGTGTGGTGTGTCAGTACTTTTACCTCTGCTGTTTATACCTAAAGATCCCAGTCACGAGGCACATACCTCAGGTTCCCATAAAAACACCTCTGAAAATCACTTCCTGAACTTACTATTGAATGCACTTTTTATTTTGCTTTACATATTACTTTTGTGTACTTATAAATTGGATGAGCTATGCTTAATTTCTTTTACTGAAGAGTTGCTCCTTGTTAATAAACATCACTAGCAAAGGTGAATTGATTGTATACAGAATAAATACAATGTTTATACTGACAGGGATTAATTCAAGTATAGGATAACCTTAGATAATTTACATTTCTTACAATAAACATGATGATATGCAGCTAAAGAATTAGAAGGCAGTTGCAAAGCTGCAGTTTCACATTTCAGCCTCTGAGTGCCGCTGTTGACCAAGAAGAAAAATGAAGTTTTCTTATTTTATGAGAAAATGTATAGTACCATAGCTTGAAACATTCACACAGCACAAGGCAGCAGGAACCATTGCAATATTATAAACCGATACCTTGCAGCTGGGATCAAAACTGCACTGGAATAAATTACTTGAACTGGATTCATTTTTATTTATATTAAGAAGAAATAATGGGGAAGAGAATCAAATACAGAGTTACCAAAAGGACAATAAGATGGCAAGTAATGTTTTCTTTTTTTCCATTCCTGTGTGAGTCAGTGTTTTGTCAGCTCCAGTACTCAATATATGAAGAACAGAAACTGGGATTTGTAATAGGGAACATTGCAAATGATCTGGGTGTCAGTGCTGAAGAATTGTCCTCACGTAAATTCCATATTGTTTCTCGATCCAAAAAACAGTATTTAAATTTGAATTTAGAAAATGGAGACTTGTATGTTGCAGATAGAATAGACAGAGAGGATTTATGTGAAATGCAGCAAAATTGTTATCTAAATACTGAAGCGGTTATGGAAAATCCTTTACACTTCTACACAATCAATATGGAAATTCAGGATATTAATGATAATTCACCTAGTTTTTCAAAGAATATTTTTGAAATTGGTATCAGTGAATCAGCTGTGGTGGGTGCACATTTTGCTCTAGGAAGTGCAAAAGATCCAGATCTTGGTAATAATTCTATAAAGAGTTATAAGCTTGGTGCAAACGAACATTTTGGATTGCTGGAAAAAGTTAGTACAGATGGAAGCAAATTTCCTGAGCTTGTTTTGGAGACACCTTTGGACCGTGAGAAAAAGAACTCAACTGTTCTAATATTATCTGCTTTTGATGGAGGGGCTCCTTTTAAAACTGGAACATCTTTAATTAAAATTGTGGTTACTGATGTTAATGATAACTATCCCCTGTTCAACAAGGACACATATAGAGTAACTGTTAACGAAAACGCTCCTATTGGATCCTTAGTTATAGATCTACACGCGACTGATGCAGATGAAGGTTCTAATGCTCAAATTACTTATTTATTTAGTGACATTCCAAAAAAGGCCTTTGAGATATTTGCAATAAATTCAACAAATGGTTCTGTCCAAATAAATGGTAAACTAGATTATGAAGTTTCAACAAATTATGAGATTACTGTTGAAGCTAAAGATGGTGGTGGCCTGGTCTCTTACTGCAAGCTATTAATACAAGTTAGTGATGTTAATGATAATGCTCCTGATATATTAATTACATCTTTTTCAAATACAATTCCAGAAGATTCTCCAATTGGTACGGTCATAGCGCTAGTTAATTTAGATGACTTGGATTCTGGGGAAAATGGAGAGGTTGTTGGACACATTTCTGAATCTTTGCCTTTTCATTTAATCTCTTCAAGTGGTAATTACTATAAAATTGTAACTTCAAAGGACCTTGACAGAGAAAAAATATCTGAATACATCATCACAATTAAAGCAGAAGATAAAGGATCCCCTCGACTAACCAATGACAAAACCATTCGACTGATTGTAACTGATGTGAATGACAATGCCCCTGTATTTGATAACATTAATTATATTGCCTATATCCAAGAAAATAATCCCTCAGGAAGTTCATTTTATAGAGTCCATGCTACAGATCTTGATATAAATGAGAATGGAAAAGTGGTTTACATGATCATTACTGACAATATTGAAGATATACCAATATCATCATATGTTTCCATTAACACAGGAACTGGAGTTTTATATGCACAGCGCTCCTTTGACTATGAAAAATTACGGGAATTCAATATCCAAGTAATGGCTACAGATTCCGGATCTCCTTCTCAAAGTTCTAAGGTTACAGTTAGAGTTTGTATTAATGATCAGAATGATAATGCTCCAAAGATTCTCTATCCTTCACAAGAGCCAGAAGCTGCTTCAGTATATGAATTTATACCACACTTTTCTACAAAAGGATATTTAGTGACTAAAGTAGTTGCTGTTGATGCTGATTCTGGACACAATGCCTGGCTTTCTTATCACTTGCTTCAAGTTCCTGACCCTTCTTTTCTCATTATAGGCCAAAACACAGGTGAAATCAGAACAACAAGAGACTTGCAAGAGACTGATGCTCTGAGGCAAAAAGTTGTAGTTATGGTGAAAGACAATGGCTACCCTGTACTGTCTTCTACAGTTACTTTACATCTGGTTGTAGCTGAAAATTTCCAGCAAGTTGTTCCAGAAGTAATAAACCAGCACATTGAATCTGATACTCAGTCCAATGCAACATTCTATCTTGTCATCTCTATAGCTTTAATTTCCATTTTATTTATTTTCACAGTTATACTTGCTGTCATTTCAAAGTGCAGAAAACAAAGTTCTCCAACTGCTCTAAGTAGAGACTTGTTTCCTCAAGTTGCTCTTAGATGCCCTTCTGTTTTCAGTGATGGAACTTTACCTTTTCCATACACATACGATGTTTGTGTAACTCTCGACTCGAGACAAAATGAGGTTGCATATCTCAAACCAGTCCAGAATGTTCCAACAGATAATCTTATTGATACTGATGATTCCGTTTCTGCAAATGATCCTCCAAAGGACAATTTAATTTTTGCCAGCACTGCGCAGGTAAGTTACTAAATTATTTGCCAACCAAGATTGCAGTTAGCAGTGTAAAAATAAGACAAAGCATTATCCAGAATTTATTTCAACACTAGATTATTTTCAACAAGTGTATTCATATTTTTGGTTTGCTGTGAATAATATACCAAACATATACATAACCACCTACTGTCAAGTGCTTTTAAAAACCCAATACAAAAATAATGTTTTCCCAATTATTGAACACTACGATACGTATTTCTGGTGCCAGGATAAGGTAAGCAATTGTGTGCACATTGTTTAGCTATAACAAACAAGGGAAAGTTGTGCTCACCATATTGTTTAGCTACTCATCAGGTTTAGAAACAAAAAAAGGATTTTCAATTAAGAAAGTTGTACAGAGTGAAATGAAATTGAAACATTAATGATATATAGAGTATAGAGTAGAACATTTCTGAAACTTACCAAAAAAAAATTTGAAGAATTCAGCAAACATATTATTATTATTATTGTTATTATTATTATTATTAATGACATGTATTTATAAAGTGACAGCATAATATGCAGTGCTGTAAAATAGAAATTACCAAGGTTCAGCTAGTGATTGAATGGTTGGGCAGATTATTGCGTTGTGTTGGACATTACCCTGTATTATGATATGAACTACCTTAGTAGATGAATCACCTTAAAGGAAAACTATACCCCCCAAACAATGTAGGTCTCTATTAAAAGATACTGAGTAAAACAGCTCATGTGTAAAACCCTGCTTCATGTAAATGAACCATTATCATAATAATATAATTTTTAAGTAGTATGTGCCATTGGGTAATCATAAATAGAAAATTGCCATTTTAAAAAATAAGGGCCGCCCCCTGAGATCGTAAGATTCACTGTGCACACATACAAACCACATGTAAGGTCACATGAGCCAATTAACAGACAGAGTTCTGCCTTTTGCTTCCTCACTTCTTCCTGTTACAGTTAGAGTTGTAGTATTTCTGGTCAGGTGATCTCTGAGGCAGCACAGATAGAGTCACGAAATGGTGGTTCAAGGCAAGAGATGTAAAAGGGCAATATTTATGTTAATATATATTCCAGTTTGGTAAGATTCTCTAATATGTCATTCAATTTGATATAAACTATCTGTTGCTTAAGTATTCATTTTGGGGGTATAGTTTTCCTTTAAAGCATGAGTTCAGGAATCTAGGATCTAAGCTACAGAAAATTTCTTTTTTTTTATTTCCGATATAACACCTTTTTTACCCGCAACATTAGCAAACAGATGCACTTGGTTGAGGGAAAGAAAAATTCTGGAGGAGTTTTAAAAATAGAAAATAGGTGGATGGGTGACACTGCAACACTGCAATGAAAAAATTCAAACAGACCAAAATGAGTAATTGCTTGTATGAAGTTAGCCAGGTAAATTGGAGAGCAAACTGCATGTACAAATGAGAGCTATATAATTGGTATAACTGAGATCTTGTGGGATGGAAAAATATGAATTTAGATGGCAATACCCTTTTTAGGAGGGACAAAATGGAAAAAACTAGGACATATTTGTCTGTGTGTTAAAGGAGAAGTAAACTTTAAAAACAAATATGGGTATAAATTCTGTATTTTATATGCAGAACTTTAGCAACCTAAAAGGTCAGCATCACTATAAAAGTAATGATATGGGCCTTCAATGTTGGGCACAGGCAGTCGCCATCTTGTATTTTGTTTTTTAGGAGTGACCAGATAAACAAGTTCACCTGGTTCTTAATTGAAATGGTTGTGTCACAGCTGTCTTTGTTTCTTTGATAATGAAGGGTCCTTAATATTGATGGAGAAGTTAATGCCCTTAAGGGTTGCATTTGTCTTATTGGCAAAAATGTTTCCTTCAATCTGTCGATAGACTTTCTACTGTATGTGTAAACATTATTTGCAATTTTTTATGACCTTTATATAGATCTCCTTGATGTTTTGTAACTTTCCTTATCCCCAGATTGGACTGCTTGATGTTGTTTGTGTAATTTTTTTGATATTGAAGGATACAAATAGAAGAGTGCCAGCTTATATAGCTAGTGACTGTATCCTTGTACTTCTGAATGTGGTTAGATAGAACACAGACCATTCTGTCAGTTCTAAACATCTACAGAATGACAGTTTCACTAAAATAACCAATAGTGATGAGCAAACCTGTCCCATTTTGCTTCGCTGAATAATTCAGAAAAATGAGTGAGGCACATTAAGTGAATAGGCAAATTTTTTTTTACCCGCATCCTTTTTTTTCTTACTCCAAATGCATTAAAGTCAATGGGCGTTTTTTCTTGCGCAACTATTTGTCCAAATACGTTACAGTCAATGGGCAAATTTTCTTGAGACTTTTTGTCTTGACGACCTTTTTGCCGCAGTTTTGGGGGAAAAAAATTGCAGATGGCAAAATGCAGGATTTTATTGTGAATCCATGCCTGGTGGAAAAACTCGCTATAACCAATTATCTTCTCTTGGCAAAGTCTAACATACATACATCCTAGATGTCTCTGCTACCTTTGGCACAGTTGAACAGCTACTCCTCCTAGATAGTTTTTACATACTTAAATCAGGTTGAAAAAGGACAAAGACTATAAAGTTCAACTCCTCCAAATGAAACCCAGCCTCCATAAACACACACCCCTCCATCCCCTCACATAAATTATATATATAATTATATATATTCATATCTATACTAAATATAGAATTTAGTATCACAATAGCCTTGGACATTATGTCGTCCAAGAAATCATCCAAGCCACTCTAAAGCCATTTACACATCATCCGTCAGTGCATTCCACAACCTCACTGTCCTGGCTGTGAAGAACCCACTACGTTTAATTACGTTACGTTTGTATTAAGTCTTATCTTTCTGATTGTTCCTTTAAAGTTGCTCTAACTCCACCTCATTCACGCTGACTATTGAAGCCATGATATTTCCTCCTCTTACCCCATCTTTTCAGGTTTCAATCACAATTAATAACATCACCTTTCAATCAACCACACAGGCACACTGCATAGGAATTATCTTAGACTCCCATCTGTCTTTTACACCACATATCCAAACACTTGCCTTATCATGTTGTATTCATATGCACAACATTGTCTGAATACGACCTTACCTCATCTTAGAGACAACTAAAACACTTGTTCAGTTTCTTATAGTGATGAGCGAAATAAAAGGTGCAAAAATTTCACAAAATGCATTGGTCAGTGGACATTTATCGGTCTTATTTTCACACAAAATGCATTACTCAATGAGAATTTTTTCCTCACACCAAGGGGGTATTTACTAAAGAATTTTTTCTGGTTGTGGTTTTTTGGGCAAAAACTCAATTTTTTTGTGTAAAAAAATTTTTTTTTACAAAACTATAAAAAATATACAGAACTTGTTAATACATTATTGAAATTGAATAATTTATACATTACATAATAACCAGGGGAATTTCTAAGTACCCTGAAGACCAAGGCAGAAATTCACAAAACTACACATAACACATGCTTTGACTGTCAGCATACCTCTCACCTATTTTTTCCTTCTACATTTCTCCTCAGTTCCTTTAACATTACTTTTCTCTTCTGTTCTCCTTTTTGCATTGACTTTTTTTATTCACTCTATTTAGTTGTCATTTTTTTCTTCACCTTCTACTTTTATGCTTTTAACCATTGCCCCCTTATTTCTGAATCTTCCAATTTGCTACTTTTTTCTTCCCAATGGTTTTTTTGTGACCCAATTTTAGTACTCTCCCATATGCCCTCTTCTTTTAGCTGTTCTATTCTCCTTGCTCATCTTACCCCTCCCTTAGTTTCTCTCATGTTACCCTTTTTAATAATATTACTCAGCTGCAATGCTTTGTCCAAGATACTTAGTGGTATGCTACAGGAAAAACACCAATCAGTAATTGTACCTCTACTGTTTACACTTAATGCTTCCTGTTAAATGGTACAAACCTCAGGTTCCCCATACACTAAAAAATCACATTGTTTAATTTGCTTAAAATAAAATATACCATGATTAAGAGGGGTGGTTTACCTTTAAGTTAACTTTGGTATATTATAGAATAATTAATTCTAAGCTACATTTCAACTGGCTTTCATTTTTTTTCTTTTTTTCTTGTTTTTTAATTATTTGCCTTCTTTATCTGACTCTTTCCAGCTTTCAAATGCTGACCCCATATAAAAACAAATGCTCCACACATTTATCATTATTGCTACTTTTTATTACTCTGCTTTCTATTGAGACCCTCTCCTATTCATATTCCAGCATCTTATTCAAATCAATGCATGGTTTCTCGGGTAATTTGGACGCTAGCAACTGAATTGCTGAAATTGAAAACTGGAGAGCTGCTGAATAACTCAAGAACAACAGCACCAAAATTGGAAAAACTTGCAAATTGTCTCGGAATATCACTTTCTACATCATACTAAAAGTTAATTGAAAAGCGAACAACCCCTTTTAGTTTAACACCTGGTTTTATCCACATATATCATAAAATATTTGTGTATATATATATATATATATATATATATATATATATATATATATATATATATATGAGCACATATTCACTCTGAGTTAATAACACACCAATACTATAAGTATTAATATATTTTAAATGTGCCTTAAAGTAAAGGTGTGATACATTTAAATACAGTATATAATCTGTTGACTGCCTTTTTGACCATTAGCAATGTTCATTAATTGCAAACTGCATTTTTATTGCAGTTTAACTGCATTTACATGTTACTAAAATTGGTATAAGCAGGATGAGCTCTTCTTATTTCTTTCTTTTCTGAAGTAATGTAATTTTTAAACTAACAGAAATTAATTTAAGTTGAAGAACCTTAAATAATAGTGATATTTTTGCATTTGTTACAATAAGCATTATGATATGCAGCTAAAGAATTAAAAGCTGCAGTTTCACATTTCAGACTCTGAGTGCTGCTGTTGACCAAGAAGAAAAATGAAGTTTTATTCTTTTATAAGGGAATGCATAGTACCATAGCTTGAAACACTCAGATAGCACAAGGCAGAAGGAACCATTGGAATATTATAAACTGATACCTTGCAGCTGGGATAATCACTGCACTGGAATAAATTACTTGAACTGGATTCATTTTTATTTATATTTGTATTAAGACAAAATAATGGGGATGAAGATCAAATACAGAGTCACCAAAAGGACAATACGATGGCAAGTAATGTTTTGTTTTTTTCCTTTGCTTTTTGAGTCAGTATTTTGTCAGCTCCAGTACTCAATATATGAAGAACAGAAACTGGGATTTATAGTAGGGAACATTGCAAATGATCTGGATGTTAGTGCTGAAGAACTGTCCTCACGTAAATTCCATATTGTTTCGAGATCCAAAAAACAGTATTTAAATGTTCATTTAGAAAATGGAGACTTGTATGTTGCAGATAGAACAGACAGAGAGGCTTTATGTGGTATGCAGCAACATTGTTTTCTAAATATTGAAGGAGTTATGGAAAATCCTTTACACTTCTACACAATCAATGTGGAAATTCAGGATGTTAATGATAATTCACCTAGCTTTTCAAAGAGCGTTCTTGAAATTGGTATTAGTGAATCGGCTGTTGTGGGTGCACATTTTGCTCTAGGAAGTGCAAAAGATCCAGATCTTGGTAATAATTCTATACAGAGTTATGAGCTCAGTGCAAATGATTATTTTGGTTTGCTGGAAAAAGTTAGTACAAATGGTAGAAAGTATCCTGAGCTTGTTTTGGAGAGACCTTTGGACCGTGAGAAAAAAAACTCATCTGTTCTAATATTATCTGCTTTTGATGGAGGGACACCTTCTAAAACTGGGACATCTCTAATTAAGATCGCCATAATTGATGTCAATGATAACTATCCCTTGTTTAGCCAAGACACCTATAGAGTAACTGTTAATGAAAACGCACCTATTGGATTTTTAGTTGTTAATCTACATGCAACTGATACAGATGAAGGTTCTTATGCAAAAATTACATATTCATTTAATGACATTCCAGAAAATGCCCATGATATGATTTCAATAAATCCTATGAATGGTTCCGTTCAAGTAACTGGAAAACTGGACTATGAAGTGGCAACAAATTATGAGTTTACTGTTGAAGCTAAAGATGGTGGAGGCCTGGTGTCTTATTGCAAGTTATTAATACAAGTTAGTGATGTTAATGATAATGCCCCTGATATATTAATCACATCTTTCTCAGATACAATTGCAGAAGATGCCCCAGTTGGTAC
Source organism: Xenopus petersii (assembly GCA_038501925.1). Classification (NCBI taxonomy): domain Eukaryota; kingdom Metazoa; phylum Chordata; class Amphibia; order Anura; family Pipidae; genus Xenopus; species Xenopus petersii. The sequence goes on along the minus strand of CM076676.1, from coordinate 30,632,441 downwards.
AGTCATAGCGTTAGTTAATTTAGATGACTTGGATTCTGGGGAAAACGGAGAGGTTGTTGGACAAATCTCTGAATCTTTTCCTTTTCACTTAATGTCATCAAGTGGTAATTACTATAAACTTGTAACTTCAATGGACTTGGACAGAGAAAAAACATCTGAATACAACATCACAATTAAAGCAAAAGATAAAGGATCCCCTCAACTAACCAACAGCAAAACCATTCGACTGATTGTAACTGATGTGAATGACAATGCCCCCGTGTTTGACAACATTAATTATATTGCCTATATCCAGGAAAATAATCCCTCAGGAAATTCATTTTATAGAGTCCATGCTACAGATCTTGATATAAATGAGAATGGAAAAGTGGTTTACATGATCCTTACTGACAATATTGAAGACATACCAATATCATCATATGTTTCCATTAATACAGGAACTGGAGTTTTATATGCACAGCGCTCATTTGACTATGAACAGTTACGGGAATTCAATATTCAAGTAATGGCTAAAGACTCTGGATCTCCTTCACGAAGTGCTAATGCTACAGTGAAGATATGTATTACTGATCAGAACGATAATGCTCCAAAGATTCTCTATCCTTCACAAGAGTTAGAAGCTGCTTCAGTATATGAATTTATACCACACTTTTCTACAAAAGGATATTTAGTCACAAAAGTAGTCGCTGTTGATGCTGATTCTGGACACAATGCCTGGCTCTCTTATCACTTGCTTCAAGTTCCTGATCCTTCTTTTCTCATTATAGGCCAAAACACAGGTGAAATCAGGATAACAAGAGACTTGCAAGAGACCGATGCTATGAGAAATAGAATTGTAGTTATGGTAAAAGACAACGGCTACCCCATACTGTCTTCTACAGTTACTTTAAATCTAGTTGTAGCTGAAAACTTCCAGCAAGTTGTTCCAGAAGTAATAAACCATCACATTGAATCTGATACTCAGTCCAATGCAACATTCTATCTTGTCATCTCTATAGCTTTAATTTCCATTTTATTTATTTTCATAGTTATAATTGCTATCATTTCAAAGTGCAGAAAACAAAGTTTTCCAACTGCTAGTAGAGACTTGTATCCTCAAGTTGGTCTTAGATGCCCTTCAGTTTTCAGTGATGGAACTTTACCTTTTCCATACACATACGATGTTTGTGTAACTCTCGACTCGAGACAAAATGAGGTTGCATATCTCAAACCAGTCCAGAATGTTCCAACAGATAATCTCATTGATACTGGGGATTCTGTTTCTGCAAATGATCCTCTGAAGGACAATTGTATTTCTGCGAACATTGCACAGGTAAGTTGATGAAATTAAGTTATCAGTGCAAAATAAGACATAGCATTTCATTCACTCTTGATAATTCTATCACATATTTCAGCACTAGATTTTCCATAATATTATTTATTTTCTTGGTTGATTGTGAATAATATATCAAAAAGTGTATTTATCCACCTACTGGTAAGGGCTTTAAACTCTACTAAATATGTTTTTCTTTATATGGTCTATATATGGTGATCTAATGTGTTTTAGTTGTTTAGTATTAGTATGTATTAATTGAATTTTTATACAGGAAAAGGTTTTTTCACAACTGCTAAGGGCTTTGCTAACCCTATATAAAAATAACAGGTTCTTAATCGTCAAATAGTAACAGATATGTAATTCTGTTTAACTGTTACCACCGTCTATGATAAACCACTGTATGAAAGTTTTTTTTAGGTATTTATTGTATACATAAAACAGGAAAAGGGGTTTTGACATGAGAAACTTGTAAAAGTATTTTTTTTTTTAGCAATATCAGCATTCAGACAAATGTAACATGAAATCTTGAAATTAAAATTTCAAATGAAATTTTAACCATCAAGTCCCCAAAGCATCTCATTCGTAAAACATACCAAAATATATCAAACATTATGTAATTTTGGCAAAAGTAATATAACTAATACCATGTATTTAGAAATTATAAAAAGATTTTATATAAAAAGATTCTGTAGCCCTGCATAATAGGAAATTAGATACAAATAATAATTGGGAAAGGGGGTTAGAAAGACCCTGCTCAGTAGCATTTATAATCTAAAAAGTAGTAGAAACAACTGATGCACCAACGATGGGATAAGAAATGAGGACAAATGGAGGTAAAGGCCAAACGCTCATCTAATCTGCTTTGTATTCGCAAAACCCCATTTAGAAGCACATAGGGGCACATTTACTAAGGGTCGAATATCGAGGGTTAATTAACCCTCAAATTTGATCCTCAAAGTAAAATCCTTCGACTTCAAAGTTGAAGGATTTTGGGCTAATCCTACGATCGAACGATTGAAGGACAAATGATCAAACGATTCGAAATATTTTAATCCATCGATCGAACGATTTTCCTTCTATCAAAAAAAGCATAGAAAAGTAATGGGGAAGGTCCCCATAGGCTAACATTGTACCTCTGTAATTTTAAACTACCAAAGTATGTAGTCAAACTTTTTTTTAAAGAGAAAGAACTTCAACTATCGAATGGTCTAATAGTCGAATCGTTCGTGTCGAAGTTGTAGTTGAAGGTCGTAGTAGCCTATTCGATGATCGAAGTACCCAAAAAAAACTTCGAAATTCGAAGTTTTTTTACTTCAAATCCTTCACTCGAGCTTAGCAAATGTGTCCCATAGTGTTGAAGTAAAATGGCATGCACCACACAAGGGGTGTGCCATTGCTAGGTAAAATGAGTAGCAAATATCTAAGGCCATCAGGACTGCTGAGCAGATTTACAGCCTTTTGGAACTCCCATACTGGGCCTATGGTTAGCAGCCTAGATCAGAAAAATGCAGAGACAAATACATACATATAAAGCATAAAACAATACACATAATAGACCTAGAGCAACATTTAGCAGCAGGGTAATTTTTCTTTGGTGCACAATGTCTGTAGACACAATGGTGTATACCTTGCTGGAAATGGGTCCACTATAATTTTGTAAAGAATGACAAAAATACTGCTGCTTAGTCTGCTAAAAACCCATTTAAACATTAAATCAACCCAATAGGATTCTTTGTCCATCAATATGGATTTATGCAGTTTAGTTACCCCAAAGTACTGTTTTATTCTGGAAGAGAAAAAGTAAACAATATTAAACATTTTAAATTATATGATTAAAATTGGCTCTTTGGGAGCCCATAATTCCAAGCATTCTGGATAATGGATTTCAGTTTAAGGGACTCCATACATATATGGATAATTACCATATAACTGATAATACCGAGACCTGGTTGTATAAAGAACATATATTTTGAAGGCAATACCCTTTGTAGGAGTATTTGTGGAAATGTTTGTCTTCATGAAAAACAGAGTTAAAGCTATGCAGTAAAGAAATTATAAAGCATGTGGAGACTTTGTGAGGGCCTATGGGAAGAAATTTAAGTTAAACTTAAAGGACAAGGAATGGTAGAAAGCATATAAGAATTGTCTCAGTAAAAGTCCCTTGTTACACTTACAAGCTCCACTGCTGTGCATTTCCATCTGTAGAGTCTGAGAAACTTCTTTCTATTCTAGTAGTGTTAGTAAACATTACACAATTCTTGTTTAATAATGCCACCCACCTTGTCTGGATGAGCACATGCTCATTAGGCAAAGTCTAATCCCTGCAAGTATACAGTGCCTTATATAGGCTGCAAGCCCAGAGAGCCAACAAGATGTGATAGTGATCGTTTTGATATCTTCTACATCAGGAGTGCCCATACACGACTAATGTGAGGTCTACTTTTAGTGATGTTGTCCCATTATGATCTACATCTATTAAATATTGTTAGCATTCTGTTATATGGAAAATAGGAAGAGAATGAAATAGGAGGGAGATATAAACAAGCTGTTCATTGACAGTGTCTTGAGATCTACTGATCACCAGTTAAAGGTCTACTGGTAGATCCCGATCTACCTTTTGGGCACCCCTGTTCTACATCTAAAGATGGTATTGGTGAAGTTTTTGGAAAAAATAATTATGGTGGTTTAGGAGAGCATAAGAAGGACCATCACTGGTCTATTAATCATGTTATATTACCTTTCCTTTTCCTTTACATTGGCTAAGAATATAATCTCTCAAAAATAAGGCAAAACGACTATTGAAAATTGAGAAAGCTTCATATACAGGTCAGATTATAATTATGGGGTGATTTCAATTAAACAGACATTGACAGTAGAAATGGGAAAAAGAAAACACTTATGTAAATATGTTATTTTTTGTCTGAGCTAGTTCAATAACTGACTCTGAAAGATGCTCTTTAGCATCCTGACATCATAATAATACCGACCTAATCTTCAAGACTTGTAGATAAGCATTTAGGGAGTAGTTATCATAATATTTTCTCCTTCAGATTATGTTTCAATGATAATAATAAAAAGGAGCATGAAAGACCAGTTTAGACATGCAAACTTTGGAAAGATGTAGGCAGCACCACTGCATATTAACAGGGACAACTGTATTATAGCATTACACACACATAATAAATCTAATAATCCTACTTGAGAAATATATATATATATATATATATATAAAATATATATATATAATATATATATATATATATATATATATATATATATAAATACAATATTTATAAATAGAGAAAAAAAAATACCCAAGAGATCGTGTGAGCCGCCTTGGTATCAAATTAATCAGAGATTTACTAATGTACAGCCATTATACTAAAAGTGATCCTATAGGCCTAATAATTTCACATCTGTGGTATTTACATATAAGATACTGGAACTGGTTACTGAAAATGTTTTGTCACCTAAACATTATTCAGCAGATTAAGTACTATGGGGATCCATAACCTAATAAAGTATAAGGCTGAAAGCTGAGGGTTTTTTATACAGGTCATTGAACTTTGAGAATGCTAGGGTTTTTATTTCTTTAAAAGCTGAATCATAGAAAAAAATAAATATAATATATAAAACAAAATCTAAGAGCTAGCTATAGTTTTCTATATTTATTCAAACAATATAATAATAAAAAATTATTTTATGAAATTGTGTGATTCATTTACATACTGAGTATATAACCTAGAGACTCAGGGCAGAGGCCCACACTTATTGCTTTTATTCTCTTGTTTTACATCTCCTTCAGTTCCTTTACCGTTAAAGGAACAGTAACACCAAAAAATGTAAGTGATTTAAAGTAATGAAAATATCATGTAGTGTTGCCCTGCACTGGTAAAACTGATCTGTTTGCTTCAGAAACACTTCTATAGTTCATATAAACAAGCTGCTGTGGAGCAATGGCGGAAATTGAAAAATGGCTATATGGCACAGGTTAACTAATGGATAACAGATAACACCATTAGACAAACAGAGCTTATCTTCTATCTGCTGTGTAACTTGAGCTTTTTCTCCTTTGAATGGCTGCCCCCATTGCTACACAGTAGCTTATTTATATAAACAATAGTAGTGTTTCTGAAGCAAACACAGCTGTTTTACCAGTTCAGGGCAACACTGCATTATATTTTCATTACTTTAAAACACTTTTATTTTTTGACGTTACTGTTCCTTTAACTCATCCTTTTTTATTTTCTTTGCTTGATTTTTTTTCTTATTCAAGCATTACAATTGTGTATTGACTATCATTATGTCCTTTCAATTTTATCTAAAGTTCTTTCCTCCCTTCCTGTTCTGCTTCATTTTTATGTGTTATCTTTTCATCTCATCACTTTTAACATCATTTTGTGTTGCCCACCCTTTTTCATTAAAGCTGTCTGTTCTGCCCATTTCACCACTTCCCTTTCTTTTTACACGCTCTCTGTTCTTTCATTTATTTTCTCTATTGGTTTCTCTTATTATGCCGCACCATTTGCCCCTTCTTCCATTAACTACTGCATACTGCTCTATTATTGTTTCGTCCTTGATCAATTGTGCTCTCCCACATTTTTCTGTTCTTCTTCCATATGTCCACCTTCTGTTTGCTATTCTGTTGTCAGCCTTTCTATTACAATCTCTCTCTTGATTTTTTTCTTTCCCCTTTTGAATCTGTTCCTGTACTGTGCTACTGTATCAAGGAAAACATTCTACTTGTTCCACACAACATTTCGGGGAAGGTGTGTAACCCTATCGCTTCCTCATTGCTTCTCATTAACAGGGTGGAGGGTTTCAGATTTACACTTATGCCCCTGCTTTGTATCTTTTGTTATGAACGGTGCTACTGTATCATCAAACTTATATCCAGTTCTTATAACATATCCATGTAGTGTGCTGTATAAATCATATGCCAAAAATATCAGTGACATCATATCCTGTCTGCCGGAAATGCATTAAAGCTTTAAAAAGGCTGGCGACATTTCCTTTTTTTTTTTTTAAACGGGATTGCCTGCAAAAGTCCTAACTATTAAACTTTTTTGGGTTAACATTTTTCCCCAGACATGTAAGGGGCATGGGACATTCATTTTAGGGTGGGCTCATGTATAGGGCATTATAGGATCACTTTTGTCTTTATTCAGGTTCCTTGGACATTTGTAATAAAAAGTGGCCACTTCAAGCATTTGCACCAACATCTCTAATAAAGACGTCCATATGATTTTAATGCACCCGTCCTATTCAAACTGACCAAACGTAAGAGGACTAATGAAGTTTCGCTAGGCACAAGCAATCAATATTGTAATTTTGATTTCATACAATCGGACTGCCGAAGTAACGCTAGCGAAAAGTCGTCAGTGTTTGGCACCCAGGACGCAACTTTTTTTTTTTTTTTTTGCATTTTAATGAATTAGCATAGTGGTAACAAATTTTCACCTTGCGAAGTGGTGTGAAGTGTGCAAAGTGGTCGCTGGCAACAATTCGCCCTTTAGCACCAATGGCACATACTAGTAGAAAAGTATATTATTATGAAAATTGTTTATTTACATGAAGCAGGGTTTTACATATGGACTGTTTTATGCTATATCTTTTTATAGAGACCTACATTGTTTGGGGGGTATAGTTTTCCTTTAAGAAAAAAAACTCAACTTCATTTGAACTCAACATGTGAATAATACAATTGTTAATATTACTTATTCTAAATGTGCATAAACCTTAAACTATGGGGCAGATTCATCAAGGGTCAAATTTGATTCGAGTTTTTAAAAAAAATCTAATTCTATCTTCGATAGTATTATCATACTGTGCCCTTTAAGAACTCAAAATCGACTTTTCGCCACCTAAAACCTCAATGGGAGAGGTCCAGGGATCAATTTGGAGTTGCTTGCAGCCTTCCTGACTTTCAAGTTTTTTTCAAAGAAAAAATTCAAACCAAATTTTTTAAATTCAAATTAAATTCTATTTTAATTAGATTCAAGTTTTTGGGTCGATTTTATTCATCTAAGGTTTAAAAATTCGATTTTTTTTTTATAAATTTTGATTGGCCGAATTTCAAATTTATGGGAGTTTTTAAAAACTTACATGAATTCGAAATTCAACCTTTAATAAGTGCCTCCCCCAGTGTGGGAAATTGAAATATAGAAACAATATTGTAATAGTAAGTATGTTTATTTGCTGTATTGTAGTTTTACTTTGATTTCTACACTTGCTGTATTGTATTTTTACTTTGCTTTATATGCTAATTTTGTGTACAACTACTTGTGAACTTCAAAAACAAGAATAACATATAAACAAGATGAGGTATACTTACATTTTTTCTAGAGAGAATAAATATCACTAACATGTGAATTTCTGTATACAGAACATATATGCTGACAGGAATTAATTCAAGTATAAGATAACCTTAAATAAAAGTGCATTTTTTACAATAAACATTATGATATGTAGCTAAAGAATAAAAAGCTAGCTGCAAAGCTGCAGTTTCACATTTCAGACTCTGAGTGCCGCTGTTGACCAAGAAGAAGAATGAAGTTCTCTTGTTTTATGTGGAGATGTACAGTACCAGAGCTTACAACACAGCAGAAAGCAGCAGGAACCATTGCAATATTATACATTGGTACACTGCAGCTGGGATTATAATACATATTTTGAATTGGATTCATTTTTATTTGTATTTATTAAGAAGAAATATGGGGATGAAGATCAAATACAGAACCACCAAAAGGACAATAAGATGGCAAGTAATGTTGTGGTTTTTTCCATTGCTTTGTCAGTCTGTTTTCTGTCAGCTCCAGTACTCAATATATGAAGAACAGAAGCTGGGATTTCTAATAGGGAACATTGCAAATGATCTGGGTGTCAGTGCTGAAGAGATGTCCGTGCGTAATTTCCATATAGTCTCTCGCTCCAAAAAACTGTATTTTAATGTTAATTTCGAAAATGGAGACTTGCATGTAGCAGACAGAATAGACAGAGAGGCTTTATGTGGAATGCAGCAAAATTGTTTTATAAATACTGAAGCGGTTATGGAACATCCTTTACACTTTTACACAATCAATGTGGAAATTCAGGATGTTAATGATAATTCACCTAGCTTTCCAAAGGGTGTGTTTGAAATTAGTATTAGTGAACTGGCTGTGGTAGGAACACATTTTGCTTTAGGAAGTGCAAAGGATCCAGATCTTGGTAATAATTCTGTACAGAGTTATAAGCTCAGTGCAAATGAACATTTTGGATTGTTGGAAAAAGTTAATATGGATGGAAAGAAATACCCTGAGCTTGTATTGGAGAAACCTTTGGATCGTGAGAAAAAGAACTCATCTGTTCTAATATTATCTGCTTTTGATGGAGGGTCACCTTTGAAAACTGGAACTTCTCTAGTTAAAATTGTGGTTACTGATGTCAATGATAACTATCCCCTGTTCAACAAGGACACATATAGAGTAACTCTTAGAGAAAATGCACCTGTTGAATTCTTAGTTGTAGAACTACATGCTACTGATGCAGATGAAGGTTCTAATGCCAAAATTACATATTCATTTAATGACATTCCAGAAAATGCCCATGAGATATTTTCAATAAATCCTATGAATGGTTCTGTTAAAATAATTGGAAACGTGGACTATGAAGTGGCAACAAGCTATGAGATGACTGTTGAAGCTAAAGATGGTGGAGGCCTGGTGTCTTATTGCAAGTTATTAATACAAGTTAGTGATGTTAATGATAATGCCCCTGATATATTAATAACATCTTTCTCAGATGCAATTCCAGAAGATTCCCCAGTTGGTACAGTCATAGCGCTAGTTAATTTAGATGACTTAGATTCTGGGGAAAACGGAGAGGTTGTTGGACAAATCTCTGAATCTTTGCCTTTTCACTTAATGTCATCAAGTGGTAATTACTATAAACTTGTAACTTCAATGGACCTGGACAGAGAAAAAACATCTGAGTACAACATCACAATTAAAGCAGAAGATAAAGGATCCCCTCAACTAACCAACAGCAAAACCATTCGACTGATTGTAACTGATGTGAATGACAATGCCCCTGTATTTGACAAAACAAATTATATTGCCTATATTCAAGAAAATAATCCCTCAGGAAATTCCTTTTATGGAGTCCATGCTACAGATCTTGATATAAATGAGAATGGAAAAGTGATTTACATGATTCTTATTGACAATATTGATGATATCCCAATATCATCATATGTTTCCATTAATACAGCAACTGGAGTTTTATATGCACAGCGCTCCTTTGACTATGAAAAGTTAAGGGAATTTAATATCCAAGTAATGGCTAAAGACTCTGGATCTCCTTCACGAAGTGCTAATGCTACAGTGAAAATATGTATTACTGATCAGAACGATAATGCTCCAAAGATTCTCTATCCTTCACAAGAGTCAGAAGCTGCTTCAGTATATGAATTTATACCACACTTTTCTACCAAAGGATACTTAGTGACTAAAGTAGTCGCTGTTGATGCTGATTCTGGACACAATGCCTGGCTCTCTTACCACTTGCTTCAATCACCTGACCCTTCTTTTCTCATTATAGGCCAAAACACAGGTGAAATCAGAACAACAAGAGACTTGCAAGAGACTGATGCTCTGAGGCAAAAAGTTGTAGTTATGGTAAAAGACAATGGCTACCCTGTACTGTCGTCTACAGTTACTTTACATCTGGTTATAGCTGAAAATTTCCAGCAAGTTGTTCCAGAAGTAATAAACCAGCACATTGAATCTGATACTCAGTCCAATGCAACATTCTATCTTGTCATCTCTATAGCTTTAATTTCCATTTTATTTATTTTCACAGTTATACTTGCTGTCATTTCAAAGTGCAGAAAACAAAGTTCTCCAACTGCTCTAAGTAGAGACTTGTTTCCTCAAGTTGCTCTTAGATGCCCTTCGGTTTTCAGTGATGGAACTTTACCTTTTCCATACACATACGATGTTTGTGTAACTCTTGACTCGAGACAAAATGAGATTGCATATCTCAAACCAGTCCAGAATGTTCCAACAGATAATCTTATTGATACTGATGATTCTGTTTCTGCAAATGACCCTCAAAAGGACAATTGTATTTCTACTAGCATTGAACAGGTAAGAAAACAGTTTTTACCATATACATAGGTTGTAAACATTATCAGCCTTAATTAAATGTTACTTATATTTATCAATATATTGTGACATTGTTTTTAAAATAAGCTTTATAGTAGGCAAAGTGTTTACCTGAAAGTGACTCCACTCTGTGGCTATTACTCCAAGCTCCTTTACAGTGAGGCATACATAAAAATTACATTGTGAGCACAGTTATAGATACTCTACTACTCCTCTACAACTGCATTGCTTGGTCAATAAGAAGGGTATGATATGCATCATACTATGAGTATACTTTAGAGAACTTCTAATGAAAGGGTTCATTAGATCCCTCTTAGTGCTTGTGGCTTTATGGTATTCAAACTAGCCTGTAATATAATCCCCCAGCATGTTCTCTCTTTAATGCTGGAGCAACCCACCTTTGATATATACTGTATCTCTGTTCTCCATTCTGTCTTCTATTGCTCCAAACAGTCAGTGATGGTTCATCCTTGTGTGTAGTTTTTGCCCTCTTTCTCCAATGTATATGCCTTCTGTAAAGCACTTAGTTAGTAAGTAATGTAAACCACATTGGATGAAGCACACAAATAGTAGTCCCAAATGATGTAGGCTTTTTGTGTACTTGGTATTGCAACTTGATCATTGCACAGTATTTGTGTTTGCAAGTTTTACATATGTTACATGGAAATATACATGCTTTAGTAGTTTGAGGAAGAGAACTTCTAACAATCCTATTCCTCAGTCCTCAGTCCTAAGCACATGAAGGTCCAGTGGCACATGCTAGCAGAATTGTATATTTTTATAAAAATGGCTTATTTAGATGAAACATTGTTTCACATAATGGCTGTTTTATAAAAATATATTTTTATAGAGACTTGTAATGTTCAAGGGGTATAGTTTTCCTTTTAGTGCAGTACCCCATTGCAACAATTGAAAGATTTGCTTTATTTTTTCACCAACAATCTTAGTTAATTTTAGACTGGTTGTAATAGGTTAAGCACCAGTACAAACTTGCCTTATGAGGCCCATATGTTTATGCTGAAACATTATTTGTTGCTATAGATTTTTTGCTAACATTTGGCTTTGATTGTCATTACACTCAGGCCCGAATTTACAAACCAGTCACCCCTAGGCAAACGCCCTCCTCCCCTTCCCCCAGCCCTTGCTGGTGCCATCCTCTCCACTCCCCCCTTGCCCACTGCCGTCTCCCCCCTTTCCTACCGCCCAGCACCAGTTCCTTTCTCTTCCCCTCCTGCACGTCTTAATAGAGGGGCGCTGCACTGTAGACTGATATGTGTGTCTCCAGTGTTAGTAACTAATCCAGATGCAGCTAGGTTGCATGCCGCCCCTGGAATTCTGCCGCCCTAGGCCCAGGACTTTGTGGCCTTGCCACAAATACGGGCCTGATTACACTAAGTAGATTATTTTATTTATTAGAATACATACTATGACATAGGCTGTGTGCCATTTGACTTTAAAAGTTTACTTTAGACTAATAAATCTATCTCAATACCGTACAATAATTTATAGAGGAAAAGCATTTGGATTGGGGCTTTTTGTAAGTTGAACCACTAAAGACTTCTGTCTGTATACACAGTAAGTAACTCTCTTATATGTGTTTCTTGGATGCAGTGTTGTAACTAGATGTTACCAGGCCCCACCATAAATTCAATTTAGGACCCATTTCACCAGGGTTTATTAAAATGGCTTATTAATTAGGGCCTCACAGGGCCCTCTACACCTTGGGATTCCCTGTGACTGCAGTGTCTTCTTCCTCTCTTGCTACAAACCTGCTTGGATGCATAAATGCATTTCAGAGAACTTCCCTCTTGTTGCCCTTATATGCATATGGTAATCTGAAAAGCTACAGCATTAAGGGGCGGATTTATCAAGGGTCGAATTTCGAGTTCATGGGAGTTATTTGAAACTCCCATGAACTCGATATTGGACCAATTGCAATTTATTAAAAAAAATCACATTTTGGAAACTCTGGGGAATAGGATCGACCCGCAAACTCAAATAGAATTTGAGTTTTTTCTCCGAAAAAATCTTAAAAGTCAGAAATTCTGCAAACAACTCCAAATTGATCCCAGGATGTCCTCCATATGCTAAAACAGCAATTCTGCAGTTTTAAGTTGGCAAATAGTCGAATTTGAGTTCCTGAAGGTCCAGTGTATAATACATCTCAAAAAATCTAATTAAAGTTTAAAAAAAAATTAAATCAAATTTTAACAATTCCCTAGTCTGATTTTCTACAATTTTGGCCATAAAAAAACTTGAAAATTCAAAATTAAAAAATTTAAATTTTCACTTCAACCCTTGATAAATCTGCCCATAATTGATCATCAGCAATAAAAATTGATCATTTTGATTGCATATAAATGCTTTTATATGTGGAAAAATATCAGTACAACTGAAAATCAGCATTTTATCACCAAGTATAATACAGTGGATTACTTACTGAGGAGCTTAGCCTCATTAAAGCACAAAGATGAAAGACAACTTATTTTTTAATACCGGTAAAAGAATTTTGAGGTTTTGTTGTGTAAAAGCTATAACACATTAAAAAGTAAAGAAAACAAATGCTAAGAGCTATTTATTGGTTTTTGAATTGTATTTATTAAACTATAAAATATAATGAAATTGTGTAATTAAGTTAAACATTACGAACATAACATTGATCATATGTATAGACCCAGGACAGTTGTCCACAACAACAGACAGCACATACATATAACAGCATTTGTCACTGCTTTACGTACCTTTTTATTCCATTGCTCTCTACATTTCCCTTCAATTGCTTTACTTTTACATTTTACTGTTTCTGGTCTTCTGCCCTATTTTATGTTTCTTACCTACATTTCATTCATATACAAGACTAATACAATATTACTATTATATTTATTCTAAGGGGCCTATTTACTAACATTCGGCATTTAGATTCTTTTTTAGTAATCAAAATTTTTCTCTAAAAATTGGTTTTTCATTTCTCTAAATCTCTTTAAAAATGTGAGATTTATAAAGTATAAAAAACACAAAAAACTCTAATACTAGTACAGAAAACAATCTAAACTTCTTGTGAATTCATATACATGACTAATACAATATTAATAATATATTTATATTAAGGGGCCTATTTACTAACATTCACATTTCTATTTTTGTTAGTAATCAAAATTTTTCTCTTAAAATAGTTTTTTTTATTTCTCTAAATCTCTTTAAAAATTTGAGGTATAAAACCACAAAAAACTCTAATACCAAACTCCACTAAGTAAAAGCAGTCAAGGTCCTATAGAAGCCAATGGGAGCTGCACTGATCAAATTGTACCATTTTAATCCATTTGGACTGAGATTTTTTTGCTAGTAATTGCCTGATAAACTCAAATTTTTAGATGTTTTATGTTTTTTTTGGGGTTTGTTCTGTTTGTGTTTTTTATATTCTGATCTTTTAATAATTTTCATGGCATTCGTAATTTGTTTGTTTGTGGTTTATAAAGCCTCTAAAACTACACATATCCAAATTTTGATATACTGTATGGACCTCCCCATGTGCATCAACCTTAAGGTAATATTTTATTTATCTTCTACAATAGAAAAATCATGTTATATGCAAAAGTGAAAAAATGCTTTAATATACGTGTCTGCTTTAACATATTTGCTAATTTACACTGTGACCATTGGTTGTATGTACAGTATGTGCTATTGCTTGTAATGTTTTTATTATACACATTTTAAATATATTCAGGCATTTTTTTGCTTTTGAATATATTACGGCGTGCTAAAATTACTAAGATGTGCACTGGACTATTAAGGAAAGTGGCAGGTATAAAATATATTTTTGTATACATTATATATAAATATATATATATATATATATATAGATATAGATATATATATATAGATATATATATATATATAGATATAGATATAGATATTTATTTATTTATTTTTTTAATATAAAACATGAAATAGTATTTTTTTGTAAAAAAGTGCGCTCCTTACTTTAGATTTTGTCTTTTTGTTCATTCACAAAAACAGTACAAACAGGATGAGGTGTGCTTAACTTTTTTCCCTAAATAGTTGCTTCTTGTTAATAAATCACTACCAAAAGTGAATTTATTGTACACAGGATGCCCATTTTTGTATTGACAGAAATTAATTCAAGCATAAGATAACCATTAATAATGGTGAAATTATTGAATTAGGATATGCAGCTAAAACATTGCAAAGCTGCAGTTCCATATTTCAGACTCTGAGTGCCACTGTTGACCAAGGAGAAAATTTAAGTTTTCTTGTTTAATGTGGAGATGTATAGTAAAAGCAGTCACACAGCACAAGGCAGCAGGAGCCATTGCAAATTGATACCTTGCAGCTGGGACTGGATTAATAAATTACTTGGACTGGATTGATTTGTATTTATATTGTATTAAGAAGGCAAAATGGCAAAGCAGATCAAGTACAGAGCCACCAAAAAGACAATACGATGGCAAGTAATGTTTTTTGTTTTTCCATTCCTTTGTGAGTCAGTGTTTTGTCAGCTCCAGTACTCAACATTTGAAGAACAGAAACTGGGATTTATAATAGGGAACATTGCAAATGATCTGGGTGTTAGTGCTGAAGAATTGTCCTCACGTAAATTTCATGTTGTTTCTCGATCCAAAAAACAGTATTTAAATGTTCATTTAGAAACTGGAGACTTGTATGTTGCAGACAGAATAGACAGAGAGGCTTTATGTGGAATGCAGCAAAATTGCTTTCTAAATATTGAAGCAGTTATGGAAAATCCTTTACACTTTTACACAATCAATGTGGAAATTCAGGATGTTAATGATAATTCACCTAGCTTTCCAAAGAGCATTTTTGGAATTGGTATTAGTGAATCAGCAGTGATAGGTGCACATTTTGCTTTAGGAAGTGCAAAGGATCCAGATCTTGGTAATAATTCTGTACAGAGTTATAAGCTTGGTGCAAATGAACATTTTGGATTGCTGGAAAAAGTTAATATGGATGGAAAGAAATACCCTGAGCTTGTTTTGGAGAAACCTTTGGATCGTGAGAAAAAGAACTCATCTGTTCTAATATTATCTGCTTTTGATGGAGGGACACCTTTGAAAACTGGAACTTCTCTAATTAAAATTGTGGTTACTGATGTCAATGATAACTATCCCCTGTTCAACAAGGACACATATAGAGTAACTCTTAGTGAAAATGCACCTATTGGATTCTTAGTTACAGAACTACATGCTACTGATGCAGATGAAGGTTCTAATGCTCAGATTACTTATTTATTTCATGACATTCCTGAAAATGCCCATGAGATATTTTCAATAAATCCTTTGAATGGTTCTGTTAAAATAATTGGAAAACTGGACTACGAAGTGGCAACAAGCTATGAGATGACTGTTGAGGCGAAAGATGGTGGTGGCCTGGTGTCTTATTGCAAATTATTAATACAAGTTAGTGATGTTAATGATAATGCTCCTGATATATTAATTACATTTTTCTTAGATACAATTCCAGAAGATTCCCCAGTTGGTACAGTCATAGCGCTAGTGAATTTAGATGATTTAGATTCTGGGGAAAATGGAGAGGTTGTTGGACAAATCTCTGAATCTTTGCCTTTTCACTTAATATCATCAAGTGGCAATTACTATAAACTTGTAACTTCAATGGACTTGGACAGAGAAAAAACATCTGAGTACAACATCACAATTAAGGCAGAAGATAAAGGATCCCCTCAACTAACCAACAGCAAAACCATTCGACTGATTTTAACTGATGTAAATGACAATGACCCTGTATTTGACAAAACAAATTATATTGCCTATATCCAAGAAAATAATCCCTCAGGAAATTCATTTTATAAAGTCCATGCTACAGATCTTGATATAAATGAGAATGGAAAAGTGGTTTACATGATTCTTATTGACAATATTGAAGATATACCAATTTCATCTTATGTTTCCATTAATACAGTAACTGGAGTTTTATATGCACAGCGCTCCTTTGACTATGAAAAGTTACGGGAATTCAATATCCAAGTAATGGCTAAAGATTCTGGATCTCCTTCCCGAAGTGCTAATGCTACAGTGAAGATATGTATTACTGATCAGAACGATAATGCTCCAAAGATTCTCTATCCTTCACAAGAGTCAGAAGCTGCTTCAGTATATGAATTTATACCACACTTTTCTACCAAAGGATACTTAGTCACTAAAGTAGTCGCTGTTGATGCTGATTCTGGACACAATGCCTGGCTCTCTTACCACTTGCTTCAAATTCCTGACCCTTCTTTTCTCATTATAGGCCAAGACACAGGTGAAATCAGAATAACAAGAGACTTGCAAGAGACTGATGCTCTAAGGCAAAAAGTTGTAGTTATGGTGAAAGACAATGGCTACCCCATAATGTCTTCTACAGTTACTTTACATCTGGTTGTGGCTGAAAATTTCCAGCAAGTTGTTCCAGAAGTAATAAACCATCACATTGAATCTGATACTCAGTCAAAGGCAACATTCTATCTTGTCATCTCTATAGCTTTAATTTCCATTTTATTTATTTTCACAGTTATACTTGCTGTCATTTCAAAGTGCAGAAAACAAAGTTCTCCAACTGTTTTAAGTAGAGACTTATATCCTCAAGTTGCTCTTAGATGCCCTTCTGTTTTCAGTGATGGAACTTTACCTTTTCCATACACATACGATGTTTGTGTAACTCTCGACTCAAGACAAAATGAGGTTGCATATCTCAAACCAGTCCAGAATGTTCCAACAGATAATCTTATTGATACTGATGATTCTGTTTCTGCAAATGATCTTCTGAAGGACAATTTAATTTCTGCCAGCACTGCACAGGTAAGTTTTTTTTAATTGCAGTAAACCCTACTTGTATTAACTTGGGACTTGGATGATGGATATACAGGTACAAGGCATAAAAATTATTCAAGGAGCTAAACTAATGTCTAGAAGACCTCCCTTTATTAACTAACAGAATTCATTTTCCACAATATTATTTGTATATTTAGTTCACAGTGAATGCTATACTAGAAATATTTTTATTTACTTACTACTAAGGACTTTCAAAACACTATGTATGAATAATGGGTTTCCAGGGATTATACTTTACTATATAACTGTGCTTGTGACTTCTAAGCTTCTATTTGTACTTGCTTAGGTATTTTATTGGAATGGTTGGGCACTTAACATTGTTTAAAAATTGTTGTGGAATTTTGGGACTTGATGAATTTGTAAAACTCAACCGATTTAGGTTTATTTTCAATCACTGGGCACTTGTTTCTATAATATAGAAAACTGTTGTGAGCTACTACAGAAAAAGGTTTTTTTTGTATCTTTGATTTTTATAATAACATACAGAGTTATGCTGAGAAAAAGAAAGTAAAAAGGGAACAAGAATACAACCGAATTCTCAAATCAAAAACATAAGAAAGAACTTTTACAATTTGGTTTAATGTATTTTTAGTTTTCCATGATGTGTTTGTAACCAGGGTCTGGAGAAGGAATGGAGAAGTGAAAGGATGGAGAAGGGCTTGCGAGAAGCGCATAAGGGGCCCAAATGTGTATGTCCTTGGTAATTCGGTTTGGAAATTTCCCCTTCAAATTTGCTATTATTGACCAATCTCTTTTGAACCTCTGCTTATGAGGCAGGCTCCTGACACATTCTCCAATGTAGTTTTGATACATTTAAACTTATTTTGTTTAACTTTATATGGGTGTTTTAGCATGGAATCATTATTTATCAATATTGATATTGATATCTATTCCCTTTAATAGATATCAATATAGATATATTTTTAGGCAATCATTTCAATGCCAGTTGTTCAAAGAGGGACATTGAGCTTTTTACTTTATGCCACAGAAAAGTCTCAGGTTGTGATGTATGGAGAAGGAACCTAGGAGGAGGCTGAGCTGGGAAAAAGGCAGGAAGATAGGTGTGATGCAAGCAAGAATACACAGGCAGGATTAACAGATATAACGTACAAGTTAAGGCTGAGGGTGTGCACTGTCACAGACAAGGTTAATGGGAAAGCAAGCAGTATAGTGGGTACAGTAGGCAAGGTTCCTTAGGATTCTAACAATACCAGAGACATGGAGACCAGCTCAAGGAATATCAATAAAATGGAATTGTCCATTGGTGTTAATGGGCCCCTTGGGGGAAACAATCTTAAGCTTGAGAATTTATTTTTTTCTAGTACTATATACACCTAAACCTTGAAGCTTCAGGTACAATGGTGCTGATGTCACTTGTTTGTGTTAGTGACTTCATAACCCTGAACAGAAGGCATCATGTAGGGGTGGTGCAGAGATTTGCTTTCTTTACTCTTCCCCTAAGTAGATAGAGCAATGTTAGTTGCAGCTGGTTATTGCTGTTAAGGAAGAGCCCTGCTTTATTTTCTACCATGAATGAGCTTTTTGTATACTCTACTTGCTGTATACTTTTGCTAGTGTCCAGATGGAATGAACTTTATCTAGTCTTTTGTCTGAGATAGCTCGCCACGTGATTCCATTTAAATAGATAGTCACACATTTGCCATTAAAATAACTGCAGTGCGTGTATATGCAATAATGCAATTACAGTACAATTAATCTAGAAACTAAAATACCTTAGAAAGCTAGTTATATTCTTATATGTTAATTTTGTATGTAATAACTTAATGTCATAATTATGGTGTTAAATAATACTTGGTCATGATATATGTTCTGAAAAACTAATAAAAATTACAGTAGAAAAAAAAAATAACTGCTGTGACTTGCCCAATCTTGCACTGTCTGCGGTGAGCCATGTCATGTGAACGTTTACTGATACTTCTAGATGACTTCTAAAAGATACTTATCAGTACAAAAAACTATTTATATGATTTAGACCCCTTATAATTGTATATTACTACATAAAACATATTATTTGGATGTTTGAATGTATTTCTGGGAACCTGCCTCTTGCTGCTATGTGCTGCTGTTCTGTTCTTCTCCATAAGAACCACATTTTCTCAAGTTTTTAATTAAAAGATTTTTTTTTTTTTGGAACAATCTGAGATCAAACAAAAAACATTATTATTGCACAATTCAAACATTCACCACATTTTCCCAACCATATCAAACCTATCTGCATGATTTATGAATAATTCACACACATTTGATACTTTATTTACATGGACCAATGTTTCATATGTGATAATTTTCCATAACATAAATATAAACTTTACAAAGAGCCTACACAATCCATTTGTTATTATATAACAGATTACCGTATATACTCAAGTATAAGATGAGTTTTTCAGCATCCAAAATGTGCTCAAAAAGTCTACCTTGGCTTATACTCGAGTCAGTGGGCAGTAGCTGAGATTGCAGTCACTTTTAATCATTCCTATACCAACAGTTCGCTTGGGGAGAGACTGCAATATCACACAGTGCCCTCTGTTGGTTATATGAAAGAATAACAGTGCGCCCTCTGTTGGTTATATGAAAGAATAACAGTGACTGCAATATCACACAGCACCCTCTGTTGGTTATATGAAAGAATAACAGTGACTGCAATATCACACAGCGCCATCTGTAGGTTATATGAAAGAATAACAGTGCACCCTCTGTTGGTTATATGAAAGATTAACAGTGACTGCAATATCACACAGTGCCCTCTGTTGGTTATATGAAAGAATAACAGTGACTGCAATATCACACAGCGCCCTCTGTTGGTTATATGAAAGAATAACAGTGACTGCAATATATCACACAGCGCCCTCTGTTGGTTATATGAAAGAATAACAGTGACTGCAATATCACACAGCGCCCTCTGTTGGTTATACGAAAGATTAACAGTGATAGCAATATCACACAGCACCCTCTGCACATGGTAGTGGGAAAGTGGGACAATGCACACAGTAATCCATTTGGCAATTCTCTGTCACCATCAACTTTGCAAAGAAGTCTGGTTAATCGCTGGGGGGGGGGGTCACTTTGGCGGAATGTGTGCTGCTGGGAGACAGGGCTGTAGTTGTGTCTAGCCTTATACTCGAGTCAATACGTTTTCCCAGTTTTCGTAGGTAAAATTAGGTACCTCGGCTTATACTCGGGTGGGCTTATACTCGAGTATATACAGTACCTTTTTTTGCTTTCTACTTATGAATAAACTAAACAAATGTACTTTTAAAATATACAAATTTAAAGACCATTTTTAAAATCTGTATAATTAAACATATATGGCTATTCTAGAAAGTGAACACTGGCCCTTCTGGATCTGGTGCAACAACCTTGGGGTTAAAAGCACAGATCTGGGGGTGGGGGGCGGGATATGTGGCCAATAGGCTACCTCTCCCCCTGAACACTGGCTCCATGCATACCACTGTTGGGACCTCTTTGGAAATTCATTTGTTTACCCGACCTCAACAAGGCCTTTGGATGGAGGGAGAAGGACAAAGGTATCCCCCTAACCTTATGGCCAAGGGGGTCTGAAGACACTTGCCTCCTACAGGCATTTTAGCCAGGGAGGTCAGGGATAAAGGGGCTCCCTCTAGCTTTGGTGAAGGACAGCCTCAAGATTCTGGATCATCATTGGTCCTTATGTCCATGTGACCCAGAGTCAATGCACCCTTAATGCAATGTGTTTGCACTTTTTGGTTGAATGGAACACAATCTGACTTCAATAGAAAAAAACTGAAGTTATACAAATGTTGTCAGCTATGCATGAATAGGCAATATGCCCCCTCACTTAAGATGTCCATTACTGCAAGTTAATTTTTTAATGTAGGTAACCAAACTCATTGCTAGGAGTTGGGATACATTTATCAAACATCAAATGTTATAAATATCTTCCCCTATGCATGATAAAATCGTGTTTATCATATGGTGAACTCCAACTTTTACCCATTGATAAATACAGGTATAGGACCTGTTATCCAGAATGCTCGGGACCTGGGGTTTTCTGGATAACAGATCTTTCTGTAATTTGGGTCTTCATGCCTTAAGTCTACTAGAAATTCATTTAAACATTAAATAAACCCAATAAGCTGGTTTTGCTTCCAATAAGGAGTATTTATATCTTAGTTGGGATCAAGTACAAGCTATTGTTTTATTATTACAGAGAAAAAGGAAATCATTTTTAAAAATTTAGATTATTTATTATAAAATGGAGTCTATGGGAGACGGCCTTTCTGTAATTCGGAGCTTTCTGGATATCGGGTTTCCGGATAAGGGATCCGATACCTGTACAATGTTAAAAATTCCATAGGAATAAATAAAAAGTGGGTACATTTTTCTTGGTAAACTGTAATCTCATATTTTGATAAATCTGCACCAAAGTGTAATATACATATGACTTGTAGCATGTCTAAACCATAAAACTTGAAACTTGAGTTTGCATCCATTTGTTCTTCAATAAAAGTCTGAGCTAATTTCTTCATTCATTTCTATTTCTTTAAAAAATTGTATTGTATTAAAAAAATTTATTAAGCAAAAACAATTTTTGTACAAACTATACATTTATATTAACCTTTACCCGGAGTCAAAGTTTGGAACATTCAAAAATATAAATTGCTGACTATTAATATTACTGTGTAGCATTACTGCTCAATCAACTTCCTTCCTAACAAGCAACACGAGCAAATGTGAATCTGTTGAATACAAAATACCAATTTTAGATTTACATATTCAGTAATAATGACTATAAGACCAGCTAAAATAAAATTGACATTTTTTAAATAATTTCAATAAGCAGTTTGATATGTGGTTAAAACAAAAATTGTAAGCCAGCTGCAGTTCCATATTTAAGACTCTGAGTGCCACTGTTGACCAAGAAGAAGAATAAAGTTATTTAAGTGCAGAGATGTAAAGTACCATAGCTCACAACACTCACACAGCACAGGGCAGCAGCAACCATTGCAATATTATTCATTTGAACAGGGATTATAAGAAATAATTTGTGCTGGATTCCTTTCTATTTGTATACATTGGATTGGGAAGAAAAAATGGGGAAGAAGATTACATATGACATCACTAAAAGGACAATGAGATGGCAAGTAATATTTAGCTTTTTTCTATATATTTGTGAGTGTGTTTTTTGTCAGCTCCAGTACTCAATATATGAAGAACAGAAACTGGGATTTATAATAGGGAACATTGCAAATGATCTGGGTGTTATCACTGAAGAGCTGTCCTCACGTAAATTCCATGTTGTTTCTCGGTCCAAAAAACAGTATTTAAATGTTCATTTAGAAACTGGAGACTTGTATGTTACAGACAGAATAGACAGAGAGGCTTTATGTGGAATGCAGCAACATTGTTTTCTAAATATTGAAGCAGTTATGGAAAATCCTTTACATTTTTATACAATCAACGTGGAAATTCAGGATATGAATGATAATTCACCTAGCTTTTCAATGGGTGTTTTTGAAATCGATATTAGTGAATCAGCTGGGCCAGGAGCACATTTTGCTTTAGGGATTGCAAAAGATCCAGATCTTGGAAATAATTCTATACAGAGTTATACACTTAGTGCAAATTATCATTTTGGATTGCTGGAAAAAGTTGATGTGGATGGAAAGAAATATCCTGAACTTGTTTTGGAGAAACCTTTGGACCGTGAGAAAAAGAACTCATCTCTTCTTATATTATCTGCTTTTGATGGAGGGACACCTTCTAAAACTGGGACATCTCTAATTAATGTTGCCATCATAGATGTCAATGATAACTATCCCTTGTTTAATAATAACATCTACAGAGCAACTGTTAGAGAAAATGCACCTATAGGGTTTTTAGTTGTTAACCTACACGCGACTGATGAAGATGAAGGTTCCTATGCCAAAATAACATATTCATTTAATGATATTCCTGAAAATGCTCATAAGTTATTTTCAATTAATCCTTTAAATGGTTCTGTTGAAATTATTGGAGAAGTAGACTATGAAGTGGCAACAAACTATGAGATGACTGTTGAAGCTAAAGATGGTGGTGGCCTGGTGTCTTATTGCAAGTTATTAATACAAGTTAGTGATGTTAATGATAATGCCCCAGATATATTAATTACATCTTTCTCGAATACAATTCCAGAAGATTCCCCAGTTGGTACAATCATAGCAATAGTAATTTAGATGACTTGGATTCTGGGGAAAATGGAGAGGTGGTTGGACAAATTTCTGAATTTTTACCTTTTCACTTAATATCATCAAGTGGTAATTATTATAAACTTGTAACTTCAATGGACTTGGACAGAGAAAAAACATCTGAGTACAACATCACAATTAAGGCAGAAGATAAAGGATCCCCTCAACTAACCAACAGCAAAACCATTCGATTGATTTTAACCGATGTGAATGATAATGCCCCTGTATTTGACAACATTAATTTTATTGCAAATATCCAAGAAAATAATCCCTCAGGAAATTCATTTTATAAAGTCCATGCTACAGATCTTGATATAAATGAGAATGGAAAAGTGATTTATATGATTCTTACTGACAATATTGAAGATATACCAATATCATCCTATGTTTCCATTAATACGGTAACTGGAGTTTTATATGCACAGCGCTCTTTTGACTATGAAAAGTTACCAGAATTCAATATCAAAGTAATGGCTAAAGACTCTGGATCTCCTTCACAATGTGCTAATGCTACAGTGAAAATATGTATTACTGATCAGAACGATAATGCTCCAAGGATTCTCTATCCTTCACAAGAATCAGAAGCTGCTGCAGTTTTTGAATTTATACCACACTTTTCTACTAAAGGATATTTAGTCACTAAAGTAGTCGCTGTTGATGCTGATTCTGGACACAATGCCTGGCTCTCTTATCACTTGCTTCAAGTTCCTGACCCGTCGTTTCTAATTATAAGTCAAAACACAGGTGAAATCAGAACAACAAGAGACTTGCAAGAAACTGATACATTAAGACAAAAAGTGGTGGTTATGGTAAAAGACAATGGTTACCCCATGCTGTCTTCTACAGTTACTTTACATATCGTCTTGGCAGATAACTTTCAGCAAGTACTTCCAGAGATTATACATCAACCCAGTGATATTGAATCTCAAGTGCAACATTCTATCTTGTAATCTCTATAGCTTTAATTTCCATTTTATTTATTTTTACAGTTATACTTGCTGTCATTTCAAAGTGCAGAAAACAAAGTTCTCCACCTGCTTTACATCCTCTAAATAGAGACTTGTATCCTCAAGTTGCTCTTAGATGCCCTTCTGTTTTTAGTGATGGAACTTTGCCTTTTCCATACACATACGATGTTTGTGTAACTCTCGACTCAAGACAAAATGAGGTTGCATATCTCAAACCAGTCCAGAATGTTCCAACAGATAATCTCATTGATACTGATGATTCTGTTTCTGCAAATGATCCTGTGAAAGACAATTTCATTTCTGGCAGCAGTGCACAGGTAAGAGACTTTTGTTGAATCAGAATACCTCCCTGTAGTAATATTTTACAATTGCAGTTTGTTAAATGTTTTCAAAAATCTTTTTCTGAAACTTTTACTTTCAAGACTATACTGATCGGCTTTGCACAATACTACACTAAAGACTTGTAAGCTATGATAAATATATATATATATATATATATATATATATATATATATACAGTATATATATACGTACACATGTATAAATATTTCCACTTGAGTAATTATTACATGAAATATATTTTGAATTAACTTGTGCATTGTACAAAAACACAAATCTTTATAAGGCCTTATAAAGATTTGTGTTTTTGTACAATGCACAAGTTAATTCTGAAAAAAAGATTTACATTATTACATGAAATATATTTTGAATCCACACAAAAAGGATTTTAGATGTTCCTAGGCCAGTGAAAGGCCTTATAAATCCTTACACATTACACATATTAAACACATTTATATAAAAATGTTTTAGATAATCTTGGCCTTGGCCATAAGAAGATGATGCTGTTGTAGTTGTTGCTGATGTTTGTAAAAACATTGTTGTCTCTGTCAGCTGAAATACCAAAAGATTTGTGTTTTTGTACAATGCACAAGTTAATTCTGAAAAAAAGATTTACATTATTACATGAAATATATTTTGAATCCACACAAAAAGGATTTTAGATGTTCCTAGGCCAGTGAAAGGCCTTATAAATCCTTACACATTACACATATTAAACACATTTATATAAAAATGTTTTAGATAATCTACAGTAGTTCATTAACTAAATGATTCTGATAAAAACAATGGCTCCAAACTGCTACAAAAAATTTGTTGTATTTGTGAATATGTGCATAAACCTTTTTTTATTGATCCAGGAAAAGGAATTGCAGAAGTAGGGAAGCAGTTAATCTATCATTTATGGATCTGGCTAAATGTTAAATTCTTTACATATAGGGGCACATTTACTATTGGTCAAATGTCGAGGGTTAAATAACCCTTGATATTCGACCATCGAAGTAAAATCCTTCGACTTCGAATATCGAAGTCAAAGGATTTACCGCAATTCGTTAGTTCGAACGATCGTAGGAAAAAATTTTCTTCGATAAAAAAATACTTAGAAAGCCTATGTGGACCTTCCCCATAGGCTAAGATTGTACCTCGGTAGGTTTTAGGTGGCGAAGTAGGTGGTCGAATTTTTTTTTTAAAGAGACAGTACTTCGAATGGTCGAATAGTCAAATGATTTTTAGTTCGAATCGTTTGATTCGAAATCAAAGTCATAGTCGAAGGTCGAAGTAGCCAATTCGATGGTCGAAGTAGTCAAAAAAATACTTCGCAATTTGAAGTATTTTTTATTCTAATCCTTCACTCGAGCTAAGTAAATGTGCCCCCACAATTTGGCAAATGCCACACCATAACCATGGTGTGTAGGTCTGGGTTATCCTCAGCTGAAACAGTAACTAGGATTTGACCAAACCTAACTCCCAAAGAAAACGTGCTCAGATTTTTGGTGCATTTCTAAACAAAATGATAAAAAGATAGAACGTAACCAAAAGACGGTGGAAGCTAAAGATAGTTGTGTACAGGTATGCCTTGGCCATAAGAAGATGATGCTGTTGTAGTTGTTGCTGATGTTTGTAAAAACATTGTTGTCTCTGTCAGCTGAAATACCAAAAGATTTGTGTTTTTGTACAATGCACAAGTTAATTCTGAAAAAAAGATTCTGTTAAAAGGGTAATGTGTAAAAGTAATGTGGTGTAGTCAAAAGTTGCACCTGCCCAAACTCCGCTTTTCATAATCATGTGAACCTCTCTGGTCTCTCTGTAAAAAAATCTTGTGGCAAATTTTGCCACAGTTTCATTAAAAAAATTACTGATGGCGAAATGGGGAATGTCGCCACAAATCCATGCCATTCTAAAAAAAATGCTTATTATTCATTTTAACCATTTTGTCAAAGTATACATTTCTATCTCCGGTAAATTAGTCCAAAGTCATATACTTTTTTTTGAAGGCCAAAGTCTTAACATTTTTAGAAATATTATAAAGAAAGAATTGTTCAGTGTACCTTCCTAAAAAAGCAATACGTTTTCCGAACGAAAGAGGTGTGATATTAGTATTAGTGCAGCAGTGTCAGAGTTTATTAACAGTTTCGTTAAAGGTTACTAACCCAGTGTTGCTTCAATTATTGGGCAGCCATTGCTGGGTTACCCAATAAAGTGCTATGTGCTAGGTGCTAATAATTCTTCAGCAATTAAAAATCATGTAACAGGATTAATTAATATTGTGCTATAAAGTGCTAGTGCTTCAAATGAAATTAAGAAGTTGACTTAAATAACCAGGATTAAATTGACCCAGGTGAGATTAAAGTTAATTCATTATTATATATCACACATTAAAATCCATTCATTATAGAAGATTGTAAATAACTGATTAACTGTTAAAAAGTAAACTTTACTAAATTCATTAAAATTGCTGCAAATCAATTAAGGTAATCTTTGAGGACTGCATAAAAATTGGTGAGTAATAATTAATCCATACACCCCCGTTAAAGTTATAGGGTGTTAAAAAACGTTTGCATAAAATTATTCAAAGGAGACCAGCATTGAAAGAGAAAGGAGGAATAGGAAAATTGTTAGAGGTGGAGAAGTCCCAAGTTCTAGCTGCCTGTATTTTTCTAAGTCTGGGACCCCACACGGAGGAGAAAGTAGGTCACTGGGGACTGTAGTCTCGATTTTACCTTGCTATCTTATAATTCGGAGAGCTAATCTTCCCTATAAAACTACAAATCCCACAGTGCCATTGGATAACAGGTAAGATTTTAAAAGAAGAATCAATGCGGTCGCAAAGGTTTAAAATCAATAGGAAATTATTTTGCAATAGTAAAAATAAGGAAAGCGCCCAGGAGACTTTACAAAAAGCGCTTCCCAGTGTGCCAACACGTGTTTCGCCTGCTGGCTTTGTCAAGGCAAAATCTAAAAGTGACTCGTTTGGTGTGGTATCTTTATCACTTCCTGAATACAAAATCTCGCGATACTTGAAAATGAGATCTCGCGATGAGGTCTCGCGATACTTGGAAATGGGATCTCACGATGAGATCTCGCGATACTTGGAAATGGGATCTCACGATGAGATCTCGCAATACTTGGAAATGGGATCTCGCAATGAGATCTCGCGAGAGTTACATTGGGGAAGATATGTGTATATCGTTGCTAAGCGACGGTCACATTTCAGATGTATTTGGTTAAATCGATATATGACTCACTGGTATCTA
This sequence comes from Xenopus petersii, assembly GCA_038501925.1. Classification (NCBI taxonomy): domain Eukaryota; kingdom Metazoa; phylum Chordata; class Amphibia; order Anura; family Pipidae; genus Xenopus; species Xenopus petersii. The sequence continues at coordinate 30,604,332 of CM076676.1, read as the reverse complement.
TAACAACCACCGGTATTTATTGAGGAAGAGATGTTAGTAAAACTTATTATTATTTATTACCAAGATTATTTAAATAAAATGTTAGTGGAATAGTGTCTACTATTAGAAGGAATTGATATGTTAAACCAAATACCTAAATCATGATTATTAAAGAAAAGCATTAAATAGTATATTTTCATTGATCCCATTGGGTGAAACTGAATTTAATTTGAAAATCCAATGTGTTTCCCGTTTGAGTAATTCTTGTTCCAGATCACCCCCTCTGATTCCCAATTGGATCTGTTCTATAGCCCAAAATTTGACATTGGAGGGGTTCATATTATGATATTGTTTGAAATGACTTGCAACTGTGGATAATATTTTATCTGATTTACCTATTTTATCCGCATTTCTGATTGAACTGCAATGTTGTTGTATTCTGAGTTTGAGCATCTGTGTTGTCATCCCAACGTATTGTTTCTTACAAGGGCACTCCAGTACATAAATTACTCCCTTGGTTCTGCAATTAATGTAATCCTTGATTGTATGATTAATGTTAAATCTATCACTGAATTTTGTGCTTTTGATCATATGATCACACATATTGCAATTTCCACAGGGGAAGCAGCCCTTAATGATATTGGGTCTGCTGGGTGTCTGGAAGTGACTTCTCGATAGTAGGTCTTTCAGATTAGGGCTACGTCTGTAGCATACAGAAACTGTATCTTGTAGAACAGTATCTAGAACCGTGTCTTCTTTCAAAACCGACCAGTGTTTATTAATAATTTGATTAATTGTCTTGCTGTTAGAGTTATATGTAGTTATAAACCTGACCGTGTTATCTTGCTGAGACCTAGTCTTTGGATGGAGCAATTGTTCTCTTTCAGTCCCTAAAGCTCTATGATAAGCTCTCTTTATGAGTTTACCGGAGTATCCCCTTTGTTTTAATCTGTTTTTAAGTAGTACCGCTTGTTCTTTAAAGAGAACATGAGAGGAACAGTTCCGTTTTAGTCTTAAAAATTCCCCTATAAGGAGTGATTTTTTCACAGAATACGGATGATGACTAGAGAAACTTAGCAAGGAATTAGTGGCTGTCTCTTTTCTGTAGTTGTCAGTAGTCAATTTGCCCTCCTCTGTTATCATAATTGATAGGTCCAAGAAGGAAACCATTTGTTTAGAGATATTCACAGTCAGTTTGATATTGAGGATATTCCAGGAATTCCAGGAATGTTCTAAGAAAGGGTTTTAAAGGGGTTGGTCCCCTTTAAATGATCTTTAAGGGGCAGATTTATCCACGGTCAAAGTGAAAATTCTAATTTTTAAATTAGAATTTCAAGCTATTTTTAGTGTACTTTGACTAGGGAATAGTCCAAATTTTAATCGAATTTGAAAAAATTAAAAAATTCAAATATCGAAATTTATTATGTATTGTCTCTTTAAAAATTCTACTTCAACTATTCGCCATCGAAAACCTGCCAAATTGCTGTTTTAGCCTATTGGGGACCTCCTAGAACCTATTTGGAGTCATTTGGTGGAATTTGGAAAATACTTTGATTTGAATTCGATCGAATACGATCCAAATTCGAATCAAATGATCGAAGTTGAAAAATTCATTTTTTTTAAATAAATGTTGGTTGGTCTTTTTTTATTCGAATTTCAAGTTGATGGGAGTTTAAAATTTCAGCTCGAAATTCGACCCTTGATAAATCTGCCCTAGTATGATGTGGAGAGTAATATTCTGATACAATTTGCAGTTGGCTTTAATTTTTTATGTGTGGTTTTGGGGTTATTTTGCTTTTTATTGAGCAGCTCCTCAGTTTGCAGTTTTAGCAATCTTGCTATTGGGTCCAAATTACCCTAGCAACCATACATTGATTTAAATGAGAGACTGGAATATGAATAGAAGAGGGCCTGAATAGAAAGCCGAGTAATGAAAAATTAACAATAAAGAGCAGATTTATCAAGTGTTGAATTTTCATGCTGGAAAGAATCAGAAGAAGAAGGCAAAAACTTCAAAAACAAAAAATTTAAACAAATTGAATATTTGCTTAGAATTAGCCATTTTGTAAAATACTAAAAGTTAAGTTAAAGGTGAACCACCCCTTTAACCAAATAATTTTCGGTTGAGGCACTTTGTACTTCTAGTCAGTTCAATTCTGTACAGGTGTAGCTAAGTAATACATTATAGAATCCTTTACTTGTTTACACAATAGAGGTATGGGACCTGTTATCCAGAATGCTCTGGACCTGGGGTTTTCTGGATAATGGATCTATTCTTAATTTGAATCTTCATATGTTAAAAGAAAACTATACCCCCAAAATGAATACTTAAGCAACAGATAGTTTATATCAAATTGAATGACATATTAAGAATCTTACCAAACTGGAATATATATTTACATAAATATTGCCCTTTTACATCTCTTGCCTTGAACCACCATGTCGTGACTCTATCTGTGCTGCCTTAGAGATCACCTGACCAGAAATACTACAACACTAACTGTAACAGGAAGAAGTGAGGAAGCAAAAGGCATAACTCTGTATGTTAATTGGCTCATGTGACCTTACATGTGGTTTGTATGTGTGCACAGTGAATCTTACGATCTCAGGGGGCGGCCCTTATTTTTTAAAATGGCAATTTTCTATTTATGATTACCCAATGGCACATACTACTAAAAAAGTATATTATTATGATAATGGTTCATTTACATGAAGCAGGGTTTTACACATGAGCTGTTTTACTCAGTAACTTTCAATAGAGACCTATATTGTTTGGGGGTATAGTTTTCCTGTCTGTTATGAAAAATCACATAAACATTAAATAAACCCAAAAAGCTGATTTGTTTCTAAAGATTAATTATATCTTTGTTTGGATCAAGTACAAGCTATAATTTTATTAGTACAGATAAAAAGGTAATCATTTTTAAAAATTAGAATTATTTGGATAAAATAGAGCCTTTGGGAGACTGCCTTTTCATAATTCTGAGCTTTCGCGATAATGGATGCCATATCTGTACTGAACAGTTATGTCTGGCTAACAGTTTTACAGTATAAAAATAATATCTGAGATGACAATGCTAAAAAATGAGGGTAAATGTTACACACACACATACTGAATATATATATATATACACACACACACACACAATCAACCAGCACTCACAGGACTTGATTAAAGATCAAAAGTAGTGATGGGCGAATTTGCGCCGTTTCGGTTCGCCGCGAAATTCGCGAAATGGCGCCAGCGTCTTGTTTTTGACGCCGGCGCCCGTTTTTGACGCCGGCACCCGTTTTTCAGACGCCAGCACCCGTTTTTGACGCGAATTTTCGCGGGAGTTTCGCGAATTTATTCGCTGGCGGTGAATCGTGCAAATTTGCCGCAAATTCGCGCCTGACGAATAAATTCGCCCATCACTAATCAAAAGGATTCTTTATTAGCGTAAAGTAAGATCAATGTTTCAGTCACAAGTTCAGACCTTTCTCAAGACTGAACTTGTGGCCGAAATATCAATCTGACTTTGCACTAATAAAGAATTCTTTTGAACTTTGAACTCAAGTCCTGTGAGTGCTGGCTAATTCCATGGATGTGCTTGCTGACCTGTAACCTGGCACCCAGGCCTTGTCTCGTTACGTAGAGTGCCCTCTTTACTATTTATATATTTTATACATTAATGCAGCACTCCCAAAAATCATTGATATTGGTGCTCAAGGTCCAACTCACCACAGCTGTATGTGGTACATAATAAAACAAAAATTCAAAAAAACCAGCACACATTCAGTTGAAATTGTATTGTAGAAAAAAAATCTTTTCTCAGGCCCAAGCAAATCGCAGTGTTTCAGTGCTTCCAAGCACCTTTATCAAGCTATGGGCACATAAGCTCTACACAGGTTTACAATGCATTGACATTTTAAAGGCTAATGCAGGAAATGACATCACAAGTAGTGATGTGTGGGCTGACCCGATACCCACATTACCTGTGGGTTAGGCGGGTCCAGGTTTAACTCTTCTTCCTGCTCTTCCTGCCCACCACCTTACACTGCCGGCTTCCGACTTCCAGCTTGCTTTTTTGTAGACGCATGCCTGACCACCCTGCCCCTTTTGCAAGGTCATCGACGGGGCGGCGCGGATCTATAAATGGATGCCGGAAGTCAGGCGCAGGTGGAGGGTCGGGTGGGTTGCGGTTCGAGTGTGGGTCGGGGTTTACCCGACCCACACATCACTAATCATAAGTCTGACCATCATTATTAAACATACAGATTCCAGGTATCTCAGCACAATCAAACCCTGTAAAACAATAACAAAACAAGAATAATAAAAACAGGGAACTACATCCTACAAAAGTCCATGGGGCACTAGAGATTGTAATTGATGTATCCACCATACCTCACATTTACGTAATAGTAACTCCTGGTCACCATTCGAATAGGGGGATTAAAATTCAATGTGAATTTTGAAACTTGAAAATTTGAATTTGAATGTAAACAAAAATATTAAAAATTACATGCACCTTCAAGTCTCCATATAGTTAAATCATAACAAATATGGCAAAACCCTGATTTTACATCCCTGAATTTTATGGTTTCCCAGCATTAATGGCATTTTTTCTTGGTCCCATATAGGCAAGCAGCTTCTTTTTTCCCAGATTTTATGCCGTTTTGATGCCATCCCCTGGTAAATGCAAAATTGGAGATCTAAAATATGCTCTTTCTTTTACATGTGGGCATACCCCTCATTCATAAAAAATACTTTTTCTTCCTTATTGTGTTGTCAATGATACACGAAAGAAACATATTTTTGTATTCATAAATAAGAAATAAGCAATTTGTATATGCATTTTCTTACCTAAAGGACAGAATATATATTTAGTTTTGCTCTTGTGTTTAGTCTTTGTGTGTAAAGAGTGTTACAGATGATGGAGGATTGGAAACATATTTCTTGCACAAAGCAGCCCTTTCTTAAGAGTTCTTGACAAATGTTTTGATTTTTATATTTTCTATATCAATATTTTTTGTGGTTTTAATAAATCTTTAGTCCTTGTGTAATTGCCTTAAATTAAAATCCACAAACATGGCAAACATTATCATTTTTTAAAATTTTTATTGAACTTTTTTTCAAATCTATGATTTTTCAATAAAAATATCTGCAAAATTCTCAAATGTGTCACCCATAGGTATTTTAAATTTAGCTTTTTAGTAAAGCTTCTGCAGTTCCCCATTTAAGACTCTGTGTGCCGCTGTTGACCAAGAAAATGCACTGCTGTGTTCAGTGATCCACTGATGCTTAATATATGAACACAGCAAATATAAGGAAGAAAAACTGAAGCATTAGAACTCAGATTCCTTGAAAGCAAGAAATTCTTTGTCCATGCTCTGTAGCTATATTATATCTAAAGAAGATTTTTTCAGCTAACATGTGTAAGAAGATCATGTATGGAGGCATGCAAGCAACACTGATATGGCAAGTATTCATTCTCTATATTTGTTTTACTTGGGAGTCTGTCTCTGGTCAGCTTCAATACTCCATTGCTGAAGAACTAAAAAGAGGGTTTGTAGTAGGCAACATAGCAAAAGACTTCGGCTTAAATATTAAAGAATTAAAGCAGAGACATTTTCACATTGTTCCCCATGCCAGAAAGCAATACTTTGATGTTAATTTTGAAAATGGCAATTTGCAAGTGTCAGAGAGGATAGACAGAGAAGCATTATGTGGTGCAAGGCTGATTTGCTCTATAAATCTTGAAGCAGTGATTGAAAATCCATTGAATCTATATACAATTAAAGTTGAAATAGAAGATATAAATGATGTTCCACCAAGTTTTTCTAAGGATACATTTGATATATTGTTCAGCGAATCTGCTTTACCAGGAACACATTTTACCCTTGACCAAGCACAAGATCCAGATCTGGGGACCAATTCTGTGCAAGGCTATAATCTAACTAAGAATGACTATTTCACCCTGAGACAAGAAACAAGTGCAGATGGAATTAAATATCCAGAGCTGGTGTTGGAAAAACCCCTAGACCGAGAAGAAAAAATGTTCTTTGAGTTAATTTTAACTGCTTTTGATGGTGGAATACCTTTTAAAACTGGCACAGCCCTTGTAAAAGTTTTCATCCAAGATGTTAATGACAATTATCCTGAATTTGGACAAAAAGTGTATCAATTTAGTCTAGAGGAAAATGCACCAAAGGATTTTGTTGTCCTTCATCTTAATGCTATGGATAAGGATGAAGGTTCCAATGCGCACATAACCTACTCATTTAGCCAGATTCCTGTCAATGCAAAGGACATCTTCACTATTGATCCTATAAAAGGCATTATTAAAATAATAGGTAACCTGGACTATGAAGTAACAGAGAGCTATCAAATGAAAGTAGAAGCAAAAGACGGAGGTGGTCTGACTGGCCATTGTAAAGTATTGATACAGATTATTGATGTTAATGATAATGTCCCTGAAATAATCATCACATCTCTCACATCTACCATATCAGAAGATTCTCCACCTGGTACAGTAATAGCTCTAGTTAAAATTCATGATTTGGATTCTGGAGAAAATGGTCAGGTCATTAGTTGCATTGATCAAAATGCGGCATTTGAATTCACATCAACATCAAAGAATTACTACAAACTTTTAACTAGAGCGGAGATGGACAGGGAAACAAATTCAGAGTACAATATTACCATAACAGCTTCAGATAGGGGCTCACCTCAGTTGTCCACCAATAAAACCATACGGTTAATTATATCAGATGTGAACGATAATGCTCCAGTTTTTGAGAAAGCAAATTACATCATATACCTTGCAGAGAATAACTCACCAGGAACCTCGATATATACCATTCATGCTTCTGATTCAGATCTCACTGAAAATGGAAAGATTGTTTATTCTGTCCTCAGTAACAAAAAAGATGAAATCTCAATGATGTCACATATTTCAATAAACTCTATGACTGGAGTTCTATATGCACAACGTTCCTTTGATTATGAGCAATTGAGAGAATTTAAATTTCAAGTCATGGCTAAGGATTGTGGATCTCCTGCTTTAAGTAGAAACACTACTGTTAAGATTTGTATTATTGATCAGAATGATAATGCTCCAAGGATCCTGTACCCCTCATCAGACACAGATTCTACAACATTATTTGAATTTATTCCTCGCTTTTCAAGAAAAGATTACCTTGTAACGAAAATAGTTGCAGTAGATGCAGATTCTGGTCATAATGCATGGCTCTCTTACCACTTCCAACAAGTTCCTGATCCTCCATATTTTTCCATTGGAGAACACACCGGTGAAATAAGGATAATACGTGATTTTGATGATATAGATAATATAAGGCAAAAAATTATTGTGTTTGTAAAAGATAATGGAGGCCCCTCCCTTTCAGCAACAGTTACTTTAAATCTTGTCATGGCTGCGAATTTCCAACAAATTCTTCCAGAAATAACAAATCACCCTGTGGAATCAGACACACAGTCTAATGTATCATTTTATCTAATTATAGCTATTGCACTGATATCTTTTCTATTTGTTTTAACAGTCATGACTATTGCCATTTTTAAAAGTAGAAGCTCAAACATTTCTAGTGCCAATGCTGGTAAACGTTTCTATCCCCACCTTACGCTAACATGTCCCTCTCAGGTTAGCGATGGAACTTTGCCCCTCCCGTTCCCTTATGAACTCTGTGTTGCAATTGATTCCAGCCAGAATGAATTTGCCTATTTAAAGCCAATTGAAAATGTCCCAACTGACACTCTCATTGATACAGAAGATTCCACTAATAGAAATAGCGCTCCAAAAGAAAATTCACCTTCTGTTAGCAAGATACAGGTAGGCCATACTTATAGTTGTACTATTGTTATTCAAATGCTATTGTGTATATTTAAGTTTTGTTGGCTTGAACTGATTTTTTTAAGTCGATGCTTGATTAATACTGTGCTTTTAATTGTGCAATACATTACAATAGATACATGTAATAAATCATGTATGTCACAGTGGCTGCCTTGGGCATTAGGGGGTCTTGGGCAGAGGGTTGTGCTCACATGCAACTTCTTTAAGGAATAAAGCTTAGACACCAAAACAATTTTTAATATAATACAACTTTTTAATTTTTCACTCGTGTTGCTGATTTTTGACCAATATACATATATATATACATATATATATATATATATATATATATATATATATACCTATATATCCAGTGTTTCGTTACACACATTGGGGCCATTATCAAGGATACAAGTGCTAGTGTACCATTTTCTATACCCACATTCCCCTCCAAAAAGGTGCCAAAATGACATCATGACAAACTCACTTAAATAATTAGTGCAAACTTTCATATAGAAATGTGTAAAAACATTTCTTATCTCACCTCTAGGTGTCACTGTGAAGTACAATGTTGCTTCTGTGTATATTTAGTCAATTTCAATATAAATCCAAAAATTTACTTTGTTTCCAAAAGCGGTAGATATATAAAATGTGTGTGTGCACATGGATTTTCACGTTTACATGTTTATTATGCACAAAAATCCCCAAATTCCCCAAAGTCCCACACACTACCATTAACCATTAACTAATATTTCTTATTATTAATAATAATAACATGTATTTTTAAACTACATATTGTGCAGTATTTGTTATTTTTATTGAAGTTCACAACTTTGTATTTATAAATGTAACCCTATCTTGGCTAATCCAAGCTACTGAACAGTAGAACATGGGTTATATTATTCTCTCTTACTCACTTAACTACTTCTCTTTACTATTGTGTAGAAAAATAAATCTATAGAATGTCAGGGTTATACTCCCAAAGCACTTGAGGTAGTACTGTAGTAGATGATGTCAGATACAGTTATAGGTAAAGCAGGGTTCTGTGACACCACTATGGAGACAGCTTGGTAGATGTAAGGTTCCCATTTAGAGTTTCAAAGCCAATTGGTACAGATTCCATACAACAGAAATGGATCAGAGGGAAGAATATAATCTGAATCCATCTTTCAGTTATCAATCCATATTGGAGCACAGACTGCTATTTATAGCATTTTTCTAACTATCTTAAATTTCTAGACTATACTATTACACAAGCTAGTCCTGTAAATGCCTTTACCTAGTTCATGGGGTCTCTGTTCCCTGACTTTCACTAGAGGGGTTGTCCCTCTGGAGAACTCTTTACTGGGTCTTGTTGATGCCAGGCTCCCTAGACACATCCACCTGGGTTAGCAGAGAAAGGCCAAAGAGGGAGTGCCACCCCATTCCAATCATAATATAACAGTGTGTCAGGAAGTGTTCACTATCACTACCAATAATAAGGATATGTAAATTAGAGAAATTAGATACATGGACTTCTGCCTATTAATCAAGTTAAAGAATATGTAGGGGTTCAAAGCTATAGGGAACGTTAACCCTAAGGGTCCCTACATAAATATTGAATTTAATTCAGCAATTTGTTGCCAAGTTCTCCAACTAAATTAAGTCCCTCTGCAAAGTAACAGCATCCTGCATGAATTGTATACATCCATGCCATTAACACATTAAAAAGCAAAGAGCCAAGGTTAGACCCCTGTGGTACGCCACTAACAAGACTGATCTAATGAGAAACCATTTTCACCAGTCTGTTCCAGGTTTTCAGCCTGTTCTCTATTTAAATAATATTATTATGTTCTAGACTACCAATATTTCTTAATTTAATTCATGACCTTCTATGTGGTATTGTGTGAAATGGTTTAACATCCATCATATCAATTGACACCCCAATCTCTAGGTTTCTTCTCACCTCTGAATGGAAGGCAATTGCAATTATAGTGGATGATTTAGTAAGCATAAAACAATGCTGGCAAAAAAAACACAAAATTGTAATTTGATATGTATCCCAGTATCTTAACCATTATTAACTCCTCCAAAAGCTATCCTACAACCAATGTCAAACTAAGAGGCCAGTAGTTTGAGACTGAATGGGATCCCTTTTTGAATAATTTCATACCATTAGCAATTCAAGAATCTCTCAGTGCCATGCCAGACATCAAGGAATTCTGGAAATAATGTAAAGTGGGTTGACAATCAAAAAACTGAGCTCTTTTAGTAGTCGGGACCAGTAATGGGCCTTTGATTACTTTTACTTGTTCTAGTCAACTGGTCAACAACCAGTAGCTTGTGAGCAACATGTTGAAGTCTTATACTTCTAGCTTTTAAACTTTCAGGCCTTTTGTGCCTCGGTGAATAGTTGAACTTGTAACAGAGGAATTGTTCAGGTCCTGGATGACTCAGGTCGCTAGTAACCATTTTACCTCTCTTTAATATTAACGATAAAAATTTAAACAATAATTCCGGTTTCTTTTACTCCTCACAGCAATGCCCTTTTCATTATTTCTTTTAGGTTGCTTCATTGTTTGTGGCATCCCTGGGGTAACTTGGTTTGATTCACCTCCAATGATGTCTACTAAATCAGATTTGGGAGTGGAAAAGACCAAACAAAGCTTTTTGGGTCCTGTTAAATGTGGCACCTTCCCATGTTTGAGTTGCAGCAGCTGCTTCAATTGCCAGAAAGGGGATGTAATCTACCATCCGCAAATGAGCACCCCCATAAACATTCGGGGATATTATACTTGCACAACAACTTTTGTTATTTATGTAATAAAATGCCCATGTGGGCTTATGTATGTGGGTCAGACGAGTTGCCCAGTAAGGGAACACATAAGGGAACACAAATCTGCTATAAGGACAAAAAAAGTGGAGCAAGCTGTTGCAGCCCATTTTGTGGAAAAGTGCCACAGGGTGCACCAGCTAAAGTATCAGGATATGAATAATATACCCAGCATGCGACATGGGGGTGACCGGACCAAAGGGCTTCTTAAGAAAGAGGCCATGTGGATTAGGAGATTAGAAATCCTCATTCATCAGGGATTAAATAAGGATCTGCAGGTTTTTACCGGTAATTGTTTTTACATTTTGTGTTTTACAGATATTTTAGAACTTGGTTGTTCATCCTTCTAAGAGTTAGCAGGATACAACCTTGTGACATTGTAAAAAACCTGTTGAAGATTGTAACAAATGACTATGAAGATTTTCATTCATGCAGGTCATGGTATATCTAATATAATTAATTCTAAAATAACTGGACTTGCTGAGTAATCATTGAAGACGTTTCATTACATATCCGAGCAGCTTCTTCAGTTCAACCGACTGGTGTTGGAATTCATCGTCATATAAACTCTTTCACTGATACAATCATAATGGCACATTGTAACTCTTCAGAGAGGTGAAATTCACAGAGTTGTTGATATTGTGTATTTACTGTGATAGGATTACCAATGTGTTATGCAATTCCTAGAAACAGGTGTTACATGTGAGAGTTGCAAGAATGGATGTGTTTTCTGAAACTGCCGGGGTACAGATGTGAAAAACGTCTTCAATGATTACTGAACAAGTCCAGTTGTTTTAGAATTACTTTATTAGATATTGTAACAAATGTGTAACGATTATGCCAGTAGCTGGCGCAATATGTTTCTGTTTCACGATTATGCCAGTAGCTACCCGCCACTATTGGTCGACCTGTAAAGTTAATAAGGTCTTTAGGTATCTTTGGAAGAACGTATATGATGGGGTTATAGGAAAGTTTACAATCATATATTCTAATGTACAATTTTTGATAATCCTATTCTCAAAGACCTGTTTCACAAACGGTTCTTCAGCCTGTTTTAGTTAAAATACAGTAACATGTTCTTTTATAATTGAAATCATTAATTTAATCATTAATTAAACAAGTTGTCTAACTGATTCTAAAACAACTCATAAATTGCAAGCAACTACAGATGAAGTCACTTGCATTTGTGTGTTAAATGCATCATGCCTTGGGATTAACTGAAGAAACTTTTTTATCTAAAGTCATTTTAACTCATTTAACATTTCATTAGCATACCAAAGCACCAATGGTAAATGCTTCAATTAGATGGGATGCTCTGACGCAGTTTCCTGTGTTAATTGGGATAAATGTGTTTAGATATTCTCAGTTAAACACACAAACCAAGCTGGCTTCATCTGTATGTGTGAAAATACTCCTGACTTTCCAATGGCTAGTTTGGTGTAATGATAAATACCATTAGATAAACAAAGATAATTAAAGCAATTGTTCAGTATAAAAATAAAAACTGGGTAAATAGATAGGCTGTGCAAAATAAAAAATGTTTCTAATATGGTAAGTTAGGCAAAAATGTCATCTATAAAGGCTGGAGTGACTGGATGTCTAAAAGAACAGAACAGAACTGCTTTTCAGCTCTCTAACACTTAGTTAGTTAGCAAATTTAAGGGGGTGGGACATGGGACATATCTGTTCAGTGAGTTTGCAATTGATCCTCAGCATTCAGCTCAGATTATAAAGCAAACAATTATGACCTGTGTGCCCCACCTCAAGTCACTGCTTGGTTACTGCCTGGTAACCAATCAGTGGAAACCAAGAGAACTGAAAAGCAGGAAGTAGTGTTCTGGCTATTACATTAGACATTTATTCACTCAAGCCTTTATACATTTTTGACTACTGTATATACTTGCGTATAAGCCGAGTTTTGAGGCATCCAAAATGTGCTGAAAAAGTATACCTCGGCTTATACTCAAGTCAGCGGCAGTAGCTGAGATTGCAGTTCGCTTGGGGAGAGACTGCATTATCACACAGCATCCTCTGCTGGTTATATGAAAGAATAACAGTGACTTATACTCAAGTATATACGGTAACTAACTATATTGTGTATATATATATATATATATATATATATATATATATATATATACTGTATATGTTTTATTTTGCACAGGCTATCTATTTACCCAGTTTTAATTCCTTTAAAATGGAGGTTCACCATTGAGATAACTTTTAGCATGACATATGTCAAAGCAACTTGCCTTGAATTAGCCTTTATTATTTATATATTATAATTTTTGAGTTATTTGCTTTGCTCTTGTGCCTCTTTCCAGCTTTTAAATGGGAGTCACTGACCTCATCTAAAAAAACAAATGCTCTGTAAGGCTGCAAATGTATTGTTATTGCTACTTTTTATATCTTTTTTATTCAGTCCCTCTCCTATTCATATTCCAGTCTCTCATTCAAATAAAGTCATGGTTGCTAGGGTAATTTGGACCCTTGTAACCAGATTGCTGAAAATGCGAACTGGAGAGCTGTTGAATAGCTAAATAACTCAAAAACTACAAATAATAATAAATGAAAATTGACTCAGATATATCACTCTCTACATCATAATAAAGTTAATTTAAAAGTGAACAGCCCCTGTGATGGTTTGTGTTGAGTAAATGCTACAAGCAGGTTTATACTGTTTTTGTTTCTTCACAAGAAATGTTGAACCTGCAATTAAAGTCAGTAGATACAGAAGCTTCATGCTGACTCCCCATGTGACATGGCTAGAAAAAAGTTCAGTTATATTTATTATACTGCACACTTCAAAAATGTGATGGTTTTTTTATGGCTAGAAATGAATTACATATATGAAACTATACAGAATACTTGGGACCTGGGGTTTTCTGGATAATGGATCTTTCCATAATTTCAATCTTCATACCTTATGTCTACTAGAAAATCATGTAAACATTAAATAAACCCAGTAGGATTATTTTGCCTCCAATAAGGATTGATTATATCTTAGTTTGGATCAAGTACAAGGTACTGTTTTTAAAGAGAAAAATAAATTGTTTTTAAAATTTTGGATTTTTTGGATACAGTGGAGTCTATGGGAGACTGCCTTCCCATAACACAGAGCTTTCTGGATAATGGGTTTCCAGCTTAGGGATCCCATACCTGTATTAATTAATTATTAAATCCCAGTAAGGAACTTTATATTGTAGGACACTTTCAACCTGCATATTAGACCCAATTTGAAAACATACCATTCTAGTTTCATTCTTGTGATTTCTGTGTATGTGTTTTGTGGCATGTTTGGAAAAAATAATAGATGTAAAGTATATCCCTCCCAGAATACACTATAAGGCCGCACAGAGGGTTGTGAAAAAGAGGGTCTGATCAGCTGTGAGGTCTGATTAGCTTTACCTGTAGTTAAAAGGTGTGTGAGAGAGAGAGAACTAAGGGGCAAATTTACTAAAGGGCGAAGTGGCTAATGCTAGCGTGACGTCATTTTGGCAGTTCGCCGATTTACTAACAGGTGCTGGCTCAAATTCGCTAGCGAAGTGGACCTACTCTAGCGCTATATGGCAAAGTTGTGCTCTGGCAAAGGGACGTAACTATTCTAATTCACTAAGCTGCAGATTTTTGTGAACGTTACCTCTTGCGCCAGACTTTACTTCGCCACCTCAGACCAAGCGAAGTGCAATAGAGTAGATAGGGATGATCCAAAAAAAGTTTACAATTTTTTAAAGTTCCAAAAAATGCTGGTGTCTTACTTTTTATAGGGTGATAGGCTGAAAAAGATCTAATTTTTTTTTTTAGGGTACCCTCCTTCCCCCCTACATTTGATAACATATGGCACCTAAACTATACTGCGGGAACATGTGTAGGGCATTAGAACACATTTATTAAGGTTCCCTGCATGCCGTATGCAAATTTGACATTGCTAGCGTAACTTTGAACCACTGACCATAACATCGCTATCGCAACTTTGCAAACGATCGGTAACTTGTGCGCAACTTCAGATCTTCATGAATTTGCGCAGCCCTGGCGAATCTACGCTTGGCGAAGTGTGACAAAGCCAATGCTGGCGCAACTTCGAAGGTAAATAAATTTGCCCCTATGAGAGAGAGAGAGAACTGGGAATCGCCACAAGAGCGAAATTTTCATTTACTTTTTGGATTTACTTTGCCCAGGTAGGGTGGTGTGTCCTTTATGAAGGACAGTCTTCTTCATCAGCAAGGTTTTTACTAATTTACTTTATTGAGACCTTAGATGTCATGAACTTTCATTTCTCATTTAAGGGCTGTGTTGGATACAATGTGCACCTGTTTTTTATCCCCTGCAGTGTAAATGAATTTTCAGAAAATGTAGGTTTATTATAAAGAGGATTTTAGGCTTCTACAGATGCTCTTTTATTCTATAACCTTTCTCTTTTTTTCAATTAAAATCAGTATTTACAAAGTCTAAAACATATAACCTGTTGGTTATATCTCCTTAACTATTCTTTAGCAATGCTTCTGCAGTTCACCATTTTAGACTCTGAGTGCCGCTGTTGATCAAGAAAATGTAAGCTGCTTGTATTCAGTGATCCACTGATGCTTAATATATGAACACAGCAAATACAAGGAAAGAAAAACTGGAACATTCTTACTCTGATTCCTGTAAGGATTATCATTGTGATCACCCATAAATTAACAAAAATGCTTTGTCCAAGCTTATTAGTTATTATTTATTTAAAGAAGATTTTTCATCTAGCTGTTTGCAAGATCGGATATGGAAGCATGAAAAGGACAATGACATGGCAAGTAGTAATGCTCTGTATTTCTGTTGCTAGTAAATGTGTTTCTGGTCAGCTTCAATACTCCATTCCTGAAGAGCTAAAAAAGGGGTTTGTAGTAGGCAACATGGCAAAAGATCTTGGTTTGAATGTTAATGAACTGCAATATAGAAATTTCCATATTGTATCTCATGCAAAAAAGCAATATTTTGAAGTCAGTTTAGAAAATGGGAATTTGCAGGTTTCAGAAAAAATAGACAGGGAAGCATTATGTGGAGCAAAAGAGACTTGCTTTATTAATCTTGAAGCCGTTATTGAGAATCCTTTGAATCTATATACTGTTAAAGTTGAAATTGTGGATGTGAATGATGTTTCGCCAAGTTTTTTCAAGGATACCTTTGACATACTGATTAGCGAGTCTGCTTTACCTGGAACTCATTTTATTCTTGGACTGGCACAAGATCAAGATCTAGGGACCAATTCTGTACAGGGCTATAAACTTTCCGGCAATGAGTATTTTACAGTGGGACAAAAAATTAGCACAGACGGAATTCACCACCCAGAACTGATCTTAGAAAAGTCACTAGACCGAGAAAAGCAAAGCTCCTATGAATTAATTTTAACTGCTTATGATGGGGGAAATCCTTCGAAAACTGGTACAGCCACTTTAAACATTGTGATTCAAGATGTTAATGACAATAGCCCTGTATTTAACCAAGATGTGTACCAGGTAACTTTAGAAGAAAATGCGCCAAAGGACTTTGTAGTTCTTCAGTTAAATGCCATTGACATAGATGATGGCTCCAATGCAATGATCACATATTCATTAAGTCAAATTACTGACAATGTTCTTCAAATATTCACCATAGATCCTACAAAAGGAATTATTAAAACTATTGGGGATTTGGACTTTGAATTGACAGAAAGCTACCAAATGTCAGTGGAAGCCACAGATGGAGGGGGTCTTGCATCTCATTGTAAAGTGACGATACAGATAATTGATATTAATGATAATGCACCTGAAATCATCATCACATCCGTCACATCTACCATATCAGAAGATTCACCACCTGGTACAGTAATAGCTCTAGTTAAAATTCATGATTTGGATTCCGGAGAAAATGGTCAGGTCACTTGTCAGATTGATGAAAATATACCCTTTGAGTTCACTTCAACATCAATGAGTTACTTTAAACTTTTAACTAGAGCGAACATGGACAGGGAAACCAATGCAGAGTACAATATCACCATTACAGCTTCAGATAAAGGCTCACCTCAGTTGTCAGCCAATAAAACCATAAGGTTAATTATATCAGATGTAAATGACAATGCTCCCATTTTTGAGAAAGCAAATTACATCATCTACGTTGCAGAGAATAACTCACCGGGAACCTCGATCTACAACATCCATGCTTCTGATTTCGATCTCAATGAAAACAGGAAGATTGTTTATTCTGTACTTGCAAACAACAAAGATGAGATCTCAATGTTGTCATATATTTCTATAAACTCCATGACTGGTGTTCTGTATGCACAATACTCCTTTGATTATGAGCAGTTAAGAGAATTTCAATTTCAAGTAATGGCTAAAGACTCTGGATCACCTCCTTTAAGTGAAAATGTCACAGTTAATATATGTATTATTGACCAGAATGATAATGCTCCAAGGATCCTGTACCCCTCACCAGACACAGATTCTACCGCATTATTTGAATTTATTCCACGCTTTTCAGGAAAGGATTACCTTGTAACGAAAATAATTGCAGTAGACGCTGATTCTGGTCATAACGCATGGCTCTCTTATCACTTGCTACAAGTTCCTGAGCCGCCTTATTTTTCCATCGGACAACACACCGGAGAAATAAGAGTTATAAGGGATTTTGATAAAATAGATAATCTAAGGCAGAGAATTATTGTCCTGGCAAAAGATAATGGAAATCCCTCCCTATCAGCAACAGTTACTTTGAATTTAGTTGTGGCAGAGAATTTTCAACAAGTGCATCCAGAAATCACTAAATATACCAGGGAATCAGACACACAATCTAATGGATCATTTTATCTTATTATATCCATAGCTCTGATATCCTTTTTATTTGTCGTAACAGTCACGACCACAGTCATTTTTAAATGCAGAAAATCAAACATTTCAACTGTTTTTGCCAATGCTGGTAAAGGCATTTATCCCCACCTTACACTAACATGTCCCTCTCAGGCTAATGATGGAACTTTGCCTCTCCCATTCCCTTATGAACTTTGTGTGGCTATTGATTCAAGTCAGAATGAGTTTGCCTATCTGAAGCCAATTCAGAATGTCCCAACTGACACTCTTATTGATACTGAAGATTCTGCTAATGGAACTATTTCTCTGAAAGACAGTTTACCTTCAGCTTGCATGGAAAAGGTAGGGCATATTTATAAATTCTAATAATTTACAAATGTAGTAGTTGGTAATGTCACTATGGGGTAGTGCTTTTGTTTTTTTTAATGGTAGGGTACAATGACCAACAGTTTGATTAGTGACTGCTAAAAATAAACCTGATTTTATTTTATCTTGGTGTTATATGGGGGTTATGTAATAAAATGATACAAAGTTGCACTTAAAGTGACCAATCGGCAGGTAGCATTTACTGGTCACCTGTTTAAAAGCAAGCATCTTACTAGTTGCTGTTGGATACTACACCTGAGAAAGTGTTGTGCCTTCTATCACCTATGGGGGTAGGTACTAATTCTCTACAATAATACTATAATATTACATATTTATAATATGCTACTATAGTATTTCACTGGATTTCTGAAAAGCTAGAAAGCTTGTTTTAGAAGGTTAATTCTGGGTTGATTCATTATAAAAACATTATTACCTCTTTATTATATTATTTATCTTTAAAGCGGTTGTTCACCTTTGAGTTAACTTTTAGAATGATGTTCTTAGTGACAATTTGCAAACGGTTTTTCCTTTTTTATTTGTGGTTTTTGAGTTATTTTGTTTTTTATTCAGTAGCTCTCTATTTTGCAATTTCTGCAATCTGGCTGCTAGAGTCCAATTTTCCCTTATCCAAAATGCTGGGGTTTTACGGATAACGGATCTTTCCATAATTTAAATCTTCATACCTTAAGTCCACTAGAAAATCATGTAAACATTAAGGGGGTTATTAACAAAAATGCAAATTTATCTCATATTTTTATTAAAGCAAGCTCCCATCTATGTTTTTGTCTTATTTAGTAATAAAATAACTCAAAAAAGTTGAGTCTGAAAAACTTTATAAAATCTGAATCGTACTCATTTTTTGGACTTGCTCATTTATTTTGCATTATCGCTCAAAAACCCTGAATTTTTTTGGATTATCAAGCTAAGCCCAGCGCAGACCACAATACCTTTAAATTGGGATAGGGACATCTGCCACTGACTTATACATGACCTTGACAGGTTTGAGATGTTTGTCTCAAAAACCCAAGCAGAAAAAATTGAGGTTTAGTAAATAACCCACTAAATAAACCCAATAGGCTAGGTTTTTTCACAATCAAATCTTTGCTTTGAATAAGGATTCATTAGCTTAGTTTGGATTAAGGTCAATGTAATGTTTCTTTATAACAGAAAAAAGAAAATAATTTCTAAATATTTCGATAAAATGGAGTCTATGCTTCGTAATTCGAAGCTTTCTGGATAATAGATTTCCGGATAACGGATCCCATACCTGTACCATAACCAGGGTATATAAAATTAAGCTGTAAAGCTATCAGCATACATTTGCTAAAATAAAATTTAGCAAACTTACAAACAGTAATATATCTTTTTATACCCAGGTTTTCTTAAACTTGCTCCACTTTGTTTCCATTCATTGTAAAGTCAGTTGATGTGTAAATATTGCCATCATACAGTGCATCATTTAGTACAACATACTAAAAATATTTATGTTAAAAGCATATACATTTCAGGGGCAAAATGCCAGGATGAAACTTTAGGATACAGTAAGGGGCAGATTTATCAAGGGTCGAATTTCGATGGTTAAAAAACCCTCAAATTTGACCCTCGAAGTAAAATCCTTCGAATTCAAATATCGAATTCGAAGGATTTACCGCAAATACTTTGATTGAACGATCTAATAAAAATCTTTACTTGGGGACAAACAGGCAATACAAATGATAGGAAATACTGAACATGCAGCATCCTAAAATTTGCCAAAAAATTGCTAAAATTGTTGGGCAGTGAGGTCTCAAAATACTCTGCAGGTTTTGTTAATGCAGTGGCGTGGATGATTTCTCAGACAAGCATAATCTCTAAGACTATAGTCATTTTAAGATTTATGGTTAATTTATTATATGTATCTGTACAGGTATGGGACCTGTTATGCAGAGTGCTCAGGATCTGGGATATTTTGGATAACAGATCTTTTCATCATTTGGATCTTCATACCTTGGGGCAAATTCACAAAAGCGCAAAGCGCTAATGCTAGCGCAAATTTGTCAGCGTGACTTTATTTTGTTACTTCGCCGATTTACTAATGGCGCTGGCGCAAATTCCCTAGCGGAGTGGACCTACTCTATCGCTACTTCGCACCCTTACGCCAGACGAAGTTGCGCTATGGCGAAGGGACATAAATATGCTAATTCACTAACTTTCGCATTTTACTGAATGTTACCTCTAACGCCAGACTTGCCTTCGCCATTAGGCGAAGTGCAATAGAGAAGATAGGGATTGCTTCAAAAAAACTTGAAACTTGAAAAGTCCCAAAAAACGCTGGCATCTTTTCCTTTTTTAAGGCTGATAGGCTGAAAAAGATCGTAAATTTTTTGGGGAGCACCCTACTTCCTCCCTACATTTCCTAACATATGGCACCTAAACTATGCAGTGGGCACATGTATAGGGCAAAATAACAACTCTATTTTATTTCATGAAGCTTTCCCAGGCTTGTGTAGTGTAATGTATTTGCTGCTACATATACGTCCATTGTACTTTAACTTGGCGCCGTATGCAAATAAGGCATCGCTAGCATAACTTCGCTTTGCTTGATGAATTAACGCTACCTTTCGCCTCCCTGATCGCAACTTCGGATTTTAGTGAATTAGAGGCACCCTGGCGAAGTGCGGTGAAGGCTGCGCTAGCGCAACTCTGCAGGTTAGTGAATTTGCCCCCTTAAGTCTACTAGAAAACATTATGTAAACATTAAGTAAACCCAATAGGCTGGTTTTGCCTCCAATAAGGATTAATTATATGTTAGTTTAGATCAAGCGCAAGGCATTGTTTTATTATTACATAGGAAAATGAAATTTGTTATTATTATTTGATTATAATGGAGTCTATGGAAACACTTGTGACGCACACTTAACTAAATTATTTATATCTGATTGGTGCGTATATCCCAAACTGCAGAGAGTCAGTCCGCCGCTTTGTATATATAGTCCAACTGGATCACACACAAATCCGTAAAACTACTAAATGCTAATTTTTACGGATTTGTGTGCAATTCAGTTGGAATATATATATATATATATATATATATATATATATATATATATATATATATATATATATATATATATATATATTTATATATATATATATATATATATATATATATATAGTGTAAAAAGTACACCTATTGTGAAATATAAGGATAGTATAAGTTCAGATCATGGAACTCCGAAGTTACTTCTAATATTTTCCAACAAGGAGTACTTTATTTATTATAATACACAAGCTTTAGTGAGTCATTTGACAAAAATGACATCACTACTCACCATTTATAACTGATGACATCACTAGTCACTGTTTATAAGGATATAATTTACAGGATATTCATGGCTTTTGTGTATTGTATATATGTATAAAATGTGAAAAAAGGAACTTAGACATCAACGTGTTTTGGTCCACTAGATGGTTTATTTGAGCTGTTTTTTTAACATCTTTGCTAGTGATGTGCGGACCTGCACGATACCCATGGGGCCCATGGGTTGTGAGGATTTTGGTTCCAGCTTCTGTTTTTATAGGTTCACCCTGTCCCGTTTGACATGGAGACATGGTTCTATAAATAGAGGGAGAATGTGGGTGCAGGTGGGTTTGGGTTGGGTGCGAGTTGAGTTTTTCTTAACCTGCACATCGCTTATCTATACAGCTATGTCTAGTTTGATGTTCTTGTCAAATTACATGATTTTGTGACGTCTTGTATATTAGTGTTTTAAATGCATAACAAAGAAAAAAGCAGGGCCGTTGGCACTCAACGGATCCACAGGGCCAGAAAAATTAGATTAAAAGAATAATTTTATTTATACAAAGTTTAAAAGTATATAAATCAACATCTCTATCCACCCTACGCGTTTCACACCTTTTCAGGGCGCTTAGTCATGGGCTCTAATGATCTTCACAGAATATGAGCATTTATACAGAAAACAACCAAAAAAATATAGGAAAAAATAGAACAAAAAGTCCTTAAAGAGACAGTGCCTCTCAATTTTTAAAGAGTTTAAATATAATAGAAAATTTTTAAAAAAACATTTGTCAACCCCAATTTTGCCCCCGGCATGTCTAAGGCTGGCTTCTTGGGAAAAAGGAGTACTGATAGTTTCATTTGTGCTCAAGCTCTGGAGAATGGAGTGTTGAAGCTGCTTACCCGTGTGGGCCCTGACCTTCCAGACTCCTTTCTAAATAGATTTAAATATAACCAACTTAACCACTAGTTGATGGCCCCACACCGGGAACAGTTGAGAAATACCCCCCCCCCCACCTTATTTGAATCTCTCTGTGTCTCACGGTCTCCTACCAGGCATCTGATATCTGTTCTGTATAGAGTCGCTGATCCACAGGATACCTCTGTACTGCCAAAATTCACTGAGGTGGGAAAGAGAACTACAATGCACAATGGAACAATGGCACTCATGCTTTACCCTAACCCATAAGTTTTCTATAGCTTGTAAATCTCAAGAAACTAACTTTAAAATTATTTCCAGATGGTACAAGTGTCCCGATATCCTCTATAAAATATATCCTCTAGTGACAGATCTCTGCTGGAGGTGCAATAACGAGATAGGTACTCCTTCACATATCTGGTGGTACTGCCCGCTCCTCTGACCCTTCTGGGCGGCTGTCTTTCAGACCATTTCCAAGCTAACGGGCCTGACATTACGGCCTGATCCCACTGTGGGCCTCCTTTCGATGCTTCCTGGCGCCCCCACTAGATACAAAAAAACCCTTATAGGTCACTGTCTTAATGCTGCCAGGGCGGTAATTCCTCGTCATTGGCGTTCCTCTTCCCCACCCACTGTCTCTGAGTGGTGGGAGGAAATGGGTTTTGTCATGAGAATGGAAGAATTACTGAGTTATACACACGGTTCACAAGATTCATTTGTAACTACTTGGTCGCCCTGGATTGTCATGTTGGAGTCCGAATCCCTTCCTACCACCTATTCGGACTAGGAGCACTCTGACCGTCTTACTATTAAATCCTAGGATTCTTTAAGTGACCCCACATTCTGAATGTGCCTTGCTGTTGTGTAAGGCACCACGGAGCAGCTGGACTTTTTCCTTTTTCTCTTTTCTTTTCTCTTTTCCTTGTTATTTCACTTTCTTCTTTTTGACTCCTTAGTTTTCTTTTTCTCTTTAATCATTGAAAATATTAGTGCAAAAGGCTTTTACATGGCTAGCTACTGTTCTCAATATTTCTGCATTGTTGACTACTGAAGTGTTTATTGGGTGATGTATAGATAATCGCTACTGTGTTACTCATTTCTCTGAATACTTTTTTATCTATACTATTTGGCAATATTGTGTTATTCGCACAGTTGATGTTTGTCTATTGTGAGACGTGTATGGTATCTCATTTTATCTTTCTGGACTTGTCCACCCACTTCATGCTGGTCGTCTACTTGTGAAATGCTTTTTGTAATGAAAAATAAAGAATATATATATATAAAAAAAAAAAAAACATTTGTCTTGATGTATGAAGATATGCAGAGAGGGAATGTAGTGAAAACAAGATTTAATATTTTTAAAAAGCAAGCAATGTATGCAAACACATAATGTTAAAGGAGAATGCACTTGAACATAAACCCAGTAATTTTATATATATATATATATATATATATATATATATATATATATATATATATATATATATATATATATATATATATATTGTGAGCAGGATCATATGAACAGACGGGTCTTGAACAGGGTAAAGTCCATTTATTGTTCACATATAAAGATACTGTGAGCAAAGCAGCATAAAATAAAATAAAACAAAATCCTTGCCCCACTTGGGCTCTAACTAATACACAGTTTCCCTCTCTACTACCGGTCCCCTAGTGGGATTCCCGGTCAAACAGTACAACTCCCCAGAGTCACAGTACCTTTGTAAAAATCCTTTCCCTTTGGGGAAAAATAAACAGCCGCTTCCAATGGCCACATTCAGCTCCCAGCTCTCCTCAGTTGTGTGTCTCAATCTTTCACTCTGAGCCCCAACCCTCTCTAGCAGCTAACTGATCTAGCCTGCTAATTATACCCCAGGTGAGACTTTCTAGGGGAATTAACCCACTCAGAACTGCTGTACATATCGGAGTAAGACATGAACCTAGGGGAAATATATCTCCCTTCACACTGTGTTCCAGTTACCGGTTCACAATATATATATATATATATATATATATATACGCATGTACATATACATGCACATACATATATAGATATATATATATCTATATATATATATATATCTATATATCTCTATATATATATAAATGTAAACAGCTTTTCAAGAATAGTAACATGTTACATCAAATTCGGAATTCATACCGCAAGGTATTCTAGTTTTGAGATTAAAGTTCCAATATACTTCTCTTCGAGACAAAATATTTGAGAGATCTCCTCCCCGGTTGTTGAGATAAACTTTTTCTATACCTTGGATACTGCAAAAGTTCAAATCTCCAGAGTTGCACAGATAAAAAATGCTTAGAAACATTAGTCTCTTTTTTGGTTTTTATATCAGAAATATGTTCTCAAATTCTTTCCTTCAATTGACGTGAGGTTTTGCCCGCATATTTACTCTGGCATTTTAGTCATGTAATTAGGTATATCACATTTTTTTGTATTGCAATTAATATATTGTTTGATTTTATGGATTTTGCTGTTTACATTGTCTGCAAAGGTATCACTTTTTTTCATGTATGAACATACTACACATCTCTTTTCTCTGCATATAAAATTTCCTTTTGTCACTAGCCAGGTAGTGTGCGATTCATTTTTGGTATTCACCATACTAAGGGAAAGCATTAGTTATTTAGATTGAGACCTTTTCTGGTAACAAACTTGCAGCCAGAATTTAAGACTTTGTTGAGTTTGTCATCTGTCTTTAAGATGGAGACATTTTCTTCAATTATACGTTTGATCAGAGGAAATTGTGGGCTGTATGTAAATATACACAACGGTTTGTCTACGGTTGATGCTTGCTTAAAAGTGCCTCGAGATGAACGTGTTTGTTTTTGGAGAAGGAAGTGTCTTGGGGTCATGAGTGCTTTTTTAAAAGCTTCTTTCAATAAACTCATATTGTATCCCCTGTGTAGTAACCTGTCTCTTAAATGACATGCTTCTGTCACAAAGGTACAGAAATCAGAGCATAATCTTCTAAGACGCAGGAATTGGCCTACTTGTATATTTTGTATTAAATGTTTAGGATGTGAGGAAGTGGCCCATAAGAGGGTATTTGCTGCACATTCTTTGCGGTATAGAGAGGTAGTCACATTGTTACTGTCATTTGATAGGCTAATATCTAGAAAACTAATCTTGTTGTCATGGTATTCATGAGTAAAACTTTTAGATTCGTTTGAGTTGGTGTATTCTATGAAGGTTGTTAGATCGCCCTTCCAGATGAAGAGCAAATCGTCAATGTAGCGTCCATAAAAATGAATCATTTGCCTGAATGGGTTGTAATCTCCGTATAGATACATATATTCCCACCATCCCATGTACAAGTTGGCATAGGATGGGGCAAATGTTGTTCCCATCATGGTGCCCTGTTTTTGTAGATAATATTGATTATCAAAAAGAAAAAAATTATGTGTTTGCAGAAATTCAATTGCTTCAAGTATAAAGTATAACCCATTTGAAGCATCGTGGTGGGAGCAAAATTTGCCCCATATTTATGATATAAAAACCCAAAAAGAGACTAATGTTTCTAAGCATTTTCATCTGTGCAACTCTGGAGATTTGAACTTTTGCAGTTTCCAAGGTATAGAAAAAGTTGATCTCAACAACCGGGGAGGTGCTCTATCAAAAATTCTGTCTCGAAGAGAAGTATATTGGAACTTTAATTTCAAAACTAAAATACCTTGCAGTATGAATTATGAATTTGATGTAACATGTTACTATTCTTGAAAAACTGTTTACATTCTCTTTATATTCAATACAATTTAATAATGTATACCAACTCTGATTGAATGGAGAAGAGTTTACACTTATACAGTATATATATATATATATATGTGTGTGTGTGTTTGCATGTATATGTACATGTGTACATGTGTATATTTTTTTGATTTGTTGTTTTCTGTATAAATGCTCATATCCTGTGAAGATCATTAGAGCCCATGACTAAGCGCCCTGAATGGGTGTGAAATGCGTACGGTGGATGGAGATGTAGATTTATATACTTTTAAACTTTGTATAAATGAAATTATTCTTTTAATCTAATTTTTCTGGTCTTGTGGATCCGTTGAGTGCCGAGGCCCTGCTTTTTTCTTTGTCGTGCCGCTCCCTGAAGCTAGGGGTCTGGGGCTGGTGCACCCGGACCACTTTCATTACTCGGTGAGTCATTTACAATTCTTTCTGGAGCACCTTGTCCTTTCCTAACTATCAAAATTTTAAATGCATAAACCTGTTTTGTGTAGAAATTAGTGATGGGCAAATCTGTCCCAAATAATTTACAAAACAGCGAAAAAATTTGCAAAACGGCCAAAATTTGAAAAACACATTAAAGTCAATGGGCGTCAAAATAATTCTGACGTGCGACAATTTTTATGCAAGTGACAATTTTGACAATTTTTTTTGTCCCTGCAGAATTTTGCCGGTGAATTTTCAACGTTGTTTAGCGAAAACATTTGCGGGTGTCGAACACGGAAATTTGCCGAGAATCCATGCCTGGCGAATTTCTTCGCTCATCACTAGTAGAAATATCATTTTAAAATGTTATGCAGACATGCAACATGAGGCATGCTTGATAGCTGCTTTGTTGCACACAAGAGTGTTTTCCAAACTTCTCAATCTGGTCTCCAGCGACATGAAATCCTAACGCTTGTGTCACTAGGCCTTGCTTCCAGCTAGATATATGTATATTGCAACAGAAAGTCTTAAGAAGGTAATAAGAAAGAATGTTGAGTCTGGGATAATGGTAGCTAAGATAAGGCTAGAACCGTATTTTAAGCCAGCAATATTAGTAATAAAATAATTATACAGTTACTACTTAATATCTCTTTTACAAATATAAAATGTATAAACATTACAAAATTAAAAAAAAATATATGATTCTGTGCTCCTGAAAGCAAATTAAAAGCAGAAACATTTTGCAACGATAGCTTCTACAGTCATTAAAAAGAACAGCAGCAATGTAGATATGCTGAACGCATCGTTCCTCCCATCGAACCTGTACGAGTTATTTTCACAGCACACGTTCATTATATTCGAACAACTTCATTCAATAAATGATTTCTTTAGGATTTATAAATTAAAGACCTGTCAAGTGGTTGAAGGTCTTGTTCTGTCATTATAGAAATGGTAGCATTTGAATATCTTATTTTGGAATAATAGAACATGACACTTTTTTTTTTTTAAACTGGATATAATTATTGCTCTTCTGCTAACCTTCTATTAAAATTACCTATTTGAAAGCAATGCATATTGTAACCTGCCATTGCTTTTGATTTGGAAAAAATATTCTGGTTTTTGGGACTAGTGATTAACACAGAACATATGAATTTTAGGACATTAAGAGGTGGTTTCTACAAGTGTACAGAGACACCTGGTACTTACTCCTATATATTGATAAATGAGTGTTGAATGAAACTGTTTCCAGCATTTAAGATTGTGTTTTGATTAATTATATAGAGTCAAAATAAAAAGAAATCACCACTATTGCTGGGTAATCTGAGAATAAAACTGAAACAATACCATGGAAGAATTACGCAATAACAGCGGCATATTTTACAGATCTTACACAGGGACGTAGCTTTCCATACCTTAACTGTTGCCCAAATAAACATTTTAGTGATAAGGAAACAAAAATCCCTCCTAGTCTACATTATAGAGTTATTGGTTTCTTTAGCTTGCTGTACTACTAGTGGCATAAATAGGTGTTACTGGACCCCATGGCAGATTCAGTTTAGAGCCCCAAAATTTAGAGCCTATTCTACCAAGATATATTGAAATAGCTCATTAATTAGGGCCTCGCTGTGCCTACTATACTCCTGGGCCCTCTTGCAACCATAGGGTCTGCTTTCTCTGTATTTATGTCCTGTATAGGATTTGAACATTTTATCCAGAAAGCTCTGAATTATGGAAAGGCCGTCTCCCATAGACACCATTTTATAAAAATAATCCACATTTTTCTCTGTAATAATAAAACAGTACCTTTTACATTATCCTAACTAAGATAGTATTCCTTATTGGAAACAGAACCAGCCTATTGGTTTTTTTTAATGTTCACATGATTCTTGAGTAGACCTAAGGTATGAAGATCCAAATTACAGAAAGATCCCTTATACGGCAAGCCCCAGGTCCCAAGCATTCTGGATAACAGGTCCCATACCTGTACTACTTTATGTTATGTAAATTTATGTAGTTATGAAAATGTTACTACTTTTCTAGTTCATTCTTGGATTCATAGAGGCTGTAAGTGATCTGGACATGACTTTGACTCTTTGTAAAATTACTAGACACCCTTTGCAATAAATCATTTATTTGGGTTGCTGGCAGCGATGATAGATAGATACACTATATAGATATCAATGTGTTTATGCTTCCTATTGAATTTAAAAGAGAGCAGCGTTCTGCTTTTAATCTGTTGTAACTGTATCCAAGATTTTTTTTCTTGATATATTTCCCAGAACACAGTACTGAATGTTATAAACCCATCTGTTTCTGCAGAAATAAACAGATAAAAGGATCGTACTGTGCAGCGAATAAGATAAGCAGGCTTTGCAAAACAAAATGCATGATAGAAATAGGTAAATGTAGAATTAGATTGATATAGAACTCTATAGTAATACATGCATATAGATATGTTTTCTTACTGAGAGATTAGAAAATTCGAATTCATTTCCATGAAAGTTGGTAAGCAGTGTAGTTCATTTATTTGTATTGGGTAGAGAAAATGAAATACTGATTGCAGTGTCTGTGTCTTACATGCTTTAAGGTTAATCACATATAACTTTATTAGCGTGTGTTTGTGCTTGCAAAGGTGTGTAAAGATTTGAATTTTTTCCCCCACATTCTTAGGAAGAATTGTCAAAGCAAACCCGCAAAGCACAGGTTGTTCTGCTAGTTTATTAATATGTTTAGTAATGCCAAGACAATTTTAGTCATTGGAGGAGTGGGAGTAACTCTCACCCAATAATCATATAAGCTAACACATAATATCTGCTTTTTAACTGTCTTATTGCTGTCCTCCTCCAGTAATGACTCACCCTCCCTCTTACATGCTGATCAGTACCAAGTATAAAACCATCCATATACCAACTGCTTCACTACAAGAAACACTTTCAGCTAATAACATTCTGGATTTATTCAGACTAGATCGTATTTTTTCTTTACTGATTTTACAGTTGGGAAATATCTGGTTAGAATGGACTGTCGTCTCTTTTGGAAAGCTTGGACATGGCAAGTAATGTATGTCTTTTATTTTGTTTGCTGGGGACGGTCAAATGGACAGCTTCATTACACTGTTGTAGAAGAATCAGACCCTGGAACATTAATAGGAAATGTAGCAAGGGATCTGGGATTGAATGTGGAGCATATTTCTGAAAGGAGATTGAGGCTAGGACCTGAAGAAAGCAAAAAGTATTTTGCTGTGAAACTGGAAATGGGTGATCTGCTTCTGAATGAAAAGATAGACAGAGAGACTCTGTGTGGTCCTGTTTCTAGCTGTTTGTTGCCTGTAGAGTTGATTATAGAAAAACCTCTGGAGTTGTTTCGCATAAGTATTGAGATTTTGGATATCAATGATAATTCACCTCATTTTGTTAATTCTGAGCGCCTAATCAAAATAGCAGAGCTGGCAGCTCCAGGATTGAGGTTTCCATTGGAGAATGCTATTGATCCAGATGTGGGGACCAATGCGGTTATCTCTTATAAGATGAGTCCAAGTCAGCATTTTGCATTGAGCGTCAAACAGCTGAAAGATGGCAAGCTATTTCCTGAATTAGTTTTGGAGCATCCACTTGATAGAGAGGAGATAGGAGAGCATCAGCTAATACTTACCGCTTTAGATGGAGGTCATCCACCTAGATCTGGCACAACTAAAATTACAATTCAAGTTTTGGATAACAATGACAACCCTCCAACCTTTGATCAAACTGTTTATAAGACAAGTTTATTGGAAAATATTCAGTGGGATACTTTGCTTATAAAATTGAATGCTACTGATCTGGATGATGGCTTAAACAGCGAAATTGAGTATTCTTTTGCGGATCATACGGCCAATGTGGTGGAAAGGTTATTTAGGCTAGACCCTATTAGTGGCGAAATACATGTTCAAGGAGAGATTGATTTTGAAGAATCAAGTTTTTATGAAATTTATATAAGAGCCAGAGACAAAGGTATACCTGTGATGGAAGGACATTGTGTTATCCAGGTGGAAATTGAAGACTCAAATGATAATGCTCCAGAGATTTTTGTAACTTCCTTGGAATATTCTGTTGCTGAAAACACGCCAGTTGGAACAGTTGTTGGATTGTTCAATATAATTGATCGAGATTCAGGCAAAAATGGGGAAGTCCAGTTACAGCTTTCAGCAGAACTTCCTTTTCAATTTCTCTCTCTTGAAAATCATTATTCTTTGATAACAAATGCTATTTTAGATAGGGAAACAATGCCTCAATATAATATACACTTTATCGCCTCGGATTTAGGTGTTCCTCCATTGTTCACTGAGAAAACACTTGTTCTTAATATATCAGATGTCAACGATAATGCACCATTGTTCTCACAGCCTTTTTTCTATGCATTTATACATGAGAATAACTTGCCTGGGATGTTGCTATGTAAAATATCTGCAACTGATATAGACGAGGGTACAAATGCCCTACTTACATTTTCTGTTATGGATTCTTATATAGCAGGTTCTCCAATATCTTCTTTTATTTATATAAATGAAAACAATGGTAATGTTTATGCTCAGCGCTCCTTTGACTATGAGCATATTCAACATTTAGAAATTCCAGTTTTTGTGGAGGATAGGGGCTCACCAATACTAAGAACAAATGCAACTATACATATATTTGTATTGGACCAAAATGATAATCATCCAACTATTCTCTATCCTGTGTGGACGAGAGAAACCACTGAGCATCAAAAAGTACCCCGTCATGTATCCATAGGTTATTTGGTGACCAAGATAACAGCTGTTGATGCAGATTCAGGCTACAATGCTTGGTTGACTTATAGTATACTTCAGGCAACTGATCCAACTCTATTTCAAATTTCGCCACATACAGGGGAAATAAGAGTTATGCGACATGTACTTGAGACTGACGAGAATACTAACACCATATTTGTCTTAGTTCGAGATAACGGGGAACCAGCTTTATCAAGCACAGCCGCTGTCATAGTATCTTTTGAAGAAGTTGTTCATGATGAAACTCCTAAATCACAAGATTTCCAGATATCTTCAAATGAACAATCAGATGTGACTTTATACTTAATCATATCTCTTGTTGCAATTATTATAGTGTCCCTGGTAACTTTTACTGTCTTGACCATCAAGTGTTTAAAAACAGAAAATGCGCCAACAATGTGTGAAAGTTTTCCTTGCCACCCAGAACCCAGTCTCCAGTTACATTCTGAAAGTACTTTAAAGTACATGGAAGTTAAGACAATACCACGTTCTTCGGTCCAAAGTTATAAAACCTGTTATTCGCCAGCTCTGGACAGAACAGATTTTACATTTTTGAGACCTTTGGATTTCCCTCAGCTAAAAGATATTCTAAATGATCCTGATTCATCTTTCTCTTTGAATGGGGATTTTGACGAACTGAACCAGGTGAGGAATCATGAAATAAGCGCTGGCTTATCTTATTTTACCCAGTTCATTTATCCTTTATTTGGTGTGGGGAAAGTAGAAATTGAATGTTGTGAGTATGCTTGATAGTCATGACCATAACCTGACAACTGAAATAATATGAGCCACTGATATGATTAAACATATTTATTCTCTTTTAATGCTGTAGAGGAAAACGGTCTGGGCTAACAGTACCTATTTAGTCAACTAAGGTCTCCAGAAAAAGTCTGAGAGTTGTAGTTTACAATTATACTCAATAACGCAAGGAGATTTAAGGGGCATATTTTTTAACATTCGAGTTGTGTTTTCCACAAAAATTTGAGTTTTTTGGGGGGTTTTTTATAAAAAACTCAAATTTTTCTAGATTTATAATACACCCACCCTGGAAATAGCTTGAATCTGAAAATACACCATCTAAAACCTGTCAAGGTCATATAGGAGTCAATGGCAGAGGTCCCTTGAATTCAAGGTTTTTTTCGCTGAAGACCCGATCAATTTGAATTTTCGGATTTCACAACTCAAACTCGCAGAATCAAGTGTTTTTTATTCAAGCTTTTTATTGAATAAGAAACCATACGAGTTGTGAGTTCATTCAAACTCTTTCGAGGTATAAAATATTCTAACATTCGACCTCTTATAAATAACCCCCTAAATGTTAACATTAGCAATTAATTCCTTATTGATTAAGTATTGACCAAAGGTTGGCAAATGTTTATCAATGATACTGGCGCACAAGTCACTCCAGTTATGTTACATGCTACTTGTGGGATTTTCAGTCAGGAACCTTTGGCTTAATATTGAGTCTTTTCTTAGACCTTAGTGTTCTCCTTTCAGTTGTACCCGGAGGGAGGTCTTCCATTTTTTTATTATATGTATTTATTTGGATTTCTATTATTTTATTTTTTTTGTCCTCTTTGCTTTTAAGGAAAATACAAGTTTAGGTTGGTGCTTTAGTTGTTTTGCCCACTGCTTAAAAGTGTATCCTTTCACGGGAATTGATATACTAATGTGAAAAAGCAGCAAGCAATACATAATAGAAGTTACCATTATTATGTCTTCTACATAAATACATAAATAAATAAGTAAATAAATAAATAATATGG
Source organism: Xenopus petersii (assembly GCA_038501925.1). NCBI lineage: Eukaryota > Metazoa > Chordata > Amphibia > Anura > Pipidae > Xenopus > Xenopus petersii. The sequence goes on along the minus strand of CM076676.1, from coordinate 30,571,594 downwards.
TTTGGAGTGTCTAGCTGCATGGTTTATCAGAACTGAAAAATTTTTTGGTATAACACAGATCATAACACCTAGTTGGCAATCAGGGTCGTGAAACAAGGTGAGAATCTTGCTCCAGGCAGCTAGTTACTGGAGGTGGCAAAAAGCTAGTGCAGTGAATGCAATAGTGCTCTCGGCATTAGCAAAGCGCCCCCCCTCTCCATCCCATCCAGTTTAAGGGCAGAGACACACAGAGAGATTCAGGGAGATTAGTCGCACAGTGAAAAATAGCCTCTTCTTTGGGCGACTAATCTCCCCGAATTCCTTTTCCCTGTCTAGAATCTAAATTGCATACAGGATGGCACTCGGAGCACTTAGTTTTCCTAAGTTGCCTGAAGTTGCCTCATGAGGCAACTTTGGGTGACTTTGGAAAATTAAGCGATCCGCCGGCGATTTAGATTCTTATCAGTGTGAAGGCAGTTCTGGGAGATTAGTCACCCGAATAAGAGGCGATTTGTCGCCGGGTGACTAAATCTCCCCGAATCTCCATGTGTGTCTCTGCCCTTAAGTGCAGAGTGGAAGAGGGAGGATGGCATTGGTGCTGCCTTAGGAGGCAGCAGCCCCAGAAATGCAATGTTCACAGAAATGCTGAGATGCTCCCATTTTTGCACACGCACTTAGCGATGTATTCTGGTCCGTAGGCACTGGACCTCTACCTGCATCGAGTCACTATCAGACCTCTTGGTGATGTCACTCTTGCCACGACCTGGAAATTCCATAGGATCGAGAAAAAGTTCAAATGTATAATCCAGTACCACCAACTTAATCCAAATTCCTTTTTTTTCTCTGTAAAGAATCACAGAGGTGCTTATTTACTAAAGTGAATATTTTTTTATCATCTAACTCCACCAATATTCCAAAATTTGCATCAATAACTAAGGTGTATTTAGTGATATTGTGTAGCTACGTAAAATCATAATTATGCCATTGCGAGCACATAACTCAGCTTTATCACATCAGTGTTTTTTCCACAGACTTCTCTGGAGAATTACCGACATAAAGGAATAATTTTTGTGGTATATTAGTATGGAGGATATAACATTAATATTGAGATGCTCATAATTGCGGTCATAATAAAATACATATTTTCTTTTCTTTGTGCCTTTGCAAAATATGGAAATGTTCCCCAGTGCGCAGTTAATACAGCGATATGTGACATATGTGCTTTTAAGTAAATTGCTGGTTCCATGGCACTTTAGTAAATATTACCTAGAAATTCTATACTCATTCCTAAGCTGCTGTTAGAGAAGGGTCTTGAAAGGGAAGGAAAACTTTTTTGGCTTGTGACAAATAATGCAGAATAACTTAAATGTCCATTGCAGAGAAAAAATCCCATTCTCAAACTTTTTTCTGGTACTAAACACTATGGGGCAAATTCACAACCAGCAGAGTTGCGGCAGCAATGGCTTCGCCACACCTCGTCTGGCTAATTTTCGCCAGCGCTCCCCAAATGACTAAAATGCGAAGTTGCGCTCAGCGAAGCGAAAGGTATCGAAGTTGCTCTAGCGAAAATTCGCCAGGCAAAGCGAAGTTACACTACCGAATGGGAATTTGCATACGGTGGGAACTTGAAGTTTGAATTGACATATATGTAACAGCAAATACATAAAACTATACAAGCCCAGGGAACCTTAATGAATGCAAATAGAGATGTTTTATTGCCCTACACATGTGCCCAAAGTATAGTTTATGTGCCATATGTTATGAAAAGTAGGGGTGGAAGCAGGGTACCCAAGAAAAATGTTTTCGTTCTTTTGCAGCCTATCACCCATGAAAATGGAAAAGACGCCAGCGTTTTTCAAAAATTTGATTCTTTTTTTTTAAAGTCCTATCTACTCTATTGCACTTCGCCAGCTCAGACCTGGCGAAGGCAAGTCTGGCATCAACTTCTTAGTGAATTTGCGTAGTACTGATCTTTAGCCCTGATGAAAATTCGCCTGGCGTTAGAGTGTGAAGTTGCGCTACAGTCTATCTCCTTCGCTAGCGTATTTTTGCCAGCGCCCATTAGTAAATAGGCAAAGTATTGGACTTACTTAACCACTTCGCAACTTAGTGAATTCCCCCCCATGGATATTGGAGCAATATTTACTAAAGTGTCATATGTCAATTTTGAGCAGTGGAGAAGGTGAGGGAAGGGATTTATAGGGAACAAATATACCAGCAAGGCTATAGTTGGTAAACTCAGTTGTAAGGAAAACATGCTATACCCAGTGTCCATGGCATGGCTGTACAATAATATGCTCAACACTATGCGCCACTCCCATGCTTCTAATACTTCACTGCCTGCTTTAATGGTATTATAGGGCCAAATAACATAACTGTATTACAATTAAAAATTTAGATGTTTATACATCAGGTTAGTATGCTGCCGTCATGGAACATGAGTAAATTAATATTTTAAATAGGCAGAAAGCAAACTATTGAGTTGCAAGCTAGTTTTAAAAAATGTTAAAGGGAAATGGTTGCTGTAATAAAAATCCACTAAACTGCAGTTATTGCATAATAATTCTATCATACTGGAAACAACTGAATCATGATGTTATGTGCAGTGCCTTGCAAATTGCTGAATTACAGTATGCTGTAATCTTTTTATAATGGAGAATGTTCCCCTTTAAATGACTTTAGTGCCTAAAAGAATATGGACATAGCGTGGGACGCAGGAAGTGAAGATTAGTGGAAGGATATGATCAGTAGAGAATTGGAGAAAAGAAGTGGTGAAGAAGTAATAGAGAGATCATAAAAGTTAAAGGACCTAAGAAAGGAAAGAGATAGTAACATAGTAACATAGTAAGTTAGGTTGAAAAAAGTCCATCAAGTTCATCCTTTTAACTCTATTTTAACCTGCCTAACTGCTAGTTGATCCAGATGAAGGCAAAAAAAAAAAAAAAAAAACATTTGAAGCCTCTCCAATTTGCCTCCTGACTCCAAAATCGGACTAGTCCCTGGATCAACTTGTAATATGAGCTATCTCCCATAACCTTGTATTCCCTCACTTGCTAAAAAGCCATCCAACCCCTTCTTAAAGCTATCTAATGTATCAGCCTGTACAACTGATTCAGGGAGAGAATTCCACATCTTCACAGCTCTCACTGTAAAAAATATTCTGAATATTTAGACGGAACCTCCAATCAGCAAGGGTGACCTCGAGTCAGCTGGAAAGACCTGGTAAATAAAGCATTAGAGATAAAGAGAAAGAGAAAACAATGTGTAAGTAAGTCGACTAGGGAAAGAACTGGTGAATGGCGAAGTAATTATAATTAGAGGATAATAATTATAAGTACAGTATATTTTCATGGCCTATGGTACCTGCAAATACAGTAATAACGTACAGGCTGCATTTTTTGCCATTATATATTTGTATGGTTTTTTGCAACTCTTTTTAGTTGTCATTGTCTAAATTCCCGATTGTGTTTCTATGATATATAAATATATATATATATATATATATATATATATATATATATATATATATATATATATATATATATATATATAGCAGTCCACGAGTAGTGAGTGCACACTGGGAACCATTCCGTGGGTTATTTAAAAAAACATCATTTTATTTAAGTTAATAAAAAAACAGGCCGACGTTTCGGTCCCCTTCTAGGACCTTTATCAAGACCTAGAAGGGGACTGGAACATCAGCCTGTTTTTTAATTAACTTAAATAAAATGATGTTTTTTTCAAATAACCTATTGGTTCCCAGTGTGCACTCACTACTCGTGGACTGCTATTGAAAACATTGGAGTAGCTGGTACGGAAGCTGGTGGGACCATACCACTCAGTGCAAGAAACTTCCAGAAATGGGACATTCAGGATATTCACAAGGTGCTACCGTAGCATGCCCTTTGTGGAAAGTCAATATTTTGCAATCCACCCCATACCTTACCTTGACACTTAGAAATAAAATAAAAATCCATGCACCTGGATGTTTTTGCTACTTTTTAGATGTTAGGTGTTCCTCTAGATGATAAACATTGCCCCTGGATGTAAAGTGTCCTGTCTCAACATATCCAATGCCATTGTCTGGATAAAAAGTGGTACTGCCTAAAAACTCAGGGTAGATCACATTAAGGATTCCTAGAAGTACTGTATATTATTTAGTTATGTTTTTTTCTGATCTATTTGTTATTAATCAACGTTATCTTAAAAAAGATTTTTTAAATCCACATGTCCACCTTTATTAAATTTTAAACATAACCAGTGTCACTGTCTGGATAAAAAGCGTTACTGCCTGAAAACTTAGGGTAGATCACTCTAGGGATTCCTAGAAGTAGATTCTTTAGTTATATTTTTTCTGATTTATCTGTTGTTATTTTAAAAACGATTTTTTACTCCAGATGTCCCATCTTTATTAAATTTAAACTATTTCATAAAAATACTTATTTAAGCCTCTAGCTTTAATAAAATTATTCTTAGTGGAATGACAAACAATTTATTTTATTTAAACTTACTAAAACCCTTCCTAAATATTGGATGAAGTTCACAGTATTGGCCAGCAGAGGGCAAGCATGTCATCCAATCATATCTTAAGCTACATTTGTAGATCTGCTCACATCATCCCTCCTCTTTCCTCCCCCTGGCTTTTGATTGCTCTCTCGTTTCTTTACTGACAAACAAAGGCGACCGCTTGATCTGATGAGAATCCCAATTGACTGGACACAATTTTACCTGTTTAAAGGATACTGTATATCTATAGAGTCATGGATCTATAAAAGGACCTATATCTGCCTAAAGGAAGGATTTAAGATATGGACAATCAAAGCTACCACAAGGCTTGGAAACGGCAAGTAATATTATTATTCCTTTACAGCTGGGGCTGGGTCTCTGGGCAGCTTCGCTATTCTATTGTCGAGGAAACAGAGCCCGAATCATTTGTTGGAAATGTAGCTCAAGATATGGGTTTAAACCAAGTAGCTACCTCTAAACGAAATTTACATCTGGGATCTGGAGAAACTAGGAGATATTTTTACCTGAACCGGGGAAATGGAACCTTGTATGTAAAAGAAAGGATCGACAGAGAAAGCATATGTAGAACCAGCACTAGTTGTTTATTACATATAGAGCTTGTTGCTGAAAATCCTGTGGAGCTCTTTAGCCTGGAAATTGAAATTCTGGACATAAATGATAATTCTCCAACCTTCTTAAAAGATGGTCACACAATACATATTACAGAATTATTAGAAGGTCCTGGGGCTCATTACCCTTTGGGACTAGCACAAGATTTAGATGTTGGTATCAATAGTGTAAATAAATATGTGATAAACCCAACCCCCTATTTTTCATTGTCTGTTAAAAATCGTAAAGATGGAGTACTTGTTCCTGAGCTGGTATTAGAAAAGGCTTTAGACAGAGAGGAAATAAAAGAGCATAGACTCATCCTCACTGCTATTGATGGTGGCGAGAAACCCAGATCAGGAACCTGTCATATAATAGTTACAGTTTTAGACATCAATGACAATGCACCGGTTTTTGAAAAGCCAAACTACAAAATATATTTACCTGAAAATCCTCCCCATGGGAAAGCCTTAATCCTATTAAATGCAACAGATTTGGATGAAGGTTTAAATGGAGAATTTGAATATTCTTTTGATGAACATAACTCAAATTCAGTAAGAGAATTGTTTGATTTAAATACAGAAACAGGGGAAATTTATGTTGTTGGCACGGTGGATTTCGAGGCATCTAATTTCTATGAACTATCAGTCAAAGCAAAAGACAAAGGAACTCCAGCCCTAGTTGGACGATGTTTTGTTCAAATTGAAGTTGAAGATGTCAATGATAATCCTCCAGAAATACATTATACCTCAGTGACAAATGAAGTGCCTGAAAATGCAGATGTAGGGACTGTTGTGGGATTTATTAGTGTTAAAGACAGAGATTCAGGTAAGAATAAAGAAATCCAGTTAAATATCATCCCTAACCTTCCATTTGAGGTCAAGCTCTTAAAAAATCATTACTCTTTAGTGACAAAAGAGCTTCTCGACAGAGAGAAAATGTCTCAATATACTGTTCACTTGGTTGCCACTGATTTGGGTTCTCCACCATTGCAAACTGAAACAATAATCATTCTCAATGTGTCTGACATTAATGATAATCCCCCTCGTTTTATCCATCCATATTACAATGCTTTCATAAAAGAAAATAATGATCCAGGTACCTTTTTGTGCCGAGTATCTGCAGCTGATCCTGATGAGGGAGTGAATTCAGAATTATTTTTTTCTTTAGTTGAACATCACATAGATGGCTCTTCTGTCTCTTCCTTTATTTATATTAACCCTACAACTGGTGATATCTATGCACAGCGTACCTTTGACTATGAGCACATTCAAGTTTTGGAAATTACTGTGAAAGCAGAAGATTCTGGATTTCCAAAATTATTTTCCAATGTATCAGTCGTTATTTTTATCTCTGATGCAAACGACAACTATCCCATTGTGCTGTATCCAGAGAAATCAAGAGAAATCATTTATCAAGAGAAAATTTCAAAATCTGCATCGATTGGTCATTTGGTAACAAAAGTATCGGCAGTGGACTCTGATTCTGGGCACAATGCCTGGCTACACTTCAGTTTCTTTGAAGATACAGATATGAGTTGTTTTCAAATATCTGCAAATACTGGGGAAATCCGAACCACAAAGAGCTTGCAAGAGACAGAAAATACAGAGCAGCGTCTTGTTATTTTGATTAGTGACCATGGGGAATCACCATTGACAACAACAACAACCATAATTGTTAATATAGTTGACAGCATTCTACAAGAGAGGCCTAAATCTCAGGTTTTTCTTACAAATTCTGAAAACACTTCAGACTTGACATTGTATCTAATTGTTTCTCTGGTGGCTATCAGCTTAGTTTCACTTATAACTTTTATCATCTTATTAGTAAAATGCTTAAAAAGAGGACTTTATGACACCAGAAGTGTCTGTTGTTTCCCAAATAGAACAGAATTTAAACAACCTGTAGATCAATATCAACCAACACTCTACCTGAACACAGATGGGACCTTAAAATACATGGAAGTGAGGATGGTTCCACCAGAAACTCAAGGGCAATGTTATCAAGCTTGTTTCCTCCCAGCAACAGAGACCATGAATGTCACAAATCCATTAACTTTTCCACAGTTAAAAGATATATTCAATGAAAATGCAGAATCCATTGAATCTAAATGTCCAAGTGACCAATCACAGGTGAGACATTGTTATTATGTATAGTATTTGCTCAGCATCTCCTGTTATCTATAAGACTGAAATGTTTTCTTCATATTAAATAATAATATTTTAGGTTTAATATAACAGACCAGAGTGACTCCAGTGGTCATTTCTTTGTAAATATGGGGCCTTTTTATTAAGACGTATAAACAATGGGAAATGAATATATCAGGGGCTCTGCTGTGTGATTTATTTATAAGGCATGTAATTGATGTGACCTAGACGTATAGTAGTATCTCCTTTAGTAGGGTTTTATAGTGCAAATATCTCTAGCAAATTGTGTGTATATATATATATATATATATATATATATATATATATATATATATATATATTATAGAGTGGAGCACTAGACCCAAAACGGATTACTGTATGCATTGTCCCACTGTCCAACTACCATGTGCAGAGGGTGCTGTATAACCAACAGAGGGCGCTGTGTGATATTGCCATCACTGTTAATCCTTCATATAACTAACAGAGGGTGCTCTGTGATATTGCAATCACTGTTAATATTTCATATAACCAACAGAGGGCGCACTGTTATTCTTTCATAAAACCAACAGAGGGTGCTGTGTGTATTGCAGTCTCTCCCCAAGCAAACTGTTGGTATAGGAATGATTAAAAGTGACTGCAATCTCAGCTACTGCCCACTGACTCGAGTATAAGCCGAGGTAGACTTTTTCAGCACATTTTGGATGCTGAAAAACTTGGCTTATACTCCACGGTAAGGTTGTTTTAGCTGCATGCACATTTTTTTATCGGTGTGCTATGGTTAAGTATAATTATATCTCATTTTGAAATATGCGTGAAATATTAGGGTGAATATTGTAATTAATATTATTGCATGGAAGGTGCAAATAAAGCATGTAGCACTAATATATTTTAGAGGTAATAAGCAAAAATGTAGCTTGCTTAAGTTTGTTGCTTCACCTTTTTATTCTAAGACAGTCAAAAAATCTGTACTGTGTTTCATTTCTTTGTAAATACGGGGCCTTTTTATTAAGACGTATAAACAATGGGAAATGAATATATCAGTAGGGATGGCGCGAACTGTTCGCCGGCGAACTTGTTCGCGCGAACATCGGGTGTTCGCGCTCGCCGGAAGTTCGCGAACGTCGCGCGACGTTCGCCATTTTGGGTTCGCCATTGTTGGCGCTTTTTTTTGCCCTCTCACCCCAGACCAGCAGGTACATGGCAGCCAATCAGGAAGCTCTCCCCTGGACCACTCCCCTTCCCTATAAAAACCGAAGCCCTGCAGCGTTTTTTCACTCTGCCTGTGTGTGCTGAAGAGATAGTGTAGGGAGAGAGCTGCTGCCTGTTAGTGATTTCAGGGACAGTTGAAAGTTTGCTGGCTAGTAATCGTTTTGATACTGCTCTGTTATTGGAGGGACAGAAGTCTGCAGGGGTTTGAGGGACATTTAAGCTTAGGTAGCTTTGCTGGCTAGTAATCTACCTTCTACTGCAGTGCTCTGTATGTAGCTGCAGTGGGCAGCTGTCCTGCTTCTGATCTCATCTGCTGACTGCTGCAATAACAGTAGTCCTTGTAAGGACTGCTTTTATTTATTTTTTTGTTCCAATACAGAGCAGTATCAAGCAGATTACTAGCCAGCAAACTTACTATCATCTGTCCCTGAAATCACTAACAGCTCTCCCCCTACACTATCTCTTCCAAGCACACACAGGCAGATTTTTCAGATACATTTTTGCCCTTGATCCCCCTCTGGCATGCCACTGTCCAGGTCGTTGCACCCTTTAAACAACTTTAAAATCATTTTTCTGGACAGAAATGTCTTTTTTAGATGTTAAAGTTCGCCTTCCCATTGAAGTCTATGGGGTTCGCGAACCGTTCGCGAACCGCTCGCATTTTTGCGCAAGTTCGCGAATATGTTCGCGAACTTTTTTTCCGACGTTCGCTACATCCCTATATATCAGGGGCTCTGCTGTGTGATTTATTTATAAGGCATGTAATTGATGTGACCTAGACGCATAGTAGTATCTCCTTTAGTAGGGTTTTATAGTGCAAATATCTATAGCAAATTGTGTGTATATATATGTATATATACAGTGTATATATATATATATATATGTATATATATATGTATATATATATATGTATATATATATATATGTATATATATATATATATATATATGTATATATATATATATGTATATATATATATGTATATATATATATATGTATATATATATATATATATATGTATATATATATATATGTATATATATATATGTATATATATATATGTATATATATATATATGTATATATATATATATATATATGTATATATATATATATGTATATATATATATATATATATATATGTATATGTATATATATATATATATATATATATATATATATATATATATATATATATGTATGTATATATATATATATATATATATATATATATATATATATATATTATAGAGTGGAGCACTAGACCCATCCAAGACTTAGTCCACTTCTGTGGACACATAATATATCATTCAAAAAAGTCCAGACAACACGTACAGTGTACAGTATTTGTGAAGCAAATTTGTATTTTACCAAATCAAGCAAACATGCAATGTTTCGGGCTCCTGCCCCTTTCTCAAGCATAATTAACACTAATGATATTAGATACTTTTTAAAGGCAAAAGACACACCCATCAAATGCATATGCAATAGCAAAACATGACCCAAATTATTTATATTGCTGGTTACATGATTTAAGACATACAGATTAACCATTTCTGTTCAGGCGTCTAAGGACAAGGTCATGTTTTACTATTGCATCATGTGATGGGTGTGTATAATAACAATATGACTAAGAACAAACGGGAATCTCTGAATGCTTTAATGAATGACAAAACTGTGATTTATAAGCCTGCAGATAAGGGGGGTGCGTTAGTAATTTTGGATAAGGAATGCTACATACAGGAGATTGAGTTAATTAAATGATGAGCACACTTATTCATGCCTAGCAAGGGATTCTACTAATGAGATTCTGATTCTGATAATGTCCTGTTATCAGCTGCTAGGGGTGATCAGTGAAGAGCTGAGGAATTATTTGGTCCAAGAATTTCCATGTATCCCAGTATTTTACACCGTGCCGAAGGTCCATAAAAACATATAATTTTTGCCTGAATGTCCTATTGTGGCGGGAATTAATTCCATTATTGCCACATTGGCAACTTTCTTGGATTAAGTGCTTGCTCCATTTGTACCCCTGGGATATTCCTATATTAAGTCTACATTTTTTATTTCAGGACACTTTCTTTCTTTAGGTACAAGGGACCGTGATGGGATTGAATGTCGCCCCTGACATATACCAACTTGTTTATAAATCATTTTAAAGCTATTATGTTTACATAAATTACCTTTTCGAAAAACATTGTCTTGTGGTGGCGCTATATCGAGGACTTGTTGGTATTGTGGATGGGCAACGTTGGATCCCTTCACTTTTTTCTAATTTTGGTTCTGTACACTACCACAATGAATTTTAAATGAAACAACTCAGATTCAGTTCAACTGCAGACTTTCAGCTTTAATTCAGTGGGTTGAACAAAAAGATTGCATAAAAATGTGAGGAACTAAAGCCTTTTTTTTAACACAATCACTTCATTTCAGGGACTCAAAAGTAATTGGACCATTGACTCAAAGGCTATTTCATGGACAGGTGTGGGCAATTCCTTCATTATGTCATTATCAATGAAGCAGATAAAAGCCCCGGTGTTGAATTAAGCAGAACAAACAACATGTGGTCAAAAGTTGAAAGTCTTCAGTTCAACTGCATCTGAGTTGTTTCATTTAAAATTCATTGTGGTAATGTACAGAACCAAAACCAGAAAAACATTGTCTCTGTCAAAAGATATATGGACCTAACTGTGTGTGTTGATATATATATCTCTCTCTCTATATATATATATATATATATATATATATATATATATATATATATATATATATATATATATATATATAGATATATCTATATATATATATTGCAAACAAGGAGTTCCATGACCATATAAAAGCACAATGCCAAAGGCTGAGTGCTCTTATACATAGTGGAACTCCAACTACTTATATTTATTTTTTATTCAGTGAAAATTACATTGAGCATTGGTTTTACCTAATGAAGTCACTATATATAAATGTATAGTTGTAGGGAATCCATGCAAAATCATTGCACTTTTCCCTGTAAGGGCAGAGAGCCTGTGTCTGTGTGCTGTAAGCTGTTACCTAGCAAACAGCTATTCAGTGCTGTAGGAAGTGACACAGCAGCTAAGGAGTGGCAGGCAGGAAAAGGAAGTCACAGAGATTGGCAAAAGAAGAAAGCCTGGCATAGAGAGCCGCATGGTGAACAGAGAAAGAGGCCAGAGAGCTGCTGGTGAGCCCAGAGAGCTGAGAGGCTGCACCAAAGGCATTCATTTGGATCGGGCTGGCACAGGGAAGCCACATACTGTGCCTGGAGAGACAGAGAGTGTGAAATGAATACAGACTGGAGGAACACACAGTGTCGGACTGGCCCGGTGGGACACCGGGAAAAAACCCGGTGGGCCCCGACCCTCGTGGGTCCCCGCCGGGCCAGACCCCCTCTAATAGTATAAAATTTTTTAAAAAGTTTCCGGCGATGCGCATCGCATCACCGCTTGCGCACCGAGAAGCGCCGCTCGCGCATGCGCATGGCGGCGTTCGAGCGGCGCAGTAGGGGGGCGGGGGGCCCTGGACCAGCAGTCCCGGTGGGCCCCGGGCCCCCCAGTCCGACCCTGGGAACAAACAGCAGGAGATTCCTATCTGAGCATACAAAGGGGCTGGTAATCACACTGTATGCCTGAATGTGCTGGATTCACCTAAAGAGAGCTCTAAAGTATCCAAATAGGATTTGTGAGTATCCTGTTTAAAGGAACAGTACCCTAAAGAGCGCTGAAGACAAACAGACTGTGTATTAAAGGACATTAAAGGACTTAACCTTTTTTCTTAGTTAGCTAGACAGATTGCGCTAGCAAGTTAGTTAGTGAGGCCCTATTGCCACCGGTTATGAGTTATGTATTAGGTGCCCATTTATTTTATATAAACCGTTATTTAGTTAAACCAGTAGTGTGTGTGTGTTATTACTGTATTCCTAGTGGGGCCAACCATAGGTGCATTCCCGGATCCCAGTAGGTGGAGGCACTGCGCTAGTAAGTACCAGGTACCCAGTCTCTCCCAATACCACTGCGGAGTGGCCCAGGTTTGCCCCGTATCATCAGGTAAGCGCCACACGTGGTGTGTAACACAGACAAAAGGGTGTAGAAAGGGTAACATAGTATAACCCCAATGGTTTTCTTTTCTTAACGTCTTCAAAATAACATAATACAGTGTAGGGAAGCAAAGTAATATTCAATTCCTATTTATCAAAAAATAAATTGGCTCTGGGAGTTTTTTGCTTTGAGAATTTTACAAGCTTTGCCTTTATACCATTTGATATATGTCCACCTGATTTTATATATAAGCTTGTTTTAGCTGCATACAAATTTTTTCATCGGTGTGCTACGGTTAAGTATAATTATATCTCACTTTGAAATATGCGTGAAATATTGGGGTGAATATTGTAATTAATATTATTGCATGGAAGGTGCAAATAAAGCATGTAGCGCTAATATATTTTAGAGGTAATAAGCAAAATGTAGCTTGCTTAAGTTTGTTGCTTCACCTTTTTATTCTAAGACAGTCAAAAAATCTGCACTATGTTTATCTGTATGTATTAATAGCGCATGCAATCAGATAATTCACTTTTATTATAGTACTTGGTATATTTTTGTTTGCTTTATTAGGCAGGCATAACTCCTGTATGGTTAAATATGTTTTTATTTGCTATTGGCAAGATTACATGTAGAATCTTTATAGAGAGGCTCATTAAAAAAAAAATATGGTTGCATATGGTCAACAGCATATTTTTATTGAAATGATTGGAAAGCAGCTGTGGGCAGGACATTTAATCTGATGCTTTTTCAATTTGTGCTGATCACTGAAAACAACAACTTAATAATGCCAGTATGCCTGCGAGGGTGCCAATATCACTGCACTGGCGAGGCAGTGAAGTTGTGGCTACTTCCTCACCAAAGTTTAAATAAAATATTTTGATATTCAAGTAATTGATTCCTGGTATGTTTCTTACTATCCCAATCACTTGCTGCCATGACATGTGTCTGATATTTATTTCTGATATAGCATAATCCTTGAGATATCTTGCCATTGGATTTTTTTCCTAATCTACATGTTTCCCAGTCCCTGCAGTCAGATCCTGATAATCTCACAGCCATGGTAATTCATCAAAATGTTTTTTGTTCAATAGACTTTACAGCACTTCAAGTGCTGAAAATACGAGCAAAATGACAACCTGATTGTCAGTTTTTGCATTGTAACCAATATAATTTCATGGAAAAAAAGCCTAAACAAGAAAAGATTCCCTTTCAAGGGATAAGTAACCTTTTAACTTTGTGCTGCAAAATAAATTTAGGTTTAGTTTATACATAATTTATACAATTCTAGGGAATGTGAAGAAATTAGTTATCCCTATTGTGAGGGAGTATAACCTATGCCCTGTGGGAGGGAGGTTTTCCCTAGTCTATAAAAGGGGAGGGAGCACATGGTACTGTTTCTTGAATCAACTCTATGAAATTAGGGAATTAGGTGGAGCACCTGAAGCAGGAGGCCTTAGAAAGTAAAAGCTAGACCCAAAGGTAAAGGTAGGCCTGATACCTTAGTGAATTTGAGAAAGGGACCCCTTTGAATAAGGGCTTTGAGATCACAGGTAACTCCTGTTATAGCACACCCTAGTAGTTGTGAGATAGGCAGTGTGAGCTAGTAAAAGAAGCTTTGATCACAACCAAAGAGATTGTAATGTGGTGAAGTTTCCTAGGTGACTTCCACTAGTTTGTGAGGGCTCAAGTGGGTAGGTGATATTAGTGGAATCCCTTGGAACACACTGTGAGATTGTGGGCAGACACAGAGAGAGGCACATTTATCAAGGGTCAAATTTCAAATTCATGTGAGTTTTTTTAAACTGCCATAAATTCGAAATTCGATTAGTCAAAATGTGTTAATAAAATTGCATTCCTTTAATTGGTGTGCATTAAGCAATATTCAGCCAGTCAAATTAATGGCTAGATATTTTGCATGAGCAATAAAACAGCTGGAAGTTACACATATTATACTATGAAAATAACTACTTTCTAACAGTATGATGGTCATGTTGTGTATATCATATTGAAAAAAATAACTTTGTACCCAATGCAAATAAAAGGATAAAAATTTTATAAGAATATAAGATTTGTAGTTTTAATTGCAGAGAGAGTTTTTTGAAATAATAGTTGAGAGAGGCAGACCTGTCATCCATTCTTACTGTAGAACCACTAAATCTTAAAAACTAGAATCAAAAATACGAGAAGAGTAGGAAATTTACTGCATAATATCACAGCAAGGACTAAAGATATGGACATCCTAAGCTGTTGAAAGGCTTGGAAATGGCAAATAGTACAGTGTATTCCTTTTTTCTATGTAGCTGATGCTCGGTCTCTGGGCAGATTCATTATTATATTGTTGATGAGTTAGAACCAGGATCTGTTGTTGGAAATACATCTCAAGATCTGGGGCTACATCTGGCTGATATCTTGAAATGAAGACTGTATTTAGGTTCTGATGGAAGCAGGAGATATTTTGCTGTAAACCAGGCAAATGGAGATTTAGTCACAAGAATATCTGTAGTGGATTTAGATTCTGGTCTCAATGCTTGGCTGCTATAAATAGCCTTATCAAAGATACTGATTTTACTTTATTTCAAGTATCTGCAAGTAATGGAGAACTAAGGACTATTATAGAGTTACAGGAGACAGATAAGAAAGAACAACGTATTGTTATAGTAATCAGTTACCACTGAGAACTACCTTTATTAACAACGGTCACCGTATATAGTATATTATGTTGAAGAAATCCTCAAATGTTGTGATTTTTTTTACATCGGAATTAACCCTTTATATACTAATATCACTTGTGGCCATCAGCTTAGATGGAACGTTAAAGTGCATGGAAGTGACAATGCTTCCAGCAGAGCCCCAGGGACATTGTTATAAAAATTGCCTCCAACTAACAATAGATAGTCCTGATATCAGCTTCATGAAACCAAAAGCATTTCGCTAATTTTTAGGAACCATTCAATGAAAATTAATGTCCTTCTGTAGTGCACCGCAATTCCAAATTTTGCCATGTTTGAATTTTTTCACTGAACTGCGGTGAACATTCACAGTGGGAAAATTTGATGGGAAAAAATGCCCATAAGAAAAAAACGACCATTGACTTAAATGTATTTGGAAAAAAAGTCGCCATAAGAAAAAACACCCATTGACTTAAATGCATTTAGAGAAAAAAACGCCCATTGACTTTAATGCATTTGGAGCGAGAAAATTGTCTAGATCGCAAAAATTGTCTTGAGTAAAAACACCTATTGACTTCAATGAGTTTCGCAAAATTTCGCCATGTTGCTCATCACTATTCTTCTGATATAAACCCAAACAAAGTGAGAATATATGGTTTTGAAATTTTAAAGTGTATTGTAGTATGTTGAATGTTGTAGTCTACACAAAAATATACTGGTTAATTCTTCTATACACTCAGATATTGTCTTAATTTCAATTCACTGTTAAGCCAAGCAATGGCACCTAACTATCGGTTATCAGTGTTGCTGCCTCTGCTTGCAGTTGTTCCCAGTAATCTTTATGATCACAATTATACATTCTCCCAGCACCCACTTTTCTTCACTTTGGAATTTTTGTCAGGACTTGGTGTGTTTTTTTGTAAGCTTTGGATTTTGTCCATTCTGGTTTTTCCATGTTTGATATAGTTTAGACTTCCAAGACCAACCTACAGAGATTCACTGGAAGTGATCAGTTTCACTAAAGTACCTATGTGTTGTTTTTTTGTTATAAGAATACACACAAATTCAGTTACAGGTTTAGGGAGATGTTCTGTAATTTTAAAAGTATTTCTGTATTGATTTTTTAAAACTGAATCTGTCTGTTTCTCTTCTGCATTAAAACACCAAGCTACTTTCTGTTGTAAGGAAATTGTGTCTAGGAAAGAGATGGATTACTTTTGTAACCTTGAAAATGACATTCGGATTTTTGCAAATATAAACAAGTGTAATTTTCCTGTTTTTTGATCAGAGAAGGTAATGTTAATATTCTCTAAATCAGTGTCTAAAATAATTTGCTATACATTAAACACTTTGCTAAACAATTGTGGCCATAATAAGTCAACTGTTGTATTTTTTTTGTAAATGATAAAACATTTAATATAATAATATTAATTGCTATAAGCTCTAGTTATGTAATTTAGTGCATACTTACACTTGATTGTGTGTGTGCCTGTTCATGTATTAGTGTTTGTCTGTGGGTGGAATATATATATATATATATATATATATATATATATATATATATATATATATATATATATATATATATATATATATCAAACAGTGCAACCCATTGGCAACCATTCTGCATTGCTTGTGTTATTACTTAGCTCAGGCACCCAGGTGAAACAACTGTCTATGGTGTGTGCCTTGTCTATGTACATATATATATATATATATATATATATATATATATATATATATATATATGGAAAAAGGCTCATCTGCTGGTCTCTGTGGTTGATAAATATATCATGTTAGTAGCTTTCTCTGAGACCTATAGAGGATGAAATGTAAAGCGACACCACAAAAATAAGTCTTATTTTAATACAAGAGCTCATTATTTTATGACATTCAGAGTTTAAAATGAAAATATTTATGTATTTAATAATGATTTGATTGGTATTCTTTAGTCAAATCTCTTATATCTTACTTCTTTTACTTAAAGTAGAAAAAGACCCCTTAAGACAACTGTGTATTAAATGCACCTGGGCCTTCCTTTTTTATTTTTATTTATTTTTTTCATTTTATACAAAAGCTTTCCTATTCTTGTATAAACAGAACATTTGCAAATAGACAACTGCCAGAAATAGAGCAAAGACAGTAACATGAGTATCAGGAAACAGATTTCTCATTAGAAATACAAACAGTATTGAAAATGTACTTGTTCCATAGTTCTCCTATTGGGATTCCAGAACAATCTGTATAGCACCAGTCTCTATTTTAGGCACACTTCCCATTCATAGGAATGAGCAGCAGCTACAGTAGGGGAATGGTATTTTGACCTTCTTCTGTGAAAAGGCAACAAAATTGTGTAGGTCTTCATAGAAATATAATATTCAAGTTAAAGATGTATTTTCTTCAGGAAGGTATTGTTCTAAATAATAATAACTGGTATTATTATATTTATACATCAAAAAGTTGAGCTGTTGTCTTTTTTAACCCAAATAAACAATGTAATTTTGTAACTAAATAGGCACAGCAGCTGAGGGCAATAATATTATATTTAAGAAAAATTCATGATTTTTTTCACGAAATGAAGTTAGCAGTATTGGCCAGCAGAGGGTGGACTTGTCATCCTTTCACTTCATTTCCTACATGAGCAATCTCCTCCTCCTGGCTCATTGAATCAGCCTCCCATTTTGCACAGACAACAAAGAATTGCTGCCGTTCAGTGGATATTTTCAAAGCTTTAATTGGGATATTTACCTTTTAATAACTGCAAGCTGAAATACATGCATGAGGGGTTGCACTAGCAAATATATCTGATGGTATCCAAAAGAAAGGACTTAAGATATGGACATCCAAAGCTCTGCAACGGCTTGGAAATGGCAAGTAGTGTATTCCTTTCTCCTTTGTAGCTGGGGCTGGGTTTCTGGGCAGATTATTTTTTCTGTTGGTGAAGAGACGGAGCAAGGATCGCTTGTGGGAAATGTAGCTCAGGTTTTAGGGATAAACCTGGTAGATATATCTAAAAGGAGACTGCATTTAGGGTCTGAGAGAAATAGGAAACATTTTGCTCTAAATCCAGCAAATGGAGATCTTACAGTAAAAGAAAGGATAGACAGAGAGAGCCTTTGTGGATCCAGCTCTGCTTGTGTATTACCTATTGAAATTGTTGCTGAAAATCCATTGGAACTTTATAGTCTGGAAATTGAAATCATAGATATAAATGATAATTCACCAACCTTCTCTGTTAGTGAACACATTATTAATATAACAGAGTTACTATCAAACCCTGGTGTTCGATTTCCTTTAGAGATTGCATATGATCCAGATGTTGGTAAAAATGGCATTAGCCAATATAAAATAAATCCAACCCCACATTTTTCATTGTCTGTGAAGAATCGAAAGGATGGGACTCTTATCCCTGAGCTGGTATTAGAGACAGTTCTTGATAGAGAAGAAAAAGGAGAGCATAGACTCGTTTTAACAGCTCTGGATGGTGGTGAACCTCCCAGATCAGGATCTTGTCACATTACAGTAAATGTTTTGGATATCAATGACAACCCTCCAGTATTTGATAAATCAAATTATAAGATAAAACTACTAGAAAATCCCAAATTAAATACAGTATTAACAACATTAAATGCTACAGATCTGGATGAGGGAAGAAATGGAGAAATAGAATATTACTTTGACAGTCATACCTCAGACTCTGCAAAGGCATTATTTAATTTAAATTCAAACACAGGAGAAATTTGTATTAAAGGCATAGTGGATTATGAAGAATCAAATTTTCATGAACTATCAATTCGAGCTAAGGATAAAGGAGTTCCTAAAATGGAAGGACAATGTTTACTTCAAGTAGAGGTTGAAGATGCAAATGATAATCCTCCTGAAATAATTCTGACGTCTACGTCAACTGATGTCCCTGAAAATGCAGCATTAGAAACTGCTGTGGCTTTTTTTACAGTGAAAGACAAAGATTCTGGGAAAAATGGAGAGGTGACATTAACACTTTCTCCAAATCTGCCTTTTAAAATAAAACCTTTGAAAAATCACTATTCGTTGGTCACAGATCAATTGCTGGACAGAGAGAAGATCTCTCAATATGTCATCCAAATGACTGCAAAGGATTTGGGTTCCCCTACTTTGCAGACGCACGTTACATTTAGCCTAAATATATCTGACATTAATGATAATCCCCCACTTTTCATGCAAGCTAGTTATGATGCTATTTTACATGAAAATAAAGAACCTGGTAGTTTTTTATGTGCAGTTTCTGCATTTGATTCAGATGAGGGAATTAATGCCGAATTAACATATTCTATAGTGAATAGTAATATAGATGTTTTTTCTGTATCTTCACTTGTTTATATTGACCCTAAAAATGGTAATGTCTATTCCCAGCGTGCCTTCGACTATGAAAATATTCAGGTTTTTAAAATTACTGTAAGAGTAGAAGACTCGGGCTCTCCAAAATTATTTTCCAATGCCACTGTGTCTATATTTATATTGGATGTTAATGATAACTATCCAACTCTATTATACCCAAAATATACAAGAGAGCTAATCATAGATGAAAGAATTCCAAACTCTGCTTCCCCTGGTTATTTAGTCACAAAGCTCTCAGCAGTGGATTTAGA
This sequence comes from Xenopus petersii, assembly GCA_038501925.1. Taxonomy (NCBI): domain Eukaryota; kingdom Metazoa; phylum Chordata; class Amphibia; order Anura; family Pipidae; genus Xenopus; species Xenopus petersii. The sequence continues at coordinate 30,551,796 of CM076676.1, read as the reverse complement.
TTCAGGTCACAATGCCTGGTTACTCTTTAGTCTCGTTGATGATACCGATACCACTTTATTTAAAGTATCTGCACACACTGGGGAACTTAGAACCATTAGAGAATTGCAAGAAACAGATTATAAAGTGCAACGTCTTGTCACTTCAATCAGTGACCATGGGGAACCCCCTTTGTCAACAACAGTCATCATACTTGTCAATGTAATTGAGAACACTGAAGAAAAAAACCCTAAACCTCAAGAATTTCTTACCAATTCGAAACCTGCTTCAGACCTGACCCTTTATCTGATCGTTTCTCTGGTGGCTATAAGCTTAGTTTCCCTTATTACCTTCATAATATTAATAGTCAAATGTCTAAACAAAGCAACTTATGGCAACAGTAGTGTTTGCTGTTTTACCAGCAGATCTTATTCAGATCAGTATGCAGATCAGTATAAACCAACACTTTACCTGAACACAGATGGAACCTTAAAATACATGGAAGTGCGGATGGTTCCCACAGATCCTCAGGGACAATGTTATCAAAACTGTTTTCAGACAGCAGCAGAAACACCTAATGTCAGCATAATGAAGGCACAACATTTTCCTCAATTAAATGACTCTGTCAATGAAAATAAAGGGTGTGTAGACACAAACTGTCTAAATGACACACAACAGGTGAGTGTTTTTGTTTATTCATTAATTTTGTAATACTGAGAAAGATAATTTATATGGTAGATCTTTTTTCTGATTATTGTGTGTCTTGGGAGATACGCTTCGTGATGATATTAATATGTGTAATATTTATGCAATGAATAGCTTTTCATATGATTTCTATGATATACAGTAATTTATGAAATCTTAGATGCTAAACAACTTTGGCTGATGTACAGTATGTCGACTGCAGTATTTATTTTATTTTTTTGCGTCCCAAAGTGTTTAACAGTAGCTTTCTATATGAATACTCATACAGTGTAAGAAAATGTCAAAAATGTGGATCACTTCCAATGTAAATTTTACAGATTAACTGACGTAATGTGTACAGTATATGCTGTAGAATACAAAAAAGGATTCAACACAAACTACGCAGAAGCATTTAAACTTCAATTGTACAATATTTGTTTCTTATTTATCTTTTTATTTTCCAAATAGTTTGACTTGCTTTACATATTCCATTCATATATACAGTACAATGATAATTGTGCAAATCAGGGTGTGTTAGACTGAATCATTTACCTGACCGTTCGTAGAAATATATATAATTTGTTGCATGTCTTATAGATGATTCTTTTGGTCTCCTATTAGCTGCCAAGGGGCCCAAATGATTGGAAGTATATGCCAGATTTATACCTTATATTAATGTCTACCTTTTTGAATCTCTGCTAACTTACACCAACTTACACTTAATATTTCTTTTTGAATTTGTTGCAATGGCTAATTTGTGGGCTGTGAAGTTTTGATCAGTTACCTTTGGTAGATTTGGGGAATGGTTTAATTGTTAAAGTAAGTTGGGGTGTTGATCTTTTGATAAAACTGTGTGAATTACACATGCAAGAATGGTTTGTATCTTATATTTTATATTATACTATAATGGTTACACTATGGACCAGGTACAAAACTCATGTTGTAAAAGGTATACTGTCCCTTTACATATTGCTCTTAAATTTGAATGCCAGTCAACTTAAATGCCACAGATTTGGATGCGAGCACAAATTTAGAAATAGAATATTATTTTGATTCAGAGTCTGCAAAGGAATTATTTCATTTAAATTCACAAACTGGGGACATTTACATTAAAGGATTAGTGGATTTTGACGCATCAAATTCTTATGAACTATCAATCACAGCAAATGATAAAGGAGTTTCATAACTGGAAGGACGCTGCCTATTTTCGGTGAAAATAAAAGATGAAAATGATAATCCCCCTGAAATAAACCTGATATTCATTTCCGCAGAGATTCCTGAAAATGCAGCTTGAAAAACGACAGTAGCTTTTTTTACAATGAGGGACAAAGATTCTGGGAAAAATGGAGAGGAGAAATTAATACTTTCCCCTCATCTGCCATTCAAAATAAAACCACTTTGGTCACAGACAGACCTCTAGACAGAGAGGAAATTTCCCAGTATACCATCCAAATCGTTGCTATGGATTTGGGTTCTCTTTTGCAGACACAAAGTATATTTGCATTAAATGTTTCTGACATTAATGATAATACTCCAATGTTTGTGCAAACTCATTATGAAGCTTTTATCAAATAAAATAATGAACCTGGTAGCCATTTGTGCACAGTTAGTACATTTGATTCAGATGAGAGAGTTAATGCACAGTTAGTATACTCTGGTCTGCTTCTCTTGATTATTTAGTCACAAGAATATCTGTAGTGGATTTAGATTCTGGTCTCAATGCTTGGCTGCTATATATAGCCTCATCAAAGATACTGATTCAACTTTATTTTAAGTATCTACAAGTAAAGGAGAACTAAGGACCATTAGAGAGTTACAGGATAAGACGTATTGTTATAGTAATCAGTTACCACTGAGAACTACCTTTATCAACAACAGTTACCATATTTGTAAATATAGTAGATTATGTTGAAAAAATTCTCAAATCTTGTGATTTTTTTTTACATTGGAATTAACCCTTTATCTAATAATATCACTTGTGGCCATCAGCTTAGTTTCCCTTGTTACATTCATCATATTATTTGTCAAAAGTTTGAAAAGAGAAAACTATGACAGCAGCAGCAGTGTCTGTTGTTTCATAACCAGAACCCATTCAAATCAGAATGCAGACCAATATAAACCAACACTTTACCTGAACACAGATGGAAGTGCATGGAAGTAACAATGCTTCTTGCAGAGCCCCAGGGACATTGTTATCAAACTTGCCTCCAACCAGCAATAGATAGTCCTGATATCAGCTTCATGAAACCACAGCATTTTGCTCATCTTTAAGAATCAGTCAATGAAAATGAAAGTTCTTCTGCAGTGATGAGCGAATTTATTTGTTGTGCGTAAAAACGCCCATTGACTTACATGAGTTTCACAAAATTTCACCATTTCGCAAATTACTATTCTTCTGCTAGAAACCCAAACCAAGTGAGTAAATATGGCTTTGAAATTTTTAAGTGTATTACATTATGTTGAATGTGCTAGTCTACACAAAAATATATTGGGTAATTCTTCTATATACTCTCAGATATTGCCTTAATTTCAAGTCACTGTGAAGCCAAGCAATGGCACCTAACCATTGGATCTCAGTGTTGCTGCCTCTGCTCGCAGTTGTTCCTAGTGATCTTTATGATCACATTTATACATTCTCCCAGCACGCACTTTTCTTCACTTTGGAATCTTTGTCACGACTTGGTGTAGTTCTTTTGTAAGCTTCGGATTTTGTACTTACAGTGAAATTCTGTTTTTACCATGTGTGATATAGTTTAGACTTCCAAGGTCACCCTCCTGAGATTCCCTGGAAGTGATCAGTGTCAATAAAGAACCTCTGACAGATCAAGGGGCAGATTTATCAAGAGTCGAATTGTGAATTTGAAAAACTTCAAAATTCAAATTCAAAAAGACCAACCAAAAGTAAACGTCCATTTTCGATCAAATAGGTCCATGTCCACCAATTGACTCCAAATAGGTTCTAGGAGGTTCCCCATAGGCTAAACCAGCAATTTGGCAGGTTTTAGATCGCAAATGGTTGAAGTCTAATTTTTAAAGAGACAGTACATGATAAATTTCAAAACTTATTATCAAATTTTTTTCAAATTTGAATCAAATTTGGACTATTCCCTAGTCGAGAATACACAAAAATGAGATCAAAATTCGAATTTTTTTAATCTAAGTTTTTTTAATTTTAATTTTCACTTCAACCTTTGATCTGCCCCTAAGTGTTGTATTTTTGTTTTAAGAATGCACACAAATTCAGTTACAGGCTGGGTTTAGGGAGATGTTCTGTAATTTTAAAAGTATTTATTGATTTATTGATTTTTTAAAACTGGATCTGTCTGTTTATCTGAATTGAAACACCAAGCTACTTTCTGTTGTAAGGAAATTGTGTGTAGGAAAAAGCTGGTTTATGGTACTTTTGCAACCTTAAAATGACATTCACGTTAAAAAATTAGGAGTATTGTAAGTATAAACAAGTGTAATTTTCCTGTTTTTTGATTGATCAGAGAAGGTAATGGTAATAGGCAAATGCACGGAGCTTGTCAGGTTAAATGGGAGACCTAAAATTAATTGCATGCTCTAAAAATTATGATATAATTGGGATCACTGAGACCTGGTGGGATGAAACATGTGACTGGACTGTGAATTTAAAAAGTTACACCTTTTTAGGAGGGACAGAGGGATTAAAAAGGGTGGAGGAGTGTGTTTGAATGTAAAGCCTGAATTAAAGCCATGCGCTAAAGAAATAACCATAGCTGGCACTGGTGAGGGTGTAGAATCCCTCTGGGTAGAGATTTTGACTGGGCAAAAGGTTAGAAAATGAATTATCATTGGTGTATGCTATAAACCACCTTGTATACGTGTCGAGTATGAAGCCCAGCTACTCTTGCAGATACAAGCGGCTTCACAGCTGGGTCAAGTTGTTGCTATGGGTGACTTCAATTATCCAGACATTGACTGGGGTAATGGGGTGGCCAAGACAGAAAAAGCTAGTAGGTTTGTAAATATGCTGAATGACAACTTTTTATTCCAGCTCCTAAGAACCTACTAGGAATAACTTACTTTTGGACCTTGTAATAACTAATAATACTGAACTCATCTCTAACATTTGTGTGGGTGAGCATTTACGGAATAGGGATCATAACATGGTCTCCTTTGAGATTCTGTTGCAGAAGCAATTCTATAAGGGAGTAACTAAAACACTAAATTTCAGACGTGCAAACTTTGACAGTATAAGGGCATCTCTGCAACATATTAAGTGAGAAATGCTTTTCACAGGGTTAAACACAGAACAAAAATGGGAAGTCCTTAAAATGATGCTTAATAAATATACTTGTCAGTATATTCCCCTTGTAAGCAAGGAACGTCATTGCAAAACAAAACCTTTTTAGATATGGGTATATATAATTTATATGAAAGTGTGGAGGGGTGTGTGTATGGATGCTGGGTTTTCATTTGGAGGGGTTGAATTTGAACTTTTTTCAAACCGATTTAACTATGTAACTGTAACTATGTAATAATTTGCTATACAGTAAACACTTTGCTATACTATTGTGAACCATCTTGTCATAATACTGTAAGTCAACGGTTGTATTTGTTGTAAATGGTAAAACGGGTGATATTTATTCCTATGTGCTCTAGTTCTTCTTGTCTATGGGTGGAATATATATTTATATATCATGTTAGCAGCTTTCTCTGAGACATATGGAGGATGAAATGTAAAGTGACACCATAAAAATATGTCTTATTTTAATACAAGAGCTCATTATTTTATGACATTCATGGTTTAAAATTAAAATATTTATGTATTTAATAATGATTTGATTGGTATTATTCAGCCAAATCTCTTACTCTAAATGTACATGGGCCTTCCTTTTTTATTTTATATATTTTTTCATTTTCTTTAAAAGCTTTCCTATTCTTGTGTCAACGTAGAACATTTGCATATGAACATCTGCCAGAAATAGAGCAGCGACAGTAACATGAGTATCAGGAAATAGATTTCTCCATAGAAATACAAATAGTACTGATGATGTAATTGTTCCATATTTCTCCTATTGGCATTCCAGAACAATCTTTGCTGTACAGCACAAGCCTCTAATATAGGCACACCACTCATTCATAGGAAGGAGCAGCAGCTACAGTTGGGGAATGGTATTTTGTCCTTCTCCTGTGAGAAGGCAACACAATTGTCTGTGTAGGCCTTCATATAAATATAATAATATAAATATAATATTCAGGCTAAGGATGTATTTTCTTCAGGAAGTTAGTGTTCTAAATAATAATGACTGGTATTATTATTATTATTATTATTATTATTATACATCAAAGACTTGAACTGTTATTTTTTAACCCAAATAAACAATGTAATTGTGTAATTAAATAGGCACAGTAGCTGAAGGCCATAATATAATATTTAAGAGAAATTCACGATTTTATTTACAAAATGAAGTTAGCAATATTGGCCAGCAGAGGGTGGACTTGTCATCCTTTCACTTCATTTCCTACATAAGCAATCTCCTCCTCCTGGCTCATTTAATCAGCCTCCCATTTTGCACAGACAACAAAGAATTGCTGCCGTTCACTGGATATGTTCAAAGCTTTACCTGGGATATTTACCTTTTAATAACTGCAAGCTGAAATACATGCATGAGGGGTTGCACTAGCAAATATATCTGATGGTATCCAAAAGAAAGGACTTTAGATATGGACATCCAAAGCTCTGCAACGGCTTGGAAATGGCAAGTAGTGTATTCCTTTCTCCTTTGTAGCTGGGGCTGGGTTTCTGGGCAGATTGCTTTTTCTGTTGGTGAAGAGACGGAGCCTGGGTCAGTTGTGGGAAATGTAGCACAGATTCTGGTAATAAACCCAGCAGATATTTCAAAAAGGAGACTGCATTTAGGATCTGAGAGAAGTCGGGGACATTTTTCTCTGAATCCAGCAAATGGAGATCTAACAGTAAAAGAAAGAATAGACAGAGAGAGCCTTTGTGGATCCAGCTCTACTTGTGTATTACCTATTGAGATTGTTGCTGAAAATCCTTTGGAACTTTATAGTCTGGAAATTGAAATCATAGATATAAATGATAATTCTCCAATCTTTTCTGTTAGTGATCACATCATAAAAATAACAGAGTTATTGACAAACCCTGGTGTTCGATTCCCTTTAGAAATTGCACATGATCCAGATGTAGGTAAAAATGGAATAAACCAGTATAAATTAAGTCCAACCCCTTATTTTTCATTGTCTTTGAAGAGTCGAATGGATGGGACTCTTATCCCTGAGCTGGTATTAGAAACAGTTCTTGATAGAGAAGAAAAAGAAGAGCATATGCTCATTTTAACAGCTCTGGATGGCGGTGAACCACCCAGATCAGGATCTTGTCACATTACTGTAAATGTTTTGGATATCAATGACAATCCTCCTGTATTTGAGAAATCAAATTTCAAGGTAAAACTATTAGAAAATCCCAAATTAAATACAGTATTAACAACATTAAATGCTACAGATCTGGATGAAGGACGAAATGGAGAAATAGAATATTACTTTGACAGCCATACCTCAGAGTCTGCAAAGGAATTATTTTATTTAGATTCAAAAACAGGGGAAATTTATATAAAAGGCATAGTGGATTATGAAGAATCCCATTTTCATGAACTATCAATTCGAGCTAAGGATAAAGGAGTCCCAGAAATGGAAGGACAATGTCTGCTGCAAGTGGTGGTTGAAGATGCAAATGATAATCCTCCTGAAATAATTCTGACATCTACTTCAACTGATGTCCCTGAAAATGCAGCATTAGAAACTGCTGTGGCTTTTTTTACAGTGAAAGACAAAGATTCTGGGAAAAATGGAGAGGTGATATTAACACTTTCTCCGGATCTGCCTTTTAAAATAAAACCTTTGAAAAATCACTATTCGTTGGTCACAGATCAATTGCTGGACAGAGAGAAGATCTCTCAATATGTCATCCAAATGACTGCAAAGGATTTGGGTTCCCCTACTTTGCAGACGCAAGTTACATTTAGCCTAAATATATCTGACATTAATGATAATCCCCCACTTTTCCTGCAAGCTAGTTATGATGCTGTTTTACATGAAAATAAAGAACCTGGCAGTTTTTTATGTGTGGTTTCTGCATTTGATTCAGATGAGGGAGTTAATTCCGAATTAAAATATTCTATAGTGAATAGTAATATAGATGTTTTTTCTGTATCTTCACTTGTTTATATTGACCCTAAAAATGGTAATGTCTATTCCCAGCGTGCCTTCGACTATGAAAATATTCAGGTTTTTAAAATTACTGTAAGAGTAGAAGACTCGGGCTCTCCAAAATTATTTTCCAATGCCACTGTGTCTATATTTATATTAGATGTTAATGATAACTATCCAACTCTATTATACCCAAAGTATACAAGAGAGCTAATCATAGATGAAAGAATTCCAAACTCTGCTTCCCCTGGTTATTTAGTGACAAAGCTCTCAGCAGTGGATTTAGATTCAGGTCACAATGCCTGGTTACTCTTTAGTCTCGTTGATGATACAGATACCACTTTATTTAAAGTATCTGCACACACTGGGGAAATTAGAACCATTAGAGAATTGCAAGAAACGGATTATAAAGAGCAACGTCTTGTCACTTCAATCAGTGACCATGGGGAACCCCCTTTGTCAACAACAGTCATCATACTTGTCAATGTAATTGAGAACACTGAAGAAAAAAATCCTAAACCTCAAGACTTTCTTACCAATTCGAAACCTGCTTCAGACCTGACCCTTTATCTGATCGTTTCTCTGGTGGCTATAAGCTTAGTTTCCCTTATTACCTTCATAATATTAATAGTCAAATGTCTAAACAAAGCAACTTATGGCAACAGTAGTGTTTGCTGTTTTACAAGCAGATCCTATTCAGATCAGTATGCAGATCAGTATAAACCAACACTTTACCTGAACACAGATGGAACCTTAAAATACATGGAAGTGCGGATGGTTCCCACAGATCCTCAGGGACAATGTTATCAAAACTGTTTTCAGACAGCAGCAGAAACACCTAATGTCAGCATAATGAAGGCACAACATTTTCCACAATTAAATGACTCTGTCAATGAAAATAAAGGGTGTGTTGACACAAACTGTCTAAATGACACACAACAGGTGAGTGTTTTTGTTTATTCATTAATTTTGTAATACTGAGAAAGATAATTTATATGGTAGATCTTTTTTTTGATGATTGTGTGTCTTGGGAGATACTCTTTGTGATGATATAAATTAATATGTGTAATATTTATGCAATGAAAAGCTTTTCATATGTAACATGATATTTTTTGTATGATTTCTATGATATATAGTAATTTATGAAATCTTAGATGCTAAACAACTTTGGCTGATGTACAGTATGTCCACTGCAGTATTTTTTCTTTTTTTGCGTCCCAAAGTGTTTAACAGTAGCATTCTATATGAATACTCATACAGTGTAAAAAAATGTCAAAAATGTGGCTCACTTCCCATATAAATTTTACAGATTAACTGACGTAATGTGTACAGTATATGCTGTAGAATACAAAAAAGGATTCAACACAAACTACTTAGAAGCATTTAAACTTCAATTGTACAATATTTGCTTCTTATTTATCTTCTTATTTTCCAAATAGTTTGACTTGCTTTACATATACCATTTATATATACAGTACAAGGATAATTGTGCAAATCAGGGTGTGTTAGACTGAATCATTTACCTGACCGTTCGTAGAAATATATATAATTTGTTGAATGTCTTATAGATGATTCTTTTGGGCTCCTATTAGCTGCCAAAGGGCCCAAATGATTGGAAGTATATGCCAGATTTATACCTCATATTAATGTCTACCTTTTTGAATCTCTGCTAAGTTACACCAACTTACACTTAATATTTCTTTTTGAATTTGTTGCAATGGCTAATTTGTGGGCTGTGAAGTTTTGATCAGTTACATTTGGTAGATTTGGGGAATGGTTTAATTGTTAAAGTAAGTTGGGGTGTTGACCTTTTGATAAAACGGTGTGAATTACACATGCAAGAATGGTTTGTATCTTATATTTTACTAGACATTAAGCCCGTTAAATTAAAGGGCGCTAGAACATATGTAGAAAATTCGTCAGAGACGGTCCGTGGGGCACATGCGCAGTAGCGCCAGAGACGGTCCGTGTGGCACATGCGCAGTAGCGCAATCCCACGGACACAGGGACTGGACGCAGAGACACTTCAACTTTATTATATAGGATATTATACTATAATGGTTACACTATGGACCAGGTCAAAACTCATGTTGTAAAAGGTATACTGTCCCTTTACATATTGCTCTTAAATTTGCATGCCAGAGATGTCAACTTAAATCCAAAGTGATCTCGGGGCATCTTGGACACACCTGTCATGGCCCTGGCCCCACTCCATAGCTTTCCTGCTTTGCCTTCATCCCACCCCTGTCCCACTGCACACACCCCTGTCCCACCCCATACTGTCACTTTCCATCCCTTTCCCCTTACTAGGGTGTCTGTTTTACTGCTCAGATGATATTGTAGAACTTTAGGTGACTCTCTTATGCATTTTAGAAGTGGTTAGGTTTGGGGGCATATTACTAAAAAGTGGGAGATGGCCCTTTTACTGTGGTAGATTGAGGGACAGGATCTTAAATCCAGAAAACACCTGAAAAATACGGAGTTAAAAATATCTGGAACGTGCATTTTTATATAGATAAAATAATTTCATATACCTACTTATACATCTGTATAGCATTTGTGTGTAAACACATTATTGTTTTATGTTGACACTATTTATTATTTCATTAGAGTTCTAGAGTTCATTTAGAGTTTTTTAAATGCTGTTTTGATAGTTAGTGCTTATTATAGAGAAAAATCTTTTTGGCTGTAACCATTTTTTTTCACATCAACCCAGGATATAATTTTCTGAATCTGATGTGATACTTGGTGTTGGAGCAAAGATTAGGATAAGACTTTAATGTTATAGATCAAAATTGTTTTTGACTGCTTAAAACGTTTGAATACATTCTAGCAATACAGCACAGGTATCAGGTTTTATAAATTTTGCAATATATTAAAAACATCCCTGATTGTTCCTCACAATCAAGAAAGTTTTCATAAATAGGAAATACATGAGATTGCTGAGACAAAAATGATATTTATCACATGAGCAATTTTATAACAGAAGATAATTTGAAAAACTGAGATGTGTATTTTATTATAAAAATAAGTAAAATTTAACAATATAACAGCACAACAGAAAGTCTAAGGTAGGCATAGTCAGCATAAGTGATGGTGGTTGTTGTCTTTATTTGGCCTAATGTGTTGAAAATACATTGAAGAGTTTAGCTTGGTTGGCTGTTTTCTTATAATTAACAATGTAATTATGCAACTGCATAGGGTGTAGTAGAGTATTGTCAAATTTCTATGTTTAGCATTCCTGAATTTTAAACACAATTATATATTGTTTAATCAATATCCAAAGTGCTCAACAATACTGTATAAAACATAAAATAAAGTAGAAAATAGACATTTTCAAGATTTTATTCACAAAATGAAGTTAGCAATATTGGCCAGCAGAGGGTAGTCATGTCATCCTTTCACTTCATTTCCTAAATAAGCAATCTCCTCCTCCTGGCTCAGAGAATCAGCCTCCCATTTTTGCACAGACAACAAAGAATTGCTGCCATTCTGTGGATATTTTTAAACCATTACTTGGGATATTTACCTTTTATTAACTGCAAGCTAAAATAAAAGCAACAGGGATTATACTAGCAAATATATCTGATGGTATCCAAAAGAAAGGACTTAAGATATGGACATCCAAAACTCTGCAACGGCTTGGAAATGGCAAGTAGTGTATTCCTTTCTCCTTTGTAGCTGGGGCTGGGTTTCTGGGCAGATTATTTCTGTTGGCGAAGAGACGGAGCCAGGGTCAGTTGTGGGAAATGTAGCTCAAGTTTTGGGGATACATCCGACTGATATATCTAAAAGGAGACTGCATTTAGGGTCTGAGAGAAATAGGAAACATTTTGCTCTAAATCCAGCAAATGGAGATCTAACAGTAAAAGAAAGGATAGACAGAGAGAGCCTTTGTGGATCAAGCTCTACTTGTGTATTACCCATTGAGATTGTTGCTGAAAATCCATTGCAACTTTATAGTCTGGAAATAGAAATCATCGATATCAATGATAATTCGCCAACCTTTTCTGTTAATGGTCACATTATTAATATAACAGAGCTAGTGGCAATCCCAGGCATTATATTCCCTTTAGAGATTGCACATGATCCAGATGTTGGTAAAAATGGCATAAGCCAGTATAAATTAAATCCAACCCCATATTTTTCATTATCTGTGAAGAATCGAATGGATGGGACTCTTATCCCTGAACTGGTATTAGAAACAGTTCTTGATAGAGAAGAAAAAGAAGAGCATAGACTCATTTTAACAGCTCTGGATGGTGGTGAACCTCCCAGATCAGGATCTTGTCACATTACAATAAATGTTTTGGACATCAACGATAATCCTCCTGTATTTGATAAATCAAATTACAAGGTAAAATTATTAGAAAATTCCAATGTAAATACAGTATTAACAACATTAAATGCTACAGATCTGGATGAGGGCAAAAATGGAGAAATAGAATACTATTTTGACAGCCATACCTCAGACTCTGCAAAGGAATTATTTCATTTAAATTCACAAACCGGGGAAATTTATATTAAAGGCATAGTGGATTATGAAGAATCACGTTTTCATGAACTATCAATTCGAGCTAAGGATAAAGGAGTCCCACAATTAGAAGGACGATGTTTACTTCAAGTAGAGGTTGAAGATGCAAATGATAATCCTCCTGAAATAATTCTGACGTCTACGTCAACTGATGTTCCTGAAAATGCAGCATTAGAAACTGCGGTGGCTTTTTTTACAGTGATAGACAAAGATTCTGGGAAAAATGGAGAGGTGACATTAACACTTTCTCCGGATCTGCCTTTTAAAATAAAACCTTTGAAAAATCACTATTCGTTGGTCACAGATCAATTGCTGGACAGAGAGAAGATCTCTCAATATGTCATCCAAATGACTGCAAAGGATTTGGGTTCCCCTACTTTGCAGACGCAAGTTACATTTTGCCTAAATATATCTGACATTAATGATAATCCCCCACTTTTCCTGCAAGCTAATTATGATGCTGTTATACATGAAAATAAAGAACCTGGTAGTTTTTTATGTGCGGTTTCTGCATTTGATTCAGATGAGGGAATTAATGCCGAATTAACATATTCTATAGTGAATAGTAATATAGATGTTTTTTCTGTATCTTCACTTGTTTATATTGACCCTAAAAATGGTAATGTCTATTCCCAGCGTGCCTTTGACTATGAAAATATTCAGGTTTTTAAAATTACTGTAAGAGTAGAAGACTCGGGCTCTCCAAAATTATTTTCCAATGCCACTGTGTCTATATTTATATTGGATGTTAATGATAACTATCCAACTCTATTATACCCAAAATATACAAGAGAGCTAATCATAGATGAAAGAATTCCAAACTCTGCTTCCCCTGGTTATTTAGTCACAAAGCTCTCAGCAGTGGATTTAGATTCAGGTCACAATGCCTGGTTACTCTTTAGTCTCGTTGATGATACCGATACCACTTTATTTAAAGTATCTGCATACACTGGGGAAATTAGAACCATTAGAGAATTGCAAGAAACAGATTATAAAGAGCAACGTCTTGTCACTTCAATCAGTGACCATGGGGAACCCCCTTTGTCAACAACAGTCATCATACTTGTCAATGTAATTGAAAGCACTGAAGAAAAAAACCCTAAACCTCATGACTTTCTTACCAATTCGAAACCTGCTTCAGACGTGACCCTTTATCTGATCATTTCTCTGGTGGCTATAAGCTTAGTTTCCCTTATTACCTTCATAATATTAATAGTCAAATGTCTAAACAAAGCAACGTATGGCAACAGTAGTGTTTGCTGTTTTACCAGCAGATCTTATTCAGATCAGTATGCAGATCAGTATAAACCAACACTTTACCTGAACACAGATGGGACCTTAAAATACATGGAAGTGCGGATGGTTCCCACAGATCCTCAGGGACAATGTTATCAAAACTGTTTCCAGGCAGCAGCCGAAACACCTAATGTCAGCATAATGAAGGCACAACATTGCCCCCAATTAAATGACTCTGTCAGTGAAATGAATGGGTGTGTTGACACAAACTGGCTAAATGACACACAACAGGTGAGTTGTTGACTTTTATTAATTGTGTAATACTTAAAACTTATCAAGCGGTGTAAAATTAAGTTTGACAGTAAAAAAAAACAGTAGGGCTAAATACATGCAAAATGGTATTCTATGTAGCAAATTACAATTGCTGAAATCTTCCGTTAAAAATAACTAGTGGCAATATTTACACCATTATTTTATACAACCTCAGAATGGAGTAAGTAATCAAAAATTGTAGGCGGTGAGCAGATACCATCAGAAAAGGTGGTGTAAAAATAATGATGTAAAAAGCAGCATGGCTGTCTGTACTCTTAAAATCAAAATGCAATCCACACATGTTTAAAGATGGCTTGTTTTTTACCACATTTCATATCTACCTGTACCTCTCAATACGTTCTGACATGCTTTATAATTTGCATTGTGACTACTACTTATTTTATTCACCTGTACCTTTCGGATGAGAATATTTCTCTGTATCCATCTGCCCTGTTTTCTAACAAATATTATGCAATTGGCCTGCACTATTTTAAAACATTCAGGATTTTATTTGGCTTTATTCAAGTCTGTGCTTTGAGTCGAGTACACTCAAGAAGATGAATGTTTCACATGCTTAATGCAGCCAAGTACTGATTTCCCTGTAGCACATGTAAATTTGTTATATGTTAAAGTCTACCGTATTTGCAAATGAATATTTAAAAATGAATATTATTAATCCATTTTCGTGACCATATGCTCTGTGTTTTGACATTTTTTTGCAAATAGGTTAAAGGAGAACTAAAGCTAGAAATGGTGTGCATTGACTTCTGTATCAGTCCAAGTCAACCAAAGCCCTTTAGCAGTAAAGATCTGTGTCTCTGGAGATGCCCCAGTAGCTCCCCGTCTTCTTTTCTGCTGAATCACTGTACCTGCTCTGTGCTGTTTTCAGTAACTGAGTTTAAGAACCCACTCACAATATATAGTACACATAGAATATAAATGGTACAATATAAGACTGATTAGTAATAAATACAGATAATTACTAAATGTCAGCTCAGAAACCAGTGCAATTAGCATCAGAATTTAATAATCAAACATGTAGCATCAGTTTATATTACAGACCATCCTCATTTTCTGCTTGATAATTTGCAACGACCCCTAAGCTTCGCTTCTCAACAGCTGCTCAGAGTCCACTGAGCATGTGAGTGTCACAGACACTTTCCAAGATGGTGACCCCCTGTGACAAGTTTGCAGTCCTGGATCATTGCTGCTATTGACAAGCTGAAACTTTAGGCTGGTGCAATAAGTGCATTATACAATATAAAATATGGCATTTTTAGCCATAATAATTTTTAGGGTTTACTTCTCCTTTAACACTTTACTAATGCTGCAAACTCCCAAACTGCTCAGTAATCATCTATATGTAAATGATGTTTGCCTTTCTAAATCACAGTAAAATATCAAAGTCTGCTTGATACTAAAGATTTTGATTATGTATAATTGTCATTAACCAATATGAAGAGCTATTAGACATTTGTAACAGGGTGTGTTCTGAAACTCTGCGTAATGTTTGGGTTAGCTTGTTCTTTTGCTGTTTATCTGCCATTATTGCTAAACTGTTATATAAACTGTGGTTTATCTGATGCCAATACCTTTAATACATTGATGGCATTTATATATGATTTATGTATTATTTGTAATGTATATATTTTTAAATTTGTGGCATCTAGGTTTGGGAAAACATTGGCAAAATGTATGGGTAGTGTGGCACAGTGGCTGGAAGGGCTCTGGAGTGAAGGAATATCTCTTCCTAAATGCTCAGTGAGACAGAGCCTATATAAGGGGATGGGGACTGCGAGGGAAATCTCTGTCCAGAAAAAAGGAACAGGAAAATGCTCCTACATTTTCTATTTATATTACTAACTTTAAACGTTATTTCATACCAATTTATTACAAGGCTCTAATTGTTTAAAGACTAATACTATTCTCAGTAGTGTCTGTAGTAATTGCATTAGCTTTTGCATAGAATACTATATATGCAATATATAGCTGAAGGTATGTCTATATAAAATGTTGATTAACAATAGTATAAAATAACCAGATGCGATTTAGAGGGGGCATGTGGCTGTCACCTCATTGTTTGTAAATTGTACATTGACAGTATAATCTAAATAAATATTCATATAGCATAATGATTTTGTTTTACATAGATTCTTGGAACTATAATGGGCACTTACTAATCTTGTAAATTCATATGCAAATCTGTACATGGTGCAGTGGCTTGGCTAGTTTTTTTGGGGTTGATATTTCATATAGGAATCTTAAGTTAATGTTTAGAGAGACAGGTTATAAACACGAGTGGGTTTCTTAGGCCAAGCATGATGCAACCAACTTATAGGCAGTATTACTTCAGCTGTGGAACCTACAAATGCCTCCCCAAGAAACTAGCTTTATGTCCACACATCATCATGAGAATATGTTCATAAAATTAAGAAACATTATTTTAATCATAGCTACCAAAGCAGTATAAATAATTCAAATAATAACTTTTTTGGAGGATAAAACTGAGACCTGCTGATTTGTGCTTGGCTGCCTTTTTTAATTGTTCCCTTTTATTTCCGATTGTGATTTGGCATCTACTTTTATAGTGTGTCTATTATGAGGTTTGCTATGGTAACATGTATACAGTGTATGTATGTAATATCTGTTTATCTTGAAAATGAGGCATATAAGCATCAGATGTAATAAAACTTTCCTGTTGCCGTTATGGAGATGGGCTTTTAGAACTTCTGAGGAAATCTGGCCATGTGAAACTTAGCCCTTGTAGTTTTAAGCCTTTTTATCATTTAGGGGCAAATTCACTATGCGCCTAAAATGCGCTAGTAATGGCTTCACTGCACTTCGCCACACTTCGCCAGGCGTAGCTTCGACCAGGGCTGCGCAAATTCACGTAGATCCGAAGTTGCGCACAGGTTACCGAACGGTTGCAAAGTTGCGCTAACGATAATATGATGAGCAGTCCAAAGTTACGCTAGTGATATCTAATTAGTATACGGCGTGCAGTTAAAGCACAATGGACATGTATGCTGCAGCAACTACATTACACTACACAAGGCCAGGGAAATTTAATAAAATGTAATAGAGGTCTTATATTGCCCTACACATGTGCCCACTGTATAAGTGCCAAATGTAAGGGGGAAGGAGGGTACCCCCAAAAAAATGTACAATCTTTTTCAGCCTATCAATCAGTAAAAAGTAAAAAATGCCAGTGTTTTTTGGGACTTCAACTTTTTTTTGACAAACTCCTATCTACTACCAGCACTTCACCTGGTCTGAGCTGGCGAAGTAAAGTCTGGCGCAAGAGGTAACGTTCAGTAAAATTTGTGAATTAGCGTAGTTACGTCCCTTCGCCAGAGCGCAACTTTGTCTGGCGCAAGGGTGCGAAGTAGCACTAGAGTATGTCTACTTCGCTAGCGAATTTACACCAGCACCCATTAGTAAATCGGCAAAGTGGCAAAATGACATCACGCTGGCGAATTTTCGTTAGCGTTAGCCACTTCGCCCTTTAGTAAATTTGCCCTTTAGCTTTTGTTTCTGGGACAGATTTGTTTTTTTATGCTTTCATGCATATATATTTCTTGGATGGAGACAATACATGTGTACATCAATAAATGAAGATACATCATATCTTCATTTAGTGACTGGGCAGAGTCTCAATATTTGTGCATGGTGATATTCTATGGTGATAATTCATTGCTTTTTAACTCAAGGAAGGAAGGGATGCACCCAGCACAATTGTATTAGTTGATGTACTTTACTGAAACATACAGTGTAACTTTGTACTATATTCTGTTTGTCATTATAAATATTTTTCAGTCAGTTTCAGCCAAACGTTTTCAAAGCCAGAGTAAAAGAAAAAATGTGTTTGTACCGTTTTTAAAAAAAAGTAAATTAGACAATGAAGTTAGCATTGTTGGCCAGAAGAGGGCAGACCTGTATTTCTATATGTTTAGCTACAAATTTAGACTGTTACTTCATCTACTCTCCACCCCCTAGCTCAGTGAATCACCCTCCCATCATTTCAAAGACACGGTATCAAAATCTATTGAGTCCAGTGGGCACATTCAATTTTCTATAAAGGATTTATACCTTTTTTCAAAGGACTACAATTGAGGATACAAAGAAATTGGAATATACTTTAATTAGAAATATATTTGGATGATTTCACAAAGGAAGGACCTAAGATATGGACATCTTTAGCTGTCCGAAGGCATGGAAATGGCAGGTAGTGTTTTCCTTTTTCTTCTGCAGCTGGGGCTGGGTCTCTGGGCAGATTCGTTATACCATTGTAGAAGAGTCAAAACCAGGATTCATTGTGGGAAATGTAGCTCGGGATTTGGGACTTAATCTGGCAGATATATATAAAGGAGGACTGCATTTGGGATCTGATGGAAGCAGAAGACATTTTGTTGTGAATCAAGCAAATGGAGAACTAACAGTGCAAGAAAGGATAGACAGAGAGAGCCTTTGTGGATCCAGTTCTAGCTGTGTAATTCCTGTTGAAATTGTTGCTGAAAATCCATTCAAACTTTTTAGCCTAGAAATTGAAATTTTGGACATCAATGATAATTCCCCAGTTTTCTTAACTAATGATCGTATTGTTAAGATCACAGAGCTAGTAGCAAGCCCTGGTGTTAGATTTCCTTTAGAGATTGCTCAGGATCCTGATGTGGGAATCAATGGCATTAGCCAGTACCAAATAAATGAAAATCATTTTTTTTCATTATCTGTGAAGAATCGCAAAGATGGAACTCTCATCCCCGAACTGGTATTAGAAAGGGTTCTTGATAGAGAAGAAAAGCATGAACATAAACTCATTTTAACTGCAGTTGATGGTGGTGTACCAGCCAGATCAGGATCTTGCCAAATTACTGTTATTGTTTTAGATATCAATGACAATCCACCAGTATTTGATAAGTCAAATTATAAAATAAAATTATTAGAAAATTCTAAATTAAATGAAATATTAATACACCTTAATGCTACAGATTTGGATGAGGGAACAAATGCTGAAATAGAATATTACTTTGATGACCATACATCTGATTCTACAAAGGAATTATTTAACTTAAATTCACAAACTGGGGAAATATATGTTAAAGCATTAGTGGATTTTGAAGAATCAAATTTTCATGAACTATCTATTCAAGCAAAGGATAAAGGAGTCCCTGAACTGGAAGGACGCTGCTTGATACAAGTGGAAATAGAAGATGCAAATGATAATCCCCCAGAAATAATTCTGACATCTGTATTAACTGATGTTCCTGAAAATGCAGCCTTAGCAACGGAAGTAGCCTTTTTTACAGTGAGAGATAGAGATTCTGGGAAAAATGGAGAGGTGAAATTATTAGTTTCACCAAACTTGCCATTTAAAATAATGCTATTGAAAAATCATTATTCCTTGGTGACTGATGGATTTCTGGACAGAGAGAAAGTTTCTCAATATTCTATCCAACTGATTGCTATTGATTTGGGTTCTCCATCTTTGCAGACACAAACTACAATAACCTTTAATATATCTGATATTAATGATAATGCCCCAGTATTCGCACAAGCTCATTATGAAGCATTCATAAAAGAAAACAATGACCCAAGTAGTTTATTATATTCAGTATCTGCATTTGATAAAGATGATGGCATCAATGCTCATTTAACTTACTCTTTAGTTGATTATAGTATAGATGGCTCTTCAGTTTCCTCTTTTGTTTACATTAACCCCCAAAATGGTCACATATATGCTCAGCGTGCCTTTGATTATGAGCATATTCAGGTTTTTCCAATTACTGTAAAAGTAGAAGATTCTGGGTTTCCGAAATTATTTTCCAACGTGACAGTATATGTGTTTGTATTAGATGCCAACGATAACTATCCAACTCTATTATACCCAAAATATTCAAATGAACTTATTACTGGTGAAACTATTCCTAAATCTGCTTCCCCGGGTCATTTAGTTGCAAAAATATCTGCAGTCGATTTAGATTCTGGCCACAATGCTTGGCTACTCTTCAGTCTAATTGAAGATACAGATGCCACATTATTTAAAGTATCTTCACACACAGGGGAACTTAGAACCATTAGAGATTTGCAAGAAACTGACTCTAAAGAGCAACGTCTTGTTGTTTTGATTACTGACCATGGAGAGCCTTCCCTGTCAACAACAGTAACTATATTTCTCAATATAGTAGATAATCTAAAAGATGAAAGCCATAAATCTCATAATTTCATTATCAAGTCTAAGCCAACATCAGACATGACCCTATACTTAATTATTTCTCTTGTGGCTGTTAGCTTAGTTTCTCTCATGACATTTATCATATTGTTGGCAAAATGTCTGAAAAGAGAACATTATGACAACAGTAGTGTCTGCTGTTTTTTAAAGAAATCCCATTCAGATCAGTATGCAAATCAGTATAAACCAACACTTTACCTAAACACAGATGGAACCTTAAAATACATGGAAGTACGTATGGTTCCCCCAGAATCCCAGCCACAGTGTTATCAAACTTGTTTTTATCCGGCAACAGAGAAACCCAACTTTAGCTTAATGGAACCCCAAAATGGTATCTCTTGTGAGAATGAAGGCTCTTTTGAAGCAAACTGGATTAATGATCCAAACCAGGTGAGAAAGCACATTTTACTATGTATCTTGGCGAAATTGATCATGTCTAATTAAAATACACTATTTAATCTACACAAATCGTACATGTTTTTAGGCCTCATTGATAAAACTTTTGTTTTAATACTTTTACAGTTTACTTTACTTTGCATTGTATGTATGCTCATTTATGCCCATTTCATTTCAGCACAAATAAATGAGTCATAATAAGTCATGTTCTATTCTGTATACAGTATCCACCAAAAGGGATTATTGTATTAATTCTATTATTGTATAATTATTTTTTAATTCTTCTCCTGAAAACATTAAATGTTTAATGTCAATGAAGTAAGATAATATTGTATTGGTATTTTCCTAATCATAGTTAAATGGATAAATTGTGGGTTGCTGAGTGGAATATGTAACTAGGCCACAGAATGTCACCTGTTTTTGTAAAGTCATATAATTTACACCTATTCTTTATAATTCAAAGTAGTATAAATAATTTTGCATTTCCTAGACACTGTTAACCCTTCTTCCTTTAAGCAGAATAATGTAATTTCAGAACATTCAGAATATTTATATAATATTGAAGAGGTTCATCAAAAGTTACACCATCAAAATATATTTACTGGTGTTTGAAAATATATTTCATTTGCAAAAGGTTCTAAAATATTACTATTAAACTTGAATCTTTATTATATTTATATTACCGTATATACTCGAGTATAAGCCGACCTGAGTATAAGCCAAAGTACCTAATTTTACCTACGAAAATTGGGAAAACTTATTGACTCAAGAATAAGCCTAGACACAACTACACCCGTCTCTCGGTAGCGCACATTCTGCCAAAGCGACCCCCCAAGTGATCAACCGGACTTTTTTTTGCAAAGTTGATGGTGACAGAGAATTGCCAAACGGATTACTGTGTGCATTGTCCCACTGTCCCACTACTATGTGCAGAGGGTGCTGTGTGATATTGCCATCACTGTTAATCTTTCATATAACCAACAGAGGGCGCTGTGTGATATTGCAGTCACTGTTATTCTTTCTTATAACCAACAGAGGGCACTGTGTGATATTGCAGTCACTGTTAATCTTTCATATAAGCAACAGAAGGCGCACTGTTATTCTTTCATATAACCAACAGAGGGCGCACTGTAATGTGTCTCCCAGCAGTGCACATTCTGCCAAAGCGACCCCCCCAGCGATTAACCAGACTTTTTTGCAAAGTTGATGGTGACAGAGAATTGCCAAACGGATTACTGTGTGCATTGTCCCACTGTCCCACTACCATGTGCAGAGGGTGCTGTGTGATATTGCCATCACTGTTAATCTTTCGTATAACAATAGAGGGCACTGTGTGATATTACCATCACTGTTAATCCTTCATATAACCAACAGAGGGCGCTATGTGATATTGCAGTCACTGTTAATCTTTCATATAACCAACAGAGGGCGCACTGTTATTCTTTCATATAACCAACAGATGGCGCTGTGTGATGTTGCAGTCACTGTTATTCTTTCATATAACCAACAGAGGACGCACTGTTATTCTTTCATATAACCAACAGAGGGCGCTGTGTGATATTGCAGTCTCTCCCCAAGCGAACTGTTGGTATAGGAATGATTAAAAGTGACTGCAATCTCAGCTGCTGCCCGCTGACTCGAGTATAAGCCGAGGTAGACTTTTTCAGCACATTTTGGATGCTGAAAAACTCGGCTTATACTCGAGTATATGCGGTATTTAGAAAAGCTGTGTTACTTCCACAAAGTGTAAATAAGAGGATTAAGAATTCCAGACACTGGATGAGTGACAATTTTTACATAGCTATCATGTGCTCAGATGTAAAATCATACATTTCTATGAGAAATTTCCACAAACCTTGATCAATTTGCCATTTTGTTTTTTTAGTAGCACAATACATGACATTATTTTTCATTTAATATACTTTTAAAGGCCCATTTATCAAAGGTTGAATTTCGAATTCATGTGAATTTTTTTTTAATTCGAATATTACAAAATGTGAATGTCTAGCATCCAATCAACATTTGAATTGTATTCAAATTCGTATTTGATTCGTATTCAATTCGTACGAATCAATTTTTCTCCCGAAAGAAAAACTCAAATGTCAGGAAGGCTATTAACATCTCAAAATGGCTCAACGGCCCTTTGCCATTGTCTTATAAATTAACTTGGCAGGTTTTAGGTGGTGAATATTCAAATTAGCTTGAATAATAGGATATGAAGCACACTATCCTCAGGCTTTGCCTTTAAAACATTTTATTCCAGTGGAATTCACACACAAGCTTTCAGGGGGAAATCCCTTCCTCAGGTGAGCGGAATTCACACACAAGCTTTCGGGGGGAAACCCCTTCCTCAGGTGAGGAAGGGGTTTTCCCCCGAAAGCTTGTGTGTGAATTCTGCTGGAATAAAATGTTTTAAAGGCAAAGCCTGAGGATGGTGTGCTTCATATCCTATTATTCAAGATAAGGAATTTGGCTGACTTGGGAGTGGATGCACCCTGAAACAGTAAGTGGTGTGCTTTAGAAAAATTGTTTTTTGGAATTTTCGAATTAGGACTGTTACCATGGTCGACTGGTGATAAATCTCACATTTTGAATTTACATTCGAGTAGGGAGATTAAAATTTGAATGTGTAAATTTTGACACTCAAAAATTCAAATTTGAATTTACTATATGACCCTTGATAAATTCTGCCCCTTAATGTTAAAATGACATGGATCTTTTTATTTTGCATCTGATGCACTAAAATAATATTTAGGGGCAGATTTATCAAGTGTGAAATTAGAGCTTGCCGCAGAAAAACTCGCCCAATTTCTATTCATTTGTTTGGGATTTTTAGAAGCATATTAATCAAATGGTGAACTATGCCTTGATCTGCCCCTAAGTCTATAGGATGTATTTAGCATGATAAACTATTTTGATTGACATGACAGCAGAAAGAGTGAATTAATATTAAAATAAAATATTATTAATATTATTATAGTTTAGTCTTTGACAAGGAAGATTAATGGATATTTACATATGAGTCATGTAATTTTAGATTCATACCGATTTGTATGACAGGTAAAGCTACATACCTGTACTTTTGACATAGAAATGTTATATTCTGCACCTTATCTATTAGCTATGAAAAGGGAATTGCTATATAAAGAACATTTACTTACATCTGGAAGTTAGTTTTGGGATGGATATTAGTGCTCAGTGCTACTGAGCTGTGCAATGCACTAATAACCTATAGAAAATGTGGTGCTTCCCAAAGTAGTTCATGATGAACATCTGAAACATTGCTCAGTTTAGAAAATGTGTTTTGAATTTATTAAAACTCTCCTGAGTGACAAGAAAGCTCTGAAAGTCCCAAAAAAGTAGTAATTTGAATGCAAGGAATCCTTTTGTATTTCCCAGTTCAATATTTCATAAATGAGCATTAAAACAAGTGTTAACCCTCTTGACCCAGCTGACCCAATGTTTTGAAGAGAGGGCTTATATTTTTTTGAAGTATGCATATTGTTCAATTGAGTTTTCAATTGTTTAAAATGTGTCCTGTGTGGCATACAGTTGTTCCAAAAGGCATAACTGTGAGAATGTACTCCATTAAAAAATACAACTCCAATACACTGCATATTGCTACTAAGTTGAACTGATTTGTCGTCCTTATGTGCAAAAATGGCTTAATTCAAAATGTATTATTATTGCAACAATGCACAATATGTTTGCATAAGAAATATTTAAAATGCAGTTTGGGTTACAAACAAATAACAAATAACAAAGGCTGTTAACCTTGTATGTGTAGTAATATTACTCCTTTTCTACAATGAGTAAAACATCTTTGCAAACAGCACTGTGGCAGTCATAAGGCTAGTGTACTTTATAGACAAATTTGGTAAACAAATAAAATAGGACTAAACTATTTAGACTGACATTTATTTCCTGTTCATAATAACATAGATGTTTATATTTAATGTTACTTGTTTTAATTTGTATATACAATTCCTGATCGTATGTTGTTGTACATGTATGGTAGCTATAAATCTTGGGTAAGAAAATATCTTGAGATTTGAGGTTTTTGAATAACTATTCCACATTTTTGCCTATACCATGGTTGCGCCTTGGGGTGCTATATTTTAATTTTTTTTTTAATAGTTTTCCATTAACTTAAATATTTCTTTAACTATAAGTAGAGACAAGTTTTGATCACGATGGGGTCTTAGGGGTATATTTACAAAAAGCGAAGTTAGAGATCGCCACTCTCTATTCATTTCTATGAGATTTTTAAAGTAAAAAAGTAAAGTAAAAAAGTATTTATCAATGGGTGAAAGTTCATCCTTTGATAAATACGCCTTTCAAAATCCCATAGAAATGAATGGAGAGTGGCGGAATTTCACTCTAGAGGACTGTGATGATCTCTAACTTCACTCTTTGATAAATGTATTCCTTTGTGTCTTGTTTTCAGAACCAAAATCGGTAAATCACCCGAATCTATTAATTCTTGCCATTATTGGTATTGATTATGTGTAATTAGTTAATGTTTACATTTATTTATTCATATTTGTTTCATAAATAGTTCATTTAGCTCATACTGAATGATAGGTACTGTACCTTATAGTTCATAGACATTAGCTCTATTTGACACCAGAATGATTATATTATTGCTATTTCTGTCATTTTGAAGAACATTTACATTTCAAGACATCTGTTAAGACATTTACAGTTCTGCAAGTACTTGAAAATAGGATTAAGGAGCTGATGAAATATGGAGTAGAAAAATTCAATACCAGCTTTTACCAAAACAGAACAGAAGTCAAGTTTTGTAAAATTTTAAAAGGAGTAAAATATAACATAAGATAAGAAATTTAAATGAGACCCACAAACCGACCCGCCACCCAACCCGCAGACCCGGGACCCGCATCTATACCCAAACCTAAAAAATCCTACCCTCATTCCGCAGGGTACATGCTTTTTTGTGGGTAACCCCCTGGTACCCGACCTCCTACTGCTATGTACCCCCTGTTACATAGCATGCATTAAACAGCATACAAAATTAAATTAAAAATTAAAATTAGAGGTGAGAACAGTAGTGCTGTGATTCTGGCAAAATGCTATATTGTAGGAAAAGGCATGGTCATCTGTACTGATTTTTGTATCTAGCTCTTTGCCATTAATAGAGCCCCTTGTCTTATTATTAAAGAAGAACAGTTCATCTACCAAGAATTAACAATATAGTGTAATGTAATTTGCGGTTTTTGCATATCCTGTAGAAAGGTTGTAAAGATAATAAATCCAATTCTAGTTTAAATCTTCGCTTTACTGTTTATTATTAATAAGGACTGAATCTTCTGGTTGTGAAAGCAGTCTGAGCAGAGATGCAAAGAATTTCCTCTGATAAAAGGGAGATATTAATTTAAAAGTGATTTAGAATAAATAATATGTTGATTTTACATTTTGACTTATCTTTAGACTAAGCAGAAAGCACTAGTTTAGTTAATTATGAGGCCTTTTTTACTAGCACCTTCGCAGTTGTGCAATTTTTGCCATTTTTTGTGAACATTGGCAACTTTTATTAAAGGGACCTGTTTCTAAAGCTACTTCTTACACTAACACATGTTGGCATGAAGCACTAATGTTCTTTGCTAGCCTGTTCTGATGAATAACATACAATACACCTATTGATGTGTTCTCATAGTGGCCTGCGCCAATAGACCTGGGTCTAGAGAGTGAGATGCAGATATAATTTTGACACAGGGCACCAGAAATTACAACATCCTGACACGGAAAATTTCAAGCAAAAGTGCATCTGCACACTAAAAAGTAAAATTGCATACATTTTACTGCACATTTTATTATTTTTGGTTCCATTGCTTCATTGCAGAAAAAAACATGGCAACTTTTGCTTGAAATTGCAGATTACACACTGCAGTTGTGCTAGTAAATGAGCCCTATTGTATATTTTTGTTAAAGGCTAGATTAGAAGCAATTTTATGTCTGAAGCGTTGCAATAATTCACCATTAATGATTTTAATTAAAAGAAAACATGCAACATGTACGTGAATACACACATTAATTTTTGCACATATATACATATTAAACAAGTTTTTTTTTAAATGTAAGTAGAGTTCAGCACTATGACCAGGAGATGGCAGACCTGAATCATTTCTTCAGCTACAAATGTACATCTATTGCTCTACGCCTCCCATTCTCCTCCTCCTGGTTCAGTGATTCACCCTCCCATCGTTCCACTGACACAAAGGGAAAAGCCATTGCTCTGATGAAAATCCAGTGGATATTTACTCTGCATGGGATTTTTATCTTTTTCAAGGACTGACCTCTAAACAACATACTTATGGGATTTTAATAAGAAACACTTTGAATAATATCTCCCAGGAAGGACTAAAGATATGGACATCCTAAGCTCAACAAAGGCTTGGAAATGGCAAGTAGTATATTGCTATTTACTTTGTAGCTGGGGTTGGGTCTCTGGGCAGCTTCATTATTCTATCGTTGAAGAGTCAGAACCTGAATCTTTTGTGGGGAATGCAGCTCAGGATTTGGGAATACACCAGACAAATTTATACAAGCGGAGACTGCATTTAGGATCTGAGGGAACTAGTAGACATTTTGCCATGAATCAAGCTAATGGAGCTCTAACTGTGATAGAAAAGGTAGACAGAGAGAGCCTTTGCGCATCCAGCTCAAGCTGTTTTTTGCCTGTTCAAGTTATTGCTGAAAATCCTTTAGAGGTTTTTAGTCTGGAAATTGAAATTTTGGACATAAATGACAATTCACCTAGTTTCTCAAAAGCTGATCAGATTATTACAATTACTGAGATTCATGCAAACCCTGGTGTTCGGTTTCCTCTAGAGATTGCAAAGGATCCAGATGTTGGTGTCAATGGTATTAGTCAGTATAAAATAGATACAAACCCATATTTTTCATTGTCTGTGAAAAAACGCAAGGATGGGACACCTATTCCTGAGCTTGTACTGGAAAAGGCTCTAGACAGAGAAGAAAAAAAAGAGCATAGACTCATTCTGACTGCTATTGATGGTGGTGAACCAACCAGATCAGGATCTTGTCAAATAACTGTTATTGTTTTAGATTTCAATGATAACCCACCAGTGTTTTCTCAGTCAATTTATAAGGTAACACTATTAGAAAATTCAAACTCTAACACTCTTTTAATCACACTGAACGCTACAGATTTGGATGAGGGAAAAAATTGTGAAATAGAGTATTACCTTGATGACCATACTTCAGATCTTGCAAAGGAATTGTTTATCTTAAATTCCCAAACTGGTGAAATTTTTACCAAAGGATTAGTGGATTTTGAAGAATCAAAGTTCCATGAGCTATCAATTAGAGCAAAGGATAAAGGATTTCCTGAATTAGAAGGGCGATGTCTGCTTCACGTGGAAGTTGAAGACATGAATGATAATTCACCTGAAATAATATTAACTTCCATGTCAACATCTGTGCCTGAAAATGCAACCCTAGACACTGCTGTGGCTTTTTTTACAGTGAGAGACAGGGATTCTGGGAGAAATGGAGAGGTTAAACTGGAAGTTTCCGATAATATGCCATTTAAAATTAAACTATTAAGCAATCACTATTCCTTGGTCACAGATGGATTACTTGA
This sequence comes from Xenopus petersii, assembly GCA_038501925.1. Taxonomy (NCBI): domain Eukaryota; kingdom Metazoa; phylum Chordata; class Amphibia; order Anura; family Pipidae; genus Xenopus; species Xenopus petersii. The sequence continues at coordinate 30,523,604 of CM076676.1, read as the reverse complement.
CAGAGAGAAGATCTCTCAGTATTCTGTGCAACTGATTGCTACTGACTTGGGTTTTCCTGCCTTGCAGACACAAACTACAATCATCCTGCATGTTTCTGACATTAACGATAACCCCCCAGTTTTTCTACAAGCTCACTATGATGCATCTATACAAGAAAATAATGAACCAGGAAGTTTATTATGTGCAGTATCTGCATTTGATTTAGATGAGGGTGTCAATGCAGGCTTAATATATTCTATAGCTGAGAGAAATATAGATGGCTCTCCTATTTCTTCTTTTGTTTACATTAATTCCCAAAATGGTAATATCTATGCCCAGCGTGCCTTTGATTTTGAACATATTCAGGTTTTCCAAATAACAGTCAAAGTAGAAGACTCTGGATTTCCAAAATTATTTTCCACTGTTGAAGTGTCTATATTTGTACTGGACATAAATGATAACTACCCCACTGTGCTTTATCCGGTTTATTCAAATGAGCCCATTATAAGTGAACTGATACCGAAGTCTGCAGCTGCTGGGTATTTAATAACAAAAATATCAGCGGTGGATTTTGATTCAGGTCACAATGCTTGGTTGCAATTTCATTTTAATGAAGACGCTGATTTCAAGCCCTATAGAGTTTCTGCAAACACAGGAGAAATAAGAACTATTCAAAGTCTAGAAGACGTGGATAATTCAGAGCAACGGCTTGTTATTTTGGTCAGTGACCATGGGGAGCCTCCTCTGACAACAACAGTCACTTTACTTATAAATATAGTGGAGAGTGTTATTCAAGAAAGCTCTAAATCTCATGATTTGCTTCCAAATTCCACACCCATTACAGATATAACATTGTATCTTATTATTTCTTTGGTGGCAATCAGTTTAGTTTCCCTTGTTACATTTACCATCTTATTGGTTAAATGTTTTAAAAGAGAAAGCTATACCAGTAGCAAAGGCTGTTGCTTTATGAGTAGAACACAATCCAAACAATATGCTGACCAGTACCAGCCAACTCTTTATTTAAACACTGATGGGACCCTAAAATACATGGAAGTGCGAATGGTTCCTCCAGAATCTCAGGCACAATGTTATCAGGCTTGTTTCCCTCAAGCAACAGGGAACCCTGACTCTAGTCAAATAAATGCACAAGCTTTTCCACCACTCACCTCTTTGGTCAATGAGAATTCCACCTCTTCAGAAACAAGCTGGCTAAATGAGCTAAATCAGGTAAGGGCTGCATTATTTATTTATTTAAATGCAACTTTATTTTAGACAAACACAGGCTACAATGTTAAGTGATACTGTCATTTTAAGTGTAGTGACCTAATAAGCATTGTAAATGTGTTCTACTTACAAGTACATCTGTACAGAGTTGCATTGGGGTTGCTGCAAGTTCCCCATGGTCCTGCTACTAAAAAAAGAGTGGTGAGTTTCAGGTGTGCAGAAAATGTGTCCAGATCTATATTTGTTTTTATATGCTTGGTTTTTTTAAAATAGTTTTCTGGAATCTATATCTTTAAAAATGGTCTACCTTATGGAAGTAGCCATGTATGTATGGAGTACATAGACTCCCTCATTCGCCTTTGTGTTTTTTTTTGTTTGTATGCTGTGTGTGCAAGGACTGCTTAAACCCAGCATTTACTAAAATCCGAATTTATATAATTTTTTAAATAAAAAAAAAATACCTGATTTTACCTTATTTATTATTTAAAAAGCACTATTTAATTGGTTCAAGTAAAAACTCGATAAAACCTAGCAAAAACCCGAATCATATGATTTTTTATATATATATTTATATATTTTTTTATATATATATGAGTTTTTTCCCGAATTGGGCTTATAAATATAAAAAGATTTGCGTTATAAATATAAAAAAAACGAAATATATGGGTTTTGCCCCAAAAAGCCAGCGTTTAGTATATAGCCCCCAAAATGTAAATGTGGTATATTTAATTCCTTAACATAGGTGCTAAATTATACCTGTGTCATTCACTTTGTAGCCTGGTATAAGGTACATTTTACATTGCAGTATTACACTGAAGCAACCGATATGAACCAATTAATAGTCAATGTTGATCAGTCTAGGGCAAATAAGAAATTGAAATGTAGGAGCAATAGAAAGAGAAAACTTTATTTACATTTTAATATTATCCTTACATTTTAATAGTATCCTTATAGTTTGTTTACAGTATGTGAAGTAAGACATTAAAAAAACACATATAATCAACTTAATACACCTTTCTTTTTATCTTGAATGCTTGAAATCTGGGGGTTTCCAGTCAATGAATCTTTCTGTAATTTGGATCTCCATACCTTGCTTTTGTCTAAAAATAATTGAAAGATAAAATAAACAGAATATGCAGCTCAGTTGGGATTAAGTAATAGGTACTGTTTTATTATTTATATTATAACAGAGAAAAAGGATTATTTTCTTTGGAAGCTATGCAAGATGACCTCCCCACAATTTGGATCTTTCTGGATAATGGGTTTCCAGATAACGTATCCCATACATGTACTTTGAACTTTTTTCTGCATAGTTAGAATGAAGAATATTGCATTTTCACTTGCCTGATTATCTTGATTAATCTCAACCATTTTAGCAAGGATGAAAAATATGCTGCATTTTTAGTTTTTGATTTATGCTTATAATTTATTTTAGTAACATAGACAAAAACAGTGGAACAGAATAGCTTATTGTCATGGAAGTTCTGTCATTTTGTTAGCACTTACTAATAAATAGCAAATTTATCACGTTATCAGTAGGGATGGGCGAATTTGACCCGTTTCGTTTCGCCCAAAATTCGCCGCTGGCGAATTGTCGCAGACACCCATTAAAGTCTATGGGCGACAAAAAAAATGTGTCGCGCGGACATACAAGTCTATGGGCGTCATTTTTTCGGCGAAACGAGGCGAAAAAATTCGCCCATCCCTAGTTATCAGAAATTGAAAAATTAAATCTTGGTTATCTCTGTAAGACTGGAAACTACCTTGCTGATATAGCTGAAGTTTTTTAAAAGTATTTATTGTAATCTGCTGTAATGAACTGCGCCCCTGGGTTCTTTTCAAAGACACTGCATGCTAAACATTATTTTAGACTGTACTATTAAATATATACATAACGCATATGAGCCATTAATATCCTGTAAATTATATCCTTATTAACAGCTCTTAGTGATGTCATTATAATCGGTGCTTACTCAAGTCTTAATCATAACTCATAATTCACTAAAACCTGTGTATTGTAATAAATACTGTACCCATATTGTAAAATATGTGGATATTAGATTTCAACTCAGAGTTCCATGATCTGTATAAAAGCACTCTGTCTTCAGCCTTTTGAGGGGGTGCTTGTATGTGGAGGATTTTACTGTGAACAAACAATATGCGGTCAAAGGAGCTCTCCATGCAGGTGAAACAAGCCATCCTTAAGATGCAAAAACAGAAAAAAACTATCCGAGAAATTGCTACAATATTAGGAGTGGCAAAATCTACAGTGTGGTACATTCTGAGAAAGAAAGAAAGTACTGATGAACTCAGCAACGCAAAAAGACCTGAAGACTACTGAAGACAACAGTGGTGGATGATGGCAGAATCATTTCCATAGTGAAGAGAAACCCCTTCACAACAGCCAAACAAGTGAACAACAATCTCCAGGAGGTAGGTGTATCGATATCCAAGTTTACCATAAAGAGAAGAAAGTAAATACAGAAAGTGCACTGCAAAGTGCAAGCCACTCACAAGCATCAAGAATAGAAAGGCTAGACTGCACTTTGCTAAAAAAAAATAACATATAAAAAAGTCAGCACAGTTCTGGAAAAACATTGTTTGGACAGATGAAACCAAGATCAACCTCTACCAGAATGATGGCAAGAAAAAAGTATTGAGAAGGTGTGGAACAGCTCATGATCCAAAGCATACCACATCATCTGTAAAACATTGTGGAGGCAGTGTGATGGCTCCACCTGATCTGAACTGAACCCATTTGAGCATGCATTTCACTTGTTGAAGACTAAACTTCGGACAGAAAGGCCCACAAACAGCAACTGAAAGCCGCTGCAGTAAAGGCCTGGCAGAGCATTAAAAAGGAGGAACCCCAGAATCTGGTGATGTCCATGAGTTCAAGACTTCAGGCTGTCATTGCCAGCAAGGGGTTTTCAACCACGTATTAGAAAATTAATATTTTACTTTCAGTTTTTTAATTTGTCCAATTACTTTTGAGCTGCTAAAATGAAGTGTTTGTGTTAAAAAGGCTTTATTTCATCACATCTTTATGCAATTTTGTTTGTTCAACCCACTGAATTAAAGCTGAAAGTCTGCAGTTGAACTGCATCTGAGTTTTTTCATTTAAAATTCATTGTGGTAATGTACAGAACCAAAATTCTAAAAAAGTTGTCTCTGTCCGTGTGTGTGTAAATATATATGCATATAAATAAATAATAAATAAAAAAATATATATATATATACTGTATAACAAACCATGGTTGGTGAACCCATGGCAAAATTTTGCAGCGAAAAAAACACAACAACAAAAGGTAATTAATATTTTATTGTAGTATAATGTATTTTTTTTCTATTACAATTAATTTTACTGGCATAAAATATTTTGTATGACTTTACAATAAAGAATATACATTCTTTAGAAGAATACCATTCCGAAAGTTATCACAATTTGCCAGGAGAGGGCAGACATGGCATACCAATCATGGATATTGGATGTATATACTTTGTCCCTCCTCTCTCCGCCTGTCTCAGTGAATCGCCCTCCTTTTTCACTGACACACAAAGGAACACTGCTGTTCTAATACCAATACGGATATTTTGGAAACCAGAAAAAGGATTTATTTATCTGTCAAAGCATCTGCAATACGGAGACATGCACATGGGATTATAAAAGAATCCATATTTTCAACCATTCATTCAAGACCATTCAAGATATGGACTCCATAAAGGCTTGGAAATGGCAAGTGATGTGTTCATTTTTCCTTTGTAGCTGGGGCTGGGTCTCAGGACAACTCCATTATTCTGTCGCAGAGGAAACAGCACCAGGCACATTAGTAGGGAATATAGCACATGATCTGGGATTAAAAAAGGCTGATATTAATCAACGCAGACTGAGTTTGGGATCAGAAGATAATAGCCAGTATTTTTTTGTTGACCAGAAAACAGGAGCTCTGACTGTGAATGAAAGGATTGACAGGGAAAGCCTATGTGGGTCCATTTTAAGGTGTGTATTGCTTTTGGAAATAGTTATTGAAGACCCATTAGAACTGCTTAGTGTGGAAGTCGACATTTTGGATATAAATGATAATTATCCAGTTTTTAGCAATGCAAATCAGGTTATAAAAATTACAGAGTTACTTACTAGCCCAGGTGTTAGGTTCCCACTAGAAATTGCACAGGATGCAGATGTAGGAATTAATGGCATCAGCCAGTATAGACTGAATCCAGATCCAACTTTCTCTTTGTCTGTAACAAACCGAAAGGACGGAACTCTCATTGCAGAACTCATTCTGGAGAAAATTCTAGACAGGGAAGAATCAAAAGAACATAAACTTACTCTAACTGCATTTGATGGTGGGGAACAAGCAAGAACAGGATCTACCCAAGTTACTATTACTGTTCTGGATATCAATGACAACCCACCAGTGTTTGATCAGCCTATTTATAAAATCAAGTTACAAGAAAATCTGCCTTTGAAATCTTTAATTATAAAACTGAATGCTACAGATAAAGATGAAGGTACCAATGGTGAGATTCAATATTCATTTGATCACCATACATTGGATTCAGCAAAAAGAATATTTGAATTACATCCAGACACTGGTGAAATATTTATAAAGGGAATTGTTGATTATGAGGAGTTGAATTTCATCGAGTTGTCAGTAAAAGCTGTTGATAAAGGACTTCCAAAACTCGAGGGACGCTGCCTTATCCAGGTTGAGGTAGAAGATACAAATGACAATACCCCAGAGATTTTGTTTACCTCAAAAACAAATAATGTGCCTGAAAATGCTCCTCTTGGAACAGTTGTTGGGTTTATTACTGTGAAAGATAAAGACTCAGGAAAAAATGGAGAAATACAGCTAATATTGCCACCATACTTACCATTTCGGATTCAGCCTTTTAAAAGCAGGTACACTTTGGTCACTAGTGAATATCTGGACAGGGAAAAGATTTCCCAGTACACTATTCAACTTGTAGCTTCGGACTTGGGCTCTCCTCCTTTAATTAATAAAACTGTTATAGTTCTGAATATTTCAGATATTAATGACAATGCTCCAGTGTTTGCTCAGTCTATGTACAGTGCATACATAAAAGAAAATAATGAACCGGGTACTTTATTGTGTACTGTATCTGCTTTTGATGTAGATGAAGGATCAAATTCACATCTGGTTTATTCTATAGCTGAAACCCAAGTGTATGGATCTACTATTGCTTCATTTGTTTATATCAACTCCAATACAGGTCAAGTTTATGCCCAGAGTTCTTTTGATTATGAACAGTTTCAAGTACTACAAATCACTGCAAAAGTAGAAGATTTAGGATCTCCTCAATTATACTCTAATGCTTCCATCTTTATTTTTGTTTTGGATACAAATGATAACAAACCCTCTTTGCTATATCCAGAAACTTCAGTGGAATTTAGCAATAAACAAGAAAAACTTTCTAAATCTGCATCGGCTGGTTATTATGTAACTAAATTATCTGCTGTTGATCTGGACTCAGGTCACAATGCTTGGCTTACCTACACTATCCTTGAGTCTACCACTCCTACACTTTTTGAGATCTCTAGTTATACGGGAGAAGTCAGGACTGTACGAAGTGTCCAAGAGACAGATAGCACTGAACAAAGCCTTGTTATTTCCATCAGTGACCATGGTGAACCGACTTTATCAACAACCGTTACCATATTTATAAATATAGCAGACAACACTGAACAGGAGATGCCAAAATCTCAAGAACTTTTAAAAAATCCCACATCGACTGACTTGACATTGTATCTTATTATTTCTCTGGTGGCCATCAGTTTAGTTTCCCTTGTTACATTTACGATTCTGCTTTTTAAATGCTTAAAAAAAGATGGCAATGGGGAAAACTGTGGCTTGTGTTTTTCAGTTAAATCACAGCCAAATAATTATTTAGATCAGTATAAACCAACACTTTATTTAAATACTGATGGAACACTAAAATATATGGAAGTAAGGATGACTCCTGCAGAACAAGGCCAGTGTTACCAAACATGTTTCCCTATGGCCACTGAACCACATGATTTTATATTTACAAAGCCTCTTGATTTCTCTCGGTTGACTGAGCCCTCCTCAGACAGTAGGTTGTTAACAGAACCAATCCAGGTGAGCTAGTGCTATTTTTTTTTTAATTTAAATATGTTGTATTTCACTACGTTGTATACATGTCTGAATTCATTGTTCTGCAGTTTCTCACTACAAAATATTCTTTCATATCTTTCAAAATATTCTTTCACAACAAATGGTTTAATTAAACTAGGCTTGATTCGGTGTTTATCTGTATTCACTAGCTTATTACCCTGTAATTTATGTATAATTTAATCCATACATAGTAATTTATAAATTATTTTGGTTTGTTTATTTTTAATTATACAGATAATTATTTGCAAGAGATTTCAGTGGTGTCAGTAGTGTCACGGAAATAACTGTAAGGGGTTATTTACAAAAATTCTGAAAAAAATTGGGATTTTTTTTTTTTAGAAAATCGGACTTTTAAAAAATCATGAATTTTTGGGAATTTATAAAACCCCAAGGATGGAAAAGTTTGAATCAGAAAATCTGGCATCTCAGACCTGTCAAGGTTGCATATTAGTCAATGGGAGAAGTCCCAATGATTTTTTTGATGTGTGCTGGTTTTCGTGCAATACCCCAAAGTTTTCAACGTTTTCAGGAAAAAAAGCATAAGAAATCTGAATTTTCAGGTGACAAATCTGAAAAACTTGAAAATCAGATTTTTCCCACAAAGCAAATAATAAATAATAAAAAACCTGAGCAGATTTGATCAGAGTTTGTAACGGAAAATGTTGAGATGAAATCGGAATTTGCTAAATAACCCCCTAAGTGTATATAATACATATTTAATAAATGTAAACAACTGTAACATTGATTAAATATCTTTATAACATTATACAGTTTAGAAAATGCAATATACTTGCAATAAACCTGTAATATAGTACTAACACAAATGAAAAAATTGTTCTTACCGATGTTGATTCAGAAAATGAACCCATGATATAAACAATTTATTGAAAAAAATAAGAAAGATTTTGGTATCTAATAACTATCTTTATATTTGTTTACAAATAAAAATTAATGAGAAGAAAAGGAATATATTTTTTTATTCTTTAACTTAAAAAATATATAGTTTTAACAAAATTGGCCAACAGAGGGCAGACATCATCTAATCCTTTATTCATAATTTTAGCAAATTTAATTATTTTTGCTTGATGTAGTGAATTGTTATATTTTACTAATGATATGTAAATATACAGTGGAAAACGTGCAATTTTAAAGTTTTCATGAAATTAGAAGTGGAAAATGATATGCCGTATCTTGTTATCTTACTGATTATGGGGAACCAACATTGATGTCTATTGTTATAGTGATTGTAAATGTAGTTGATAAAAATGCCACAATCTCAGAAATTAATATAAGATTTCTAAACATTAACAAATTTACTTGATATTTAATTATTTAATTGGTGAGATTTTCTTATAGCTTTACCTTGTATATATATATATATATATATATATGTAATATATATATTTAAAAAATGGCAGCTGCAGAGTTTCCTTGTCAGACAGATAACAGCTCAATGAATACACTAACCAATAAAAGCCAACACTTTACTTGAACATAAATAAAACTTTAAAATTAGTGATGAGCAAATTTTTTTGGCATCTGGAAATGTTTTCACAAAACTGTGGCAAAAATTTGCAGCAGAAAAAAATCTTTTGCAACAAAAAAATTCTGTGGAAAAGTATCTTGAAATGCCACAGAACGTAGATTCTACATTCTGCAGCATATGCGTGCAGGGAAGTGGCTTTAAATGCTGCTCACTCCTTCCCCGCTCGCTCAGAAGCCCCTAGACAACGAGCGGAGTGGGTGGGAAAGGGGCCCCTGGGGCGCGATCGTCATGTCTGCGCGCTGCTGGTGCTACACTTACTTCTGCCATCCTCTAGTGACACCCACGCCCATGGATCTGGCAACTCCCTCCTGCTCCTCCACTCCTCCTGCCATCATGGACACAGATCTGCAGCTACACACCCCAGGTTAGTGTAACATACACAAAATACACTTACACACACTTTTTACACTAATACATGCTTAGATCTATACACACACTCACATACATTTTTGGGGGATCAGGGGGGTCATACACACTTGGTGGGTCACACACACACACATTTGCACACAATTTACCAATTGTACACATGCATACACACATACGCTGTTGTGTGGCTTTTTTTTTCCCCCTTATCGCATTGTTGTGTTTTTGGCTGAAAATTTTTTTTATTGACTTTGCGAATAGCGTATTCACTAACCGTATGTTATTTCGGTGATTATATTGACATTTTGGGGATTTTGGTGCATTGTTAGCCATTTTATTGCATTTTCAGCTCTGCATTAGTGTTGCTTGCATTATTCTGTCCCTAAAACCTATTTTGCCAAGCTAAAATATTCAAACTGTAATTCTGATGTCTGATTACACTAGTCTGGAAAAAAAGAGTAGATTTTTGTGGTTTTATTGGATTTTAGTAATTTAGTTGAATTTCACACTTTTCTGTATTATTGTTATGCCTTGTAAATTTTATCTACTATATATCCAATTGGGCGTCTCTGTGCGCCACATAGTTTGGTAAATCTATGAAAATTGGGCATCAAAGTGTTCAGTAGATGTCTGTCGTTCATATTTAGGATGTTTTATGCTGATACGTTATGACATGTGGGGCATATAATGGGGTAAAATGCAAGCTTTGTGATGTAATTCAGAAATTTGATAAAAACCATTGCATTCAGCATAGCTTTACAGTTTGGCAGTTTGTAGTAGAAACACATATTTACCCATATTGGATTCGTCAGAATGTGTACTTTCTGAAAATATATGGTTTTCTAGGGTATCTTTATTGTTAGGGGGTCTTATATGGCACATAATACACATACCGAATGCTTTTATTGCAGCAGCCAGAGTGTCAGCCGTGAAAATTTATATACACTATTGTCATTTGGTGGTCTCGGTATGTCACATAGTTTGGTATATCTATGCATATTGGGCATCAAAGTGTTCAGTAGACCCCTGTCGTTCATATTAAGGATGGTTTATGCTGATATGTTACGAAATGTGGAGCATATAATGGGGTAAAATTCAAGCTTTGTGACGATTTTCAGAAATGTGATAAAAATCGTTATGTTCAGAATAGCTTTACAGTTTGGCAGTTTGTAGTAGAAACACATATTTACCCATATTGGATTCATCAGAATGTGTACTTTCTGAAAATATTAGTGGGTCTTACTAGGGTCTCCATGCTTAATGGTGCATAATACACATACCAGGAGCTCACACGTGAAAATTCATATGCACTATTTGGACTTGGGGGTCTCTGTATGCCACCTAGTTTGGTAAATCTATGCATATTGGGCATCAAACTGTTAAGTAGACCCCCGTGTTCATATTTAGGATGCTTTATGCTGGTAATCATACATGGACAATATGATGCTGGAAAGTTGAAGCTATGAGGCAATTTTCAGATATTTCACCAAAACTGACAATTTTGGGAAAGCCTTGCGACTCAGTAGTTTGGAGTAGAAAGGCATTGGTACCCATTTTAGATTCAGTAGAATGTGTACTTTCCAAAAATGTATGGTTTTGGGGGGTAATCAATGCAATCAATGTGTTGATTTTTCATTAGCTGAAGTTACCAACAGAAATATTTGTATGCGCTTACTTCATTTTGGGGTCTCTAAATGCCAGATACTTTAGTAAACCTATGCACAGTGTGCTCCACTGTTCAGTCCACTGTTCAGTGGACCCCTGGCAATCATATTTAGGGTGCTTTTTCTTGGTACGTAATGATACATGGGCAATTTGATGCTGGAAAGTTGAAGCTTTGAGGCAATTTTTGTGGGGCTGGTCTGCATGGTGTGCCGTGTAGAGTACATATGAAATGTTTTGCTGAGAAAAAAGCCCATAGACTCTAATGGATAGAAAAAAAATGTTGTGAAGTTTAAAAAATTGCACAAAAAAAGAATATTGGCTTCGAGGTGTTTGGATTTTTGGCGAAGAGAAAGGCATCAGATTCATTTAACACTGGTGCCAGGTTGTGTATGGACACTTGCCAGCTAGCAACCTAATACAATACCTCTAATATGTCCATAATGATGCAGAGGGGGCTGTCAATCTTGGCACAGGGATGTTGATGCCACAATATTGCCAAACAGACATTAGATGTGTTTGACAGTAAAAAAAAAAAGCTGTTTTTTTCTGATGAAACAGAACGCATGGAAAAAGTCTAGCGTAGATTTACAAAAATCAAAATACTGCAGGTATACCACAATTTTAGCCACAAATCTGTCACAGGCAAAAAAGTTTTCCCATCCCTAAACAAGTCAACAAGTTAACATTTAAATCAAGTGAGTTGAGGCTCATTATATTTAAAGAACATTAAACAGTTAAAAACAAGTTATATTTTTAATAATGCTTTTTTTTTAACAACAACAGTATGCTGTTTTTGCTTTAAAATTGTTCCTTGGTCATCGTTTAATCAATGGTCAAACGTAATGCTTTAACCTGAAGAATTGGATGTTCATATTGTTATCCAGCAGAGGGCAGACTAGACATCCATTAATACATTTTAGATACGTCAATAGAGCTGTTCATTTGATCACCCTACACTCAGATTTGGAAAAGACAATACATTCCTTAAACTGACTAACAAAGAAAAGCCGCTGTCAAAATAAAATATTCCAAGGATATTGGAAATAAAAACAAAAGGATTACTTTGGTCAAAGGATCTGCATGTTAAGGGAAGAATTATGGCTTTTTAAAGTAAAAAAGTAAGGCAAAGAAATGCCAGCACGTTTAACTCCTGCAGTTACAATACAAAATATTAAACAAAGCTATTGTCAATGTGGACACTAACTACACACATGATATGAAGTCCCTAACTAGGCCTAATGGCCAGTGCATTTTCCAGCAGCACTTTTGAAATTAAACAAAATCACAAAATTCAGCAGCTGACCACACTTCTCACACTTAACCCTTACTATTTACACATATTTAAGCACAAATATAATAACATTAAACATACAGTATATTTTAATGTGAATTTTTTAATTATTATTGTTATTTTTAACCATGTAGGAAGATAGACTATCAGATGCATTTGCTGTATGTACAAAGAGCAGATTTGTGTTTATTACCCAGTGATTCCTTTGTTCCATTCTAGCAGTTCTAAGAATGAATAATTTTATGCCGATTGCATGGTAGTACAAAAATATTATGGGAGTTAGTTATCAAAGGTAGAGTTTGTGAGGTTTTTTCTACCTCAAATAAACTCACAACTCGAATGTTTGCTTTTTTTATGAAAAATAGGAATGTAAAAAACTCGATTGAATGCAATGGGGGAAAAACTTGAATACCTCGAATTTATCATGTTTTTGAGCGCAAACCAGCGTAAAACACCTTCAAATACTTAAAGGGACCTCTGTCATTGAGTTTTACGTGAATTGAACCGGTTTTAGCTGGAGTATTTTAGATGTCGGGCTTTTAGCAACTTCAGGGCATAATAAATTGTGAAAAATTAGATTTTTGTTCCCAAAAAATGTTTGTTTTTTATTGAAACTTCCCTCCAAAAACTCAAATTTCCAAGAAAACAAAACTCAATCTTTAATAAATAACCCCCTATATGTCGGATATATTAAAAATATGGTATTGTGATTTCCTTAAGTGTCATGTTTAAATTACATTTTGACACAATACAAACAACCAGCCAGCATAAACCTTTTTTAAATATATTTTTTAATGTTGAAATGTTTTTAGTAGCCATAAAGCCTGGTGCACCAAGTTCCGAAACCAATTTCAGATCTCATGGTTAAAGCATTTCAGATAATGGATACCACTGGTATATATAGGTTTCCCTTTCATTGTGTAGTGTTATGCCATTGCTTAAAAATTAATCTAATTGCTACTTTCTGTAATTTTTAAAAGGTGGTCAGGTTGGTGATCAAAAAAATACTGAGCATTTTAGGTGGGTTTTTCCTTATTGTTAACAACCACCCACCACACACCATCAGTTGGATTTGCAACTGGAAATAACAATTGACATTACCAAAATCAATCCGGGAAAATGTTCCTGATAGTCAGGAATGTATTCGTATAAGTAAAATATTCAAACTGCTGTGAATCCATAAGAATTTCTCAATTGAACTTATAAGAAAATCTGCTTCTGTGTGTTTTTTTAAAATATACCAATAGTGTCTACTTAATATGTACATATATTTTTAACAGACTGTTTCTTCCTTTTAACAATCTGCTTTTCATTTCCTGACCACCTGTAGTTTACATTTATACCAAAGTACATGAGTAATGTTCTTTTAAACATATGTTTTTACTCACAGTTGAGACAACCAGCTCTCTGCATATAATGAACACCCAAGGCCCTTGTAGATTTTCTACTACAAAGGGCCAGAAAATTTCAATCATTTCTATCCTAACATGGATGAGAGAGTTACCTCTGCATGTAATTGAATAGAACTGTGTTTCCAAAATGTATATAAATAGAGTAGGATTAATAGAAGCATTCAGCACACACTGCCATATTCTTTCTTATTGACGTAAATGATATGTGATATGCAGCTTGTAATCCAGATGTAAAAGTAAAGTATGTTCCGTTCTTATGTATAAAAATTTAAAATATATATATATATATATATATTTGCCTCCATTCCTTGAAGGAGAATGAATCATGATTAAAAAATGTGGGGGAATACAAAGGCATGGTTAAGAAGCTATAGAAGACATAAGAAATGTTCAACACAACTAACTACTAAACAACTACCAAATAGTATATTCAGGGAAAAAAAATTATATTCTGAAACAACACTTAAACAGAATTTTAATTGCTATTATATAATGGCATGTTGGAACGTTTGGGAACAAAATGCTGACTTTTTGTTGGCACATGTTTGGCAGTCAACAGTGACTGCAAAATGGTTGTTTCCTTTATAAATACAAAAACTTTATCAGCATATTACAAAAGATAGCAATACTTAGAACTGTCATTACTTTATATTTTGTTGGTCCTTTTAGGTAAATGTATGTAAACAGTGAACCACTCTTCAGATAAAAAAAATAACAAAGATAATAGAAGTGTTGTGAAATGAAACCTTTCTTTACTAAAATATTAATCGTTGCATTACCAGATACACCAATTCATAACGATTTTTTGTAATGAGTAATGTGGGTACAGGTATGGGATCAGAAAGGTATTCAGAAAGCTCCGAATTAGGGTAAGGCCATCTCCCATAGACTCCATTTTGACAGTACTTTGTACTTGATCCAAACTAAAATATAAATAATCCTTATGGAAGACAATACAATTCCTTTGGGTTTAATTAATGTTACATTATTTTTTAGTAGATTTTACGGTATGGAAATCCAAATTACAGAAAGATCCCTTATTCAGAAAACCACAGGTCTGGTTGTTCTGGATAACAGATCCCATACCTGTATATTTAGCTGGTCTATTTATAACAGTGCTTGGCTAGTTTACAGATGGTATGATAAGGCTTATTTACAAGTGCAAACCAATAAAATGGAAGCAAAACTGTGTGTGTTTGGACATTATTGACAAGCTATTTTTATGCTACACGGACTCCTTACATCACCAATTTATAAGGCCTCCTATGATGCACTAGGCACAGTTTCAAAGTACAGGGTTCACAGATGCAAGTTAGACATGAAAGTAACACCTGCATGGATAGGTTCTACTTTCAGAGCTCCCATAGTGTGTTGTGGAAATGCATCACTACATCTTCCTATGCACAATAAGATCTTTTTAAATAAAGCATGCAATACAAGAAAATATACAGAATAAAGCTATCTAGTGTTATATCCATATTTTTTTCAAGTTCTTTATGTTAAATGCTTGCATGGCCAGTCATATTTTACTTTTTCTGTTAAGTGAACTAAACCGAATTTTTTAATATGGAAAATAATTTCCTAAACTAATTTAATTAACATAAAATACAGTGAATAATTTTTTTTATATGTTTTGTGTTTGTGTGTGTGTGCTATAAATGTAGTATACAATATTATGATCAAAAAAACATGTTATTGACATGAAAACAAAAATCCAAAAAGACACTTTTAAAAATATGTTACATTATTGGAATTGTGACACAGCAGATCTGGGTTCTTATATATTTTCAACAATGTAAGTGACCTACATTTGTTTTCATAAAATCAATGAAATGCTTTATTTTATTTTAAATTGTGGGTGACGTTAATACTATTAACCAGAAGAGGGCATCCTTGTCATCCAAGATCCACTAGATCAGTTCATAATGTTATCCCTCCCCACTCCTCCCTCTGAATCACAAAATACCCCGCCCATCTTTTCACTGCCTAACAAAGAATAGCTGCTGATGTCGGTCAATATGAAAATTCCAGGGATATTCTGAATGCAAATGAAAGGATTATTTTTCATCAAAACCGTAAATGGATTTTCATATGGATTTATAATCAAATATATTAACATAAAGGGATCTAAGATATGGACTTCCAAAGCCCAGGAAAAGATTGGAAATGGCAAGTAGTATATTTCTATATATTTTATTGCTGGGGCTGGGTAAATGGACAGCTTCACTATTCTGTCGCAGAGGAGTCAGAGCCAGGGACATTGGTAGGAAATGTGGCTCAAGATCTTGGGTTGTCTCTGGCTGATATTGAGAAACGGAGGTTGAGTTTGGGATCTGATGGAAACAGCAGATATTTTATTGTCAGCCAGAAGACCGGAGAATTGACTGTTGGAGATAGGATTGACCGAGAATATATATGTGGTTCCAGCTTTACATGTCTACTGCCTTTAGAGTTAATCACTGAGGATCCGTTTGAGCTGTTCAGTATAGAAATAGAAATATTGGACATAAATGATAATTCCCCTACATTTTCAACGGCTGATCAGATTATTAAAATTACTGAGATATTTGCAAATCCAGGAGTTAGATTTCCTTTAGTCACTGCTCAGGATTTAGATGTTGGTGTTAATGGTGTGAGTAAGTACCAGATAAAATCAAACCCATATTTTTCATTGTCTGTAAAGAATAGGAAAGATGGAGCACTTATTGCAGAATTAGTACTGGAAAAAATATTGGATAGAGAAGAAAAAGGAAAACATGAACTCAGGCTTACTGCATTGGATGGGGGAGAACATCCAAGGTCTGGTTCTACTCAGATAACCATTTATGTGCTAGATGTTAATGATAATGCACCAGTATTTAATCAAGCCAATTATAAAATCAATATATTAGAAAATCTCCCTTTAAAAACAGTTGTTGCAAAACTTAATGCCACAGATTTGGACGATTCTGTCAATGCTGAAATTAGTTATTCTTTTGATGAGCATACATCGGATTCAGCAAACAAAATATTTGACATAGATCAACAGACAGGGGAAATATATATTAAGGGGTATGTGGATTATGAAGTCTCAAATTCTTATGAGTTATTTGTCAAAGCAATAGATGGAGGGACACCAAAACTAGAGGGACACTGCCTCGTCCAGATTGAAGTGGAAGATGTAAATGATAATAGCCCAGAAATTATTTTTACCTCTAAGACTAAGGAAGTGCCTGAAAATGCCCCAATAGGAACTGTGGTTGGATTTATCACTGTGAGAGATAAAGACTCAGGGAGGAATGGAGAAGTACAGTTGGATGTATCATCAAATTTGCCTTTTAAAATTAAGCCCTTCAAAAGCAGATATTCATTGGTGACTAGTGAATATTTGGACAGAGAGAAGACTGCACAATATACTATTCAAGTTATAGCTTCTGATTTAGGATCACCAACATTAAGTAATCAGACTGCAATTATTCTCAATGTTTCCGATGTCAACGATAACCATCCAGTGTTTTCTCAGCCTATTTACAATGCTCATATAAAAGAAAACAATGAACCCGGTACTTTATTATGTACTGTTTCTGCCACAGATCCTGATGAAGGATCAAATTCAGAGCTGACGTATTCAATAAGTGAAAGTCAAATTGATGGCTCTTCTGTATCTTCATTTGTGTACATCAATCCCAATAATGGTGATATTTATGCCCAGCGTTCTTTTGACTATGAACAATTTCAAGTTCTTACTGTAACTGTGAGAGTGGGAGATTCAGGATCTCCAAAATTATTTTCAGATGTTTCACTCCACATATTTATTTTAGATACAAATGATAATGCTCCCACTGTGCTATATCCTGGAGATTCAAAGGGATTTATAGCACAAGAGAAGATTCCACAGTCTGCTTCTGCTGGCTATTTGGTTAGCAAAATATCTGCAATGGATCTTGACTCTGGACACAATGCTTGGCTTAGCTACAGGATTATCGAGCCTTTAACTCAAACTTTGTTTGAGATCTCTCAATATACAGGAGAAATAAGAATAATACGAAGTTTCCTTGAAGTGGATACTAATGAGCAACATCTTGTCATTTCAGTCAGTGACCACGGGGAACCAGCATTATCATCGACTGTTACAATGATTATAAATTCTGTTGACAATATCGCACAAGAGTTGCCACAATCTCAGGACTTGATCCCTCATTCGCAAACATCTCCAAATATGACTTTGTATTTAATCATTTCACTGGTTGCCATAAGTTTAGTTTCTCTTATTACTTTCCTCATCTTGCTTGTGAAATGCTTAAAAAGGGACAGTTTTAGAAGTAGCTGTGGATTTTGCTTTTCAAGCAAATACCAGACAAAGCATTACACAGACCAGTATAAACCAACACTTTACCTGAACTCAGACGGGACTTTGAAATACATGGAAGTGAGGATGGTTCCCCCAGAATCCCAAGGGCAATGTTATCAGGCTTGTTTCCCTTCTGCTTCTGATAACAATGATTCTACAATAACCTTTCCCCAGGTAAAAGATTTTTGTGACACTGATCGTACAGTTATTACCAATATTAATATGCTTAATCAGGTTTGATGATCATTACTATTTTTGTCCAATACTTTATTTAATAGGGATATAATTATTAAATGAAGTTTCCTTAATTAGAAAAGTAGTTATTCAATCAGCATTTAAATGTTTCCTAATTTAAACAAATTTGCATTTTGTCTTTTTTTTTTTTTTTAAAGGAAAATATTGGAAAAATAGTTTTCCCAGTCTGTTAAAAATATTTTGTCTATGTGCAGTCAGTTTTTTTATCTTCAAATATAAAAATTAAATATTAAAATATATTAGGATTAAATGGTTTGAACCTGCCTTCATGAATGTGATTCTGATCTCCGTTAACATGCAGATTGCAGTTAGTATCACAAGCATTTCTGGTCTGATTGGGAAGTCCACTGTACAATAAGTTTCAAGTTGTAGCTATAATAGCGAATTTGAAGGTTGCTGCGTAGATCTGCAATTTCTATAACATATTAATTGATTTTCTATACCCTACTTCCTTGTAAATATAGTTACATGGTCCCCTATGTCTGTTTTGTTTAATGTTTTTAATTAGGGCCAGATTTATTAAGGTACAAATGGTAAATTCGAATTTGAATTTTGGAAATTCTTTTTATATCAAAACTTACAAATTTGAATTTAAAAGCACCAACTCAAATGTAAATTGGAATGTGAGATTTATCACACCTTGACCATGGAAACAGTTCCAATTCAAATATTCGCCACATAAAACCTGCCGATGTCAACGGCAGAAGTCCGTTGAACCATTTGAATATGTTAATTGTCTTCCTGACATTCGAGGTTTTTTTTTTTCAGAGGAAATCTTGATTAGAATTTTTGGGGTGGGACTATTCGATCGAATATTAGACGTTCAAGTTTTTTCAAAAATGACCTCCCATTTGAGTTGTGAGTACATTCAAATTTATAAAAATTTCACATAAATTTGAAATTCGACCTTTGATAAGTAACTCCCTTAATGTTTACTTATTAAATAATACAATTTGTATGCTAACATCACTAAAGAATGAGACTTTCTTGCATAATTCATTTGAATTAGTATGCTGGATGTTGCTAAATTTAATAGAAAATATGTATACAGACATTGAAAGCATTAATGTCTGGCCATTCAGTTTGTATAATTGCAGAAAACAAAGGAACAGAAATGTTTATCAAAGTCTCTATCTTTATCGAGATGTGAAATATTTCTGTAGAATGTATGTATGTATTATTTGTATGTACCAAGTAATGCTTAGTCATTTAGGTGACATCACGGTGAAAGAGGGGGGAGCGGCAGAGGGGAGTGAACATTGTAGGCAGAAGACCCTTTAAAATTTACCTGCCCATTTCCCCCATTTTTACACCCTAGGCAGATGCCTCTCCTAGTTCCAGACCTGATGTTTACTATGCCATGCGTTAATGTGCCTTAATTCTGGGAGTCATTCAATACTCAGGTCACTCTGCATTTTAAAGCTGGAATTTAAAAAATTGTATGCATCAATTTCCCTTTTAATCATAGGAGTCACTGTGCTTTTTTCATTATGAGAGACAATGTGACATTAAAGGGGACCTGTCACCTAAGCAATAAATCAAATGTTTCTGCTTTCATGGTAATCAACAAAAAAAATACTTCCACTTCACAAATTAGTCAAACCTTGTTGCTTAAATTCTTTTAGAATCAATGTAAGCTTTGTGTACATGTTAAAAAGCAGCACCTGATGTATGTGCCCAAGTACAGCTGTGTAAGTGTGTGTATAGACAGCAGTGACATTACTTCCAAGGGGCAGGGGTTGCCCGACACAGCTGTGACCGGAGGAACAGGGGTCTGGCTGGAGTCCAGGTGCATGTCCAGCACCCAGGCCTGGGCACGCAGTAGGAGGGAGGAGCAATGTAAGGGGCAGAATGGGGAGTGCTATATGTGAAGTTTCTATGACAGTATCATAGAAGCAGGGAAGACAATATATGACAGCTGTTGTTTATAAATACATTTTTGAGAAACAATTTGAATTTCATGTTTAATTTTAAGGAGTTTTGTTCTTTTTATTTTTTAATTTTCGATGACAGGTCCCATTAAATGCTATTCTAGCTCACTATACTTCTTAGCACTGAAAGTCACTATACCACATAATTGTGTGGATTGTTGTGTTTTTAAACATATATAATATATATATATTGTTTTCATTTTTGCAAAACAAAAATGCAATAAGTAAAAAACAAGAAAAATTAAATGCAGAGAACAGAACAGACCATCAATTTTCCAAATGTTATCAAAGTTAACCTCTATAATACAGATGTTGCATATTTTTTGTTAGTCATAAAAGAAAAAATAGTTTTTTCAGTCATTCATATGTAAAAGAGGAATAGAGCACAACCTTCACTAAGAAGCTGCATCTCGAGTGCATGTCCAGCACCCAGGCCTGGCCACGCTAGTTATGCCACTGATAGGCAGTAGGAGGGAGGAGCAATGTAAGGGGCAGAATGGGGAGTGCTATATGTGCTATGACAGTATCATAGAAGCAGGAAAGACAATATATGACAACTGTGGTTTATAAATAATTTTTTGAGAAACAATTTGCGTTTCATGTTTAATTTTAAGGAGTTTTATAATTTTTATTTTTTTAATTTTCGCTGACAGGTCCCATTAAATGCTATTCTAGCTCATCAATGTGTACAGTCATACCAAGTTAACCTCTATAATACAGATGTTGCATATTTTTTATTAGTCATAAAAGAAAAAATTGTTTTTTTTTCATATGTAATGGAGGAATAGAGCACAACCTTCACTAAGAAGCTGCCTTATAGTCCCCTGTTCCTATGATGTTCACGCATGTCCACCTGTCTACATATTGGATCACTGTATGTTTTAATACTGATAGTTACTATATTCTTTATGGGTCCCTAGGCCATGTCTTGCTGGTAGTCACTGTGCTATTAAAAGTGGGGAAATCTACAGCAGTTTGATCATTGTTTTATTTTTATTTATTTTTAATTATGCAAACAGGACAGCTTTTTACAAACTATGTTTCTTTTGCGTGTTACTGCTAATTTCTCTAAATGTGGCGGAAGCCTGTCAAATTCCTAGTTATGCCCATACTGCTTTACTGTATTTTCATAGCAAAGATTCCTTAATATTCTCCAGTTTCATTGGGCCCTTAATCCAGTCCTGACAATGGGTATATCAGTTAAAAGACTCTGTATTTTTAACATTTTGTTTAATATTAGAACTTTTTTTCTAGACTTACAAATAACAAATGTAATTAGCCAGTATTAGATTATTTAGGACACAAACTTTAATTTACCTTTTTTAGTAGACAATTTTGTTAGGAACACTATAATGGATGCAATATTACTATTTCTAAGAAACTCTTCATACTATAGCCTAAAATACTTGGTGAAATGAACACGTTTGGCCAGGAGAGGGCAATCCTGTCAACTATTTCTTTAACTAGACCATTTTTCAGCTATTCGCCATGTTATACCTTCACACTCCTCCCTCTGATTCTCAAAAAGCACCCTCCCATCTTTTCACTGACTAACAAAGAATAAGCTTCTGTTGCTATGAAAATCCCTGGGATATTTTAAAGGATTATTTTCTTGTCAAAGGATCAACATCAAAGCAGAAGATACATGGATTTTTAAAAGGATATATGTTCTATTATATTAGATAAAGGGATCTAAGATATGGACTTCCAAAGCCCAGGAAAAGATTGGAAATGGCAAGTAGTATTTTTCTTTTTCCTTTATAGCTGGGGCTGGGTCTCTGGGCAGCTTCGGTATTCTATTCCAGAGGAGTCAGAACCAGGGACAATATCAGGGAATGTGGCTCAAGATCTGGGGTTAAACCTGGCAGATATTGAGAAACGACAACTGAGTTTAAGATCTGGTGGAAATGACAGATATTTTATTGTTGATCAGAAAACCGGATCTTTGATTGTTAAAGATAGGATTGACAGAGAAAGCCTGTGTGGTTCCAGCTTGACCTGTTTGTTGCCTTTGGAACTAGGCATTGAAAAGCCTTTTGAACTGTTCAGTGTAGATATAGAAATATTAGATATTAATGATAACTCTCCTTCTTTTTCATCAGCTGATCAAATTATACAAATTATAGAGCTATTTGCAAATCCAGGTGTTAGGTTTCCTCTAGATACAGCTGAAGATTCTGATGTCGGAATCAACGATATTAGGCAGTATAAGATAAATGAAAACCCATTCTTTTCATTGTCTGTAAAGAATCGGAAGGATGGGACACTCGTTGCAGAATTAGTACTTGAAAAAAAATTAGATAGGGAGGAAAAAGGGCAACATGAACTATTGCTTACTGCATTTGATGGGGGAGAACAACCACGGTCTGGTTCTACCCAAATAACAATCATTGTCTTAGATGTTAATGACAATGCCCCAGTGTTTGATCAGCCAAGTTATAAAATCACTTTACTCGAAAATCTCCCTTTAAGGACAGTCGTTATGAAGCTTAATGCCACAGATCTAGATGAAGGAGTTAATGCTGAAATTAGTTATTTTTTTGATTATCACACATCAACTGCAGCAAAAGAAATATTTGATTTGAATCCAAGCACAGGGGAATTATATATTAAAGGATTGGTGGATTTTGAAGAGTCACATTTTTATGAGTTATATGTCAAAGCAATAGATAAAGGCACACCAAAACAAGAGGGACGCTGCATCATCCAGATTGAAGTGGAGGATATAAATGACAATACCCCAGAAATTATTTTTACTTCTAACGCCAATGAAGTGCCTGAAGATGCTCCAATAGGAACTGTAGTTGGATTTATCACTGTGAGAGATAAAGACTCAGGGAAAAATGGAGAAGTACAGCTGGATCTGTCATCAAATTTGCCTTTTAAAATTCAGCCTTTCAAAAGCAGATATTCATTGGTGACTAGTGAATGGTTGGACAGAGAGAAGACCTCACAATATACTATTCAAGTTACAGCTTCTGATTTAGGATCGCCGACTTTAAGTAATCAGACTGCAATTGTTCTCAATGTTTCAGATGTCAATGATAATTGTCCATTGTTTTTTCAGCCTGTTTACAATGCTCATATAAAAGAAAACAATGAACCCGGTACTTTATTATGTACTGCTTCTGCCACGGATCCTGATGAAGGATCAAATTCAGAGCTGACGTATTCAATAAGTGAAAGTCAAATTGATGGCTCTTCTGTATCTTCATTTGTGTACATCAATCCCAATAATGGTGATATTTATGCCCAGCGTTCTTTTGACTATGAACAATTTCAAGTTCTTACTATAACTATAAGAGTGGAAGATTCAGGATCTCCAAAATTATTTTCAGATGTGTCACTTTACATATTTATTTTAGATACAAATGATAATGCTCCCACTGTGCTATATCCTGGGGATTCAAAGGGATTTATAGCACAAGAGAAGATTCCACAGTCTGCTTCTGCTGGCTATTTGGTTAGCAAAATATCTGCAATGGATCTTGACTCTGGACACAATGCTTGGCTTAGCTACAGGATTATCGAGCCCTTAACTCAAACTTTGTTTGAGATCTCTCAATATACAGGAGAAATAAGAATAATACGAAGTTTCCTTGAAGTGGATACTAATGAGCAACATCTTGTCATTTCAGTCAGTGACCACGGGGAACCAGCATTATCATCAACTGTTACAATGATTATAAATTCTGTTGACAATATTGCACAAGAGTTACCACAATCTCAGGACTTGATCCCTCATTCTCAAACATATCCAAATATGACTTTGTATTTAATCATTTCACTGGTTGCCATAAGTTTAGTTTCTCTTATTACTTTCCTCATCCTACTTGTGAAATGCTTAAAAAGGGACAATTATGGGAGTAGCTGCGGATTTTGCTTTTCAAACAAATACCAGACAAAGCATTACACAGACCAGTATAAACCAACACTTTATCTGAACTCAGACGGGACTTTGAAATACATGGAAGTGAGGATGGTTCCTCCAGAATCACAAGGGCAATGTTATCAGGCTTGTTTCCCTCCTGCCTCTGAAATAAATGATTTTAATTTCATGGCGCCTATGGATGTTCCCCAGGTAAAAGATTTTTATATGTGAAACATACCTACAGTTAATGAAGTAAATCAAGTAAAAATATGATTAGTAATTATAATTTGTATATTGTTTAACTGGATTACAATTTTTGATTTACTTTGCTGTTAAACCCTTACTTTTTAACAATCTAAAATAGTTTACTTTTTAGTTATCAACATTGTCTCTATGGGCTGTGCATGTCATCCCACTCTCAGTGTTTATTAAAAAAAGGTATGTTTGTAGATGGTATCATAAACATGTGTTTTCGTTAGACGAAGACAAAATATATTTGTCTGATCCCCCTTTTTTAGGAGTTTTTATTTTTCCATTTAATCAGATTA
This sequence comes from Xenopus petersii, assembly GCA_038501925.1. Classification (NCBI taxonomy): domain Eukaryota; kingdom Metazoa; phylum Chordata; class Amphibia; order Anura; family Pipidae; genus Xenopus; species Xenopus petersii. Next base: position 30,499,021 of record CM076676.1, on the reverse strand, counting down.
ACTTTTATAGTGTTAAAGTGGCATTAGCAGATTAAATGAACAATGTATTAACATTAGTGATGTGCGAATAAATTCGGCAGGGGCAAATTTGCGGCAAATTTTCCATTTTCTCTGCCAGCGAAACTGCCTCAAAAATTCACCGGTGAAAAATCTGCTGCGTTGAAAAAATGTGGGTGGGTGTCAGAATAGTCGCATGCATAAACATTATAACGCGTCAAAATTATTCGGACACCCATTGACTTTAATGCATTTGGCCAAAATTCATGGTTTCATTGGCTTTTGGTAAACATCACATTTTTTTGATAGTGGTAGGTAAAATAAATAGATAGATAAATGAGAAATGGACTCAAGCGAATGAGTAAATATTCTTTCAGTCAAATAATGTGTAATATGTTCTTCACCTACATGTTATGGATAAAAAAATGCCATCACTAGAACACTGAAACTGTTATTTAGAAGGAATCTATTGCTCCAGAAGTGGAACATTTATAACAGAAGTGCTTTGGTTCTAGAAAAAGACTTTGACAATATGCATGTATGTACCAGAATACTGCAAAACAATATTTACAAAAAGGTGTTTAGAGGTTAATTAAGAATTTACAGTTTTCACTTCATTGTTCTCTATTAGTGATGGGCGAACTTGGGGCTTTCGATTCGCCGAAAAATGTGCGAATTTCCTGTGAAATTCATGAAACGGTGAAAAATTCGCGAAATGGCGCCGTTCTCTCATTTTTGACAGCAGCTAATTTTCGCTGCTGAATTTTCACGGCAGTTTCTCGAATTTATTCGCCGGCGCCGGATCGCGGGAATTCACCCATAACTATTTTCTATACATTTTAATGAATCATGTTTGCTTAGTTTAAGCTGCCATATTAATACTAATCAAAGCAACCAATTAAAGCTCAGCTGTAAGCTCCAGTGAAACAATTTATGCCAGTGGTCTAATTGTCATGACAATGAAAAATGTTTGTTTTGTCTTCTAAACAATTATTTTTATAAGCTTACTCCTCTTACATATTTTTTGGACTGTTTGTGTTTTAATTAGCAAAAAGCTATGCGAAAATATTCTCAGTATAAAAAAAATTAAGTTTAAGTTGACCTTGTTCCTAATCATTTTCAGCTTAGCCTTTGTCTCTAGTGCTGTTTTTGTAGTAGGTAGCATTAGAATAATCTGTTGCTCCAATAGTAGAATGTTCATTCACTTTTCCCATATTTTATTTTAATTAATACCAATTCTTAACAATAAGTTCTAAAATCCTTGATTCAATATTAAAAAAAATGTCATAGGAGGTTAGGAATTTGGAAGACTGCAGTGACTGCAAAAATGCATTCTGACACATTATGGTACTTTAAGTTGCACTGTGCTTTTTAATACTGTTTGACACAGTACTAATTAATGTGTGTTACTGTGCCTTTTAATTCTGGAGGACATTATGGTTTTTAATACTGTGAGAGGCTGGGAATCATTGCATAACTGAGTGAGCCAGTATGCCATGGAATGTAACTGTACCATTTAATGCTGGAGGTTGGTGACTGAATAAATTTAATGGTGTCGTTAGCATGACATTTAATCCTGTGGATCGCTGTGCCTTTTAATATTGGGAGTACCGGTGCATTTTTGATGCTGAGAAACACGGTACCATTTATTGTGCTAGCACTGTGCGTGACTTTGTATTGTGTGGTGGTAGGTGAGTATGACATTTTAGACTGTACACTAGACAAAGCTTAAAAACATTATGTAGTAACTGTGGCTGCAAAAGTGGGAATGGTCTCAAAAAGTAGGTGTGGTTTAAGCAAATTTTTGGTGATTCACAAAACACAACGTTATACTATTTTATCAGTAGGCCAATTTACATGTTGCAGTCCTGCTCCCTTTAGGCCATTAATCCAGGCCTGCACATGAGCATGTCAGTTCTAAGATATTGTACTTAAGCATCTAATGTTACATTATTTTAAACACAATTTTGTCTTTTTTGTGTCATACAATTATGTATTTACCTTGCTAGGGTAATTGCAAGTAAATAAACGACGACCTATTCAATATTTCAACATTCCAAACTTGATGAACTAGTGTGCAAACAGAAGGGGACATTATGATTATTGGAGGAATCTAAAACTAGAATTCATTTTTCAAGCTAGAATAGGTCTCCTATGTTGTAGAAATATAAAATGTAAGTTATTTAAATAATAATTATTTAATTATAATAACTCATGTTTGTTTTTTCAAAAGCACCTAACTAGTGATGCCAAGTCACTTGTTATCTCTTTCACTCAACCTACATTTAACATTTTTGACCAAATGTATGCAGCCTTCCATTTTATTAAATTTTTAGCAACATTTGTGTGTTACCTGACTGGGTACTGTAACAAGTCTGTACCAAGATTTTTTGATCTTAGTTTGTGAAAATCTACTTGAGTGAGGCTGAAGGGTTAGTATCTTTGTCCATAACATATCCCTTTAGTGGCATTTAAAATTCCCTCTTTTCTGTAGTACATATATATGTTTTACAATTATTTAAACACCTGGAAGAGACAAACTTCTGAACAGACAAAAATACTGCTTAAAATTCAGATAGACTTAGATATACTGTACAGACTTAATGGTGCAGGTGCAGACAAACCAAAAGTCACACTGCATGACTACATGATCTATAGTATGTGTGTGTGTGTATATATATATATATATATATATATATATATATATATATATATACTGTAAAGAGTAGTAATAAACAATTAAGAGTCAATTCACTGGAAAACTGCCTGATGAGAAACAGACTGATGGAGGTTAAATAAAGGAACCTACTGTAATGTGTTAGGAGAGAAGGGGGATCACAGTTAGAGAGAAGTGCTGCAAAGTTGGTGCTGACACAGTTGCAGGCTGCAAATTGAGAGGAAAAGTGTCTCAGTGACATATTTTTGTAAAATATTTGAAAAAGAAAAACAAATCTTTAGAATTTTATGATAATTTATTTACTTGCAGGGTAGTATTATGAGCATATAAAATAATTATAAAGTTTTAGCACACATTAGCTATCTTTCTAAATTTATTTTCGGTTGTAAAAGAAAACTGAAATACAAAATAACAAAATAAACTCGAAACGAGCCAGAAGAGGGCAATCTTGTCAACCATTTGAAAGCTGCACCAGTAGATTTTGTTCATCATATTATACCTCCATACTCCTCCCTTTGACTCACAAAAGAACCCTCCCATCTTTTCACTGACTAACAAAGAATAGCTGCGGATGTCGGTTGGTATGAAAATTCCATGGCCATTTATTAACATAGAAAGGATCGAAGGATCAACAACCAAAGAGACATATGGATTTTTAAAAGGATCTATATTTTGTTATATTGAAATCAAGGGATCTAAGATATGGACTTCCAAAGCCCAGGAAAGGATTGGAAATGGCAAGTAGTATATTTCTATTTCCTTTATAGCTGGGGCTGGGTCTCTGGGCAGCTTCGATATTCTATTGCAGAGGAGTCAGAGCCAGGAACATTAGCAGGGAATGTGGCTCTGGATCTGGGTTTAAACCTGGCAGATATTGAGAAACGGAAACTGAGTTTGGGATCAGATGGAAATGGCAGATATTTTTTTGTTGACCAGAAAACCGGAGCTTTGACTGTTAGAGATAGGATTGATAGAGAAAGCTTGTGCGGTTCAAGTTTAACGTGTTTATTGCCTTTGGAGCTAGGCACTGATAATCCTTTCGAACTCTTCAGTATGGAAATAGAAATATTCGATATCAATGATAATTCTCCCACTTTTTCTTCAGATAATCAAATTATAAAAATTACAGAGGTATTTACAATTCCAGGTGTTAGATTTCCTCTAGATACTGCTCAGGATTCAGATGTAGGAATCAATGGTATTAGCCAGTACAAAATTAACTCAAACCCATTCTTTACATTGTCTGTAATGAACAGGAAAGATGGGACACTCATTGCAGAATTAGTACTCGAAAAAAATTTAGATAGAGAAGAAATAGGGCAACATGAACTATTGCTTACTGCATTGGATGGAGGAGTACAGCCAAAATCTGGTTCTACCAAAATAACAATCATTGTCTTAGATGTTAATGACAATGCCCCAGTGTTTGATCAACGAAGTTATAAAATCACTTTACCTGAAAATCTCCCCTTATGGACAGTGGTTGTGAGGCTTAATGCCACAGATCTAGATGAGGGAGTTAATGCTGAAATGACATATGTCTTTGATCATCATACATCGGCTTCAGCAAAAGAAATATTTGATTTGAAGCCAGACACGGGGGAAATATATATAAAAGCAATTGTGGATTTTGAAGAGTCAAATTTTTACGAGTTATTTGTCAAAGCAATAGACAAAGGAACTCCGAAACTAGAAGGGCGCTGCCTTGTTCAAGTTGAAGTGGAAGATGTTAATGATAATACCCCAGAAATTGTTTTTACCTCTAAGACCAAGGAAGTGCCAGAAGATGCTCCTATAGGAACTGTAGTTGGATTTATTACTGTGAAAGATAAAGACTCAGGGAAAAATGGAGAAGTTCACTTGGATGTATCATCAAATTTGCCTTTTAAAATTCAGCCATTCAAAAGCAGATATTCATTGGCGACTAGTGAACATTTGGACAGAGAGAAGACCTCACAATATACAATTCATGTTACAGCTTTTGATTTAGGTTCTCCTGCTTTAAGTAGTCAGACTGTGATAGTTCTCAGTGTATCTGACGTCAATGATAATTCTCCAACATTTTCTCAGTCGGTTTACAATGCTCATATAAAAGAAAACAATGAACCTGGTACTTTACTATGTACTGTTTCTGCCACTGATCCAGATGTTGGATCAAATTCGGAGCTGACTTATTCTATTGCAGAAAGTCAAATCAATGGTTCTTCTGTATCTTCATTTGTGTACATCAATAAAAATACTGGGGATATTTATTCCCAAAGATCCTTTGATTATGAATCTTTTCAAACTCTACAAATAACTGTGAAGGTGGAAGATTCTGGATCTCCAAAATTATCTTCAGGTGTATTAATCTTTATATTTATTTTGGATATAAATGATAATGCCCCCACTGTATTATACCCAGAAAATTCAATGGGGTTCACAGCCCAAGAGAAGATACCCCAATCTGCTTCTGCTGGTTATTTGGTTACCAAAATATCTGCAGTGGATCTTGACTCTGGACACAATGCTTGGCTTATGTACAGGATTCTTGAACCTGCAAGTCAAACTTTTTTTCAGATCTCTCCATATACAGGAGAAATAAGAGTAATTCAAAGTTTCCATGAAATGGATAATACTGAGCAACATCTTGTCATTTCAGTCAGTGACCACGGAGAACCAAGTTTGTCAGCTACTGTTTCAGTAATTGTAAATATAGTGGATAACATTGCACAAGACTTACCACAATTTCAGGACTTGATCCCAAATTCTCAAACATCACCAAATATGACTTTATATTTAATCATTTCATTGGTCGCCATTAGTGTAGTTTCTCTTATTACTTTCATCATCTTGCTTGTCAAATGCTTAAAAAGGGACAATTATGGGAGTAGCTGTGGATTCTGTTTTTCAAGCAAATACCAGGCCAAGAATTACACAGACCAGTATAAACCAACACTTTACCTGAATACAGATGGGACCTTAAAATACATGGAAGTGAGGATGGCTCCCCCGGAGTTGCAAGGACAATGTTATCAAGCTTGTTTCCCTTCTGCTACTGAAAAGAAATATTTTACATATATGAAGCCTATGGATTATCCTCAGGTGAATGATTTTTTAGGTGATGCTGAACCCAATAATGCAACCAGTACTGATGAAATAAACCAGGTGAGCATAGATTATTTGTTTCCTTGACATGACAGATCCTATCCTTGAAATAATGGTGCCTTCCATGTTTCTCTGTTGTAAGTGAGAATGGATGAAGTGCTGTGTTTATTCATTTATTTGCAGGAGTGTAAAAGTGAAAAGTAAAAATAAACATTTTACTTTCAACCCTTTGCCTACCAACAACATAGATTCTACATTGTCAGCAAGAAGGTTAAGAACTTGCCAAGTATATGCACTCTTAGGGTACTTGGGGACTTGGATATTACGCTTCTCTGGGTAAGAGGCTAATGTAAATGATGATCATTGTCTTCAAAGTGGTAAGACATATATCAGCCCTATATAAATGAAGGATAACAATAATAAAAAATCCCATGCACTAATGCAGTTTAAGTTACTCTAACTGGATCTTTTTTAAACATGCTCAGCATTATTTTAAAGTCTACCAATTCTTGTAATAAAAAATGGTTTATTCATTCGAATTCCATTTTTATCACTTTAATAGTATGCATTTAAAATACTGTTCTGTCTACGCTGCCAGCCTTTTAATTTATTTTATAAAAAAAAGTGTATGAATGTTTTTCTTAGAGGAAATCAATCCTGCTACCTAGGCAGAAGAAGCCATTAAAATGTACCAGAAAATGACAAAACAAATTGATGTCTTATATAGCAATTACACAATTAATGCTATGGTGTACTTTGCGTCATTTCCGCTAGTATTTTGGTTCGGGTCCGACTGGGCCGGCAGGGAAACAAGGAAAAAACCCTGTGGGCCCTGGTGCTTTTGGGCCCCACCAGCCCAGACCCAATGGGTGGTTGGGGGGCCTGGAGGATGGTGTGGAGGGCCCCTGAGGCTGCAGGCCCAGTGGGTCCCATACCCGTCAGTCCAACACTGATTGTGGGCAATGCCCACCAAGTTTTTAACTTCTCCTTAAACACGTTGTTTTTCAAATTTTGCAGCAACAAGCTTCATCCAGGTGCAGGCCTCCCAATTTCTTTTGCTCTGGGTTTGACAGCTATGAATGAAGTTAAGGAGACTCACTTGTCATATGTTTTACAGATGGCTATTTATCGAAACTTGAGACCAGGGTCGGACTGGAGAGTCCTACCTACTGTCCAGGGCCCCCCTCCAACCGACCGTGATGCGCCCCCCTACAGTGACGCCGAGGGCACATGCATAAAGGCGCCGTGCGGCGCATCTGCGTCATGGTGCTCCTAAATGAAAGGTGCCTCGTGCATGCGCAGATGTCGCTGCGCGGCAGCTTCAAAAAAAGGTTTTTTTTATTTAGATTGGGAGAGGGGACTTGCCCAGCGGGGGCCCATTAAGGTTCGCGGCCCACTGGGTTTTTTCCCAGTGTCCTGCCGGGCCAGTCCGACACTGCTTGAGACCACACAATAGGTCTTTCCAATCTGTTTGGTTTTATTGCCATTTTTTAAAACATTTGATTTGGCAGGGAAAAATATTTCTAGCTGCATATTTGCTAATTGTTTTGTATATCGTAAACTTTCAAAACTAAGAAATGTAAAAAACTACTGTATTATTTCAGTTATTAAATAAAGATCTGACAGCATTTTATGACATGTTTTAAGATACCGTCACTAACTTAAATATTGGGTCTGATGGTCAAACAGCATCATTATTGTACTTTTAATTAATATGCTGTGCAAAAGAAAATTGCTGAGGAGCAGCATTAATTCGTGTTACCAGGAATTTGTTGATATATTGCATTACACTAAAGTTTATATTTATATATAGTATTATATGCACCAGTTCTTTGTCCCAGGAATATAACAACCATAACACTGGTTTTGAAAGTGTTGGAAGATTAAGGGAATTGCCGGGTACATAATGTCTTGATTCAGGAGTCACTATCAGATAGCAAAACCAGATCTCACTAAGTCAGCCAAGTACTAAGACAAAATGTCCCCTAAAATATAAACACAGAAGTTACTATAGGATATATGATTTGGTTTAACTGAGCTGTAGATCTTTCTAAACTGTGAGCAAAAAATAACCAGTTCAAGAAGGGCTTTATAAGAAAACAAAGTAATTTACCCTCCAAAATAAAGTAGCATTTCCAGCCCTAACAAATGGAGAGGTTGCAACATAGGGAAAAATGCCCCTTCATTTTGAGTTACTGTTTCAGGAAATCTTTATAATATTTGTGAGCAAATGTTTCATAAATCAAAATTTTGGGAGATGTGTTGATCTCAATCTGTAAAAATGTAGGGTCTTGGGGCCATTTGGCTGGAGTGCTAGTATCTTTGACTGTATAACAGATCCCTTTAGTGGCATTTAATATCCATATATTCTGCAGTAAGTCTATATATAACAATGTCGACCAAACTCACACCATGAATTGAAGTCATTTATCAATAATCTGCAACAAAATCCAACGTCAATTTGTATCGTATGATTGACGCTACAAAAACTTGGCTTTATCGAATTGTCGCTGAGAAATCTAGACTTTTTCAGATTATCGTACAAAAATCCTGAGCAGATCACGATGTCAAGAAACAATTTCAGGGACATCTCCCATTGACTGCTACATGACCTTGGATATTTAGCAGCTTTAGGGTATAATAAATCTCTAATAAATTTAGGGTTTTACCATTTAAACCTTGTTCAGATACATTTAGGGTTTAATAGATGAGCCCCTTAATGTCTAATATAAAGCTAGCAGGACTGTCTGGTAGAGAGGTGCAGAGACATATCAAAACTCACATTACATGACTGTAGAAAGGCAGAATATTAAAGTGATACAGTTGCCCGTTGGTAAGCCATTCCACTGTAGAACAGTCTGATGTAGAGCTGTAATTTTAAGGCATCTCAAGCTTCTAGAGCAACTGTTAAGGAGACATTCTGTTGAAAATGGAATAATAGAGCAAGTTATCATGAAAGTGTGGTGTTGTGCATAGCAAGAGAACAAGAAGCACAGTGAGAGAGAACTGTTGCAATGTTGATGCTAGCATGGAGAGAAATGAGGTCTGTCGTAACTTAGACAGAGTTGCAGGGTACACAGTGAGAAGGAATTATTTGTGACATTTTCATAGATTATTTAAAAAACAAAAATAAGTAATCTTGGGAATTGTCTGATAAATATACTTTTAGGTTGAGTGGATTGGGATTTTCAACTATTTCTAAAATTTCTAGCAAACATTAGCTTTTTTGAGTGGTTTGGGATTTTCAACTATTTCTAAAATTTCTAGCAAATATAAGCTATCTTTCTAAATGTTTTTATATTTGTAAAAGCAAACCAAAAAAATGCTTCAGACTAAATTTATTTAATCTGAAATATTTCATGAAGTTAACACTATCAGCCAGAAGAGGGCGATCTTGTCAACCATTTTTTAAGCTGCACCAATAGATATTATACCTCCACACTCCTCCCTTTACAAAAACACCCTCCCATCTTTTCACTGACTAACAAAGAATAGCTGCTGATGTCGATCGGTATGATAATTCCGTGGATATTTATTAACGAACAAAGGATTATTTTTTTGTCAAAGGATCAACAATCAAGTAGACACATGATTTTTTAAAAAGATCTATATACTGTTTCTTCTATTTAAATCAAGGGATCTAAGATATGGACTTCCAAAGCCCAGGAAAGGATTGGAAATGGCAAGTAGTATATTTCTTTTTCCTTTATAGCTGGGGCCGGGTCTCTGGGCAGCTTCGATATTCTATTGCAGAGGAGTCAGAGCCAGGAACATTGGCAGGGAATGTGGCTCTGGATCTGGGTTTAAACCTGGCAGATATTGAGAAAAGGAAACTGAGTTTGGGATCTGATGGAAACGGCAAATATTTCTTTGTTGACCAGAAAACCGGAGCTTTGACTGTTAGAGATAGGATTGATAGAGAAAGCCTGTGTGGTTCCAGTTTAACGTGTTTATTGCCTTTGGAGCTAGGCACTGAAAATCCTTTTGAACTCTTCAGTATAGAAATAGAAATATCAGACATTAATGATAATTCTCCCACTTTTTCTTCTGATAACCAAATTATAAAAATTACAGAGATATTTGCAAATCCAGGTGTTAGGTTTCCCCTAGATACTGCTCGAGATTTAGATGTAGGAATCAATGGTATTAGCCAATACAAGATTAACCCAAACCCATTCTTTTCATTGTCTGTAAAGAATCGCAAGGATGGGACACTCATTGCAGAATTAGTACTCGAAAAAAACTTAGATAGGGAGGAAAAAGGGCAACATGAACTATTGCTTACTGCATTTGATGGGGGGGAACAATCAAGATTTGGTTCTACCCAGATAACTATTATTGTCTTAGATTTTAATGACAATGCCCCAGTGTTTGGTCAGCCTACTTATAAAATCACTTTACCTGAAAATCTCCCTTTAGGGACAGTGGCTATAAAGCTTAATGCCACAGATCTAGACGAGGGAGTTAATGCTGAAATTAATTTTCTTTTTGATCATCACACGTTGGATGCAGCAAAAGAAATATTTGATTTAAATCCAAACACGGGGGAAATATATATAAAAGAAATTGTGGATTTTGAAGAGTCAAATTTTTATGAGTTATTTGTCAAAGCAATAGACAGAGGCACACCACAACTAGAGGGGAGATGTCTAGTCCAGGTTGAAGTAGAAGATGTTAATGATAATACCCCAGAAATCGTTTTTACCTCTAAGACCAAGGAAGTGCCAGAAGATGCTCCTATAGGAACTGTAGTTGGATTTATTACTGTGAAAGATAAAGACTCAGGGAAAAATGGAGAAGTTCACTTGGATGTATCATCAAATTTGCCTTTTAAAATTCTGCCATTCAAAAGCAGATATTCATTGGTGACTAGTGAACATTTGGACAGAGAGAAGACCTCACAATATTCTATTCAAGTTACAGCTTCTGATTTAGGTTCTCCTGCTTTAAGTAGTCAGACTGTGATAGTTCTCAGTGTATCTGACGTCAATGATAATTCTCCAACATTTTCTCAGTCGGTTTACAATGCTCATATAAAAGAAAACAATGAACCTGGTACTTTACTATGTACTGTTTCTGCCACTGATCCAGATGTTGGATCAAATTCGGAGCTGACTTATTCTATTGCAGAAAGTCAAATCAATGGTTCTTCTGTTTCTTCATTTGTGTACATCAATAAAAATACTGGGGACATTTATTCCCAAAGATCTTTTGATTATGAATCTTTTCAAACTCTACAAATAACTGTGAAGGTGGAAGATTCTGGATCTCCAAAATTATCTTCAGGTGTATCAATCTTTATATTTATTTTGGATATAAATGATAATGCCCCCACTGTATTATACCCAGAAAATTCAATGGGGTTCACAGCCCAAGAGAAGATACCACAATCTGCTTCTGCTGGTTATTTGGTTACCAAAATATCTGCAGTGGATTTTGACTCTGGACACAATGCTTGGCTTACGTACAGGATTCTTGAACCTGCTAGTCAAACTTTTTTTCAGATCTCTCCATATACAGGAGAAATAAGAGTAATTCAAAGTTTCCATGAAATGGATAATACTGAGCAACATCTTGTCATTTCAGTCAGTGACCACGGAGAACCAAGTTTGTCAGCTACTGTTTCAGTAATTGTAAATATAGTGGATAACATTGCACAAGACTTACCACAGTCTCAGAACATGATCCCAAATGTTCAAACATCACCAAATTTGACTTTATATTTAATTGTTTCATTGGTCGCTATTAGTGTAGTTTCTCTGATTACTTTCATTATCTTGCTTGTGAAATGCTTAAAAAAGGACAATTTTGGAAGTAGCTGTAGATTTTGTTTTTCAAGCAAATACCAGGCCAATAATTACACAGACCAGTATAAACCAACACTTTACCTGAATGCAGATGGGACCTTAAAATACATGGAAGTGAGGATGGCTCCCCCGGATTCGCAAGGACAATGTTATCAAGCTTGTTTCCCTTCTGCTGCTGAAAAGAAATATTTTACGTATATGAAGCCTATGGATTATCCTCAGGTGAAAGATTTCTTAGGTGATGCTGAACCCCATAATTCAGCTAGTAATAATGAAATAAACCAGGTGAGACTAGAATTACGGATAATAATAGTAATACCACTAAAAAGTCATGTAATAACAAAAATAAGTGACATGCTCAGAATGTATTTGTGGCACTATTAACAGTTGCATCTATTTCTTTTGTTTGACAGATTTTTTTAGTTGGTTTTTGGAGCAGTGAATAATGTGAATGATGACCAGTAGTGCAGATTTTGTCAGCTTTATGTAAATAAAACATAATACTGTAATAATAATAATCTCATGATTATACATAAATATAAATTACTGCAAGACTAATAGAATGTAACTTACTTAACCGTTTTTTTTATCTTTTAACATACTCAGCATTATTTGATGAAGCTATTCATTTTTATTCATTAAATCTTCATCTGCCTATTCATTTAATATTATGCTTCACGATACAGTTTAATATTTTAGCCTTTTAAATTGTGTTATAACATTTTAATAGAATGTAAAAGGTTTGCGAGAACACACCCTACTACCTAAGCACCATCAGCCATGAAATTATTTTTAAAATGTACTGTACTGTAAAAAACAAAACAAAAGTGCTTTATATAGCAGTTGCACTATTAGGAGTGTGGCACACTGGGGTGTAATTTCCAACCAGCTCCTGCATCTGTAACTGCCACATTCATTAATTTGAATGAGAAACAGCTGTGGGACTGTAATTTTTCAGTCCAAAAATACTGTAGTGAAAGCAAAAGGAGGAAATGTTCGTAGTCATGAGCAACATTTTTTGCCAAGTTTTGCCTCAAAATGATGGTCATAGACTCCAGTGGGTTGAAAAAAATATTGCTTGTCAAAAAAAAAAATTTGTCGCATATCAAAACATTTTGTTGGCCATAGAATTTGCCATTTTGCTAAATTTTAGCAGAATTTTCACAGTTTTCAAATTTTTGGCAAAACTGGTCAGATTTGCCCATCACTAAGGTGATGTAGGCCTTATTTATGAACATCAATGCAACATTTCAATAGTACAGTTTCCAACAGCAACCAGACAGGTACAAGCTACCATTTTCTAGCTTGTTGTACACTATTTAAAACTAATTGATGATCTGTTGCCATTGGCAAATGCACTTTCTAGCAGTTTAGAAGATAAAAAATATATAATTTTTGGCCAAAAATTAAAAATGTCTAGCGAGAAATGTCTTCAATAATATACAGTATGCATGTATTTATTAACTTTTTTAAATAGAACGAGACCACTGAACATTGCAGGTCTGTACAAGAATATATTGCATAAAACACATAAAGTCCTTAAATATATGACTATTGAGACACACAGCTGGTACTTCATGTTTAAAAAGCAACACACAAGCGAGGCAAAGTGTATATTCTGTCTGTCAAAATACATACAGAATAAATTACCTCATTGCCTAATTAATCATTTAGTAAATCATTTATTATGGGTGGGGAGTTGTAGGTATGTCAATAAAAGGTTTTAGTCTAAGAAACAGCAGTGAAACCACAATGAAATGTTTGCTTAAAAAGTCATATAAATCTAGTAAACTTATAAACTGGCATAGTTGGTTACAACTGCAGAACATACCTCTATTTCTTACACAAATTTGATAACAGTCTTAAATTCTGTACTATTTCCATGAAATTGACAATTTAGGACTAGGTCAAAGTGCATTCTCATAATTTTGTTTGAAATTGCTAACATAGTATTTATACCAGGTATAAACCCTTTCTGTCTTCCGTGCTTGTCTTGATTTGTTTCACTTTATCATGGTGTTTTCGCTGTGATCTCATGCCTTATATAGTGTTCATCATCACACAAATCATGCAAGTGCACTTAGGATAATATTATGCTAAATATTAGCCTTACAAATAACTGAGCTATATATTTAATATAGTATATGTTCAGTGAAATCAAATAACCAATGACTGTTCATGTACTTTTATGTAGTGTTGCATTGTATTTCCATGCTGTACCAGAAGAGGGCAGACTGGAAAACAAACTTCATAAACGTAGATATTCTGATGGGAAGCTTTCTTTTCTGCTTCGTTAAATCCCCCTCTTAGCCATCAGAAACACAGCAAGTTGAGATGCTTTTGTGATTAAAACAACGTGAATCTTATACATTTTACTGTCTTCGTGATTTAGTTAATCCCCCATAAGCCACCAGAGCACAGCAAGCCGGAGATTCTGCTATGATTAAAATAAAACAGATGCTATGTCAAAGTCACATCTTTCTTCCTGCTCACCAGTTTTCAGTTGCTGTTGAAAGTGTCAGGCAAAGGGAATTAGGAATATTTGGTTTAAACACGTGGAAATAGGTTCATCTGTTTACTATTTGTTTTAAGAACAAGGTGTTTATTTTGCTTGGTTGGTTTCGGATGGGGTGTTTTTACTGTCTTTAGTCTTTAGCAGATATTTCATATCATAGACAATGTTGTTATAGACAGTTCACAATCAGAACATCCAGAGTGATATCCTGGCCTATTGGAGTGAAAGTCTTTATGTAAACAGGCCTACAGAATGGCTATTTAGCAGACTTTAAGAGGTCTGCTAAATAGCCATACCGGTGAGCTGTGCCAGGGGGATTATTGCTCTAGTCAGTATTAGTCAGTATTAGCAGTGACTTTCCAGTGAAGGAGGAGACATTTCTTTTCATACAAGACTATGGCGCACCACAGCCTCAGTGATGCAGTACTTGGAACCAAGCTGCTTTCTTGATATGCCTTTTCATAATCTTCTAGGCCCAAATCCCCTATCTAGGCCTGATTCTATACTACATTATTCCATTAAAAAACTGCAGAGCTTGAAGCTAGATACTACTAGAAAACAGCACCATCCAGGGTACACACTTTTGTACAAAAATAACTCTTTCGGAACTCAAGCCAGGCTCTATGAGGTGTTTGATAATCAGTGATAACATTATATTCAAGGTTTTATGAAAGGGGATAAAATCTGGAAATTCTGTTGAACCCAGCTTTTGCACCTTCTTCTTTTAGGATGAGGGATTTGAAAAAAGGTTTTTCTTTTTTATTAAATATGTTATGTATAGTGATGGATGAATACATTTACTGGACACAATTTTGCGACTAATTTCCACATTTTGCTGCAAGCGAATTAATTTGTGAAACCACGCTTGGCAATTCGTCGGCGAAAAATTTTCCGTGTCAAAAAAAATCGCAGTGCGGCAAAATCATTCAGACGTCCATTGACTTTATTGCATTTGGACCACATAGTCACGCGTATGAAAATATATTTTGAGGCCCATTGACTTCAATGCATTTCACAGATTTTTGTGAATTTCATGGTAAATTCGTGAATTTTTATACTTTTGTTTTTTTAAGTACACATGATGACAGTGTGTAAGCCACAGAATAGCCTTTTCCCACTTGCCAGAATTGGAAGTGGCTACTAAGAGCAAATAATGTTTAATTTCCCCAATTCTTCTTGAGAACAAACTACTGTACTTTGATCAAAATTCTGTGTATTATAGGTATATAGCTGTCGCTTTGTCACCTAACCACTGTTTTAAGTAAAAAAAATACAAAGTATTAAATGCAAAATATATTACAATAATTTATCTCTCCTTAGAGCTTTGTGGTTGTACTTTACTGCCAGTAAATCCACAGTAACATTTGTTCATATGTTTTTAAATATTATCTTTAAGTGCTGTAAACTATTTCTTAATATAAATATTTATATTTGTCAATATGTCACAATGTGTTCAGCAATTTGACAATATTTTTGCAAATATTTCCACATATTTTACAGTATGAATATTCCGGTTCAGAAGCAGGCATAACATTATTTTACGTGTAAATGGAGACAATGTAATATTTCTTATTTTTACAGCAATATTTTCTTTAGAATTCAAGTTATTTGAAATTCACATTACTGGCCAGAAGAGGGCAAGAGTAGTCAACCAGTCAGATTATTTGTTACAGCAGTAGATCTGCCCATGTCTTTCTTTATTCCCTCCTCATTTCCACAACCGCCTCCCATCTCTCCAGACACACAAAGGCATAGCTGCTGTTCCGATCAACACCTTGTGGATGACTTGTATTTATTCAAATATGGCTATTTCTGAAATTAATCAAAGAACCTGGTTTACTTTTTCATTGGGATGATAAGAATTTCAGCATATGTTGCTTTAAGGGAATGAGGCACATTATGGACATCCGCAACCCAACAAAGCCCTGGACATGGCAAGTAGTCATTTTCCCTTTTCTTTGTAGCTTGGGCTGGGTCTCTGGGCAGCTTCATTATTCAGTTACTGAAGAATCAGAACCAGGGACATTTATAGCAAATGTAGCACGAGATCTGGTATTAAATGCTGCAGATATTTCTGAACGCAGAATGCGACTGGGTTCAGAGGGAAGCAGAAAATATTTTGCACTGAACCAGGGAAATGGAGACTTGATTGTTAATGAAAAGATCGACAGAGAAACCTTGTGTGGATCTGGCACAAGTTGTATATTACCTTTAGAAATAATTATTGAAAATCCATTGGAGCTGTTTAGTTTTGAAATTGAGATTCTTGATATAAATGACAATTCGCCCAAATTCTCAACAAATGATCAAATAATACAAATCTTGGAAGCATTAGCAAGCCCAGGAACACAGTTTCCTTTGGAGAGTGCAGATGATCCAGACATAAGCACTAATACGGTTTCTAAATATACATTGAGTCCGAACCCATATTTCTCTTTGTCATTAAAGACTCGAAAGGATGGGAAACCAGTTCCAGCATTACTTATAAATAAAGCTTTGGATAGAGAAGAAAAAAAATCTCATAAACTCACAATTACTGCATTGGATGGTGGCAATCCTCCTAGATCAGGTACATCGCAGATAACTGTAATTGTTCTAGACATCAATGACAATGCACCGGTTTTTGATCATTCAACGTACAAACTTGTCTTGCTAGAAAATACACCAGAAAATACTGTCATTTTGAAGCTGAATGCAACCGATCAGGATGAAGGAGTTAACGGGGAAGTTGAATACTTTTTTGATTATCATACATTAAATTCTGTAAAACAGATATTTAACCTGAATCAGAAAACAGGAGAAATCACAATAAAAGGCATCATAGATTTTGAAGATACAGATTTCTATGAAATATCTATAAGAGCCAAAGACAAAGGACATCCTGGGCTAGAAAGTCGCTGTCTGATATTAATAGAAATAGAAGATGCAAATGATAATGCTCCAGAAATAACATTAACCTCCCTGTTAAATGCAGTTCCAGAAAATGCAGGTGTGGGAACTGCAATCGGTTTCTTAAGTGTAAGTGATAAAGACTCCGGAAAGAATGGGGAGGTAAATCTAGAGATTTCCCCAAACCTCCCTTTTAAAATTAAAGCATTCAACAATCGTTTTTCAATAGTAACAGATGGAGTTCTTGATAGAGAGAAAGTTGCACAATACATACTTGACCTGACTGCCACAGACTTAGGTTCTCCTCCTTTGCATACCCAAATGCCCATCATATTAAATATTTCAGACATAAATGATAATCCACCAGTATTTTCTCAGTCACACTTAAATGCCTTTATAAGAGAGAATAATCAACCTGGAAGTTTTTTGTGTACAATTTCTGCGTCTGATCCAGATGATGGGTCAAATTCAGTCATAACTTACTCTATAGTTGAAAGGAAGACTGATGCTTCTTCAGTTCTTTCTTTTATACACATCAACTCTAACAGTGGAGATATCTATGCACAAGGTTCTTTTGATTATGAACAAATTCAGGTATTACAAATTACTGTGAAAGCTGAAGACTCTGGATCTCCAAGACTGTCATCCAACATTACCGTTTTCATTTTTATTTTAGACGAAAATGATAATGCCCCTTTAGTGTTGTTTCCAGAGTACTCAAAGCAGGGCAATCCGCAACAGAAAGTTCCAAAATCTGCTTCCCCTGGCTATTTGGTCACCAAAGTGTCTGCAGTGGATATAGACTCAGGACACAATGCATGGCTATCCTATCAAATAGAAGATGGTACAGATCCTGCTTTGTTTCAAATATCTGCATACAATGGGGAAATTCGAACTTTCCGAGGAATATATGAAAATGATCAAGTTGATCAAAGCCTTGTCATATCTGTTACGGATCATGGAGAGCCAATTTTATCAACCACTGTCACCATATACATTAGTCTCGAGGATGGCATTTTTCAGGAGAGCCCTAAATCCCCCAATTTTGTTACTGCTAACAAAAAACCAGAGATGACTCTGTATCTGATCATTTCCTTGGTTGCTATTAGTGTTGTTTCATTGATTACTTTTATTATATTGCTTGCTAGATGCCTTAAAAAAGAGACAAGCTCTGCTATGTGCTGCCTTGGAAGACCCGAGACCAGTTTTTATACCCAAGCATGCCGACCAACTCTTCACATAAACTCAGATGGCACTTTAAAATTCATGGAGGTTAGAATGGAGCCCTCAGATCCTCAAGGTCAATGTTATAAAACATGTTGTTCTCCATCAGAAAATAATGATTTTTCCTATTTGAAACCTCTACATTTTCCTCCACTAACAACTATTGTCAGTGATTCAGGGGAATGTTTTTCTGGTACAAATGACATTCTACAGGTGAGATAGAAAACTGATTGCATTTCCATATTTGAACATGTTTAATTTATTAAGCAATGTTGATTTTATTGGTAATTTTATCTGCCTTTTTGGCAGTTTACAAATATTTACTGTGGCATGGAGTTTCAGTACTCTTGTATATTTCTTTCTTCTCCTGCTTCTGTGCCTTGTCCAGTTGTTTGTACAGATGCAGCCACATTGGTTTGTCTGTTTGACACAGAATAACTAAACACAGATATCCCATTTATCTCATTTAACACAGAAAACTGCGTCACAACATCCCATCTAATTAAAGCATTCACCATTGTGAACAATGGTGCTTTGGTATGCTAATGAAAAGGTTAAATGCATTAAATGAGTTAAGATGACTTTAGATAGCACAGTTTCTTCAATTAACCCTGAGTCACGACGCATTTAACTCACAAATCTAAGTGGCTTCATCTGTAGCATCTAAATTTACATTCACTAATGAAGAATAGAGTGGCGTTCAATGTCAATACAGGATAAACTATAATAACCATGCCATTCCTGACTGTTCACTGTGCAGAGAGAAATTTCTAGTTCACCACCAGCTAGATGGACCAACATAGGGTGAAGTGGTTAGCAATGCTGCCTTGTTAAACTAGACTCATGGCTTTGATTCTAACCAGGGTAAAATCTGTATGAAGTTTATATGTTCTTACCTTATGAATATTATCCTATGTAGGAGTATGTGTGTTTGTTTGTTTGTTTGTTTGTATGTGTGTGTGTAAGAAAACCAAGTCCCTGGGAAGGGATTGCTATACATTTTAAACAAACCCTGAAATATATAGAAGAAATTGCTCCCATACGTGTTCCTGTTGCATTTAGCAACCTGCATTTTTGCTCATTTCTTTCAGATGATGGATGACTTTTAGATTTCCAATTGTGTTTTTGGCTTTGCATATCTACCATTTTAGCATAGGCAGATAACTGTAGAATGTATGAGTATTCATCTATATAATAAGTAAACGTTAAGCAAATATTTTTAATTTTATGCTCTATGAAGAACTATGCTCCCTTGTTTCCAGTGTAAATTTGAATATGTTCTATGAAGGGCTGAACAAAGAACATTTTTTAACTATACCGAACTACAAAGGTCTTGTGGTTGGTATTTTAATTTCCATTACTGTGTTTCAGGTGCTATAAATAGTTTTACTGTATCCTAATGAAGGATGATCTACCCACATCAAAGAGAATTACTAAAGCCTAGGATTTTAACCTTGACACAATGTTGTGTACACCTTAAACTAACTAAAAAATTTTGAGGCAGAGGTCATTCTGGTAATCCTTCTAAATATTTCACATTCGACACTGAAACTGCTCTTCAAATGATTCTTATGGAATCATTCAGTCCAGTAAGTGTTGAAGGAGAAATATTCAGCTGTTTGATTGGATGGGTTGGAAAATATGAATCTTCCATGCTCAGTTGCATTGGATTTTCTGGTTACTGTGTGCATGAAGCATTTGTTAGTCTGTTGTTGGAAGCAATGACATTATTGATTTCCGATTGGTATGGGTCACTCTGTCTGGAGAACTATTTCCTTTATTTTGCATTTCTATGCTAGTTCTTACAAGATTGCCTAAAACTTATGTTCAGGGATACAAAAACTCATCTACAAGTTCCTACAAAACAATCAGCATTAATATGGGCTAGCAAATAATATGGGATCCTGGACTGTAAGATGAACTGTTATTAATTGTTCAAGTTGTGAGATGCAGTACTATGTCAGCTTCATTTGGATTGGCAGATTATTCGTTGTCCTGATATAAATGGTATATCATTTTTATTTTTCAGAGTGTAGGATTTTTATCATGACCCTATGGTCAGACATTTTTTATACTTACATAAAAACAAATAATACACCTGATTTCTAGTTAATGAAAAAAAATACTGGATAGAAAATATAGTTGCTGTTGAATGGATATGCCATGTAAGTTGAAACATAAATATGTATCAAATGAATTAAATGATTTATAAAAAAAAAGTGTTAGGAGGTGGGCCAGCAGGGACAGGGAGGGGGCATGGTGGGGATGGGGATGGGATTGTTGTATGTCAGGCATCTCCAAAGAGTTTTTTCAGCGGGGCACTGTGCATACTAGTTACGCCACTGGGCATTTTTCTTTGTTTCCACAATAAAGAGTAAATATTTGTAACTCAATTGTTAAAGTGGAGATTTTAGAGTAAACACATTTTAACCATTTTCCTGAATAACGCACATGGTTCCATATGCTCCTGCCTAAAGCCCCATAGTTTCTAGTTAGTGGAGGAGAGCAAAACTTGTGTTTGGGGAGGCACAGTGGCAAAATTGAACCAGGGCCTGCTCCTCATGGGGCCTTCAAGGAAGCCATAGGTGTATCTACATTGTTAAAGGAACAGTAACACCAAATAATAATAATAATAATAATGTTTCAAAGTAATGAAAATATAATGTCCTGTTACTCTGCACTGGTGCAACTGGTGTGTTTGCAACAAAAAACCCTACAATTGTATATATTTATATAACAAACTGCTGTGTAGCCATGGGGCAGCCATTGAAAATGAAAAAGGAGAAAAGGCACAGGATACACAGCAGATAACAGATAAGCTCTGTAGTATACAATGGGATTCTTCAGAATGTATCTGTTATCTACTGTGTAACCAGTGCCTGGATGGCTGCCTAGATGGCTACATTCTTTTAAAATACTTTAATTTTTAGGTGTTACTGTTCCTTTAAGAGGAGGTGTGACATGTGGTAAGAAGGATAGGGGAAGTGCAAGTGAGGGTGGTCTGGTGCATATTTTTCCGGTCCATAAGTCCCTGGTTATGTTACTAACATGTCTACCAATTAAATAATTTCCACAGAAGAACATAATAAATAATGAATATATTGCAATTGCTCTCATTTTTGGGAGACTAAGCCTCCCTGAATCATCATCTTTCTTCCCTTTATAATGCAGTAGCAAACTGTAGGTTTGAGTAATGTTTGAATCTGACACAGATTTGTACAAGAACCTATAATAAAGTGTGGACTAATAATGTGTTTCTATTGCTAAATTTCTTTCAATATCATTCAATATTAAATGGTATTAAAATAGAATTTTACACATTAGCTGGAATGAAAATTGGTCTTTAATACTCAACTTCATGGAAGAAAGTACAATCAGAATTCAATAAGGAAGTGTTTAATAACATGCATAAATTACATTTACTAGTGTTTGTAGTCATTGGAAGATGATCTTCCTTATAAAATAATACTCCAAAACAATAAAAACAAAAGTTTTATGTTAACACTTTCATTCTGTAAAAAAAATAGTTCAAGGTAATATATATATATATATATATATATATATATATATATATATATATATATATATATTTATATATATATATATATATATTTATATATATATATTTTTTAATTTAACATTAAGTTGGAAATTTTAATTCATAATAGTGGCCAGAAGAGGGCAGAGCAGTCTACTACTCAGATATTTTGCTACAGCAGTGGATATGCATATGTCACCCATTCATACTCCTCCCCCTCTCAGCAGTTTCCTCCCATCTCTCCAGTCACACAGAAGGCATAGCTGCTTTTCCGACACAAAGCCTTTTGGATGTTTGCAATTTTAAATATGGCTGAATTTATTCTGATGGTTTTATTTCCAAGCAATTGGTTACCTTCTTCGTTGGGATGATAACAGGTTTAGCACCACATGCTGCTGTGTTTCACATTATGGACATCCAACACCCACTAAAGTCTTGGAAATGGCAAGTAATTGTTTTATCTTTCCTTTGTAGTTTGGGTTGGGTCTCTGGGCAACTGCGTTATTCTCTTGCTGAAGAATTAGAACCAGGCACATTTACAGCAAATGTAGCAGAGGATCTTGCAATTAATGTTGCTGGCATTCTTAAACGCAGAATGCGTTTGGGTTCAGAAGGAGGCAGCAAATATTTTGCACTGAACCAGAGAAATGGAGAATTGACTATCAATGAAAAGATCGACAGAGAAACACTGTGTGGTTCAGGCACAAATTGTATATTACCTCTAGAAGTTATACTTGAAAATCCTCTGGAGCTTTTCAGACTGAGAGTTGAAATCCTGGATATAAATGATAATTCCCCGAGTTTTTTTACAAGTGATCAAAAGATAACAATTTCTGAAATCTTCGCAAATCCTGGCACACGATTTCCTATAGAGAGTGCTCACGATCCAGATATAAGCACTAATGGTGTTTCCAAATACACACTGACTCCAAACCCATATTTCTCTTTATCAGTAAACACTAAAACAGATGGGACGCTGGTTCCAGAGTTAATTCTAGAAAAAAATCTAGATAGAGAAGAAAAGGAATCTCATAAACTCTCAATTACTGCTTTTGATGGAGGCAATCCACCTAGATCGGGTACATCTCAGATAACTGTAATTGTTCTGGACAGCAATGACAATGCACCGGTTTTTGATCAGTCAACATACAAAGTTGTCTTAGAAGAAAATACACCACAAAATACTGTTATTTTGAAACTAAATGCAACTGATCAAGATGAAGGACTTAATGGAGAAATTGAATACTTCTTTGGCTACCATACATTGAATTTCATCAAAGAATTATTTACCCTAAACCAACAGTCTGGAGAGATTTCAGTTAATGGGGTTATAGATTTTGAAGAAAAAGATTTTTATGAAATATCAGTTAGGGCCAAAGACAAAGGAAACCCTGAACATGAAAGTCGCAGCCTCATCCTAATACAAATAGAAGATGTTAATGATAATGCACCAGAAATAACATTAACCTCCCTGTTGAATGCAGTACCAGAAAATGCAGCCTTAGGAACTGCCATCGGTTTCCTTAGTGTGAGAGATAAAGACTCTGGTAAAAATGGTGTGGTTCATCTTGAAATGACTCCAAACCTCCCGTTTAAAGTAAAATCTTTTGATGACCATTATTCTATAATAACAGATGGTGTTCTTGATAGAGAAGCAGTCTCACAATATTTTATTGATCTGATTGCCACAGACTTAGGTTCTCCTCCACAGCGCACAAAAATGACCATCATTTTAAATATTTCAGACATCAATGATAACCCACCAGCATTTTCCCAATCACACTTCAGTGCTTTCATAAAGGAGAATAATGACCCAGGAAGTTTTCTATATACAGTGTCTGCAGAAGATCCAGACGATGGGTTAAATTCAGTCCTGACTTACTCTATAGTTGAAAAACTGACTGATGATTCTTCGATTCTTTCCTTTGTATATATTGACTCTAACAATGGAAATATCTATGCACAAGGTTCATTTGATTATGAACAAATCCAGGTTTTACAAGTTACTGTGAAAGCTGAAGATTATGGATCTCCGAGACTGTCTTCCAACATAACGGTTTTCATTTTCATTTTAGACCAAAATGATAATGCCCCCGTAGTTTTGTATCCAGAGCACTCAAAACAGGCTAATTTCCACCAAAAAGTTCCCAAATCTGCCTCACCTGGCTTTTTGGTTACCAAAGTGGCAGCAGTGGATTTAGACTCTGGACACAATGCATGGCTATCCTATCATATAATAGAACAAACTGATCTGTCTCTTTTTCAAATATCTTCTTCCAATGGAGAAATACGAACTGTCAGGGAATTACAAGAAATAGAATGGACTGATCAAAAGCTTGTTATTTCAGTAAATGATCACGGGGAACATACATTATCAACCACTGTCACCATATTCATATCACTCGAGGAGAGCATTTTTGAGGAGAGCCCTAAATCTAAAAGTTATGTTACACAGTCTGGCAACAAGTCAGATGTGACCCTATATTTGATTATTTCTTTAGTTGCTGTTAGTGTAGTGTCATTTATGACTTTTATTATATTACTTGCACGATGCCTAAAGAAAGAGACAAACTCTACAATGTGCTCTTGCTGCCTTGGAAATCCAGAGTTGAGCTACTATAGTGAACAGTGCCGGCCAACTCTTCACTTAAACACGGATGGAACATTGAAGTTCATGGAGGTTAGGATGGAGCCCTCAGATCCTCAAGGGCAATGTTACAAAACCTGTTTTTCTCCATCAGAAATAAATGAATTTTCCTATTTGAGACCTCTTCATTTTCCTCAGCTTCAAACTATGGTCCATGAGTCAGAAGGTCAAACCTCTAATATTAATGGGTTTACTGGCACTCTGCAGGTGAGGAGGCAATCTGATTAGATTAATCAATATTTGTAGATTATTTTTATCATATTTATTGCATGTGCTTCTTGGGAATGATTTTTGCAAATACTTATAGACATGCAAATGTCAATACTGACAATGGGTCAGGGCGCAATTTATGAATAATATGGTAACTTGTGCTTGTTTTTTGTACCCTTTCCCATTTGTAAATAAGGCCTGATACCTAAACATGGTATTGGAGATGCTTTGAATTTGAATTGTCATGACAGATTTTATTGCTGAGTCCAAAAGCCATTATATACAAAACATTGAATTTAAAGGGGTACAAGGTGTGGTAGTCTCTCCTAAATAGGGATGTAGCGAACTGTTCTGCTGCGAACTAGTTCGCGCGAACTTCGACCGTTCGCGTCCGCCGGATGTTCACAAACGTTTGGGAACGTTCGCATTTTGAGTTCGCGTTCGATTCGAATACAAATCGTTCAACCATTCGACCATTCGAATTCCTTCGACCGCTAAAAATCGAACGATTTCCATTCGTTCGAACGATTGTAAGCATTCGATCGAATGAAAAGCATGGCTTCGATCGTTTGATTCGAACGATTTTAGCGGGTGTTCGAAGTTCGCGAACTGTCCGCGAACGTTCGCATTTTTTGCCGGTGTTCGCGAACACCAAATCGGCAGTTCGCTACATCCCTACTCCTAAATACATTATTAACCATACCTTAGTAATAATTCAAAAGATATGTGGGGTAGGTATTCAAGAAATCTATAGCATATCAAAACATCCTCAAAGTGACTGTGATTATTTTATGTTTATTGTGATTAGTTTATGTTTATTCCTTATGAAGTGGGGAATCTAGCTATATATTATAGATTATAACTGGGTAATGCAAGGTAAAAATTGTTTTCATTAGTATTTTATGTAACTTAAGAGCAGGGGTACTAGTACAAAATGCCCTTCACTATATTTTATTCTGCAAAAAATATGTTTTTACCATTAATACATTTATATTGCCTATTTATTAATAATAATTAACAATAAATGCTTGCCTATTACTTTGTATAAGTCAAGCAAAAAAATAAAGTAAATAAAGGCAAAAAATAAAGAATATTCTTATGAATAATCCATAACTTATAGCTAAGGGAGTTTTAACCTGTTAAGAATAGATAGAGGAGGGCACTCTTTTCCTCAACAGCATTTTTCATTTGAATGGTGTACTGTGGTGGTCTGGCTATGGGTAGAAATGTCGCAAACTCACATAAACACTGTACTTTGATGAGTGCACATTTTCCATCCTCATGTAAGAATGCAATTAATTTTTGTTAGTATGATTGAAACCACTGACCTTCTGACTGGGACTTCTTTAGAAAAGAAAAGGCCAGGTGTATATGTGTTCATAGAGCTTCTATACATGCAGCTCCTGACTTGCTTGGCGGGTGCCCCTAGGCCGCTCAGTCTGCGCGGTCCTAGTGCCCATCCGTACTACCTCACGCAGGTGCAAGAGAGCTGGTATACATGCCCCGGAGCACTGGGGAGCAACACGTCCCCAGTGCTCCCTATAGCCGTCCCAAAAAATGTGCTGCCCAAGGCCCGGGCCTGTATACATGTTAATAGGTAATTTTCACATCAGTACTTAAATAAAAGGCACATGTGGGATATATGTTCAATGTTTTGGAATGTGTTTGAATTGGTGGATCTACTCAACTTACAAAGAAACTTTTTTTTTTTTTTGTATATCACTCTTTGTAGGGGTATGTAGCACATTGGTACAGTGGTTATCATTGCTGATGTTTAACACAGAAAATTGCCTCACAGCATCACATCTAATTAAAGCATTCACCATTGTGAACAATGGTGCTTTGGTATGCTAATGAAAAGGTTAAATTCATGAAATGTATTAAAATGACTTTAGATAACACAGTTTCTTCAATTAATCCAGAGTCATGACGCATTTAACACACAAATCCAAGTGGCTTCATCTGTACTTCTCCGAAAGAGAGACAATGGGATTCAACTTGCTATAAAAGGTCCTAATATAGTTATATTAATATTAGTAATATTAATTATAGTAATATAGATGCCTTTTACAGCCATATTGTGTTGTCATATTGTATTGGATACAGTGGCATTTGTGGCAATGTTTTATGGTCCATTGAGTGTGTGAGAGAACTTGCTTAAAGAGATAAGATTAGGAAATCAATTTTAATTGCATTAGATATTTGATGATGTTTGAGATGAGATGTTTGAGATGTTGACTTTACTTTGTCTTGGGTATGTTCTATAATGGGTCTCTGGTATAAACATAGCAAATTTTAATATAGTATCCTTGAACAACACAGACCAACATGACATGCAGGAACACCTTTCACTTTATTTGGAAAATGCTATACATCCTGTACTGTTTTCAGCAAATTCACCAATCTCTTCAGATTTCTCTATTAGAAATTTTGAGTTGTGGTTTGGTATGAATGGTGCTACTTTAATGAGTCTTGTGTGAAATGATTAGGAGATATCAAATGTTTGCTGCTCCCTCTAAATGTGAGAGTCTTCTCAAATGTCAAATATCAAAATATACTTTGTTGGTTGAATATAATTTCCTGTAGTATTTTGGTCAAGCCACAACAATTTTTAAACATTTTGTAGGCCACAAGATATGTTTCTTATACTCAAAGATATTTATGAAAGATTATATGATAAACATGATACAGATTTCAAACCATTCCTTGTCAGAAAATATTGTGATTTTCAAGCAACTATTGACTGTCAAGCACTAGTACACATTCTTGTCTGATCATTGCAAACTTATTCTACAGGGACTGTTTCAGGCACATGAATGTTGTGGTCTTGGTATTAGTGATACCTGGCACAAATTTACGGCGAATTCCTGCGTTTTGCCACCGGCGAATAAATTCTTGAATCTCCCGCTGGCGTCAATTTCCAATTTTCACGATTTTTTGGTGAAAACGTTCTAATTGCTCGATTTTTTCGTGAAAACATCAGAATTTCAAGATTTTTTCGTGAAAACGTCCGAACTTCATGATTTTTTTCGTGAACTTTCCGATTTACACGTTATTTTGCTAATTCTTCGCTGTTTCACGAATTTTGAGGGAAATTTGCAAATTTTTTGGTAAAGCGAAGCGGGAGAGATTCATCTATCACTACTTGGTACTCCTTAAAACATGGTATTGTAAGTGCCATAACAGCTTCATATGACATTACCTGTTTGTAAGTTACAGCTACTTCCCTATGTTTAAAAGCAGCATACTCTGTCCTTGTCTATACAGTACCTTGTCCAAGTCATAAGACAGGTCAGTCCTCAACAGCTAGTTTGAATATGCAACAAATCTTGGTTTAGGGTGACTAAACTTAATGTACAGTAAAAACATTTACAAAAATCATTAGTTTGGCACAAAAATAAATGTTTCAAAATTGTGACTGTGTTCACCACTTTTTGTTTGGTAGCTATTTGCTTTAAAAGCTGGGTGTGAAAAACTTGCGTGTATCAGAGATAGACAATCACACTGTATGTATAAAATGAAAATGATCAGTTTGGAGATTTGATCATTTTGGCAGATAGCAGATTTGAAAGTTAAAAATTAGTTACATGACACTAAAAAAACTCTTTCTCTAAAGTGGCCTGTTTAATCACAGTGTGCAACTGTGCATCCTTATGATAACTGCTTCATCTGCCCATTTATAATGAAATTGGACATGCAAAGTGATGCACTGATAACTCCATGGGCATCGGCTGCATAGTAATCATAGTCACAGTGTGGAAGGTTATGGCATCACCTTTTACAGGTCATATTGTTTGATCAATGAATAATTAATTGTGTTTTTAAGATTATATAGACAAATATAGATAATAAAGTATACAAAATATAAGAAACTCTGGTCAGATCATTTGCATTGTGATCCAGTGTGTGTACTGATCTTCATAAGTATGGTAGATATTTGTATTTTAATGGGTAAGTTTAATATGCAATTTTAATGGGTAATTTTAATATGCAATTTTTTTTTTTGCATTCTTGTATTATAAATGTTGTTCTTTTGAAAGGAGCGTTTTAGTATCTTCTATTTATTACTTAAACTGTCATAATCCTTTAATAAATGCACAATTATCAAAGAAGTGATGCTAAAAATGATACTAATACTTTTTAAAACAATATTTCTTGGAAGTTAAATTTGTAGCTGGAATTAATATAAATGGCCAGAAGAGGGCAGAATAGTCAACCAGACAGATTTTTTGCTACAGCAGATCTGCCCATGTCATCCAGTCATTCTCCTCCCCTTCTCAGGAGTTCCCTCCCTTCCTCCCGTCTCTGCAGTCACACAGGAGGCATAGCTGCTGTTCAGATAAGAAACCTTGTGTATGACTCTAATTTTTAATATGGCTGTTTTTATTTTGATGGCTGTAAATACAAACAACTGTCTCACTTCTCATCTGGGATGATAAAAGATTTTCACCACATGCTGACTGAAGAAAAGGATTCACGTTATGGACATCCACAACCCAACAAAGCATTGGATATGGCAAGTAGTCATTTTTCCTTTCCTTTGTTGCTTGGGCTGGGTCTCTGGGCAGCTTCGTTATTCAGTTACTGAAGAATCCACACCAGGAACTTTAATAGCTAATGTAGCACAGGATCTTGTATTAAATTCAGCAGATATTCCTAAACGCAGAATACGACTGGGCACAGAGGGAAGTGGAAAATATTTTGCATTGAATCACAGAAATGGAGACTTGACTGTTAATGAAAAGATTGACCGAGAAAGCTTGTGTGGATCTAGTACAAGATGCATATTACCTTTAGAAATAATTATTGAAAACCCACTGGAGCTTTTCAGTTTGGAAATTGAAATTGTTGACATCAATGATAATTCTCCATTGTTTTTGAGAAGTGATCAGTTAATTAAAATTTCTGAAACCATGGCAAATCCAGGCATTCGATTTCGTTTGGAGAATGCTCAGGATCCAGACATAAGCACTAATGGTGTTTCCAAATACACACTGACTCCAAACCCATATTTCTCTTTAGCAGTAAACCCTCGAAAAGATGGGACACTGGTTCCAGAGTTAATAATAGAAAATATTTTAGATAGAGAAGAAAAGGAACATCATAAACTAACAATTACTGCTTTTGATGGAGGCAATCCTCCTAGATCGGGTACATCTCAGATAACTGTAATTGTTCTAGACAGCAATGACAATGCACCCGTTTTTGAACATTCCACATACAAAGCTGCCATAAAAGAAAATGCACCACAACATACTGTTATTTTGAGACTCAATGCAACTGATCGGGATGAAGGACTTAATGGGGAAATTGAATATTTCTTTGATTACGATACATTGGAGTCTGTGAAAGAACTATTTACACTAAACCAGCAGTCTGGAGAGATTTCAGTTAATGGTGTTATAGATTTTGAAGAAAAAGAATTTTATGAAATATCCCTTAGGGCAAAAGACAAAGGAAATCCTGAACATGAAAGTCAGTGCCTTGTCCTAATAGAAATAGAAGATGTTAATGATAATGTACCAGAAATAACATTAACCTCATTGTTGAATGCAGTACCAGAAAATGCAGCTTTGGAAACTGCCGTTGGTTTCCTAAGTGTGAGAGATAAAGACTCTGGTAAAAATGGAGAGGTATCTTTGGAGATTTCACCAAACGTCCCATTTAAAATAAAACCCTTTAACAATCGTTATACAATAGTAACAGATGGAGATCTTGATAGAGAGAAAGTTGCACAGTATATTCTTGACCTGATTGCAACAGATTTAGGTTCTCCTCCACTGCGCACAACAATATCCATCATTTTAAATATATCAGACATTAATGATAATCCACCAGTATTTTCTCAGCCAAATGTAAATGCTTTTATTAGAGAGAACAATGACCCTGGAAGTTTTCTATGTACAGTATTGGCAGTTGATCCGGATGATGGGTTAAATTCAGTCCTGACTTACTCTGTTCTTGAACGGAAAACTGATGCTTCTTCTATCCTTTCTTTAGTAAATATCGACTCTAAGAGTGGTAATATCTATGCACAAGGTTCTTTTGACTATGAACAAATCCAGGTTTTACAAGTTACAGTGAAGGTTGAAGATTCTGGATCTCCAAAGCTTTCTTCCAACATAACAGTTTTCATTTTCATATTGGATCAAAACGATAATGCTCCTTTGATGTTGTATCCAGAGCACTCCAGACAGGTCAGTCCTCAACAGAAAATCCCCACATTATCTCCAGCTGGCTTTTTGGTTACAAAAATATCTGCAGTGGATTTAGACTCGGGACACAATGCATGGCTATCCTATCATATAGTAGATGGTACAGATCCATCCCTGTTTCAAATATCTTCTTCCCATGGTGAAATCCGAACTGTCCGTAGCTTACAGGAAACTGATCAAATTGATCAAAGGCTTGTCATTGTGGTGAAGGATCATGGGGAACCTGCTTTATCAACTACTGTTACCATATATATTATACTTGAGGATACCATTTTCCCAGAGAGGCCTAAGTCCCAGAATTTTGTCACTTCCAATAATAAACCAGAGATGACCTTGTATTTGATTATATCGTTGGTTGCTGTTAGTTTAGTTTCCTTGGTTACTTTCATTATATTACTTGCTAGATGTGTAAGAAAAGAGTCAAGTTCTACAATGTGCTCCTGCTGCCTTGGAAGCCCACAGCCGAAGTATTACACTGAACAGTGCAGGCCAACTCTTCACTTAAACACAGATGGTACATTGAAATTCATGGAGGTTAGAATGGAGCCCTCGGATCCTCAAGGGCAATGTTACAAAACCTGTTTTTCTCCATCAGAAAAAAATGATTTTTCCTATTTGAGACCTATTCATTTCCCTGAGCTGAAAACAATGGTCAGCGATACAGATGTAAATGGGGTAACTGGCACTCTACAGGTGAGGAAGCAATCTGGTTAGATTGTCTTGTTTGAAAATGTTGTTGTCAATGAGAATTTATAATATGTGAGTTTTCTATACATATAGCTTTTTTTCCATATTTTTTTTATAATCCACATTAACAATGCATGCATTGTCTAGCTATTGATAATGCAACAACATTCTATTCCAGTTAATAGTCTGCTACTGTGAAATCTTGCATCTCCTGATAGACTTCTGCTGTCAAGTGTGCTAGCATTTGCAACAGTGGAGAGATAAAACATAGAGATCTCAGTACATCAGACACTAGTTCAATGAAAGTCCTTCATTTCATTGGGCTATTAAACATGTGGCCTTAAGATGAAGATTTCATTCATTAATGTTAACTTAGAAACTACGTCTCATGAAAAACTAGTATTGTTTCTCACTAACAAGCCTGAATGTGAATGACACATTCATAACCAGATTTATGTTGTTGTTGAATTGATGAGGCATGGATATTGATATAAGAAAACTGAAAGTATATAAGGGTACAGTAGTTTAGCAGTTAGCTCTATGGCTTTGCATGTGCTCTGCATCCCCATGCTTTTCATCTAGGTAATGACTCCATTCATTGTTGAGTAGATGGACCCACTAGATCTGTAGTCTCTGGATGTTTATTTCCTCTTTGTATGTATATGACAGGTAGTAAGAGTAGAGTTGGTGTACATGTATGTACAGTATGAGATTTTGAGTGCATTTAATTTTTACAAATGTATCTTGTTTTTGTTTGTGTTTTGAAACTTTATTATATTTTTGCCAATTGTATATGTTAACATCACTAGAAAATTATACTGACATCAAAGACAGCAGCAAAAATACATAAATGTTCCTATTTGACATCACTTAATTGCCCTCAGCTTTAAATGTGTGTTTGTCAGAAGGACACATCTTTAATATTAATGTTACTGGCACTCTGCAGGTGAGAAAGCAATTTGATTTGACAGAATTTTTGTAAATGATCTTTATATTTTTTTATATTTGCAAATGGCAATACTGACTATTGGATATATGTAATTTGAAGGGGAGGCGCAAGGTGTGGAAGTGTGTCCAAAATAGAGATATCAACTGTGCTTTGTGAATAATTAGTGATGTACACATTTTTTCACCACGCATGCATTGCAGTGAAATTCTGAATTTGCCATCTGCAAATGTTTCACGAAACTGTGATGAAAATTTGCCACAAAAATGTTTGCCAAGACAAAAATCGTCACTGCAAGAAAAAAACCATTGACTTTAATGCATTTGGAAAAAAAGTCGCCAAGACAAAAAAGTCAGCATCATAAAAAACGGCCATTGTAAATCTAATCACTGGTACCTAACAACTTGGCACCCTACTAGTGATATTTTCTTTCAATTGTCCTTTAAAGCTTTAAAGAAAAAAATATCTAAAGGGCTTCTTCTTGAAATTGAAAGCTGCAAAGAGCATTAATGTATATTAGTGCTTCATAATTTCATGTTGTTTCTTAAAAATATTTTGAAATTTGTTTAAATTGGTGGAGCTACAAAAGTAATGTATTTTGTTTTTTGTATAGCACTGTAAATAAGTTTGGTTGTGTAGCACAGAGGTGCAGTATTTAGCATTTGTTTCTTCCGGGCCCTTGATTTGATTTCAGCCAGGTCACTATATGTAAAGAATATTCTATATATGTTTGCTACCTTAGCTCATCCAACAATAACATTTAATAGAAGACATAGACAGCTCATTTAAGCCTGGATTTGTGGAAAGGCCAACAAAGCCTGGGACTAGGGAGGCAGGATTTTAGGGGGCTGCATGCTGCCCAACCTCACCCACATTGGTTCAGAAACACTAGGAATGTGCAGGAGATACAATAGTTTTTTAAATATCCCATGCGCCAATACCCATTGCTCTGGTCCTGATGATGAAAATTTGAAAAAATAAAGGGAAGGGGAGGGGGCGACGAACAGCAGTGGGCCTAGGGGCACGACGAACAGCAGTGGGCCTAGGGGCACCCGTTATGTAAATTCAGCCCTGAGCTCATTAACTAGGGAAAATGTGTATTTTAAATAAAGATGGATTGTGATGATACCTATTAAGAACATACATCTCCAAAATTAGCAAATTCACCACCTCCTTCTGAGTTATTTTTAAAAGTAAGAGCAGCTCACTGTTTTTTTAGAAATGTTGAGTTGTAGCTTAGCTGGAAAGGTGTTACTTTATTTATTCTCGTTTGAATAGAATATGAGCTTTCAAATGGCATGATATGGTTATCTCTTGTGATCCCTCTAAAGAACTATGTAAATTACCTAATTGCAGTTTCAATGGACATTCCATAATGCTCTGATCATGATCCATCATTAATTCATCTAATATGTTCTTAGATTATATAAACAATGAAATATTAAATATCTCTAAAATATAAGAAAATCTAAAAAGATGATTTGTACTGTTGTCCAGTATGTGTGCTGATATATTTTCAAAAGTGTGTTAAATGTATATATGATAATGTGCCATTTTTTATCTCAGATGGAAATATTTTATAACTATGCTTACTTGCATTTTATTGTAATATGTTGTTCTTTGTAAGGACCTTTTTAGTATCTACCTATTTATTACATAATTAACATCTAAATCCTGAAAAAATGCACAATTATCAAATACATTTTGCTAAGGGGATACTAACATTTTTCAAAACAAAATTTTCTTCAAAATTTTAATTAGTAATGGGAATTAATATAAATGGCCAGAAGAGGGCAGAACAGTCAACCAGAAAGATATTTTGTACAGCAGATCTGCCCATGTCATTCAGTCATTCTCCTCCCCTTCTCAGGGGTTTCCTCCCTTCTCTCCAGTCACACAGAAGGCATCGCTGCTGTTCACAATATCTTGTGGATGACTCTAATTTTTAATATGGCTTTTGCTGTTTTGATGACTTTCAATACAAAGAACTGGCTTACTTCTCATCTGGGATGATAAAAGATTTTCACCACATGCTGACTCAAGAAAAGGATTCACGTTATGGACATCCACAACCCAGAAAAGCATTGGAAATGGCAAGTAGTCATTTTTCCTTTTCTTTGTAGCTTGGGCTGGGTCTCTGGGCAGCTCCATTATTCAGTTACTGAAGAATCCGCACCAGGGACTTTTATAGCAAATGTAGCACGGGATCTTGTATTGAATTCTGCTGATATTCCTAAACGTAGAATTCGACTGGACACAGGGGGAAGTGGAAAATACTTTGCACTAAATCACAAAAATGGAGACTTGTCTGTTAATGAAAAGATCGACAGAGAAACCTTGTGTGGATCTAGTACAAGATGTATATTACCTTTAGAAATAATTATTGAAAGCCCACTGGAGCTTTTCAGTGTGGAAATTGAAATTGTTGACATCAATGATAATTCTCCAATGTTTTTGAGAAGTGATCAGTTAATTAATATTTTAGAGGCTCTGGCAAATCCAGGCACGCGATTTCCTTTGGAGAGGGCTCAGGATCCAGACATAAGGACAAATGGTGTTTCCAAATACACACTGACTCCAAACCCATATTTCTCTTTATCAGTAAACACTCGAAAAGATGGCACACTGGTTCCAGAGTTAATTATAGAAAATATTTTAGATAGAGAAGAAAAGGAATCTCATAAACTAACAATTACTGCTTTTGATGGAGGCAGTCCTCCTAGATCGGGTACATCTCAGATAACTGTAATTGTTTTAGACATCAATGACAACGCACCAATTTTTGACCATTCCACATACAAAGCTGCCATAAAAGAAAATGCACCACAAAATACTGTTATTTTGAAACTCAATGCAACTGATCAGGATGAAGGACTTAATGGAGAAATTGAATACTTCTTTGACTACGATACATTGAAATCTGTGAAAGAAATATTTACCCTAAACCAACAGTCTGGAGAGATTTCAGTTAATGGTGTTATAGATTTTGAAGAAAAAGAATTTTATGAAATATCCGTTAGGGCAAAAGACAAAGGAATCCCTGATCATGAAAGTCGCTGTCTTGTCCTCATAGAAATAGAAGATGTTAATGATAATGTACCAGAAATAACATTAACCTCATTGTTGAATGCAGTACCCGAAAATGCAGCCTTAGGAACTGCCGTTGGTTTCCTAAGTGTGAAAGATAAAGACTCTGGTAAAAATGGAGAGGTATCTCTGGAGATTTCCCCAAACCTCCCATTTAAAATAAAACCCTTTAACAATCGTTATACAATAGTAACCGATGGAGATCTTGATAGAGAGAAAGTTGTACAATATGTTCTTGATCTGATTGCAACAGACTTAGGTTCCCCTCCACTGCGCACAACAATGTCCTTAAGTATAAATATTTCAGACATTAATGATAATCCACCAGCATTTTCACAGCCACATTTAAATGCCTTTATAAGAGAGAACAATGACGCTGGAAGGTTTCTATGTACAGTATCGGCAGTTGATCCGGATGATGGGTTAAATTCAGTCCTGACTTACTCTGTTGTTGAACGGAAGACTGATGCTTCTTCTATCCTTTCTTTAGTAAATATCGACTCTAAGAGTGGTAATATCTATGCACAAGGTTCTTTTGACTATGAACAAATCCAGGTTTTACAAGTTACGGTGAAGGTTGAAGATTCTGGATCTCCAAAGCTTTCTTCCAACATAACAGTTTTCATTTTCATATTGGACCAAAATGATAATGCTCCTTTGATGTTGTATCCAGAGCACTCCAGACAGGTCAGTCCTCAACAGAAAATCCCCACATTATCTCCAGCTGGATTTTTGGTTACCAAAATATCTGCAGTGGATTTAGACTCGGGACACAATGCGTGGCTATCCTATCATATAGTAGATGGTACAGATCCATCTCTGTTTCAAATATCTTCTTCCCATGGTGAAATCCGAACTGTCCGTGGCTTACAAGAAACTGATCAAATTGATCAAAGGCTTGTCATTGTGGTGAAGGATCATGGGGAACCTGCTTTATCAACTACTGTTACTATATATATTACAATTGAGGACGCAGTTTTTCCAGAGAGACCGAAGTCCCAAAGTTTTGTTACTTCTAATAACAAACCAGAGATGACCTTGTATTTGATTGTATCACTGGTTGCTGTTAGTTTAGTTTCCTTGGTTACTTTCATTATATTACTTGCTAGATGTGTAAGAAAAGAGTCAAGTTCTACAATGTGCTCCTGCTGCCTTGGAAGCCCTCAGCCCAAGTACTACACTGAACAGTGCAGGCCAACTCTTCACTTAAACACAGATGGTACATTGAAATTCATGGAGGTTAGAATGGAGCCCTCGGATCCTCAAGGGCAATGTTACAAAACCTGTTTTTCTCCATCAGAAAAAAATGATTTTTCCTATTTGAGACCTATTAATTTCCCTGAGCTGAAAACAATGGTCAGTGATACAGATGTAACTGGGGTTACTGGCACTTTACAGGTGAGGAAGCAATCTGGTTAGATTGTCATGTTTGAAAATGTTGTTGTTATTGAGAATTTATTTACAAATGTATTTGTGTATGTGAGTTTCCTGTTTATACAACATTTTCCATATCTTTATAAATCACATTAAAAATGCATGCATTGTCTAGCTATTGATAATACAACAAAAGTCCATTTCAGTTAACTATCTGCTACTGTGAAATCATACATATCCTGATAAATATAGTATGGGGGGCACGGTGGTTCAATGGTTTGTAGCACTGGGGTCCTGAGTTTGATCCTGACCTTGGCACTATCTGCACTGGAAGTCTGCATGGTTTTCATCTAGGTACTCTGACTCTGGTCATTGTTGTGTAGATATACCCAGTTGATCTGCAGTCTCTGGATGTTTATTTCCTCTTTGCATGTCTATGACATGTAGTAAGAGTAGAGTTGGAGAGTTGGTGTACATGTATGTATGAGACTTTAATGTGTTTAATTTTTACAAATGTAACTTGAATTTGTGTTTTTTTTTTTTAAATACATGTCTATTTAATTATTTTTATAACAGGATTTCACACGTTCATAAGAGCTATTCTTATTGTAGCTTTAATCACTGTGAACATTGTTTCAGTGGAGCTTACAGTTAATTTTGCAGTCAACTGTATAGTTACAGGTTTCAGAGCTCTTAAGGAAAGTAAAGAATATTTGAAAGGTGGAGCAGCTGGCATATAAATTGTGGTGTGTCATACTGCTGCATGGATATGGTAAAGGAAATCCCAATTTATTAACATGACAACATAAAAAGAACTTATAACTAAATAAACGTATACTACCTGTGCTCATTTTTACCAACCCTAGACATAGGTGTCTGGAATAGTGTCTGATATGGGTGGATCCTGGGAGGAAGCTTCTGTTAGATTCTCAGCAGAGTCTTCCTATCTAATAATAGGGGGTTAGTACCCCATAAGCTTTTCAGGTCATACCAAGTGGTTTACTTGAATGTGTCAACTGTGAGTTGTCAGATGGTGGGGGGACGCAGGTCGACCATGTATCGAAGAATTTACTTGTTTTGGTTGTTTTGTTACTAGAGACCTATGCCAATATGTTTGTGTTTTTTTTTTAAATGTTATTATATTTTTGTCAGTTGCATCTGTTAGCATCAATAGAAAGTTATATTGACATCAAAGACAGCAGCTAAAAAATGCGGTCGTGAGTCAGAAGGCCAAATCTCTAACATTAATGGCTTTACTTGCCCTCTGCAGGCAAAGAAGTAATTTAATTAAACTTCTAGAATTTTTGTAGACAATTTTTATCTCTTATTTTTTTATATCGGCTTTTTGGAAATGATTTGTGCAAAAACTACAGACATGCAAATGATACTGAGCATGGGTTAGCATTTTATATGGCAACTTGCACCAGTTTTTTGTTCTTTGCAGTCTTCCCCTTCATATGTTGATAAAGCTTTATATCTATACACAGTGTAGGAATTTTAATTTTTAACTGTTATTACAAATGTTATTTCTGCATTCATAAACAATTATACACAAACACACTAAATTTTAAGGGGGGCAAGGAGTGGAAGTGTTTCTAAAGTACAGTAATACATTGTGCTAGACAAGTAACCTTTAGCTTAGCAAAATGCTACATTGAGTACTGTGCTCACATATATTAACTTTCCTATCTATGTAAGGAGAAATAACTTCTCTAAAAGACCACAAAATCCAAAGTGATTTAGGGCCGATTCACTAACTTCGAGTGAAGGATTCGAAGGTAAAAATCTTCAAATTTCTACGTTTTTTTTTGGGCTACTTCGACCATCGAATGGGCTACTTCGACCTTCGACTACGACTTCAAATCAAAGGATTCGTAGTAAAAATCGTTCGACTATTCGACCATTCGATAGTCAAAGTACTGTCTCTTTAAAAAAAACTTTGACCCCCTAGTTCGCCATCTAAAAGCTACCGAAGTCAATGTTAGCCTATGGGGAAGGTCCCCATAGGCTTGGCTAACTTTTTTTGATATTCCTTCGATCGTTGAATTAAAATCCTTTGAATTGTTCGAATCAAAGCATTTTATCGTTCGATCGAAGGAATTATCCTTCGATCGTTCAATCAAACTATCTGCGCTAAATCCTTTGACTTTGATATTCGAAGTCGAAGGATTTTAATTCCTAGTCGAATATCATGAACAGCAATCCTAAGAATCGATACCCTTTGAAATCAAGTGATAAGTAAAAGTTAAAACAGGACCACAGTCCTCAGCATCCT
Organism: Xenopus petersii; assembly: GCA_038501925.1. NCBI lineage: Eukaryota > Metazoa > Chordata > Amphibia > Anura > Pipidae > Xenopus > Xenopus petersii. The sequence continues at coordinate 30,459,846 of CM076676.1, read as the reverse complement.
GCCTTATCCCTCTTTGTGGTGTCCCAGGGTCAAGATAGAAAACCATTTAGATAGTAGCTTTTGGGACAGCTCCACCTTTTATGTACAGTATTTTCCCTTTCCCAACTTTTATTGTATGAATTGCAAACACACATTTTAAATTAAATTCATATTACTAAGGTTAAATTAATTTAATTAGCACTGGTACTTTATTGATAGTAGGAGCACTTTAATGAATTGTAATTAAGGCTTCATTATATAATGAATAGAGATTATTAATTGATTTATAATTGAGGATACATAATTTGTTTAACAATTAAATGAATGTATAATTAATTGGCACCATGTACTATGGTTGTTATATTTGCACACCAAGCACTTTAGATTTACAATGCATTCCATCAAATTTTAGTTGGGTACTTTTGGGGTTATTTTACTTCTATTCCCTCTCTTTAAACACTTTGTAATAAAAAGTCAAGCACGTTTTTTGTTTAAAGGCACAAAAACTTGATAAATTTTATTTCATCACAAACAAATCTCAAGCTGAAGCAGTTTCAGTTGGTTAAGATAATATAAGGAAAGCCACTCTTTTCCCCATCATGTGCAACAAGGAGTTTAATTTGATTGGCTGTGGTGATCGTACTATGAGTAGGCATCTTCACATTAGTACACATTCCTCAAACTTATGCTTTATGTAATCATTTATAAGTGTTAGATGCCCCAGTGAATAATTTTGTTTTAATTGGTGGAGCTACTCAGCTTACCATTACAGAGTATTGTCTACAAAGTATATTCTTTCTTTACTCTGATCCCTAAGCTCATCCAACAAGCACATTTAATAGAAGACATAGACAGCTCATTGACTAGGGAATAAAACATATATTGCTTACACTGCAAATTGGTAAAAAATGTCAGTCCTTTAAGTATTTCTTGCCAATCCCTTCACAGTCCCTCCACTGTAAAAAAAGGTCCAAGCAAATTGTCAATCATTGACTAGGGAAAATGTGTATCTTAAATAAAGATGTATTTTTTGGTAATAATAACTATTACGAGCAAGGCTCCCCAAAAAGAGCAACTTCACCAATTCTTTCTGAGTTATGTTTAGAAGTAAGAGGAACTCACTGGTTTTTAGAAATATTTAGTAGTTGCTTTTCAGGAAAGGTGCTACTATAGTGATTCTTGTTTGAATAGATTATGAGCTTTCAAATGGCATGATATGGTTTCCTCTGAACTGTGTAAATTACCTAATTGCAATGTCATTGGACATTCACATAATGCTATGACCATCACTCATCATTAATTACATGTATGTATTAAAGGAATTATTCAGTGTAAAAATATAATCTGGGTAAATAGATAGTAGGTGCAAAATAAAAAATGTTTCTAATTTAGATAGTTAGCCAAAAATGTAATGTATAAAGGCTGGAGTGACTGGATGTCTAACATAATAGCCAGAACACTACTTCCTGCTTTTCAGCACGCTTACTTTCCACTGATTGGTTACCAGAAAGTAACCAATCAGAGACTTGAGGGGGGGGAACATGGGTCAACACTGTTGCTTTTGAATCTGAGCTGCATTCTAAGGATCATTTGCCAACTCACTAAACAGTTATGTCCCATGTGTCCCCCCTTCAAGTCACTTATTGTTTACTTCCTGGTAACCAATCTGTGGAAAGCAAGAGAAGTAGTGCTCTGGCTATTATGTTAGACATCCAGTCGCTCCAGCCTTTATATATTGCATTTTTGGCTAACCAACTATATTAAAAATAATATCTATTTATTCAGTTTTTATTTGTACACTGTTCCTTTAATATTTTAAAAGTTAAATATAGACAATAAAACATTAAATATGTCCAGAATATAAGAAAATCTAGACAGATCATTTGAACAGTATTGTGATCCAGTGTGTGTGTTGATATATCTTCAAAAGTGTGTTAGATGTATGTATTTTCATGGACCATTTTCCATCTCAGATGGAAGTATTTTATAAATATGCATCACTGCATTTTAAAGTAATTTCTTGTACTTTGTAAGGATCTGTTTAAGGATTAATATCGCAATCCTTAATAAAGCACAATTATCAAGGACATTTTGGTAGGGGGATCAAAACTATATTTTCTTAAAATATTTAATTAGTAAAGGAAATTTATATAAATGGCCAGAAGAGGGCAGAGTAGTCAACCAGACAGATATTTTGTTGCTGCAGATCTGCTCATGTCATCCAGCCATTCTCCTCCCCTTCTCAGGAGTTTCCTCCCTTCTCTCCAGTCACACAGAAGGCATTGCTGCTGTTCACAATATCTTGTGGATGACTCTAATATATAATATGGATTTTATTATTTTAATGGCTTTAAATGCAAACAACTGGCTCATTTCTCTTCTGGGATGATAAAAGATTTTCATCACATGCTGATTCAAGAAAAGGATTCACGTTATGGACATCCACAACCCAACAAAGCATTGGAAATGGCAAGTAGTCATTGTCCCTTTTCTTTGTAGCTTGGGGTGGGTCTCTGGGCAGCTTCGTTATTCAGTTACTGAAGAATCAGGACCAGGGACTTTTATAGCAAATGTAGCACAAGATCTTGTATTGAATTCGGCTGATCGCAGAATGCGACTGGGCACAGAGGGAAGTGTAAAATATTTTGCACTAAATCCCAGAAATGGAGACTTGACTGTTAATGAAAAGATCGACCGAGAAAGCTTGTGTGGATCTGGTACAAAATGTATTTTACCTTTAGAAATAATTATTGAAAACCCACTGGAGCTTTTCAGTGTGGAAATTGAAATTGTTGACATCAATGATAATTCTCCATTATTTTCAAGCAAAGATCAGTTAATTACAATTTCCGAAGCTCTGGCAAATCCAGGCACACTATTTCCTTTGGAGAATGCTGAGGATCCAGACATAAGGAATAATGGTGTTTCCAAATACACACTGACTCCAAACCCATATTTTTCTTTATCAATAAACACTCGAAAAGATGGAACGCTGGTACCAGAGTTAGTTATAGAAAAAAATTTAGATAGAGAAGAAAAGGAATCTCATAAACTCATAATTACTGCTTTTGATGGTGGCAAACCACCTAGATCGGGTACATCTCAGATAACAGTAATTGTTCTCGACAGCAATGACAATGCACCGGTTTTTGATCATTCTAAGTATAAAGTTGGCTTACTAGAAAATACACCAAAAAATACTGTTATTTTGAAACTCAATGCAACTGATCGGGATGAAGGACTTAATGGAGAAATTGAATACTTCTTTGACTACCATACACTAAATTCCATGAAAGAATTATTCACCCTAAACCAACATTCTGGAGAGATTTCAGTCAATGGTGTTATAGATTTTGAAGAAAAAGAATTTTATGAAATATCCGTTAGGGCAAAAGACAAAGGAAATCCTGAACATGTAAGTCGTTGCCTTATCCTAATAGAAATAGGAGATGTTAATGATAATGTACCAGAAATAACATTAACATCCTTGTTGAATGCAGTACCAGAAAATGCAGCTTTGGGAACTGCAGTCGGTTTCCTAAGTTTAAGAGATAAAGACTCCGGTAAAAATGGAGAGGTATCTCTGGAGATTTCACCAAATCTCCCATTTAAAATAAAACCCTTTAACAATCGTTATACAATAGTAACAGATGGAGATCTTGATAGAGAGAAAGTTGCACAATATGTTCTTGATCTGATTGCAGCCGACTTAGGTTCCCCTCCGCTGCGCACAACAATGTCTCTAAGTATAAATATTTCAGATATAAATGATAATCCACCAACATTTTCTCAGCCACATGTAAATGCCTTTATAAGAGAGAACAATGACCCTGGAAGTTTTCTTTGTACAGTATCAGCAGTTGATCCAGACGATGGGTTAAATTCAGTCCTGACTTACTCTGTTGTTGAACGGAAGACTGATGCTTCTTCTATCCTTTCTTTAGTAAATATCGACTCTAAGAGTGGTAATATCTATGCACAAGGTTCTTTTGACTATGAACAAATCCAGGTTTTACAAGTTACGGTGAAGGTTGAAGATTCTGGATCTCCAAAGCTTTCTTCCAACATAACAGTTTTCATTTTCATATTGGATCAAAATGATAATGCTCCTTTGGTGTTGTATCCAGAGCATTCAAGACAGATCAGTCCTCAACAGAAAATTCCCACATCAGCTCCTGCTGGCTTTTTGGTTACCAAAGTATCTTCAGTGGATTTAGATTCAGGACACAATGCATGGCTATCCTATCATATAGTAGATGGTACAGATCCATCCCTTTTTCAAATATCTTCTTCCCATGGTGAAATTCAAACTGTTCGTGGATTACAGGAAACTGATCAAATTGATCAAAGGCTTGTCATTGCTGTGAAGGATCATGGGGAACCTGCTTTATCAACTACTGTTACCATATATATTACACTTGAGGATACCATTTTCCCAGAGAGGCCTAAGTCCCAGAGTTTTGTCACTTCCAATAACAAACCAGAGATAACCTTGTATTTGATTATATCACTGGTTGCTGTTAGTTTAGTTTCCTTGGTTACTTTCATTATATTACTTGCTAGATGTTTAAGAAAAGAGTCAAGTTCTACAATGTGCTCCTGCTGCCTTGGAAGCCCACAGCCCAAGTACTACACTGAACAGTGCCGGCCAACTCTTCACTTAAACACGGATGGTACTTTGAAGTTCATGGAGGTTAGAATGGAGCCCTCGGATCCTCAAGGGCAATGTTATAAAACCTGTTTTTCTCCATCAGAAATAAATGATTTTTCCTATTTGAGACCTCTTAATTTCCCTGAGCTGAAAACAATGGTCAGTGATACAGATATACATGTAAATGGGGTTACTGGCACTCTACAGGTGAGTAAGCAGGAAGCAATCTAGTTAGATTTTTAAAAATATAGTATTAATCAGAATATGTTTTACAAATGTATTTGTGTTTCCTGTACATACAGCATATTTTCCTTATCTTTTAAAGCACATTAACAATGCATACATTGTCTAGGTATTGATAATACAACAAAATCTATTCCAGTTAATTATCTGTCACTGTGAAATCTTGCATCTCCTGCTAGACTTCAATGCATGCATTGCCTAGCTATTCAGGGTCGGACTGACCAGGGCTGTTACCTGAGGGGCCCCTTATACACACCCCGGCCTCCCGTCCCAGCCACAAAGCCCCTTCTAAGCCCCCAAAATCCCCTTCTGTCCACCTGTGCATATGTTTTGCTTTCTTGCAGCTGTGACTGGGGGCCAGGGAGGGAGGTCAGGGGCAATATCAGGTTTTGGATGGTGGGGTCCACAAAGGACCTGGGGCCCACTGGGTTTTTTTGGTGTCCCGCCAGCCCAGTCCAACCCTGTAGCTATTGATAGTGCAATAAAAGTCCAGTTAAGCATCTACTACTGTAAAATCTCACATCTCCTGATAGACTTCTGCTGTCAAGTGTGCTGACATTTGCAATAGTAGAGAGACAATACATAGAGATCTTAGTAACAAACAGACGCTAGTTCAATGAAAGTCCTTCCTTCCATTAAGCTTTTAAATATGTGGCCTTAAGATGAAGATGTCATTCATTAATGTTGACTGAGAAACTGCAGTGTCTCGTGGAAGACTAGTATTGTTTCTAGGTAAGAAGTCTGAATGTGATATTGATAAAAAAAATATATATAAATATAATGTGGGGAGCATGCGGTTCAATGGTTAGCAATATTGCTTTGTAGCACTGGGGTCCTGAGTTTGATCCTGACCTTGGCTTGTATCTGCCGTATTTGCATGGGCTCTCTGCGTCTGTATGGTTTTCATCTGGGTGTTCTGTTCATTGTTGAGTAGATGTACCCAGTAGATCTGCAGTCTCTGGATGTATTTTTCCTTTGTTGTATGTGTATGACATGTAATAAGAGTATAGTTGATGTGCAACACATGTAGAAGAATATTGGTTCCACCTAAATATTCGGAAGGGGTTTTTTACAGTGAGAGCTGTGAAGATGTGGAATTCTCTCCCTGAATCATTTGTACAGGCTGATACATTAGATAGCTTTAAGGGGTTGGATGGCTTGTTAGCAAGTGAGGGAATACAGGGTTATGGAAGATAGCTCATAGTACAGGTTGATCCAGGGACTAGTCCGATTGCCATTTTGGAGTCAGAAAGGAATTTTTTCCCCCTCTGAGGCAAATTGGAGAGGATTCAGATGGGTTTTTTTTGCCTTCCTCTGGATCAACTGGCAGTTAGGCAGGTTAAAAAAAGTTAAAAGGTTAAACTTGATGGACATGTGTCTTTTTTCAACCTAACTTACTATGGTACTATATATGTATGTATGAGAGTTTGAGTGCATTTAATTTTTACAAATTTGACTTGGAGTTGTAGTTGTGTTTTTGAACTTTATTATATTGTTGGCAATTGTATCTGTTAACATCACTAGAACTTTATACTGACATCAAAGACAGCTGGTAAAATAAATTGATTTCTCTATTTGAGATCAATCTATGTTCCTCAGCTTCAACTGTGGTCCGTGAGTCAGAAGGACAAATTCTAACGTTAATTGGTTTACTTGCACTCTGAGGCAAAGAATCTATGTGATTAGACATCTAGAATTTTTTTTAGATGATATTTATCTTTTATTTTTGCTTCTTGGAAATGACTTGTGCAATTACCATGGGACAGGATGTGATATGGCAACTTGCACCAGTTTATTGTACATTGCACCCTTCCCCATCATATGTAAATAATGCCTGAGATCTAAACATGGTGTAGAAATTTCAAATTTGAACTGTTATCACCAATTTTACTTTCTTTCAAAAGCAATTATACATAAAACACATTGGGGCAAATTTACTAAAGCTTGAAGCGGCTAACGCTTTTTCTAAGTCCCAAAAAACGCTGGCGTCTTTTCCTTTTTTAAAGGTGAAAGGCTGAAAAAGATTGTAAATTTTTTGGGGGCACCCTCCTTCCCCCCTACATTTCCTATCATATGGCACCTAAATTATATAGTGTCTACATGTATAGGGCAAAATAACAACTCTTTTATTTTATGAAGCTTTCCCAGGTTTGTGTAGTGTAATGTATTTGCTTCTACATAAACGTCCATTGTACTTTAACTTGGCGCCGTATGCAAATTAGGCATCGCTAGCGTAACTTCGCTTTGCTTGATGAATTAACGCTAGCGCAACTTCGCTACCTTTCGCCTCCCTGATCGCAACTTCAGATTTTAGTGAATTAACGGCGCCCTGGCGAAGTGCGGTGAAGGAGGGTTGGTACAAGGTGTGTGTCCAAAATACTGTACATAAAAAACATTCTATATTAATAAAATTCTATTTGTGGTAGGTATACAAGAAAATTGTAACATAGTGTAAGGCTATTTACAGTGTTTATAACATCAAAATTGCTGTTTTCATTGCAGAAGTGTGAAAGTAGTTCCAAGGTTAAAGAAAAATCTGGATTAATAGTTTGTGCAGTTCTTATATCAGAGAGATTATGTACATTTTTATTTGTGTTTCATGTCAGTTCACTGAAAATGCTCACTCTATACAGTAATACGCTTTATCTGTTGCAATTCTTTGGTTCCATTCATGTCAGGCTTAGTTTATATCTTTAATATATCTAAGCAAGAGTATAGCAGTACTAATACAGAATATATTCTTAACAGTTAGAACAATAATGGAGTTAGTGTAAATAAATAAATTAATAATGAGACAATTTACAACAAAAATTCAAAAGAGAAAAGAAAAACCCTTGCTGGCACCTGCCCACTCAATGATTTCTAGATACTTATTGAGCAGTATTTAGGACTAGAAAATTTAGCATTTAATGATATACAGCTATTCTGTATATAGATCAAATAAAAAAACATAAATCCCATAAGTTAAAACCCTGCTCTAAGACAAAAATCATGTGTGGGCCTATTGTTGCAGTGTGCTTTGGTGAGCAACTGAGTTTATCTAGATGTGGCTTAGCCTCACCTCTACCCCTGGCTCACTAGGGGAAACAAATCAGGACATCAGTACAACACTATAATGTGCAGTTGCTCACCCTTAAATTGCATCTACCACTGCTAAGTATCATTTAAGTATCATTTGGTCTCTACTTCTACTTTGTCAAAGGCATTGGTGGCTCTTAGGATGGCCTTAAATTCATACAAAAACACCTTTCTGCGGATGCCTCCCAATCAGACTCAATAATAGCTTGGTTTGAAATAGCAGGCCAATGGGTAGTGAGTAATTTATAGACAGATTTATACAGACACGCCTGCACATTATGTGCAGTAAATAGTAACTTACACTCTGGGAGTGTATAACCTTTAATGTTAAAGGAGAATTCAACCCCCTAATTTGCATCCCCCTTCCCCCTCTACCCTAAATAGGCCCCCTCCTTCCACCCCCATGCCTACCTGGAACCCTGGGCAAATGCCCCTAACTTTCTTCTTACCCCTCCTTGCAGGTCCTGTCCAGCGGAGTTCACAGCAGCCATCTTGTCTCCTTCGGTCTTCTTCCTGTAGTGATCAGCATTTTCATGCACATGCTCAATTGGAGGAATCTTCCGTTGTGGAGCTACTGCGCATGTGCCAAAAGTCACAAAATTTCCGATAAAAAAAATTGGAAATCTTGTGACTTTCGGCGCATGCGCAGTAGCTCCCCAACGGAAGATTCCTCCAACTGCGCATGCGCCGAAAATGCCGATCATTACAGGAAGTAGACAGAAGGAGACAAGATGGCTGCTGTGAACTCCGCTGGACAGGACCTGCAAGGAGGGGTAAGAAGAAAGTTAGGGGCATTTGCCCAGGGTGCCAGGTAGGCCAGGGGGGAGGAGGGAGGGGGCCTATTTAGGGTAACATAGTAGTAACATAGTAAGTAAGGTTGAAAAAAGACACATGTCCATCGAGTTCAACCTTTTTTTTTTTTTTTATCTTAACTACCTATCTGCCAGGGTAGGGGGATGCAAATTATAGGTTTGAATTCTCCTTTAAGGGCAAAATTCATAACTTTGCAAAAACCGGTATCCGCAATTATAGTGCATATATTGATCAAGATTAAAAACATCTGTAAGGCACACCGCCGGATCGGCGGGTGCGCTCCGGTTCCCCTGTGCATTTGCGTGCATGCGCACGTTTGCTTGGATGCCGTTGCTCAACTGAGCATGCGTTATGACATCACTATGGGGAATTCTGGAATCCTGAGGCTGTATGCACCATTTTGGTTTGGGATTTTATGATTCCTGCTATTTCCTCACTTCCCCTCTATTTTGGCACCAAATACTCGATATTTAAACCCCTTCTGTCATTCCCTCTTTGAACAAGCTGGCTTTCGGTTGTATTCAGATCCTGCTCAAGTCTTTTTCTACTTTGTATTCCTGGTTCGTGATTTTCGACTCAGATTGTTGCCGCCTGCCCTTGACCATTTGCCCATTTTGACTACGTCTCTTGCCTGATCCAAGTTTGTACTACGTATTGGAAATCTGATGTGTGAAGTTTTGTGGGATCCCAGCTAGAACCGCTGTAGTAAGTCCAGGGCCCCAAAAGGGCATCGCTGAAAACTGGGACTAGTTGGGCTCTTCCACCTTATCTGTGCCAGTAGACTTCCTCCTTGGTTCCCATTAAACTAGTATATTACAACATACTATTCAATCACAAACAACTGCAATTGTTGCAAATTTTAGTTTGAGATGTCAATCCACATACAAATATTCAGTTATGCTATATATAATAAGTAATTGAGATAATAATAAGTCAAGCAAGTTTTGCAAATTAAAAGGTACAAAGATGAAGACAAAAAAAAGGAAAATAGAGTATTTTTATTAAAAACTGACAAATTGTATTTCAGCTTAAACAAACCTCATGCTGAAGCAGATTCAGTTGGTTAAGATAAGATAGGGAAGGCCACTCTTTTCCCCATCATGTGCAACTAGTTTAATTTGATTCATGGGCTGTGGTGATCTGACTATGGGTAGGTATTGTATGTTCACAAACGTGCATGAGCACATACCTTTATACATTTTATAAATATGCATACTTACATTTTAATGTAATATGTTGTCCTTAATATGTCTTTACCTATTTATTACATAATTAACATCTAAATCCTTAATAAATGCACAGTAATTCAAGAAATTATGCTAAGGGGATACTAACATTTTTCAAAACAATATTGTCTTTAAACTTTTAATTAGTATTGGGAATTAATATAAATGGCCAGAAGAGGGCAGAATAGTCAACCAGACAGATTTTTTGCTACAGCAGATCTGCTCATGTCATCCAGTCATTCTCCTCCCCTTCTCAGGAGTTTCCTCCCTTCTCTCCAGTCACACAGAAGGCATCACTGCTGTTCCGATAAAATACTCTGTGGATGACTCTAATTTTTAATATGGCTGTTATTGTTTTTATGGCTTTAAATACAAACAACTGGCTCAGTTATCTTCTGGGATGATAAAAGATTTTCACCACATGCTGATTCAAGAAAAGGATTCACATTATGGACATGCACAACCCAACAAAGCATTGGAAATGGCAAGTAGTCATTTTTCCTTTTCTTTGTAGCTTGGGCTGGGTCTCTGGGCAGCTTCGTTATTCAGTTACTGAAGAATCAAGACCAGGGACTTTTATAGCAAATGTAGCACAGGATCTTGCATTGCATTCTGCTGATATTCCTAAACGCAGTATGCGACTGGGCACAGAGGGAAGTGTAAAATATTTTTCACTGAACCACAGAAATGGAGACTTGACTGTTAATGAAAAGATCGACCGGGAAAGCTTGTGTGGATCTAGTACAAGTTGTATTTTACCTTTAGAAATAATTATTGAAAACCCACTGGAGCTTTTCAGTGTGGAAATTGAAATCGTTGACATCAATGATAATTCTCCGTTATTTTTGAGAAGTGATCAGTTGATTAATATTTTAGAAGCTCTGGCAAATCCAGGCACACGATTTCCTTTGGAGAGTGCTCAGGATCCAGACATAAGCACTAATGGTGTTTCCAAATACACATTGACTCCAAACCCATATTTCTCTTTGTCAACAGACATTCGGAAAGATGGGACACTGGTTCCAGAGTTAATAATAGAAAAGAGTTTAGATAGAGAAGAAAAGGAATCTCATAAACTGACAATTACTGCTTTTGATGGAGGCTATCCACCTAGATCGGGTACATCTCAGATAACTGTAATTGTTCTAGACATCAATGACAATGCACCAGTTTTTGATCATTCTAAGTACAAAGTTGCCTTACAAGAAAATGCACCAAAAAATACTGTTATTTTGAAACTCAATGCAACTGATCGGGATGAAGGACTTAATGGAGAAATTGAATATTTCTTTGGCTACCATACATTGGATTCCATGAAAGAGATATTTACTCTAAACCGACAGTCTGGAGAGATTTCAGTTAATGGTGTTATAGATTTTGAAGAAAAAGAATATTATGAAATATCAGTTAGGGCAAAAGACAAGGGAAATCCTGAACTTGAAAGTCGCTGTCTGGTCCTCATAGAAATAAAAGATGTTAATGATAATGTGCCAGAAATAACATTAACCTCCCTGTTGAATGCAGTACCAGAAAATGCAGCCTTGGGAACTGCAGTCGGTTTCTTAAGTGTGAGAGATAAAGACTCTGGTAAAAATGGAGAGGTATCTCTGGAGATTTCCCCAAACCTTCCATTTAAAATAAAACCCTTTAACAATCGTTATACAATAGTAACAGATGGAGATCTTGATAGAGAGAAAGTTGCACAATATTTGCTTGATCTGACTGCAACAGACTTAGGTTTGCCTCCTTTGCGTACAAAAATGTATATTACTTTAAATATATCAGACATTAATGATAATCCACCAGTATTTTCTCATCCACATTTAAATGCCTTTATAAGAGAGAACAATGACCCTGGAAGTTTTCTATGTACAGTATCGGCAGTTGATCCGGATGATGGGTTAAATTCAGTCCTGACTTACTCCGTTCTTGAACGGAAGACTGATCCTTCTTCAATTCTTTCTTTAGTAAATATCGACTCTAAGAGTGGTAATATCTATGCACAAGGTTCTTTTGACTATGAACAAATCCAGGTTTTACAAGTTATGGTGAAGGTTGAAGATTCTGGATCTCCAAAGCTTTCTTCCAACATAACAGTTTTCATTTTCATATTGGATCAAAATGATAATGCTCCTTTGATGTTGTATCCAGAGCACTCAAGACAGATCAGTCCTCAACAAAAAATCCCCACATTATCTCCAGCTGGCTTTATGGTTACCAAAGTATCTGCAGTGGATTTAGATTCAGGACACAATGCATGGCTATCCTATCATATAGTAGATGGTACAGATCTATCCCTGTTTCAAATATCTTCTTCCCATGGTGAAATCCGAACTGTCCGTGGATTACAGGAAACTGATCAAATTGATCAAAGGCTTGTCATTGTGGTGAAGGATCATGGGGAACCTGCTTTATCAACTACTGTTACTATATATATTACACTTGAGGATACCATTTTCCCAGAGAGGCCTAAGTCCCAGAGTTTTGTCACTTCCAATAACAAACCAGAGATGACCTTGTATTTGATTATATCATTGGTTGCTGTTAGTTTAGTTTCCTTGGTTACTTTCATTATATTACTGGCTAGATGTGTAAGGAAAGAGTCAAGTTCTACAATGTGCTCCTGCTGCCTTGGAAGCCCACAGCCCAAGTACTACACTGAACAGTGCCGGCCAACTCTTCACTTAAACACAGACGGTACATTGAAATTCATGGAGGTTAGAATGGAGCCCTCGGATCCTCAAGGGCAATGTTACAAAACCTGTTTTTCTCCATCAGAAAAAAATGATTTTTCCTATTTAAGACCTATTAATTTCCCTGAGCTGAAAACAATGGTCAGTGATACAGATATAAATGGGGTAACTGGCACTTTACAGGTGAGGAAGCAATATGGGTAGATTATTGAGAATATATTTGCAAGTGCATTTTTGTATGTGAGTTTCCTGTTAATACAGCATCTTTTCCATATCTTTATAAAACACATTAGCAATGCATGCATTGTCTAGCTTTTGATAATACAACACACGTCTATTTCTGTTCAACTGTTTTTGTGATAACTTGCATCTCCTGATAGACTTCTGCCATGAAGTGTACTGGCATTTGATGTTCATCATCAGTGGAAAGACAATACACAGAGATCTCAGTACCAAGCACACACTAGTTCAATGAAAGTCTTCCATTCTATTGTGCATTTACACATATGACCTTATCATGAACGTCGACTTTGTAACTACAGTGTCTCATGTATAACTAGCATTGTTTCTAGGTAACACGTTTGAAGGTGAATCATACATTCATAACCTGATTTACGTTGTTGTTGAATCAATGTAGCATTAGTGCATATTAAAATCAAAATGTAAACTTAATGTGTTGGGGGGCACAGAAGTTCAGTGGTTAGCACTATGGTTTGCAGCACTTTGGTCCTGAGTTTGATCCCAAGCTTGAGCTTGGATGTGCTCTGCAACTGCATGGTTTTTATCCAGTCCATTCATTATTGCATACAGTAGATGGACCCACTAGGTCTGCAGTCACTGGATGATTATTTCCTCTTCTTATGTCCATGACATGTAGTAAGAGCAGAGTTGGCTTTCAGCACATGGATGTATCAGATTTTATGAGTGCATTGCATTTTTACAAATTTAACTTGGATTTGTGTACTAAAGTAATTTTTTCCTCTAATTCAGCCCACTTGCTTTTCCTTAGTTACAAATGATGGTCAATGATTTAGAAGGACATATTTCTAATATTAATGGATTTACTGTCACACTGTGTACATAAACAATGCTACACTGATATGCAAATTGCAATACTGACCATGTGGCAGGGTTCAAATTATGAATAATATGTCAACTTGTACAGATGCAGCCACTTTGGTTTGTCTGTTTGACACAGAATAACTAAACACAGATATCCCATTTATCTCAATTAACACAGAAAACTGCGTCACAACATCCCATCTAATTAAAGCATTCACCATTGTGTACAATGGAGCTTTGGTATGCTAATGAAAAGGTTAAATGCATTAAATGAGTTAAGATGACTTAAGATAACACAGTTTCTTCAATTACCCCGAGTCATGACGCATTTAACTCACAAATCCAAGTGGCTTCATCTGTACTTGTTATTTTGGACTTTGTATCTTGCCCCATCATATATATAAATAAGCACTAGATATCTAAGTATGGTAATTAGAATTAAGTTGATCTGTTGCAATCTGTGCAATCTGTGGTTCAGTTCATGTATCTGCGTTATAAGTTTAATGTTATAAAATTTTTTATCTTGAATAGCTCCACCAATTCACAGTTACAGAGTAAGGTATTTTGTTTGTTTTTTTCTATATCACTCTTGGTAGAGGTCTACAGCACCATGGTACAGTGGTTAGAATGGCTACTTTGCATTGCTAGACCCTGGGTATTATCTGTGAAGAATTTCTTATTCTTACTCCCTCAGCTCGTTAATTATTTTGCCAGTTTGGCATGTTTTCCTATTAGTGATACTGTACACTGAAGATCTAGTATAAGTAATTCTAGAGCAACTGGACTTGCTGAGTAATCATTGAAGATGTTTCATTACTCATCCAAGCAGCTTCTTCAGTTCTATGTATACTGAAGAAGAACTGGCAAAGGTGTTGCCTGAAAAAGATTTTTATCCTGCTGCAATATTTGTCTATGTGTTCTTTATCAGGAAAAATAAATTCCTGATCATAATAATACCAACTAGTTCTTGATACTTTATTTTTATATCTAGCAGTACTGTAGGGGTGCAATACACAAGCTGCTGTCAGAGAAAGAATAGGATATACATTGTAGCTACTGAAACCTTTATCCTAAGGCCACCAAGCACATTTTAAGACATACTGTAGAAAGCTTGACCAGGGAAAATCTTAAATAAAGAGAGCAAATTTGCCAATTCCTTCTGATTTGCTAAGTTTTTTGCAATGTTGAGTAGTTCTTGGCATGACTGGCACTACTAGTGATTCTCATGTGAAATGATTAAGAACTCTCAAATGCCATGACATGGCTCACCATTTGTGGTTACTCTTGTGTTCCCTCTCAACATTTTTCTAGTCCACAAGATATTTCTTTAATATGAACTTAGATACTTAGACTGTAAGCTCTACTGGGCAGGGACCTCCTTCCCACCTCTTACCACATAGCTCTTTGTTCTGATATAATTCTATAAATATTTATTATGTGATTTGTCTTCCCTGTGTGTGTGTATATATATATATATATATATATATATATATATATATATATATATATATATATATATATATTTATATAAATATTAATATATTGTACTTTTATGTACATCGCTGCGGCTCCTTAGCAGTGCTTAACAAATAAAGTTATACATACATACATACAACATACATACATACTTAAGAAAGAGTATATGATAAACATGATACAGGTTTCATATCATACTTTTTCAAGCAACCAGCAACAAGAGCTTGTTTTACATTGCAATATTATTTAATAGGGGTCAATTTCAGGCATCTTATTGTTGAGTTTTGGGGCTACCTAAAGGGGTTGTTCACCTTTCAATTAGCTTTTAGTATGATGTAGAGAGTGATAGTCTGCAAAGTTTGCAATGGGTTTTCTTTTTTTTATTATTTGTGTTTTTTTTAGTCATTTAGCTTTTATTCAGCAGCTCTCCAGTTTGTAATTTCAGCAATCTGGGGACTAGGGTCCAAATAACCCTAACAGCCATGCATTTATTTGAATAAGAGACTGGAATATGAACAGGAGAGAGTCTGAAAGAAAGGTGAGTAATAAAAAGTTGCAATAACAATACATTTATAGCCTTACAGAGCATTTGTTTTTTAGATGGGTTCAGTGAAATATGGACAGAGTCAGAAGAAGAAGGCAAATAATTCTAAAACTATAAAAAATCAAAACCAAATGAAAAGTAGTCATTGTATAACATACTAAAAGTTAACTTAAAGGTGAACCACCCCTTTAAAATGTTTCACTATAAGCACCCAAAACATTGGTCCCTGATTGTGTCATTGCCCTTATGTAATTTACAACCATGGTCCTGCATTCTAAAGCAGCAACCTGTGTTCCAATCAAGTTATTAGAGTTCTAGCTAGCTTGAATGCCTGACTTCACAAAATGTGAAGAATGTTCTTATATTCGCTCACACAAGCCAAGTAATAGAGAGCCACAAGCTGTAGCAGTGGGGGTGTCAAAAAGGATTCAAATGATGAAAATCTTGGTCGCTAACATTCACAATGGTCTTTGTGGTCATTAACCCCCCAAAAGTCTAAAAACATGGAACTTAAGTGTGTTAGATGTATGCATTTTAGTGTACTATTTTGAGATGGGATGGAAGTATTTTTTAAATATACATACATGTATTAATTATGCTAAGAGCATGCTAAAAATTTTCAAAACAATATTTTCGTTACCATTTAATTAGTAATAGAAATGAATATAAATGGCCAGAAGAGGGCAGAATAGTCAACCAGACAGATATTTTGCTACAGCAGATCTGCCCATGTCATCCAGTCATTCTCCTCCCCTTCTCAGGAGTTTCCTCCCTTCTCTCCAGTCACACAGAAGGCATCGCTGCTATTCAGATAGAATATCTTGTGGATTACTTAAATTTTTAATATGGCTGTTATTGTTTTAATGGCTTTAAATACAAACAACTGGCTCAGTTCGATTCTGGGATGATACAAGATTTCCATCACATGCTGATTCAAGAAAAGGATTCACGTTATGGACATCCACAACCCAACAAAGCATTGGAAATGGCAAGTAGTCATTGTCCCTTTTCTTTGTAGCTTGGGCTGGGTCTCTGGGCAGCTTCGTTATTCAGTTACTGAGGAATCAGGACCAGGGACTTTTATAGCAAATGTAGCACAGGATCTTGTATTGAATCCTGCAGATATTCCTAAACGCAGAATGCGACTGGGCACAGAGGGAAGTGTAAAATATTTTTCACTGAACCACAGAAATGGAGACTTGACTGTTAATGAAAAGATCGACCGAGAAACCTTATGTGGTTCAAGTACAAGATGTATATTACCTTTAGAAATAATTATCGAAAACCCACTGGAGCTTTTCAGTTTGGAAATTGAAATTGTTGACATAAATGACAATTTCCCGTTGTTTTCGAGCAAAGATCAGTTAATTGAAATTTCCGAAGCTCTGTCAAATCCAGGCACACGATTTCGTTTGGAAAGTGCTCAGGATCCAGATATAAGCACTAATGGTGTTTCCAAATACACACTGACTCCAAACCCATATTTCTCTTTATCAGTAAACACTCGAAAAGATGGGACACTGGTTCCAGAGTTAATAATAGAAAAAATTTTAGATAGAGAAGAAAAGGAATCTCATAAACTAACAATTACTGCTTTTGATGGTGGCAATCCTCCTAGATCGGGTACGTCTCAGATAACTGTAATTGTTCTAGACAGCAATGACAATGCACCAATCTTTGATCATTCCACATACAAAGTTGTCTTAGAAGAAAATACACCACAAAATACTGTTATTTTAAAACTAAATGCAACTGATCCGGATGAAGGACTTAATGGAGAAATTGAATACTTCTTTGATTACCATATACTGAATTCCATGAAAGAATTATTTACCTTAAACCAACAGTCTGGAGAGATTTCAGTTAATGGTGTTATAGATTTTGAAGAAAACTTTTTTTATGAAATATCAGTTAGGGCAAAAGACAAGGGAAATCCTGAACTTAAAAGTGACTGTCTTGTCCTAATAGAAATAAAAGATGTTAATGATAATGTACCAGAAATAACATTAACCTCCCTGTTGAATGCAGTACCAGAAAATGCAGCTTTGGGAACTGCAGTCGGTTTCTTAAGTGTGAGAGATAAAGACTCTGGTAAAAATGGAGAGGTATCTCTGGAGATTTCCCAAAACCTCCCATTTAAAATAAAACCTTTTAACAATCGTTATACAATAGTAACAGATGGAGTTCTTGATAGAGAGAAAGTTGCACAATATGTTCTGGATCTGACTGCAACAGACTTAGGTTCTCCTCCTTTGCGTAAAACAATGTCTGTCATTTTAAATATATCAGACATTAATGATAATCCACCAGTATTTTCTCAGCCACATTTAAATGCCTTTATTAGAGAGAACAATGACCCTGGAAGTTTTCTATGTACAGTATCGGCAGTTGATCCAGACGATGGGTTAAATTCAGTCCTGACTTACTCTGTTGTTGAACGGAAGACTGATGCTTCTTCTATCCTTTCTTTAGTAAATATCGACTCTAAGAGTGGTAATATCTATGCACAAGGTTCTTTTGACTATGAACAAATCCAAGTTTTACAAGTTATGGTGAAGGTTGAAGATTCTGGATCTCCAAAGCTTTCTTCCAACATAACAGTTTTCGTTTTCATATTGGATCAAAATGATAATGCTCCTTTGATGTTGTATCCAGAGCACTCCAGACAGGTCAGTCCTCAACAGAAAATCCCCACATTATCTCCAGCTGGCTTTTTGGTTACCAAAGTATCTGCAGTGGATTTAGATTCAGGACACAATGCATGGCTATCCTATCATATAGTAGATGGTACAGATCCATCCCTTTTTCAAATATCTTCTTCCCATGGTGAAATCCGAACTGTCCGTGGATTACAGGAAACTGATCAAATTGATCAAAGGCTTGTCATTGTGGTGAAGGATCATGGGGAACCTGCTTTATCAACTACTGTTACCATATATATTACACTTGAGGATACCATTTTCCCAGAGAGGCCTAAGTCCCAGAGTTTTGTCACTTCCAATAACAAACCAGAGATGACCTTGTATTTGATTATATCATTGGTTGCTGTTAGTTTAGTTTCCTTGGTTACTTTCATTATATTACTGGCTAGATGTGTAAGGAAAGAGTCAAGTTCTACAATGTGCTCCTGCTGCCTTGGAAGCCCTCAGCCCAAGTACTACACTGAACAGTGCAGGCCAACTCTTCACTTAAACACAGACGGTACATTGAAATTCATGGAGGTTAGAATGGAGCCCTCGGATCCTCAAGGGCAATGTTACAAAACCTGTTTTTCTCCATCAGAAAAAAAAGATTTTTCCTATTTAAGACCTATTAATTTCCCTGAGCTGAAAACAATGGTCAGTGATACAGAGGGCTTCTTTTCTGATATAAATGGGGCTAATAGCACTCTACAGGTGAGGAAGCATTTTGGTTAGATTGCCATGGTTGAAATTATTATTGTTATTGAGAGTATATTTGCAAATGTATTTATTATGCGAGTTTCCTGTACATGCATCATCTTTTATATATATATATATATATATATATATATATACACCTTGATAAAGGTCCCGATGGGGATCGAAAAGTCGGTTTTGCATACTATGTAACAATATAACATTTTCATCACTTGAAGACCCTTGGTGCTGGTTTTTTGTTCTTTTCTGTCTATACAATATATCACCGTGCACAGGGGCAGCTACAAGGTAGCTAATAAGGAAAGCTGGTGCTGTCCACAGACTTGTTTATATATATATATATATATATATATATATATATATATATATATATATATATATATATATATATATATGTTTTTCTTATATATATATATATATATATATATATATATATATATATATATATATATATATATATATATATAATACAGTATATATAGATATACAGTATATATCACATAAACAATTCATGTGTCACCTAACTATTGATAATAGGGCACAAGTATATTCCAGTTAATATTTGCTGTTTAACAAAAGTGGACAAACAATACATAGAGATGTTGAAAATGAACAGACACTAGTTCAATTAAATCCTTCTATTCTGTTGAGCATTTTAAATACATGGCTTTAAAATTAAGATTTCATTCATTAATGTTGACTTGGAAACTACAGGCTGAACAGTGTAAATATGAGTTACAGGTTTAAACTGATTCATGTTGCTGTTTAATCGATGTACTGTAGCATTTAAAAGATACTGATATAAAAAAAAAATATATTACAAAATAAAATATGGGTGAAGCTCTGATGTTGTAGGCTTGATTCCAACCGCATTCATTGCGTTTGCAGGTGTTCTGTGTCTATGTGGTTTGCATAATGAAATTGACTCTAATGTGTTGTGGGAATGTGATAGGGACCCTTCAGTGTAAGCGCTACAATGGCAGGGACTAAATGAGGAACATCTCTAAAAGCATTGTGTAAACATAATATAATTCATCACAAGTTTCCCCCTTCATTTTAAGTTGAGACTGATAATATATCTGGTACCAGCTCAATATTCTGTGTTTTATTTGGCTCAAATAGTAATTACAAATTATTCAGGTCATTATTTTAAGAGGGGCACTTAATAACACTGTGTGTATTTGCATCTAACCAGTAACATGGCCAATCAGTCATGTGCTTTTATTGTACAATCTGCAGTACACTAATTAAAGCTTTTAGCTAATGGACTACTTCATTATTTTACATTTTCCTGTGTTATGATGAGTCCCAAAACATCTGCCATGTGATTTGTGAGTATCTGACCATGACTCCATCTTGTGATTTTTTTTTCTACAAATGCATTATTATTGTTAAACGACCCTCTAGATCTGCAGTCTCTGAATGTTTATTTCCTCTTTCTATGTCTATGACATGGAGTAGGAGTACAGTTGGCTTACATTTCCTGTATGTATCCGATTTTAGGAGTGCATCTCATTTTACAAGTTAAACTAGGTTTTGAGTTTTTGAAACTTTATTTTTGCCTATTATGGGTCATGTTCAAATGAATAAGGAAGTTATTTTATGGGTTAGATTCAATATTATGAGAAAAACTTTCTCCTAATTCAGTTCATGTTTTTCCCCATTAATTTCAGTAGAGTTTTCATGTGATAAACAGTGAGATTAGTTTTTTTCTCATTGAATTTCATCTGGCTCTATGGGAAATACAATGTAATGTTCTGATTAAGCATTGTGTTCCTTTTTTCATGTGCACTCTCTCCAGCTATCTCTGTTTCTCTCTCTGTCTCTGTCTCTGTCTCTCTCTCTACATATATATATATATATATATATATATATATATATATATATATATATATATATATATATATATATATATATATATATATATATATATATATCATTTTGAGGAATCACTGTAGCATTCCAGGTGCACCAGTCATGTCCTATAATTCATGAGACTCCAGTGACTTCTAATATTCCTATATTTAACGGTAGGTTTTGCCCTTTTTATAAAATGCAGGTATTTTAAGTGAGTGTGTATGCAGGTCTAAAATATAAAGAATGCATAGGTTGTTAATGGTGTATGGTGGGGTGCTTTATAGTTTCAACTGGCATCAGCATGAATGATTCACCTACAAACGCATACATGAAACAATTTCTCATGGGACTTGACTGTTTATAGCAAAATGCTATAAGGCAAGCTAAAATTGATACGGAAAAGTATAATGCAGCAAGCAGCAAAAAGAATCCAAAATGAAGCAGGAAGGGGTGGAACCTTTAATATCAGAGGTGGGTCAGCTGGTTGATGAAAACAAAAAAAAAAAGCACAGATTCTGAACTCATATTTTTTGTCTGTCTACAAAATGAGGAACCTTCTTAGTAGTCCCAATACAACTAATGATGCATGGTTCACACATGAGGAAATTCAAAAGAGACTAGAACAAGTTAAGATGCAAGGTCCAGGGCCAGATGGTATTCATGCCAGGGTACTTAGTGAGCTTAGGTCTGTGATTGCCAAACCTCTTTACTTAATTTTTCAGGATTCATTTAGGTCTGGCATAGTGCCGAGAGACTGGCGAATTGCTAATGTGGTGCCGCTATTCAAAAAAGGATCCTGTTCTCAGCCTCAAAATTATAGGCCAGTTAGTCTGATGTCAGTGGTAGGAAAGCATTTCGAAGGTTAAATAAAGGATAAGATACTGGACTTCATAGCAAATCATAATACTATGAGTTTGTGCCAGCATAGTTTTATGCGTAATAGATCTTGCCAGACTAACTTAATTTCTTTTTATCAGAAGGTGAGCAGGGACCATGATTCTGGGATGGCAGTGGATGTGATTTACTTAGACGTTGCTAAAGCATTTGATACAGTTCAAAACAGAAGGTTACTGGTTAAATTAAGGAATGTTGGCCTGGAACATAGTATTTGTACCTGGATAGAGAACTGGCTAAAATATAGACTACAAAGAGTGGTAGTAAATTAAACATTTTCTAATTGGACCAGTGTTGTTAGTGGAGTACCGTAGGGCTCTGTAATAGGTCCCCTGCTTTTCAACTTGTTTATTAATGACCTGGAGGTGGGCATTGAAAGTACTGTTTCTATTTTTGCTGATGCAAAATGCAAAATTGTGCAGAACTATAGGTTCCATGCATGATGCTGCCACTTTGCAGAGTGATTTGTCTAAGTTGGAAAACTGGGCAGCAAACTGGAAAATGAAGTTCAATGTTGATAAATGCAAGGCTATGCACTTTGGCAAAAATAATATAAATGCAAGTTATACACTAAACGGCAGTGTGTTAGGAGTTTCCTTAAATGAGAAGGATCTAGGGGGTTTTGTAGATAACAAGTTGTCTAATTATGGGCAGTGTCATTGTGTGGCTACTAAAGCAAATAATGTTCTGTCTTGCATAGAAAGGGCATTAACTCAATGGATTAAAACATAATTATGTATTTTTATAGGTCCCTGGTAAGGCCTCATCTGGAGTATGCAGTGCAGTTCTGGACTCCAGTCCTTAAGAGGGATATAAATGAGCTGGAGAGAGTGCAGAGACTAAGTGCAACTAAACTGGTTAGAGGGATGGAAGACTTAAATTATGAGGGTAGACTGTCAAGGTTGGGGTTGTTTTCTCTGTAAAAAGGCTTGTGAGGGGACATGATTACACTTTACAAGTACATTAGAGGACATTATAGACAAATAGCAGGGGACCTTTTTACCCATAAAGTGGATCACCGTACTAGAGGCCACCCCTTTAGACTAGAAGAAAAGAACTTTCATTTGAAGCAACGTAGGGGGTTCTTCAGAACAGTGAGGTTGTGGAATGCACTGCCGGGTGATGTTGTGATGGCTGATTCTGTTAATGCCTTTAAGAGGGACTTGGATGATTTCTTGGACAGACAAAATATTAAAGGCTGTTGTGATTCTAAACTCTATAGTTAATATAGATATGGGTATATATAATTTATGTGAAAGTAGGGAGGGGTGTGTGTATGGATGCTGGGTTTTCATTTGGAGGGGTTGAACTTGATCATCATCATTTATTTATATAGCGCTGTCAAGATACGCAGTGCTTTAACTTGATGGACTTTGTCTTTTTTCAACTCGATTTAACTATGTAACTATGTAACTATATTACCACACACTGCAGATCTATTTATTCACCATATGACAATGAGTCATGTGTCTCTGTAAGATGAAATTATCAAACATACTTTAATTAAAGTGATACTGACACTAAAAAACTACTCTTTTTGTTAGTTGAAGTTCTTAGACCTGACTGTTTTGCCATATGGCAGCCCCGTCATTAGGGATGTAGCGAACGTCGGAAAAAAAGTTCGCGAACATATTCGCGAACTTGCGCAAAAATGCGAGCGGTTCGCGAACGGTTCGCGAACCCCATAGACTTCAATGGGAAGGCGAACTTTAACATCTAAAAAAGACATTTCTGGCCAGAAAAATGATTTTAAAGTTGTTTAAAGGGTGCAACGACCTGGACAGTGGCATGCCAGAGGGGGATCAAGGGCAAAAATGTATCTGAAAAATCTGCCTGTGTGTGCTTGGAAGAGATAGTGTAGGGGGAGAGCTGTTAGTGATTTCAGGGACAGATGATAGTAAGTTTGCTGGCTAGTAATCTGCTTGATACTGCTCTGTATTGGAACAAAAAAATAAATAAAAGCAGTCCTTACAAGGACTACTGTTATTGCAGCAGTCAGCAGATGAGATCAGAAGCAGGACAGCTGCCCACTGCAGCTACATACAGAGCACTGCAGTAGAAGGTAGATTACTAGCCAGCAAAGCTACCTAAGCTTAAATGTCCCTCAAACCCCTGCAGACTTCTGTCCCTCCAATAACAGAGCAGTATCAAAACGATTACTAGCCAGCAAACTTTCAACTGTCCCTGAAATCACTAACAGGCAGCAGCTCTCTCCCTACACTATCTCTTCAGCACACACAGGCAGAGTGAAAAAACGCTGCAGGGCTTCGGTTTTTATAGGGAAGGGGAGTGGTCCAGGGGAGAGCTTCCTGATTGGCTGCCATGTACCTGCTGGTCTGGGGTGAGAGGGCAAAAAAAAGCACCAACAATGGCGAACCCAAAATGGCGAACGTCGCGCGACGTTCGCGAACTTCCGGCGAGCGCGAACACCCGATGTTCGCGCGAACAAGTTCGCCGGCGAACAGTTCGCGCCATCTCTACCCGTCATACAGGCACATGGGGCATCAGACAGGTAATGTAAAAGCATTGTGCAAATATTTTATGGCAAAGTTATAAGTAGCGTTCAAATTCAATATTATGATAGATGTAAAAAAGAGTTTAATTTCTCGTGTCAGTATCGCTTTAACCACATATGTGCATGGTCAATATAAGCAATATCAGGAAAATTGCCTATAAGTGATTTATGATTCATGGGAATATTTAATAGTCATTAGTGATGAGTGATCTGGGCCATTTTGACGAAATAATTCGCTAAACGGCTAAAAAATTCACTAAATGGTGAAAGTTCATGAAACGCATTGAAGCCAATGGGCATCAAAATTAATTTGATGTGCGACAAGTTTTATGCACATGCCAATTTTGACACGCAACAAAAGAATGTTGTTGTGATGCATTTTTTCCAGCGATTTTTTGGTGCAGTTTCGCTAAAACATTCGCTGTCTGCAAAATTCGAAAATTTCCTTCAAATCCATGCCTGCCAAATTTATTCGCCCATCGCTAATAGTCATCACCCTAAAGACACCACACTCTGAAAAAATGTAAAATATATATTTGTAACTTATATTGGCGTTTGCTTATAAAATATATCAGTATCATATATTTATGATTATATAAACTGCTTCACATGTACGTATATAAGTACTTGCCAATTGGCCAATTTCCTTTGGGATCATTATAAACACTGGGCAAATCAGGTGTTGTCTTCCATTGTTCTGCATGCAGCTGGCTAAAAAAATCATTGATTGGTTGCTATGGGTTACGGCCCAGAAGCAAATTTGCCTATTGTTTATAAATGAGCCTGTGTAGGTTATTTGCAACCTCAAAAAACTCAGCTTAAAACGTTGATATATGTCTTCTCACCTATATAGAACAAGGCGCCATAAAGGCTGAAGCTGTGCTTTTATTCTTTCTATTCCTATAATCCTTCTTTGTCTCATTTTGAGCTACCTGAACCACGGTCATTAAGATAAGCATGGGTGCGAGGGAGTAACGTCTAAAATGCATACTTTATTTGGTTTCCTTCTATTTCTACAGTTTTATTATTTAAATGTCCATTGTGCCTTTTTGCTATAAACCCCTGCTCATATTTTTGTGCATTGGCTCAAGATATCCATCCATACGTGGCACTGGCATTTGCTGCTCTTGGCAGAAAATGCTGCGCAGATCCTTGTCTTTTTATCTTACATTTGCTCTACTAAGCAGATGGTGTCACCGAATGCTGCCAAATGGCTTTAAATATGGAAATACAGTGTTTCTGTTACGTGGGTGTACCTATAACTAGAAGACTGTATGGCTAGAATGAAAACAGTTGGAAGTGGTGCAAAACATGAATAGTACTTCTGCCTCGGTGAAAACCCTGTCAATTGATCAATGTTACAAATCTGTTTTATCCATCTTTGTGCTAAGCCTCATAGCTGTGCCTGGCAGATGTTTTGCAAAACAAGGTCACGATTAAGTAGTTTATCATTTCTGTATTTGCTCCAATGATTCAATGTCAGACGTGACACAAACACGTATCCGAGGAACCGCCATGCATATGTCATTGCACAGTATGAGAAATATGTTTATTCGCTGATTTGTGATAGGTATAACAATATATATAATTGTGGGGGTTTTTTTTGGACATGACGGTAACATTCTCATAGTAAGAAAAACAAATTGCATATTTTCAGTGACTTTTAGAATCAATATTTCAAATACTAGACGTTGCCATTAGTTCTGTTGGTTTGTGCCACCCTAGGGCAAGTGCAGCACTAAACAAAGTCACACAAATATATTTATGTTATTTTATTCTGATATAAATTAACCTTCTAGTATATAACATGTTTTCGTGTGCTCTGTGTTCAAGACCATGGCCTCACTGAATGTTTAGATTATTGGGACGTTTTAGGTACAGCTGCGTTGATTTAAATTCATAGAATTCCAGTCGGTCTTTTTCCACTAAACTGTGTGAAATGACAGACCTGTTGCAAACTAGAAACTATGGGTAGGCAGAAGTGGCAGGTGCCTAGAACGCAACAGAAGGGGGGCAGTTCCTGCCTATACTTTGTTCAGTTTTCTTTAACTGAAATTTTCAGGGCGCAAATTCACTAAGCGCCGAAGCGTCGAACGCTAGCATTAATTCGCTAGCGTTTGGCATTTTTCGTTACTGGGCAAATTCACTAGCGAACGCTGGCGTAGTTTCGCTAGTGTTACTTCGCACCCTTACGCCAGGCGAGTTTTCGCTAGCGACGTAACTACGCAAATTCACTAACTTGCGCAGTGTACTGAACGCTACCTTTTACGCTAGACTTCCTTCGCCACCTCAGACCTGGCGAAGCGCAATAGAGTAGATAGGGATTGTTTCAAAAAAGTCAAAATTTTTTCTAAGTCCCAAAAAACGCTGGCGTGTTTTCTACATGATGGTGATAGGCTGAAAAAGATCGAAAATATTTTTGGGGCTCCCCTCCTTCCCCCCTACATTTCCTGACTCATGGCAACTTACCTATACAGTGGACACATGTGTAGGGCAAAATAAAATTTTTATTTGATGTTTTGAAGGTTTTATAGGCATTTGAAGTGGTGATAAGTGTTCCTCCATTGAAATTTGAATTTGGCGCCGTATGCAAATGAACCATCGCTAGCGAAACTTCGCTTCGCTTGGCGAATTAACTTCGAAAACTTACGCTACCCCTGTGCGCAACTTCGGATTTTAGTGAATTTGCGGAGCGCTGGCGAAAATACGCCTGGCGAAGTGTGGCGAAGTGCGGCGAAGTTGCGTCTGGCACAACTTCGCATCTTAGTGAATTTGCCCCTTAGAATTCCAGTCGGTCTTTTTCCATTAAACTGTGTGAAATGACAGACCTGTTGCAAACTAGAAACTATGGGTAGGCAGAAGTGGCAGGTGCCTAGAGCGCAACAGAAGGGGGGGCAGTTCCTGCCTATAC
The DNA here is from genome assembly GCA_038501925.1 of Xenopus petersii. Taxonomy (NCBI): domain Eukaryota; kingdom Metazoa; phylum Chordata; class Amphibia; order Anura; family Pipidae; genus Xenopus; species Xenopus petersii. The sequence goes on along the minus strand of CM076676.1, from coordinate 30,432,506 downwards.
TTTGTTCAGTTTTCTTTAACTGAAATTTTCAGCCGGCTGGAGAAATGGCATCAGTGATGAGCGAATTTGTCCCATTTCGCTTCGCCGAGAAATTCCCGAAACTGCGAATAATTTCCGAACATTGAAGTCAATGGGCATCAAATTTTTTTTTATGCGCAGGACAAAATACATTAAATTCAGTGGGAGTTTTTTCTGTGGCAACTTTTTTTTTCTCTGCGACTTTTTTGTGCAAATGCATTAAAATCAATGGGTGTTTTTTCTTATGGCGACTTTTTTTGTCTCCGTGACATTATTGTCTCTGTGACATCTTTGTTGTGGTTCATTTTTCGGTATCAAATTTTTGGAGCAGTGAAAATGCTGAATTTCACCATGAATCCATAGCTGGTGAAAAAATCCGATCATCACTAGTGACAATGCATTACACGAAGGTAGCGTTCACCATCACACATCGTAAGCTCACTCCTGCTAGTTACATCCTGTTCGTCCATGCTACTACACCTCCACATGGTTGCTAATGCATCCATCCTGCCTCTTACTGAGTCTTTTGATGCTTGGTAACCTGAAGTTACCACCACTCTGTACCTGGCTGTAGCTCCAGGGATCCCACAGAGGGTTTCATCAGACAAGCACTCTGAAAGTAGCACAACCCATACTCTGAAGCACCTGATTTCCATCAACACACTAGAGCAATAGTGTACATTTTGATGCTGTGGTGACACAGCTCAGAGTCTGGCTGCAATTACTTTTTAATTACAGTGTGGGGGGGGGGCTGCATTTTGAGCAAAAAACATGGTGATTTGTGTCTAAATTGTAAATGATCCCTAAAGTTTATTTAAACACTGTTCATATAGTGTCATATATTCATCTCTGAACTCATCTCTTTATACTTAGCCAACCACTTACTACCCTCCTCTACTGACCTGCTACTCAACTTTTCTCTCATTACCTCCTCACATGGTCGCATTCATGACTTTGCAAGGGCTGCACCCCTCCTCTGCAATTCTCTCCCACAGTCTATCCAAATTTCTCCCAACCTTTCTTTTCAAGAAAGGCAATACCACATATAGTACCACATCTCTCACCCACTTAATTCTGATCTTGCCCACTCCCATGCCTTGTGTATTACTCCCTTCCTTTTAGATTGTAAGCCCTTTTGCACAGGGCCTTACTCAACTTTTTGAACCTGTTTTGGTTGTGAAGTATGTAACTTCATATGTTCTATGTATGTAATTCATGTGATTTAGCGGTATAAACATTTACTTTACAGCGCTGCGAAATATGTTGGTGCTCTATAAATACATGATAATAATACATTTAACATACAATTTATGGTTTCAAAATGTTTAATAAAAATGTCAGTCAAAATAATATAGTACACATTCTAATTAAATACAGAATTAGTTAAATATACACACAAATATATAAAGAAAAATATATAAATAAAATATAAAATGTTAATAAAAAATGTAAAAATGTTAACACAAAAAGGAGCACTCCATTAATTTAAAAAAGTTATGCATACATGTGTGTATATAATATATATATATATATATATATATATATATATATATATATATATATATAAATAATATATTTTCGCATTGTATATTTTTGTATTCCATAGTATGATTCTTTGCCTTCCCCCCTATAACCTTTCTGTTGCACTGTGCCAATTGCTGAGAATATATTTCATTAACAAAATATAGATTCATTTGTTTTAATTATAATGGAGTTTACAGCTTTGACCAGTAGAGGGCAACTCACAACCAATCAGCTTTTCAGTGATTTTGTTGTCATCCATTCTCTCCCTGCTGGTTTCCTGAATGCTTCCTTTTGCACAGAAAGCACGGAAAGCAGAGCTGCTGTTCCCTGAAAAATCGCGCGGAAAAGTTTAACTTTTTAGGCTACAGATGAAAACATTTTGTTACTTGGAGCTTCCAGTACAGCATACACCGTGGATTCTTTCTTGGGATTACAAAGATACATCTGCAAGTGGACTGGCAGGAGGAAAGATTTAAATTATGCTCATCCTAAGCTCAGCAAGGACTTGGAAATGGCAAGTAGTACAATTTGTGTGCCTTTGTAGCTGGGGCTGGGTCTCTGGGCAGCTTCGATATTCTGTTGTTGAGGAATCTGATCCGGGGACTTTTGTAGGAAATGTAGCTCAGGATTTGGGGCTTAAAATTACCGATGTTTCTAGGAGAAAGCTAAGAATGGGATCAGAGGGAAGCAGGAAATACTTTTCTGTGAACTGGGAAAATGGAGTTCTGACTGTAAATGAAAAGATAGACAGGGAATCTCTGTGTGGCTCCAGTACCATTTGCTCATTGCCTGTCGAAGTAGTTATTGAAGATCCTTTGCAACTGCACCGTCTGGTAGTTGAGATCTTGGATATAAATGACAACTCTCCTGTGTTTTCCACGGCTCAGCGTACTATAAAAATCCTAGAGTTGCTGGCAAACCCGGGTACCAGGTTTCCCCTGGAAAGTGCACATGATCTGGATGCAGGGGTTAATGGCATTAAACAATATAGTTTAAACCCCAATCCTTACTTTTCACTGTCTGTGAAAAAAAGGAGTGATGGAACTCTTATTCCTGAGCTGTTGCTAGAAAAAAACCTTGATAGAGAAGAGAAAGGTGAGCATCATCTGATCCTCACTGCTGTAGATGGAGGTAGTCCACCTAGGTCAGGTACCTCCCAGATAAATGTTATAGTCATGGATTTTAATGATAACGCACCCAAATTTGAAAAGAACTCATTTAAATGTACCATACGTGAAAATGTCCCTTTGAATACAATTTTACTGCAGCTAAACGCCACTGATAACGATGAAGGTGCCAATGGGGAAATAGAATATTCCTTTGATGACCACACATCTGCTTCAATTCAAAGATTATTTGCCATAAATCAAAAGACAGGTGTCATCTCTACCATTGGTCCTATAGATTATGAGGAGTCAAGCTCTTTTGAGATACCCGTTAAAGCAAGGGACAAGGGGGTGCCAGAATTGGAAGGGCACTGTACTGTTTATGTAGAAGTTGAAGATGTGAATGATAATTCCCCAGAGATCCTCATAACATCTTTGATGAAAGCAGTTCCTGAAGACACAGTGGTTGGAACAGTTGTCGGCCTTTTTAACGTAAAAGATCGAGATTCAGGGCAAAACGGGCAAGTAAGACTAGCGCTACCACCAAATATACCCTTTAAATTTAAATCTTTTGATGATCATTACTCCTTAGTCACAGATAGGACTCTAGACCGAGAAAAAGTTGCCCAGTATATCATTGAGCTTAGTGCAAGTGATCTGGGGGATCCCCCCCTTCATACACAACATAAGATTATTTTAAATATTGCAGACGTCAATGACAACTGCCCAACATTTACTCATGCCACTCTCAGTGCCAGTATACAAGAAAATAATGAGCCAGGCCAGTTACTGTTTCAGCTATCTGCTTTTGATCCTGACGAGGGGGAGAATGCCAACTTGGTTTACTCCATTGTGGAAAATGCACCCGCAAGCAGCCCAATCTCCTCCTTTGTGTACATCGATTCAAAAAGCGGAAATATTTATGCTCAACGGTCCTTTGACTACGAGCAAGTCCAAGTTTTGCAAGTTCCCGTTAAAGTTGAAGATTCTGGAGTGCCAAAAATGTTTTCCAACACCACCATTTACATTTTCATTTTGGATACAAATGATAACGCCCCTGCTATATTTCATCCAGACCTTTCCCTTGAGGACCCCATTCAGAGGAAGATTCCCAAGTCTTCTCCTCCTGGATATTTGGTTACAAAAGTGACAGCGGTAGATGCTGATTCTGGATACAATTCATGGTTATCTTACAATATTCTTGATGCCACGGATCCATCTTTGTTTCATGTATCGGCTCACACAGGTGAAATCCGAACCATCCGAGCTTTCCAGGAAACAGACACGCCTGAGCAATACTTGACTGTATCAGTCAGTGACCATGGAGAGCCTTCTTTATCTGCCACAGTAATATTACTTGTCATACTGGAAGAAAGTACCGTGCAAGAAAACACCAAAACATCAGATTTTTTTCACAGTTCCACCAGCAATGCAGATATAACCATGTATTTAATTATTTCTTTGGTGGCTATCAGTTCTGTATCTTTTATCACCTTTGTCATATTGCTCGTTAAGTGTCTCAAAAGGGATGCCCACAGCCCAGGTTGGTGTTGCAAAAATGAATATGAGCCCAAGTATTACTCTGAACCTTGTCAGCCAACCCTTCACCTGAACACGGACGGTACACTCAAGTACATGGAAGTAAGAATGGCCCCGACGGATCCACAGGGTCAGTGCTATAGGTCTTGTTTTTCCACAGTGTCAGATAAAAGTGAAATCAACTTCATGAGACCACTAAATTTTCCTCAGCTGAAAAGCCTGGTCAATGAAACAGAGGTGTTATATCCGCCTCTGAATGAAACCAGCCAGGTGAGAACTTGGAATACCCATTCCTCCTTTTTATATGTTTCATTTCATTGAAGGAATTGTTTACATACTGTTACCTTTGGTTTTACTATTGTGTTTAGTTAATTTATCTTACCGAAACTGTCCTCTTCCCTGTGGAAAACAATATGGCAGCTTACAGGCAAGTGTCTAAAATATGCATACTACTTTACAGTCTATATAAGGTCTATGTCCTAGTATCTTAAAAGGAATGGAAAAGCTGAATCAATGGGTGGTGGCAAATTGTTAGACCCCTATTAGTGATTCTGGTCACTTATTATTTCATATGCTAGGCTGCCAAAATTGTACCGGCCCAGGGGATTTTTCTTCTTAGTGCCTACTACATACTCTTCCCAGCATCCTGTGCTCTGAGGGGCTATCTGGGGCTGCTGCAGATGCTGTTTCCCCTCCCACTCCGTGCTTAAAAATCTGCGTCAGAGCGGGTCAAAAAGGGACAGCATCGTTAGTGCAATGTGCGCAATAGTGATTTACTCACGAGCAAGGCCGGATTTCCATGTTAAAACTCAGTTAAAACCTCTCTCTCTGTTGGGCAGTTGCGGCAAAAAAATTGCGTGCGCACATGCTCACACACAGCGCGGTGGGTCAGCATGCCGGCTAAGCAAGAAAGGCCGGAGGGGGGCCCTGGGACAGCAGTGCCGGTGGGCGCCGGGCCCCCAGTCGGACACTGGATGGCTTTATTAGATATTTTATATAATTTCTTTGTTGCTAAACAAACAGGCAAGTTGCATATCCCAGGACAACAGTAACAAATATATGATAGAGGTATTTCTCTAAATGGATAATGGAGGTGCAGTAATATGTTGGATAAAACAGCATTAAAGGCTATTGTTAAACTACAACTTCCAGCCTCCCCTGAAAGCCTTTGTTTTGACAAACGCTAGAGCAGCACATGCTGGTGATCCCTGGTCTGGGAGGAAAGGGTGTTCCAGTTGCAGAAAGGAAAATAGGAAAAATAAGACTTTGCTTGATGGATGGAGCTGGCTGTACTCTCTTAGCCAGATGGGGAGTGGGTGAGTGTTGCACCATACTAAAAGGAGTGTTCACCTCAACATGTTTAAATCTATATAATATTTTGCATGAGAGCAACGTTTTCAAAGTTTTCAAGCATTACTGTTCCTTTAATGTGTCTACCATTGCTGAATTATTTTAAAGCGATACATACTTGGATAAAATAGGCATCCTGAAACTGATGGTTTTCCCTTCTTTTTGATTTGATACTGCTGCAGGACAGTAGTGTTTTAGCAATCCTTTCCTGGAGACTATGATCAAACTGCTACTATAGGCACCATCTCTCCCTACTATACCTGCTATCCCACAGCCACACTCCCTTCCCAGAGACTATTATCCCACTGTTACTATAGGCACCATCTCTCCCTACTATACCTGCTATCCCACAGTCACACTCCCTTCCCAGAGACTATTATCCCACTGTTACTATAGGCACCATCTCTCCCTACTATACCTGCTATCCCACAGCCACAGTCCCCTCCCAGAGACTATTATCCTACTGTTACTATAGGCACCATCTCTCCCTACTATACCTGCTATCCCACAGTTACTGTCCCTTCCCAGAGACTATTATCCCACTGTTACTATAGGCACCATCTCTCCTTACTATACCTGCTATCCCACAGCCACACTCCCTTCCCAGAGACTATTATCCACTGTTACTATAGGCACCATCTCTCCCTACTATACCTGCTATCCCACAGCCACACTCCCTTCCCAGAGACTATTATCCCACTGTTACTATAGGCAACATCTATAGCTTACCTACTACTTTTGCTACCTGCAATGCAATACTCATATATGTATGTGTGATCCAGTGCTTTCCCCACCACAAAGACAAGTCTGAATAGTGATTAATAGGTTGGCTGATGGAACATATAATATGATAGTTTTCATAGCAACACATTAGGCCGATCATTTCCTGCTTAATACAGTTATTTTCTATTATGTTGGTCCAATGAGTGGGGTGTTAGTGGAAAATAATACTTGTTTATGAAAATTTACTGAATATTCTGGCCTTGTAATTGTATATTTTCTTCTATAAATAAACTGTAGGCTGTTCCTTACAAAAAACCTTACACATATTGTTCCCCAAGTCACTTAGTCATGCTGAGTAATACTTATTTTTCTTTTACTTGCCTGGTTAGTGCTTTACCCCACATGGTTTTGTTGTGGCATTTGCCAGTTATCTTGCATTGCACTGAATCCTGCACAAGGTGCAAGGCAGCCCTGTACTTGCTATAGGTAGGGAGTATGGACCAAAGCTACATGGACCCATTGAGACCCCTATTTAGCAAGTCTGAATGACACACAAGTTAGGGAGCATGCAGTAGGTCAGATAAGATATGCCTACATGCAATACACCCCTTGTACAAAGACTTGTGCCTCTGAGTTTTCACCATGGAGCAGACAGTATGCGCCTGCATTTTATACCTTGCTCTCTAAATAAATCCATTACATTCCCAGGGGATTATTTATCTTTTCTGCAGTTATTCTTCAAAACATATAGATATTTTAATACATATATGTGGGCATAGGGTGTCCAGAAAATGTGCACTATGCAGAGAACTACTTCTCTAAGCCAACCAATCAGCAGGTGGGTTATTGTGGGATGAGTTTTGGAAATATATTTTAAAAATGGCTATTTGTAACTAGATGCCAGAAGAAAAAGCGTTTTGGTTGATTAGATACTGTGCTTATTTTGTATGCAAAATGTAAGGAATTCTGGTAAAAAGGCCCATTCTAAAAATATTCAGTGTAAATGGATCAATGTAGCAGTGATCCTGGGCCTTTAGCCTGATGTCAAAAGCATTACAGCATGGCAGTACTTTTTCCAGTGCATTTTTTTTTACTTCAAACTGGTCATTTGACTATGTAAAGTCAAAAACAGACTGATATGCTCACTTGTCCCCCATGCCAATAATTCAATCAGTTCATGCAACCCTTGCCTGGGAACATTTTCCAGACTTCTAACCTTGATATCTAACCAGTTGTTGGTTGAATTTGTCATGACCCCATAAACAACCTGCATACTCCTTTAGGAATGGCCAAGTCAGCAATGTTGGCAGTGCCTGGTCATATTTAGTGATGAGCGAATCTGTCCCATCTCATTTCACTGAAAATTTTGAGAAACTACAAAGCAATTCACATAACGCATTGTCAATGGGCGTCAACATTTTTTCTTGCTCCAAATGTCAATGGGCATTTTTCTTATGGCAACCTTTTTGTCACTGCGACAGTTTTTTTTCTGTCACACCAAATTTATGCAGCAGTTTCGCGGACAAAAAATTGCAGATGATGAAATGTGGAAATTTCACCAAAAAAATTCACTCATTAGTAGTCATCTTTATTCAAAGCCATGCATTTGTTGCTTAATAGATGAATCCGTGTCTATCCATTCATTCAGACTATAGGATCATTTATACTATGGTCTCGGGCAAGTTATGAAAGCACTTCATAGAAATAAAAGAGGGTTCACTCTTTGAGCATTTGGTTTGACCAAAGCCGCCACAAATGTATCTATGGCTATGGCAGCCCAGTTCAAATATAGAATAGAGCAGCTCAGAGAGGAGTTTTGCAGTGAACTATCGATCTGTGATCCCCACAACAAATAAAAGTACGCAAATTAAAGATGTGGATGTGTCCTACATAAATTCCTATTTTTTGTGGGCAGAATTACATTTGAAGTCCAGTAAGGGAAGAACTGACCACGCAATTTCAAAGATACATAATACAGAGGGAATCCGCATTAGTTTCTTGGTGGCTGGTTAGCGATGGGAGATAATTTCTTCTTAAAATGATGCTCCAACAACAAGTTCAGTTTGTTTTACTATCTCTGTCTCTTGGCAAACTTGGCCTCATAATGATTAGTAATCTTTTCATCCATTGAGACAGTTGAATCTCTGTTATGTGTTTATATTATATTGCCTAGTTTTCTCTCTATTGCTATAAATGTGGTGTAGAGCAGAAAAACGGTACCCTGGGTCCGTGCACCTTTCAGCAGACAGAAGCAATGGCCTGGGGTTCAAGGTTAGTGGTGATATTCACTGAGAGATGCCCAACTCATTGGCACCCACAGTGAATTTCCCTTTGCTTGTCCTTTAATATTATGTTTTCCTCTTTATAATTTTTTTCAAGTTATTTCTGTCTGTTTTCCATGTAGTGGAATGTGTCCTTTGTTGCTTAAAAAGACCTTGTGTTGCTTGATATAATGTATGATTTCCTTAATTACATTGTTTATGTTTGGGAAATTAGTTCTCTTGAGCGGGCAGACTGCACACAATAAAGAGGAGCTGGACGACTGCCATTGCTTTGAATTACATTGTTGTTTGCAGAGATAACAACTGACCTTGCTGCAAGGCAGAAATATTGACAGAATCACACAGCCTCGACAACTTCCAGCATAGCAGCCTGACTCGGCAGAGGGTGAATGTTTATTTGATGTAGCGCCAGGGTAGCAGGTCGCATACAGATGTAGAGTTGTGGGAGAGCTTGCAGAATCATTCCACAGTGTTTGGGAATGCAGAACATAATGATATTTACAGTCATAAAGTCAACAATGAAGTAAGGACCTAGGAAAATACGTTTATGCAGCTACACTGTAGGATTGGATATATCTAGATGATTATTTAGCAAGGGTTAAAGGGATGGTTCACTTTTAAGTCAACTTGTAGCATGTTATAGAGTGGCCAATTCTAAGCAATTGTTCAACTTGTTGCACTTTGCACATTGTGCTTGCGTTTGCTATAACGTGTTGCTATCGTCGTTCCAGACCAATGAGCTATTCTTGGTGCAGACAGCACGTTGAGCTTTTGTAACCTGCCCAAGAACACCGAGGTCCAGCCAGAATGTCTTGCAATGAGGCCCAGTGTTTCCTTGGAACGTTTTCATTCCCAACAAAATAAAACGTTTCTCGAAACATCAGCGATTGTTCTTGGGCAAAATGAAAGAATACAGACATTTTGCAGAGGTTTTTACATAGCACTGATGAACTTTTTCATGGCAGGTACTATTTAATCTGGTCCGTTCAACAGCGGAAGCATTATAGACGTGTTACAGATATGCTTTGGAAGATTTTCCATCTTTATGTGCTTCTTTCTTTATTCTATGTGGCCTTTATTGCAGGAGGTGCTGGCTCTGCTTAGCAACTTTGCCACTGATAAATACACAGGTGTGTAGCTATAAACAAAGAGAAAACTCTTTAAAATCCCCATTGGGCACTTCATAAAGAGATGTCGATTCAAAGCTAAATATACTGTAATAGTGTGCTTAGGTGAATATATAGATATATATACATATATATATATATATAGATATATATACATATATATATATATATATAGATATATATACATATATATATATATATATAGATATATATACATATATATATATATATAGATATATATACATATATATATATATATAGATATATATACATATATATATATATATATAGATATATATACATATATATATATATATAGATATATATACATATATATATATATATATAGATATATATACATATATATATATATAGATATATATACATATATATATATATAGATATATATACATATATATATATATAGATATATATACATATATATATATATAGATATATATACATATATATATATATATATATATAGATATATATACATATATATATACAGGTATATATATATACATATATTTCTTTTTGCTTCCCTTTTATGCAGAACTGCATGTACTGCAATACAATACATGGCAGGACAACAGTGAAAGTAAAATGAGAACTCTATTCACTTTGTAGAGCGTACCATTTGGCTGGTTCCTAGCCTATAGCATGGGTCGAGGCATTGGCACCTAAGGGACAAGGCTGTGTTAGATTTTATTCTAGTGACCCTGAAGGTTGGATATAAGCTTTTAAGCGACTCATGCATAGTTACTTATGGAAGGTTTACCTTTAAATTAACTTTTAGTATGATGTATACATTGATATTCTGAGACAATTTGCAATTGGTCTTTATTTTTTATCTTATGCAGTTTTTCATTGATTTAGCTTTCGATTTGGTTGTGAGGGCCTTATTCTAACAGGCAGTGGTTTGAATGAAATACTGTATTATGAATAGATGAGATACTCAATAGGAAGATAAGTAGGGATGCACCGAATCCACTATTTTGGATTCGGCCGAACCCCCGAATCCTTAGTGAAAGATTCGGCCGAATACCGAACCAAATCCGAACCCTAATTTGCATATGCAAATTAGGGGTTGGAAGGGGAAAACATTTTTTATTTCCTTGTTTTGTGACAAAAAGTCACGCAATTGCCCTCCCCGCCCCTAATTTGCATATGCAAATTCGGATTCGGTTCGGCCGGGCAGAAAGATTCAGCCGAATCCGAATCCTGCTGAAAAAGGCCGAATCCTGCTGAAAAAGGCCAAATCCTGGCCGAATCCCGAACAGAATCCAGGATTCGGTGCATCCCTAAAGATAAGTAAAGAATAACTATGAGTAACAATCTTTTTTTTGGCTGCCGGGGTCATCGACCCCCATTTACAAACTGGAAGGAGTCAGAAGAAGAAGAGAAATAATTCAAAAACTATAAATAATGAAGACCATTTGCAGTGTTGCTAGGAATAGGATCTTAACAGTGAACTACCCTTTTAAGACCATAAAGTGTGAAGCTTTTTACTTTTTACTAACACTGTATTAATGCAAAAACTATAGTCATACTAGCGTTTTCATTTTCATACACCTTTTGATCTGTTCTGAGTTCCAGTAGATGAGAGAGTTTAGACAGTTCGTCCCACAGGGAATACAAATGTAGTTTCAATTTATTGTTTATTATTACTTATCTGTCTTTGGTGTTGCCCTCTTTTAAAGAGGAATTATCGTGAAACTATGTTAAAATATGTTATTCGATGTCTTAAAGTCATTTTCTAACTATAACCAGTTTAAAATGCAATGTATTTAGTTCTCAGAGTAAATAAGTGCTGCCTGTGGAGCTGGATTGTAAGACAATATTTGGCGCAGTAACGTTAGGGGACAAATATTTATCCGGCAAACATCTGACTGTCTCCCTTTCCTAACCTGGCCATAGCTACAATTTACCATTATAATAGTTCCCCTTGTGGTTTTTCAGTAGAGTTGAGTTTATTGCTGAACTGCTGAGTGGTCTAGTGCTTCTTCATGATAATTCCCATTCCATGTTGTACGTCTCACTCTGACTACTTGTTGTAGATGACAAAATGTAGAAGTGACGTATGGACAGTAGTGTCTCATAATCCAATGAAACGTTGGATCTGACTCATGTTTTAGAATGTCCTGAGAACTCACAGTTCTTCTATTACATTTCCCGTCAGGTAAAGAAGGATGTCATATATTACTCAGCATGGGGCATATTTAATTCTGTAATGTTAATAAATACATTTTATTTATGTGTACGAACTCTCCTCCCCCCTGTGCAACATGGTGGAACAGGGATAAATACTGCTTCCTTGGTTCTGACAAGGGAAATATTTGGGTGCAGTTTGTAGCCTAGTGTTTGTAAGTAGTGATGGGCGAATTTATTCGCCAGCTGGAAAAAAAAGGACTCTGCGTCAAAAACAAGATGCTGACGTAATTTCGCCCCAAATTCGCCCATCACTATTTGTAAGCCTGTGGTAGAACAATTTAAAATTTAAAATCCAATTTGCCCAGGGGACAATATGAATTGATAAATAATTACTTTAGGGATGCACCAAATCCACTATTTTGGATTCTGCCGAACCCCCGAATCCTTTGCGAAAGTTCGTCTAAATACTGTACAGAATTGGAATGCTAATTTGCATATGCAAATTAGGGGTGGGAAGGGGAAAAAATTGTACTTCCTTGTTTTGTGACAAAAAGTCACGCGATTTTCCCTCCTTGCACCTAATTTGCATATGCTACTTAGGATTCTGATACGGCTCGGCCGGGCAGAAGGATTCGGCCAAACCTGAATCCTGCTGAAAAAGGTTGAATCCTGGCCGAATCCCGAACCGAATCCTGGATTCAGTGCATCCCTAAATTACTTTAAATAACTGTATTTTGTCCGTGCTAGTAAAGGGGTGGTTCACCTTTAAGTTAACTTTTAACTAGAATGTAGAACTTTTCCTTAGATTTTTTTAGAATGGCTAATTCTAAACAACTGTTCAATTGGCCTTCATTTTTTTCTTTTTATAGTTTTTGAATTATTAGCCTACTTCTTCTGACTCTGACCCCATCTACAAAACAAATCCTCTGGAAGGCTACAAGTGTTTTGTTATTACTATTTTTTCTTATCTTTCTATTCAGACCCTCTCCTATTCATTTTCCGTCTTTTATTCAAATCAGTGCACGGTTGCTAGGGTAATGTGGACCCTAGCAGTCAGTTTGCTGAAGCTGCAAACTGGAAATTTGCTGAATAAAAAGCGTAATAACTCAAAAACCACAAATAATAAAATATAAAAACCAATTGCAAATAGGCACAGAATGGCACTCTCTATATCATACTAAAAGTTAACTTAAAGGTGAACGACCACTTTAACTCTATTAGACAGTTGAATGTGAGCTACCATACTGTAAACACAAGAAGTCCCCATGTGCAAATAGAATATGTTTCTCCAGTGATAATAAAGAAATCTCTGTAGATAACCACTACCCTGTTTATTTGGCTCATCCTAGGGAAGCAATACATCAGCATGCTACCTTATAAATGTATAAATGCAAATATCCATCAAAAGAATGTTCTGTTCACACATTAACCCATGCCAAATTGTCAAAGCCTATGTATAAAGAGAGTATAGTGTGTCTATGTTATGCTTGCAGTGCGCTGTAATTAAATTCATACAACATCTGTGCTGGCCAGACACTTCTACTTTTTTTGCCAAACAAAAATAAATTGGGGATTTATTTTTTTCTCCGCTCTGTGCACGAGGGTTTTGCATTGGAGGATGAGCGTAATGTTTCCCACATACACAAAACTCTTGCCTCAGCCTGTCGCAGTATCATGGGTTTTTATGATTTTCTGTCAATGATGCAACTTAGTCTGTCACAGCAGTGCAACACATGTTCACTACTGCTCTCACTTCCCCAAGTCATTTAACATGGTTTCTTAACTTTTCTTGTCTGCGAGTAATGGGCCCCTAATCATTCTGGGCCCCTGGGCTATAGCTTAGTGTAGCCTATCCATTAACCAACCCCTGTCTTTGTAATATGAATTCTTAATCATTAAATAGAGCAGAATTAACTCAGTAATAATAGTTGAAATCTTAAGATGAGTGATCATGTGATCTTTAGTGTTTAGTGTTGACTTGAGAAAGGGACTGGATACTCTCAAAATGTACCATGTTTTATATCTATCTATCTATCTAACGTCTATCTATCATCTATCTATCTATCTATCTATCTATCTACAGTATCTATCTACAGTATCTATCTATCTATCTATCTATCTTTTTATCTAGTATATATTTATCTATTATCTATCTATCTATCTTTCTATCTAGTATCTATCTATATATCTATCCATATCTATCTATATATCATCTATCTATCATCTATCTATCTATCATCTATCTATCATCTATCTATCTATCATCTATCTATCATCTATCTATCATCTATCTATCTATCTATCTATCTATCTATCTATCTATCTATCTATCTATCATCTATCAATCAGTCTGTCTGTCTGTCTGTCTGTCTGTCTGTCTATCTATCTATCTATCTATCTATCTATCTATCTATCTATCTATCTATCTATCTATCTATCTGTCTGTCTATCTATCTATCTATCTCTCTATATCTATCTCTCTATATCTATCTCTCTATATCTATCTATCTATCTATCTATCTATCTATCATCTATCTATCTATCTATCTATCTATCTATCATCATATATTATCTATCTATATATCATCTCTCTCTCTCTCTGTCTCTCACTCTCTCTGTCTCTCTCTCTCTACTGTATCTATCTATCTAACTATCCATAATCTATCTATCATCTATCTGTCTACCATCTATCTATCTGTCTATCATCTGTCTATCAATCAATCAATCATTTTAGACATATATAGACTTCTCAATTAACACTTTTTTCCAGCAAAATATCATTTTGAGTTTTCTTCAAGCTATTTTGTTTGCTCCAATCCTGTTGCTGCTGTTTCCTCTCAGGGGATGGAAACATTCTTACTGGACAAAATGATGGCACGTTGGACCTTGTTACATGATTTTGATCTTTGGATGCAGCCTTCCCATGTTTCCTTTGTACTTTTGCCTTTGCACTGCACACTTATAAAGGGAATAGCATGAATGAGACCTTGAAATAAATCAGCAGTTGAGTTTTAACTAAGTTTGATTTGCTGCAATAAATAGAATGATCTTACATATATATAGTAGAGAGTACAATATGTCTGTGGGCTGCCTTTTATGGATGCCAGTTTCAGATATCTATGAATGATATCCTAAGTGAAAACAATGTTCTGTGCAAGGGGAAGACTCTGCCATATTTTACTGCCTAGCAATTCCCATATACCCAGGGGCAGCTGTAAAATTCTGACATGCATTATTGCATTAATAAAGTGCATTTGTTATGCTTTTAGTTAATACATCCGGAATGCTTTGAGCACCATTTATAAATGGGATGTATGTGGTCGTATATAATGAGCTTGATTTTACGCTTTCCTTTAAGGTACACTGGACATGGGAGTTGTGGGGAAATGGGTTACAGATGTGTCCTATGGAATAAAGATGTGATTAGGCTGTTGCATGGTGACTGGCAGAATGGAAAATACTTTTGTCAGTTTGCTAAAAGAAAAACATTGAACGCTGCTGTGAAACGACAGCTTGAAGTGACACAAATGAGATGGATATGATGTTTCTTCTGTTTATATAGAATGAACCAATTTTTTTTTTAACCGTTTTTTTAACCAGACACCTAGAAATCTATTTGAATGCAGGCCACTGTATTGTATGTCATGTAGTTGTCTGTAACCAACGAGCTAGCTATCTACCCATGCAGGCAGTTGTATGTCAGCATTGAAATGACGATAGTGATAGTGAAAAAGCAATGTGTATTGTGCATCAGAATAAAGTAAGTATCCAATGCTTATATTATGTACACAATAAACCTGTGGAACACACCCACAATATTCATATTTTGTCTTTAGTGCTGGATAGACTGGCTTTATTGCTGGTTAGGTATCTGGACATAAACTTTTCACTTGGAAAGCAAAAATAAAATATTACTTTAGAATCTGTTATCTGGAAACCCATTATCTAGAAAGCTCTGAATTATAGTAAGTCCGTCTTCCAAAGGCTCCATTTTATCCAAAAAATTCAATAATTTACTTTTTCTGTGTAATAATAAAACCCTAACTTGTACTTGATCCCAACTAAGATATAATTAATCCTTATTGAAAGCAAAACCAGCCTATTGGGTTTATTTAGAGGCAGATTTATCAAAGGTTGAGGTTGGAAAAAAAATAGAATTTCAAGCTATTTTTTGTATACTTCCTCTAGGGAATAGTCCAAATTCGATTGAATTTGGAAAAAATTTGAAAATTTGAATATTAAAGTGTATTATGTACTGTCTAAAAATTCTACTTCAACCATTCGCCATCTAAAACCTGCCGAATTGCTGTTTTAGCCTATGGGGGACCTCCTAAAACCTACTTGGTGGGCTTTGAAAAATCCAAGTTTTTTTGGGAAAAACTTTTAATCGAATTCGATCGAATGCGTTATTCCTTAAATTCGTACGATTCGAATTTGGCCGAACACAGGATCGAAGACGACCCTATTCCACTAAAAAAAAGTTTGACTTAATTTCGGTTGGTCTTTTTGAATTAGAATTTCGAAGTTTTTTCAATTCGAAATTCGACCCTTGATAAATATGCCCCTTAATGTTTACATGATTTTTTACTTAAGGTATGAAGATCCATTTTCTTGTAGACTTAATATGGAGAACCCCAGATCCCGAGCATTCTGGATAACAGGTGTTATGTGCTATGAGGGGTAGTGGATTCCCGTTGGTACCACATGGCATTGCAAAAGTTAATAAGTCATAATTAATTGATCTGCCCAGCGGAGCTTTAACAGACATCAATATTTTCTTTAATGGGATTCTGCATTTGGAATTGATGTTACCTCCTGTGGGTACAGTGGAGTGCATAGGAATTCTCTACACGTCAAAGCAAATATATTTTTATATATATATATATATATATATATATATATATATATATATCTATATATATCTATATATATATATCTATATATATATCTATATATATATATCTATATATATATATATCTATATATATCTATATATATATATATCTATATCTATATATATATATCTATATCTATATATATATCTATATCTATATATATATCTATATATCTATCTATATATCTATATATCTATCTATATATCTATATATCTATCTATATATATATATATATATATATATATATATATATATATATATATATAGATATCTATTTAGGTACATATCATTAAGCTCAAACATATGTATATTTTACCCAGGAGCTTTAACCTATGGTAACTAATGAGCAATTAGTTCTGATTAGTCATTAAATAAGGGGAAAAATGTGTACTGGTTGCTAAGGATACTGCTCTAGTTTTCCTGTTTGCCATTCTTCGTACAGTTTCTTGCTTCTGAAAATAATTTTCATAGGGAAGGATTTTTAGGCTGTTTTGTTATCTGCTTCATATCCCTACATTGTATACTGCTTCATGAACCCAAAAATGAGCTGATGTAAACTTACTTAGAGAACTTCTTTGAGCAACATTGCAGTTTGCATCAATTTTCTTTGGGGTTTGTTTGTGTGTTCTGAGCAATTGGCATTTTTAGACTGCTAATATTGGGCTTTTGGTTCAACATGCCTAGAGTAAACTGAATACAGGACGTGTAAATAAAATGCATAGAAAGTTACTGGTTGTTGATTTATGTTGATCTAAAAGCCTGCTATTAGTAGTCTAAAACTGCAAATAGCTCAGAAACCACAAAAAGCTGAAACATTATATCACTTGTATAAAAGGTGCTTAGTCCACTCATCACTCATTTTTCTGAGATTAGATCCACTTTAAGTGGCACTTTTCATCTATAGAGTATGATATTCAGCTGATAACCACTTTCTGGTGATAGGGACACTGTAATACTTCTGTGCAACCGTCAAAAAAGAAAAAAATTTCCTGCAACAAAATGTTGTTATTTAATGTTAAGCCAGATGGTGACTATGACCTTAAATTGCAAAGCAGAGCTCAGTATTTGCAAGCGGACTATTATAATAATATCAAACATCATGCAAAACATATATTTGCATTGCATTTCCATTCATGAGCTTTCTGTAGCATGGAATGCTTGATTTCAAAAGTGGAAGTTCACCATTCAGAGTATAGATGCTTTTGTGATATCTTTGTATTTTTATGACAAGAGAATACATTTGTTTTGCATTAGTTCCTTAGCTCATTTCCGCCCAGCGCAGCTGCTCTCTGGCCCCAGCGTATGTCTCGCAATGATTCTACAATATCTGGCAGGGTAGTGGGAGGTCAAAGGGTCCAGAAATCTGACTAATTACTTACAAATGTGAAGATCTCGGAGGATCTTCTCTCCCCTTAATGTTAGTGTTCATATTACTAATGTATCATTTTGCCAAAGTCAAATTCACAAAACGGGACTATCATTACAATCTGCTAAATGTATATACAGATTTATGTTTCGTTTAATTCCAACAGTATTTGCTCATGAGCTAAAAATTCTGGGTCAAGATCCCGATCACGTTACAGGGCTCTGTTTATAAAGAAAGAAAAGTCTCCTTTTTATAGCAAAGATTGGGAAAATAACCCTATTGCTATAGTTTTCATAATCACATTCTGTGCTTACAAAACATCTTTTGCTAAAAATTAGCACATTAAAAAAAATTACATTCTTTCTATTGTTTTATTTTGAAAAAAATATGTTTTCATATTTGTTGCCATTATAAAGCACTAATTTGAAAGTCGGGCAATGTTCACTGAACTCACATACCCTTACTTTGTAAACAGGGCAATTTGTACACAGCTCTCTAACTACATTCAAGCAAACAAACCTCTCCCTTATCCAAGCATCAGCCTTTGAGCAGCTTATTGTCAGGGGCTTCTCAGAGGACTGGTAATTTGTTTGATCAGCTTCTTTAAAGTTTGGGACCAGAAGTGACAGGAAGTGCTAAAGTGAAACTGGCTTCATATTCTTGTTTATTGCCAGAAATAACAGAAACCATCGATATTTCTTAATCAAAACAATAGGCAAAAAGTATATTTGGCACAAGCCCTATTCATTCTACGAATGTTGAAAATGGGTGTAGTGTCCCTTTTACAGGAGAAAATGAGCAGGCAGTGGCGGAACTACCGAGGGAGCAGGGGGGGGAGAGCGGACCAGGGCCTGCACCCCTTCAGGGCCCCCCGGCAGCCCGCCCGCCACTGAAAATGTGTGCCGTAAGGAGGGGGACGGGGCCCAGCTGCGCCTCACGCACCAGGGCCCGCCCCCCCTAGTTACGGTTCTGTGAGCTGTTCAACATGAAGGTATCCTAGAAAATATTCTACACTTATATTATATGTATATGTAAATGTTCCTAACTCATGTATATTTGTTGGTGCTGGTTGGACCAATACAAACTGTAAGGGGGGTTATTTACTAAACTCCAAATGAAAATCGATGAAATCCAAATTTAAAAAAAAACACAAATTGTTGCCGAAAAAACCCATTTGGATTTGGTCAGAGTTTTTTTCAGATATATTCGGACTTTGATAGATAACCCCCTAAGTGTAAAAGAAAAGAAATTTCCCATGTAGCGCTCATTGTTACCTGCCTCTGTGTGGCAATGGTCCTGTAGTCACATTTGGAGAGCAGTATCCAAATGTGAGTGTTGAATAGAACAGAACAGCCCATTATTATGCATGGGATCATCACCAAATGTCCTCTGACATCATCAGTGGGGATGGGCATGGGCAAACCAAGCGTGATTAAGATGCCCCCAAATCACTTTGGAACCTGGTTGGCATCTCTGTAGATTGAGGCAATTGTAGCTCATTGATTATACAGAAACTCTATCTGACCAGTTGTCCCTGAAATTGAAACACAATATGATGGCATAGTCTATGTTTTTGAAAAATCTGCAACCGTTATGGAAAGCATTATATCATTATTTTTTGGGGAACAGTTTATTACAATGTATTATCTAAAGTTCCGATGAAAGGTTCTTTGTCTGCACAACAGATAAAACAGATAAAAGTTCATCATTTGCTCCCTGAGGCTAATGGCACAGAGGGACCTTTGTCTTCTACTGACAGTGGCCAGAAATGAGCAACATACTGGATGGCCGGGGCGGTCTATCAGCCCAGACTAATTATTTAAACTATTAATCAATAATAATTACTTATTTTGAACTAGTAATCTATTAATAAACAGTTAGTTCCAGAAAATGTGCCATTCTCTACCATTGTGTTCTTGTCGGTGTGTAAAATGATATTATTATGTCCATTAACACAGCCTTTATGAACAAAAAGCTGAAATGACACTATTAAAATAATTTGTGATGTGACTTCAATGCTCTTATTGTCACAGAGTCATATAAATTCAGGTCGGCAAAGAACACAAACCCTTTGAAAGCGTTGATAGATTTGGAACAGCTGCTCAAACTGACTCTGCTAAGTGTTGAACCCTTACATTTATGGCTTTTATGTTATTTTTAGGGGTCACTTCATGTTTGATGTGACAAAGCTGATTCTCTGTATAATTAGCTGTCACTTGTATTTGTAGGCAGAGGGTTGTATGGTATTAATTAGAATAATGGCAAATACCCTAAATATATATATATATAGCCAACATGTCTCTAAGTTATGTGGAAACTTCTTGGTTTCAGGAAATGACCGTTGGCTTTTGCCCTTTAAGTGCTGGCTATTTAAGTGCAAGTGCCAGTGATTTACAGAACATAAGGCCTAACTACTTCACTGTTTGGCTTATAGATATATATATATATATATTTTACTGGTGTCATTCTGCAAGCAGTGTGTCCCAACCTTAAGCATGTCACACATTCTATTTTCTGTTTTCTTTTGTGGATTCTGTCCTTAAAAGGGGTGTTTCTTCTTTAAGTACATTTTGAATATGTTATAGAATGGCTAATGCTAAACAACTTTTTAACTGGCCTTCATTTTTTCTTTTTTTTTTTTATAGTTTTTAAATGATTTGCCTTCTTCTGACTCTTTCCAGCTTTCCAATCTAAGAAACAAATACTCTGTAAGGCTACAAATGTATTGTTATTGTTACTTTTTATTACTCCTTATTTCAGTCAGCAGTTGGCTGAAACTGCAAACTGGCGAGCTGCTGAGTAGAAATCGAAATAACTCAAAAACCGCGATTAATAAAAAATGAAAACCAATTGCAAATTTTCTCAGAATATCAGTCTCTACATCATACTGAAAGTTAATTTAAAGGTGAACAACACCTTTAAGTTGATGCAAAAACATTACTGTGTTTACTATTTTAAAGAAGATGTGAAAAGTTCTTATAGTTACATACAATACAGACACTGAGTTTCTTCATAGCTGACTTATAATGTAAAACTTTTATTTTTTTTCATTTAAATCAGCAAATAAAATAGAGTATATTTACAGTATATGCATGGAAAGCATTTCCTGTGTTTTTGGGTTCAACTCATTGTTTTAGAATGTTAATTTTCTTTGTTACAGTGATTGCCATTCGCTTTGTTCACTTTTAATAAAACCAAAATTTGTTTAAACGTACAGGATTATTTAATGACATGGAGAAAGGTTACTCTTGTTTAGTGATGGGTGAATTGGCGTTGTTTTGCTTCGCCGTAAAATTCGCGAATTTCGTGAAATGGGGAAAGATTCGTGAAACGGCGTCTCGTTTTTGCCACCAGCGCCTGTTTTTGACGCCGGCATCCTTTTTTTTCGACACCGGCAAAAAAAATTTTTGACGCTGGCGGCAAATCGCGCAAATTGCGACTGGCGAATAAATTCGCCCATCACTTCTCTTGTTTGGCAACACAGCCGTGGATGTTTAGTACTTGTGGTCCACATAGATTAATAAGGGCTAACAGATGATTGGCTGTTGTGGGATATCAATCAGAGAATAACTGTGTCCATGATACTACTGTTGTATTAATGATGAGATATGAAGAACACATTGTTTTTATTACTGATTTTCTGAAGAGCAGTTACAAGCACTTTTCTGTTTACTTCCAGCAGGCGCAACCTAACGCAGATTGGCGGTTCTCTCAAGCTGCTCAGAAACCCGGACCCAGTGGGTAAGTGAGATGTGATTTTATAGTATGTTTAAAGTTCGAAAGAGGTTTCCTTCAGTTTGTATGATTTTAATCCAGAAACATGTGAGATCTGCTCATTTCCACGTTTATCTATCGAGGTCTTTATCCAACTGGAGTTTCCATCTAGCCCAGTCGATATCTGGCCAAACCCTGACCAGATAATAATTGAGCTCGCTGGAAAATGGCCCTAGTTTACTTTTTCTAAAGTATTTCTGTACAAAATTGTAAAAATAAAAACTGGGTAAATGGGCTGTGCACAATTCAAAATGTTTCCAATATAGTTAGTTAGCTAAAAATGTAACATATAAAGGCTGGAGTGACTGGATGTGTAACATAATAGCCAGAACACTACTTCCAGCTTTTCAGCTCTCTAACTCTGAGTTAGTCAGCGACTTTAATATGGTATGGGACCTGTTATCAGAATGCTCAGGACCTGGGGTTTTTTGGGTAATGGATCTTTCTGTAATTTGGATTTTCTTACTTTAAGTCTATGAGAAATTGTGTAAATATTAAATACACCCAATAGGCTGGTTTTGCTTCCAATAAGGATTAATTATATCTTAGTCTGGATAAAGTACAAGGTACTGTTTTATTATTACAGAGAAAATTTCCAAAAATTTTAATTATTTGCTTAAAATAGAGTCTATGGAAAACACCTTCCCATAATGTGGAACTATCTGGATTACAGGTTTCCTGATAACTGATCCCATACCTGTATCAGGGCAATCCATTTTATCGAAATTGTTTTGTTTTTTTTTTAATTGAGAATACTAATTCAACTACAATGTGACTCATGCAAGTTTATTGACATTATACAGGAAATTATAAAGGAAAGTTGATAGTTGAAACAGAACTTGCTCACCATGTTTTCGAATCACTGATTTTAAGGATCGCCTAGATCTTTGTTTTAGTGAATGTTAATATTTCACTGTACAGATGCACAGAAACCATCACTTTTGGATTTGGCCCCAAAAAAACATATTTGCTGGCATTTAAATCAGTTGCTATGCACAATAAAGTCAACTAATGTTCTAAGCTGGGTTTGCCAAAGTCTTGAATTTGGTCAAAAACTAGATCTGCTTCATCCCTACTTCATTACAAATGGAAAGGTTTTCATGTTGCTTATTCTTTCTCAGAGGCAAACTGTTTCCTCCTTAGATACAAAGAAAAACCAAACCTGAACAGGTGGCCACGTTAAGTGAAAAGCTAATGCTTTAATAAGGCTTTTTCCTTCTGTGCACGTGGCACAGCTTTCTACTTTCCATGCAGTATTTGCTTTGACACACAGTTTGTGAGCTTAGCTACATAACTATATGGAACTGAAGGAATTGGCCTAGAGCACAGTGCTACGCAATATGTTGGCGCTATATAAATACATGTTGATAATAATAATAATAGAGGTTAAGTGGTCAGTCTTTGATATAAAGAGCTCATGCTAGAGACCCTGGTTTGGTTCCTTGTGGCCTTGTGCAAGTCATTTCATCTAATAATTTCCCAGCATACTTAGAGTGCCTTTAACAGCTGCCTAGCTTGTTGTAAAAGTGCTTTGTCCCCATGGGAGAAAATTGCTAAATAGCATAGAAACCATTCTAGGAGGAGCTGCCCTAGAGGTTAAGTGATGATCGTTGATGTGGGTTCTTATGCCAGAGATCCTGGTTCTGGTGCCCAGAAGGCTGAGCAGTATGGTGAAAATGGGCCAAACTGCCCAGCCTTATATAGCCAGCCGGTGTTTAATGACCAGTGATATGGGATCTTCTATCCAGAACCCATTATCCAGAATTACAGAAATGTAGAAATGTTTTCCTTTCTTGATGCAATAATAAAACAGTACATTGTACTTGACGCAAGCTAAGATTTAATTAATCTTGGAAGCAAAACCAGCCTATTAGGTTTATTTAATGTTTAAGGGGGTTATTTATCAAAGTCCAAATTTAACTCAATAATTTCTGCTACAAACTCTGATCAAATCCGCTCCGGTTATTTATGCTTATTTATTATTAAATTTTCCCGAAAATTTACTATTTGCATTGAAAAATCGGATTTTCCTGTTTTTTTCAGATTTTTAATCCGATTTTCAAAAATTTTTCGGATTTTTCACCCAAAAATTTTTCGGGTATTGCACGAAACCCAGCTCACATCAAAAAATCATTGGGACTTCTCCATTTGACTTATATGCAACCTCGACAGGCCTGAGATGCTGGATTTTCTGATTCGGACTTTTCCATCCTCTTTTTTAATAAATTCCGAAAAAGTCGTGTTTTTTTAAAAGTTAGATTTTATAAAAAAAAACCTAAATGTTTTTTAAACAGACTTAAGGTATGGAGATCTGAATTATTGAAAGATCCCTTATCCGAAAGACCCCCCCAGGTCAAAAGCTTTCTGGATAACAGGTCCCATACCTGTATGTGAATTTTAACAACATGCATTAAGGCACAGACCCTTGATGATTTGAGCGGCAAAAAATGGAATTAGCAAGAGATTCCAGAATCCGTTCTGCCTAATTTCCCATTATCTTAGTGTGAGGGCCGACAGCTTTTCCATTACTGGAATGGAATTGATTATGAGAATGACTTATTCAGCATGTGATGTGGGTGCGGGGGAAGCATTTCCTTCATCTGCTATGAGGTCATTAGCCACCACAATGCTCTCTTACAGATCAACTATTTTAAAACGCTGCATATGAATGGCTTCATTTTTTAGCAGGCAGAGACACATATTTCCTTAAAGTCATTGTCAGTTCCCAACCAATGGGTCATTTCCAGGATATCCCTATTGGAGAAAAGGGGGCTGTATAAAATTAAAAGTCTATATGTGTGTAATGGATATACTGGAAAGTGCTGAGTTGAGGTGGGGGCAGCTAGAAGACTGAGAAATTGATGGAGCTTTGCTAAATGGCGACTCATTTAGTTAAGTGTTAGCAGTGCTCAGAGCATATCAGTAAATCACAGGCTGTGAAACAGTATTGGTAATATACATACAGAATCATTTGGCACATGAGGGGGCACATTTACCTAGGGTCGAATATCGAGGGTTAATTAACCCTCGATATTCGACAGTCGAAGTAAAATCCTTCAACTTCGAATATCGAAGTCGAAGGATTTTGCACTATTCCTACGATCGAACGAATAATCGTTCGATCGAACGATTAAATCCTTCGAATCGAACGATTCGAAGGATTTTAATCCATCAATCGAAGGATAGTCCTTCGATCAGGAAATTGTTAGGAAGCCTATGGGGACCTTTCCCATAGGCTAACATGGCCTCGGTAGGTTTTAGGTGGCGAACTAGGGGGTCGAAGAATTTTTTAAAGAGACAGTACTTCGACTATCAAATGATCGAATAGTCGAACAATTTTTAGTTCGAAGCGTTCGATTCAAAGTCGAAGGTCTAAGTAGCCCATTCGATGGTCGAAGTAGCCATATTTGACCATTCGAAATTCAAACTTTTTTCCTCTATTCCTTCACTCGAACTAAGTAAATAGGCCCCGAGGTGTCTGGATCACTATGGTCTTCTCAGGGAGAACTGTGGTTTCTAGATACTTTTACTTTTTGCTCGGCTTGCAGCTGTTGTTTCTGCCAGGTGTAGAAACGTTCCTGAGATATCTACAGTGTTTGTTTAGACAGTGGATTTCCCTATCATGAGTGGGATGTGACAGTCAGCAGGGGAAGTGTATTTCATAAAACACCCCATCTGATATACTAGAAAATCTGGTAAACATTAAATAAACCCAATAGGCTGGTTTTGCTTCCAATAAGGATTAATTATATCTTAGTTTAAATCAAATACAAGCTACTGTTTTATTATTACAGAGAAAAAGGAAATAATTAATTTGTTTTTTAAACTGTAATTTTTATTGAGCATTTATCTTATGTAGCATCATATACCTCAGTGTATATGTTATAAGGAGTAAAAAATGAAGGGAGGGAAAAGAAAGTATTTGGGAGGGGTTGAAGGGGAGTGAAATAAAGGTTTAGCAAAATAACAATAATAGAAATACACAAGTATTTGGGCTAGAAGTCCAGTGTTATTCTTTCACAAAGTCTATTAGTAGGCGACTGGGATTCGTCCTTTGAATTATTCATATTTTTAAAAATAAATTACTTAAAATGGAGAGACTCATAATTCCCATGATTTCGAGCATTCTGGATAACTGGTTTCAGGATAACGGATCTCAAACCAGTAGAATGGTTTCATATTATCTTATGTATACATGGCAATAAGAGGCTATATCCTTAAATATTGTAACTGTAATGTGACAAAAAAACTTCTCGGGGCGTGACCCCTTTCTCAAGCATACCCAAAGAAAGGGGTCACGCATTCGCAATAAACGAGCAAGGTTATACCTGCTAGTAATACCCATGCTGTGCCGGTGTGTTCTGTGTCTACGTTGCTTTTGAGGTTGCCCAATTCCTCTATCATCGAGCACCTGGGATTCATTTGTTTCTGGACGGCCAGGGTGTGCGAGTTGCAGAAGCAATCCATTTGCAAGGGTTATAGCATTATTTATAAAGGCATTTATAGGTATGGAATCTGTTATGGAGAAACCTATTATCCAGAATGCACCAAATTACAGGAAGGCCATCTCCTATAGAGTCCATTTTAAGTCAATTCTGTCAAGGATTAGGTAGGGGGTGCTGTGGAGGCTGATGAGGGAAGGACGAGTCTTTGAGGCAGGGGCTGTATGTGCCAAAGGGAACATGGCAAGGAAAGGCAGGAATGGGGTGACGAGGGCGAGGAGTCAGACTGGAAAAGGTGCAGAGTGGAGCAGGACGGAGAGCGAAGATCAGGAATGGACTTGACAGAATGAAGAGGGCGATGAGTCAGGCTGGAACGGGTGAAGGGGAAACAGGAAGAAGGTCAGGACAGGAGCAGACTGGATAGGACAGGATGGTGGGGGCGCAGATCGGGGGCAGACTGAAAGGATGAGACAGGACAGTGAGGGCGTAGATCTGGAGGACAGAATAGCGAGAGGACAGGATAGTGGGAGGAGACTGGAGCAGAAGGAGACTGGAGCAGAAGGATAGAGGACTGAAGAGCAGGATAGAAAGAGGACTGGGGAGCAGGAGGGGTTAGGTATAAGGCAGAACAGGAAGCAGAAATCAGGAACAGGCAAGATCAGGTTGAGGTCAAGTCTGGGAAAGTACAATGAGAGGTAAAGCCAGGCAAGGCAGGGAAGGATAAGCAGAATCAAGGGAAAAAGGGCTAGAGCAGGAACAACCTAGCTAGGGGCGCTGCCACAGTACTAGGCTGGCCATATAATGCTCCGGCAAGGAATGTTCGGAGGGCTGGCTTTAAATAGGGCAGAGTCAGCCCTGCTGTGCTGGGGCTGCAGAGTCCAGGTAACATATAGTAAGCAACCCTGCAGGCTGCTCACCTGCCCAAATGGTTAAGCCTTTGAGCCAGAAACCCAAAGGTCCCTGTTTCAAATCCCAGCTGAACCTGACAAATACTTCTAAGGTTTTTTTAATGATTTCCCCTTTCTCTGTAATAATAAAACAGGACTCTGTACCTGATGATAACTAAGCTGCATCAATCCATATTTCAAAAACCCCAATGGTTTTTAGCAGACTTAATGCACGAAGATCCAAATTACAGAAAGATCTGTTATCTGGAAAAACACAGGTCCCAAACATTCTTCTTAATATGTGAAGTATCATTGTGCTTAAAAAAAATAGTTGATGTTTAAAAATAATTTTTGTGCTGTAAGGATTTTTTTAATAGGTTTTGAGATATCTTATGTTTTTATGAGCTCCCTGAACCAAACAATTTAGATCATACTGGGAGTCCCAGACAAACAACTGGAACAATGATTTACAAAAGGGGAATTGTTGGGAGCGGAGCAATGGCCAGTTAATTGCCCCAACATCCTGGCACCCTGACATCACTCACAAGCACAAGATCTGCAATAAATTAGTCCATTGTCAAGTGTGAAATTCAAGAGCTTATAGCAAGGTTTGTGCAGTGTTTTCTGGGAGCTAAAATGATAAAGAAACATATATAGAGCAATGTACTTAGCAGCTCTGAGCAGTAAGTGAAAATGACATTCTATCCTGACATGAAGTTAATTGGATTTTTTTAAATAAGGATGAGATTTGCCTTTAAACTAAGAAGCTTTATCCATCTCGGTTTTGCGTTTTTTTTCTATAGGCTCTTACCACGTCACTCTGCTTAAATATGCCATGATATTAGAAGACTATATCAGACAAAGATAGGGAGAACTCTTTTTCCATTCATGATTGTTGATTCACAGTGTACCAGCTTTATGCTGAGTTTTGGAAGGTTATAGACAATAATGATGCATGGGATGGCCTTGTTTTAGTGAAGGGATATCTGTGTGTGATCCTGAATTGAATTGCAAACTGCTGTTTGTATAGAACAAATGTCATATTCAGAGGCTTATCTCTTAAACGGAAATGAATGAGAGTTGTGGAATGTTAAGGCCACTCATGTCTGTTGTTCCCACAGTTAATATAAATAAGATTTTGGTGCCTTATAAGATCAACAGTGTTTGTTACCTAAAAAGAAAATTGCATGAAATCATTCCATGTAATGAAGGAAATGTTCTCTTGAAGGCAATTTCCCTTATAGAAATTGTTTTTCAACTTTATGTTTTCTTATTGTTTTCATTATAATGACTAAAGGTGGCCATACACGGGCCGATAAAAGCTGCCGACAGACCGTGTCGGCAGCTTATTGGCCCGTGTATGGGGGCCCCCGACGGGCTTCCCCGATCGAGATCTGGCCGAAAGTCGGCCAGATCTCGATCGGATGGGGTTAAAAATCCCGTCGGATCGCGGCCGCATCTGTTCGTTGATGCGGCCCCGCGATCCGACCGCCCGTTTGTGAAAGCTAGGA
This sequence comes from Xenopus petersii, assembly GCA_038501925.1. Taxonomy (NCBI): domain Eukaryota; kingdom Metazoa; phylum Chordata; class Amphibia; order Anura; family Pipidae; genus Xenopus; species Xenopus petersii. The sequence goes on along the minus strand of CM076676.1, from coordinate 30,403,808 downwards.
TCCGATCGTTGGGCCCTAGGGCCCACGATCGGATCTGCCTGATATTGCCCACCTCAAGGTGGGCATATCGGAGGGAGATCCGCTCGTTTGGCGACATCGCCAAACGAGCGGATCTATCAATGTATGGCCACCTTAACACTTTAAAAGCACATCATAGTTTACAAGAATCACAAAAGCATGTTGCATTATGACAACAATTATTAAATTACAAAAAAGTTAAGAAAAGACAAAAAATTCAAATAAACAGTAAATTAAAGGAAAATAGAGAGGATTATTTAAAATACCTTACTAGAGTTCTGGCTAACATTTCATTGGGAGCATCATTATGCACAGGACAGATAGTTTAACTATATTTCGTTTGAAGTTGTGGAGCGATAGTATACACCTCATGATATTAAAGATACTGTAGCAACTTCTACGAAGGCTTGATAAATGATAATTTGGGCTTCCTTAGCAAATATGTCCATGGGTCTAGCATCAGACTGTGGGATCAAGGCCCCACTAGGGCTTCTGATTCAGGGACCCCAACATACCTACAGCCCCCATTCCCCTGTGCATTACTTCTCCTCTCCTTGTGGCGTGATCGGGCCAAGGCGGGAGGTCGGAAAGCATTGTTCATTGTCAATGCCAGGGTTGGCATGCCCCCACCACGTTTTTTCCACCTGTTTCCAAAATTCCACTACTGTGGGACATTCCTAGAATATATGAGATAGAATGCCTTTCCCTCCTATCAGTAATGTTCAGATACACTTTGTTCAGTTAAACCGGGTGTAGTACCAATTTGTCAATATCTTATAAATATTTTCATATACTGACAAATTTTTAGCATGTTCCCTAATAATTGACCATTGCCTATAACCCAGCTCTTTTTGAAAACAGGTTTACCAGTAAGTCATGTAGGAATACTTTGAAAATGTATCCTCAGGGAGGAGGACCAAACATGAATATATAGAGGATATAAGGTTCTTCTGGTTCAGCCCTCCAATGCAAATTTGCTCCGAGGTGCTTAAGGGCTAGTCCACTTGCTTTGCAGGAAAGGCTGAAACATATTGGTTTACTTGGATTAAAATATGGGAATATCAAGCCTGTTCACCTTTTTTTTGTGTTTGACATGGGGCAACATTATTTAAGTCGGTGGGTTTATTATATCCCTTATATGAAATGTTTCTGGGGATAGACCTAAGTGCAGAAAGTGGGATGTACAACCCGGGGAGGAGGAACTCTGCATTGCCTATGATTGAGTGTAGAAGATCTGTATTTGATTGTAGCTCCTAAGTTGTTTTCCATAGTTACTATCTTTGTTGCTGTCCAATGGGTGGTTTGCCTTAATTGGGCAGCCAAATAAGATTTTTCCAAGTCGGGTACTGAAAACCCACCTTGCGTCATTTTCCTAACTTTCCTATTAACCCTTGGTAATTTTAGTTTATGATGTGCCCAAATAAAGTTGTAGATGGATTTTTGAAAATCTCTTAATTTTTTACCTGGTATAACTAGAGAACTTGTGTTCTAGTTATTGTTGTTTTTACTGAAGTTATCCTACCGAACCATTTGGTTCCAATACTGCATTTCCCTTTTTTGGGAAGTTTGCTTTATAAAGGGTATCATATAATTTGGTGACATTAATTCCTACATACAATTATTTTTTTCCAAGAATATTTCAAATTTAGTTTGTGTTTTAAGGTGATGTTCCTAAATATTAAACAGTAAAACTTCTGATTGGTTTTCATTCACCTTATACCCTGAGAATGTACTTTATTCTTGGAGTGTCTTATGCAAATTGGGTGGTAAAATACAAGGTTGCGCCAAGGTCAATAGGACCTTGTCAGCAAATAACGACAATTTAAATTGTTGTTACTTATATACAATGCCTTTGATGTCTGGGTTGCACTTTATTTTTATGGCCATGTGTTCAATACAAATTGCATTAGTGGGGACAACAGGCAGCTTGGACATGTAACATTCTCTAAATTAAACAGGGGGGAGCCTCCTATTTTAAGAGATGCGACTGGACTTGAATATAGGGGTGTATAAAATTCTCCTTGGAAATCCCATGAGCTCTAGCAGGGAGAGCATGTATGTCCAGTGAACGCCTTTCAGTGGCCAACCCCAAGATTACTATTGATTCTTGTCTAGAGTTTATTAAATCTATTATGTTAATTGTCCTCCTAGTGTTGTCATCTGCCTATCTTAAAGAAAGACACTTTGTTAAATATTTAGGTGGGTCCAAAATATGAATTTGTTATCTTATTGGTCAACCCTCTATTCTTCTATGCACCAGACCGTGCAATAGGCTAGCACAGTCAGGGCTCCTTTGTCTAAACTAATCAGAAGCCCCTGGCAGAAGTTTCTGGTTTGTGGGTTAATGTCCTTGACAGCCACACATTTGCTGGTGCATACTGTATAGCTGAAGAACATTTTAGATACATGGTAGCACAGTGGTTTGTATTGCATTATGCTGCTTTGTAGAACTGGGATTTGGTTTGATGCAACATGTGCTTCATTGTAATGGAGTGTGTTTTTTTACCCTGTATCTGTGTGTGTGTTTCCTCTGCATCCTTCCAAATATCATGCTCCCTGATTAATTGGCCTCTTCTAAAACTGTGCATTTGTGAGCCTGAGCTAATGATATTGGTTTCCAGTCTCCAGTGATTAAACATGCTTTGTAAAATTGTAAGTGCTGTTCATTTCATATAAAATATCCCATAATGTTAGTGATAATAACTGTTGTATACTGTACTTTTTTAATGTGGGTTAATGTCTTTAAACCATATGTAAGAGACACACCTCTGTAAACAACATGACAAGTATTTGATGGTTGTTTGTGGTGCATTTTCTTATTGTTCTTTTTATTTTGTAAAAATTCAAATAGTTCATTTTAATCATATTGTGTCATTATGGTTTCTTTAGGACTCAGCCCACAGAGGAAGCTGGAGTTTGGCCAAATAACCAATTTGAAACAGAAAGACTTCAAGCAATGATTTTGGCATCTGCAAACGGTTAGTCTATATGAAATACATGCTTGAAGTTTGAAAATCATTTTTATGACTGTTTAAAAGAAAATAAAAAATGTCTAGTCCATGGGTTTAAACTATAGCTCATCCCACCTACATCTGGTTAAACTGTAACGTCCCGAGACTGAAGGACGTGTCACGATTAAGGCAGGTTAAATATACCCAAGCTATGGTACATGCTAGAAATTGTACAGCCCACCTACAAAACTAAAACTACACAATCAAATAGATTCTGAAGTAGGGAATCCTGGTGTTCCTGTTAGATGGGCACAATTGAGATAAGAGTCCTTAATTATAGGCTTAATTTTAAAGATGGAGAGATATACATGGTAGATGACCAATGCCAAACTCTTTCTGCTGGACCCACTGGTAAATAAAGCAGCATAGAGTTATTATATGGCCCCCTTACTGTATATATTTATATATAGGTATATCCTCTTTAAGTGCCTCTTCTCCAGCATAAACAACTCCAACATGGCCAGCTATTCTTCAAAACTGAGACTTTTCATATTCTTAGTTGCCTTTCTTGACCTCACAACCTAAATAGGCTAACTCCACCTGTACATAGGGACCTATCAGAACAAACTGATGATCCTTCCCATTTTTGCAATTTGCCTCCAAACCAGGAGTTCAAAAATAAGCACCTGATTTGAGACCACTGGGAGCAACATCCAAGAGGTTGAGAGCAACATGTTGCTCACGAGCCACTGGTTGGGGATCACTGGTCTATAGAAAACAGACCTACCCCAGAGTATGTTGACTTGTAAATGAATGCCTGTTGTGTGACTGTGACTGGTTGTAAAGTGTAAATCATTTTTGGACTTTAACATGTGTTAAAGCCAACTTTTGCAGTATTCATTTTATTCCAGAAAACCATATTTTTCATAGCACTACAATCCATCTTTTGATTTCTGGTATGCAATGAATTACTACTCAGTAGAAACTACACACACACACACACAAAACTAGTTCACATATGTACAAAACTCTTTCCCCAAACGAGCAAATGTCCCTCTTTTAACTTTGTCAGAGTCTTTGATCCTTTATACATGTCCAGGTTTACAGATGATTCTTTTCCAAGAATGCCACCTTCTCCATTTGCTATGGTTCTCTTCTTTTGTGGATCCTTAACTTGGGAAGAAGGCAGTATGGTCTTGTCCACCATGTTGGAAAGGTGTATCTCCTCTGCTCTCTGTAAACCATGAAAAAGAAAAAAAAATATTATATTCGGGAATTTAAGCATCAATTTCCTTTCTCTGGTGTATCTTAATTCTAGACAATTCAAACTTAAGAAAGTCCAGTTCATTTTTACAATTTTGCCATGCATTTTGCAAACTGTGGGGGTCATTTATAAACTTGCTGAATAATTTTGGTGCAAACAGAATTGCAACATTTTTTTCACAATACGAATGTCTATAAGAGCTGTTTAAATATGTCAAAAATCACACACTCTGCAACTGAATTACGCCGCAACTTTGGTGGCGGAAAAAATATTCACAAAACAGTTTTGCAAAGTGCGAATTTAAGTTTTTAATGCTATTTTCGCGCACAACAACCTTGCACATTGGGTGCGATCGTGCAAACTCCTGTCTCATTTGCGCACCATTTGCGAAATGTATTCACAATGCGACGGACAGAGCAGTGCAATGTATTAGCATTCAGGAAAAAACATGGGCAATACAACCATTTGCGAACAAATATGCGCTGCACGAACTTTATAAGTGACCCCCTATGACTTTCCTCACATAGGCATTATTTCTGAGCTTTAAATACACTATATGGTATCCACTTACTCTGGTGGTTTTCCTCTCTGATCCCCACCTTTTGGAATTGTGATTTACCCCTTATTTATACCAGAAACTGTTTCTATAATACTTAAACCTGTTACAATCCCTTGTTATGTGACCAGTTTTATAACAAGTATAGCACCTTACTTCTTTCCTTTTCTCAAGGCAGTTAGGGTTTAATTTAGCACACTTGTAATTCTCAAAATAACTTAAATTAGACTTTCTTACCTCTGTGGTTAATGTTTTGAGACTAAAAGAAAGGCCTTACATTCCCCATTATTCTCACTGGTGACAACTCTAATATTTGGCTTGTTGCTCACCAACACCTATTTCTTCTGCAACTCAGCTGTAAGGACTCTATTTATAGGACTTCCCCCATCCTAGGTTTAGAACTCAGCTCTAACAGGTTTACTCTGGCTCTCCTCTAGCTCATCTAGTTGCCCTAAGAGAGCAGTGGCTTGATTTATCTGGCTTTCTAATCCCAAACCTCCCAACCAGGGCCAGAACTAGGGGTAGGCACAGTAGGCACGTGCCTAGGGCGCAAAGCTGGGGGGGCACCAGGCACGCGCCTTCTCTGCTTCTCCTACCACTTCAGGTATTATAATATACATCACCATCTGCCTTTTCCTAGTGCTCAGTAATAATGGGTCTGGTAGGCTTTATCTTTGCTTCCTCTTTTATGTTATTGATTACTTTTACAACATTCTCCTTCTCACTATGGGGTAAATTTATCAAAGAGTGAAATTCCGCAGCTCTCAATTAATTTCTATGGGATTTTGAAAGGCGTATTTATCAGTGGGTGAAAGTGAAAGTTCACCCTTTGATAAATACGCCTATAAAAATTCCATAGAAATGAATGGAGAGTGGCGGAATTTCACTCTAGTGGCGGAACTTCACTGTTAACTTCACTCTTTGATAAATATACCCCTATCTGTCTTCAATCCATTTTCACTGTTACCATTAGTTGACATAATAACCACCATTATCTTGGGGGCCGATTCACTATGGGTCGAATATCGAGGGTTAATTAACCCTCGATATTCGACTAGGAACTAAAATCGTTCGACTTCGAATATCGAAGTCGAACGATTTAGCGCTAATCCTGCGATCGAACGATCGAAGGATTATTCCTTCGATCGAACGATTAAATCCTTCGAATCGGACGATTCGAAGGATTTTAATCAAACGATCGAAGGAATATCCTCGATCAAAAAATCTCAGGCAAGCCTATGGGGACCTTCCCCATAGGCTAACATTGACTTCGGTAGCTTTTAGCTGCCGAAGTAGGGGGTCGAAGTTTTTCTTAAAGAGACAGTACTTCGACTATCGAATGGTCGAATAGTCGAACGATTTTTAGTTCGAATCGTTCGATTCGAAGTCGAAGTAGTAGTCGAAGGTCGAAGTAGCCCATTCGATGGTCGAAGTAGCCCAAAAAACACTTCGAAATTCGAAGTTTTTTTAATTCGAATCCTTCACTCGAGCTTCATGAATCGCCCCCCTAGTATTGGTAACAGGACTATAATCTGTTTTTTTTCTCACTGCATCACCAAACATAGTCTTAAGGAATGTACATTTTTCATCTAATGCTCCTGCCCTGTCTGCAGTATTCCTCATGCATTCAGTTGCTAACAAAGACTTGTCCTTCAGTAGCCGAAAGTCACTTTCTGTTTTCTCCAGTCTGCCAGTTTTAGTAGCAAGAGCCTGCACGAAATATGATTGCTGCAGCCTTTCACTCCCCTATAAGTGCCAGCAGAATTTCATTTTCATTTCATTTTCACACAGACGTTTTTTGAACACTTTGTGCTCTCTCATTTTAGAGACATTTCCTGGGGGGGGGGCTTTTTAGTTGACCTAGAAAAATATACATTGGAACCTAAGCTTTCTAAATCTGCCTGACTTTTTGTGTATTTCCTCTTGAGAGCTCTAAATACCATAAAAATTAAAATTGCTATTGTCTAAGATATAGGGATTTATACCAGAGAAATATTTGATTTAATGCACAAAAAATCAACTAATTTGGAAAGCCTCAAGTGTTTGGGCATGCCAATACCAGATATGTGTTTTATGGAGATTTCTGACTGCTATAGATAAAAAAAATGAATTTTCAAAGCACTACAGCAGTATATGGCATGCTTTAGATTGCAAAACCAAAAAATCCTGGAACAGTAGGTTTACCTCAGGAAACTAATTTTTTTCAAAAGTAGAAATTTTATCGAATCCAAAATGGGTAACCATGTCTTTCTAATCCTAACCAAACATCAAAGCTTTCCTGAAACAAATGGTTTCTATAAAAATGTATGAAAATTCAGAAAAATCACCTTAAGACTCACTTTGCAAGTTTGTATCTCTCACATAGCTTTAGTTAGCAAGAAAAAAAAAATCATAAATATGAATGCCAGGGGTCTGCTGAACAGTTTGATGCCCATTTTGCATAGAATTACCAACGTATCTGTCATTTAGAGACTCCAAAATGACGTAAATGCATACAAATTGTCCAGGAAGTCACTTCAGCTACTGAATAATCAACAAATTTACATTAGTGTAAAACACAAACAAATACATTGACCCCCCCCCCAAAACTATATATTTTTGGAATGTACACATTCATCCTAATCCAAAATAGGTAGCCATGTCTTTTTACTAAAAACTACTAAGTCGCAATGCTTTTCCAAATTGTCGTTTTTTATGAAATACCCGAAAATCGCCTCAAAACTTACACTTTGTAGCATCTTATCTCCCACATATGAATGTCAGAAGTCTACTGAACAGTTTGATGCTCAATACGCATACATTTACCAATTATGAGGTGTACAGAGGCAGTAAAAATATGGATTTTCACTTCTGATACTCTATATTCTGTGTGTGTTATGTGCCTTAAAACCCCCTCACAATACAAAGACCCTAGAAAAACACAGTTGTGCTTAAAAGTTTGTGAACCCTTTAAAATGTCTATATTTTTATATGATTGTGACCTAAAACATCATCTGATTTTAAAACAGTAAATGATGAAGAAAACCTAGTTAAACAAATGAAACAAATTATTTTGGTCCTGCTTTTATTGGAAGTAACATATCTGCGTGTGGCAAAAGTAAGTGAATCGTGCTGTCAGACCCCCTTGTACAGCAATAACTGTAACTAAACATTTGAGGGAACTGTTGATTACTAAAGGTCACTAAAGGTCTTTCCAAAACATTTCAATTGCATTAAGATCAGGACTTTAACTTGGTGATTCGAGAACATTCACTTTATTCTTCTTTAATCATTCTTTGGTAGAACAACTTGTGTGTTTAGAATTGTTGCCTTGCTGAATGACCCACTGTCTCTTGAGCTTCAGCATGGACAGATATCTTGTCATATTCCTTTAGGGTCAGGACACACAGGCAGATGCATGGGTTTCCGCTGGGTAGGAAAATATGATAGGGCCCATTAGATTAAACTACATTGGAACAGGGAATGATGTATAATCTCAACTGCATAGTGTTGGCATTACAAACATACCAGGAAATACATAAAACAATCTTGACAATGATCTTTTAAAATTTTGTTTAAAAAAAGCTTGCCCACCACAGATGTCAAATGTACATGCCTAATTTTTTTAGTAAACATTGTAATGCCTTTTTAAACATTAGAATTATCTTAGGCACCATACCAGATGAAAGTCAGTCTGAGCAAATCAGAAAAAGTGGCTAAAACTGAACTAAGTACCAAGTATACTAGGCCCTGGTGCCTAGTTTACATTAACTTTGAGTATACATTTAAGTACCATATTCTGTGTCAGCCACTGACGTTAAAGAGCTGTGCTTCAACTTAGTGAGTCTTGAAACACTGACTCCCATATTGTACACACTGAAGATGAGAATTGATTCGTTATTACCCAATTATTACCATTTTTAATGGTAACCTGTATCATTTTACTATTCAAATACTTATTATTTTGCAATTAGTCTTTGCCAGTGAAGCAGTGAGTGCCTCATTTTCAATCAATGCCTTCCTGATGTTGTGCAACACTTGTAAATAGATCTTAATATATGTAAGTCATATAATAGTCTGTATTACTATTTAGAATTTGCTCCATGTATGCAGTGCCAGATGGATTCCCGTCCTATCAATGTAAATTATAAATACAGGGCAGAAGAGTGTGAAGCAGAAACTCTCATATCACTTGTGTAGATACACTTCTTTGTAGCAGTGTTAACTAGAAAAGGTTAGTTCATATGTGCAACCATTTATTTTATCTTCTCTTATCACAGAAGCTGCTGAAGGAACATCTGGCCTTGGAGGCGGAACAGGAACAATGGGGCTCAGTGCCCGCTATGGACCTCAGTTTACCCTGCAGCATGTCCCTGACTACAGACAGAATGTTTATATTCCAGGAAGCACTCTGACTCCAACAAATGGAGGAGGAAAGCGGGAAGGAAAAGGAAACAAAAAGAAATCCAGCAAAAAGGATAAGAAGTAATCAGTGACATTTACTAATTAAGCAGTAATCTTATTGGAATTCCCCAAGCGAATTTGTGAAAGAGAATCTGAATGTCATCTTTTGGGAAACACAGTATACAAGTTGATCATGTAGGTTTCATCATCTGAGCTATTTGCAAAATTATTCTCTGAAACTAGATAATTCTGCCTCTAGTTCTTATGGTACAGTATGTATTTTCACCTCTGGAACAAGTGCCCTGTCAATATTAGGCAACATTTTGTACCAGTGCAAGGTCATTTCATAGTAGATAATCTGCACACTTTTTACAAACTGCTAAAAATTTGGTTTGTTTCCACATTTTAAATTGTGGAACTTCTTCCAATGTAAATAATTGCAATGAAATATCTATTTATAATTTAGCTGCAGTCAGGTATTCAAGAAACTATCCAAACTTGTGTCCCTTTTTTTCCAAATCTCTATGATTTTTGTTTTCAAGAATCCAAATACCACTGGCAGTAAATGAGAATGTCTGAATGTAAAGTTAGCTGAGGCTTTGGGGACTGTCCAAAAATACATTGCTGAAGGTCATGATCATTTGGAAGCCAGACATTTCTCCAGCCAGTAATTCCTCTGACCCTAGAATATGTCAAATATGACAAAAGAGAAATACAAAAATTCAAATAGCTAGAAGTTTGCCTACATGCCCTTTACAGGGGAACAATATCTTGAAACTGGAGCAAAGTTGAGTAATAGAGCCGATACTGCTCACAAATTGTAAAAAAAAAAAAAATCTTTGTAGTGATTGTACAACTACTAATGAAAATGTGTTAATGGTGTTATTTTAATACTGTAATTATTGGTAATTGTTTTCTTTTTTTTTCTTTTTTGAATAACAAACATTCATCTCCTATACCAACGGTTAATGAGTTTGGAGAAATTAAAAAAACGAAATAAAGAAGGGGGAAAACACCCATAAAGATTATGCCGAATGCAAAATTAGGGAGTTTAGGATTTTCTTGACTCAGAGTGCTCAAGATTTTTTTACACTTCTGCACAGTGAAATGCATGTACAAAACCTCACACTGCTTTGGCAACTTCACCAGATTGTGTTGCATGTTTCCAGCATGGGGTAATTCATTCTTTATATAGGATGGTATATAAGTGAGCCTGTTTAGTGCAGGTCGGATAAGTATATGATTAGAAAGGGAAGAGATAGATTAAATGGGGGAAGACATAGATCAACAACTGATCCAACAACTGTTCCAATCTGTACAAATACAACATTCACTTACATGGCCAACATTTAGGGCTCCTGCTTTTGTTTTGTGATTTACTGTGATATTTCATAGAAGACACAATTTTAGCCATTTATTCACAAATATTTTTAAATTTGTCCCTGATGAACCTTTATTGTTGGAAGGATATCAACCTGACCTAATCTCCATTGACTAAATGTCCGTATTTCTATAGCACCCAAAATCCTGGTATGGGCAAATTATTTATTTTTGATCACTATGTTGTATTATAAGCTTAATTGCCTAAGGAACGCTATATAGTCAGTTGGTTTGCTGTGAGCTCCCATATCGATAGATGGGCAGCAATGAGGCTTTTTGGGGCCAAAATTGTCATCACCAAGATACTGGGTCTGAAAGAGGTTGATTTAGAAGTCATAAAGAAGTATTCTTATAACTGATTCCCAGCAGGCTGCATTTTTCTATGTACTTGCTTAAAAGGGGCTACTTGGTGAGCATAAGAAAAGCTGATACGATTGCAATGACTTGGGTAAAACCATTTTTCTTAGGCCGGTATTTTCCAAACATATATAGAGCCAACTTTGCTACAGGGTTTCAACAAAGTTAATGCATACATTTGAAAAAGAAGCCTGTTCAGCTCAACCTTACCATATTACTATGTTAATTCACCCAGAGAAAGGCAAACAAAAGCGTTATAATTGGGGAGGAACAATTTTCTGACCCCCCAAATGGCAATTGGATTTTTCAGTGGATCCAATACTACTGACTGTTTAATAGATCCTAATTTAATATACCCTTTTCCACTGGAATGCATCCAACCCATTTTTGAACCCTGCCAACAAACCGGTCATTGAAAGAAAAGATATCCTTGAATACTCAAAATATTGAATGACACCACAAGAAGGAATGATGGCACTAACAATAACCAATTTCTTGCAGTTACAGTATGATAATGCCACTCTAATATTGATATCAGTATGTGTAATGGTGGACATACACCGGTTGCACGTGCAAAATATATATGGGGGAGCAAATAGAAAGCTTTGTATTTAGCCAAATACATTTCTTCTATTGGCCTGATGAGTTGGATCTGCATTTTTTGAGTTAGGAGCTACTCATCTGCAGAACCAAGGTTTATCAATTCCAGGTTAGACAGATCAACTGTGATCTAAAAGAACCACAGAATGGTCTGTTAAGACTCACCAATGAGCTGACACACATGCCCAGATGTTCACGTAGTAGGATCGGTCAAACTGCCAGGCCTAGTGTGGGCACGTACTGCCAGCTTTACTGTGTACTAGGTACTAGTATAACAATAAGCAGACTATTATCCAATTTCAATGTTTCATGTGGATAGAAAATAATACTTGTAAAAAATGTATCGATCTACTAAATAACAAGTGGGCAAATCCTTTATTTGCTGAGGAAGTTCAATTCTGTAAAGCCAATGACTGGCAGGGAACCATGATCCAATCGCTCAACAGCTGAACTTGTCAAGTTTCCTACATTTCATTTAAAGGGACAATTAAAAAAAAAAACTTTTCATTTTACACAGTAATAAAATAAGCAACTTTGCTTACCTGCTAAAATATGTTTTTTGTTGCTAGATAAGATGTAGCCCTTGATCCTGCGCAACCCTTGGAAATGTTATTAATCTTTTGTGACAATCTATCATTTTGGTTCCATCCAGTTATAGGTTATTAAAGTGCCTCTTTTCAGAAGGCCAGCATGGGAGGGGAAAGTATGTGGAAATTAGCATTTGCTTCTAACCACTGGGAGTGGAGTGGTTTCCATTTGTATCGTGAGTTCTCCTTGTTTGGGAAGCTGGCTGTTGTTTTCAAGCTTAATGCAGGCTTTTGGCGCTATATAGTTCTGTTTGCTAAAAAAAAATAAAATAAAAAACACCATTAAACCTATATTCTTCTGTACCACAATCCCTAATATTCCCTGTGTACAGTAAACACCCAGAACAGATTATAAAATAATGTATTATATCCTGTTCACTACCCTCTCCCCCGGGGTTCAGTTGTAGTGAATCATTTACATTGCTTGTAATGCAAACAGATAGGGAAAGTCACGTGACTAGTTTAGCGGTAGATTACATTTTACTATTTTATTTTTCTTATAATTGAAAAAAAAAAATTTCCATTGTAGAGAAGCTATTGTCTTGTACGAGTAATGTGTTTCTTTTCATCCCTGTAGCTCGTGAACAGCAGTATTTTAATATCCTCTGATCTTTCTATGTGGTTTGTGATATCAATGTACATGAGATGAAATGCACCTGTCCTTTCAATGTGTCTAACAAGCTATATCTACATATGATATATATATATATATGCTTCTACCCTTTCCTGTATCCATCTAGGCCCATGACATTGTATCACATGCAAGTTTTATACTTTGTTTTTATATTGCTTTCTTTCTTTGGGAAAAAAAAATAAATAAAACATTTTCTTCAAAATAATACCAGATCTTTCATTATGATTCTCCAGAATGCTCGCCACGTAATTCTCTGACAATATCAACAGAGGCGCTGGAGGAAAACATATAAATGATTGGGTTGCCTTGTTAGAGTTAGTTACCATATAAAAACACAGATGTTACAAGCAACTGTTCCATTGTTAGGATTCCTGATAACACAAAACAGCAAAGCCCCATTACAGAAAAATGGTTAAAGCCAAACAGAAAATGGTTTAGCCCACACCCTGTGGAAGTATCTCATGGTCCTACTGGAGTTAATTTTAGGCAGTATGAACAACTGGTGACTTCAAACATAAATACACATATACTCTCTAAATTGTAGGTTATTGATCTCGTGTTAGCTTGTCTTACTCACCTTCCTTTGCCCACATCTACCCGTACTTTGTTTCTTAGTACCAGTTGCTCTCCCATGGGCATTTTGCAATGGGACTCCTGCCTGTTTACAAAGTGTAACGTAAGCACATTTATGCACCTCTACCTAAGAGAATGGGAACCAAGGGGACCCGTCACCCAAAAAAATTATTCATAATCCTATTTTATCACATTAGTCAAGCAAAATGAACTTTATTACACTATGTAAATTATTTAAATCTTGTTTCCTTCAGTCTGGGATAATAATTATAACAAGTAGGCAGGAGCCATTTTGTGGACACTGTTATTAAGACAAACCTTGTATCATCTCAGAATCTTGTTTGTGCACCAGAATGGGGGACCTAATGTCTGTCCCCATGCCCTGGCTACACAATTAAACGGTGAAGAGAACTGGGGGAATGTGGGGAGAGCAGCAATTTCTAGGAAGTGCAGAATGGAAAGTGAAAGTAATTGTCTGCCCTGCCTCTATGCCCATGGCCAATTCCACTTTAAGCAATTTAGGTTATGGCCATGAATTTTCCATCACTAAGCTCTGCTGCTCTAGCTGTGGTGCTCATTCTGCCCCAAAATGCCTTTATAGTGTCCTGTCCAGATCAGGCCCCTCTAAAGATTTTTTTTTTACATTTTTCAGCATGGTACAACTTAGGCTACTTAGGCGGGTACAGCAGGCCTAAGGTTTATGATGAACTACACTTTCATTGTAGGTCAAAATTTGAATTTGATTACAATGGAGTCTATTGGAGATGGCCTTTTTGTAATTCAGAGCTTTCTGCATAATGGATCCCATAACTGTATTGATTGTGTGAAATATTCCTGGAAACATTCTTTGGACATACCAGGTGCTATATCATTACAGGCAAGTTAGCATGGGACAGAAAGACTTCTGGTTACATAAAAATTAACATTTTTTTGCATAAATTTGTCCCAGAATTTGTCTTATTGCACACAGCCATTGATGAAGTCAAATTGTAATGAGAATATGGATTGTGTTTGCTCAGCAGGGGCCTAGCTGTGAGAATTTTAATAACACAGCGTGTGTGTTTGCAGTAGAACATGATGGAAACCAAGGAAACAGTGTGATTCAGAACTGAGACACCTAGAAAGTAGGGATATGACAGGAGGAAACTACAGGAAAGGAAAAAAAGAATGAGAATCATATACTGATGTAACTTTAACCCTTCAAACAGAGTTCTCTGGATCTTGAGGTTTGTCTATAGCTATCTATCAACCCACAGTTGTATCATACAGTAAATGAGGCCTCATATTAAATTTTTACAACTAATTCTAAGAAAAAGCCTGCATTTATTTAGTTTATGTACAAAAATCGGTACAGGTTTGGGATCCGTTATCCAGAAACCCATTATCCAGAAATTCCTTATCCAGAAAGCTCTGCATTACAGAAAGGCCGCCTACCATAGATTCCAATTTTTATCCAAATAATCCAAATTTTAAAAATGATTTCCCTTTTCTCTGAAATAATAAAACAGTACCTTGTACTTGATAACATATAATTAAATACTTATTGGAAACAAAACCAGCCTATTGGGTTTATTTAATGTTTATAAGATTTTCTAGTAGACATATTACGAAGATCCAAATGACAGGAAGATACATTGTCTGGAATACCCCAGGTTCTGAGCATTCTGGATAACAGGTCCCACATCTGTACAAATCTGCATTAGAACAAACGCTCAACCAATTAGCTTTGATCGGCCACATCCAAACTTGAAAACAAACATTTAATGAAGTTGGGCAACTGTGTAGAGAAAGGGAAACTGCAAAATCTCCGAAGGCCTTCTAACTTTAAATATTTACATGTGCTGCAAAAGACATTTCCACATCGGAACAACATATACCGCACTTCAGCCAATAATCAGCATTCAACTGAACTTTAAACATGCTTTTTCTGTAAAACCTTCTTTTATAGCGAAGCATTATTTAAAGAAACGGCAACAAGAAAAATATACAGTCTCATTATCGTGAGCCAACATAGTTTATGGCGTCTGAAAGTCTTTGTTTCCACAGCCATGATTGATCCTCTTTATGGAGGAGCTTGTGGAGCTAATTTGATTATGTTCTGTACAGCCTCTCTGGCCCTGAAGCAGCAGCTGCATCCACGCTTGTGAAATGAGAAATCTGGCTGGTAACAGCAGCAAACGTAGGAGAGGGGAGCAAATCAGAGGTACGCAGAGATATGCGCAGGACATACAGATGTAGGAAAAAAGCAAATAATATTCAGGGTGGAGGACAGATATGTGCTGCTCAGAGCACAGGGGATAGGGAGATTATAGACCATTATAACAATAACAGATGAGGCTTTACCATTTTGTATTAATAAAGAGAAGAAGACAGATGAGTAAAGGAGATATGGATATGCTTAGGAGCTAGAAGGGTGTGCAAGGACAAGCAATGGTGAGACAAAGGCAGATCAGAGAATTTTCTATTGCCTGTAACCACAATACAGGTATGGGATCCATTATTGGAAACCCATTATCCAGAATGCTCAGACCTACAGGAAGGCCATCTCAAACAGACTCCAATTTATTCAAATAATCCAATTTTTTTGTAATTATTTCATTTTTCTCTGTAATGGTAAAACACCAGCTTGTACAACTACGCTCCTTACTGGAGACAAAACAAGCCTGTTTATTTAATGTTTACAAGATTTTCTAGTAAAGGTATGAAGATCCAAATTACAGAAAGATCCCATTATCCAGAAAACCCCAGGTCCCAAGCCTTCTGGATAACAGGTCCCATATATTCAAGTGTACCATGAATTAGTATGAAGTACACTAGGGAGACAAGGATCCAGTATTATAAGGTGTTAGACCTCATTTTTAGTGACCTTTGAGCATTAAGTGGAATATATTCTTGAAAATGCCCTTAATTACAAGGCGTATCAGTTGCCTTTGGCTTACCTCCTCTTGTTCTGATGGTACAGCCTACTGTTTGAAAATGAATTCCTATCTATTCCCATGTCAGTACTGTATTTAGCTTACCCGCAAGCTGAGTAGCAATGCACCATCACATGTACAATTCTGTGCACACAGTTAAATGTGTATTTACTAACACATCCTCTCAGTATTCCCTGCAGCCTAGAGAAGAATTCTCTGGCACGTTACCCATCGTCCTTCTCCAGTTGTGTAAGTGCTGAGCGAATGCATTGTCACAGACTGCGGTTACGCAACGACACCCAGAGAAAAACAAATGCTGAGCTCAAAACAAGTCCTTCCAAGACCTAACACACACAAAAAAATCCCTGTGAAAAGGAATGAAAGGAAGGAGGGGGAGTGAGCAAGCTGTAATTAATTCCACCCATTCTGCCAGAGAAAAGGAGCTGAAGGAGCAGAGAAGGAAGGACTGGGTGCTACAGGGAAATACAAGTGCAGCTCTACAGCTAAACTAGGGTCCCAGGCATCGGCTTTCCAGCTCAAAGTTTAGCCACGGCAGCAAAGCTGCAACATGGGGGTCAACTGAGTATTAGCAGAAGCCGGTTTCAGTCAGCATTTAACACAAAGATAAATTTATAAATATAAATCCAATAAGGATTAATTGTATCTTAGTTTGTAGTACAAGGTGCTGTTTTATTATGAAAGAGAAAAAGGAAATCATTTTAAAAATTTTGCATTATTAGGATAAAATGGAGTCTATGGCCTTTCCGTAATTTGGAGCTCTCGGGATAATGGATACCGCAATCGCCAGTCCGACACTACATGCTGTTTTTGTCAAGGACTAACAGTGCTGACTCCAAGGCTGTGTTAAAGGAAAGCTATACCCCCTGAAAAATACTTAACCAAATGTTAGGTGGCCTGTTAAAGAATCTTACCAAACTAGAATATACATATCAGTAAATATTGCCCTTTTACTTCTTTAACTTGTGCCACCATTTTGTGACAGTAGCTCATATTGTCGTGTAATACCTCCAATCACCTTGTTCCATTAGGTAGTGATGGGTTATGGGACCTGAAGTCCCTATAGTTTCATTTTCTGAAAGGGGACCTGTCATCTGAAAAAAAATATTCCAAATCCTACCGGTATTTAATTAAGTCAGTCAAGCAAAATAAACTTTAATTACACTTTAGAAATTATTTGAATCTCATTTCCTTTGGTCTGTGAATTCCTAATTATAGCAAGCAGGCAGGAGCCATTTTGTGGACACTGTTCTTAAGGCAAGTCTTGCATCATCTCAGAATCTTGTTTGTGCTCCAGAATGGGGGACCTGATGTCCATCCCCATGCCCTGGCTACACAATTAAAGGTGACAAGAATGGGGGAATGTGGTGAGAGCAGTGACATCTAGGAAGTGCTAAATGGAAAGTGAAAGTAATTGCCTGCCCCGCCTCTATGCCTAAGGTACAGAGGAGGGGCAGACAATATTTGATTGACAGCTGAGATTTTTAAATGAGTACAACAGCCATGAATGCTTTAATAAAAAATAGTATTTGGATGTCATGCTTTATTTGAATAGGACTTTTATTATACAGCTTTTTATATCTGGGTGACAGGTCCGCTTTAATAACCACCCTCTATGGTAGTGATTCCCAAACAGTTGATGTGAGCACCATGTTGCTCACCGACCCATTGGATGTTGCTCCCAGTGGCCTCAAAGCAGGTGCTTATTTTTGAATTCTTGGTTTGGGAAAAGTTTTGGTTGCATAAAAAAACAGCTGTACTGCCAAACAGTCTCCTGTAGGCTGTCAGTCCTCATAGTGGGTACAAAAAGGGTAACAGGTAATTCATTATTATCACTGGGGGAGGGGGGGCATAACATTTTGCATAACATTTGGCTTAACAATTGGAAACCCCCCTCCATTGATTTCAACTTTTCTTCTCCTTAAATTACAGTTTACTCATTCCACTTCATTTACATAACCGGTTAGGCAGCAGGAAAATAATGTTATGTCAGCACTGCTTTCTGTAATGCAGCTGTTTGTGTGAATTCCTACATGGATCAGAGTATAGTTTAATGGAATATAATATGACTGTGAAAAGATTTCCTTAAATAGAGTGCAACCAATGCTGGGTGCTGAGTGGGTGTTTAGCATGACTAGTTAAACTGGCAGCCCAACAACATTGCTTCACATTAGCCAAAGGGCATTAGCTACAATAAAAATAATGTTTTTTATTTTATCTTTAGTTATGGAAAAGAACTATGATTTTCATCAGCTTTCACGCATTTCACACCAAATTTGTGTCATGTGATGTGGGATTCTGTTCTAATTCCGTAAGCGATGTGCTTTGCAAATTATACCCTCTTATTAATTCCATTCAGTACCAGGATATAAAGCCTCATTTGTAGTTTGGATATAATGTAAGTGCACTGAAAAAGCCACTTCATTTAGTAAAATCACATTTAGCTTCAGCTAGGGGCTTACTTTATAAGATATATTGCCTTCTGGGTCCAAAATTCAGTTGCCATTCTTTCTGGGGGAAAAAAGTAAATTTGTGGCATTTGTTATAAATTTTTCCATAATAAAGGCATCAAACACAATTTTAATGAGCCAGGGTTTTTAAATTCCCATTAGATGGCAACTATAGTAAGTGTCGATACTCCCCTACCTTCCCTATAGACCTTGTAGCACTGTGTGTGGACAACCAGCAAACATATTTCACTGCATTTTACAAAGACTGATTTATCATTTGCATTAGTCCCTCATCCAATTAAGTTTACAATTAACTTATTTGGAGAAGGAAAGCCCAGAAGAAAATGTGAAGAAGAAAGAACCTTCATGCAGATTAGCCTTGATCAACATGAGGAACCAATGCTAACCTCTTCTACTTCTAGCATGTGCAGTGCCACTGACACTCCTAACAAAATCCAACATGGGGAGCTCCTGTGACAAATTTGAAGGCCTGGATCATTACTGTTAGAGAGATGGCAAACCTTTAGGCTGGGGCATTCAGTTTAGTATACAGTATAAAGCAGAGGTCCCCAACCTTTTTCAGCCATGAGCAACATTCAGATGCATAAAAAGTTGGGGAGCAACACAAGCATGAAAAATTTTACTGGAGGTGCCAAATGAGGGCTGTGATTGGCCATTTAGTAGCCCCTGTGTAGACTTGCAGCCTACAGGAGACACTTGCCTGCAAGCTAGAAATTAAAAAATAAGCAACTGCTTTGAGGCCACTGGGGGCAACATGCAAGGGGTTGGTGAGCAACATGTTGCGCATTAGCTACTGGTTAGGGATCACTGGTATAAAGTATGGGATTTCTAGCTATATTTTTTAGGGTTAAGTTCTCCTTGAATATCTGCCTTATAGAAGGTGGTAATAAAAGGGCTTCATTGAACTTTTCAGTGCTGCATTCTATATCTAGCTCCAGATTTTTAGTTTCCTCTTTTGTACCCCTTACAACTTGTATCAGGGGTCCCTGTAAATGACCCCTTCTATGTTCCTTTGCTCTTCATTTTAATGCTTTGTGTATGTAACATCATTTTAATATAAGTAATGTTAGATAACCTGGAGGTAAATACTCAAAGTTGTGACAGTGCTATTTTTAGAAGTCAAAATTAGAAGTCAGGAAGAAAAACAACTGACGTGACAATATGGTGCTAAGTAAACAGTCATAATGTTCAAGGTTGTATAGAGATGCCCTTGGGAAAGCAGCAGCACAGAAAATGCCAAACCTCACAGGATCAAACTTATTAGATTTAATGAAGGTCAAAAGGCCTGAGTTTGTACTAGTCGTAGGGTGAGTTATCAAATACCCAGACAGTAATGAAAAATGAGTAGACATAATAAAATAGTTTGTTCCTGGACAGTTTAACCATATCAACGAATCAATGATACAATGTTATGAGAAAAAAAGACATTTCCTTTTTCTGGGATTGTTCAAATTAAAAAATTAAAAATGTGGTATTGCTGCTTAACTGGGTCAGGTTATAGTACAAGAGGACATGGCTTGCATTAAGACTCCTAAGCTAAACCAATTTTTGAAACCGCAACCCAAACCAGGAGCCACAACCTCCATTTTTTACCCTCTTGGACGTGCTTCCTGACCTGCAACTGCCTCATCCGCTACCTGATCTGCTGACCACCAAGAAATAGGAAGTGCTGTTGCTGTAAACTGGAAGTGACATCATTAGTGTGGGTAAGGACAGCAAAGAAAGTTTTGAAAAAATGTGTAAAGATAAAACACTTTTTTGCTGGTAATCGGCTGGTATCCGACCCCCTACAGGACTTGTATTGCTTGCATCGGTTAAGGAAAATGTAAGTAATGTAATCATAGAAGTAAACTTTACTGTAGGTCTCCTAGACCATGAGATGCCTCCTGATGATTGGTCTCCTTGAATATGTAAAACTGGAGGAAACTTTGTACCTGTAATTTGGTGACCCTCTCTGGGGCTTCAAAAAGTAATGTAGTAGAGCCTAGCAGTCCCATCAGGAATATTGGCTGATATTTCAGCTAGGAAACTTCAAGTGTTACTAAGTTTTATGGAACTCACTGCACTCAAGATCATATAAATATTTTAATAGATCCCGGAGCCAAAAGAGATTGCTTGCAGAACTGTGCTAAACTGCTAACATTTGTGTGTGCTTTGCAATATGTCAGTTTATATTAAAGAGAAGTCAACAATGTCACAAAGTATGCTCCATTTTTCCATATGTACAACAAAAAAAACTCCCTTTTGGCAAAAATGTAAATATCCATCATGCGTCAGGTATGCCTGAAAATTACCAGTGGGAAAATTAGATCCCAGAACACATATTTTATACCTTGATGTAACGGAAGGGATTTTCTAAAAACAGGGGACTTTCCAAAAGAAACATACTGCATATTAAATAAACATCATTGGAATATTGATGATGGACATTACATTTTGCACATAGAGCACATTTACCAGCTATTGTACCAATCCAGTAAAAAATATATTATAGGAAAATTTTATAGGAATGATAAAACACATTGGGGCATGTGTTCGGTGTAATCGGTACAGTTACTTCCTTAACACACTCATGTTTCCTACAGCCAATTTTAGAATCTATTTTTCTTTGTGCTGTATTTTTTAAGCACTTATTTAAAAAATAAACAGCTCGCTATATTATTGCTTGGATGACAAGCTGTCCTTAAATATGAATGTGTTCCACCAAATAAAATGTAAGCAAAGCCATAAAATTAAATTGTACCCCTTAACATTGATGCTTCTCCAGAATCTCCAACTCTGGTCAGGCTTTTTGGGGCAAAAATCTGAATTTTTCATGGGGAAAAAACTTGAATATGTCACGATTTATTATACCCCAATTCTGCCAAAAGCCCAAATCTGAAAATCCGCAATCTCAAACCTGTTGAGGTCATGTATAAATCAATGGCAGATGTCCCTATCCCAATTTGAAGATATTGTGGTTTGCTCTGGGTTTATCCCAATAATCCGAAAAAACTTGGGCAAAAATCCGAAAAAAATCAAGCAATTCAGGAAAAGAGTCTGAAAAAATTGTACAATTCAGGTTTTTGCTCAATTTTATTTTCCAAACCTGATTTATTTGAGTTATTTTAATGATAAATAAGGCAAAATCATGAATGGGAGTTTGGTCAAGTTTTTTTTAATTTGAAAAATTAGATAACATCGGATTTTAGTAAATGACCCCCTATAAGTATTCTTTCCTTACGCCACATGATTTCCCCAGTCTACTTCAAACATTCCTTTAAAAGCCACACCTCAGTAAGATTGTCCTTCTAACAACTTCATTATCTTCTGTTATGTGAACCCTTTTCACATCATCCTTTTCTAGTGCGGCACAGTGATCTATTATATCTACTTCTTCAGTCTCATATATATGTGTAGAACGGGGTGAAGAAGTCTACTCTTTACTAAACTTTACACTATGTACAACAGAGAGTCCCTTTGTTAGAAAAGAATGAGAAGCACATCAATCATATTTTGGAAATGTTATTCATTTAAATATGGAAAATGTTAAGACCACGTGTACTGTATCCTTCAGCAATGTCTGTTTTATCTTAATATGTCTTAACTTTCCAGAGTGTTGATCAGCAATGGATTGGCTGCCAAGAAAAATCAGAAAGAGAAGACTGGTGGGTTTTCAACATGGAACTGCTGAAACACCCAAACTTTTATCTGCAGATATGATGAATAAACCAACTGGAAGTTATTGGCTAATTTATACCTTAGTCATTACTTTTTGGCTCCTGCAGACAGCTTACCACTTTTTGACCACCCAACTTTTTGACCAACTCTGAGAAACAAATGCACATGAGTGCATACAATTCGCATGTCCTGCAAAGTAAAGAAAACTGAATTGTTTTAGGGGATTACATTAGATAGAGAAGCTGGTCTAGAAAGTTGGAGTGATGGTTGGGGGCACGGACATTTTGGCACAAGTATGTACATATTTTTGGCCACTCCCAGTCCCAATATCTGAAACCTCTGAGCACAGGTGTGCCACCTCAAGACCTTTACCTGCAAGCCCTATAGTCTCCTTTATAATCTGCCATAAGATCTTACAAATCCAGTTTTGGTACTTTCTTATCGTTCATCTTGCCTTTACAGTTCCCTTTCTTGTATTGTAATTGACTATTGTTTCTTTACAATGTATTATTGTTATACAATTATTCCTCTAATGATTTACATTGGGCACTAACCATATTTTAATTATATTTCCCATTTAAGATTCAGGACTATTTGCATCACTCTATAGAGCATTAAGCTGCATGTATAGATAGTGAATAAAGTACCCCCTCATGTAAATTATAGGGATATTATAAGTAGAGATGGCGCGAACTGTTCGCCGGCGAACTTGTTCGCGCGAACATCGGGTGTTCGCGCTCGCCGGAAGTTCGCGAACGTCGCGCGACGTTCGCCATTTTGGGTTCGCCATTGTTGGCGCTTTTTTTTGCCCTCTCACCCCAGACCAGCAGGTACATGGCAGCCAATCAGGAAGCTCTCCCCTGGACCACTCCCCTTCCCTATAAAAACCGAAGCCCTGCAGCGTTTTTTCACTCTGCCTGTGTGTGCTGAAGAGATAGTGTAGGGAGAGAGCTGCTGCCTGTTAGTGATTTCAGGGACAGTTGAAAGTTTGCTGGCTAGTAATCGTTTTGATACTGCTCTGTTATTGGAGGGACAGAAGTCTGCAGGGGTTTGAGGGACATTTAAGCTTAGGTAGCTTTGCTGGCTAGTAATCTACCTTCTACTGCAGTGCTCTGTATGTAGCTGCAGTGGGCAGCTGTCCTGCTTCTGATCTCATCTGCTGACTGCTGCAATAACAGTAGTCCTTGTAAGGACTGCTTTTATTTATTTTTTTGTTGTTTTACTACTACTACTACTACTACTACTATAAGAGCCCAGTGCTATTAGTCTAGCAGTGTTGGGGAGTGGGACTGGTGTGCTAATCTGCTGCTCCTAGTAGTTCAGCAGCACCAACTTTAATTTTTTTTTTTTTTAATATTCATTTTTTTTTTATTTTACTTTTTTTTATTTTACTACCGCTGTAGTAGTGTATAAGTTGACCTTTTAGGCATTATTTGCCCTGTAGGCATTTTTTGCCCAGTGTGTTATTCAACCAACTGCCATCTAGCTGTGTGACCTTGTTCACATTCTGTCTAAATATCCATAATATTACCGTCTCCAGAAAAAACACCGGAGTGACTTTTTTCAAGCAGCCATAATATATTTTACGTAATCCGTATCCATCGCTGTAGTAGTGTATAAATTGACCTTTTAGGCATTATTTGCCCTGTAGGCATTTTTTGCCCAGTGTGTTATTCAACCAACTGCCATCTAGCTGTGTGACCTTGTTCACATTCTGTCTAAATATCCATAATATTACCGTCTCCAGAAAAAACACCGGAGTGACTTTTTTCAAGCAGCCATAATAAATTTTACGAGATCCGTATCCACCGCTGTAGTAGTGTATACGTTGATCTTGTGGGCAGTATTTGCACAGTGTTTTCTTCAAACCGCCATCTAGCTGTGTGAGCTTGTTCACATTTTGTCTAAATATTGATAATATTATCGTCTCTAGAAAAACCACTTGAGTTACTTTTTTTCAAGCAGCATTCATATATTTTACGTAATCCGTATCCACCGCTGTAGTAGTGTATACGTTGATCTTGTAGGCATTATTTGCACACTGTTTTCTTCAAACTGCCATCTAGCTGTGTGTATTATCGTTTCCAGAAAAACCAACTGAGTTTTTGTTGTTGTTGTTTTTTTAAAAATAATGCCAGGCAAAGGCAGGCCGCCACGCAGAGGCCGTGCTAGGGGCCGTGCTGCTATGCAATCCTGTGGCCCTAGCAAATTGCCCAGTTTTAAAAAGCCAATGACCCTGAACTCCCAAAATGCTGAAGAGGTAGTTGACTGGCTTACACAGCACACCCCATCCTCTACCGTTTCTAACTTTACCACAACATCCTCCTCATCCTCCACTGCTATGGCCACCCCACGTAACACTTCCTCCACCACCGGTGCCCCTTCTTCACTGGAGTCAGAGGAGTTATTTTCCCATGAGTTTCTTGAACTGAGTAATGCGCAACCATTATTGCCAGAAGAAGATGAAGGAGATGAGGACGTTACACCAGATTTAATTCTGGCAGAGAACACGACAGAGATGGACATAATGAGTGATGAGGAGGAGGTCCCCGCTGCTGCTTCCTTCTGTGATGTGTCAGAAGAAATTGATGCATCTGAGGAGAATGATGATGAGGAGATTGATGTTTTGTGGGTGCCTAGTAGAAGAGAGCAAGAGGAGGGTAGTTCAGATGGAGAGACAGAGAGTCAGAGAGGCAGTAGGAGAATAAGACTTAGAAGAAGCAGGGAGGACAGCCCGCAGGGATCAGTAGGGCAACAACATGTATCGGCACCTGTGTTCAGCCGGCCAACGCACCCGCCATTGCCGCCAATGCCGCCAACTTCTACTGTTACCGCCAGATCGCACACTTCCAAAAAGTCAGCAGTGTGGGATTTTTTTAATGTGTGTGCCTCTGACAAAAGCATTGTAATTTGCAATGAGTGCAGTCAGAAACTGAGCCTTGGTAAGCCCAACAGCCACATAGGTACAACTTCTATGCGAAGGCACATGAGCGGCAAGCACAAAGCACTTTGGGAGCAACACCTCAAAGGCAACAGGCAAACTAAAAGCCACGCTCCTTCTGGTCCAGCATCTTACTGCTCTACCTCTGCTCTCCTTGACCCGTCTGAACCACCCTCCACTCCGCCTTCCACCTTGACCACCTGTTCCCATTCCCAGTCATCTGCCACCAGCCAAGTTTCTGTGAAGGCCATGTTTGAGCGTAAGAAGCCAATGTCTGACTGTCACCCCCTTGCCCGGCGTCTGACAGCTGGCTTGTCTGCACTCTTAGCCCGCCAGCTTTTACCATACCAGCTGGTGGACTCTGAGGCCTTCCGCAAATTTGTAGCAATTGGGACACCGCAGTGGAAGGTACCCAGCCGCAATTTTTTTTCTAAAAAGGGAATACCACACCTGTACCAACATGTGCAGAGCCAAGTTACCGCATCTCTGTCACTTAGTGTTGGGCCAAAGGTCCATATGACTACTGACGCATGGTCCTCCAAGCATGGTCAGGGCAGGTATGTCACCTACACTGCCCACTGGGTGAACTTGGTAATGGCTGGGAAGCAGGGAATGGGTAGCTCAACAACAACAGTGGAGTTGGTGTCACCGCCACGGATTGCACGCGGTTCTGCCACCACCTCTACTCCTCCATCGCTCTCTACCTCGTCTTCTTCCTCTTCTTCTTCTTACTCTGCTGCTGGGTCCTCCTTCTCCTCCTCCACACCTGTGCACCCCCAGCTCCCCCTAGGCTATTCGACGTGCCAGGTACGCCGTTGTCACGCTGTCTTGGGGATGACGTGCCTGGAAAGCAAAAACCATACCGGATCTGTACTCCTGTCATCTCTGCAGTCACAGGCCGATCGGTGGCTGACCCCACACCAACTGCAGATCGGAAAAGTGGTGTGTGACAATGGAAGCAATCTGTTGGCAGCGTTGAGACTGGGCAATTTAACACATGTGCCCTGCATGGCACATGTGTTAAATTTAATAGTCCAACGTTTTGTCTCCAAGTACCCAGGATTCCAGGACGTTCTCACCCAGTCCAGAAAGGTGTCGGCCCATTTCAGACGTTCCTACACAGCCATGGCACGCCTTGCTGACATTCAGCAGCGCTACAACATGCCAGTCAGGCGTTTGATTTCTGACAGCCAGACTCGCTGGAATTCAACGCTCCTTATGTTGGAACGTCTGCTGCAACAACAAAGGGCCGTCAACGAGTACCTTTTTGAACTGGGTGGTAGGACTGGATCTGCAGAGCTGGGGATTTTTTTCCCCCGTTACTGGGTGCTTATGCGCGATGCCTGCAGGCTCATGCGACCTTTTGAAGAGGTTACAAATATGGTCAGTCGCACCGAAGGCACCATCAGCGACCTAATACCCTTTGCTTTCTTCCTGGAGCATGCCGTGCGACGAGTGACAGATGAGGCTGTAGACCAGCGTGACGAGGAGCTGGAAGCGCACGATTTCTGGTCGGAATCACCAGAACGAACCCAGGCACCTGCTGCAACGCAGGGAGAGGTGCCAGAAGTGGAGTCAGAGGAGGAAGGTGGCTTTGTGGAGGAGGAGGAGGAGGACCAACAGGAGCAGGCTTCCCAGGGGGCTAGTGGTGACCTTTTGGGGACCCCTGGTCTTGTACGTGGTTGGGGGGAGGAGACCGTGGATGATGCAGTCCTTGATAATGAGGAAGCGGAGATGGATAGCTCTGCATCCAACCTTGTGAGAATGGGGTCTTTCATGCTGTCATGCCTGTTGAAGGACCCCCGTATCAAGAGGCTTAAGGAGAAGGACCTGTACTGGGTCGCAACGCTACTAGACCCTCGGTACAAGCATAAAGTGGCAGAAATGTTACCAACATACCACAAGTCCGAAAAGATGCGGCATTTACAAACCAGCCTGCAAAACATGTTGTACAATGCTTTTAAGGGTGATGTCACTTCAGGAACTCATCAACATTCCAGGGGCAGAGGTGCCAGTAATCCTGCCACGAGCACACCTGCAAGGACAAAGCCCTTTGGCCAGTCTGTAACGTCAGACATGCAAATGTTTTTCTGTCCAAGGCAGCACCACAACCCTTCTGGATCCACCCTCAAAGAACGCCTCGACCGGCAGGTAGCGGACTACCTGGCATTAACTGCAGATATCGACACTCTGAGGAGCGATGAACCCCTGGACTACTGGGTGCGCAGGCTTGATCTGTGGCCAGAGCTGTCACAATTTGCCATGAACCTCTTGTCTTGCCCAGCCTCAAGTGTGCTCTCAGAAAGGACCTTCAGTGCAGCAGGAGGGATTGTAACTGAGAAGAGAACTCGCCTAGGTCACAAAAGTGTCGATTACCTGACCTTTATTAAAATGAATGAGGGGTGGATCTCGGAGGGTTACTGCACGCCGGAAGACTTGTTCTGACTTCTATGCAGCTGTCCTTCTCTTCAAGCCTCATGACTCCACACACAGCTGTCCTTTAGCGTCCTCCTCCCTCCGCCACCGTTACAACCTAGGGTGCAAACCCTACTGGTTTAATTTTTTCTGGCCTCTGTGCTTCAGTGGCTGCAACCAAAAAAACTGGGCAAACAATGTCTACAAGGTCAACGTATGGCAAAAAATGACTATTTTCAGCATTTATATGGCATATTTTTTCTGGCAACTGTGCTTCAGTGGCTGCGTCCAAAAAAATGCATATTTTCTGCATTTATATGGCATAATTTTTCTGGCCTCTGTGCTTCAGTGGCTGCAACCAAAAAAATTTATATTTTCAGCATTTATATGGCATAATTTTTCTGGCCTCTGTGCTTCAGTGGCTGCAACCAAAAAAATGCATATTTTCTGCATTTATATGGCATAATTTTTCTGGCCTCTGTGCTTCAGTGGCTGCAACCAAAAAAATTTATATTTTCAGCATTTATATGGCATAATTTTTCTGGCCTCTGTGCTTCAGTGGCTGCAACCAAAAAAATTTATATTTTCAGCATTTATATGGCATATTTTTTCTGGCAACTGTGCTTCAGTGGCTGCAACCAAAAAAACTGGGCAAACAATGTCTACAAGGTCAACGTATGGCGAAAAATTACTATTTTCAGCATTTATATGGCATATTTTTTCTGGCAACTGTGCTTCAGTGGCTGCGTCCAAAAAAACTGGGCAAACAATGCCTACAAGGTCAACGTATGGAAGTTGTTTAAAGAGAACAGTAGATTACTAGCCAGCAAAGCTACCTAAGCTAAAATGTCCCTCAAATCCCTGCAGACTTCTGTCCCTCCAATACAGAGCAGTATCAAGCAGATTACTAGCCAGCAAACTTACTATCATCTGTCCCTGAAATCACTAACAGCTCTCCCCCTACACTATCTCTTCCAAGCACACACAGGCAGATTTTTCAGATACATTTTTGCCCTTGATCCCCCTCTGGCATGCCACTGTCCAGGTCGTTGCACCCTTTAAACAACTTTAAAATCATTTTTCTGGCCAGAAATGTCTATTTTAGATGTTAAAGTTCGCCTTCCCATTGAAGTCTATGGGGTTCGCGAACTTTTTTTCCGACGTTCGCTACATCCCTAATTATAAGTTACCGAGGAGTTTCATGACCATATAAAAACACGAGGTCATGGAACTCCGAGGTAGTTTCTAATATCCTCATAATTTGCAACTGGGAGTACTTTATTTATTATAATACACAAAGTCATGTGACAGAAATGACAACAGAGCTCACCATTTATAATTGATGACATCAGAACTCACCATTTATAAGGATATAATTTACAAGATATTCATAGCTTTTGTGTATTATATATATATATATATATATATATATATATATATATATATATATATATATATATATATATATATATATATATATATATATATATATATATATATATATATATATAGACACACACACTTATTTATACATAGTACTGTTCATTTTCCCGGACATTAACGGTAAAGATGGGCAAACACTGCACTAAATAAAAACAATTATACTCTGTACAATTCCACATGTTAAGAGACACTGGCAAGGTCTATGCCCAATAAAGACTTCAATCTAAGTTTCAACAACAATAATACATTTTAAGCAATCCTTAAAGAGTTACGGAGTGTATATTTTCTCTTTATGATAATTGAAGTTCAGTGTTATAACTTAGATTTTCAGTTCAGCGACTTGGGAATCTGAGTGTTGAAAGCTTTATGATGTTTAATTCATGCATATGTCTTCCAATGGATGTATTAGATATTCATTTTCAGTTGCTATTTGCTTAAGGTGGTAAATGCTGAATGTTTTTTTTTTCATTAAGGGGCCGATTCACGAAGGGTCGAATATGGAGGGTTAATTAACCCTCCATATTCGACTAGTAACTAAAATCGTTCGACTTCGAATATTGAAGTCGAACGATTTTGCGCAAATCCTGCAATCGATCGATCGAAGGATTTTTCATTCGATCGAACGATTAAATCCTTCGAATCGTTCGATTCAAGGATTTTAATCCAACGATCGAAGGAAAATCCTTCGATCAAAAAATCTCAGGCAAGCCTATGGGGACCTTCCCCATAGGCTAACATTGACTTCGGTAGCTTTTAGCTGCCGAAGTAGGGGGTCGAAGTTTTTCTTAAAGAGACAGTACTTCGACTATCGAATGGTCGAATAGTCGAACGATTTTTAGTTCGAATCGTTCGATTTTCGTAGTCGAAGGTCGAAGTAGCCCATTCGATGGTCGAAGTAGCCCAAAAAAACTTCGAAATTCGATTTTTTTTAATTCGAACCCTTCACTCGAATTTAGTGAATCGGCCCCAAAGGGTTTGTTGAACCTTTGCCATGTTTGAAAAGTTGGAGCACATGAAGGCTTAAATTATTTGGCAGGTTACAAAAGAAATGATGAGCTGCTTCTTCTTTACAAATATTACAAGAGTTTTACCCTTTCAATAGTGTGTGGGTGATTTACTAATGATCTCTATGAAGCCATCAAGATTAATAAATAACAATTGTTATTTGTTTAAATCAAGAGCAATTCATAACAAATCAGATTAATTTCTTACAAACAATACTGATAACCCTGCAATATGGATTCAATCAATATCAAAAGTGATTGAATCCTTTAACATTGTCCATATGATTGTCCCTTATTATAGCTAGCCTGGACAATGACAAATATTGAATATTGATCAACATTTGTTGAATCAACTAAACTTGCTATTGGCCATTTGGATGGGTTTCTAAAAAAAAAAAAAAAATCTTGGATTCCTTCAGGAAACCCAACATTTTTTCTACAAGCACTGCCAACAAGATGGAAACTGACCAATTACCAAGGGCCTTATTAGCCTATAATTCTCCTTAATGTATAAATGGATTTCATTACAGAACTAGAATATATCTATTTTTCTGTTCCATCAATTAAATTACCAATTAACCTTGAAAATGAACTGGAGTTTGCCCTAGAAAGAAATCCTCAGAAATATATTAATTGAGGTCTCTTTTCCCATGATGAATTACAGATTCATCTTTCCAGGTCTGTTTCCTCCTCATGTAAACCATTCAGTCCATGAGGAGTCATCCATTTTCAGTTGTGTGGCTATAACACTAAATATTTTTACATTTCTGTATGTGTCAAACATACAGTTCTGTTGTTGAGATAAGTTGGTATGTGGGAAACAAGGAGAAAGAACCATGATGCTTTATTATGTATTATTGCCTGTCATTAGCTGCTGATGAGCCACAGTGCAATGATCAGTCCGAGTGAGAAACCTCAGCGGAAAGACCTTGAAGAAGACATTTAAATTGTACACTTGTAGATATTAGGTTAACTTCAATGCCAGGGTTAGAGGGTAAGAACTGTGAGTCTTATTTTGCCTTTAAAAGCACATGCCATTACATGTACATGTTTACAGTAGCACATGCTCAGATCTGCTTGTTTGACAAGGTCAACAATAAGCAGATATTTTCCCTGATATGTCCACCATGGTTGGGTAATATCAGGCTAATCCAATTGTTGGCTCTAGGGGCAAATGATCAGATTACAAGGACAAGTATATAAACCTTTACAGTAAGGACAGCTTTAACTAGGCAATTTGGTCCTCAATCCAAAAGTAAAAACCAACCTGCCCAATGGAGGTCTGGCTGCTCCCCCTTCACGGGCAGATGTTGATTCAGTCTAAAGGGCTCAAATCGGCAGCCTAAATTTGCCCGTGTATGACCACCTTAAGAAATATGAATGAACCGATAGGGTGAAATGCAGAAACATGTGGTTGAATTCATAGGTGCTGGGCATGGTAAGAGAAATTTGGTTCCTAGCTCTGCCATTTATTGGCCAATAGTTATGACATATCATTTTCTGCAAACTTCTCAAATGCAACACATTCCAATTGTTTTAATATTTATATATGGTCATAAAATGAATGTAATAATCCCTTACTTCTAGTTCCTAACATTTTCTAACACTTTGTGAAGAATGATTTAGAAAAAAGGAGGGAGATGAGAGGAAAGAAGACATCACAGTGTTAATGGGCAAGTTAGTCAGTTTTCAAGAATTTAAGTAAACAGAAGCCTCATTGTGCTTACCTATAATGTACAGTACACATAATATTTATTGTATTAGTAGAATTCCACAACTGTGTCACAGATAAAACTGATTACTGTTGTGCCATCTCTTAATATGTTCCAGGTAGGATGGCAATTATGGCTGAACGGTTAACAACAAAGTATTAATCCCTTCTCCATTCAGCTAATAGACTTGCTTATTTTTAGGGATGCACCGAATCCAGGATTCGGTTCGGGATTCGGCCAGGATTCGGCCTTTTTCAGCAGGATTCGGATTCGGCCGAACCAAATCCGAATCATAATTTGCATATGCAAATTAGGGGCAGGGAGGGAAATTGCGTGACTTTTTGTCAGAAAACAAAGAAGTAAAAAATGTTTTCCCCTTCCCACCCCTAATTTGCATATGCAAATTAGGGTTCGGATTCGGTTCAGTATTCGCCCGAATCCTTTGTGAAGGATTCGGGGGTTCGGCCGAATCCAAAAAAAGTGGATTCGGTGCATCCCTACTTATTTTAAAATGATGTATTTAATATCACATTAGTTAAGTCTAAATATGAATGTTAGCTTACATGTTTGTACAAAATCAGCAGAATGCTTTGACATTTGCGCTTGTCTGAACTTGCTGCATGTTTTTATTGGATTATAACCTTGCCTATTTATACACCTATTAAAAATAGGAAAATGAGTTGCGTTTCTTTATGACATCCACCTTGCAACTTTTACAGTCCTCATATACTTTTAGGGGCCCATTTATTAAACCACAAATTAATCTGGCCGAGGTTTTTAAGGAGAAAACTCAAAATTTTCGTGGTAACTTACATTTTTAGAGATTTATTATAGCCCACATAATCCAAAAGTACTCCATCTCAAACCTGTCGAGGTCATGTAGAAGTCATTGGCAGATGCCCCTGAAGTTGTTTCTTGACATCATGGTCTGTCCTGGATAATCCTAAACAGTAGATTTTTCTCAGAGAAGATTCCATTACATCAAGTTTTCAGAGCATCAATGGCACAAACCAAATCAAAATTGACATTCGATTTTATTGCAACGTTTTGTCGCTCAGAATTTTAGAGAAAAGGTATTGCTTGGCGCGAAATTCAAACCAAAGGGATTTCAGTGTTTAGCACATGGCCCGTTGTTAGGTTCTTTTAGTAAGCTTAACTCTATTTGAATCCTGCTTGTTCTTCTGGTTGGACCCTTGCTTGTACCTGACTATTCTGAACTCTGTATCCTGACCCTTGCCTGCCTGTTTATTCTGAGCTCACCAATCTGCCTGTCTGACTATTCTACGCTCTCCAAGCTGAACCTTGCCTGTCTGACGTTTCTACGCTCTCCAATCCTGATCCTAGCCTGCCTGACCATTCCTAGAACTCTTCCTGCACCGACCCGACCTGTCTGACCATTCTTAACTCTGCTTGTGCTGGCCCAGCCTGTCTGTTCCACGCTGTGTTATCTTGCCTGTCGTCCAAGTTGAGTACTCTTTAGTGATGGGCGAATTTATTCGCCAGGCGCGAATTTGCGGCGAATTTGCGCGATTCGCCGTCGGCGCATAAATTCGCGAAACGGCCGTGAAAATTCGCGGAAAAAACGCCGTTTCGTGAATTTTTCGCCGAAATTCGCGAATTTTTCGGCGAAGCGAAACTGCACAAATTCGCCCATCACTAGTACTCTTCCATTCCAGTATCCTTGTGAAACGATCGTGTCCCTTTGCTCATCCAGAACCTTTAGCTTTGCTCCTCTCTTAGTAAGACCTGGCGGCACCCAATAAGCTGGTGAAAGGCGGCTGTTAAAGGCAGAAGTAAGAGCCGAGACCAGGGAGCCTAGCATTGGTTCTGGATTTAGGGTGCCGGATGTGACACCCAGAAAGTAACACCTAAACTAGCCCCAATGAAATCTATTTTAATAAGTCAAATCAACTGGACTTGCTATATTTTCTTTTTCCTTGAAGATGATTCGCTAGTCATCCAACTGTGTTCTGACAGCCTCCAGTTTATGATCTAATGGATGGTGGGATTCAAATAGCAGGTACTGGTCAGTGTGGATTGGTTTCTCCAGCTTTCCACCCTCTCTGACTCCTACCAATCAGTCCAAAAAAGCCAGTGTGTTCTCTTGCTCATCTTCATGTGTAAACTTGATGCTGTGGTCCACTGTGCACAGTGGAAGTCTGTACCTCTTGTCTGTGTATCTTAACCCAGTTGTCATACATATATTTGAAACAATGACTGGGTGTCCCAAGTTTGGGAGTTTTACTTTGAAAGCAGCTAGTAAGTTGCAGGTAAAACTTAGTCCCTTTGTAAAATGTATAATTAAGCAATTGAATTCTTAATGATTCAGATGAAATCATTAAGAATGATTGAAATCAGGAAGAAGATCGTTTGGAAGAAGATGGTGTCGGTGAACTCCGTAGACTGAACCTGCGCAGAAGGGTAAGTAACAAGTTAGGGGCATTTGCCCAGCGGGACAGGTAGGCCAGGGGGGAGGAGGGAGGGGAAGCAACAAGGGGAGGGGGGAGGGTTTTTGCGTCCACTGGGTTTCCTTCTCCTTTAAAGGGTTTCTTTACTTTTAGCATGTTATAATTCTAAGCAACTTTTCAACTAGTCTTCATTTTTTATATTTTGTATCTTTTGCCTTCTTCCAGCTTTCAAATGTGGGTCACTGACCCCAATCTAAATTTAATCTAATCTAATCTGAACCCAATCTACATATTTATTGCTATTGTTACTTGTTATTACTCATCTTTCTATTTAGGCCATTCCTATTTCTATTCCAGTCTCTTCTTTAAATCAGTGCATGGTTGTTAGGGTAATTTGGACCATAGCAACCAGATTGTTGAAATTGCAAACTGGAGAGCTGCTGAATAACTCAAAAACCACATTTTATAATAAACGAAAACCAATTTCAACTCAGAATATCACTTTATACGTCACATTAAAGTTATTTACAGATGAACAACTCCTTAAAATGCAGATTCACCAGACAGACACAAAATTATAGAATCAGTCCCAAGTGCTCTCTGTCTGTATCTATTCATCCTATGATACACAATAAAGAAAAGTTCAAAGCGTTATGCGCTTTTGATGCAGGATTTCTTGAATTATAACAATCATCATTGTCTAAAAAAAAGTAAGTTTGCCTGCAATAACTCTCAGCATGTCTGTGTACCATAAAGCCCCAAACTGTAACTGAAACAAGATGAGCGTACATATTCCACTCATGTACTTCAATCAGTTATAGAAATGAAATTCTCCAAAACCACATATGAAGGACAAAGGAATATAAAGGAATGTGCAGCACATGTTGTAATCATTAGGGGACTCAATAATCTGATATATGGTGGGATGTGCACGGCATATTGAGTTGGATTTGATTTCTGTATGATCACATACAGGATGGACCGTACATTTTCCATACATTATGCAGATGGGAGGACACGACTGCCATTCGGTAACATTTGATGTAGAAAGCTTTTGATGCAAGTCAGTTTGTGATTACACTATTTGTTCTACTTTAATCCAGGTCCATTTCCAGTTGCTGCAGAGATCCCTCCTGCTTCATCATAATCTAAAAATATTTTCACCTCCAAGCCTGAGAACATAGAGAAAGGCTTTGGCTTTTAGAGCTTGCCCGCTGCATATACTACACAAATTGCCTTAGGGCCAAATCCCTGCATGCTAGTGAACGTAAAGTAACTGGCCTATAGGCAGCAGCTTCGTGCTACGACTAAAGGCTCATTATACAGTACAAGGGGGAATCATTGCAGGGGCCAATACCACCTACAAGAGTGTGGAAACCATTTGAGATCCATAAATTAGAGTCTCTACATCCTCTGACTTGATTCACAGTGCTGAGATCCTGGGTACATTCCTTTATTAACTGCTATCGCTTGGGCAACATAGCTTCTATTTATCTTTTGCTCCTCAGACTGGGATTCTTTTCGAAGTTGGATTGCCACTGGTAAAACTGATGCCTATGTTATTAATTAAAAAAAAAAACGTTATAGGTAGGCAGGTATGTTTTGCATAAGAGATGACAAACCTCTTCTGAAGGGTCGCCATGAGGGACTGTCTGGCCACAGGTGAGTGACCACCGGGCTGGAGCCTATTTGCAGAGTAATATCGCTGAATGGATGGACAATTAGTAGAAGCCATAGTAAGGCAAAAAGAAGAGATTTAATAACAAAATGAGGAAATAATCAAAAACACAGAAGTATAAAATACAGGCATGTGATGAGGCTGGCAGTGGAGAGAGGCAAGTCCAGAAATAGGCAAAAATGCCTAAAAATTGGCCGCAGGCAGGCGAAGTCCAAAAGGCAGGCTGAGGTCAATTGGCAGGCGGCAGACGAGCAAGGTTGAGAAACAGGCCGGGGTTCAGAACCAAGGAAATCCACAGCAGCAGGAGTCGGGTACCAGGTGGGAACAGGAAGGTAGGAGCGAGGAACACAGGAAGCGGACACTGAGCCAGGCATGGGACACAGGAACCAGGAATAACGCAGGCTAGATTGGGCTCAAGAGCTCAGATTATCAAGCAACAGGAATATTGATGGCACAGTCTTATAAAGGACCTTGGTTGCTTGACTGACAACACATGTTGTTAATGAGGCAAGATAAGGTAAGTGTGTTTCAAGAAACATTAAAGTAAGTCTGTTGAAGGCAGTGTGCAGTGCAAGTGCTAAGATTCCCCAGTGGCTCACCAGTATAGTGCAGCATTGTCCAGACACAAAGGCCAGGGTTTGATTCCTTCTAGGGACATCAGTTGAAGTACATTTATAGATATTCTACAGAGCCTGTTACAGAATAACCATCTAGCCCCATCCCTATGACTTTAACTATATAAAATTACACCAGGATAGCTCATTTCCTGGCTTTACTTTAGGTACATAACCACATCAGGTTCATAACCCATTTCGCATACAAAATACCTAGAGGTCATTCACTTTATAACATTATACTTTGTGCCGGTTAAACACGACAAAGAATACCAGTATAAAAACAAAGCATATTAATATGTTGAGTTATAACCATTTAATGATTTCCTTATGACATTCTCAAGCACGGCATCTGAAAATATTTAATCTGCAGAAAGGCAAGGGATTTATACTGTACAGGAAAGGGGGAGCTAGAAAGCAGAAGCAGTTGTACTTTATATTCCACTTGACAGAGGTTTAGTTAGCTCAAGGGTTATTCAGAGAACAAAAGTTTAAAAGAATTCATTTTTTCCCATAAAAGTTTGTGGTTCAGTGTAGAGTCCTGCAGTGGGTTGGGTTATCTATGGGTACCTGCGGAATACCCGCAAAGTGGTTGGGACTCGGTCTGAATATTCCTTGTCCCATGGTACCCTTTAGCGGCAGCTTGGCACTAGTAGGAGGCAATTTGAGAGGTTAAAAAATGAAAATACAATGCTTCCTCCATGAAACCGGACATTTTGTGATGTCACTTCCGACTTATGTGATGTTTTACATGAGAGGCGGGTCGGGTGTTCAAGCATGGGTAAATAAAATGCAGGTAAGTGGGTTTGGTTCAGTTGGGGTAATTGGGTTTGTATTGGGTATGGCAAAAGCAAACATATGAAGGTCTCTAGTGCAGTGGTTAGTAATTATGTCTTACAGTTCTAAACCTGGGTTTGATGCCAGTTCAGGGTACTGTTTGCAAGAAGATTGTAGGAGGAAAGGCAGTTTGCAAAGAAGGTGCAAGATATTTATTTTTTTAACTTTGCATATTTTTGTTTCAAAGTGCAGAGATGTTCCACGCTGTCTGCATTTAACAACACTGTATTCATAAGGGGTAGACTGGGGGAGGTACATAGACATCCCTCTCCCACCCACAACCTGTCAATCAGTCCCACATTCAAAAGCAGATTAACTGATTTCTGATAAAACATAATTGGGGGAATATAATAAAAGTCACAAAGAGCAAAACAATTAGCACAAATAAGAATAACAAGTCTCATTTCGCAAAGTAATACTCTTCCTTAAACTGTTATTACATTGCAAATTTTAATTGCACATTGTCCACTTTTAAGAAGAATTTTGAGGTTTTGGAATCTTTTGCAGCAAACATTACGTTTTCAGAAAAAAGTTTTATTACATTCACTGCGCACTGGTTCTAACTCTAAAATTCACAAACCTTCTTCCACTGTCGGAAGTGGTCGCTAAACAGTTTCCGGGTTTGCACAAAGGCAAATTTGTTTGCACAGAGGCATAACTTTTCGCATTGCGAATATTTTTTCTGTTATGGCCTTTTATTACATTCCCCCATATGTGTGTGTGTAATAGGGATCTTGGATTGTAAGCTTCACTGGGAAATAAACTGATGTCAGTGCTCAATAAATATGATTATTATTAACATTATTTATAATAGTATTTATAATGCCCCAATATATTCCCATTCCTTGGCTTGGGAATCTGCAACAACTTTCAAACTGTTTGAATCATAGCCCATAGTTCCCTAATTGTGACACTTTAATGATGAAACTGGCTTATTTTTCTATGATTCTTTCCCTGTATGATTGTATATGTTTATTACTTTCATTAGAAGTATATTTCTCTGACTAGGAGGACACTATGTTATGGTCAGCACAATTATCCCACATTGGGGTGCTGTGTGGAGAAAAAAAAAAGCTAAAAATACAGTGGATATATAATACGTCATCATCTGTTTACTTGATACATTTTTTTCATTTTACAGAAACATACTTCCTTTAGGAATGTTTAGAGAAAGAGCATTGGGTTAAATAGTTCCCCATCTGTATAGCTGCTCTATAGAAGTGGAAAAAACGAAAAGCTTACATGCGGTAGTGATTACTGGACTTCTTTTTACAGCTTTTCATTTTACAGAACAGCTCCAAAGTGTTCCCTCATCAAACAGTGTGTGGGGCTTAGCGTGTAACATTTGGTCAGGGTTCATGATTCACAGTACGACATTGAACTCTACATGTAATGCAAATCCTTCTACTCTTGTGCTAGTTACATGTCTTTGTGTGCAGGGTACAGTCTGTCCAATATAATATGGTACTTCAAGGACTCCTCAATCCTCTAAGGACATTTAAGATAAAGTAAATATGAAGGTAATCTCTAATTACTGCCAAAGCAAAATGTTGCAAAGAGTTGGATTAATTGATTGGTGTTCAATTTCCTTAGTCTAACAAGAAACATTCTGACCTTAAAAATACAGAAAAAGAAGACCAGAGGCAAGATGAAACCATGTGAAAGAGGATAGGGGAATATCTGCTGCAGAGGAAATTATTGAGTGGGAATTGGGATAAAACAAAGGTTGTTCAGAAGATGAGTTATAAGAAAGAAAGGTGAAGGGAGAATTATGTATTAAGCCCAATAAAGATAAATCATGGAGGAGTTTTACAAAACAAAGGTAATGATCTAGGCTGTAATGAATAGGAGGACGGCAGTGGTGGCCCTATTGAATATGAAATATCCTTAGGGATTTTGAGGGAAAGAATGAGTCCTTCTCAGAGATGATACATTATTCTTATCAGTCTCTGCCTGCCCCAGTGGATTTTATAATCTGAGGTGCCAGTGACATTCACACAAACTAGAGTGTGGGAGGAAACTGAAACAAACAGATGAAGAACAGCACCCAAGCCAGAATTCAAAGCAGCACCCACAGGGGCGCTTCGCCAATGAGGTGAGTTGAGGCTGTCGCCTCAGGCGGCAGCGCCCCACCAGGTACCAGGGGCAGCAAAAATGCTGCTCCTGGTACTGTAAGAGCTGAATTTCTGGCTCTTCTAGCACAGAAAGTGCAGTTAGGCTCTCTGCGCTAGCATACTGACCCTCTCTGCCGCCCTCGTGGACCCCACTGGACCCCATCAGGCGCAAAAAGGTAAGTGCGTGGGGGAGGGGGGTGACGGCAACTGCTGCTGCCTCAAGCAGCGGAGGGGCCAGGATCACCCCTGAGCACCCAGCTCCAGTGTTGGACTGGGCTAAATGGGATACTGGGAAAAAGCCCAGTGAGCCCCAGACTTCATAGGCCCCGATGGCCCAGTCCCGTTCCCCTGCCCAAACCCTGTTCCCCCACCTGGAGCCTGGACCCCAAGCTCGCTCCCCCCACCTCAATTGGCAGAAAGTTAAAGTTAAGGAGGAGGGTGGCAAAGGGGGGTGCGCATGGGGAGGTGGGGTTGGGGTTGAGTTCAGGCCCCAGACACCTCAGTCTGGTCCTGCCCAGCTCTGCAAGGCTGATGCGCTGATACGCCATGCTTAGTGTTAAAAAATACACCTTTGTTAGAAAGAAGGGGGAGGAGAGTAAACAAATAGTTTTAAGGGTCATAAAATTTTTCAAACTAACTAAAATTAGTAGGATGAGGTTTTTGCAACATTAAAAGTAATTTTTACAAAAATAGTTGCAGATGTCACTAAAGAGACAAAGCCTGAGCTCTGTAATAGAGATCATTGAACACCCAGGGAATAGCGAGTTCTTAGAAATGAGCTCAGTAACATGCAATGGATATCATTTTCCATGGACCACATGAATTTCCAGCATACACTTTGGTATCCACTTTCACAAAATGCTGTGATACTCATTGTTTTATAAAGAAAATTGCTTGGCAACCAAAAGGTTACCAAGCAAATGTTCTGCAAATAAATTCTCATCTGCGGTGTGTGAAGGTGTGATTCACAAGTGTATTCTGCTGATCCAGAAGAAAAAAAAAAGCAAATGTTACATAACATAAATGAGGGGACATTAAGATATTTTTTTTTTCCATTTTAGCTCTCAGATGAGAGCTGAGTCCTAATTGTATGGATGTGTCCCAAAATATTGCAGTAATAGAGCATGCACCTCCTTAAGTTTCCCTCATCTATAGACCTAAACATCACAAGAATTTGAAAGAATGTGCCACCATTAATTACCCCTGTCTCTCCATCTGTAAACTGCCATCATTTAGATCATGAGCGCTAGTTGAGCCTCTGGCACTCATTCAGCTGCACCTCAGTGCCTGAGTTACCACTAGACAAGTACTGATCTGCAGGGAGTTCGTTATAGCTTAAAAGTTAAGAAAGCACTCCCAAGAGAAATGTCTTTAATTGTAGGTTAATGTTTTCTTACCCAACTCTGCCAGTTGCAACTCCTGGGACAGCATGCATTAATACATGCAACTCTTTTGCTCAGGAGGGCCCTCGCCATTGGATAGTGGAAGGAGTCAATGACACACTTCACACATACAGAACTGAACTTTAAATAACTTGGGCCTAGTGAAACAAACAGTTAATATTTTAAGGGTAATGTAATAAATGGTCTAAAGCTTGCTACTTGTCTAGTCTAGCCACCACCAATCAGCAGATAGCATTACTGGTCAGCTGTTTGAAAACACACATTTTTAATCTGAATTGTTGCTATGGGTAATAAGACATGGGCAGACATTTACTAAACCCCAAATGCAAAAATCACAAAAAAAAATTGATTTTTTTTTTTTATAAAAAATCATGAATTTTACGGAATTTATTAAACCCCGAGGATGGAAAAGTCAGAATCTGAAAATCCGGCATCTCAGACCTGTCGAGAAGTCAATGGGAGAAGTCCCAATGATTTTTTGATGTGCGCTGGGTTTCGGGCAAAATTCGCAGTTTTCGGTGAAAAATCCAATTTTTTTGGATTTTTTCCCACAAACAAATTTTTCGGGAAAGTGTATTAATAAATAAGCCCAAAAAACCTGTGCGGATTTTTCTCAGAAAATATTGAGATAAATTCAGACTTTGATAAATAACCCCATAGACCTTTTTTTTGCATTACCCCAGTTGCTGGATCACATTCAGTCTACATAGTAACATAGTAACATAGTAAGTCAGGTTGAAAAAAGACACATGTCCATCAAGTTCAACCTTTTGTTTTTTGTTTTTAATCTGCCTAACTGCTAGTTGATCCAGAGGAAGGCAAAAAAAACATCTGAAGCCTCAGAGGGGGAAAAAATTCCTTACTGAGTCCCAATGATTTTTTGATGTGCGCTGGGTTTCAGGCAAAATTCGCAGTTTTTGGTGAAAAATCCAATTTTTTCAGATTTTTTCCCACAAACAAATTTTTCGGGAAAGTGTATTAATAAATAAGCCCAAAAAACCCGTGCAGATTTGGTTAGAGTTTTTTTCAGAAAATATTGAGATAAATTCGGACTTTGATAAATAACCCCCTAGACCTTTTTTTGCATTACCCCAGTTGCTGGATCACATTCAGTCTACATAGTAACATAGTGACATAGTAAGTAAGGTTGAAAAAAGACACACGTCCATCAAGTTCAACCTTTTGTTTTTTGTTTTTAATCTGCCTAACTGCTAGTTGATCCAGAGGAAGGCAAAAAAAACATCTGAAGCCTCAGAGGGGGAAAAAATTCCTTCCTGAGTCCAAAATGGCAATTGGACTAGTCCCTGGATCAACTTGTACTATGAGCTATCTCCCATAACCCTGTATTCCCTCACTTGCTAAAAAGCCATCCAACCCCTTCTTAAAGCTATCTAATGTATCAGCCTGTACCACTGATTCAGGGAGAGAATTCCACATCTTCACAGCTCTCACTATAAAAAAAACCCTCTTGTAATCGGAATGGGTGACCTTGTGTCAGCTGTCTCTTTGGTTTTACTTCACAGGTCACACAATACTCAGCTACCTACTAGGCAATTCACAAAATAACTTCCACTGATGGCATTTGGCACTAGCCGGATATAAATTACAATCCAAGGTGATGCCTACAATGGTGCTTATGCCAGTAATCTTTCTGTCCACAAACCTAACCATTTGAGACTCTATGCTGGTGACCAACACAAAAAGGTACACACCCTTCTGGTCTCCTCAATGGAGCCTCAGGCTGCTCGACTACCTATCACAATGCCAATTTAAGCATAAATATATCCACCTTTGTAAATAACTCACAGTATAAGGTAGTGGCCGTGGTGCTCCAGCCCCAGACCCTCAACTCAGGGGCAAATTAACGATGTAAATAGAGACAGATTAAAGGTATTGGGCACTCTAACTCTAATCTGCTCTATAATCCAAACATTTGTGTCTTAGAAGAATGATGGAAATGTTGCAAAGATTTGAGGATAGAGGTTATACACAGGATTATTTGATCAAACAGATGCAGAGGGCTATGAAAATCGAAAGAGTAAGCCTTTTAGGCTGCCTGGATAATAAAAAGAAACAATACAAAGCAAAGAGGATACCATTTGTAACAATGTATAATGCATATTCTGATCTGATCTATTGTATATAAGCACTGGGAAAGTTTGGAGAAGGACAAACAGTTTGGGACCCTTTTTAAGGATAAACCTTTGTTTTCATACAAGCGAGCAAGGAGTCTTGGAGACCAGCTCAATAAAACAGTTTATCATGCCAATGCTTTAACAGCATCATAAAGGGCAATACATTTAACCATCCCTCAAAAGGGGTTTAAGATCAATTTGAAAGATTTTGCTACTTTTACATCCATGGGTGTTATATACATGCTCACGTGCCCATGTGGTAAAGCTTACTTGGGGAAAACAAAGAGACAGATCTGGGTATGTTTTAGA
This sequence comes from Xenopus petersii, assembly GCA_038501925.1. Taxonomy (NCBI): domain Eukaryota; kingdom Metazoa; phylum Chordata; class Amphibia; order Anura; family Pipidae; genus Xenopus; species Xenopus petersii. Next base: position 30,360,428 of record CM076676.1, on the reverse strand, counting down.
GATCATAAGAGGTTGATTGATAACTGTGATTTGGATAAAATTAAGTATGTCATCCCAGTAAGCAGACATTTTAAAACCCATGGACATAACAGTAAACAGTTAAGATGGCCGGTACTCCAGGTAGTTAAATCCCCCATAAAAGGTGGTAACTATGATAAAGTATTATTACAACAAGTGGTCCTGTGGATTGAAAAGTTGAATACACTAGCTCCAATGGGTTTAAACGAGGAGTTGAGTTATTCCTGTTTTTATTGATGATATAATATGTGTTATGCCTGATTTTGTAAAAATTAGATTGTTTTCATTGTGTGACATTTAAATTATAAGCACCTTCTTTACAGTTTTATCACAAAAGGATTACAGGATTGATATAGATTATGGACTATAAATATATGATTAAACTATTACTTCACTATGTATCCTTTGGATTTGAAAACGTTACATGCTAATTAATCTCTTTTTGCACATTTTGTAAGTAGCACTTGATGAAGGGGCTTGCTGGGATCTCAACTTACATAAAGAAGCGTTTTCGATATTTGCAGAAGCATTGAGTGGAGTGTGCCTTTGTTTCATTTAATCTGCTCTATAAACTATCCCACGCATAACTCTCACTCCTAGACCTATTACAGAATCTTCCATGACACTAAATACTCCTACTGAGACCTTCTTCTTAAGGCACCAACCACCCCCTACAGAAAGGTCCAAAGAGACAGAACACATGGTTATTCTCTCTTTTAAGCCTAAGGACACTTGACATTCCTGACTAATTACAGAACTGGTAGGAATCTTTAACCTGGATAGAGACACTACCCCCCCAACTCTGAACTAGGCTAAGCCCTTGGCTGGATTAACCCTTATGGGGACTAATTAAAGTAAAGGTAAGCCTTGTACACTAATTTTTTCAATAGACAAAACAAAGAGAAAATAATAGTGATTCGGTGTCACCCTGAGTATAATTATAAGCAGTTCAGTCCTATGTACAAGTTTTAGATTTCAATCTGGGATCTGATACTAAATGTCCTATTTTACTTTTGGTTTAGCTTTTATCATTATTTCAGTTAGCTTGTGGCTTGTTTGTTTATTTGCAAGAACACAGCCAGTGTGGAATTTGGACGTCAGAACTAAATTTCTTTCCATAGCTTGACAACCATTTTATTGAAAACATCATTTTGTGTTTGCCTCTTGTTACACTAAAATCAGCCTGAGTAGATTCCAATTTAGGTTTTGGAGTTAAAAGCTATAGAATGTTGGTCGAGAAAAAATAATCATCGCATATCTGAGCCTTTAATAGATTTTGTTGTTGTTCTTATAATGGTTGCAGGGAAACAATGACTCACAAACCTAGGGCAGATTTCGCAATCAACACAGAAAGATGTAGGCCCCAAAACTGAGAGATTGTTTATAAAGCAAAATAAAGTTATGTGATGTATGAATATGAGGAACTATTTGGCATTCAAAATGATATATTTTTTCATCTGCCCTTTACAGATAATATGAAACAAGTTTATCAGGCTCAAGCAGAAAATAGAAGTGCTTCAAGGATCCCTATCCACCTGTCACAAGCTGTTTGGGAAACATGACTTCTATGGCAGACCTGATGGACAAATTGCTTCTCAAAAACACTGAGGCAGTGACAGGAGGATGGGATGGGGGTGTTGGTTCAACTATTCCTCCAGAGCAGAGTGGTGGTGAAAACTTTCCATGTGCCATGAACCTAAGACAATGGCACACCTGTTTCTAAAGGATACATATTATTTTAAAAACAAAAATATGCCAGTGCCTTATCCTCTTAATTTTAGAAGGGAATGTGCTTTTAAAATTTGTGTGTCTGGTTGATTTCGCCAAAACCCTACTAATTCCACCCATCTGTTTAACTTCCTGCGGCCTCCTTTCCCAAGCTGTGCAGGGTAGCCAGCGACACTCAGCACACTGCACTGTAGGATAGGAACCAATCAGCAGATAGACTGACCTGATAGGGAACTGAAGCATGTCTTTGCTTGTGTCCAATACCACAAATGATTTTACCCATATAGGTGTGATATTCATCTGGTGTGATGATTAGTGCTTGCCTATAGGTCTCTGTCCTGCAACTGGAGACGTGTTTGTAGTCAGAATGAGGATTTAGCGGCACACTATTAGCTGTAGTCAACTAATATTATTCAGCCCTCCACAAGGCAAGTTTCGGACCCCGCTGGGCCCTTTTTCAAGCCTGTCTTTGTTTGTGTGACTTCAGGGCTGTAATTGGCTATTCCCCTCCTTCTTCTGGCAGGGACCATTAAGACAGGCATACCCTTCATTTGAAACATGGACAGGGACCATAGTAGATCTATAGGGAGCTCCAATGCCTTTACTAAAAGATAATATCAACTTTAACCCCCAAGCAAAATAGCACCATATTTTATTCAATATCGCCTACAGTATTATGATAAAGGTTTTTAGATATGATACATATCTTCTTTAACACACTAGTGGAGAAAAACCAATCCGCTGCCTTTCTCTTCCTGAATGTGTTGTGCACTGAGCCATCAGTACACACACTGTAGATAGAGACAAAAAATGCATATCAAATTCTGCTGCGTGTGTGTTGTGTGCACTGAGGTACAATGCCAAGCCCATCAGAGTACATATGTTAAGGAAGAGGATGGCAGTGTATTGACTTTTCTCTGACTCATGTGCCATTGGCTTTAGGGTAATGGCAAATGGAATTTTTTGACCAGCACTGTGCTCTAGAGAAAAACAGTGGCAGCCACCCCAATTTACAAACCAGTGCAGAAAATGCCCAACTGGCCCAAGAGCAACCATCTGGAAGTGCTTGGGCGAGAGACTGTCAGGCAATTATAAAAAGTGTTTGTGTTTCTCAGTGACGAAAATCAGAAAAGTGGCCATAATTTTTTCCAACTCACAATATCCAATATGGCCAATGCTACTCTCATTACACCTTATGACAAAAGTAGATACATTTGGACTTTGAAAATATTGTACTAAGATTTGTGTAGGGTAGAACTGATAACTCACAATGTATCCTGATTAATGTACATTTATCTCTTTTTAACATGAAGCCCCATGAGACTGAAAGGAGGCAGAACTGTCTCATCGGGTAATATAGTTAGATTAATTATTGTTTGTTCTGCAGACTAATTGGTCTAAATATGTAAAAGGCCACTTGAAACTATAGAAAGTCATCCCTGCGGCCTACAGTAGTCAGGGGGCTTGATTTTTGAAACAGATGAAGCAACAGCGCTAAATCACGGGATCACAATGAATGATCTTGGTCAGTTATTTACAGTCATAGGCAACTGTGAAAAAATAAAGCCAAAATAATATTAAAGAATGTTTGCCCACATTTCTTGAAGGGAACACTAGTCACTTTCTTTCTCAGAAAAGTAACAGAACGTTTTTTAATCATCTACTTAATGTTTAATTGCATGGATATCTGCATCTCTGGCAAAATTAAAGCCATGAAAGATCATGGCCATATAGCCATATAAATGTTAATTATTTATCAGTCTGTTTCTGGTATCTCATGGGGTGCACCAAGCATGTGTTTGCACTTACACTTCGGTGTGAATTGAATGCAATCGCACTGAAAGTTTTCTAAATCTGGTTGGCATCATTTCCAGCATGTAGCATGCAAGTGGCATGTGTGTCCTATGCAGCTTACAGTTGGAACCCTGGAGCTACTGCATGGTTGAGACATGGTGTAGCTCCAGGGTTCTCCTACATCCATAGACGTGACAGCAATCAATTCACAATAGAAAACAGGCTGTACAAGAGCATGAAGAGCAGGTCACATTGATAAGGATTTTGCACAACTTTCTGCAAGGAAATTAGCTGTTCCACAACTGCACTTGCAATTGTCCATGACTTCTGTAACATTATGGAGAAAAGCAGGGGGCGTAATAAGGAGGAAGCAGACCCTGTGGCTGCAGGAGGACCAAGTTGGTATAGGGGACCCATGAGCCCCTAATTCGTATACAATTTCAATAAGTATTGGAAAACAGATCAACCTCTAGATGTTTTAGGGGCAGCCTCCCCCCAGTGCTTACCTTTGCATTGCTAGTGCAGAGAGCGCAATTGAGATCTCTTGCATTCGAAAAGTAAAATTTCAGCACCAGGAGGATTACACTGTGCTTGCTTCATATTATCAAATCATTGCTGAATTTAGGGCCGGATTTCATGGATTTGTGCCCTGACGCCAGCACCAGACCGTTCGCGCATGCATGCACACCCAGGCTGCATGGTCCTAGCTCCGAACCTGGCTGTGCACAACCCTTCCAAGCCCGCTCTCTAGCACCGGAGCACTGGGTAGCTTTGAGTCCCCAGTGCCCCATAGGATGCAGCGAGGGTGGCATGCCGCCCCTAAAACTTTGTCACCCTAGGCCCGGGCCTTTGTGGCCTCACCACAAATCCATGCCTGAATAGATTTCTAGCTGCTTAAAACAATGATTGCTGGTTTGCATTATAAAAAAAAAAACAAAGCTGCAGCGAGGTCTGGAACTAGGGGTAAACAGAAGAGGCACTTGCCTAGGGTGCAAAGCTTGGGGGCTGCCAGGCATGTACCTCATAAGCAGCCTACCCCTAGTCTGCCAATGAAAAAGGTTAAAGGAAAACTATACCCCAAACAATGTAGGTCTCTATAAAAATATAATGCATAAAACAGTTCATATGTAAAACCTTGCTTCATCTAAATAAACCATTTTCATAACAATATACTTTTTTTAGTAGTAGTAGTAATGCCATTGGGTAATCCTAAATAGAAAATTGCCATTTTAAAAAATAAAGGCCGTCCCCTGGGATCGTACAATTCACGGAGCACACAAACAAACCAAACAAACCATACACGTTAGGCCAATTAATGCTTTTGCTTCCACACTTATTTCTGTTACAGTTAGAGTCGGAAGTATTTCTGGTCAGGTGATCTCTGAGTCAGCACACAGACCATCACAAAATGGTGGCTCAAGGCAAGAGATGTTAAAGGACAATATTTACTTAAATATATATACCAGTTTGTTAAGCTTCTTTAATATGCCACTTAATATGATATAAACTATCTGTTGCTTAAGTATTCATTTTGGGGGTATAGTTTTTCTTTAAAGCAAAACTATACCCCCCAAACAATGTAGGTCTCTATTAAAAGATACTGAGTAAAACAGCTCATGTGTAAAACCCTGCTTCATGTAAATGAACCATTATCATAATAATATACTTTTTTAGTAGTATGTGCCATTGGGTAATCATAAATAGAAAATTGCCATTTTAAAAAATAAGGGCCGCCCCCTGAGATCGTAAGATTCACTGTGCACACATACAAACCACATGTAAGGTCACATGAGCCAATTAACAGACAGAGTTCTGCCTTTTGCTTCCTCACTTCTTCCTGTTACAGTTAGTGTTGTATATTTCTGGTCAGGTGATCTCTGAGGCAGCACAGATAGAGTCACGAAATGGTGGTTCAAGGCAAGAGATGTAAAAGGGCAATATTTATGTAAATATATATTCCAGTTTGGTAAGATTCTTTAATATGTCATTCAATTTGATATAAACTGTTGCTTAAGTATTCATTTTGGGGGTATAGTTTTCCTTTAAGTGGGTGCCGCTCTCTGATGTCAAAGTGTGCTGATGAAGGCACGACCATGTTCGTTAGCAAATGCACGCATGTTCTCATTTGGCATGGTCGTGCGGGGGGGGGTGCAACATGGATGGCCGGGGCACCCAGACGGTATTGCCCGGCACTGGCTGCAGCCTTTCGACATTTGAAGCTGAAATGTGTTGTTCTGCTGCTCATACTGGGGGCACAGGGTTTCTGTGGTTAGCATTGCTGCATTGCAGTCCTGGCTTATATTCAGAAAAACAAACTGATAAATCTGAAATGTTCAGCGGTTTATTCCAGCCAGTAACCTCGTTTTCCAACACAATTGCATCTTGTACCTACAGTAAATTTGAAAAGTTAGTGCATCCTCTGAAAAAAAAATCAATATTATCTGCTTCCACAGGTCGTTGATTTTGTTTTCTTCTTTTAGAATTCTGCGTTGGCATTAGCTTACTAAACTCAGTCTAAAAATGCCATTTTGGTCTAAATTGCCACCTGCAATTAAAGGCCAAGGAAGGACAATTGGCGTGTGTCAATATATTTGGCAAGGAGTGATCAGAAATACGAGTAGGATGGCAATGTGTAACTAGGTTAGAATGAGCCCCAGACCAGTGCAATTTTTTTTCTAACAATATAGCGCAACTGGGGAAAACTTAGCAATTCAATACAATGTAAGGCACCCCCTGCACGTTAGCTTTTACTTGTCCTTAAGTTTATGACACAATCAACTGTAAATAGCTTCAGTGCCAAGAATAAGCTTTAACCATATAAGAGGCATGACAAGTGATATCCTACTTTAGTAAGGGTTTATTGGGGAATAACTGGCAGTGAAGACAAAGGGTAAGGTGAAAAAATGAAACTTTAAACGTCAATATTAGAAAAACGGTCACAAATAGAAAATAGAACGCAACGGAAAAAGTCTTTATTTCTGATGAACTACAGGGAATCCTCAAGTTACATGCACTCGACTTACATACAACTCATACTTACAGACAGGGGCTGTTACAGTAATTTACCTGGTTTGCTTGACTTTTATTAGCATTTACTGTAGCTTTAATAAACCACCTGCCCCAATCCCCTCTTGTCTACTGCAGAACACAGAAAGGTAAAAAATAAATTGCACAGAAAGGTAAAAATAAATGCTATGTTAAGACAGACATCTGGCTAAGTTGCATTTAATAAGTAAATGTATATGTTTCAACTTAAAGGAGAAGGAAAGCTACGGAGGCATTTTATTGCCAATAGATTAGCTGCAATAGTGCAAGCTAAAATACTATATTTATTCTATAGAATGTTTTACCATAACTGAGTAAAAAGTTCTAGAAGTTCTCTGTTTGTTTAGGATAGCAGCTGCCATATTAGCATGGTGTGACATCACGTTCTGCCTGTGTCTCTCCCTGTTCACTCATAGCTCTGGGCTCAGATTACAGCAGGGGGGAGAGGAGCAAACTGAGCATGCTCACGCCCGGGGCAAGGAGGTTTAAGCTGAAAACAGGAAGTCTGATAAAGAAGTCCATGTGTACACAATAGAAGGAAAGAAATGTGGTGTTTCTTTTGACAGAGGACTCAGAGCAGCATTACTTTGAGGGTTTACTGGTGTATTTATATAGACCTTTCTGATGAAGCTTACTTAATTTTAGCCTTTCCTTCTCCTATAAGAGTAAACCTACAGACCCTATCTCTTTACCCAAAGTTAAGCATATGGGTATTTGGGAAACACTGATCATCTGGGGGAGAATTACAAGAAAATACCCAATAGTTTTTTTTTTAATTTCCATTTCCTTGTCCTTTTAATTGTTGATGATTTTCCATATACTAACAGAACAGTACCTTGTACTTGATCCAAACTAAGATATAATTAATCCCTATTAGAGGAGAAGCAATATTTTCGGGTTTATTTCACGTTTTAAATAATTTTTTAGTAGACTTAAAATGCTGATCTAAATTATGGAAATATCTCTCATCCAGAATTCCCCAGGTCATGAGCATTCTGGTTAATAGGTTTTACACCTGTACATATATATGCTCTGGGGTTTGTTTGGTAGGGGATTAAGAACTGTTGTGTCTTGGGGTTTTTTTGTCAAACCAAATAAGTAAAACAGAGATCATGACGTTGAATCCCTGTCCCTCATTCTTTGCCCAAACACTAGAGGGAAATATGAGTGAAGAAGAATCATTCCATTTCACTCAGTTTATCAGTGTAGTAAAGGGCAATATAAATGCTGGAAGGATCTTTTAATTCCACTTACAACAGATATACAGTATAACCTATCTTCCCCCAGCCAGTGCAAACTGCCCCCTAACCCTACCCCTTGCTTTTCACTTCAGGGGTTATTATATCCATGTAACAGGGAAGAAAATGTTTAGTTCTCTAAAAAGTCACATTTTACTGTTAATAATGCTCTATTGAAAGTCCCAAAGAGACTCTGTTGCCATAGTACCATGAGAGAGCTCTCCCCATGCTCAGAGGGAACGGCTGAAAGCAGGTTTCTTTGGCGTTGTTGTGAAGCCTGCCAATGCAAGAATGAATGCATGCAACTGAAACAGGATTCACTACTGACACCGAAGGGAAATTATTTCATGGAGACTGGAGCCTATTATACTAATAGAAAGCATTTGGCTATGTTCAACAAACACAGAGAGCAGGCATTTTATGAAGCAGCTATTTTGTGAGATTTGTCGAATGCTAATTTTTTTTTTTTCTGCTAAAATGATATTGTACAACTTAATATATATTCTTATTCTCTACTGCCTTAATGAAGGGCTTCCTCTCCAAATAGAATATTGAAATATTAATATCAATATGAGTATTCACACCCAGAGAGAAGATAGGGCCACCACAGCTGGGTAGGGGTCTTAAAAAACAGTCAACAACATATATAATTTTACTGCACCCATGTAGCATTCATAATCCTTTAATGCTGAGGGTGGAACAATGCAGGGAAAGGCAGATTTGTTTTCATTCCCTCCCTCTCTATACACCTGTGTTGAGACTGAATACTCTCTACTGTATCTGAAAACCCCAACATTTGCTCCTTGTTTAATGTGGCTTTAGGGATGTTTGTCGAGGGTTTTCTGTCAGCAAGGATAAACACTGGTGCCTTAGATGTGTCATTTCATTAAAAGAAGCCAAATATATCTGGACACACCCTATAAGATGAAGGAACACTGTTGTGTGTAGGCTTTTTACGTGACCCTTGTACTGTGGAGCCATTGAAATAATATGGAAATATGCACAGCAGTTTGCACAAGAGATTACAGCTTTAATAAACGGCAGAACAGAGAAATATGTCTAATTGTTGTGTACTTTCATGTGTTTGTGTATCACCCCTAGAAATAAGTGGGAAATGCAATTACACGATAATGGCAAAAGTTCAGGCCTGTTGCAAATTTGTGTCACCCTCTAACCTGTCATGGAGATCACAAATTATTCATTAACCCTGTTATGGAAGATTGAATACGGATTGAATAAGGCCAAACTCTTGATATGATATGGGACTTGGCTCTTACTCCAGCATTTTCCTTGACTTTGGTCTCAGTTACTAGACTGCCTCCCACAACCCCCGCACCCTCTTAAATACTCCCAAATAAAACCAAAATTGGATGAAAAGGCAACTTGATTTATTTACAAACAAACAATCATTAACCTAAAGTAAACACTTTTAAAGCAACCAGAATCAGTATGTCTACACCATTGCTGTTAAATAAACCTTAAGCCTGAGACTAGGTAGGTCTAGTCCTATTCTTCACACACACCCCACATAGGTTGTTATCCTCCCTTTTATAGCGACCCCCAAGGCAGCCCCACCACACCAACTGCTGCAAGTAAACTCCATCTACCTCCCCACAATACCTATGAGCCTGTCCCTAAGGCCAGGTGGGAGGAAAGGTGTTCTCACTATGCTAGAATAATATAAAAAATAATCCCAACCTCTTCTCTATTAGAAAGTGGCCTAATTTGTCCCCAAGTCATGGTCCCAGTGGCTCCACCTGCTTGCCCCCAGCTGGTTCTTTAGGGACTTCTTTCCTGAAACTTTTCTATGTTTGTCAGTGTGACTTCCCTGCCCATATTTTCCTTTATCTGCCCAGGGCCTACAGTTTGTACAGAGATCTTCTATCTGTCTGCCATTGTTTGTTTTTTTCTTAATCAGAGCTTGGATTCTACCCTATTTTCTCATGAAAGAAGAGTCTCAGAGATAACATACATTTGCTTATTCTGGAATTCTTTAAATATATAAGTAGCCTGCTATATATGAGCAAAATGTCACATATGGACTTTAGCTGCAACTGCTATAGTACAATAGTTGCCTATAATAATCATCAGGCAGTTTCTTGCATGGGATATGGCAGGACTTTCCAAGTGGCCCTCCAAAGGATTTTCATCACCCCCAGTTCAAAGACTTCATTGTGATCATCATTTTTATGCTATATGGGAAAAAATCAGCCCAATCAGTGTAATAAATTGGACAGCACTGAGATATAGGATTACTTTGGTTTCACCTACCAGGAAATGCTGTATTTATGCAATCAAGAGAATAATGTGCTTGTCATTTGAATTCATAGGCAGGTTTTAAATAAACCCTTCTTAAACCTATAAGCAGGGTTACAAAAACGTATGAGGAAATCCCAGGAATGAGACGATATCATGCTTCACACAATGAAGAAAGGGAAGGTTGGAGCTGGGGTGTTGCTAGGTCAACCCCCATCTATTTATTATTTCCCCAGTCTCATTATTGTTCTCCTTTTCTTTTCATTATTTCAGCACTGACAGCATTGTGATTTTCAATGTGTTTAGTGACCGGGGTCTGTGCACAGTGCTTCCATCTGTAATATTAACGCTGGCTAAAATAATTGTCAGCTATAGGCTTCATTGCCAAAAGGGGTTAAACAAATGGAGGCCCAACTGGTGCTGACGTGCATTGCTGTATGATGAGAATGGATCAAAGTGCCAGGGAGTACAAAGTATGTCTGTTCCAAACAGAATGCCGTCTGGGGTTAATGCAGTTGTAAGTTTTAATGCATTTTGCATGGAAAGGGAGCCCCAGGCCACCTATTGCTTCCCCCATTTGTTACAAGCACTTCTCCTAGGACAATCTAATAATATACTAATAGAACAGAACACAGTTGCACTTTCAGGGAAATAATCATTGCAAAAAAATGTATATCATTTAATTAAAATTAAAAAGGATGTAGGAGCATGCATGTCACTGCATCACACCATGTGGCCCTTGTACTGTAAAATTGTATTATTCATGTTTCGTTGACCAAATTGTCACATGAGCTGGAATGACTGACTTATTTATGTGTCTCCTGCAGGGACAGAGAGGGCTTTCCTTTTGATAGCAAGAGTGACCTCTGGCAAGGAAGCCATTCTTACCCTTTATGGCCCTCTAAAAGCAGAGGCAGAGAAGAGTTAAAAGCTTTTGGCGGTAGAAAAGGGGGAAGCACTTTAATAATTGACTGCTGCAAAAGAATAGATTAAGATGTCAACCTCCTGCAAGGCAAGTGATGTATCACCGCAGCACCAATTCTGAAAAGCACACACAGGGAAGCAAGAAAGACTAAAAAGAACTATTTTAATGTAATATTTGCTTTTCATTTATAAATTATTCTTAATAAACCTTACCAATCAGTAGTGTTGTGATAAAAAAAAAACTATTATTTTAAATGGATGCACCCCCTTTTAAAATAATAATCATTTACTGTATTGCTACAAAAGGTTAATAGGAGTGATGCACCCTCCTCCCTGCGGTGCACGTGCTTATTAGGATCTCTTCATATATATCTTATACTAGTTAATCCTATAATGCTTGCAGTGCTGTAATTGTGGGGGGAGAGAGAGAGAGAGAGAGGCGGAATTCCATGTTCTGTACAAAACAACAGATGGGCAGTTCTAAATTTGGCTCTTTTCGTATGTCACGAGCTCTTAGCAATATAATGATTCTGCAAGTTAATCTCTATCTTTATCTAAACGCATAATAGGTACGATGTACCTTTTTGAAAGCATAGAAGTCGACAAGGAGTCTCAAAACCATGAAAAAAGCCCAATGCTATAGATGGTCATAGAATTTTGAGGCTACTTCTAATATTTTTACAAGGTTATGTTAAAAGATGAAGTGACCTATAGCAGCAGTGGTGTAACTAGATATTACTGGGCACCACAACAAATTATTTTTCAGGCCCCCAAATTGTCTTAGTTTATTGAAATTGTATATGAATTAGGGCCTCACTGGGCCCCTATACCTCTTGGACCCCCCTGCATCTACAGTGTCTGAATCCTCTATAATTACACCCCTGTATAGCAACCAATCAGCAAGTAGCATTTACTGGTCTCCTGTTTAAAAGCAAGTATGTATTGGTTTAAATGGATTATTGGACGGGGGGGGGCATTTAGAGATGTTGTGGCTCCAGTGAGGCAGTCTAGAAGGAGGGCCTGCATAATGGGAGTATTCCAGTACAGTACTTGTGAACTTATTCCACCCCACATGCATGCTGGTAGCAGAGGCAGAAGAGGTAGTGCCTAGGGCCCTTGTGTAAACCTTCCCCTACGTTATAGTGCCCTAGGCATGTGCCTCTTCTGCCTATCCCTAGTTCCGGCCCTGGGCCAGACCACTAAAAGGGATAGGTAGTTTAATCCTAGGTCAGAGGTAAGAGGGTGGATGGGCTTAAGGCAGCATTAGCAGCATTAGCCAGTAATCAGACTCCCATTCTCATAGCTGGCAGTCAACAAGAAAGGTCTCTGACACATAGTTACATAGTTACATAGTTAAATTGGGTTGAAAAAAGACAAAGTCCATCAAGTTCAACCCCTCCAAATGGAAACCCAGCATCCATACATACACCCATCCCTACTTTTAATTAAATTCTATATACCCATACCTATACTAACTATAGAGCTTAGTATCACAATAGCCTTTGATATTATGTCTGTCCAAAAAAATCATCAAAGCCATTCTTAAAGGCATTAACTGAATCAGCCATCACAACATCACCCGGCAGTGCATTCCACAACCTCACTGTCCTGACTGTGAAGAACCACCTACGTTGCTTCAAATGAAAGTTCTTTTCTTCTAGTCTAAAGGGGTGGCCTCTGGTACGGTGATCCTCTTTATGGGTAAAAAGGTTCCCTGCTATTTGTCTATAATGTCCTCTAATGTACTTGTAAAGTGTAATCATGTCCACTCGCAAGCGCCTTTTTTCCAGAGAAAACAACCCCAACCTTGACAGTCTCCCCTCATAATTTAAGTCCCTCTAACCAATTTAGTTGCACGTCTCTGCACTCTCTCCAGCTCATTTATATCCCTCTTAAGGACTGGAGTCCAAAACTGCACTGCATACTCCAGGTGAGGCCTTACCAGGGACCTATAAAGAGGCATAATTATGTTTCCATCCCTTGAGTTAATGCCCTTTTTATGCAAGACAGAACTTTATTTGCTTTAGTAGCCACAGAATGACACTGCCCAGAATTAGACAACGTGTTATCTACAAAGACCCCTAGATCCTTCTCATTTAAGGAAACTCCAAACACACTGCCATTTAGTGTATAACTTGCATTTATATTATTTTTGCCAAAGTGCGTAACCTTGCATTTATCAACATTGAACCTCATTTTCCAGTTTGCTGCCCAGTTTTCCAGTTTAGACAAATCACTCTGCAAAGTGGCAGCATCCTGCATGGAACCTATAGTTCTGCACAATTTAGTATCATCTGCAAAAATAGAAACAGTACTTTCAATGCCCACCTCCAGGTCATTAATAAACAAGTTGAAAAGCAAGGGACCTAGTACAGAGCCCTGCGGTACTCCACTAACAACACTGGTCCAATTAGAAAATGTTCCATTTACCACCACTCTTTGTAGTCTATCTTTTAGCCAGTTCTCTATCCAGGTACAAATACTATGTTCCAGGCCAACATTCCTTAATTTAACCAGTAACCTTTTGTGTGGCACTGTATCAAATGCTTTAGCAGAGTCTAAGTAAATCACATCCACTGCCATCCCAGAATCGAGGTCTCTACTTACATTCTTATAAAAAGAAATTAAGTTAGTCTGGCAAGATCTATTATGCATAAACCCATGCTGCCACAAACTTATAGTATTATGATTTGCTATGAAGTCCAGTATCTTATCCTTTATTAACCCTTCGAAAAGCTTTCCTACCACTGACGTCAGACTAACTGGCCTATAGTTTTAAGGCTGAGAACGGGATCCTTTTTTGAATAGAGGCACCACATTAGCAATTCGCCAGTCTCTCAGCACTATGCCAGATCTCAATGAATCCTGAAAAATTAAGTAAAGAGGTTTGGCAATCACAGAGCTAAGCTCGCTAATTACCCTGGGATGAGTACCATCTGGCCCTGGACCTTTGTTAATCTTAACATGTTCTAGTCTCTTTTGAATTTCTTCATGTGTGAACCATGCATCATTAGTTGTATTACTAGAATTGGGACTGTTAAGAAGGAAAACTTCACTTACATGCTGCCTTATAACTGGGGTGATGGTCTGTTGTTCTAGTTTGTTATTTTGTTAATGGTCACAAGTGGGACATTGAGGACAGGGATGCTATAGTTATTAAGGTCTTGTCAGTCTGATGGGTGTTGTAGTGTGGTGTAGTGATGGGTAGTGATGGGCAAATTTGTACCATTTCAGTTCATCACGAATTTCGCAAATTTTTTGACGCCTGTGACAATTCCCCATCGTCAAAATGGGTGTCAGCTTCGGAACCGTCACCGGCCACAAAAAACTTTGACGCCAGCGTCAAAAACCATAGCTGACGTCAATATTTTTTCAACGCTGGGGAATTTTCGCTGCAAATTCACAGATTTATTCCCTGGCGGTGAAACGGGCAAATTTGTTGCAAATTCGTGCATGGTGAATAAATTCGCCCATAACTAGTGATGCGGAGTATGAAGACTATGGTTATCCTTTGGAGGAAAACAACTGTGATCACTTGTGTTTGGGTCATGGGCTTGGTCCCTTGGAGACTGACTGCTCAATATTAGTAGATAGGAAAGGACAATGCCATACTAGTGGGTATTGATGGTTATCTGGAAGGCCAAATTTACAGAGGCCCAAAGTGTTTGGCAAATCCAGATTATGTTGCCATATTAAACAATGCAAGTTTAGTTTGGGTATAGTTGCCCTTATTCTGATTATGGGTCATATTTATCCAAGGCTTTTGTGTGAGTTTACTCTTTGATAAATACATACCTCTATACTGTACAAGTAAGCAGAGCTGGGAAGTTCCCTTGAGAACAATGGTGAACTCCCAAATAGGCCCTCAACTCTTTCAAAAGTGATTAGTGAGGTGTGCAGTTCCTCTCTGGTAAAATGTGGCAAAATCTATTCCGATAAATATGACACTTTGGGAGAAAGAGTGTGTTTGCCAAGATCCCAAGTAAGCAAATCAGAAAACAATGATAGATTCCTCTTCTCAGTCTGTTCCTTTGTTCCAGGCTCTGGGCAACTTCAGTCATGCTGGTACTGGATCTGCAGTTCAATTAATAAAGTAAGAAAGCCTCACCCCATGACTTTTTTTGACTGAGCACAAGGAATCAGTGAAGCAATTTTCGGCATTGCCAGATCCTTTCTAAATGCTGAATTGCAGAACGCTAACCAGCCAAGCTCATGGAGATGTTTTTTTGGGAGCACAGAAAGGTAATGAAATGAGGAATTGCAAAATAACAGTGAACCGAAAGGCATCCAAGAGAATGCTGGATACAGGCTAAAGAAAACATTCTCAGTTTTTCCTATGCTGCCTGCATTTTCTGAACACTATAAAAGTATTATAAAAGTATAACAGTATTCTGTTTGCAGAAGGATAGGCCACTGGATTTGTTCTTGGTTTACTAACCTTGTATAATATACACTATTTTGTATGTTTGCATGACTGATTAAGCAAGTGGATAGTATAGAAATCATTTCTGAAAAATTAATGGCAGCAGATAGTAAAGTAAGGATAGTAGAGCAGTGTGTGGTTACACCATCCTTTGAGCGGTGTCATCTCATCATTACATATATATTGGTAGCTTTAAATGATGGCAAAAACATTTATAGAAGTGCATGTATGGGATCTGTAATTCACTAAGATGCGAAGTTGCGCCAGGCGCAACTTCGCCGCACTTCGCCAGGCGTAGTTTCCGAAGTTGCGCACAGGGGTAGCATAAGGTTGCGAAGTTGCGCTAGCGTTGATTCGCTATGTAAAGCGAAGTTGCGCTAGCGAAGGCTAATTTGCATACGGTGCGAAATTCAAATTTCAATGGAGGAACACGTATCAGCACTACAAATGCCTAGAAAACCTTCAAATCAGAAAATAAAAATTTTATTTTGGCCTACACATGTGCCCACTGTCTAGGTAAGTTGCCATGAGTCAGGAAATGTAGGGGGGAGGAAGGGGAGCCCCAGAAAAATTTTCAATTTTTTTCAGCCTATCACCCATCATGTAGAAAACACGCCAGCGTTTTTTGGGACTTAAAAAAAAATTTGACTTTTTTTGAAACAATCCCTATCTACTTTATTGCGCTTTGCCAGGTCTGAGGTGGCGAAGGAAGTCTAGCGTAAAAGGTAGCGTTCAGTACACTGCGCAAGTTAGTGAATTTGCGTAGTTATGTCGCTACGGAAAATTCGCCTGGCATAAGGATGCGAATTAACACTAGCGAAACTACGCCAGCGTTCGTTAGTGAATTTGCGCAGTAACAAAAATGCCAAACGCTAGCGAATTAACGCTAGCGTTCGGGCGCTTCGGCGCTTAGTGAATTTGCCCCATAGACTCAATTTTAATCAAATATTTCTAATTTTATATTTCCACTTTCTCTGTAATAATAAAACAGTACCTTTAACTTGATCCCAACTAGGATATAATTAATTCTTAATGGTAGCAAAGCAATCCTATTGGGTTTATTTAATGTTTATATGATATTTAAGTAGACTTTAGGTTTGCAGGTTCAAATTGGAACCAAATTGGAAGGACCCCTTTACCCCTAAAAACCCCAGGTCCTGAGCATTCTGGATGAAAGGTTCCATACCTTTATTTAAACCTTGAAATATAAGAAAATAACTATGCCAAGGTGTGGTTTATGTTGACTGAAAATGAATTGTTATAGGATGCAATGGCTCACCTTGCTTCTGAAGGTACTATCTCAAGCAAAACCACATGTAAACATTCTTTGCTGCTTTTTAATACAAAAGGACTGAGATGAGGAATCTGTGCCATCATAGTGCAGAACAAAACATAGACACAAAAGGCTATTCAGCATCAAAATGGGTTCCCCAAATGCTAAATAATTTTAACATCATAAGAATATTTACCATAGTAGTTGCCAATACACAGTTTCATTTATGTATGACTTTTCAGAAGAGGACCCTTCAAAAGATGAGCTTGGCCCAGTCATGCTTATTTGCGTTTATGTTTTATTGATACTTATTGATACTTTATAATGCAAAATAATAGAAAAATGATGTCAGGAAATGATGATGATAAAATGATGTTTAGGAAATGAAACCATAAAAATGAATATGGCTAGAAATGGCATATTTCATATACTAAACTTAATGAACCAGCCTAAAGTTTCGGCATCTCTATAGTAATAATGATAAGGGTCATCACAAATCATCAAGCGGAAAATGAGCTAAAGGGCTGATTAATAATTGTGATGCTAATTGTGCTGGTTATTAAATTCTGATGATAACTGTGTTGATTTCTGAGATGCCCTGTATAGGGGTGGGCAAATTTTTTCGCCCTGTTTCGACATAGAAATGACGCCCATAGACTTGTATGGCGGTGTGTGTCAAAAAAAAAAAAAGACACGCTTCAAAAAAATTTCCCCGCACGTCACAAACATTTTGACAACCATAGACTTTAATGAGCGTCGGCAAAATGAAACGGGTCAAATTCGCCCATTCCTAGACATGTACCAATAATCTGAATAATTTACAAATCAGATTTATATTGTGACATTTATATTCTATGTGTACTGTATATTGTGAGTGGGTCCCTAAGCTCAGTAAGTGAATCAGCAGAAAAGAAGATGGGGAGCTACTGGGGCATCTTTGGAGACACAGATCTTTACTGCTAAAGGGATGTGGTTGCTTTGGACTGGTACAGAAGCCCAAAACATAATATACAACATTTCTGCCCTATGCTTTAGTTAAGCTCTTGTAAATGCTAATTTAAACATTTTTCTTGTACCTTATTTAAGATTTATGAACTTAGGAACAGTATGTGATCTGTGCAGTGTTTTTTAGACAAAGACTCTTTCCAATTTTTTTCAGGATCTCTAGTTAAATTCCCAGCATTACCAACATACAAGTGGTCATTGATTAGTACCGTGAATACTACTGCAAGAGTACTATAGGGCACAAAGTGCAAAGGGCAGTGCTATACACAGAGACACTGTTTGGTACTTAATGTCTGCCATTCAGAGGAGGGTACAGCTCTTTGGGCTCCATTTTAGGAGCACAAAGAGTTGTGTCTTAATGCACAGCTGGGGCAACATGCTTTGCCCCTGTCTTTTTATATGACGTCTACTGTGTTTTAGCTACTTACACAACTACTGAGCCTCAAAAGATAATCTGCATTTCTAATCCTAATCTCTAATTCATTTTGACTGAGATATCTTTCACTCTGAACTGACTGAAACAAATGCAGTTGTGATATTGAGTGTTTGACTTGTCAGACTGCATCCAACACCACAAATCATTCAATAAAGCTATAAATGTGCAGTGATAAAGTTGCTGAGGCAGTTGCTGGAGGCCCATTGTAAAGTCACAATAATGCACACAAAACATTATTGTCAATGTTGCAGAACAGCTTTGTCTCTTTTCTAATGAACTGCTCTGCACCATTCTCCCATTGACCCTGGTCATCACAGACTGCTAAATGTCATGCTTTGTATGCCAGGCCATATTCTCCAGTTCTATAAGAAAAACACAAAAAATATATTTGTACATGAGCTCATTTACAAGATTACCAAGGATAATGAGCCTTAGATGCTTGACATGAACAAGAAGTCTTTAGCACCCTGGGTGCATAGGAATTGCATTATCAATTCTAAATCCAAATATTTTGAACCCATCTGCCCCATTGTGATGTAAATCCGGCAGTTTGTATGTTCAGTGATTATCAGTGCAGCACAATATGCATTGGAGAAAACAATAAGACAATAACATGCTTTCTGTCCAGGAAACCATTTGTTCAGCAATGTATATACATCTCTGTTCAGCCAGTCTACAAAAGGAAATATAATAATGGTTTCATTCAAATAGTAATAAATGGCTTTCTTCGAATCTGTAAAACTCCTTCAGTTGGGTTATTTATTTATTTATAAAAAAAAAAGTCAGTTGTATGTTTCATTTACTACGATTTTAATTTAGAGCAGCACATTGCTTGCATTGACTTGTCTTAAGTAAAGTATAGGGTTCTAATTATGTTTTGTGGTCTTTCGCTTTTAATAGATGTATAGAAAAGGAAACAGGCCATCAGTCTTTTTTATATAGAATTTAATTTTCACAACATCAAAGTAGAGGATAAAGCATAATAAAATCACTTCTTCTACTTCTACTCGCTGGCTACTTAATTTCCTCTACCTTTGTGGTCTGCACTGCTCACCCTTGTAACCCTTAACTATGAACTCTATCATATCACAAGAACATAAATATTGCAAGCAAAAACAATGGGCCTCCAATATTTAGCAGAAAATATTGGAGGCTGTGGAATGTTGGAATGGCATATTCCCTTATTGCCTTGAAAAAAGTCTGGGAAGCCTTCATGGACAAGCAGAATATCCAGAGCTATATAAATGCCAATGGCTATAGTTAATTTTTGTGTATGTGAGTGAATATACTGTATATACAGTATATGTTTTTATTTATGGGTATCCAGCTTGTTTTTTTTTTTTAGAAAGAAACAAGAGATCCTCTGCAATCACCTATATCAATATATCTAGGACATGAAAACATTTTGGGGCAAATTTACTCATGGTCGAATATCGAGGGTTATTAACCCTCGATATTCGACTGCCGCATGGAAATCCTTTGACTTCGAATATCGAAGTCGAAGGATTTTGCGCATATACTTTAAATCGAACGATTCAAAGGATTTTAATCCAACGATCGAAGGATTATCCTTCGACCAAAAAAAGTTAGGCCGATTGAACGATTAAATCCTTCGAATTGTTCGATTCTACGGATTTTAATCCATCGATAATGATTGAATGATTTTTGTTTTGAATGGTCGAATAGTCGAACCCCCATCCCTCCCCGGCCGGGTTAGCACGGGGGGTGCTGCCCGGGGGTCCCCGCTGAAGAGGGGGGCGAGAGCATGAAGAAGTGAAGAAAAAATCCGAGCCGGGCCGCGGGGGCCCCCTCCCGGGGTCCCCCCGGCGAAGAGGGGGCCAGGGGCAGGCAGGGGAACAAGTTCCGGGTCGGGCCCCTGGGGGGCCCGGGGGGCGCCTCCCGGGGTCCCCCCGGCGAAGAGGGGGCCAGTGGGAAGCAGGGGACCAAGTTCCAGGTCGGGGCCCCGGGGGGGCCTGCGGGAGCCCCGGGGGCCCCTCCCGGGGTCCCTCCGGCGAAGAGGGGGCCAGGGGCAGGCAGGGGACCAAGTTTCGGGTCGACTATTCGAAGGTCGAAGTAGCCAATCCGATGGTCGAAATAGCCAAAAAAAACATGCGAAATTCAAAGTTTTTTTTATTCTATTTCTTCACTTGAACTAAGTAAATGTGTATAATGTGTATAAATCTTCCTAAAAGTGCCCTACCCTTTAAACAAAAACAGGAAATGTTTGTCCATATATTGAGATATATCCTAACTGGCCAACTACGTCAAAATCATCCCTGGTCCAGCCAGTTCTACACTCACTTTCATATGATTTATTAAAGGGGAACTCCGGCTTCAAAACCAAAATTTGATAAAGAGGCCCACATAGCACATACACTTCTAATTTACCCATCACAGTTACCTGCTTCTTCAAAAAGTATGAATAAATGCCATTTTCTATGCTGCAATCCAGCTGTTTAATAGTTCTTCTCTTTCTGCATCATTTGAAATCTTGGCAGTGAAGGAGGGACTAAAACACTGATGTTACAAATTGTATCAACTTCTCCACAGCTTACAGACAGCATGCAGGAACTACATAACCCACAATGCATTGCACTGTGATGTTCTGTTCCTTATTGAAATCTCGCGTGCGGGTAATTGTGGGGTTTGGATGATGCAGGCTGAGGACAGATGGCTGTTGATACAAAGTAACAGTAGTCAGTCAGCTCAGCAAAGTAGTCAGACAGATCAGCAGGAGAGCAGGGGGCTAGGCTTAGGGAACTGTCCGAAACCATCAAAAATCATGAAAAGTCTGCATATTTTTTAATTGATGTATATTGCAAAATTGCTTGCTTACTTTTTAAAAAGCGTAAGTTATGTTTTTGTGGAGTTCCCCTTTAAGAATTCTACTGATTCATTATACATTTTACACAGGGACATAGTTTTACCTGCAATATTTTTAGTTTACTTTTTTAAAATGTGGGTCAGTGATGTAGGGCCATTAATCATGGAATGGTTGACGTTGATGGACAGATTTTTTTTTTCTATCAATCCAGATAAACTATTTAACCATTTTAAAGTCAGCTAATGCTGTGACGGTGGATCATCTTCCCATGTGGTATATACGTGTTTTTAATCTTTTTTAGCTTAAAAGTATCACTCTTTAGTCAAATGGCTGGGGTCAACACGCTCCATTCCAACCAGGCAGAAAATAAATGGTGGCTTAGGCACACTAAGATTTTCTTCAAATTAGAAGCAGGTCAGCTTAAATACAGCTTAATGCATGCAACTATTGACCGATTTCCCCTTTAGGAAGATCACACTGTGCGTGAAATTAGAGGTAGATCCAGGTCTTGAATAATTGAGCATCTCATAAAATAAATCAAGGGAAACTAAGCATAGCTTGTCACACAATGGAATGCTTGAATGCACAAGACATGACAACCAAAACATCTTCTAAGACAGGCTGAATGAATCAAATTCCTAGGTAAGGATTCTGGTTTTATTATTTTGGGCTTTAACACTTTAGGTTTGACTGTCCTACATTCCTACCAGAACTGTTCATGGCTGGCATTACTGCAACCTCTAAAAGGTGCACAGGTTTTGTGTTGGTTACTGTTATTGAATGATGTGAGATCAAATAAAGAATAAAGAACTCTTTAGCCCCACACAAGATGGAATAGGAACATAATAACAAAAATAGTAACACAAAAGAGAAAAAGATTAACCCTTAAAGTTGCACCACCCCATCTTTAAATCCGATGACTCAAGGAACAATAAAACTTAACTTTTAATAAATAAATTAAAACCGTAAGTCCAGAGGAGCGTTTAAAATAAGGTTAGGGACAGGGAGGCAAAGAACCCGGATTCAAATGGGCAAAGAAGTACACAGCATACAGTGGGTGTTTGGGATGTCAAAGAGTAACCCACGAGCCTACAAATGTAAATACTGGTAAGTCACATTCAATCATTTAACAGCCATAAGTCGGGGTCAACCTTGTATGATGGCTTTTAGGCCTTAAAATATCCACCACCCCTTCACCCTCAAGCACACCCTCCCATAGGCAAAGAGAGAGAAGCCAGTATATTATGGCTGTATGTCGATTAACCCTGTATTAAATCAGGCAAACTAAATACATAAACTGCCAACCCTGGCATACGAGTGCTGGTAGGCAGCAGAGTTCAGTTAATAAGCCATAGACTGAGATAGGGATTAACACAAAGCGCAATCAGGTCTGGTGCACCACCCCTTCACCCTCAAGCGCCCCCTCCCCTTTTCCAAAGTAAACAACCAAAGTAGCCGTATTCAATTAGTTTTAGATTTAAATGGAGGTTAAGATTCTATCCCAGCCACAAAATCACAGTCGAGAACCCACCCCTTCACCCACAGAGCTTCCCACCCATTTCTGCTGTGAAGCGGTAGCCCAAAGATAAACAACCAAAGTAGCCGTATTCAATTAGTTTTAGATTTAAATGGAGGTTAAGATTCTATCCCAGCCACAAAATCACAGTCGAGAACCCACCCCTTCACCCACAGAGCTTCCCACCCGTTTCTGCTGTGAAGCGGTAGCCCAAAGATAAACAACCAAAGTAGCCGTATTCAATTAGTTTTAGATTTAAATGGAGGTTAAGATTCTATCCCAGCCACAAAATCACAGTCGAGAACCCACCCCTTCACCCACAGAGCTTCCCACCCATTTCTGCTGTGAAGCAGTAGCCCAAAGATTCTTTGTAGATTCAGCCCCCATGCCTAACAATTCTAAAATGCGCCTGACGCGCGTTTCACCTGCATATCACAGGCTTTGTCAAAGGCATCTCGCTGCTGCCGGTTCACCCCTCTAAATAGACACACAAACAGCCGATAGTATTCAAACCGGCCAATGACGTGATGACACGTCAGAAAGGGGCGGCCAATGACATGATGACACGTCAGAAAGGGGCGGGTCCAAAGTGTCAGATATTCAGTGCATACTCAGCAATAGATTCTGCAGTTATCCAAAACTACCTGTAATACCCTTCTCATATTAAGTGAGCGATCGCGTTACCACATCTCCTTACTTGGTGCGGCAGTCAAAATTAGCATGTCATAAGCGTCGCTAAGTAGTTATAATGCGTGATCAAATTGTCACAGCTCCTTGCACCATACAATCAAGGATAGGTGCGGTGATCAGTTTAGCCAAGATTGATAATGCTGAGAGATATATAAGAAATATGGAACCCCCCTTATTCAAAAATAAAATTAAATAGTGTCTAATCTTTAACAAGTTAGCCGCTTGTCTGGTGAACCTTATATAGACGTATGTGTAGGTGTAATCCTAAAAAGATATTGGAAAATAAGCAGTTTGAAACAAAGTTATAGATTAGACCAGAAACTAGGTATCCCTTCAGATACTTTAAATAGCTTATGCCAGCAGTCATAGTAAGTACTGCAACATTGTAGCCGTATCAGATAGGGCTGATTGACACAAAGGAATAGTTGATACTTTATATCTCCCCATCACAAATAGGGTAGGATTATTACACTAAGGAATTGGTTGTATATAATTCTCTTTTCCCTACTGAAATAGCAAATCAGATGAAAATATTCATCGTGATGCTTTCATTGGACCCAATGCATTCATTCTAAAAATCCATTCGCTTTCCTTAGATAATAGTGCCGTCTCAATATTGCCTCCTCTAATCCCAAGAGAAACTTTCTGGGGACCCATAACTCTAAGATTTTTACTGGAGTTATTATGGCATTCCAGGAAGTGGCGGCTAACCGGTGGCAATTTCCTATGACACTTTAGCCAATCTGGTGCATTTTCAATGCTAGCCACATGTTCCAAAATGCGTTTTTTGAAAGGCCTGTTGGTTTTGCCGATATAGATCTTGTTACATGGGCAGATTAACATGTAGATAACATTCTCCGTAGTACAGGTAAATGTCTGTGTAATCCTCGATATTAGTGATGGGCGAATTTATTCGGCAGGCGCGAATTTGTGGCGAATTTGCGCGATTCGCCGTCGGTGAATAAATTCGCGAAACGGGCGCGAAAATTAGCGTAAAAAATTCGCCGGCGTCAAAAAATTTTTTTTGAAAAAACGGGCGCCGGCGCCAAAAACGGGCGCCGGCGTCGTAAAAACGGGCGCCGGCGTCAAAAACGGGTGCCGGCGTCAAAAACGAGACGCCGGTGCCGTTTCACGAATTTTTCGCCGTTTCGCGAAATTCGCAAATTTTTCGGCGAAGCGAAACTGCACAAATTCGCCCATCACTACTCGATATCTTACCAAACCTATCAGTCACCGTATTCTGATTGTGCATAAAGGCACAAGCCCTGCACTTACCGCAGGCAAATGTGCCTACCCGTATGGGTTTGCTTACTGGTCTGTTGAAATGACTTTTAAAGGAATAGTTCAGTGTGAAAATAAAAACTGTGTAAATAGATAGGCTGTGCAAAATAAAAAATGTTTCTAATATAGTTAGTTAGTCAAAAATGTAATGTATAAAGGCTGGAGTGAACAAATGTCTAATAAAACAGCCAGAATCCAACTTCCTGCTTTTCAGCTCTATAACTCTGAGTTAAGGTGGCCATAGATGCAAAGATCCGCTCGTTTGGCGATGTTGCCAAACGAGCGGATCTTTCCCCGATATGCCATTAACAGGCATGGATATATCGGGGGTAATCTGATTGTTCGGCCGTACAGCCGAACGATCAGATTACGATGTGCCATGAGCTCCGGCGGGATCGGTCGGGTCAAAATCAAACCTGACCGATCGACCAAACGACCGATCTCCGCAGGACGAAAGAAGTCGGCACATGCCACACGCGATCCGAAAATCGTACGAATCCTATGGCCACCTTTAGTCAGCGACTTGAAGGGGGGCCACATGGTACATTTCTGTTCAGTGAGTTTGCAATTGATCCTCAGCATTCAGCTCAGATTCAAAAGCAACAGATATGACCCATGTGGCCCCCCCTCAAGTCTCTGATTGGTTACTGCCTGGTAACCAGGGTAACCAGTCAGTGTAAACCAAGAGAGCTGAAAAGCAGGAAGTTGGGTTCTGACTGACAAGTTATACATCAATCACTCCAGTCTTTATACATTACACTTTTGGCTAACTATATTAGAAACATTTTTTATTTTGCACAGCCTATCTATTTACCCAGTTTTTATTTTTACACTGAACAATTCCTTTAACTAATCGATCTCTTAAATTGGGTGCCCTGCGGCAGCAGGTCAAGGGCCTCAGACCTAGTATTTTGTCTAGTACGGGATCGGTGTGTAGGATGTGCCAATGTTTCTGTAATATATTATCAATGGTGGACCATTGTTTACAGTAAGTACTGATAAAACGGACAGGCTGGTCCACATTAGTTGTTGATCTTTTATGACTCTCAAGTAGAGAATTTCTGGGAGTTTTTATGGCTCTAGAGTATGCCCTTCTGATGACTGATGAGGAATAACCCCTTTCTTTTAAGTGCTTAGTCAATTCAGATGCCCTTAGTTTAAAGTTTGATGTATCTGAGCAGTTACGTCTTAGACGCAAAAACTCACCAACAGGAATACCCCTTTTAGTGGAAATTGGGTGATGGCTATCAAAGTGTAGAATTGAATTAGTCGCAGTAGCTTTGCGGAATAGATCTGTATTGATAGTTCCATCTTCATGGATATTCAATGTTACGTCCAGAAAATCCAAACTTCTGTCACTAATTGTATGGGTAAGTCTGATATTCAAATTATTACAGTTAAGGAGATTCAAAAATTCAGTTAGGGTTGTGGTGTCATCCGTCCACAGAAATACCAAATTGTCTATGTAGCGGAACCAGTGTGTTATATGTTGGATATATGGGGCCATTTGATCATCGAATACGCAGTTTGCCTCCCACCAACCCATGAACAAGTTTGCATATGTCGGTGCGAAGGCAGCACCCATTGCAACACCC
The DNA here is from genome assembly GCA_038501925.1 of Xenopus petersii. Taxonomy (NCBI): domain Eukaryota; kingdom Metazoa; phylum Chordata; class Amphibia; order Anura; family Pipidae; genus Xenopus; species Xenopus petersii. Next base: position 30,334,382 of record CM076676.1, on the reverse strand, counting down.
CTAATCTGTAAATAAAATTTCTCATGAAATATAAAGAAATTATGATTCAGGCAAAAATCAGTAAGGTCTGCCAAAAAATCTCTGTACTGGCCACCCCAATCACTTTCTGTCTCCATAAAATAACGAATGGCTTGAATCCCCTGTCTGTGTGAAATAGACGAGTAAAGTGATCCAACATCACAACCCACCAGGAGAGTCCCTTTCTCTACTCTTACTTCTGAGAGTTTATTGAGTAGATCTCCGGTATCTCGGATGTATGATGGTAATGTAACAACAAATTGTCGTAGCTTGATATCTATATACTGACTCGCTTTTTCACAGAGATTACCATTACCAGAGACGATGGGACGACCAGGTGGTTTCTGTATATTTTTGTGTACTTTCGGCAGCATGTAGAAGGTTGGGGTAACAGAAGTTGCATTGTGTAGTGCTTTGTACTCATTCTTCGTGATTAACCCAGTTTGGTAACCATCATTAATGAGATCATTATACAGTGATCTAAATTTCACAGAAGGATCTGAGGGAAGTTTCCTGTAACAAGATGTGTCATTAAGTTGCTTAAGGGCCTCTGTAAGGTACATAACCCTGGGCCATATAACAATATTCCCTCCTTTATCTGAAGGTTTAATGATAACATCTTCCCAAGAGGCAATCTGTTGTAACGCTAGCCTTTCAGCCTTATCCAAATTATCACTGTTGTTAACAGGCATGTGCATGAATTCCCTCATCACTAGTTCCCCAAACGTAGTTACAGCAGAACTGGTATTCTTGGGGGGCATAAATCTGCTTTTAGGTTTAAATGTTTGTATTGTTTCTGTTTGCTCTAATAACAGATCTTGTAGATCGTTAATTGCCTGATCTAGTGTTATCTGTTCCTGAGTGGGGGTTACAGACGAATAGGCTAGATCATATGGATTATGTGAGTCACCAACGGCCATTAGATGATTGACTAGATAGAGTCACTATCCCTGTGGAAATGTTTCTTCAACAGAAGTTTGCGGCAAAATAGAAAAAGGTCTTTATATAGGGAGAAGATATTAATATCGTACGTGGGAGAGAAGGATAAACCCTTTGTCAGTACTTTATTCTGAATTGGGGTAAGGGTATGGTCACTGAGATTAATAATATTCAGTATCTCTGACTCCTTCTCCTCCTGTACTGGCCCCGTTCCCAATGATTCTGCCGGCGATACGCCCATTTTTCTCGATCTCTTAATTCTCTTCCCCCTCTTCTGACCCTCTTCTGTGACTTGCCCCTAAAAAAGAAGGATCAGCTGTTTGTGTTTGGCCTCCATTGGTCACATTCTCGTCTCCCGATCGTTCTGACTAGAGATGGCGCGAACGTTCGCCATTTTGGGTTCGCCATTGTTGGCGCTTTTTTTTGCCCTCTCACCCCAGACCAGCAGGTACATGGCAGCCAATCAGGAAGCTCTCCCCTGGACCACTCCCCTTCCCTATAAAAACCGAAGCCCTGCAGCGTTTTTTTCACTCTGCCTGTGTGTGCTGAAGAGATAGTGTAGGGAGAGAGCTGCTGCCTGTTAGTGATTTCAGGGACAGTTGAAAGTTTGCTGGCTAGTAATCGTTTTGATACTGCTCTGTTATTGGAGGGACAGAAGTCTGCAGGGGTTTGAGGGACATTTAAGCTTAGGTAGCTTTGCTGGCTAGTAATCTACCTTCTACTGCAGTGCTCTGTATGTAGCTGCAGTGGGCAGCTGTCCTGCTTCTGATCTCATCTGCTGACTGCTGCAATAACAGTAGTCCTTGTAAGGACTGCTTTTATTTATTTTTTTGTTCCAATACAGAGCAGTATCAAGCAGATTACTAGCCAGCAAACTTACTATCATCTGTCCCTGAAATCACTAACAGCTCTCCCCCTACACTATCTCTTCCAAGCACACACAGGCAGATTTTTCAGATACATTTTTGCCCTTGATCCCCCTCTGGCATGCCACTGTCCAGGTCGTTGCACCCTTTAAACAACTTTAAATTCATTTTTCTGGCCAGAAATGTCTTTTTTAGATGTTAAAGTTCGCTTTCCCATTGAAGTCTATGGGGTTCGCGAACCGTTCGCGAACCGCTCGCATTTTTGCGCAAGTTCGCAAATATGTTCGCGAACTTTTTTTCCGACGTTCGCTACATCCCTAGTTCTGACCTTGAATAGTCACTATTTGACATATTCCTACTCGTGCCCTTCCGACCCCATTTGTAAATAGTCCCAATTGAGTAGTCAGTGGTATCTCTAATATATTTCTGTCTTTTCCTATCTATTATTTCTTGGGCTACACGGTCTATTTCCGAATTGATCCTGGACATACGTGTAATATAGAGTTCATTCTGAGAAAATTCGGATAGCTGTTTCTCTATATCATTTATTTTAGTTGTTAACTCAGATACAACACATTTTTCATGTTCACAAGCTAAATTCAGTAATTGCATCGAACATTTGTGGAGTACCTCTTCCCACTTTGCCTTGAAATTCTCATCGTGTGTCTCGAATGTGGGGAGAATTTTTATACGTAACCCCCTGGGTATTATATTATTCTCAATATATTTGGTATAAGTCGATACAGTCCACCATGCCCTGGTAAATTTAATCTGCTCTTGTTGGTAATCTGTGAGTAGGGCTTTCCAGTCATTACCCCCCGCTGAACCATTGCTGTTTGAGCCAGCTTGGAACACATCTGAAAGCTGATTGGACCATTTCTCAAAGCGGGACTGTAAGTTCATAATTGGGGTCACCATCTTTAATGAGTAATTGGGGTGTGCTACACCAAGAAATCCCAAAAAGAAAAATTAAAGGGAGAAATTGGAATGTAAGTAAGCCTGAATAAGGGAGCACCACCCCTAAATCAAAGAGAAACAGACAAATGGTGTGCAGGGTTATATGGATAAATAGTAACACAAAAGAGAAACAGATTAACCCTTAAAGTTGCACCACCCCATCTTTAAATCCGATGACTCAAGGAACAATAAAACTTAACTTTTAATAAACAAATTAAAACCGTAAGTCCAGAGGAGCGTTTAAAATAAGGTTAGGGACAGGGAGGCAAAGAACCCGGATTCAAATGGGCAAAGAAGTACACAGCATACAGTGGGTGCTTGGGATGTCAAAGAGTAACCCACGAGCCTACAAATGTAAATACTGGTAAGTCACATTCAATCATTTAACAGCCATAAGTCGGGGTCAACCTTGTTTGATGGCTTTTAGGCCTTAAAATATCCACCACCCCTTCATCCTCAAGCACACCCTCCCATAGGCAAAGAGAGAGAAGCCAGTATATTATGGCTGTATGTCGATTAACCCTGTATTAAATCAGGCAAACTAAATACATAAACTGCCAACCCTTTAATTTTTCTTTTTGGGATTTCTTGGTGTAGCACACCCCAATTACTCATTAAAGATGGTGACCCCAATTATGAACTTACAGTCCCGCTTTGAGAAATGGTCCAATCAGCTTTCAGATGTGTTCCAAGCTGGCTCAAACAGCAATGGTTCAGCGGGGGGTAATGACTGGAAAGCCCTACTCACAGATTACCAACAAGAGCAGATTAAACTTACCAGGGCATGGTGGACTGTATCGACTTATACCAAATATATTGAGAATAATATAATACCCAGGGGGTTACATATAAAAATTCTCCCCACATTCGAGACACACAATGAGAATTTCAAGGCAAAGTGGGAAGAGGTACTCCAGAAATGTTCGATGCAATTACTGAATTTAGCTTGTGAATATGAAAAATGTGTTGCATCTGAGTTAACGACTAAAATAAATGATATAGAGAAATAGCTATCCGAATTTTCTCAGAATGAACTCTATATTACACGTATGTCCAGGATCAATTCGGAAATAGACCGTGTAGCCCAAGAAATAATAGATAGGAAAAGACAGAAATATATTAGAGATACCACTGACTACTCAATTGGGACTATTTACAAATGGGGTCGGAAGGGCACGAGTAGGAATATGTCAAATAGTGACTATTCAAGGTCAGAACGATCGGGAGACGAGAATGTGACCAATGGAGGCCAAACACAAACAGCTGATCCTTCTTTTTTAGGGGCAAGTCACAGAAGAGGGTCAGAAGAGGGGGGAAGAGAATTAAGAGATGGGCGTATCTCCGGCAGAATCGTTGGGAACGGGGCCAGTACAGGAGGAGAAGGAGTCAGAGATACTGAATATTATTAATCTCAGTGACCATACCCTTACCCCAATTCAGAATAAAGTACTGACAAAGGGTTTATCCTTCTCTCCCACGTACGGTATTAATATCTTCTCCCTATATAAAGACCTTTTTCTATTTTGCCGCAAACTTCTGTTGAAGAAACATTTCCACAGGGATAGTGACTCTGTTGGACAGGATCTAGTCAATCATCTAATGGCCGTTGGTGACTCACATAATCCATATGATCTAGCCTATTCGTCTGTAACCCCCACTCAGGAACAGATAACACTAGATCAGGCAATTAACGATCTACAAGATCTGTTATTAGAGCAAACAGAAACAATACAAACATTTAAACCTAAAAGCAGATTTATGCCCCCCAAGAATACCAGTTCTGCTGTAACTACGTTTGGGGAACGAGTGATGAGGGAATTCATGCACATGCCTGTTAACAACAGTGATAATTTGGATAAGGCTGAAAGGCTAGCGTTACAACAGATTGCCTCTTGGGAAGATGTTATCATTAAACCTTCAGATAAAGGAGGGAATATTGTTATATGGCCCAGGGTTATGTACCTTACAGAGGCCCTTAAGCAACTTAATGACACATCTAGTTACAGGAAACTTCCCTCAGATCCTTCTGTGAAATTTAGATCACTGTATAATGATCTCATTAATGATGGTTACCAAACATGGTTAATCACGAAGAATGAGTACAAAGCACTACACAATGCAACTTCTGTTACCCCAACCTTCTACATGCTGCCGAAAGTACACAAAAATATACAGAAACCACCTGGTCGTCCCATCGTCTCTGGTAATGGTAATCTCTGTGAAAAAGCGAGTCAGTATATAGATATCAAGCTACGACAATTTGTTGTTACATTACCATCATACATCCGAGATACCGGAGATCTACTCAATAAACTCTCAGAAGTAAGAGTAGAGAAAGGGACTCTCCTGGTGGGTTGTGATGTTGAATCACTTTACTCGTCTATTTCACACAGACAGGGGATTCAAGCCATTCGTTATTTTATGGAGACAGAAAGTGATTGGGGTGGCCAGTACAGAGATTTTTTGGCAGACCTTACTGATTTTTGCCTGAATCATAATTTCTTTATATTTCATGAGAAATTTTATTTACAGATTAGGGGTGTTGCAATGGGTGCTGCCTTCGCACCGACATATGCAAACCTGTTCATGGGTTGGTGGGAGGCAAACTGTGTATTCGATGATCAAATGGCCCCATATATCCAACATATAACACACTGGTTCCGCTACATAGACGATTTGGTATTTCTGTGGACGGGTGACACAACAACCCTAACTGAATTTTTGAATCTCCTTAACTGTAATAATTTGAATATCAGACTTACCCATACAATTAGTGACAGAAGTTTGGATTTTCTGGACGTAACATTGAATATCCATGAAGATGGAACTATCAATATAGATCTATTCCGCAAAGCTACTGCGACTAATTCAATTCTACACTTTGATAGCCATCACCCAATTTCCACTAAAAGGGGTATTCCTGTTGGTGAGTTTTTGCGTCTTAGACATAACTGCTCAGATACATCAAACTTTAAACTAAGGGCATCTGAATTGACTAAGCGCTTAAAAGAAAGGGGTTATTCCTCATCAGTCATCAGAAGGGCATACTCTAGAGCCATAAAAACTCCCAGAAATTCTCTACTTGAGAGTCGTAAAAGATCAACAACTAATGTGGACCAGCCTGTCCGTTTTATCAGTACTTACTGTAAACAATGGTCCACCATTGATAATATATTACAGAAACATTGGCACATCCTACACACCGATCCCGTACTAGACAAAATACTAGGTCCGAGGCCCTTGACCTGCTGCCGCAGGGCACCCAATTTAAGAGATCGATTAGTTAAAAGTCATTTCAACAGACCAGTAAGCAAACCCATACGGGTAGGCACATTTGCCTGCGGTAAGTGCAGGGCTTGTGCCTTTATGCATCAGAATACGGTGACTGATAGGTTTGGTAAGATATCGAGGATTACACAGACATTTACCTGTACTACGGAGAATGTTATCTACATGTTAATCTGCCCATGTAACAAGATCTATATCGGCAAAACCAACAGGCCTTTCAAAAAACGCATTTTGGAACATGTGGCTAGCATTGAAAATGCACCAGATTGGCTAAAGTGTCATAGGAAATTGCCACCTGTTAGCCGCCACTTCCTGGAATGCCATAATAACTCCAGTAAAAATCTTAGAGTTATGGGTCTCCAGAGAGTTTCTCTTGGGATTAGAGGAGGCGATATTGAGACGGCACTATTATCTAAGGAAAGCGAATGGATTTTTAGAATGAATGCATTGGGTCCAGTGGGACTCAATGAAAGCATCACGATGAATATTTTCATCTGATTTGCTATTTCAGTAGGGAAAAGAGAATTATATACAACCAATTCCTTAGTGTAATAATCCTACCCTATTTGTGATGGGGAGATATAAAGTATCAACTATTCCTTTGTGTCAATCAGCCCTATCTGATACGGCTACAATGTTGCAGTAATTACTATGACTGCTGGCATTAGCTATTTAAAGTATCTGAAGGGATACCTAGTTTCTGGTCTAATCTATAACTTTGTTTCAAACTGCTTATTTTCCAATATCTTTTTAGGATTACACCTACACATACGTCTATATAAGGTTCACCAGACAAGCGGCTAACTTGTTAAAGATTAGACACTATTTCATTTTATTTTTGAATAAGGGGGGTTCCATATTTCTTATATATCACTCAGCATTATCAATCTTGGCTAAACTAATCACCGCACCTATCCTTGATTGTATGGTGCAAGGAGCTGTGACAATTTGATCACGCATTATAACTACTAAGCGACGCTTATGACATGCTAATTTTGACAGCCGCACCAAGTAAGGAGATGTGGTAACGCGATCGCTCACTTAATATGAGAAGGGTATTACAGGTAGTTTTGGATAACTGCAGAATCTATTGCTGAGTATGCACTGAATATCTGACACTTTGGACCCGCCCCTTTCTGACGTGTCATCACGTCATTGGACGCCCCTTTCTGACGTGTCATCACGTCATTGGTCGGATTGAATACTAACGGCTGTTTGTGTGTCTATTTAGAGGGGTGAACCGGCAGCAGCGAGATGCCTTTGACAAAGCCTGTGATATGCAGGTGAAACGCGCGTCAGGCGCATTTTAGAATTGTTAGGCATGGGGGCTGAATCTACAAAGAATCTTTGGGCTACTGCTTCACAGCAGAAATGGGTGGGAAGCTCTGTGGGTGAAGGGGTGGGTTCTCGACGGTGATTTTGTGGCTGGGATAGAATCTTAGCCTCCATTTAAATCTAAAACTAATTGAATACGGCTACTTTGGTTGTTTACTTTGGAAAAGGGGAGGGGGCGCTTGAGGGTGAAGGGGTGGTGCACCAGACCTGATTGCGCTTTGTGTTAATCCCTATCTCAGTCTATGGCTTATTAACTGAACTCTGCTGCCTACCAGCACTCGTATGCCAGGGTTGGCAGTTTATGTATTTAGTTTGCCTGATTTAATACTGGGTTAATCGACATACAGCCATAATATACTGGCTTCTCTCTCTTTGCCTATGGGAGGGTGTGCTTGAGGGTGAAGGGGTGGTGGATATTTTAAGGCCTAAAAGCCATCATACAAGGTTGACCCCGACTTATGGCTGTTAAATGATTGAATGTGACTTACCAGTATTTACATTTGTAGGCTCGTGGGTTACTCTTTGACATCCCAAACACCCACTGTATGCTGTGTACTTCTTTGCCCATTTGAATCCGGGTTCTTTGCCTCCCTGTCCCTAACCTTATTTTAAACACTCTGGACTAACGGTTTTAATTTATTTATTAAAAGTTAAGTTTTATTGTTCGTTGAGTCATCGGATTTAAAGATGGGGTGGTGCAACTTTAAGGGTTAATCTTTTTCTCTTTTGTGTTACTATTTATCCATATAACCCTGCACACCATTTGTCTGTTTCTCTTTGATTTAGGGGTGGTGCTCCCTTATTCAGGCTTACTTACATAATAACAAAAATAGTAGCAAGCTTTTCTACAAAATTAGTTTTAGACATCCCCAATAAACATTGATCTTTCTGTAAAATTTTGTAGCCTTGTATTCAAGGAAGAAACTAACTTTAAAAAGTGGAAATATGATATCAGATAACCTTATCACCTCCCCCCCTTTCCATGAGAGTGTCTGCAGTGTCCAGGGAAGCAGGTCTGGTTCGGCGGGACCCACCAGGTTTTTTCCCGGTATCCCAACTGTCCGGTCCAATGCTGCATGATATCCTTATCTATGCTTTTATATATGAAAGAACATTTTTCATATATGTTACCAGACATTGTCAACCACTAAAATTGTGTGCTTAGTCTATAGTCATTGAACATTATTTGCCTGCCCCTGATCCCAAAATGAATCTTGTCTTCTGTTAATTAGATAATTGCTACTTAACACCATTATGAAGTCTGGCATGCATTGTTAGGGAGAAGCCTTCATTAAAGTTTATTTTAAATAGTTTTATTATACTATAGCAACTATAAGTTCCAGTGTTCTCATGTCCTCATCCTTAAGTGACACAAGTCATTATAAACTGTAAATACTCTTTGTGAAGCTAATGCAAATTTAAGCAATGCAACAAAGTCTTTAATTTTGTTTAATTTTCCATTATTCTTTAATAAGACCAAGTGCAGGGATCAGACATCAGCACTTACATGTACATATATTGTTATTGAATGTAAATACATCTACCGAATACTATTTTCAGAAAAAAAAACATTGCTTTGTGCCACCATTTTCAGAAATGTAGATTTTTCCATTAGAGTTTCCTATTGCCAGTGATAGTGAAGTGTATACTAAAGAGCAAGAGAAAATCACTATAAATAAAAGCTGTGCATGGCTTCTTTTCTTATATACAGTACAAGAAATTCCAGATGTGCTTGAAAATGATTCAGAAGTGCTGCCCACCAAATTTTACTGAAAGTCAAGCAGCAGAAGAGATGTGTAATAAAAGGTTATTATGCATGAAAAGTGAATAGACAAGAGAAAATGAAATGTGATTTTGCCTCAACCTAACTGACAATATGTCTAAATTTATTATTTTATAAAATAATAAATAAATACAAACTATTTAAATATAGAATAATATTTGCATGGTCGAAGTATGAAAAAAATTACTTTGAATTTTCGAATTTTTTTACTTAGAAAATTCCCTCGAATTCACTTCGACCCTTGATAAATCTGCCCCGTAGGCAGGCCCGGATTTGCGGCAAGGCCGCATAGGCCCGGGCCTAGGGCGGCAAAAAATAGGGGCGGCATGCCGCCCAGCCGCATTATGGGGACGTTCGCGTCCCCATTCAACTACACCAGTTGCTCCAGCGTTTTTTCGCCGGCTCGCTGGGAAGGCGGGCGCTAGGACCGCGCGGCCGCCTGGTCGGACCGCGCGGCCTAGGGGTGCCTGGGGAACAAATCCGGCCCTGCCCGTAGGGAACATAAAACCAAGGCCTTCCTAAAACATACTGCACTCACAAGATCAAAAAGAAATTACAGTTTCATAGGTTGGTCAAGAGCTCTGCTCAGTAGCTCCAGATTTCTCCCAGAATTCCTCAGGCATATACCAAGCACTACAAACAATACAACAAAAATTATTTGAAAGTAAGATCATTTATGATACCAGGGATATGATATAGCTTCCAGTTTTATTTAGTTTATTTTTAGATGATGTCAAGACCGCCGGGAACGCGAGGAGTCGCGTCCGCTCCCGGCGGCGAAGAATCCAAAATGGCGGCGCCCAGGGAACCCACGTGGGTTCCGACGTCGACGTTGTGACGCCAGCACGGCGCGACGGTCGCAGTCGCGCTGACGCTGGCGCAAGGGCGCCAAATTCAAAGTTAAAAGGACTTCTGAGGCGCCAAGATGGCGCCCGAAAATAGGATTCCTTTCCCTAATTGTTTCCTGGGTTTTCCTTGCTGTTTCCCTGCTTATATCTGCTTGATTCCCTGTTGTGACCCCTTGCCTGGACCTGGACTTCGCTGATACGCTGCCTGCCTTTGACCCCCTGCCTGGCCCTGGACTTTGTTTGTATTTCGCCTGTCTTTTGACCTGTGCTTGGACTTTGATTATTCCCTTGCCTAACCCCTGGATACCACGACCCTGATCCCTCCTGAGGGGCTTCCTCCTAGATCCGGACTACTCCCCAGAGGGGGCTCTCGGCTCCCTGACAGATGATAATTGTTTCTTATAGTTGTTGTTGTTTTTGTATACATATTGAACAAGATAAATAACTTGAATTGGTTTATTTTAAAGTGACAATTGTTTGTTATTTACAGTATAAACCTTATTTTACTTTTTTCAGGGGACCAGAAAATAATGGTGTAAAATCCAGGAAAATGTATTATGCATAATATATAGGTCGGACCACAAAACAACAATGTAAAATGAGGGGAAACTTAAAATCAGGTGATGTAAAATTGAGGTTTCACAGTATATTGTTTTTTTTGTAAATATAGTGAACAAGTTAAATCATTTTATTTTGTTTATTTTTCAGTAACAATTGTTTGTTATATTTATTGTTTTTTGTAAAAATATTGAACGAGAAAAATCATTGAATTTTAAACTTTTTTTATTTTTTTCAGTTACTGGCCCTCAACCACAGCAACTTTAAAAGTCCGTAGAGAACAACCAGTGCAACAGTATCTGCATCATGCTGTGGGGTTCCCCTCTGGTATTTGTTGACAGCAAGAAGGAATATATGGAACAAAAATATATATAAATGTTATTTAGCTATGCTAAAGCTCAAACACTATGGTAAGGTACAATCATACAAACAAATGACTATGAGAAAACTTGTTGACTTTATTTTCTAATTTGAATAATCCGGTTTATCCTGAAAGCAATTGAAAAGCATAACAAAGGTCAAAATATGAGGAGGTCATTTTGTTAATCACAAAGAGTGACACAAATCATCTATCTTCTACCTTTGGCTGGAGCATGTCTTCTTTAAAAAAAAAAATACACCAGTCAGGAGAACTCCAGTTGACTGCCAGATGGCCATTTTATTTTTCTTCACATGTGAAGTAAGTAAAGTGTGAAAATTTACTATATTGTTCATGTACCCTCCAAAGTAGTAAGGTATCTGAGAGAACCAGGCTGGTATGCAAATCATTTTAGTCAGTTGGGGTGTCACAAATTTGCACCCATTGGGATTTTGATTTATTTTATTTTTAGACAGTGTTCTTGCTTCATAACTGTGCCATGGGCTTGCAGTGGTCTATGTAAATTTATGGAGATGTTCCCTAAAGCTGATTCATTTTTCTTGTATTAAATGTATATTATTGTACTTAACTGATTAGGGCGCCACTGGTGAAATAAAAACGTGCTATAGATTATATTATTATATATTTTAGTTATAAACCTACATGCCCAAAATATATCTGCTTTGTAAACCACTGATGCAAAGGATGAAAAGTGTGGTTGCAGCAAAGAAGGATACTCATATTATATGTGTGGATAAAGCATTTTACAAACACAGTCCTACATTAAAATCAATGTGTGCCATATGCATTTAGGTCACAAAATCCATATATTTTACTTTAGCCTCAGTTTTGTGTCTACTTGTCAATAGATATGTCAATGGATATGTTCAACCCCCTTGACATAATAAACAAAGAAAAACTACATTACGTTGCTCTCCTGGTTGTGTTTACACGTTACACCATGTTGTAGACAGTTGAATAGGAGTAAGTATAAAAAAGAACTGAGATCATCTGGACTAGGTCAACACCATCAAATGGGACTTATGGACCCCCTCCCTTCTTCAAACACCCATGTAGATAACGATGGTTCAACCGGAATAGATTTTAATTCATTATTTGCTGCAAACTGTACAGCTTAGATATGGGAGTCTTTGAACAAATGAGTTGGTTTAGACCTTTGAGAGTACCAACTTACAATATGTATTTCAATATGGCTGCATTACAGTGTTAAGCCAATACATTCCGATACAGACATGGAAAATGCATCCTCATAACTCTTTTGCCTTTTTAAGGGGTTGCAAATTGCCCTACTCAATGATGCCTATGTTGTGTATTTTTGCAACTGCTTCAAACTATGATACTCTAGCACACTCTGCTGGTCAAAGCAAAATCATAATTATTTATGACAATAGGCCATAATGCTGAGGGTATTATTTTAGAAGACCCTCACCTAGTGGACAATGAGAGATGACTTTTGCAGCATTACTTGAGAAAAATATACAACATTGTTGTTGTGGAATATTGCATGCCTGTAAAGATGCTGAAAATCAGAGGTTTGGTCTAAAAGTATTCAAGGCTTAAAATAATTACATTTAAATATTTACATTTATTTCTCTGCAATATCAGTTTTGGGGTCTAGAAAAAACATAAGGAGGGCCAGGTTTGAAGGTCAGAGAGCTAGCTAGAATCACTGGGGGATGCTAATCCATTAGATAAACCAGTAATTCTAATTGCTTATTTCTCTTTCTCTAAGCAGATGTTGACTGTCCACCCTGCTGAAAACTACCCCTGGTTGGAGTATTTTTCACAAAGAAAAGTCAAACTGGTGGTTAGTGCATTGCGTTGCTGAGCTATACGCATCACACAATTACTGTACATAATATAAAATCTGTGACTAGGATCATCGCAGAAGAAACATTTCTAAAATGCATTCAAACGCAACCACAGTCAATAACAATAAAGTATGTTTTCAAGCTAAATATTTTGCTTTTATTGTAATGTGCAATGTTCAAGGAATTCATGCATTGCAGGTTAAAAAATCATTTTGTTAAAGGATTACACATACAATACCAACATGGTCTAAATACTATCAGTGTAAGCCAACCCATAAAACTGATAAGAATTATTTGGGGGATTTATGAAATTTGGATCTTAGATATCAATGTTGAAAGAGGGCTTCAAATCAGGTGATGGAATAGAAGAGAAGGCCTCTAATGAAATGTACTCTTGTAATGATTTGCTAGTGATCTTCTCCTCCTTGCTTTGAGGAGATGCTTAAAGCCTCAAGCCTCAAGCCAGTGTATGTTCTTCGCCACCCAGAATTCTCATTTGAACACTTGACTTTAGTTTTTAATGATATCAAGACTAATCCAAAAACATAGTTTATTCTATAACTACCTGCCAAGTGATTTTTGTTACTGATGTGAATATACAGTATATACTGACCCATGAACATTTCAGCAATGAGGGGCACTGTTTTATTCCAATTAATAAAGGTTATTTTACTTCAGTAGTGGTAGCATCATTACAGCTCCTATTCTCATTAAACTAATAAATACATCTCCCTTTTCAGAATAAATTGTAGCCATATGTTTTATAGAGCATTAATACCAATGAAGATACACGCTAACCAGGGCTCACCTGGATAATAATGGTCCTATTTGAAAATGGAACTATGTCATGTTATTAGTTTAGTCATAGTATTGATAAAGAACATTGATTATACTAATAAATGAGTAGACAGATTACAAAGTGCCTTCGACTATCTGATTTAATCTGGTTTAATTAACTGGGGTTGAAAGAGCTTCCGTTTCCTCCATCTTTTCTTATTTAACCCTCCATAAGAAAAGAGAGGGAATTTTAAAAAAAAATTGACAGATAAAAAACGTGAGTTATATAATTCAGATGAGTATTTAGGGAACATTGTATGTATAAAAATAAAGATCCAGATTAATCCATAATAAAGCAAATAACTAACTCTGCATTGCAATGTCTGTACTGACTCCCTTACTTACTGTTTATCAAAAGTGTTGCCTTCCACAAAGAGGAACAATCTAAAATAAGCAGGATAAATAAAGATAAATAAGATAAACTGAATTTGTGGTCACATTACTGGCAATAATTTGTATCCCATAATTTATTTCAGGCACAAAAATGATAAATGCTTTGCTTCTTCACTGTCTAAAAGATGGAATAATATTATATTCTAGAGCCATTAGCAGCAATACTTTATAGTGCACTGTTCTCTACTATGAGTTTCATCCCCAATACTGTTGCTCTGGATCAGACCTTAATTATTCAGGGGTAAGCCCTCGCAACGGTGTGGAGGCAGGGTGTAGTATAACTGTAACCTGGTGCAGGGTACAATAATTGGGGGCCAGTGTTTCTTATAACTTAACCAGAGATTAAATTTATTGAACAGGATAATCCACACAGGAGTGTACATATAGAACAAGCAGGATCATAGAGCTACAGTGGATAGGCATATACTCACAGCACCTTTGGCCATTATCAGTCCCTGCAGGGAAGAGAACAAGTACAGCAGAGAGGCGGTACACCCAGTTTTCATCCTTTTCCCTAAGTGGAACTTGAGGGGAATCTCGACATCCCTAGGCCTGTACACTTAGTCCCTACTTCTGGGCAATTAGTACCCGGGATCATAATCCCACTAACAATCCTCGGAGCTGCTCAGCCTGCCTGTCTGTCACTCCTAGAGTGACCTCTTAAGGTGAGTAGCCTATTCTAACTAGACCTGATCTGTCTAGGTTCCACTGGATACCCTGCCTGCCTTCTCAGGGCTAACACAAAATGGATGGACCCTGAGCACATGGCTGCCCAGGACTTTATGCTTTAACACAATGCCATCTGATAGAACACCAAGGGGCATAGCTTTAAGCAGGAAAACTTAACAGGTCCCCCTCCTAGCTGTATTATAGGACCAAGTTAGGCATCTATAACACTAGGGGACTGCCTACTAAACAATACTGGGAGACTAATTTACCAGTCCTCTACAACTTCATAAAGGTTTATTATAATAGAACAAAGGAAGCAATCTTTTATCTGAATTATAATCCCCCTCCACAATATATACAAACCCCGTTATATGTCAATGCCATACAAGAAAACAATACAGCCTTAAATTGTGGAACAATTTTGTCATTGATCAAGGGCCATATCGATTGTCCATACCCAAATCATATGCAATACGAAAAGGGCCCACTTAAACACCCTATAGAGTTTCCAAGTTACTATATACATCAACTTCACATAAATACAGAGCAGCTAAATAAAACAAAATGCAATCATTGAAATCATTTCTTCACTGGATGTGGTCATCAGCCACTTCTGACTGCGTAGCCAACACAAAATACTACAAAATACTACACTATTTAATGGTTTGATCATTTTAACACATCCAACACAATCCAAAATGTGTCTAAAATACAATAATCAAGTGCCATATTGTACAAGCACAGCTAGCAGAGAACAGAAGGATACTTCACTCTAAACTGTAACTCAGGATAAGGTACAATAGGAAAATAAACAGGTACAGGTAACCGTTATCCGGAAACCCGTTATCCAGATTATGGAAAGGCCATCTCCCATACACTCCATTTTATCCAAATAAATCAATTCTGTTTAAATGATTTCCTTTTTCTTTGTAATAATAAATCAATACCTTGTATTTGATCCAAATTAAGATGTAAGCCATCCTTACTGGAAGCAAAACCAGTCTATTGGGTTTATTTCATGTTTAAATGATTTTTTAGTAGACTTCCTACCACCTGTCAAGAGTTGGCATTAGGTAGGACTATATTACTACTGCCAGAACAGGACAACTTAAGTCTGCAGCATCTTTACTCCACAACCTCACTAAATATTTCCACCTTTCTTCCATTTATTAATTTCCCTTTCGTTTCTTCCATTTATTAATTTCCCTTTTGTTTATTCACAAACGTTCACGCTCGTTGCTTTGCCCTTATTATACAGCATGGTAAACCCCTCTGTGCTGGGGAAATGGGCAGAATGCTATTTACTGTCTGCTCAGTTTTAAAGGCTCTTTCACCCTCTCACTGGGTCACTTAGGTCATTTGCTTTGTCATCCACTTCCTTTGCTAATGGTAACAATATGTTGTTTTTTGCAGAGAGGAGAGAGGCGTCTCCTTTTCTTATCAAGGGAAGATCAGGAAAAGGGATGGGAGAGGTGCCAGATGTATAGACAAGCGCATGAGCTGGGAATTTCTTTAACGACCTTCAATAGCACATTAACTCGTGTTCTGCAGTGCAGTCCCAATGCAGGTCTCTGCTGCTGTCAGTGCTTTGTTTATCAAGTTTCCCCTCTCCTTCTTTCTCCATCTGAATGTTATTGCTCATCTATTTGTCTGTCTGTCTATCTCTATATATATATATATATATATATATATATATATATATATATATATATATATATATATATAAGCCATCTGTGTAATTAAACATATTTACAGTTAATTCTAAATTAAAATGTTTACACACGTTATCTATCATGCATTTGGAAAGTCAGAATGTATCAGCTATTATCATCTTTGCCTTTATTATCAAATAGTTTCTATACTGCTCTAACATATACCAGAATGATGTACCATAGAAGAGTGTATACATCACACATATTGATTAGAACACTGGCTAACAATCTAAAAAGCATTGACAGTGGTGTAACAAAGCAGTGCTGCACCCCCCCCCCCTGAAAAAAATAGAAGCACTGTAGCTCCTACTTGGCTCTACACTCAATCATTTCCCCCACTCCCCTGGTCGCTCATGTTGTAGTAGGTAAGACAACAGCTGAGGAACAAGGATTTTCTTATACATGGAGGAAGCAGACCCCATGATCTTCAGGTCCCCCTGACCCACAGCCCCACTGTGAGGTTTGCTTCTTCTATAGCCACTGAGTACTGAATACTGTACACCTTTAAAGGCCAACAGAACCATAGAATACATTGGAGGGTTGTATATGACTCCGTATTGTGGGTAAATAACTTGGCACACAGATAACATCCCTGTGAGTGAGCAACCAAAGCAGAGTGAAGCCAGAAGTGATAACCTTAAGCATGGAAGCTTATGTGAAAATGATTACAAAACAGACTAGCAATACATTTGCTAACTTGTTTAGCTATTACTAACATCTAAGCTAATGAATCGGACAAGACTCACATTAGACCAAATATGTTTTTAAAATACAAGTCACACACCAATGTGATACAAAAGCAACACACACCTAGATATAGAGAGCATCATGCAGAAACAAGGAGTACAAAGCCCATTGTTCTTATTAAAACAGAGCAGCCCATCCATCTGTTGTCACATTTTTCCAGCCAAACTGAATACAACTCCAATTCAGAAAGAATGTTGCTGAAAGAGGGGAAAAGGATGGAGACACACATTTCAAAGTTATATTCTTGTTGATTATTTAACTCCCCACTCTAACAGCTCTTAGCCTTCTAAAGCATTATTTTAGATTGTGCACCATATAAGCAACATCAATTCATATATATATATATATATATATATATATATATATATATATATATATATATATATATATATATATATATATGAATCTACCATGTTGTGTTGGCTGGAGGAGAATGTGAGGGATGCCTGCTAAACTAACTCTCAGGGAGCCTCTACTGACATTCAGGATCATTCTGATTGGCTGCTTGCAAATTGGGCACTGCCTTTATCATACAGACAATTGGTTAGTGCCACGGGAAAGTTGAACTACCTGGTTTAGGAAATGAAACGTAGGTTAATAAATTATCGTTGTTGGAAATTGGGCCATTTGGCTCTAGTGGTACCAGAAAGTGGGGCTTAAATATTGTATAACTGCTGTGTGTCGTAAAAATGTGCATTTTAGAGCATAATTATATGATTTGCTATGAAGTAGCTGTTTAGATTTAAGAACTAAAATGGATGAATACAACATGGTCCGCATTCGGCAGTGCTGTATTTATAAGCGTCAGGCAGGGGAGGCCCCTACAACTCTCTTGTATCTTGCATGTCATTCAGAGGCTCATGTCAGGTAGCACTGGTCGGTGTAGGACTAATGAGATCCATATATGTGTAAATGAATCCCTACAGTGGACGGTAAGGATGGGGCTGCGTAGCACCTGGTGGCGCTGTGTTCTGCATCTAAAGCCTGTTTTTTGTCCACCATGAAGTGCAGACATAAATGAACATAAATGCTTTTTGCATGAGCACAAACAGGGGCATTTTTCATCCCTTAGCGATCCTGCACTATCAACATGAGTCTCTGTAAATGACCCCTTTGTATTCTATAATAGTATCCCTTTTAAAGGAGGAGGCCTAATAAGCAGTTCTCCTTTTCATACCAGCTGGACCCTGAGACCAGTCTGGAGGTGTTTTTTAATATACATGTCTCCTATGGTTTTATTGGAATTCTTTAACCAATGAATAACCTGTGACCTCCCCTAAACCTCCTGGGCCCCCCTGCAGCTGCAGGGTCTGCTTCCTCTGTAGTTACACCCTTAGCTCCAAGCCAGTGCCGAGCACAGTTAAAGGAAGAAGGTACTCTGCTCTATAATAAATGTTAAAGGGCAATATCCCTCCAAGAGTGTGCCTTCTCCCTTTTCTGCAGTTCATACAGACACCATATGCTTGAAAACATTATTCTGACTTTTACTTTTAAGAGACTTTAGTCTGATGCAGCTAGTCTTGTGTATAGATAAATTCCTCTCTTTACATGGCAGTTCTGGTTTTCATTAAAATATCTGATTTTCCTTTCTTGAAACCGCTGTAGATTGATTTTTATTTTGCTAGCCAGTTGTAAATCTTTAAGGATATCTGCTTTCAGGAAATGTAATTCCAACGGGGTAATTGTCCTAGAGCTGAATAATTTGGCACTGTAGAGAAGTTATTCACATTTTGAGAATGACCAACTCTCTGGAATTATGTTAAACTATATGTATCTTGTATCAGAGTGTCCAAGGCTAAATTATTCATACAGCCATTTCCTGACTGGTTACAGTTACATATCTGAATATATTCAAGGCATATTAAACAATACAGCTGGCTTCCTAAACCTTGGGTAAGATGATTTGATTCTAACATGTATTAAAATTGTAAACCCCCACTGGGCCCTGTGTACTGGATCATCATGCATCTTCAGGTTACCTGGATATTGCCACCAGCTTTTTCCAACATAATTCTTGTGATGATTTAGGTTGTGCAAGTGAGCAAGACTAAGATCAATTCATAATTTACTTGTTTAATCTTCATCTGCAAAGCATTTGCCTATATGATTTTATAATATATCTCAGTGATGGGCAACAAGCAGTCCAACAGCCCCAAGGCTGTCCACTCCAGACATAACTCATCGGATAAGATAGGATGAGATATAGGATCTTTAGCATGCTTCATGAATTACATACTATTAAACAGGACTGATACCTGACTGGCAAGGTTGGACTGGGAAGTGTGAGGCCTAATGGGGCTGCTTACTTGCTCATCCACTGCCAGCCCTTTACCTCCCCCTGTGCACATACCTTATACTTTTTTCGAACATGATTGGGGGGGGAGAAGGAGGACTTCAGGGGAGTGATGTCAAAGGAGGGGTGAAAGGCCAGATCACAAGACAGTATGTACAGTATAATACCTCTATCCATTTTGTTGTAGGAAATTTACTGGTATTCTTCATTAAAACCTGCTAATAGAATCCAGGAAGCAGGTTGGGATTTGGCCAAGTCTCTGACATTTTCAAAATGAATTTATTTTTACAGTGTACTGTTATTATTAATAATATTGGTTTATGTATAATAATAATAATAATAATAATAATAAAAACACGTTTTTATACAGAGACAACACATTCCTGACCCCCGCTGACAATCTGTAGGTTCTGGCAAATGCCAGAGTGGTTGATGTAAGATGCCATAAACAGTCACTACTTATTGGGCTGATGGGGGGCTGTTTGGGCCTCTGTCTACTTGAAATCCCAGGACCTATTTTAAATCCCAGTCCAGACCAGCAAATGATAGATTAGATGAGGATAAGCTTCTCTAAAGAAAAGAAAGGATTTGGCTAAATTCCCCCTGTTGAGCCAAACCAAGTCCAATTCTTTATGGTCATATGATTTGAAAGCTCTGGACAAATGAAAGAGGCAATTTTTATTTTTTTCCAAAGATTTCACTTCTGAATATCCAGTTAGGGTTTGGATTCAATGTTTTAATTGCCCATATCTCGGTTAAATCCAGGATTCTGCATATCCCTAAGGGCAATCTTAATAGTGATGTTTTCAATTAATACCTAAATTATTTTATTAAAATGGGTTCTATAGGAGACAGCCTTCCCGTTATTTGGAGCTTTCTGGGTAACGGTTTCCTGGATAAAGGATTCTTTACCTACATCTATTTTGCGTGCCTCCTTTTAAATTTGTAGTAAGGAAGGCAATGTGTTTGGAGTGGATACAGTAAATATTATCTTTAGAAAGCTTTAATGAGCAGGGAGCCGTCTTGATTAGTATTTGTATGTCATTTGAATATACAATGTATTCATCCTTGTGTTGTACAGCTCTGTGGAATATGTTGGTGCTGTATACATACTAAATAATAAAAAGAATTCTCACAGAGTTCTCTACAGGAATAAACGAGGAGGAGGAAGGAAAAGCTGCACACCCTGCCTTATGGCTTCAGCCACAAACCGGAATAAGCACTTACACATACACTTTGTCTGTAATGACTCAGAATAAAAGGAGAAACCTTTGCCTGTACTGTAATTAGATTCCAGCCTGGGAGAAAGAGAGGAAACACAGTCCCTGCCCCCCAGTGCTTCTGCCTCCTTCGGAACCTAATAAACAGGCAGAACAACAATGACACGTAATAACCACCGTCTTCCCCCCTTCCAACAGCAGCTGCTGCCTTCACACAGGCCTTTCCTTATAAAGACAAAATCAAATCCTGTTTTCTCACAAGGAAAGGCCAGAATGACAGGAAGCTGCAGCTGATGCTGTCCCTGCAAAAATGAAGCAAAGGAGAGACAACAGGAAGAGAGAACTGCCAAGCCAACTGACACAACATCCTTGTTGCCGTGGACCTGGAGCCTTAAGGGTTATTGCTGAATTTTATCAGCATCCTGTGCCCCTGTGTCGTCATGGAAACGACGGAGGATGAAACCTAAATCCATAAAAGCACATTAGAACATCTGTCATTGATTTAAGGCAACCCAACTAGCATTGGCAATACTGCCATCTGGCGCTAGAATGTAGGCATTACCACTGACCCAATTTCTTTGGTAATACAGATAATTAAAATATTCATCTATTTTGCCCAGAGAAATTCCATGACCAAAACAAAGGCTCCCTATGTTATATACAGTAACCTCACTGGTGTAAACAGATCTTCTGTTAATAACGGAACTGAAACCTTCCAGAAGACACGTCGTTTGGATTTGTCTGGGTGGTCTGCATGCCTCACATTGTACAATAAGGATTACTGGCATCTAACGTTAAATATAACAGAAACACAGCTCAGTAGCACAGTTAACCCCATAACTGCTATTGGCTGTAAAATATACAGTGCTGGTCACATCCATCACAGACAGATCATGGAACCATCAAGAATTGATACAGGTTTCCTCCCTCAATCTAATGTATTTCATTAATTGTACTGCTTATTCCCAAAGGACAAAGAAAGCTCATATCCTAGCCTGTAGTTTTAGAGGAAGTGGGATATTTATAAGGATGACAGAAAGAGGGATCTGTTTTCATTGCGAAAGGAAGGAGGCAGCAGATGTCCTTTCTCATCAACAGGACACAGAGGAAATCACTCGCTTTGTGCTCAGAGAGATTCTCACAACACAGAGCTGTGAGAATATCTCCTGCCTCATCTGTGAGATTTTCAACAGCCTTAACACTATCCTGTCCTTAAACAGACAATCCATGATATAATATAACAAGAGAGAGAGAGAGAGAGAGAGAGAGAGAGAGAGAGAGAGAGATGATAGATAGATAGATAGATAGATAGATAGATAGATAGATAGATAGATAGATAGATAGATAGATAGATAGATAGATAAGCTTCTGATAAGTTCTCTAATAAGTTTCTGATAAGCTGCACAAAGAAAGAGAGAGAGATGATATATAGACAGATAGATAGATAGATAGATAGATAGATAGATAGATAGATAGATAGATAGATAGATAGATAGATAGATGATAGATAGATAATAGAGAGAGAGAGAGAGAGAGAGAGAGAGAGAGAGAGATGATATATAGACAATAGATGATGATAGATAGATAGATAGAGAGATAGATAGATAGATAGATAGATAGATAGATAGATAGATAGATAGATAGATAGATAGAGACAGAGAGAGAGAGAGAGAGAGAGAGAGAGAGAGAGATAGATAGATAGATAGATAGATAGATAGATAGATAGATAGATAGATAGATAGATAGATAGATAGATAGATAGATAGATAGATAGATAGATGATAGATAATTAGGGATGAGACAGATAATAGAGAGAGAGAAGAGAGAGAGAGAGAGAGAGAGAGAGAGAGAGAGAGTGAGAGACGATATATAGACGATAGATAGATAGATAGATAGATAGATAGATAGATAGATAGATAGATAGATTTTGTCGCGCAGCGAAATTGTATTGACGCACATCTTTTTTTTGATGCACGACGCCATACAAGTCTATGGGCTTCATTTTTTTCGGCGAAACAAGGTGAAAAATTCGCCCATCCCTATAGATAATAGATTGATAAACAGATTGAAAGATCTATCATTTATCTACTGTATGTATCTGTCTATCTATACAAATCTACACAATTCACATGGTCAAATTTCTAATACGTACTATAAATAAAACAGGGTGTGAGAAAAAAAACATTCTGCAACATAAAAATGAAGTGATACATATACATCTTAGCAGGGCGTGGAGAGCCCATAAGGCTAATTGGTTTAAGCACAGGTATTGAGGTGTGGAGTGATGCAGAGGTAATTTACCTATTAAAAGGCAAACTGCAGAGAATAAGAATGTGCTGGATGTAGGCAGGAGAGATATTGTTTAGTTCTGAATTGGAGTTCTGCAAACACCAAAGATCAGTGCTTTGTTAGTATTCTTTCTGTTATACCAGGAAGAAACAATGATCCGGAAGTATATAGATCCCCTTGTCATGTATATACTCCTGGTATGACACAATGAATGCTGACACAATTGATTTTTGGTGTGCGTTGGCCTCTCTTCTTATATACAAATTCAGATTACTGACTTTGCTGTACATCAGGGAGCCACACTAACACTGGAATAGTTAGCTACTGTACATTGCTGGGAGTGCACCAAAGCTATACATTCTAATTTTATTCCTCACAGCCAATTAGATGTCTGTATAGACCTTATTTTATATAGGAGTTCATTAAACACAGTGTCTGCAAATGCATTCCAATGCTAACTGGCTGTAGTTTGGTTCTGTCACTTATAGCCCCTTTTTAAGAACACAACCAACCTTTTTGAGTGTGCTCTAAACAATACACAGGAATTGGACCTGCTATCCAGAATGCTCAGGACCTTGGGACTTCCAGATGATGGAGCTCTCCGTAATTTGAATCTACTGAAAATCATGTAGATATTAAATATTAATATTATTGATTTTGCCTCCAATAAGAATTCATTGTATCCTATTTAGGATCAACTACAATGTATTGTTTTATTATTATAGAGAAAAATAATTTTTAAAAATCTGGGTTATTTAGATAAAATGGAGTCTATGGGAGATGCCATTTCATAATTCTGAGCTTTCTGAATAACGTATCCCATACCTGTAGTATCACATGCATGGTATGCAGAGCCTGAGTACACTCTTTGCATTATTCTCCATCTCAACTAAAGGGCCAGATTGTCCCAAATGTAGTAGCATGACTCTACTTTATATCTGTTGTGGGGAAGCCTTTACCAGATCTAAAGTGTTGGAGATTCTCATGCACAGAAGTGGAATGTATAGGGCAGCTGGCGAAGACTTGTACATTCCTTTGTGACTGCCGCTTCAAAATATGTCCTTACAGCACTAGGCATCTCATCTGTACAGAATTCAAATCCAGACTACTTCCTGTGGTGAATGTACAAAGCAAACCAGTTCCCCTTAATAACACATATATAGAATTATATTCATCAGATACACATACACAGATATGATAGAGTATATACACATCTATAAGCATAGAGGTACACACTATCAAATAAACATGCCCTGTCTAGGTTTTAGAAGTAAAGTTTGCTCCAATCAATATATGGACAAATAACCCCCCCCCCCCCCATTTTTATGTCTTGCCCCAAACTAGCAGACTTTTCTATTTGCAACAGGAGCTGAGCCTCTTCCTCTTGAGAGAGAAACAAAGTTCTATGTATGCAGTCTCCACCATGGGCCACTTGACTTCAATGGATTCTGTTCTCAAGCTAGCCTTGGTCACTAGTATCCTTACTTTGAGAGCAGAATCAAATGCTTGGCTGTAAGAGCAGTTTTTTTTTTCTGGAATGATATCTCTATGCACTCCCACCAGTAACTCGCTTTTTACAAGTCATCCCTTTATTTGCGGTTATGGCTCTTTGTGAGTTTAGAATCCTCAAGCGGTCTCCAGTTTCTGAATTTCCAAAACACTCTGTGAGTGGCTCTGTAGCATAATTACAATTAATTAATTGGCCTTACAATTTACAATCTTGAAAGTTCAAACCATAAGGTTTCAGCCCTCTCAATTTTCACCACAACAGCCATGTTACCCTAATCAAAATTATATCATATTTCTCCTCTTGTGCCACTTAAGTCTTCATTCCTATACCAGTCTCTTAGGCACTGCCTCCCTAAGGCATTTTTAATGCTACTGTCCCTTTAAACAATATCCTTTGTTTGCGGATGTAAAGCTTTTTTTTATTCGCCAATGGAACGTAGGGAAATTTCAGTGCATTCTTTGAATTAGCTCTTTTTCTGCATTAAAGAAAAGTAAATAGCAATCAAGTCAGTCAATTACAGTAATCAGAATGTAATGTTGTACAGAAATTTATATTTATTCCTAAAGGCAGATCTGTGAACTGAAGGAGAAGAAAATTAGCTTGGATTATCTATTCATTATGGATTTCAACTTTCTGAGCGGGAAAGGAACAAAGAAATGTGGTAGCATGGTCTGATTAAAACCAGATGTTGCATGAGGCTTCCTTCTCGTAAACACCATGTCTGTTATTTCTTTTGTTCAAGTTCTATATTTTGCTTTCTGAAATACAGAAAAAGGAATGTTTTACCCTTTTTTTCTTTAGCCCAGTTCAGGTTTAAAATAAAAATGGTTTTATATCTTCATCCTACATAGTATGTGCTTCAATACTGAATTCTTTATATCCACAGAGAATGGCAGTTAATGATTTCAATACGTGAACTGTTTCCCAGCGGAGCCACTGGAGAGATCTTTCTTTTTTGGGAAAGAATTTGGGAAGAAAATAACACATGCTTTCCCAAGAAAAACTTTTTTTTTCATGCAACATTCTTACTGAATACATTAGATATGCTACTCACAAAATACTCTCACCACAAGCATGTTTTTAAGTAACAACAGCCAAATAATTTCCTCTCTCGATTTTATAGACTTTTACAAAAAAATGCTGTTGCACTATTTTATTGTAAAATGCAATTGTTAAACAGGTAAGATTGAAAGGTGCAAATGATACAAATGTTACATATTTAATTCAGTTGGAAAAACTAATTCCTCCTTACCTTCTACCAGTTTTATGGCTGTACATGGATGGATCTGCCTCATTCCGCATTTACTGCGAATTGACAATCTGCTTGATAGATGTGTCTTTGGACTTGTACTGGGAGGTTAGTCTTTTCAATAGGCTGAAAATAGATTAGTTCCACCAAAAAGATACAACTGATATTCCAGTTGTTTAACTGTTGAAATTGTTGCAAGAACTGAAAGCCTCCTTATTTTCAAGGGGACCTATTGCGAAAATGAAAATTTAATACAAGCTTCACCATACTGAAATAAGAAACTTTCTACATACTGTATAGTAAATTAAAAATGGTGTACCGTTTCTGAAATAATCAAGTTTATCTTTAGTATTCCTCTCTCTGCATCTGTTTCTCCTCATTCTTTCTTCGTGCAGGAGTTGGGAGTCAGATGAATGATCCAATATATCTTATAGGGGTGCTCATTTTGCCTAGAAGATGTACCAGAGCTCACTCTATTAGAATCACAAGAAATCATGTCTCTCTACATGCAGAATTTGTGCAAAAAGCAGTTGTTTTGTTAGATTTTGTTTGTACTGGAATCAGTATAAACCAAAATAGACCAAAATAGTTTTACTCTTTTCATTGATGCTCAGAAATTTATAAGGAAATGAACCCTGAAAAAATACTTCATAATGGAAATGGAAATATGAAATTATGAACAAAGAGAGCAATCTGATGAAAAACTAAAAGGTTAAAAAAAAGAAATCCACTTTTATGCCCTCACAAGAAAAGGGAAAGCGATTGATAAATATATGAAAGATTCATTTTATAAGATCTAGATTAAGAAATTGTAATAACAAAAATATAAAAAATAATCTCAAAAAAGGGGAAGGATTAGCATTAAAACAGCTGAATGAGAATGAAAGGATAAGGATCGGGGCATAGTAATTATGGATATGGAAAATTATAAAGTAAAATGTGAGATACTCTTAGGGGATACCAGTACCTATAGAAAATTAACAAATAACCCAACTGAAATTTTTAAGAAAAAAATAGATGATTAGGTGAAATATCCAATAATGCCCCTTTTCTATATTTTACAAAGGGTCCAATAAGGATCTAGTAAAACCACCGGGACGGCCAATTATTTACGGTATTATTCCCTAACAAGCAACCTCTCCCATTACATTGATATTAAGTTACAAAATTATGTCACAAAATTGCCCTCATATCTGAAGGATTCAACCGAGGTGTTGAATATTTTGCAAAATTTTATATGGGAACCATGCATGTTAATTGTCAAATCTTTGTATACATGTATTAAGCACAAACAAGGAATGAAAGCAATAGAATATTATTTATTGGAAGATGGAGAGTTAAGTGAAAAATCAAAGAATTAATTCAGAGTGGTATTGAGTTTATACTCAATCATATTTGTTTCTGGTATAAGGGCCAATATTACTTATAGACCTGCAGTACCGCTGTGGGAATATGCTTTGCGCCAAGCTACGCACGTTTGTTTATATCATTGGGAAGATATGGTACTCAACTTTGGGAAGCTCGGCACAGGCCTGTACCTATGTATACGTTATATTGATGATATAATTATTATATGGAATAAAGGGTAATTAGAACTTGTAAAATATATATAGAAGGACTCAATAGAAATGACATGAATTTGGAATTTTCCCTAAATTATAGCTCGGAACTGATGAATTTTCTAGATCTTCAAATTTACATAAAAGAAGAAAAAATAAATAAATACATGGACCTTTTTCAACCAGAAGATATAAATAATTATGTTTAAGCATCCAGTAACCACAACCCTCAGTGAATTAAAAATATTCCAAATGCACAATTTAGATGGGTAAGAAAAAACTGTGACTAATAACCTAAAAGATTATGACAAACAGTCAAAAATTTTAGCAGATAGGTTTGTTGAGAAAGGCTATAAGAAAGATAGGATAGATACAACATGTGAGGGTGTGAGAAATAAAGATAGAGGAGAAAGATGTGAAGTTGTGAGAAATGAAGATAGAGGAGAAATGTTCAAATATAAAAAAAGAAAAACAATTAATAAAAAACAAAAAGAAAGATCGTTTTGATCTCTACTTTGTAACCAAATATAATTCCAGAGCAAAGGAAATTAAGAATTTTATTTAGAAACATTGGGAGGTCCTGAGTCTAGATAAAACATTAGTCTGTACTCCCAGAAAAACCCAGACCTATATTCCAAAAGGCCCTTAATTTGAAAAAAAAGTTGGTATGTGCCTATGAGAGAAATAAAGAACAAAAAAACTCCAATGATTGTTTTAAAGGTTTTTTTCCCATGTAAACTTTGCAAATCTTGCAGATACACTAAAAAGACCAAAACATTTAATAGTAAGATAACTGGAGAAACATCTACCTACTTTAAAAAAAAACTTTTCTTCTTTTAAAACACAGTGTACTATATCTGATGGTGTAAGAGTGTGGATGCAACTACACTGAGCTGTGATTTTATATAGAACGCTACACTATATATTTTTCTTATTTTTTTCTCCATTTTCCTTTTTTTGAGGGATGATTACACTTTTTGGAACATTTGAATTTCTGGAGGTTGGAGAGAACCTACACGTTACTGAACTGGAGATCACACTTGAGTTTGGGACTTTATATTTCTTGTTGAATTGCATTTTAAAGTATGTTTGCCATAGCTCACATGTAAATGAAAATGGAAAAGTTTAAATAAATGTTTTTTTTTCCCAGGAAAACTAATTTGTGTATTTAAAAAAAAGTGTTTGAGCACTACAGACATTTACCCACATTATAATGTAAATTTAAAGCAGAATTCTGCATTTATAAACTCTGAAATCTAGAATCACATTGCCTACTTAATTAGTTAGCTGTCCCATGAACCCTGCATAAAGTGTTTCCATTCTCCATTTTGAGCTCGGAATTGGTGGGGGTCTATTGATAATGTCACACATTCTGCTCTTCAGTACTCTTCTCTTCTTCTCTCTGCACAATTAAATCTAACTAGACCTAGCAAATGAAAAAGTCACATTAATCTTTCCATTTTACAAACTGTCTCTTGGACAACTTGCATTCTGTATTACCATGTATCTATCAATTTTAGGAAGCTCCCAGTTGCCAGCTGATCTGGTCTTTGCTGTTGGCAATAATAAAATTAAAGGAAATATTCATTTTGCATTAAAAGTAGGTGAAGATTTGCCAGTTCCATGCAAATTCTAACTTACTCAAAAAGGCTTGGCACGTTGTAATTTTTTAATTTATTTTAGACAAGTGGGAAATTACAGACTCACAATTAATGATCAGATAAATGCAAGGTTGCAGCAAAAGTATATCTCACTGACTTTGTTCCTTATGCTGTGCAAATGCCAAGAGGACATACATGAAGACTAAGGGAAAGGAGATCTCACCAACAAAAACAGAATTTCTTCACTGAAATAGCAGATAGGTTTCTCTACAAGAATTATCAGTGATTGAATGATTTGTGAGATTGATCCAAGAAGGACCCATTTAAAACCAGAAAAAGAATATGTAACTATTTATTATTAGAGATGGCGCGAACTGTTCGCCGGCGAACTTGTTCGCGCGAACATCGGGTGTTCGCGCTCGCCGGAAGTTCGCGAACGTCGCGCGACGTTCGCCATTTTGGGTTCGCCATTGTTGGCGCTTTTTTTTGCCCTCTCACCCCAGACCAGCAGGTACATGGCAGCCAATGAGGAAGCTCTCCCCTGGACCACTCCCCTTCCCTATAAAAACCGAAGCCCTGCAGCGTTTTTTTCACTCTGCCTGTGTGTGCTGAAGAGATAGTGTAGGGAGAGAGCTGCTGCCTGTTAGTGATTTCAGGGACAGTTGAAAGTTTGCTGGCTAGTAATCGTTTTGATACTGCTCTGTTATTGGAGGGACAGAAGTCTGCAGGGGTTTGAGGGACATTTAAGCTTAGGTAGCTTTGCTGGCTAGTAATCTACCTTCTACTGCAGTGCTCTGTATGTAGCTGCAGTGGGCAGCTGTCCTGCTTCTGATCTCATCTGCTGACTGCTGCAATAACAGTAGTCCTTGTAAGGACTGCTTTTATTTATTTTTTTGTTGTTTTACTACTACTACTACTACTACTACTACTATAAGAGCCCAGTGCTATTAGTCTAGCAGTGTTGGGGAGTGGGACTGGTGTGCTAATCTGCTGCTCCTAGTAGTTCAGCAGCACCAACTGTAATTTTTTTTTTTTCAATATTCATTTTTTTTTTATTTTACTTTTTTTTATTTTACTACCGCTGTAGTAGTGTATAAGTTGACCTTTTAGGCATTATTTGCCCTGTAGGCATTTTTTGCCCAGTGTGTTATTCAACCAACAGCCATCTAGCTGTGTGACCTTGTTCACATTCTGTCTAAATATCCATAATATTACCGTCTCCAGAAAAAACACCGGAGTGACTTTTTTCAAGCAGCCATAATAAATTTTACGTAATCCGTATCCATCGCTGTAGTAGTGTATAAGTTGACCTTTTAGGCATTATTTGCCCTGTAGGCATTTTTTGCCCAGTGTGTTATTCAACCAACAGCCATCTAGCTGTGTGACCTTGTTCACATTCTGTCTAAATATCCATAATATTACCGTCTCCAGAAAAAACACCGGAGTGACTTTTTTCAAGCAGCCATAATAAATTTTACGTAATCCGTATCCATCGCTGTAGTAGTGTATAAGTTGACCTTTTAGGCATTATTTGCCCTGTAGGCATTTTTTGCCCAGTGTGTTATTCAACCAACAGCCATCTAGCTGTGTGACCTTGTTCACATTCTGTCTAAATATCCATAATATTACCGTCTCCAGAAAAAACACCGGAGTGACTTTTTTCAAGCAGCCATAATAAATTTTACGTAATCCGTATCCATCGCTGTAGTAGTGTATAAGTTGACCTTTTAGGCATTATTTGCCCTGTAGGCATTTTTTGCCCAGTGTGTTATTCAACCAACAGCCATCTAGCTGTGTGACCTTGTTCACATTCTGTCTAAATATCCATAATATTACCGTCTCCAGAAAAAACACCGGAGTGACTTTTTTCAAGCAGCCATAATATATTTTACGTAATCCGTATCCACCGCTGTAGTAGTGTATACGTTGATCTTGTGGGCATTATTTGCACAGTGTTTTCTTCAAACCGCCATCTAGCTGTGTGAGCTTGTTCACATTTTATCTAAATATTGATAATATTATCGTCTCTAGAAAAACCACTTGAGTTACTTTTTTTCAAGCAGCATTCTTATATTTTACGTAATCCGTATCCACCGCTGTGTATACGTTGACCTTGTAGGCATTATTTGCACAGTGTTTTCTTCAAACCGCCATCTAGCTGTGTGAGCTTGTTCACATTTTGTCTAAATATTGATAATATTATCGTCTCTAGAAAAACCACTTGAGTTACTTTTTTTCAAGCAGCATTCTTATATTTTACGTAATCCGTATCCACCGCTGTGTATACGTTGACCTTGTAGGCATTATTTGCACACTGTTTTCTTCAAACCGCCATCTAGCTGTGTGAGCTTGTTCACATTTTGTCTAAATATTGATAATATTATCGTCTCTAGAAAAACCACTTGAGTTACTTTTTTTCAAGCAGCATTCTTATATTTTACGTAATCCGTATCCACCGCTGTGTATACGTTGACCTTGTAGGCATTATTTGCACAGTGTTTTCTTCAAACCGCCATCTAGCTGTGTGAGCTTGTTCACATTTTGTCTAAATATTGATAATATTATCGTCTCTAGAAAAACCACTTGAGTTACTTTTTTTCAAGCAGCATTCTTATATTTTACGTAATCCAGATCCACCGCTGTGTATACGTTGACCTTGTAGGCATTATTTGCACAGTGTTTTCTTCAAACCGCCATCTAGCTGTGTGTATTATCGTTTCCAGAAAAACCAACTGAGTTTTTGTTGTTGTTGTTTTTTTAAAAATAATGCCAGGCAAAGGCAGGCCGCCACGCAGAGGCCGTGCTAGGGGCCGTGCTGCTATGCAATCCTGTGGCCCTAGCAAATTGCCCAGTTTTAAAAAGCCAATGACCCTGAACTCCCAAAATGCTGAAGAGGTAGTTGACTGGCTTACACAGCACACCCCATCCTCTACCGTTTCTAACTTTACCACAACATCCTCCTCATCCTCCACTGCTATGGCCACCCCACGTAACACTTCCTCCACCACCGGTGCCCCTTCTTCACTGGAGTCAGAGGAGTTATTTTCCCATGAGTTTCTTGAACTGAGTAATGCGCAACCATTATTGGCAGAAGAAGATGAAGGAGATGAGGACGTTACACCAGATTTAATTCTGGCAGAGAACACGACAGAGATGGACATAATGATGAGTGATGAGGAGGAGGTCCCCGCTGCTGCTTCCTTCTGTGATGTGTCAGAAGAAATTGATGCATCTGAGGAGAATGATGATGAGGAGATTGATGTTTTGTGGGTGCCTAGTAGAAGAGAGCAAGAGGAGGGTAGTTCAGATGGAGAGACGGAGAGTCAGAGAGGCAGTAGGAGAATAAGACTTAGAAGAAGCAGGGAGGACAGCCCGCAGGGATCAGTAGGGCAACAACATGTATCGGCACCTGTGTTCAGCCAGCCAACGCACCCGCCATTGCCGCCAATGCCGCCAACTTCTACTGTTACCGCCAGATCGCACACTTCCAAAAAGTCAGCAGTGTGGGAATTTTTTAATGTGTGTGCCTCTGACAAAAGCATTGTAATTTGCAATGAGTGCAGTCAGAAACTGAGCCTTGGTAAGCCCAACAGCCACATAGGTACAACTTCTATGCGAAGGCACATGAGCGGCAAGCACAAAGCACTTTGGGAGCAACACCTCAAAGGCAACAGGCAAACTAAAAGCCACACTCCTTCTGGTCCAGCATCTTACTGCTCTACCTCTGCTGTCCTTGACCCATCTGAACCACCCTCCACTCCGCCTTCCACCTTGACCACCTGTTCCCATTCCCAGTCATCTGCCACCAGCCAAGTTTCTGTGAAGGCCATGTTTGAGCGTAAGAAGCCAATGTCTGACTGTCACCCCCTTGCCCGGCGTCTGACAGCTGGCTTGTCTGCACTCTTAGCCAGCCAGCTTTTACCATACCAGCTGGTGGACTCTGAGGCCTTCCGCAAATTTGTAGCAATTGGGACACCGCAGTGGAAGGTACCCAGCCGCAATTTTTTTTCTAAAAAGGGAATACCACACCTGTACCAACATGTGCAGAGCCAAGTTACCGCATCTCTGTCACTTAGTGTTGGGCCAAAGGTCCATATGACTACTGACGCATGGTCCTCCAAGCATGGTCAGGGCAGGTATGTCACCTACACTGCCCACTGGGTGAACTTGGTAATGGCTGGGAATGGGAAGCAGGGAATGGGTAGCTCAACAACAACAACAACAGTGGAGTTGGTGTCACCGCCACGGATTGCACGCGGTTCTGCCACCACCTCTACTCCTCCATCGCTCTCTACCTCGTCTTCTTCCTCTTCTTCTTCTTACTCTGCTGCTGGGACCTCCTTCTCCTCCTCCACACCTGTGCACCCCCAGCTCCCCCTAGGCTATTCGACGTGCCAGGTACGCCGTTGTCACGCTGTCTTGGGGATGACGTGCCTGGAAAGCAAAAACCATACCGGATCTGTACTCCTGTCATCTCTGCAGTCACAGGCCGATCGGTGGCTGACCCCACACCAACTGCAGATCGGAAAAGTGGTGTGTGACAATGGAAGCAATCTGTTGGCAGCGTTGAGACTGGGAAATTTAACACATGTGCCCTGCATGGCACATGTGTTAAATTTAATAGTCCAACGTTTTGTCTCCAAGTACCCAGGATTCCAGGACGTTCTCACCCAGTCCAGAAAGGTGTCGGCCCATTTCAGACGTTCCTACACAGCCATGGCACGCCTTGCTGACATTCAGCAGCGCTACAACATGCCAGTCAGGCGTTTGATTTCTGACAGCCAGACTCGCTGGAATTCAACGCTCCTTATGTTGGAACGTCTGCTGCAACAACAAAGGGCCGTCAACGAGTACCTTTTTGAACTGGGTGGTAGGACTGGATCTGCAGAGCTGGGGATTTTTTTCCCCCGTTACTGGGTGCTTATGCGCGATGCCTGCAGGCTCATGCAACCTTTTGAAGAGGTGACAAATATGGTCAGTCGCACCGAAGGCACCATCAGCGACCTAATACCCTTCGCTTTCTTCCTGGAGCGTGCCGTGCGACGAGTGACAGATGAGGCTGTAGACCAGCGTGACGAGGAGCTGGAAGCGCACGATTTATGGTCGGAATCACCAGAACGAACCCAGGCACCTGCTGCAACGCAGGGAGAGGTGCCAGAAGTGGAGTCAGAGGAGGAAGGTGGCTTTGTGGAGGAGGAGGAGGAGGACCAACAGGAGCAGGCTTCCCAGGGGGCTAGTGGTGACCTTTTGGGGACCCCTGGTCTTGTACGTGGCTGGGGGGAGGAGACCGTGGATGATGCAGTCCTTGATAATGAGGAAGCGGAGATGGATAGCTCTGCATCCAACCTTGTGAGAATGGGGTCTTTCATGCTGTCATGCCTGTTGAAGGACCCCCGTATCAAGAGGCTTAAGGAGAAGGACCTGTACTGGGTCGCAACGCTACTAGACCCTCGGTACAAGCATAAAGTGGCAGAAATGTTACCAACATACCACAAGTCCGAAAAGATGCGGCATTTACAAACCAGCCTGCAAAACATGTTGTACAATGCTTTTAAGGGTGATGTCACTTCAGGAACTCATCAACATTCCAGGGGCAGAGGTGCCAGTAATCCTGCCACGAGCACACCTGCAAGGACAAAGCCCTTTGGCCGGTCTGTAACATCAGACATGCAAATGTTTTTCTGTCCAAGGCAGCGCCACAACCCTTCTGGATCCACCCTCAAAGAACGCCTCGACCGGCAGGTAGCGGACTACCTGGCATTAACTGCAGATATCGACACTCTGAGGAGCGATGAACCCCTGGACTACTGGGTGCGCAGGCTTGATCTGTGGCCAGAGCTGTCACAATTTGCCATGAACCTCTTGTCTTGCCCAGCCTCAAGTGTGCTCTCAG
Organism: Xenopus petersii; assembly: GCA_038501925.1. Lineage (NCBI taxonomy): Eukaryota > Metazoa > Chordata > Amphibia > Anura > Pipidae > Xenopus > Xenopus petersii. Next base: position 30,299,628 of record CM076676.1, on the reverse strand, counting down.
AAAGGACCTTCAGTGCAGCAGGAGGGATTGTAACTGAGAAGAGAACTCGCCTAGGTCACAAAAGTGTCGATTACCTGACCTTTATTAAAATGAATGAGGGGTGGATCTCGGAGGGTTACTGCACGCCGGAAGACTTGTTCTGACTTCTATGCAGCTGTCCTTCTCTTCAAGCCTCATGACTCCACACACAGCTGTCCTTTAGCGTCCTCCTCCCTCCGCCACCGTTACAAACTAGGGTGCAAACCCTACTGGTTTAATTTTTTCTGGCCTCTGTGCTTCAGTGGCTGCAACCAAAAAAACTGGGCAAACAATGTCTACAAGGTCAACGTATGGCGAAAAATGACTATTTTCAGCATTTATATGGCATATTTTTTCTGGCAACTGTGCTTCAGTGGCTGCGTCCAAAAAAATGCATATTTTCTGCATTTATATGGCATAATTTTTCTGGCCTCTGTGCTTCAGTGGCTGCAACCAAAAAAATGCATATTTTCTGCATTTATATGGCATAATTTTTCTGGCCTCTGTGCTTCAGTGGCTGCATCCAAAAAAATGCATATTTTGTCCATTTATATGGCATAATTTTTCTAGCCTCTGTGCTTCAGTGGCTGCAACCAAAAAAATGCATATTTTCTCCATTTATATGGCATAATTTTTCTGGCCTCTGTGCTTCAGTGGCTGCAACCAAAAAAATTTATATTTTCAGCATTTATATGGCATAATTTTTCTGTCAACTGTGCTTCAGTGGCTGCGACCAAAAAAATGCATATTTTCTGCATTTATATGGCATAATTTTTCTGGCCTCTGTGCTTCAGTGGCTGCAACCAAAAAAATTTATATTTTCAGCATTTATATGGCATAATTTTTCTGGCAACTGTGCTTCAGTGGCTGCGACCAAAAAAATGACTATTTTCAGCATTTATGTGGCATATTTTTTCTGGCCTCTGTGCTTCAGTGGCTGCGGCCAAAAAAACTGGGCAAACAATGCCTACAAGGTCAACGACGTTGACCTTGTAGGCATTGTTTGCCCAGTTTTTTTGGCCGCAGCCAATGAAGCACAGAGGCCAGAAAAAATATGCCACATAAATGCTGAAAATAGTCATTTTTTGCCATACGTTGACTCAACGTATATGGCAAAAAATGACTATTTTCAGCATTTATATGGCATATTTTTTCTGGCAACTGTGCTTCAGTGGCTGCAACCAAAAAAACTGGGCAAACAATGTCTACAAGGTCAACGTATGGCGAAAAATTACTATTTTCAGCATTTATATGGCATATTTTTTCTGGCAACTGTGCTTCAGTGGCTGCGTCCAAAAAAACTGGGCAAACAATGTCTACAAGGTCAACGTATGGCGAAAAATTACTATTTTCAGCATTTATATGGCATATTTTTTCTGGCAACTGTGCTTCAGTGGCTGCGTCCAAAAAAACTGGGCAAACAATGCCTACAAGGTCAACGTATGGAAGTTGTTTAAAGAGAACAGTAGATTACTAGCCAGCAAAGCTACCTAAGCTAAAATGTCCCTCAAATCCCTGCAGACTTCTGTCCCTCCAATACAGAGCAGTATCAAGCAGATTACTAGCCAGCAAACTTACTATCATCTGTCCCTGAAATCACTAACAGCTCTCCCCCTACACTATCTCTTCCAAGCACACACAGGCAGATTTTTCAGATAAATTTTTGCCCTTGATCCCCCTCTGGCATGCCACTGTCCAGGTCGTTGCACCCTTTAAACAACTTTAAAATCATTTTTCTGGCCAGAAATGTCTTTTTTAGATGTTAAAGTTCGCCTTCCCATTGAAGTCTATGGGGTTCGTGAACCGTTCGCGAACCGCTCGCATTTTTGCGCAAGTTCGCGAATATGTTCGCGAACTTTTTTTCCGACGTTCGCTACATCCCTATTTATTATAAACCATTGGTGAGATTTACTCCAGGGAGCTATCAAACTGCCAGTTTTTACCAGAAAAAAATTATAGAATTAAATTGTACTTTCACTCCTATTTTATGATGTTAGTCAAGCAAAATAAATTTCACTTAAACTATATAAATTATTTTAATCGTGTATCTTTTTGTTTTGAAATTCACAATCACGTCAAGCAGGCAGGTGCTATTTTGTAGACACTGTTATTAAGGCAAGCTTTGAATCATGCCCTAATCTTGTTTACGTGCCAGAATGGGGGACCTGATACCCCTGCACATGCACTGGCTACACAATTAGATGGCGAGGAGGGAGTGGGAATGTGAGGAGGGCAGTGACAACTAGGAAATGCAAAATGGAAATGCAAAACTCAGCTGTCTTTCTACACGTAAAAGACAAGGGACACTCCTTTGAAGACAGCAAGGTCCAAATCTTGGATAAAGAAGACCGCTGGTTTTAACGAGGCGTGAAAGAGGCGATTCATGTCAAGGTGGAGAGACCATCTCTGAACAGAGGTGGGGGCCTTCGACACCACCTGTCTGCTACATACAATGCTGTTCTAACATCTGTACCCCGGCGGATTCAGAACACTTCAAACATCCATTCATGCAACTCTCACAAGTAACACCTATATCTAGGAGTTGCATGACACATTGGATAATCCTATCACACAACTACACAGAATCAACACCTCTGTTTCTTCAGATGTCACCTATTTGAAGAGTTACAATGTGCCATTGTAAATGGATTAGTGGAAGAGTTTATATGCCGAGAACTTCCCACACCAGTCAGTTGAACTGAAGAAGCTGCTCGGAGTCGTGAAACGTCTTCATTGATTACTCAGCAAGTCCAGTTGTTTTTAGATTGACCTATACTAGATATACTATGACCTGGATGAATGAAAATCTTCATAGTCAAAATGGAAAGTGAAAGTAATTGCCTGCCCCACCTCTATGCCTCGGGCATAGAGGAGGGGCAGGCAACATATGATTGACAGCTGAGACTTTTAAACAAGTTTATGGAAATTTTAATAAACAAAAAGTATTTTGGGTTTCATATTTAATTTGAAGAAGACTTTTATTATACAGCTTTTTTATGCCTGGGTGACAGGTCCAAAATGAAAACTAAATATATTTATCCATGCCTACAATTATTTGTTGCAAAGGTCTTACATATTTTTAAGGTTGTGTAAATTTGTTCACAGATTTATTTGGGCAGTACAGGCCTACCAATGAGATCTTTTGCCTATCAGTACCTTAAAGCAGTCACTACACAGCTTTATAATTATGTGCACCTTTTGTTTGTTTGTTTTTCTTTAGTATAAGTAAGGGCTAATCAGCAATCATTACAATTGCCATCCATCTGCTTTGACTCTCTTATTCTTCTTATTATGCTTTTTAAAAATGAATAATTATGGCAGCCTCAGTATAGTTAATGATGAGAGCAGTATAAATTCTTACTGTATAAGAACCTAATCACATCCCTGAAATACTGTGGTCAGCTTTGCTAAATGGAGACTGTTTGAGACCTCCAGTCAACATCCATATCCTACCATGCCCTCTGCTGTTTGCTTTGCAGTTATGAAATATTTAAAAGGAAAATAAAAATGTCTTTGTGCAAGCTATATGGCTATATTACAAAGGATGCATATACAGTATAGCCGGCCTGGACTGGCAATCTGTGGGTTCTGGCAAATGCCAGATGGGCTGCTATAAGGTGCCATAGAAAGTCAGTATTTAGTGGGCTGGTGGGGACAGTTTGGGCCTCTGTGTGGGCTGATTGGGCCTCTGTGTACCTGAAATGCCAGGGCCTATTTTCATTCTCAGTCCGGACCTATAGATAAATGTGAAAAATCAAGGATGTTTTTAATTACAACTCAAAATTACTTTAATAAGTTTGCAGCCTCGAAAAACTTCACATAAAAGGACTTAAAACCTAGGCCTACGTTTTTTCCTGGTAAATATAGACAAATTTCCGTATTCTAAATATTGTACTTGTGGACTACAGGTTATTATCATGTATTTAGAAAATGCCAACATATTCCACATATTGTAAAAAAACTGATGCAAAGCAGCCATCTAACTGCCAGCTAATATGCATTCCTACACCAGAAACCTTATTGTGTGAGATAATGTACCGCAATATATGAAGGGTACATTTTCAGACATAGATCACCCTGGTACTTTCCCACGATCTAGTGCATTTACCAGAAATTATTATTATCATTATGGCTGCATACTGAGTTCAACTTGTACAATTGTATCTGACACAGCTGAATAACTGCTATTACACATGTATGTTTTAAGCATTGGGATTGCGCCACTTCCGGCACTTCAATACATACTGCATCACTAACGGCTTTAGCATGCCATTCTTTAGTTGCAGCTATTAATGCAACCAATGTGGGAAAACTGGATATGTCGAGGGTAGTGATCATTGCAGGATTACCTATTGTCAACTGGTAGAGTTGTGCACAATGCAGCAGTAGGGTTGCCAACTTTTCACATACCCCTTTCCAGATGTCGTCCCCCTTTCCATGATGTCAAGGGAAGGGCGATGACAATTCCTAATTTGGAGAACCCTTTGGAAAACCAGGTAGGCATTTTAGACCCGGGCAGCCCTTCTGACACCGGGCTGTCCAGGTCAAAACCGGACAGGTGGCAACCCAATGCAGCAGAAGTGGCAGAACCGTGGCTACATGTTTAATTTCCGTCCATGTTAGCACACCACGTATAAGGATAACATATCCTTCCTAGTTTTTGAGTGAGGCACTTTACAGCTTGTAAGAGCTCATATTGCTTTTGTTGTAAAGCTTCAGACACACAGTATATTGAATGCTGCCTGCTAAGCAACAGGTGTGAGGCTCCCAGGCCTCATGAGAATTTGTCTTTGTCTGTGTGACATTCTGGAGAAAATCATTTCTGACCCACACCTGTTGCTGTACATTTAAGAACCAAAGTGTCTCACGCCACCCAAGTTTTAACCTTTTTTTATGCTTTCCCATTTCAGTGTTCTGTTCAACACATTTGAGAACATTTGTATTCTATTTTAAGTGAGCAGCCAGGCATTTTCTGTCTTTAAGAGCCCGGGGTATGGAATGGATTCCAGAAAGTCTAGCTACAATGGCCTTCTGCACATATGCTCACCCCTGGGCAGTAAAACATTCCTTTGATCTTCTCTTTTCAGAAAAGGTTACAATTTTATGGTTCTTTAAGAGTCCGTTTTATTTCTCTCTAAAGTTTATATAATTATGCGACCATGAAATTTAATATCCACCTTGTCTAACAATAATAAAAAAAATAAGCAATTTAAAATTAGACTGGAAGTTTTCCGCTGAATTCTATATGCAAGATAAAATCATTTGCAAATGAAGCTGTCATTATTTTTTGTTTTTCTCTACCCCCCCAATTGTATTATTTAAGCCTTTAAATTTGGGTGGCATGGCACCATAAAAATGTATAGTATAGTATACACGGCTTACCTGCATGTCTAAAGCAATGCTAATTCAGCATCAGCTGAGTACCCTTGCAAAAACGAGAATATATATACAGTATATATATTGTTCAGTATATAATATAAAATAATACTGATCTCTTTCATTTCATTGTAAATGATATATGCATGTTGCATTCGCTTGTACAGTATATGCATTAAAAATGAATGTTGCTTAAAAACAAACTGCAATACCAAGTTTAGCAATACTGTAACAACACTGTATTGTAGACTAACTGCAGTTTTAAGCACAATTGCCATGTTTTTTTTTCCCCACAATGCAGCATTTTCCCTACAATTCCACTGTCTGATACAATTGCAGCCAACTAGTTAAAATTGATGCAGTTAAACTTGTACAATTGCGCTGGTCAGCGACATTTCCAACATGTGAATGCACCTGTGCTGCGGCTATTGCTGCAGGCTGCTGTGGGGAGCCTGGAGTTCCTGCCTGGTTAGGAGATGGCAGCAGTTCCATGGTTCTCATAGTGGTCTGCAGTAATTGGCACAACTGTGGTCAGTTTCGAACAGGAGGCCTAAGGAAGGCAGTGGTGCCAATTGCTAAGACTATGGTACTCTGGTCAACTGTAAATAACTGACCCCTATATTCTGGAAAACTTTTTAACTTTTTTATTTACTGTTACTTACGCTCAGGCTAGGATTTCAGCCTTGGGAGCTGCTTGGCCGCAAGGTCCTCGTGCTGATTCCTCGCATCCCCAGTCCTCCTTAGATTGCGGCTGGGCAGTATTGTTAATGATTATTTTAATGTATGTGTACAGTATATATTAAGGGGGAATAAAAGCTTCAACTGATGTTGAATGCCAAATGTAAAGGCAACACCAAAGGATTGTAATGACTGATATCTTGGGCCAGTTCTCCTGTTAGCAGAAAATTGCACTGGCCAAGAGTACTAGCAATCCTCTTCCACCCCTCTTCTTTCTTCAGAATCCAGAGGGCAATGCATGAAAAAGCAGGCTTTTTTGTTATAAAATCCAGCTATTAAAGGAAAACTAAACCCCTCTATAAAAATATATTGCATAAAACAGCTCATATGTAAAACCTTGCTTCATGTAAATAAACCATTTTCATAATAATATACTTTTTTAGTTGTATGGGCCATTCGGTAATCATAAATAGAAAACTGCCATTTTAAAAAATAAGGGCCTCCCCCTGGGATTGTATGGTTCACGGTGCACACAAACATGCTTCTACACTTCTTCCTGTTACAATAAAGGCCCCCATACATGGGCTGATAAAAGCTGCTGACAGACTGAGTCAGCAGCTTATTGGCCCATGTGTGGGGTCATCTGATGGGCTTCCCCGATTGCTATCTGGCCGAAAGTTGGATCACGGCCGCATCTGTGCGTGTATGCGGCTCCGCGAACCGACCGCCCGTATCGGCTCCATTATGATCCGATCGTTTGGCCCTAGGGCCCACAATCGGATCAGCCCGATATCGCAAACTTCAATGTGGGTATATGGGGGAGAGATCTGCTCGTTTGGCGACATCGCCAAACGACCAGATCTCTACATCTTTGGCCACCTTTAGAGCTGTACTATTTCTGGTCAGGTGATCTCTGAGGCAGCACATAGAACATCACATAATGGTGGTTCAAGGCAAGAGATGCAAAAGGACAATATTTACTTAAATATATATATATATATATATATATATATATATATATATATATATATATATATCACCAGATTCTTTAATATGCCACTTAATATGATATAAATATGATATAAACTATCTGTTGCCTAAGTGTTCATTTGGGGCGTATTTAGTTTTCCTTTAACTCTACTAAATAAGAGGATAGGTTGCTCGATAGTGCCCTGGCCATGTGTAGTTTTCTACAAACAGGAGCACCGGCCTGGGGTATCAGGTAAGTCATTACAATCCTTTTGCCCTACCATTTGGCACTCCCCATTGTTTGGAGGTTTTGTTCTCCCTTAATCAGCATATATGCTATAGTTGTATAATAATCTTTAATTAGTGCATACAGCATCAAAAACACAAAAGATTCACACGTACAGTTCCATATGGTTTCCCTGTGGGATGGAATATAAACAAGGGCTGGTTATGTATCAGTTTATGGTTACTCATCGTTTTAATTCCTAAACAAAGCCACAAGCTCAGGGAGGATCCCTAACAAGTCCCGTCACATCTCTCCTGCTCCCTAGTGACATCGTCCCAAGGTCAGAAAGAGAACATACGGCAAATGAACTCCTAACACTTTATGTGCCAGGGTGTGGAGAAAAAGAAAACACATTTTCTACAAAAATGGCTTGAAATGACACGTTTCTTGCTTCAGAGTTGACAGAAATAAAATGGTTGTGTTTCTTGTGTTAAGAAATCATTTAAAACACATGATGAATGAATATAGTACATGATCTTATACTCTTCTTTGCTGCAGCTAAATGCTTAGAAATAAAAAGTGTAATGCCTGTTAATCACGATCATCTGTAGCAAAGAATGGATTAGCAGCATTAACCCAGCACACAGATGTCTGACTTTCACTTATCTTATTTTTATCATATATTGTAATAGAACAGATTAGATTGTGTTTCATCTTTCATTGTCACTGTCATTCTAAAATAAAACAGAACTAAAGGGCAGCAGCAACAACGGCTGTTTTTTTTATCTACAATATATTTACTGAGCCTTTTGCTTAAAACCAACATGGCGTCTTGTTTTTTTTTTCCTAAGGAAGAGATCAGGAAATGGAGGGGAAGAGAGGAGGGGGATGTAGAATGACGGTGGAAAGTAGGACGAGCAGTCACCTTGGTTACAGCAAGTCAGCTGGCTTCCTCATCCAATCAAAAACTGCTGACCTCACTGCAGCACTAAAAATCAAATATAGCTCAACAGCACACATCTGGTGTCTGAATGCTGGAAGTGCAAGACAAAAATGTAAACAAGGACAATTTATTAAAAATGATATAAAAACAGGAAAAAGAGTAATAAAATGATTAAAATAATAATGCCACGTACAATGCAGTGTCTATATAAGAAAATGAGGTGTAACTCAAGTACCAAGAGTGTAACATGTGTTAAAAGTGTTGTTTTTACTGTCAGTGGGAGAAACTTTTGGGTTTAAATTAAAATATACAACGAATAGTAAAAAATAATTGTCTGTAGGAATACCAAAATGCCAAGTACATGATTTGATAATGAATGAAAAATTATTGCATACTGCCCAACATTTTGGAAGTAAAAAGAGGGACAAAAATGTTTTTTCCGTACATAGCACAGCAAATTTTTTGACCACACCCCTTTCTGTGACCACACCCCCTAATTACCATATTTGTTTTACAAAATTTGGCAGGTTATGAAAGTTTGAAAATATTTCTCCTTATCTAAACTGTGTTTTTGTGTCTCAAAATTGTTACAAAGTATCTTATTTGCACCTGTTAGGTGTTCTGGGCTCTCTGCTAAAAGCCAATTAAGTGAGAAACTTTGTTTCTTTTTCTGGCCGTTCAGAGCAGAGAAAAGAGGGACTTTCCAGTACAAATGAGGGACTGCGGGTTGAGCTGTCAAAAGAGGGACTGTCCCTCCGAAAAAGGGACAGGTGGGAGGTATGTTATTGGTGGGACAAAATTCATGAAATCAAGATCACAAGAAGTGGGGAATTCAATACTGTAAACTGTATACATTTATATGGCAAAATAATAGTACTGCTCATGTGTTATCTAATTTTATGGTCCATCGCTTGTCCAAGTGCAATCATTCCCATAGTATTGGTACCATGAGGAATTTGATGTATAAAACAAACAGAGGGAAAATTAAATAGCAAATCTGTTGGGTTAGATTGTACGTGCTATAAAAAGTTAGAAGACTGTGTAAAACAAATAAAAACAGAATGCTATGATTTGCAAATCATGTAAATCCTATATTTAATTGTAAATACTACAAAGTCAACTGTTTCAACAAATGGGGAAACTGAGAATCGTTGTTGTTTTCTAAAAAATATATGTCCCCTTTGAACTTGAGGTCATCAACACATTTTTAAAAAGGATTGAAGGGCAACAAAAGGATGGAAAAGTTGTGAAATGCTAAAAAGAGTGGATACCAGAGATGTGGGATCTCTCAGATGGAAAGATGGGACTGGGAGAAGTACGCCATTCTGTGAAACATTGCATGGGCAGATACTGCAAGAATTTAAGAATAACATTCCCCAATGTAATATTGCAAAAGATTTGAGGATTCTATCACGTACATAAAATCAGACCAGAGAAATCTGTGTATGCAAGGGACAAGGTTGAAAGCCAATATTGGATGGCTGTGATTTGGGCCCTCAGATGGATGGCACTGTAGTGGAAATCACTGCATGGGGCTCAGTAATACTCCCCAAACCCATTGTCTGCATACATAGGTTGTTGCTGCATCTACAATTGCAAGTTAAAGTTCTACCATGAAAAGAAGAAACCATAAATGAATATAATCCAGAAATGCTTCTGCCTTCTCAGGGCCCAAACTCATTTAGGATGGAATGAGGAGCAGAAAACTGTGCTGTAGTCTGATGAATCAAAATGTGAAATTCTTTTTGGAAATTATGGACACCACATCCTCCTGGCTAAAAAAAAAGAGATAGATCATCTGGCTTGTAATGAGTGCATGGGTAGCTTGCACATCTGGGAAGGCACCATTAATCCTGAGTATACAGGTTTTGGAGCAGGGAAGGGATTTAGTGCAGTATTCATTATTAATAACTCATTATTAATAAAAGAGAGATATTGCTTTCTGATTGGGCTAAATACCATTGGTATGATTACAGGACTACACACCTGGGTGTAAAATTTGCATCTTTACCCACACATTTGATGGACCCGATTCTAGTCGGACTTCCTGCACCCTCAAGTTAGGGTTGCTACCTGGCCAGTAAAAATGTTCCTTGATGCTAATGTTATTAATAGGGAAAAACAACCAGCCACCTTAATTTCAACAGGATCACAGATGAAAGATGAGGCCGCTGGTGGGGACACTAGAGGCTGTAATCTTCTAAACAGTACAACAGTAAAATAATATATGCATAAAATCCCTAAATTGGAAGCTACTACTTCCCACTTGTAGCCTGTGGTGTATCACACCACTAGAGAGCAGTATAACCTTGTAATAGGACAGTGATTTGGCTGTGTTTGGGCCTTACTGTATCAATGAGATAGGAACATCAAACATTACTTCTCTTCTACAAAAATGTTACATTGAAAGACAAGTAACCTTTCTCATGCCCCACAAGCTATATTCAGCATGAGTTACAGGCCCTGTTCAACCCAACTAGCCTTCTTGGTTCTTCCAGTGTGGTCCCACTCATCTGAGCCCAGGCACAGTACATGGTGAATTTGCAGCAGCTCCCCTGCACCTTGGGAATATGTTATATTACTGTGTTAACTTACTATTGTGCTTACTATTGTGCTAATGTATCATCCAGCATCATGAATTCATTATGGCAATAGGGTACAGCTGAGTCAAGTCAATAGCACCTTCGGAAGTGTTAGGGGAACCAAAGCATGCGAGAAATAATAAGACATTCATTAGGCCAATACAGGAAAAGTAATTGTAAATTCAAAATATCTAAAGTATATATGCAGAGAATATGAGGAAGAGGTTAAAGTGTGGTATAAGATTTCACTAGAAGGGGTGCTGAATACATTTCCATTTATTTTCCCCTTTCTGTCCTTCTAGTGTCCTATGTTATTCCAGAAACCTGGCAGGATGATGCGGGATGAGGATGCTGACAAGGAGGAAGATGAAAGCAAGGGTTATCCCTTTTGTTTCCATTTTGGTTTATAATGTGGGCCAAGGAACAACCTTATGGCTGAAATCTTTTTCAGGGATTTCAATGAACGTTTTGCAGATTTTCAATCAATGACTCAAGAGGTTCCCAGAAATTTGTGGTCAAAACCTCGGTGCAGTAAAGTTGGAGCTGGGCACACCAATCCTTGGGAGATGGATGCTAAGCATATAGGGTTACACTGGATTAACAAATGCATTAAGAGTATTAATATCAGAAACCTAAGTCATTCAGCTTCTTGAAGCTATCTAATGTACATACTAGCAATATTTTGAAAGGAGGACGTTAATGAAACCCCAGTCCAAGTACACATGGGTGCATTGATGTGGTCTTCATTCAATAGGTTTCAAGAGGCTACACTGGATGATCTGATCATTAACCAAATAAGCAAATCTGAGCTTTGGTGAATTAGGGTTTAAATCAGAGCTTGAATTGTGACAGAGGAATACAAAGGTCCAACAGGAGAGGACAACATCAACCTACTAATGTGGTCCTCGCCCTACAACATTTTCAAACTTGACTGATAGATATCTCACTAGTTTTTGGCCAGGAATATGTTGGCGAGCTCTATTAAAAGACATACAATCTCAGAAGCAAATATTTATGTGGCTATCCCTGCTGGAACTAGTATGAAGTCCACTTTATGGGTTACAGGTCATGTAAAAAAAATTGCAGATAGAAGCCACTATTTACACATTATATATTTTGACTTATCTTGTCTGATGGGAAATTTTGTATGATGGTGTTGGATCAACAGATCACATCCTACACAAGGATGTAGAAGAATGGGTCGAAAAAATAGGATACAAAAAGCAAATGTGTAAACTACATACAGCACAACGCGACTGTTGGGTGTGAACGCTGCAGGCTACATCTTCATATAACGAGATAAAATGTGACGGTGTTCCATTGAATGTTTGATGTAGATGCATGAACAAACTACACCATCCGACTTTATCCGATCTGACTTTACATTCTAGCTACAGGAGGATCAGATTTTGTACAATCCTATAAATCTCGTGCTGCAGTTTCATGGCAAAATCAGACACTGAGATCAAAATGTCCCATAGCCCTTACACAGCAAGTTGTATGTGAGAGCATCAGGGGGTACTGCAACCATGGGCCCTGTGTTCCTCTGCACTGGATCAGAAAGAAATACAGCCCTGTTTTCCCTATGTGATTGTACGCATTGTGGTGCAGGCAAGCTACAAGTTGAGTTCCACCTGAGTTTGGCCCTTACCTGTGCCGCAATGATTACAATCTCATAGTAAATACAGGTCTACGTTTCTTTCTACATTCCCCTGTGCTGGAACACATAACAGATCCAGTGCAGAGCAACAAAGGCAGAAACCCTAACACTCTGTGTTCTGATATTACAGGGAAATTAAATTAATTAAATGAGCTCCCATTGTTTCTTTACCAAGAAATGAATTTTCTACAAATCATTTGCCCAAGACAGAACTGCCTTAACACCTAGTAATTGTATACAGGCTTTTCAAGGAAAACAGGTTGCTTTTGGTTGTCAATTGCTTCCCCCTGGAAATTTCCTCCAGATGCCCATGTCCAGTGTTTTAACTGCAGGAGAAAAAAATATGTGACTCCAGTGGTGCCCACTGATACAAGGGGCAAAGTAAGGAGAAGAGCAGGTGGATTGTGAGTTACATACAAGTGTCAATATGTTGCAGAGGGGTCCATGGTTATGGAACTGCATCCTTCCTGTGTATGCCTTGCAGTGTAGCTTAGAACAACTAATCCAGTTACATTTAAATTTAATCTGGCCATAGATCCGATCGTTGGAATCCTCGAACGATCGGACTTCCCCATCTCCCGACTTGCCACTAGCCTTCAGTTTAAATAAAGTAGGAAAATAGTAGCAATAGTAGGAAATAGTACGAAAGTTATGGCCGACAGAGCTGGTGACAGTCTCCCACTGAAAATCATCCGATCGGCAATACATGCAGAGAAATTATCGGCAGCCGACAGAAATCTTTTAACCTGGATGATCGTCCAAACTACCTATCTTCATGGGACAACAAATGTCGGGACTCTCCACACAACGTTCGAAAATCGTACGAATCGAGGATTCGTACGATCAGATCTTTGCATCTATGGCCAGCTTTAGGTTGGATTGTAATTGCTGGCAATTTGTGTGGTTCCTCAGAGCTATTTATTTCATTCTTTGGGTGGAGGCACAGCAACAAATTGCCTCTTCTTCTGGTGACTAATCTCCCCTAAATGCCTTCCCGTCTGCTAGAATGTAAATCGCTGACAGGATGGCACAGTGAGTAGGCCTCAGTTTATATTATTATTATAACTCACTGTAGGAAAGTTCATTTAGCCTTGCTCTCAACACAATCATTATTTGTTTTTAATCAGGTTTCTGCCTATTGAAGTTGTATAATAACCGTTATAAAAATAAAAAACACTGTTGCAATGGACTCTGCTAATAACTTTTTATTTTATTTCTGAAGGCTTGGTTTTGTCAGAAGCCCAGAAAAAAATGGATATAAAGAGAAAAGACAGAACAAGCGATGAGTAAAATACCTGAGATTTGCTCTGTTCACTGGAACAGTTGAGGTCTGCCTATATAAACTGCCACCTGCCTTAAAATGCATAGGCACTGCATAAACATTTTATCATATGGCCTCTTAAAATATTTCTTTGAAAACATTTATGTTGGCTTGCTTCATTCTGGCTAATGAAGTTTTTGCATTACTTAAAGTGTTAGTGAGGTCTGCTTAGTCGGTGGTATATGATCTGTATGCCGCCTGCAGATCATATACCATATGTCTCACTAAAGTTGCGGTTCTCTCTTAAAAATGTCTTGTTTCCAGCCTCGCAGAGATTTTGCATTAAAGCCACCTGCTTGGGCAAGCATTATTTGGCCTCAAAATGGTACACCTTTGTGTTTTTGTTGGGGGGCGGGAGTGTAAAATCTGCCTGTAATAACATTTAACATTAGAAGACCATAGGAGGTGGAATGGTGGTTTCAGGTGTTTCCTGCAAGGGAAAAACCACCCACATACCCCCCTCTAGTGCAAGCACACATGCATGCCTGCACCGGAGCACTGTGGAGCTGAGCTCCCCTATAAGCAGCTGGGCAGCATGCCACCCCTATTATTCTACTGCCCTAGGCAGGAAGTTATCAATTTTTATGGAAAAATATATGAGAAAGAAATCTATTAATAATAATTAGAGAGTCCTAATGGATTATAAAAACCCCTTTGGCTAAAGTTAATTAAAGTTAATTAAGGGGTCGTAAAATATCCCCACCTCTTAACTTGCCCAATAACCTTTACCCCCAGATCATAGATACCCTTATGGGAACAGGATGCAAAATGTTTTCCTACAAGGGGTTTCTCATCCTTCTTTTCGATGGCCCTTATATGTTCACGTATTCTGTCTTTCAGACAGTGAATCGATCTACCGACATATTGTTTAGTACAGCTTCTGCACTCTAAAAGTTAATCTATATTTTTCAAATTAAAGACCCCCTTATTCTGGTATGTGTGGCCTCTTACATTTGATTTAAATCCATGGCTTACAGTAATAACTTTGAAGGTTTTACATGTAGTTGCTCCACATTTATATGTACCCTTAACAGAAAACCAGTAGGTCCCTATGGCCGATATAGTGGAAGAAATTGATACAAATTTAATATCCTTGGGGGAAATTACCTCCTTGAGCTGGCTGTCATTATATAGAATAGGAAGATGTTTTTTCACTGTTTTACACACTGAAGTGAATTCTGTCATGAAAAAGATCTTTTCATTATCATTAACTGGATTAGTGTTTTTTATTTTAGACTTATCTCCTACATAGTGTTCATTCGTTCGTATATTAACCCGTCTCGCCTTATCATATCAATTAGTGATCGGGTTCATCGAGTAACCCCTTCTGTATAACCTATTAGACAATTCCCCAGACTGCTCAATAAAGGACCTGTCTGAACTACAGTTCCTACGGTATCTGACTTATTGGCTATAGGGTATATTACGCAATGTATGTTTTGGATGCAACTATTTGCCCTAAGTATGGTGTTACCCGGCCCGCTGTGGGTTTTTGGAAAATTTCAGATTCAATCTTTCCCGAATTGGTATTTCCTCTCAATTTAAGTTCCAAAAAATAAATTTCCTGTGTATAATGTGTTAAGGAAAAGGTGAGGTTGTGATTGTTTTTATTCAAATGAGTGTGGAAATCTTGAATGGACTTCACTGGTCCATCCCAAATAAATAAAAGGTCGTCGATGTAGAGACCGTACCAAGCAATGTGTTTTCGATGGGGGTTGTCACATCCAAAGACGTGGGACTGTTCCCACCAACCCATGTATAGGTTGGCATAGGAGGGGCAAAGGATGCCCCCATAGCAGTCCCACACCTCTGGAGGTAGAAACCCCCTTTGAAGGGAAAAAAGTTATGTAAAAACTCCAAAACCAATAAAGTGTCATTAATAAAATCTTGTGTGTACTGTCCAGAATTTGTGAGAATCTCAGTGATAGCCTTTAGTCCCATCTTATGTGGTATGGAAGAATATAATGACTTCGCATCCATAGAAATCCAACTGTAGGTGTCAAGCCTACCATAAGAGACAGACCATAAAAGACTAACCTTTCCAGTTCAGCTGTGATCTTTGTCTGGGGATTGGAGGATAACTTACTGTATGTATCAGCATTGTTTAATTGGCGATCTGCCTCTGCTATATAATCTTTAGTGTTCATAACCACTACACTACCTCTCTTATCGGCTTGGCAGATTGTGATTGTCTGGGTTGTCTCTTAAGGTTTTCAGCGCCATCCTTTCCTCAGTGGATATATTATCCTCCCTATGTCTATATGGGTTGGTCGCTAATTCCTTAAGTTCAACTTCAACCAGATCCTGAAAAGTAACCATAGAGGGACATCTATATTGTATTGGATACACCTCAGATGTGGGCCTTTTAGATAAATGTATGCCTCCTATTTCACCTTGTGTAGTCATAGGGCTGAAGTTTTCCTCCTGCAATGACTTCAAATCAAAACGACAACATTGTTCCTGAAAAGTGGTGAACAGAGTAGATTCCCCCTCATCCGTCGCCCCTCCCTGGCTACACTCCAAATTAGTCTCAATAGAACACTTCCCATAGTCTGAGGTATGCATAGTGCCCGTCCCACATTTTCCAAAATGTCTGCGCAATGTTAATTTACGTATACATTCGTTCACATCTAGCAATGTGTTAAATACATTAAAGGACCAGTAACATAAAAAACACCAAGTTACTTTTAACTTAAAATTCGCAAAGTCTTTATTAAGAAATAACTTACCAAATCTCCTATAGAAAGCAGTGAGAAGAAATCAAGCGCCACGCGATTTGCCCCTTTCCATAAAAAGTTATGGGAAGGGGCACAGGGCAGCCCATTACTTAACTCTTTTGTCTGTGTTACTAAACACTTTTGTCTGTTTAGCAGTCAAATTAAAAGAAGAAATATTTACTACATTTAGTGTGTCCTGTCTCTCCTCCTCGGGTTCTCTCTCAGCCTGTAGTGTTTCCCCTTGAAATCTCTTTCCTTCTCTTCTGGTTCTCTTTTGGGCCTTGTAGTTGCTCCTTGTCCCTTCTTTCTTTTCTTCCATTCCCTTTTTCTTTGGCTGTGGCCGTTGGCTATAATAGTTTTTTGGCCGTTTGTAATGGTCCAATACTAATAACACTCAAAAGATGCAGTCTATAAGACTTCCTTTTCAGCATAGATCTAGGTTTGTGCCAAACATAGCCAGAGTCATTATCGTAATCCCACTTATCTCGATTAAACTTCCACTTCTTCCGGGCACTCACTGATCTCTCTAATTCATCCAAATATATTTTTAATTGTTGGTCAAGTTTTTGAAAGTCAGGAGATTTCTCATGACCTATTAAAAGGGATTGAGCATCATTTATTTCTTCCCTCATTTCATGTAGATTCTGTTTTTTATAATTTATGATAAATTCCATTAAGTCCAATGAACATCTCAATAGCACCCCATTCCATGTCTTAGTAAAATCCATATTGTCTTATGTAAAAGTTGGATACTTTTTTATCTTTAACCCTCTGGGGATCCAGTTAAAGGAAATATATTTTTCCAAACTCATTATGTCCCAACAAAGCAGTAATTCTTGTGACATCAGTTTCTCCATATTCCTAAATAACGGAAATATAGGAATATTCCTCTCATATTCCAAATCTACATCCCCAGACCGGTGCAGCTTTCTGCTGATAGGAGCACGGGCTTGGGCTTTCAGGTAAGTCAATACAATGACTTGGTGGTGTCTAACATTGGCACCCCCAAGTGCACCAAGCCTTTTCTTCTCCTTTAAAGCGGAAGGAAACCTAGTTGGCGCAAAAAACCTCCCCCCCTCCCTCCTTCTTCCACGCAATCTTCTTCCTGCTTTGACCAGCGCATGCGCAGTAGGAGCATTTCGCCGGTACGATCTACTGCGCATGAGCCAAAAGTACATTGTGACTTTTGGCGCATGTGCAGTAGATCCGTACCGGCAAAATGCTCCTACTGCGCATGCGCCAAAACGCAGTTCAAAGCAGGAAGAAGATCGCGTGGAAGAAGATGTCGTCTGTGAACTCCCTGGACTGGACCTGCGCAGAAGGGTAAGTAACAAGTTAGGGGCATTTGCCCAGCGGGACGGGTAGGCCAGGGGGGAGGAGGGAGGGTGGGCAACACGGGAGGGCGGGAGGGTTTTTGCGCCAACTATGTTTCCTTCCCCTTTAAGGCAGAAGATGACTGAATGTTAGAATATGGTCCAGATCATATAGAAATGCAAAGAAACCTTTGACAGTGAAAATGTTATTTTATTATATTTTGGCTATTTATTTTAATGGAGGAGAAACTTTTTTCTTTTGTTGTTGGGCTCAGCATTACAGGTTAAATCGATTGAAGTGGGGCAATTTTAAGTTTTAAGTAGCTTGCCCCCATGCAGTGTAGGCATGCTGTCAGAAATTAAAGAAATGGGAGCAGGATGTGATTTATGTGACAAGAGGATTATTTTAATTTATTCATTTCAGTTTCTGGACTATTTAAAATAATTGTAAATGTACAATATAGAGGATATTACGATTAGCTCATTTTACGGGTGAATATACTATTAATTGTGTCCATTTTGCTTTGTTCATTTTGGCACTTTCTATTGTATTTGGCTTTACATCTGACACTTGCATTTATTGTTCACCCCCTGATGGCGGCTAAAGGCAGAATAACACTTTTGGCATGTGGAATGTTTTCTTAAATCTCTCTGGGGGGTGGAGGGGGGGCGTTTGAAAGATAAGGATTATTTGTATTTTCTAAATTCCCAGAAACTTTATTCAAATATTTACCTACAATCTGCAACATCTGTGCCTGTATGAGAATAGCTAATGCTTTTATCTGCTCTACCCCAGCACTTACTCATTAGAAAGAATATTACCTGCAAAGTGCTAACACTCACACACACACACACACACACACACACACACACACACACACACACACATATATATATATATATATATATATATATATATATATATATATATATATATATATATATATATATATATATATATATATATATATATATATATATATATATAAATTATAAAAAGAGAAGGGACACCAGGGGTAGAGAAAAGGAATCTAAACATGTGTATATGTATAAATAAATATATAAAATATATAAAAATAATATATATATATATATATATATGTATATATATACACATATAGAGAGAGAGAGAGAGATTTATTTACACATACACATGTTTAGATTCCTTTTCTCTTCCCCTGGTGTCCCTTCTCTTTTCATACTATAGATCTGTTTCAGAAAAGGAGCAGTGAGGCTATTTCTCATGTATGTATGTTTTGCTTCTGGAAAAAAATGGCTGTTACTGTATCATTTAAGGTGGGGACGCTTGCATTGTCTGAGCACTGCGGCAAAAGCTGCTCCATCTGCTGTTCAAATAGCCTAACTGCAGCCATCACTGCTCCATCTGGTGTGTGAAAAGTAGAATACAGACAGCTTTTTCTATATTTGCATTTAATATGTATAGAGTATAATTTTCTTCTAAAACTTCTTTTTGTACCTTTGTTTCACTTAAAAGTATTTTAGTAGCAGAAATAATTCATCAGATTATAGTCAGACTTACAAATAACTGCTTCATTGCTGTTATTTTAGAATGTGTATCTTTATAAATAATATACGTTGTAAGGTTCGAAATTTAATTTTTTTACAACTTCACCATGCAAAATAAATGTGTGCTCAGTGCATTGTTGTCGGTTGTTAAAGGGGCCGTTCACCTTTCAACACTTTTCAGTTCATCTGGTTTCAGATTCTTCACCAGAAAAAATCAATTACTTTCTATTTACTATTTGTAGTATAGGCTTCCTAACAATTTTCTGATCGAAGGAAAATCCTTTGATCGATGGAGCGTAGGAATTGCGGTAAATCCTTCAACTTGATATTCGGTTAATTAACCCTCGATATTCAACCCTATGTAGATCTGCCCCTAAAAGTAGACTAGAAAGAGATGGAAGAAGAGGCAAAATTATAGTTTTTATCCTTCAGTTAATGCCCTTTTTTATGCAAGACAGCACTTTATTTACTTTAGTAGGATTAGACAACTTCTTATCAACAGAAATCCCCAGATCCTTCTCAGTTAAGGAAACCACTAACACACTGCCATTGCCTCAAGAAGAAACTTTGGGCGACTTCGGAAAACAAAGTGCTCCAAGTGCCATCCCGCCAGCGATTTTCTTTCTGGCCAGCGGGAAGGCAGGGGAGGCAGTTCCAGGAGATTAGTCACCCTGAAGAAGAGAAGATTTGTCACCAGGCGACTAATCTCCCCGAATTGCAGCATGTGTGTCACAGCCGGCACCCGATACCAGAACAAATGCCAAGCACCCTGGTCTCGGCTTGGCTTCACCAGTAGTGTGACCACCGTTGGGCTTCGGGAGGAGCCCTCAGCTTACTTGGGTGCCACCTGGACTTAACGAGGGGTGCAAGGCGAGATGTTCTGGCTGGCGAAGGGGCACGGCTGTTAGCAGAGTCTTTTGGGCCGACGGTCACGGAACAAATGGAGCAGGCAAGAGAATCGTCAGACAGGCTGGGTCGAGGCAGGCAGATATCAAAAATTGTCAGGCAGCCAAGGGTCAAACCGGGTTGTCAATCAAGGGGTTAAGCAGGAAGAGTTGTCGTAGACAGGTGAGGGTCAGGATACAGAATGCAGAATAGTCAGGAACAGGCTGGGTCAAACACGGGTAATCAAACAGACTAGATTCAGAACAGATCAAACGACAAGGCTCAGGAACCACTAGAAACAAGTTCTATCACGGGCATCAGTCAGCAGTCTGAATGGGCCTTTTATACTATTTGAATTTCGCGCCTTTGCGCGCTGACATCACACATCAGCGCGCCTGCGCCTTTAAATATTACAGAGGCGCACCGCGCGCCCTAGAGATTCGGCGCCTGCGGCCTAACGTGCGCCCATGCAATCCGGCGCCTGCTGCCTAACCAAAACCGCACGACATGGCGGGCGTCCCTGCCGTCCCCCCACTAGACCACCAGGTGTGTCTCTGCCCTAAGTGTATAACTTGCATTTATATTATTTTCCAAAGTGCATAACCTTGAATTTATCAACATTGAACATCATTTTCCAGTTTGCTGCCCAGTTTTTCAATTTAGTTATGTTGATAATTTTTTGTAGATGGGTTTGCTTTTATAAGTAATTGTTATATAAAGTTCCTAAACCTGAATCTTTTGCCAACCTGACTATCCCTGTCAGTAGGGTTGTCATCTGTTCGGTTTTGGCCCAGACAGCTTGGATTTCATAAGGGTTGCCCGCGTCAAAACTGCCTGACCAGTTTTCCATACATGGGGCATTCCGACAGGCCTACCCAACTGATATATGGCCAAAAATAAAAATCTGCCATTTTTATGAATAGGTTTAAAATTCCTGCTGGGACAAGGAACCTATTGGCTTGTTGATTCAGGCCTTGCCCCAATGCAGGAGAGCAACTGGAGTGTAGACACCAACAGCTACTCCCAGGAATATGGCACTTTCTGTGTTCAACACCTTTCCCATCCCATAACTTGCATTCATTCAGATGCACACATTAGGGAAAGGCATCTGGAGCAGACCTTAATGGGTCCCTGTCCCTTACTGACTTCTCTATGACAATCATCAAGTACAAAGCTGGTCTGCTCCCCCTGATGCTGCACTTGTACCCTAAGTCTTTGCAAATGACCCCCCCCCTATTAAAGTAATGCTCCAATTAAGGGGCTTTTTGAGGCGCTCTCTTCCTCCTGCCAAACCAAATTATAAATTTCTCTTGGTGATGATACAGCCATTATACATCCATATGCATATACAGTAGAACCCCTATTTTAAGTTTTTCAGGGGAACAGGAAAAAAAATAAAGTCCGGGAAAATGTAAAATCAGGGAAATGTGTTAAAGTAACTTTTTCTTTAAGTACTGAAAGGATTTAAGCACAGGAGTCCATTTTACTTTCAGATACAATATTTACTGTCTTAATAACAAGGTTTAAGCAATATTATACTATGGGGGGACATGTGCAAGGCCTCTCTGTCAGTCACATACACAAGCTAAAGCAATAAGTGATTGGTGCAGGACTGTTTAAGGGGCAGACTAATTGGAATTGACCATTTACAGGTAGAACTATGGCAAATATACATCTAAATATGACTGGGGTAGCTGGAAAACTGACAATATGTCTAGCTCCATGTCAGATTTCAAAATTGAATATAAAAAAATCTGTTTGCTCTTTTAAGAAATGGATTTCAGTGCAGAATTCTGCTGGAGCAGCACTATTAACTGATGTGTTTTGGAAAAAACATGTTTTTCCATGACAGTATCCCTTTAAAGATCCAAATGGGTGGGTATGAATAAGAAGAGAGGGCAAAGGGCTACAGAATATCATCAATAGGATCTTTAAATCTTTGCCCTGAGGCCAGTTTGTTTGCAATCACAATATTGATATTATCCTGCAGAAATGTTGGGGTTTTATTTGTTTTTTTTAGGTAAAAGGGAACAAAACTGGTCATGTTTGCATTCCAGGCTAATTATGCTACATTGTATTTGTTACAGGTTTGTATATTTTTAAGGTCAAAAAATAAATTTTCAAGGTTTTCAAACAGTTTGAAACTGAACCGAGCTTGTGCAATCCTCCCCTTTCCCTAAGCCAATACATTCTTCTTTTCTATGATTGAGCCATTATATCAGAGTAGGGCCCACAGATCAATTCCAGTCCTCAATGTATGTCAGACAAGAATATTTAGAGGCACATTTACATTTGCTCGAGTGAAGGATTCGAACGCAAAAAACTTCGAATTTCGAAATGTTTTTTTGGCTACTTCACCATCGAATTGGCTATTTCGACCTTCGACTACAACTTCGATTCGAACGATTCAAACTAAAAATCGTTCAACTATTCGACCATTCGATAGTCGAAGTACTGAAAAAAACTTCGACCCCCTACTTCGCCACCTAAAACCTACCGAACCTCAATGTTAGCCTATTGGGAAGGTTCTAAGCTTTTTTTGGTCAAATAAAATTCGTTTGATCGATGGATTGTTCGATTCGAAGGATTTAATCATTCGATCTAATGATTTTTCCTTCGATCGTTCAATCGAACAAATTGCGGTAAATCCTTCGACTTCGAAATTCGATGTCGAAGGATTTAACTTCCACAATCGAATATCGAGGGTTAATTAACCCTCGATATTAGACCCTATGTAAATCTACCCCCTGGTCCTCATTGTAAGTGGCCTGATCCGACTCCCTTGAACGACCTGAATGACCTGTAAAAAAAGAAATTACATTAAAGAAAGGAATATCAATGTCTAGAATAACTTAGTCTTTAAGACTTTTTTAGTTAATATTGATACATGTTTTTAAAATGTGAAGATGAATAATATATGCTTGAAAAGATGTTTACTATGTCCTTTATTATACATTAATGTCTATGCAACATGATTGTAAACTGATATAAATCTATTCAATAAAAATAATACAGAAAAAGAGAATATTTAGTCCTCAAAATTAATAAAGGAAATTAATTAATTAACTAATTAATTAATAAAGGAAATTAATTAATCCAGGAAATGGTTTTAGTGGAAAAAAATGGTTCTACGCCATTGTAAACGGCCTTGTACACAGTGATGATAAAGAATGAATGGGTTATATAGGTTATGGTATATGGGTGGCTTTTTTTCCCTATCTTGAAGCAGGGTTTTGCCTTTGTTGGTTGATGTCATCAACATAATACATAATAAAAAGTGAAAAAACATGACCTGGCTGAGAAGGTACATAACAATGTCACTCGAGGTGCTGCTTGCAGGTCAAATGGCAATGCTAGAAAGAGTTGTGTTCTTAGAAGCCAGCACTAAAGACTACATTGAAGAGTTACACAACAATTCATATGACAATTCCACCATTCTTGTTGTTTTTATAAATTGGCCTCTTGAAATGTTGGTTTTGAATAGCCTATCCTATATATATAATTCTTAACAAACCTTCTTCTGTGCATTCCATAGAGTCTCTTTGACCTGTACCATCCTCACCTGGAATAATGGTCCCCTGAGAAAGACAAGCAATGCATGGCATCAAGTGCAGGAGGACTTTCCCAGAATTCATACGTTGACATTATTAAACAAAAAAAGACATTTGAACCATTTGTTAATAACTAGTGCTCTAGCAAAGTTTTTGGGTGGCACCTGCATATTGATGTAGTTAATTTAAGCACTCCGAAACTTGCTGGCACTACATAAATGAGCGAGGAAGATGTTATGGGCACATAGCTCAACTCAATGAAACTGATTTGCTTTTCTTCCCACAACAATTGATGTGATCCCATTAAAGGGCTTACAAACACTTTTTTTCACTTCAGTTGTTGTTCACCAGAAATATAGACTTTTTGTATTCTTTTTCTTTACAGTTCTTCCAGAATTTAGTTGAATGTTTGTGTCTCTGGTTTTTCAGTTGATACATTTCTCAGCAGTAACAATAGCAACTATTGTATCAATTCTTACAGCTGCCTTTAATGAAACGCAGGGATTCTGCTCAGCAGGGACATAGATAAGAAATGTATCAACTAAATGTATCAATTTAGAACAGTTACAGAGTCAGTGGCTCCCCCCCCAGAGTTGTTTTACAAAGACAAAAGACAATATTTCAATATTAGAAAAACAAATAGCAAATAATTGAAAAAGTCTATTTCTGGTGAACTATCTGAAAACAACTCAACTGAAAAAAAGTGTTGGATGGTGAACAACTGATTTAACAACGACAAGAGTCCTCCTTGGGCCCTTTCCCAAACTAATCTATCAATGACATATTCTGATGCCAGGATTTAGGATTTAATTTAAGAGGCACACACACTTTTTTAAATGGGCATCAAATTAATTTTGACGTGAGAGGCAATTTTTATATGTGCGACTATTTTGCCCAAATGCATTAAAGTCAATGGGCGTCCGAATAATTCTGATGCACAACCATTTTTTTTTGTCGGGCCGGATTATTCACCAGTGAATTCTCCCCAAATTTATTTGGGATTAGGCCAGGATTCGGGCATCTTTCAGCAGGATTCAGATTTGCCGAATCCTTCTGCCCGGCCAAACCGAATCTGAATCCTAATTTGCCTATGCAAATTATGGGGGGGGAACGTGTGACTTTTTGTCACAAAATACGGAAGTAAAAAATGTTTCCCCCTTTCCACTCCTACTTTGCATACGTCAATTAGGATTCAGATTCAGTATGGTATTCTGTCAAATCTTTTGCGAAAGGATTCGGGGGTTCGGCCAAATCCAAAATAGTGGATTCGGTGCATCCCTAGAATTTATTGGCTGGCGGCAAAACACAGAAATTCGCTGCAAATTCATGCCTGCCGAATTTATTCGCCCATCACTAATAAAGATATTAAAGTCACCTCTGAGCTAAGTATGTATAGATGCACTCAGACTTAGAGGTTGCTACCTGGCCAGTAATAATGTTTCATGATGTTATTTATTGGGGAAAAACCATAAAACTATAGGAAGGATGGTATTTTTATCGGAGGAAAAAATGGCAGCCTGTACCCTATTGCTTGTATATGTCACATACACTCCAAGGGGACTTTAAATATCATTATCATTTTCACATAGGAGTACATTATCTACTATATAATGTAATACAAGAGCCAAAGTGTAGAAAATCTGTACGCTGGATAGCTTTGTCTCTTTTCCCAACAGCCACTAGGTGGCACAAGACAACTGCTGTTTTGGAGATTTTCCAGAATTTATAAGAATGCAGCAGTGTGAGTCTCCTGTAGGTCAGAGCTCTGCAGAACTAAAGCTGCATCAGGGAACAGCAGAAGAAGGACAGATGTGTTTCCACTGAGATAAGGAAAGTCTCTGCCATGCAACATGATCTATAAGGGAGAGGATAGGGATGGGCGGGCTTGCACTGCAGAAGACCTCTTACTGACTGGGTGAGAGACTCAGGGCTTTGTGTAATGTGAGCCTGAAAAACTTCTGACATGGCTGGAAGATTTTGCTTGGTGTTTTTACAGAAAATATTTGCCTTGATCTCATCTATGATGTGTGCTTATCCCAGTGATCCTCAGCCGTTGCAGCACAGGACCTCCAGAGAGGCAGCAGCAAATACCTGGTTCCCAGTAGCCTGTCTAACCTGGTAAGCATTCATTCTCCTCTGCTAAGTGACTTTATTCCACACTTACAATATTTGGTGTATTTCTTTTAATGTGAATTCTCATAAAGGGGCATTTTGCCTTACATTTAAGTATAATGTATACAGCAGTGTTCTAAGGCAAATTGGCGAATTTGTACTTACAGGGGTTTATCAATAATTTGCTTTTTTGTTCTTCAGTTCTCTGGCTTGGAACTTTAAAGTCCCCGATGATTAAAATCGCTTATCAGCCCCTGGGCAGGAGCTCCTCAGATAGGATCCATTTTAACTGCCCTAGGCTGTGCACATGCTCAACATCAGAGCATAGACACAAAAGTGAAAGGCACGTGCACAGCCCAGGGTCACAGCAGAGGTCCCAGGTACAATAAAAAGAATGGTGGTGATAACTATAACAGTGCCCCAGGCTGGGGGGAAAAGAGCACCAGGGTCTGAGATAAGGAATTATAATCAGTGGGAGATTCCACCCCCAGTGATTTACTTTTTTTCCTGTTTTTTTTTTCTGGTTGCTAGGATTGAATTACCTTTGAAACCAGAAGTTAGAAAAGTGGGGGTTCTTATACAGAAAAGTTACAGCCACTATGTGACGGCTTGGTGAAATGACATAAATTAGGCATGACTTATCTAGCTAGGGATTCTGGGAGCGGGAAGATGAAGTTCAGCAACAGCCTGAAAGTTATACAAGGCATCAAAAGTTTTCCAATGCTTTTCTGCATGCTAAAAAATTGCCTGCACGCTACCAAATAGTGCTCGGTACACCTTTCTTTGCAATGCATGTACTTAGGGTGTTTCAGATGTTACTCACGTGGTTCTCTGATTTTGTGGTTGCAGATTGTAAGTTCAGTTGGGTAAAACAACTCTTCCACAATCTTTAATGATGGTTGCTTTTCTATAGATAGATTTGGGCCACTGTGTACTTGGAATGCCAGGGCCTATTTTGACTCTCAGTCTGAGCCTGGGGGTCCATCCCTTACATCAGTATCCTGGACAAGTCAATTTTGGGGGGCTGTTTACTTGCCTGTCTGTTGGCAGGAGCAGCATATATAAGTCAAGGCCTATTGAATTGATAAAGGGGATGAAGCTGAAGGATTGTGATGTCACTGTGGTTTATTACACAAACTGATGCCACTGCCCTCAAGCAGGCATGTACCAAAACATCACAATCTATTAAAAAAAAATTCTCTGTGCCCGGCAAATACAGTTTTTGTATAACCATCATGGTATATCCATAGCTATAATGTCTGGCATAGCACCTATGGCAAGGGTTTGTTGCTAGGAGAATATGGCAGTTGCTGATGTAAAGTGCCAGCTAAACTTTGTGGATTGCGCCCATCTGCATGATAGAATGTACTCTCTGTTCCATACTATGTATGGGTTATGTACAATACAGTATTGCAAGTGTTATTGTCTATTATTCCCTATGCTGTGAATAGCACTAGAAATCAACACACACACAGAAGTCAACAGTGGATGAGTGATTTGTGTCTCCCATGGGTGCTGTAGGAGCTGGGAGAGACAGGCAGCATCCAGAGGAAGGAGGGACAGGGAGGGGAGGGGTTCTGATATCAGGCCTGCAGCTGCTTCAGTGAATGCTCTCAGCTATGTGACCCATCTCAGGACATGGGAAGAACTACAGGGTTCACTAGGTTTCTCCCCACATTGGTCCTTATCTCCAGAGAGGATGCCCGGTTGCTAGGATACAGGTGGATCCTGCTGACGACAGAAGCATCATTTCCCAGGTATCCAGGTAAGGCGAGGGATAGGCTGTATCCAGGGCAGATGTGAAAGCTCAGCGTGTAGAAAGAGAGAGTGTGAGAATCCCTGGCAGCTCTCCTTAGTGTGGAACTGCAGCAAATGAACTTATTCACGAGGGAAGGTGTGCCATAATATTGCAGAGATACAGTCAAGGTCATTCATTGCTGATCACTGCAAAGCCAAGGACAAAAGTGCACAGGTTTTATTTTAAACTAGAAAGGGAGAGAATAAAATTGCAGTGATTTTTGTTCTCCCTTAGCAGCATGGTCCTGAGCACAGACAATCATTTTTTTCACGGGGGAGGCTGCCGCCCTTAATCTCCCCTGAGAGGCTGCCTGTTGTTACCTGACCGGCTAGACTGGTAAAACTGATTGGGAATGGTGATACAATGCACAGTGGGATCTGACGGATTCATGGATGTGTGGAAGACAAGGGATACTGGAATGTTAAGGGGTGGGGGAGGGTGTGGAATGCACTCAGAGGGGACTTGTCTGCTGCTGGAGATTCCAAGTAATTGAACGTGGGATGTGGGAAATCCTCTATCTACAGGACTATATAGTGCTACTAATGTTATACGCCATCATTGCCGGACGCTAACAAGCCAGGTTTGCAGAGGAGTCAGTGTTAATTGATGAAAGCCATTGGATTCCTACCCCACATACACCCCTAGTTACTAGGAAAATTATATTGTTTTACTATTGTGAGCCACTTACAATTTAAACATAGCATTGCTCAACCCAAACATGATCTGGGTATTTAGAATGGTTTTCTTTAGCACAGTGCACACTGTTGAAGGAACAGTTAACACCAAAAAAATAAAAAGTGTTGTAAAGTAATTTAAATATGATGTACTATTGCCCTACACTGGTGTGTTTGCTGCATTACTGCTACTACTATAGTTTATTTAAATGAGCATTTTATTTAAAAGGAGGCAGCCATTCAATCGAAAAAAGGAGAAAATGACACAGGTTACATCACAGATAAAAGTTCTGTAGAATTCCATTGTATACTACAGAGCTCATCTGTTATCTGCTATGTAAACCTGAGCCCTTTCTCATTTTTCAGCTTTGAATGGCTGCCCCCGTGGATACACAGCAGCTTGTTTAGACAATCTACAGTAGAGTTTCTGAAGATTTATTTTTTTTTTTTTTTTACCAGTGTTGGGGAATTATAATTGAATTTCTGTAAAACACTTTCAGTTTTACTGTTCCTATAAGCAAAAGGGGGCTGTTTTAGTCTCTTCGCCACAGAAAACCCCACCTGCTTAGGGAGACAAGGTGCCAACAAGCCCTTCACAATGCAAAGCATCACATTGCATGCGGCATTTGAAAACAAAAGGGGTTCACATGCTTCAGCTTCTAACAATTACCTGTTTCAGACTTTTACCTGCACCAATTGCCTTAAAACATGATGAGGTGTTAACTCTTTTATGGCCAGAAAACATGCAAATCACTCCCTGCGGCCAACTGTACATCCAGAACTACTGGTTTAAAGGGATTGTTCACCTTTAAATTAACCATTTGTACGATGAAGATCTGGATCTACCAGTAGACCTTTAAGGTAAGGTCACACTGGGAGACTCGGGGAGATTTAGTTGCCCGGCGACTAATCTCCTCTTCTTTGGGGCGACTAAAGAAGGGGAAACTGCTTTTCCCTGCCTTCCACCTGCTAGAATGAAAAATCGCCAGTGGCATGGCACTCGCAGCCTCGAAACTTCGGACGACTTTGAAAAACGAAGCGCCACTAGTGCACTTTTTCATTCTAGCAGGCGGAAGGCAGGGGAAAGCAGTTCAGGGAGATTAGTCGCCCCAAAGAAGAGGCGATTAGTTGCCGGGCGACTAAATCTCCCCGAATCTCCCAGTGTGACCTTACCCTTAGCTGGTGATCAGAAGATCTCATGACAATGTCAACAAACAGCTTGTCTAAATCACCCTCAAGTTTCATGCTTTTCATTCAGATATTTATTACATCAAGGTTACATAAGAAATGGATGTTTGTTAAATATAGCAATATGCATTCTCATAAATTAATATTTAAGTAATATTTTCCATGGAATAGAATGCTAACAATGCTTGTGGATCATAATGGGACAAAATCATTAAAAGTAGACCTCGCATTAGTAAAGTATGGGCACATTGATAGTCTGAGACGATTTGCAATTATTTTTTATTATTTGTGGTTTTTGAGTTATTTAGCTTTTCATTCAGCAGCTCTCCAGTTTGCCATTTCAGCAACCTTGTTGCTAGGGTCCGAATTCCCCTAGCAACCATGCACTGATTTGAATAAGAGACTGGAGTATGAATAAGAGAGGGTCTAGATAGAAAGATGCGTAATAAAAAGTATCAATAACAATACACTTGTAGTTTTACAGAGCATTTGTTTTTAGATGGGGTCAGTGACCCCTATTAGAAAGCTGGAAAGAGCAAGAATAGAAAGGCAAATAATTACCATGTTCATTTTACAAAATTTGGCAGGTTATAAAAGTTTGAACATATTTCTGTGTTTTTTTCAGTTGTTACAGTTGCGAGTCTAACTTTTCCCAATGGACCTGTTATCTTATATGGTTACAATTACTTATTTGCTTTTCTCGAAATTATTACAAATGTATCTTATCTGCTGCTGTGGCTGTTCTGGGCTCTCTGGGTAAGAAATCACTGGCACTCAAAGGGCAGGTCCAAGCAGGGACAAGCCCTTGCGTTTATTCACAGAAAAAGCAACGTTTCGGGATCAGACCCCTTTATCAAGCATTCTGTTCTGGGCTCTCTGCCAAAAGCCAATTAAGTTAGAAACGTTGTTTCTTTTTCTGGCTGTTCAGTGCAGAGAAAAACTGGACTTTCCAGTACAAATGAGGGACTGCAGGTTGAGCTGTCAAAAGAGGGCTAAGGAACAGGTCTAAGGAGCAGCTTATGGCATATCTAGAAGGGACATTCAAGAAGAAGCCCATGTGATAATTAGATTTGTATTGTAGTCAGCAATAAATATTTGAAGCAGCTAGTCTGCATTTGGTGCTCTCCTCATTCATTGACGTATTTAGATTTTTATTCAGCAGCTCACCAGTTTGCAGTTTCAGCAATCTGGTTTCTAGGGCCCAAATTACCCTAAAATGTATATAATATTTAAATAAGAGACTGGAATATAAATAGGGGAAGCCTGAATACAAAGACAAATAATAAAAAGTAAGAATAACAATAGATACGAAGACTCACAGAGCATTTGTTTGGGGGTGGGGAATGGGGTCACTGACCCCCGTTTGAAAGCTGAAGAGAAGCAAATAAAGTCTGCCTGGAGATATAGAGCTCATATCAGCTAATGTTAGGCAAAAATACAGTATAAAAATGGATCTATAACTTGAAATTGAAAGCACAGATTTCAGGGAAAGAATATGTTTTAATATTACTAAAAAAAAAAAAATCAGCTCTAGCAGAGAGGGAAGTTTCATAAAAAATAAATCAGAATAAAGAATACCACAGAGACAGGATGCAGAAGCCGATCTAAATTTGCAAATAAACTTCCTGTCTGTGGTGCGGTTTTTTTTATTGCCGGGTGCCTTGTCACCTTTCTATGGGTTACTGGGCCTGGCGCAAGGATTGGGACTTTTATTACATGACTCCCATGTGCATGCATCTGTTCATTTGTTAAGAGCTTTTTGAATACAAAAGAGAACTCAATTCTAAAACCCTCTGATCTTATAAGAAAAGGGCTGGTTAACCTTTTTTATGTAGGTTATTCTAAGCATCTTTTCAATTGGTCTTCAGTTTTCAGTTTGTTTGTTTTTTTTATAGTTTTTGAATTATTTGCTGCTTTCTTCCGACTCTTTCCAGCTTTCAAAACGAAGGGGATCACTGACTCCAACATCTAAAATACAAACGCCCTGTACGGCTACAAATGTATGGTGATTGCTACTCCTTTTTCTATTCAGGCCCTCGTATGTTCATATTGCAGTATATTCCAATCATTGCCTGGTTGCTAGGGTAATTTGGACCCTAGCAACCAGATTGCTAAAATTGCAGAGAGCTAAATAGCTCAAAAACCATAATAAAAAATGAAAACCAATTGCGTATTGTCCCAGAATATGATATTAGTCTATACATCATTCGATACATGATATTAAAATGTTAATTCAAAGGTGAACAGCTCAGAACGTGTTGCCAGGACAGAATACAGTATAATACTTGGTTCCCTGAAATCAAAGGCTGTTCATTCGTTTTTCTCATACTACTGTCCCACTGTATACAACTTTATTATTATCCTTTAATGACCAGGGCTGGATTTATACATAGGGTGCCCCCTTCCCATCTCCCCCAAGTCTCATCTCGTTGGGTACAGACAACGGGGATTGGCACGCATGAAATTTAAAGAGCTAGAAAGTCTCCCACATGTCTCCAGTGCTTCTGAACCCACTGTGGATGCAATTGGGCGATGACGTTCAGTCCCTAAATTCTGCTTTGTGACCAGTTTCATTCTTCTGGGATAACATTGCCTTTGTATAATTATAAAGTACAGGTATGGGGTCCGTTATCCAGAAAGTTCTGAATAATGGAAAGGCTGTCAATTTTATCCAAATAATTCTAATTTTAAAATGATTTTCTTTTTCTTTGTAATAATAAAACAGTACCATGTACTTGATCCCAACTGAGATATAATGAATCCTTATTGGAAGCCTATTGGGTTTATTTTGTTTTTAAATTATTTTCTAGTAGACTTAGGTTTGACAATCCAAAAAAAAGATCTGTGTAACCGGAAAACCCCAAGCATTCTGGATAACAGGTCTGATATCTGTATTTGTTGTCTCATTAACCGAAAAACTTAAATATGAATTTGGTAGAGGCTGAGAAGATGGTAAATGTTGAGCCTGCATCATGTTCTGATTGCTCCAATGCTCCCAGCAGTAAGAATACACAGATAACAGGACAGACACGAATTTCATTGTAGTCACAGAAGACTGAATACATTTGCTTTCCTGGTTAAATGGCCATGGGAGAGAAAAAGGGAAAAGAAGAAACATTTAAGGATCCAGGAAACGTTTGAAGTCTGCTTCTGGTAGGACAAAGTAGGAGTTTGCTTTGTTTCATGGTTCCGGTGATAAATTGAAAGCAACTACTTCAAACGTTTCAGGCAAACGGGAATAATCAGAGGTATTGGGGAGAGGGGATGACATAGTGGGGAATCTTTTCAGGATAAACATTTTTTCTAGGTTATTTTAGGTGTTCAGAATATCTCAAAACATTACGATGCAATATGATGATAAAGATCCATTAATTAAACTGTAACAGTCATTTCGATATCTTTCACTATCCAAACTACTCTTGTTCGTCTTTTTGACTTGTCCAATCATTTTGCCGATCTATTTGTTATAGGGATGCACCGAATCCAGGATTCGGTTCGGGATTCGGCCAGGATTTGGCCTTTTTCAACAGGATTCGGATTCGGCCGAATCCTTGTGCCTGGCCGAACCGAATCCGAATCCTAATTTGCATATGCAAATTAGGGGTGGAGAGGGAAATCGTGTGACTTTTTGTCACAAAACAAGGAAGTAAAAAAAGAAATTCCCCTTCCCACCCCTAATTTGCATATGCAAATTAGGGTTCGGATTCGGTTCGGTATTCGGCCGAATCCTTTGCTTAGGATTCGG
The DNA here is from genome assembly GCA_038501925.1 of Xenopus petersii. Lineage (NCBI taxonomy): Eukaryota > Metazoa > Chordata > Amphibia > Anura > Pipidae > Xenopus > Xenopus petersii. The sequence continues at coordinate 30,266,345 of CM076676.1, read as the reverse complement.
GGGTTCGGCCGAATCCAAAATAGTGCATTCGGTGCATCCCTAATTTGTTATTTTGTCTTGATTTTACCAAGACGTAAAACGTAAAACCTTTTTTCATTGTTGTTAAACTGAATTCAAATAAGCAGTCAAGATCCAATCACAGTGCTTTAAAGCAAAGGTGTCCAAAGCAATGGACAGGGGCTGCTCTAAGACAAGTCAGTTTGAAATGCCACAGTTAAGGTTTATGGTATTATTGAGATTATAGCTGGGCTATAGTTTGATCCTTATTTTGCAGAAAGGAAGCCTGATTAAATCTTGGATCCTAGAACCCAAAATGTCTGACTCTGACAGCATCCTTCCCAACTGTCCCGGGGACAGTCCCGTTTTTGACAGCTCAACCCGCAGTCCCGGGTTTTGTTATTGAAATGTCCCGACTGATCTCCTGCACTGAACAGCCAGAAACAGATACAAAGTTTCTAAAACATAATCGGCTTTTGACAGAGAGCCCAGAATACTGGCAGGTGGACTTAGATACATTTGTAACAAATTAAGATAAGCAAAGAAGCAAATGTAACCATTTAAGATAAGCAGGTTTTTTGGAGAAACTGGGACTTGCAGCCGGCCTAGCCGGTAAAACACCTGCCAAGGCCGGGGCCGGTATTACAAATTTACTGGCAATGCAGTTGCTGGTAATTTGTAATACCCTTTAAAAAAAAGCCCTCGGCCTGCCCCCAATTTGCACAGAACTTACCTTTTTTGCAGTGTTCTTGACATCGCCGCAATATTGCTACGCCCCTTTTGCGGCATGCTGCGTAGCCCCACCCCTTTTTACATCACAGACCTCCCCCTTTTTGTACCCGCCACCCCACCGGCCAGTAATTTTTTTCAGTAAAGGTGGCAACCCTACTTGCAGCCTACAGGGCCTTAAATTCACCTTCATTAACAAAACTTTAATTGACAGAAAAAACAGAAATGTGTTCAAACTTTCATAACCTGCCAAATTTTGTAAAATGAACATGGTAATAAGGGGGATGTGGTCACAAAAAGGGGCGTGGTCAAACATTTCACTGCGTACCAAATCTTTTTGTCCCTCTTTCTATTTCCAAAATGTTGGGGGATATGAGACAGGGCTATTGAATCCAATGTGCTAACGCATAGCATGTGCATTTTTAAACACTCCATTCTATATTATAGGGGTGGTTCTCCTTAAAGTTAACTTTTAGAATGTTATAAAATGGCTAATTCTAAGCAACTTTTTTTTTCTTTTTTATAGTTTTTGAATTAGTTGCCTTCTTCTTTTTGCCATGTGTGCACCAAAGTGGTTTGATCAATTCTATTTGCATTACATTTTTACCCACCACATCCCAGAAATGACTCCCAGCCCACTAGGATCACCACCACTAGGGCATCCAGGGCTTATTCAGGCCTTAAAAATCATAGAGCTATAAAACTATGGATCAAACTTCATGCTTTTACGTATGTGAACACAATCATTTGCATCATACATACTGTTATGTGATGTACAAACTGCTTCATGAATACAGAAGAAGAAATAGTTTCAGCTTTGCATTCATGGAAGGAGAATGATTTTTATCCTTCAGCTGGTGTTGAATTAAAATCCCAGCATCACCAGAAGTTTTTATATGTAAGAAGTATGTCCATCTTACAATATATGGATTTTAGTGATTTGACGTGACTATTAAATGAATTTTAAGCAAAATGTATTTTATTTTAAGGCGGGACATTTAACAATTGTCTATGAAATATCAATTTATACAGATTTCTGAATGTTTTTCTGTTCCAAACTACAGATCCAAATGGGGATGGAGATAAACATGGAGGAGGAGGAAGTCCCTCCCCAGCAGAGCCCTTACATGCTGTTCCTGTTGGTCCTGGTTTTCTTTGTCACAGGACTCCTTGGCTTCCTTATCTGCCATGTTCTGAAGAAGAAAGGCTACCGCTGCCGCACATTCCCAGAAGAGCTGGATCCTGAGGCCAAGGAAGAGCTCAACGTAGATCTTGAAAGTGAGTGAGGGTCTTTTGTGATTTATTTTTGTTTCTGGTTTGTTTAAGGGTAAATAAAGCTTAGAGAAGATGCATGTTGGTATGTTCTCCCCCTATTTGCTTGGGTTTCCTCTGGGCATTCCATTTTCAGGCAACACATGCAAGTTTACTGGCACTTGCCATGTTGTGTGCGAATATGATAATGACCTTAGACTGGGGCAGGGACTATAAAGAATTTCAAAATATGGTGACAGTATATAAAGAATTCTAACAATAATTAGTTTAGCATTATTAATTAGTGCCATAACTTGACATTAGAGAGTCCTACAGGAACATATTTTAGGGATTCATTCCCCAAACCTTAAGAAAGGGAACTTTTGTACAGATATATCAGCGTCCCATTCCCAGCTGCGTCATTTAACCTCTTAGTCCATGTCTATTAACGCCCCACTGAGAATATTATTTGGCAGATATTTTGGTAAAACCTTCCATTCTCGAACAGGAAATCACTTGTATTAAACTCTGCACTTTTTTAAAGCATGCAAGTGTAAGCAACATGCATATTTTGAAATGTATATCATCTAGGTTGGGGGGAATCCAAAAATGTTGGCTGGGCAATGTTGGGATTTGCTAAAAATCAAGATGGCCCTGGAGAAGGCCGGGCATGAGTGAGTGTGGGCTGACGTGTTGATCCCAAATATTCTATAAAGTACAATAAGAGAAAATACAATATATCAAAATCTATAGTTGCTACAGTAATGTGTAGGGCATTACTATCTTATGGACATGCAGGGAATTTCAGCTCTAGGCTGCCCTTCTCTTTACTGCGTTTAGGCTTCAATTTTCTGCAATAGAGGCACTCCATCATCTACCGTATTTGCAGAATGTATGATTGAAGGTTAAATCAAAGTGAGGTCAAGCTGTCCATGTAACCTAATGTGGAGCATCCGATAGGCCAGTGAGTAGAGGCAGATCCTCATTTATGTCCTGCAATAAGAATTGCACAGGGAACTTTATTGATCTGCATATAGTTGCTATGATCTCATGCTAACCTCCTCCACCATCTAATGTAATAAGCCCTAAAGTGATCAAATTATAGGAAAAAAAGTAGGCCAATGTTTCCTTTCACTTTACCAAGCAATTATTACCACTATGCCAAACCCTATAAAAAGGACCTGCAACTCTGCAGCAACTAATGCCCAGTCTCACTCAAAAATGTATCATCATCATGCCAAGGGGATATGCTTTGACTTAGGATTTTACTGCCGTAAACAATACAAACAAGTAGACATTGTAGAAGGATTGGAAGCAGCACATATGACAAAGGCATTTCCCCCAATCCAATAAACTAAGACAAAGCAAATTCCAGTTATGATTTTTACAGCAAACACGGTGAAAGCTTTTTCTTGTTCTTCTCATTGCTCCCTCAGGATTTGGCCTAAGGGAAAGAATAAGAAATAAGATTATGACCGTGTGTACAGTCAGCCAACCATACAAATGTGTTTACTGTTGACTTCCCTGGGTAAAGATCACAAATAACACCCAGAATATTTTATAAAGAAACATTTTACCCCTTACTTAGGGTTGCCACCTTTTCCGGTTGGGAAAAACAGGCAGGGGGTGGAAGAAGTCGGGGGCGGGCCAGTGATGTTAAAGGGTGACGTTGTGATTGGCTGATCATGTCATTAACTTCAATGTCTCGTCCGGATTTCCTAATTTGGAAATCCGGAAAGGCACTTTTCACCCGGACAGCCCTATCAAAATCCGGGCTAGCCACCCTACCCTTACTAGGAGTCATACCTAAACCTTTCAGGAATTTGAACACATTTTAACCTCTATTAACTAAAACTACCATCTTAACTATTAAGATGGTCGTCTTACCGAAAATATTCTATTCCATGCAGACGCTTCTTATCACAATCCCAAGCTGAAATTTGCTCTATGACAACCAATTATCAAATAAGAGACCAAGCTCAAAATAGTACAAAATATATTTTCATCTTCTAATATGAAGAAATGTGTTTATTTCACTCAGTAATCAAATGAACCTTTTTACTCTATAACAGAATATATAAAAGGAATAATAAGAAACAGGGGTGACAGGTCTTTCCAGAAAGTGGGCTGGGTTGAGGGACATGTCTAGGTGCATCCATGTGTGATTGTGATGAATCTGAAGCATTTCTCTATGTGGAAACTAGTGATGTGCGGGCCGACCCGATACCCACGGGACCTGTGAGTCGGGTGGGTTCAGGCCGACCTTGCAGTTGTAAGGGCCCGAAGGCGCTGTAGGAGTGCGGACCAAGGAGGAGGCAGGTAACAACCAAAGTTCGTGGTAACAGAAGGATGAGAAAAGAGAATAGTCGAAGTCCAGGCAAAAGTTCAATCCAGGCAGCGAAGGGTCAATCCGAAATAACAGGCAAGGTCGGTACACAGGAATCAATGAATAATAAGCACACCCAGGAATACACGAAGTAAGACCTATAATTGAGCAATGAGTGTGGTGTTCAGGAGGCTTTATATATGCCAGGTTTGGCACCAAGTTTTGGGCGCAATGACGTCATGACGCTAACGCTGGCGTCCTGACGCTGGCATTCTGACACCAGCGTCCGTTCTGACGCCGGCGTCCATTCCGTCGCCCGCGACCAATCGGCAGGCGAGAAGATGCAGACGTCATAGTGCTGCGACCAGCAGGATACACATGGTGGGGCCAGGAGTCACCATCTTGGGTAAAAACCTCTATTTCCATTACAGCAGTGCTCCCCGACACCTTCAAATGCCGCAATCCGACATCCGGGTTCCGGTTTTATAGTGTCGCATCTGCTTGCCCCGCCCCTCTTGTGACACCTTTGTGACGTCATCGGCAGAGCGGGCAGGTCTATAAAAGGACCCACGGAAGCGGATGCGGGCGGGCACGGGTATTAGCAGGGCAGTTTAGGGTCGGGAAACCCTGACCCGCACATCACTAGTGGAACCGTTCCATGCTAAGAAATCAGCAAATAGGTACAGGGACTAGTGATAGGCGAATCTATGGTGTTTCGCTTCACCGGAAAATCAGCGAATTTACTGAAAAGTTTGCAAAATGGTAAAAAACTTGAGACGATGGATGTCAAAATAATTTTGACGCGCAACAATTTTGATGCAAGTGACAATTTTTAGACGAGTGACTATTTTGTCGAAGTGCATTAAAGTCAATGGGCATCCGAATAATTTTGACGCACAACATTTTTATGCATGCAGTTTTTGGTGCAGTTTCACAAATTATTTACTGGCAGAGAAAGGCGGAAATTCGCTGCAAATCCATGCTTGGCGAATTTATTTGCCCATCACTAACAGGGACACCTTACTACAGAAATTTGGGTTTACCGGGCCCTTTCTGTAACCACTTAGCGCTTAACACATGTACAAAATTGTTGTTATAAAAAGTCATTCTACTATAATTCCTGGAATAACCAGCCTTCAGTTGCCAGTAATTTCAGGTTTGTGTCTTATGTTGCACCATAACAAACTAATGGTATTATTCAAGTGCCAACATTTGCACTCATATGTCTTAAAGGAGAAGGAAAGTTGAAATCACTGAGGAGCTGCCAAACATAAGAATTATTTTTTACCTCATACCAGTATTTCTATCTGAGCACCATGTTACAATCATCTTCCTTCTTTACACTGGGTGTACATGCAGAGTAGAGTAAAAAGCTGAACTCAAGGAAAAAGCTTTCTTTTTCACTCTACTGTGCATTCACCAGCCCGGTGCCATTGAAAAATGAAGACGTGAAAGAAGATGCCCATGAGCGCTGGCCTGGGAGATCAAGTCATTATAGTAACTGGGGTTCCTAACATTTGGCAACCCCCAGTGATTCTACCTTTTCTCACTCTTAAGAAAAAGCACTTTAGTTTTACACTTTGCACTTTTGCTTTGGTAAATAAGACTTTATGGGGTGAATGTAATTAAATTCGCAAAATGTAATTAAAGTCGAAGAGAAAAACACCACCAATAAGAATAAAAATCCATATCTCACAATGTAAAATTGTTCTTTAAACTGTTATTTCACTGCGAATTTTAATTGCTTGAAGGTGTCGTAATCTTTTGGAGCAAACATAACGACTTTTTCAGTAAGAAGTTTTATTACATTGACTGCGCATTGGCGCAAACTAAAAAATTTGCACACGGTCTTCCACTTTTCAGAAGTGGTCGCTAAACAGTTTCCGGGTTCGCAAAAGCTATATTAAATTCTCGCTAAGCAAAATTTGTTCTCATTGCGAATAGTTTTTTCGTTACCGACTTTTATTACACTCCCCCGAACACGTAATATTGTTCCTTAAACTGTTATTGCATTGCAAATTATAATTGCGCATTGCAAATTTTAACTGCGCACTCTTAAAGGAGAAGGAAAGCTACAGAGGCATTTTATTGCCAATAGATTAGCTGCAATAGTGCAAGCTAGTATGCTATATTTATTCTGTAGAATATTTTACCATACCTGAGTAAAAAGCTCTAGAAACTCTCTGTTTGTTTAGGATAGGGGTTGCAGTATTAATGTGGTGTGACATCACTTCCTGCCTGAGTCTCTCCCTGCTCTGGGCTCAGATTACAGTAGAGAAGGGAGGGGTGGGGGGAAGAGGAACAAACTGAGCATGCTCTTGCCTAGGGCAATGAGGTTTAAGCTGAAGGCAGGAAGTCTGATACAGAAGCCCATGTGTACACAATAGAAGGAAAGAAATGCAGTGTTTTTTTTGACAGGGGACTCAGAGCAACATTACTTTGGGGGTTTACTGGTATATTTAGATGGACTTTCTGATAAAGCTTACTTAGTTTTAACCTTTCCTTCTCCTTTAAGAAATGTTTGAAGGTGTAAGAAGTTTTATTACAATTACTGCACATTGGCGCAAACTATAAAATTCCAAAACGGTCTTCCACTGTCGGAAGTGGTCGCTAAACAGTTTCCCGGGTTCGAAAAAGCTATACAAAATTCGAGGGTTAGTGGAAGCACTCTTAAGGCTAAATTAAAGTATATTTAAGTATAGTGGAAGTGCTACTTACAATGCACATCCCTGGGCCCCTGCCTCATAAGTAATTCAGTATATATACAAGTGCATGTGTTTAAGGACAGGGGTTTTTAGTTACATTGTTATGATCATAAAGTTGATAAGCCACCATACCACGTCAAGGTAAACCCCATATGGCGGCCCGTAACTTGTTTACCTCTGGTCATAGTAGTATAAAGTATCTAGTGCCTCTCTGCATAGTAGAATTAATTAAAGTAAATGTCTTTGGTTTCAATCTGAAAGTTAAATCCTCCCCCGTCGCCATTGCCTTGCGGCTTTTAAGAGGGAGTAATTGCCCAAACCAACGCCCATTTTTTAAAACAATGTAATGACATACAAGTATGAAGGCAAAGTAAAACCAAATGCACAGGTGCACACTTAAAACATGTGTATATAAGTATGTGTGTCAGTTGGATGTAAATATCTAAAAATATAAGAGTGAACTAAAATAAAGGACAAACAAAATTAAGTATAATAAGTGTAATAAGTGTAAATGGATCCAAAGTGTTACTTGGTGCAGTTAAACACATAGGACCACCATTAGTTTAAAGGGGTGGGTATGAGGTGCTATTAGATACTTTGAATCCATTTACACTTAATACTCTTATTATTACACTTAATTTTGTTTGTCCTTTATTTTAGTTCAGTCTTATATTTTTAGCAAAAATTGTTTTCAAAGGCATAACTTTTCGCATTGCGAATAGTTTTTCCGTTACCAACTTTGATTACATTCCCCCATACATGTCATATTGTAATATTGTTCCTTAAACTGGTAATGCATTGCAAATTGTAATTGCGCACGTTTAAGAAGTGCTTGAAGGTGTCGTAATCTTTTGGAGCAAACATAACGACTTTTTCAGTAAGAAGTTTTATTACACTTACTGCGCATTGGCGCAAACTAAAAAATTTGCACACGGTCTTCTACTTTTCGGAAGTGCTCGCTAAACCGTTTCCGGGTTCACAAAAGCTATATTAAATTCTCGCTAAGCAAAATTTGTTCACATTGCAAATAGTTTTTTCATTACCGACTTTTATTACACTCCCCCAAACATGTAATATTGTAAATGGATTCAAAGTATTTATCTAATAACACCTCATACCCACCCCTTCAAACTAATGATGGTCCTATGTTTTTAACTGCACCAAGTAACACTTTGAATCCATTTACACTTATTATTCTTATTATTACACTTCATTTAGTTTGTCCTTTATTTTAGTTTACTCTTATATTTTTAGTTATTACATAACTGTCGGAAGTGGTCGCTAAACAGTTTCCGGGTTTGCAAAAGCTAGATTAAATTCTCGCAAAGCAAAATTTGTTCGCGCAAAGGCATAACTTTTCTCATTGCGAATAGTTTTTCCGTTGCTGACTTTTATTACATTCTGTCAGGACTTACCCTGGTGGTCTAGTGGGCAGCGGGGTCCACCGCCGCTCCTTTGACGTGGACGCTCGCTGCGCAGCTCCCTCTTCCTCCTGTACCGGCTTCCTCTAGGGCGCGTGCCGCGTGCACGTTCGTCATTTATAGGCGCAGTCGCGCTGGCGTCATCACGCCAGCGTGTAATTGGAGCGAGATTTAAAGGTATTTAAAGCCCAATTGGATCACAGGACCTTGCCCGTTGTTAAGTTCAATTTGCTTGTTCCTGGGTGTTATTACCTTGATTCCTGTCCTGATCTACTGTGTTTGACCCTTGCCTGACTGAAACTTCGCTGACCTCTCCAATCCTGACTTATGCCTGCCTATAACTACGTTGTTCTCTCCTATCCTGAAACCTAGCCTGTCTATTGAAGATTCTACGCTCTCCATCCTGATTTCGGCCTGTCTGACTATTCTTACTGCTGGTGCTGGCCCGGCCTGCCTGTTCCTGGTGGCTTCCTATCTTCTAGTATCCTTGTAAACAGTTGTGCCCCATTGCCTGCCAGAACTTATGCCTTGCACCTCTCATTAAGTCCAGGTGGCATCTGAGTAAGCCGAGGGCTCCTCCCGACGCCAAAGGCGGTCACTTAACTGGTGAAGTCGAGCCGTGACCAGGGTGCTTGGCATCTGCTCTGGTGTAGGGTGCCGACCGTGACACATTCCCCCGTACATGTACAAAAGAAATGCTGCTGTAGACTTAGAAAGGTCGATGATAGCGGCACAGAATGATCAGCAATGTGGTGCGTCCACTAAATCTTCACTGTAATGCGGAGAACCATTTGAATACAAGTATGTGAGTGGTTTGGTTTCTTTCCCATGTGCAGATGCAGAAGAGATGTCAAATGAAGACACGGTGGAACGTATAGTGAAGTGCATTATCCAGAATGAAGGTTAGTGTTGTGCCTAACGGTTACGATGGTGTTTGTGTGCAGGATATTCTCAGTGACTTGTATATTTTTGTTCATTGCTAGCAAACGCGGAAGCGCTTAAGCAGATGTTGGGTGACACTGAAGGAGACGTGCCTATTGTCCCCAGGTGAGGAGGCTTTTACTGCATGTTCATTTACATCCGATGGGCTTTACAGCAAATCAATGATATAGAGGATTCAGGTGATGGGCATTTTATTTCAAAGCTCAGAGGAAGTTGTGCTGCCTGAAAGGACAATTTAGGAAGCCTGAAGCTTCATTGAAAGGGGACGTTCCCTTTTAAATTACATTTTAGACCATTGTTTCTTGATCAGGCCCTCTACGATTTATTCTTCATTCTGATGCTGGTCCCTAGTGTTCAAGGGTGCAACTACAGAGGAAGCAGACCTTGCATCTGCAGGGGGCCCAGGAGGTATAGGGGCCCCATAAAACCCTAATTTATCTACAATTTCAATAAATATTGGTTAAAAAAGTCAACTTCTAAACATTTTGTGGGTCTGAAAAATAATTTGATGTGGGTCCAGTAATATCTAATTACGCCACCGCTAGTGTTAGTGACTTTAAGGCAAATGAAATGCCTGACCTGTGGAGACCTGTAGGTCAATACACTGGGAAAGGTTAGCTAAGGATGCTGGGAATTGTTTTTCATCAGCAGCTGCTTTAAGTAAACCCATCACAAGTGGCTGCTCCTACTCTAGATAATGTAGCTTTAGCTAACAAAATAGTATGATAATTATAATTTTAATATATTCATAAAATATTTTAAACTTTCCATGAATAGTTAGTAAATGGGACCTGCCAAAATACAGCATCTGTTATTTCCTTGACTCCTATGGGTTCTGATTACTGTGGTCCATTCAGGTTGAATAGTAGTGGCTAAATCCCTTTCCCTCCCAGAAATGGGGACTTGTGTCTTGACAGTCATAGTTCTTTGTGATCCATGTATTATAGAATTGAATCAAAACTCCATGGGGAGAGGAAATCATACAGCCGTAGTTTTACGTTCATTTTAAAACTGGGGGCATGAGCTTCTAAGCAAATAAAAATGGGCTATTGAAGAATTGCCTAGTTATAACTATGAGCATCTACCAATTCCAAGTAACAAAATCCAGAAAACCCACGGTTCCAAGCATTCTGGATAATAGATCCTATCTCTATAATAGGAAGGGATTTTTATTTATGACTCCTTTTGCCAGCATAAGTTGATTAGCATCTGCCTGTATTTCTCTGAAGTTCTAGAATGTATCGTACCTGTTCTTTCCGGCACACACAGTTCTTTCTGCAATGACAACACAGCTGCCGTGAGGCTTTTGTAAGCACCAGACCAAAGCACCAGGGCCCCACCAAATCCACTTTATTGAAAATGTCATTTTGTTTCTCAAAACCGAATCAGATATAGCATGAGCCAAAAAGCCATTTGTGTTAACCCTATTAAGGCATTTTAAACTATTACTACATTGTAATGTTAATAAATAAATAAATGACTATATTCTAATATCCAATATAAGAACTCATAACCTTGCAAACATGGTAGCAGTTAAAGGAGAACTCTCTGGGGCAAATTCGCTAACCGGCGAAAATTCACCAGCGCTGGCTTTGCGCACATCGCAACACTTTGCCAGGCGTAAATTCGATTGGACAAGGCTAATTCACGAAGATCCAAAGTTGCGCACAGGGTACCGAACGCTAGCAAAGTTGCGCTAGCGAAAATACGCTCAGCAGTTCGAAGTTACGCTAGCGTTGGCTAATTTGCATATGGCGTGCAGTTAAAGTACAATGGCCATATATGCTGCAGCAAATGCATTACACTATTATATTATAGGGTGATATATTGCCCTACACATGTGCCCACAGTATAGTTTAGGTGCCATATGTTATCAAATGTAGGGGGGAAGGAGGGTACCCCAAAAAAATGTAGATCTTTTTCAGCCTGTAGAAAGGAAAAGACGCCAGCGTTTTTTGGGACTTCGAAAAATTTTCAACTTTTTTTTGAGGAACTCCTATCTACTCTATTGCACTTATCCTGGTCTGAGATGGTGAAGGCAAGTCTGGCAATAGAGGTAACGGTCAGTAAAATCAAAAAGTTAGTACATTTGCGTAGTAAAGCTCTTTCGCCAGGGTGAAAATTCGCCTGGCGTTAGAGTGCGAAGTTGCGGCAGAGTCTATCTCCTTGGAGAAATTATGCCAGCGAAGTTATGCCAACGACCTCTAATAAATCGGCGAACTACCAAAATGATGTCACGCTGGCAAATTTTCCCCGGTTTTAGCCACTTCGCCCTTTAGTAAATTTCCCCCTCTGAATATAATTATGAATTGTTGTAGCATTTCTGAACTCAAGTTACCCTTCACTGTCCTCCATCACTGGAATCTGTTTGTCTAAGTGCAGTTTTGAGCGAGAGTCCATTATTGTGAAACACAGTTAGTTCTATTACAATATCCAGGGGAAAGAAGCTCACACCAATGTATCTGACCTAAACTGACATGGACTCCTGCATGGAGAGCAACAGATTGCGGAAAGGGGAATAGTGAAGAGTAACTGATATTTTTTTAGAAACAGTACAGCATTTTTCATTTTCATTATATTTAGAAAGTTCCTTATTTCCATGAAATGACGTTGGTATTTAATGGCCTTCTCTATTAAATGCCCTGCTGGGTTGTTAAAGAATAGTCACTCTTTACCATAACTCTATGTCAGCTTGTGCCCACACCGTGAGAGCCAAGATGCAGGTCCCCCTCACCATCACACCGTTCATCTTGGTTCAACACAAGCACCGTGTATCCATTGCTCACGCAAGAAGAGGAGCCTGTTACATCGCATGGGCCGCTCAAAGGAAGGCAAGGGAAAGTCACACCCTGGGGAGGTCACTGTCTTCTCTGTTGGAAGGTACTTCTTCTGACTTCACATTCATTATCCTTGTTGCGGGGCATGGCAATATGCTGCATGTCAGTAGACAACAAATTATATTGCCCTGCAATTACCCCCTTTACATCTTCAAGGGAATCTTCCAAGATTTGGTTCGGGAAGTGGCCTTTTCCAGCAGGATTCAGATTCAGCCGAATCCTTCTGCCTGGCCGAACCAAATCGGAATCCTTTTTTGCATATGCAAATTAGGGGTGGGGAGACAAATCACAAAACAAGGAAGTAAAAAATGTTTTCCCCTTCCCACCCCTAATTTGCATAGGATTCGGATCGGTATTCGGGCGAATCTTTTGCGAAGGATTGGGGCGTTCGGCCGAATCCAAAATAGTGAATTCAGTGCATGCCTAGATTCTGTATCATACAGTCCCTCCCTCGCCCACATGAATTGCTTGTTTACTTGTGCAAATGCTCAGAATTGCTCAGCTACAAATATATATTGTCTTTGGTCTAGCACAGGGGTCCCCAACCTTTTATACCTGTGAGCCATATTCAAATGTACGAATCGAATATGAATCTAATACAATTAGAATTGCCGAGTTGGAACCATTAAATCGAATATTATATATTCAAATTTTTTCTTAAATAACCTACCAGTCGAATTGTGAGTATATTCGAATTCAAAAAAAATTCACATGAATTAGAAATTCGACCTTTGATAAATGGGCCTCTTTAAATCAACGTTATGAATATTTTTTCTTGTAAAAGCTTGAACATTTAGCTCACCTCTACATTGGTTCTCACCCTGTAACTCTCTGAAACTTTAGGTTTAGAGTCACTCATATTGGCAAAAAGCACAGTATTCAAGGATCACAAGATGGTACAAATGAAAGCCAGGAGCCTGTATCGTCTGACAAAAACCATGAGGAGCAGCCGATGATGAGGAAATCTAGTACCGGCCTTGCCCAGCAGCAGGACCAAAACGTTCTTGGGATGCAAGACTTGTCACAAAATGGACCAGATATGGTGGGTTTAGCCAAACTGGAGGCTCATAGTGAATCAGAAGCCAAGAGTGTAGGCAACAGTAGCCTAAGGAGATTAGAGGAACAATTTCAAAGACATTCTCTAAAGAAGCAGGGATCCAAAGAAAGGAGGAGCAGCGCCCCAGAGAAGACTGCAGCAGAGTGGGGGAAGATGGACATCATTGAAAGGGTGGATGAGAAACAAAAAGAAACAAGCTCAGAAAATGCAGATGAACAGAAAATACTGGTAAGTCCTTTAAAATGCATGTGCTAAGAATTGTAGCTCAGGCTCGGTGCAACAGTAACTAGCCCCAAACATTGTTACACCTGAACAATGACTTATTTTGTCTTTACTTGAAAGGAGAACTAAACCCCTCGTACCAAAAAAGCCTGCCTTAACCGTCTGCCATTGATATTATGTACCACATGCATTAAAACACAGAGAGGCCATTGCCCATCTCGGCATAGAAAACACAAATCATGAAAATAACTCCCGTCTTAACCACATACTTGCCATGTTCCCTCACTACGCTGAAACCCCTGGTGGACTTCCAATAGAAGTAGAAATATTGGGGTCACCCCTTTTCTCTTACTTACTTACAGGGATTGCTCAGCCTCCTGGCTTAGTTGCTTTCTCCTTGTCCTGCTCAGGGAGACCCTCCTAAACTTTTCCACTAGGGAAAAATGAATGACTACACCTTAAACCTTACATATTCTTTCCATCGCTTGATCACGTTAAACTCTGGAATAATGGGATAAAAGGTTCCGTGTTTTCAGCGGGCCTGAAGCCCAAAGCAACCGGTCAGATGTGTGCTTTCAAACTGGTGACTAAAAATTCGTGCAAGACATGGGGCAAGACATGGAGCAGACTGTGGATTTTATTATATAAACCTTGTTTGTAATAAAAGGCATGAAGTTTTCCCAGGTGCTTTAAACTATAGCAACCAATAAGATGTTTTTGTTAACAGGTGCCTGTGTTGTTTATACAAATGGCCTATAGATGTCACACTGTGCTCAAGACTTATACTGTGCATACTTTCTATACAGCTTATGGTGTTAGAGTTGCTTACTGTTGTGTAATGGCTGCATGAGCCTGCTAATAAAGCACTGTTATACTCAACTCATCCTCGGCTACCAAACCTGCTGATTGGTTGTTGCGGTTTACTGCATCCGGTTTTTTTATTACACAACCCCAGAGGTGTCATACTATAACACAACAGCAGCAGGGGGAGGCTACCACGTTGGACATGTATACACTGGTTACAACTTGGTTGCGCTGCAAGCAATTACCCAAGATTGGAGCTTGCGTTTTACATGCAGCGATTCCAACTAATGTGAAGGGGTGGGTATTGTTGGGTTAAGTATGCCCAGGTGCAGCAACCCAAAGTAACAATTTGATTTGCTTATTGGAATCTATACACTTGAGCAAAATTTGCACATTTTATTACATTACCCCTGAAATTTGAAAACATGAAGGGGGTTATGTAATAAAAAGACACTAAGTTTGCACTAGTGCAATAACCCATACCAGCCAATCAGCAGGTAGAATTTACTGGTCACCTGTTTAAAAGCAAACATCGTCTTGGTTGCTATGAGTTACTGCTACTGGGCAAATTTAGAGCCTTTTATTACACATGGGGTTATCTGTCTCTTCGCATATGGGACAGAAAGTTTTTTCTGGCTAAAATCCGTCCGTGTTTGCAGTGACTGGTGGATAACAGATACCACAATAACGTATGTGCCTGTGAAATGTGTTGCTCCAGTGACTTACTAGCACTATTTGAAAGGTATTGGGCAAATACATGTCTATGTTATGTAGCAGTCATACTGAACAGTTGACTGAACAGAAGGATGGAAAAAATAAATTCTGTGAAGGATAAATGAAAAGGATGTGAATTCTCAATCATATGCTTTAGGGCCCTGCACCAAACTGGATCATGTTGTCTCCTCTGTTATCTGGACACGGCAACTGCTCATTCCAAGGTTTCCCCCCATACCTGCCTGCTCTCTTATCTCTTATCAGGGCAGTGCAAGGGCTCTTTACTAGGTTTCTCTTTATCAGACCAATGCAAATAATAAACTGCTCAAGCCTAGCACATAACATCAGTATACAAGGCACATAGTCCAGTGATCCCCAACCAGTAGCTCGTGTGTTGCTCTCCAACCCCTTGGATGTTGCTCTCAGTGGCCTCAAATCAGGTGCTTGTTTTTCAATGCCAGGCTTGGAGGCAAGTTTTGGTTGTTTAAAAATCAGGTGCACTGCCAAACAGTGCCTCAATGTAGGTTAGGGTTGCCACCTTTTCTAAAAAATTTTACCGGCTGGTGGGGGGCGGGGACACAAAGGGGCGGGCTGTGACGTCAAAATGGGTGGGGCGTAACGTCAAAAGGGGCGCTAAAAGAAGCAAAAGAAAAGTTAAGTTCCAGTGGATTGGGGGCAGGCCGAGGGCTCTTTTTAAGCATATTACAAATTTACCGGCAGCTACATTGCCGGTAAGTTTGTAATACCGGCCCGGCCTTGGCAGGTATTTTACCGGCTAGTCCGGTAAAATACCAGCCGGGTGGCAACCCTAATGTAGGTTGACAATCCACATAGGGGCTACCAAAGTCAATTGTATCCCTTATTTGGCAGCACAAGAACATTTTTCTGTGTTTTTTGTTTCAGTTAATACAGTTTTGTTAAAAGGAAACTAAACACTAAAAATTAATATGGCTAAAAATGCCATATTTTATATAGTGAACTTATTGCACCAGCCTTAAGTTTCAGCTTGTCAATAGCAGCAATGATCCAGGACTTCAAACTTGTCATAGGGGGTCACCATCTTGGAAAGTGTATGCGACACTCACATGCTCAGTGGGCTCTGAGCAGCTGTTGAGAAGCTAAGCTTAGGGGTCGTCACTAATTATCAATCAGAAAATGAGGTTGGTCTGTAATATAAGCTGATGCTACAAGGCTGATTATTAAATTCTGATGCTAGTTGCACTGGTTTCTGTGCTGCCATGTAGTAATTATCTGTATTAATTACTAATCAGCCTTATATTGTGACATTTCTATTCTATGTGTACTGTATATTGTGAGTTGGTCCCTAAGCTCAGTAAGTGACAGCAGCACAGAGCTTGTGCAGTGAATCAGCAGAAAAGAAGATGGGGAGCTACTGTGGCATCTTTGGAGACACAGATCTTTACTGCTTAAGGGCTGTGGTTGCCTTGGGCTGGTACAGAAGCACAAAACATAATGTACAACATGTCTAGCCTACTTCTTTAGTTAGGCTTTAGTTCTCCTTTAATGAAGGTGAATTGCCCTTTAGGGCAGAGACACACACGAAGATTTGGGGAGATTTAGTCACCCGGCGACTAATCACCTCTTCTTTGGGCGGCTTAGCTCCCCGAGAAAACCTTCCCGCCTGCTAATCGAATCGCTTTGTGTTCCGAAGTCGCTTCACGAGGAAACTTCAAGTGACTTCGGAAAATGAAGGGATCTGAGTGCCATCCCACCAGCAATTTCGATTCTAGATGGCAGGAAGGCTTTTCAGGGAGATTAGTTGCCTGAAGAAGAGGCGGGCAACTAAATCTCCACGAATCTTTGTGCATGTCTCTAGCCTTAAGCTGTGAGTCTAACTTTTCGCAAGGGACCGCCTTATCTAAATTGTTACAATTACGTATTTGCTTATTTCAAAATTGTTACAAAAGTATCATAGCTGCACCTTTTAGCTGTTCTGTGATCTCTACCAAAAGCCAATTAGAAACATTGTATCTTTTTCTGGCTGTTCTGTGCAGAGAAAGTCAGGACTTTTCAATACAAAGGAGGGACTGCAGGTTGAGCTGTCAAAAGCGGGACAGTGCCGCTCAAAACGGGACAGTTGGGAGGTAAGAGATAAGGTCCAAATGGTTCCTGGGTAACTTCTTAGTACGCTACCCCCTGTGGAATCTAGTCCAGCTGTTGAATTGTAACACTGGAAAGTATTTTTCTGAGATTTGCTCAACAAATTCGATTTTTTTTGGCTCATGGCAAACATTATGTTTATGAACCAGAGCTTTGTGTAATATTTGTAAGGAGAGGAAAACATGGCACATACCAGCTTATTAATAGAAGGATCTCTTAGGAACACTTGTTCCAATAGAAATGTAAAAAAAAAATTATTTAATATGGCTCTTCAAATAAAGTGAGGGATATGCTAATATTCTAGGGGTGCTTCACGCTTCACCTAATCTCTGCTGCTCCACTGGTCTTGTTCCCCCCCCCCCCCAATTGTGGGGACTTGTAAATGTGCAGGTGGGAGGGTGATTCAAACAACTGTCAATGTGAATATCCAGTTTTTCATTATGTGCAGGTCAGGTTGGGAAAGCTCTCTATTACATAGAAATACACAAAAAGAAAAATGATAAAGTCTGTTTAGAGTTTGTGTGCAGGATATTCAATAGGACAGTTACCCTTTAACCGTGCATCCGTTTATGTGGGTGGAATGAAGCCATTAAATAGTAAAAATACACATGTTTAAAGTGAAGTTGTTGTTTGATTATTCTATATTTTATGACTGCACCCTGGCACTTAGACTTTTTAGTGAGTGCCGGCTAATGTTTTATATATATATCCTATATAATAAAGTTGAAGTGTCAATGCGTCCAATCCCTGTGTCCGTGGGATTGCGCTACTGCGCATGTGCCCCACAGGCCGTCTCTGGCGAATGTTTGACTACATATGTTCTAGCGCCCGTTAATTTAACGGGCTTAATGTCTAGAATATATATATATATATATATATATACTGTATATATATATATATATATATCTAATGCAGGAATTGACAGCACTCCTTGACAGCAGTCTTTTTCCCTGATGAAGGCTTCTGTGCAGAGCCGAAACGTTGGATCACCAATAAATCTCCACTTTCATTTGAATTATTGACTTGATGTATTTCCTTGGAGTGCTGTCAATCCCTGCATTTTGTCTACATACTTCTCAGACTAGCACCCAGGTTTCTGCATACTAATGGTTGTGCATTCCATTCTGTTTGATTATATATATATATATATATACAGTATATTTATATATTGTCCAATTGTCAGGGAGCCGGGAGCTCCCACCAGGGAGGTAGGCAGGATCGAGGAGGACACCCTCTGGAGGAATCAAGGTTGCAGTGTCCAAGGGGTTAATCAAACGGATAATCAAGTTCAGGCGAGAGTTCAAAGGCTGGCCGATAGATGCAAAATCCAAAGTCCAGGCAAAGGTCAGGATAACAATCAGGAACAAGATACAACAATAACAGCTCACAGGGAACCCAGGATACACACAGGGAATGATCCTATACTTGGGCGCCATTCTGGCATCTGGGTTGCGCTTTTAAGTTTGAATTTGGCGCCATAGTGACGTCATTGGCGTCCTGCCAGAAGGAATGGATGCGCCGCCTGGATCTCCTGGAACTGTTAAGAGAGAAGAGATCTAAGGAGTAGAAGCCCAGGTGTCCTCTAGTCACTGAATAAGAACAAAAGCAACCAAAGAAGCGAGAGAGACCCGGCTTTCCTTTTGCTCACTATTGTATGAGATAAACAGATCTGTTTCTCGTGGAAATTGGATGAGAACATCCTGTTCATTTCTAATTCTCACAAGAGAACTCAATGGGTCACAGGATTGATTGAGAATTCAGGCCCTGGATCTGCTTCTGCTGCAGGGGTCAGAAATGAAATGAACAGGCTGTTTGTGACAAGGACATACCCAGAGCATAAAGTAATGTACGTTATATCAATCTATTCATGAAACGTAAGCTTACTGGAAGGGAGCCCAGTCACTACGTGCGTCTGCATTTCATCTCTAGTTCTTAATGGCTTTTAATGGCTCCACGAACAAACACTCAGAGGAGACCCAAAGAACACAATCTGCCATATCCACCGCCTGTGACCTTTCAAGCTCTGCGTAGGCACAGTTCTCTTAACGTTGTTCACTATAATGCACTTTTATGGTTAAACAAGCTGATTTGGCACCCGGGCAACAAATAAAACAACGTTTACAAAAGGTATTTCAACAAATTTGGGTGTTATTCGGTTTACGTCTTCTTGGTATAAACTCATTTTATTGTGCTGTGATTTGGTGGACAAAAATATCATTTTAAAGAGAGCGATGATGTAACGAAGTCATTGTCATAGCAGAACTCTTAAAGAATGCACCTTTGCTTGGAACTCTCTTATTTCCAGTCAATCGCTCTGGTACAGGCTCTCATGAATTATTCAAGTCTCTATGACTGATTTATTGCAAACAATTCTCTTACCCAGAAAGTGTCAAATGTATCATATAAATTGCATAGACGATGCTTGATATTCATACCGTAAAGGAACAGTAGCACCAAAAAATGTAAGTGTATCAAAATAATTAAAATATAATGTTGAGTTGCCCTGCACTTATAAAACTGTTTTTTTTGCTTCAGAAAGACTACGATTGTTTATATAATAAGCCGCTGTGTAGCCAAGGGGGCAGCCATTCAAGCTGGAAATAAGGAGAAAAGGCACAGGTTAAATAGCAGATAACAGATAAAACACCATATTGACATGGCTTATCTGTTATGTGCTAGGTAACCTGTGTTTTGTCTCCTTATTTCCAGATTGAATGGCTGCCCCCTTGGCTACACAGCAGCTAGTTTATTAGTGATGTGAGGGTCGGGCTTTTCCCTTTTTTCCTTTTATAGACCCGCACCGCCCCGCCTCACAAAAGGGGCAGGGCAAGAGGCCTGCGTCTATAAAAGTTCAAGCCAGCATTTGGAAGGTCGCAGGCGGGGAGAGCAGCCAGATGAGCTCAACTCGCATCTAGAAAGGGGGGTGCAAGGTCGGCCCAAACTCATGGGTCCCAGGGGTATTAGGCTGGCCCGCACATCACTACTGTTTATATAAACCACAGTAGTCTTTCTGAAGTATATTATATATTATTACTTAAAAACAAACCTGTCCCTTTAAACTATTCTTTCAAAATGTCTCTGTTCTATTTTCGACAATTGTGCCTGGGACAATTGAGAATTTGGACCCAGATTACTAAAGTGGATTTGTTTTGGTTGAGCACATGCAGAGGCATTACTACAAAAGAAGCAGACCCAGTGGCTGCAGGGGGGCCTGCACTGAAACTAGAGCTCAGCTCACTATAACTCCCCCACTTCCTATTTATTTATCAAATGGCAGCCACCTCTAAAATCCCACAGGAATGAATAGGAAGTGGGGGGGTTTTCTTTGCATGAGTTTCAAAATGTAAACTCATTTAAATCCTTATACACTGAAGCAAAATCCTTATGTTATGTGCTGGGTAATCATCTATTATGGATTTAACCTACATACACACAGGGGGGGATGCTATTTAGTTACCAACTTTTGGAGTTTTCTCTGAACAGTTTGGATTTTGGAGATTTCTTTGGTAGGTTTCCAGTGGATCATAAAACCAGTCCCACCCAATATGCCCTATTTTGTCCACCCAATTCCCTGCCCACTATGATAAAACTCCACCCCTTATTCCCACAACTCCTCTAATTTAACTGTTCGGGAAGATTTAGTCACCCGGAGACAAATCTCCTCTTCTTCGTGGTGACTAATCTCCCCAAACTGTCTTCCCGCCTTCCCGCTGGCTAGAATGAAAATCAACAGCGGGATGGCACTCGGAGCACTTAGTTTTCCAAAGTCGCCCGAAGTTGCCTCATGAGGAAACTTCAGACGACTTCAGAAAACGAAACGTTCCTAGTGCCATACCGCTGGCAATTTAGATTCTAGCCGGCGGGAAGACTTTTCTGGGAGATTAGTCGCCCGAAGAAGAGGCAATTTGTCGCCAGACGACTAAATCTCCCCGAATCTCAGCATATGCCCTGTGCTACGCAATATGTTAGCGCTATATAAATACATGTTAATAATAATACCATTAATTTAATTGTCTTTTATTGAAGGGCAGCTTTATTCTCTATTAAAAACAACCATGCAGAAAATGGGCGATTGATAGAATAGCCCTATTCTGAATCCCCTCATCTTGAATAGCGTGTTGCTTTATAGATGAAACTGTAGCTCTGTGCTTGAATGTATAAAATCTCACATGTTGTTTGTCCCTAGATGGCCAAGGACTGCGCACCTCAGGGACAATGACACTTAAGGTAAGAAATACTCATATATTGGACTTCATATTCTTAGTTATGTGTCACTCAGCAAATAAATATTGTGTCGTGAAAAGGTAAATAAATACAGGTACAGGAATCCGATATTCGGAAACCAGGTATCCAGAACGCACCCAATTATGGAAAGCCTGTCTCTCATGGATTCCAATTTAAAAAAAAAATCCCTTTTCTCTATTATAAAAAAAAAACACAGCTTGTACTTGATAATTAATCCTTATTGGAAGCAAAACCAGCGTATTGGGTTTGTTTAATGTTTACATGATTCTAGTAGACTTAAGGTATAAAAATACAAATTACAGAAACATCCATTATCTAGAAACCCTCAGATCAAGAGCATTCGGGAAAACAGGTCCCATACCTATATCAGAACCGATAAATGCAAACGGGGCTAAAAACTGCATATTACATCTAAGGGTAGAACTACATGGATAATTTCCATGTGTTTTTGGCGGATGCGACGTGCTGCGGCAAAATGCAGGCGATAAGTCGGATGCAACGGAAAACAAGGTAAGCAACAGCAACGTCGGATGGTGTCGCAGGATTCATCTGACGTGACAGACTGTTGGATGCAGATGCTGCATGTTGCGTCTGCATTCGACAGTCGTGTTGGATGAACACTGCGACACCGTCCTACATTTGTATTTCTTATTTTGTCTTCCGTCGCATCCGACATGACACCGGCGCAGCGTCAGACTTGCTGAGCCACACCCACTGCTCCGGATCTCCTGGGCATGAAAAGGAAAACAATTTGCAGAGCAACGCAGCGCTGTGCGGCACCGTGCGTGCATGAGCGTCATATGGCTCAGTGCAAGCATGCGCGTCTACTTGTGCGCATGTGCGGCGGCACGGTGAGTAAGAAGGCCAGGCGGTCCTGGTGGGCCCTGAGCCCCCCAGTCCGACCCTGCACCGGGGTTTTGCCGCAGCGCGTTGCATCTGCCAAAACCACTTGGAAATCGTCCATGTAGTTCTACCCTAATAGCCATCTTCCCTTTGTGGCAAACTGTGTTCTGAATTATAAGAAAAGCAAAAGCCTTACTTTCTGGCATAAACTGAATAACAGTTGTGGGTAATTGTACCTCATACAGTCCCAGTAGAGAGTCAATTACCCAATTTACCGCCTCACAATCTATTAATGTGTCAAATAGAAAATAGCAGAAATTGCACTGGTTGCTATAGGTAACTGCACATGTGTTTAGTACGTCGTCATTTACTAACATCACGCACTGCTTCGTGCTGCACAATTTTTCCCAACACATTTACATATTTGCATGCTTCAATGCAACTGGATTCTCTGATTATTTGCATCTTTTATAAATAGTTATTTGCATGTGTATTGTATTGCCTATAGGGATTTTGTCCAGTCATCATCAATTAACACCTGCCCCTTGTTAAAGAAATTTGGTGATTTTTTTAAAGGGGAACTCCGGCTTCCAAACCAAAATTTGATAAAGAGGCCCACATAGCACAGAAACCCCTAATATACTCATCACAGTTACGTGTTTCTTCAAAAAGTAGGAATAAATGGCATTTTCTATGCTGAAATCCAGCTGTTTAACAATTCGTCTCTTTCTTGCATCATTTGAAATCCTGGCAAGGAAGGAAGGACTAAACACTGATGTTACAAATTGTAAGAACTTCTCCACAGTTTACAGACAGCATGCAGGAACTACATAACCCACAATGCATTGCACTGTGATATTCCATTCCTTATTGAAATCACATGTGCAGGGAATTGTGGGGTTTGCAGGATGCAGGCTGAGAACAGCTGGTTGTTGATACAAAGTAACAGTAACAGTAGTCAGACAGCTCAGCAAAGTAGTCAGACAGATCAGCAGGGGGCTAGGCTTAGGGAATTGTTCCAAATCATTACAAATCATGAAAAGTCTGCATATTTTTTAATTGATGTATATTGCAAAGTTGCTTGAAATTATGTTTACTTTTAAAAAAAACTGGAGGTCCCCTTTAAGTCGATCACATAATACATGTGTGTGTGGGGGGAGTACATAAAGTATGTTTATCTGAATGAAAAAGTCATTATTAGAGTGTTAAAGCAATAGATGCAAAATATGCTTCTCACTTAAAGGGGTTGTTCCCCTTTAAATTAACTTTTAGCATCATGTAGAGGCTGATATTCTGACACAATTTGCAGTTGATTTTCATTTTTTTATATGTGGTTTCTTTTGTGGAGCTATTTAACTTTTTATTCAGCAGCTCTCTCCAGATTGCAATTTCAGCAATCTGGTTGCTAGAGTCCACATTACCATAGCAACCATGCATTGATATGAATAATAGACTGGAATATGAATAGCAGAGGGCCTACATAAATAAATGTGTAGCCTTACAGAACATTTGTTTTAAGATGGGGTCAGTGACCCCCATTTAAAACATCAAAAAGAAGACAAATAATTCAGAAATTATTTTTAAAAAAAACGACGGCCTGGTGAAAAGTTGCTTAGAATTAGCCGTTCTATAACATACTAAAAGTTAATGTAAAGGTGAACCACCCCTTTAAAGTGGAGAGCAAAAAAAAAAACCACTGAAAATAAAGGTAGCAAGATAGAGCAGAGGACTCTTCACTTTTTCATGAGTTTAGAATACCAGAAATGCCTGTTTTTAACTTTTACCTATCTGGTTAAAACCCCGTTGGGCCCTGGCGCTTCTTGGGCCCCGCTGACCCAGACTTGCAGTCGCATACGGCCAGCGTTGCCCCCTGATTACACCCTCGGCCCTAACTGCAGTCGCAACTGCCACACAGGTACAAGCAGGTTTGTGGTTGGTGTCCTCCCGGCACTCCCCAGGCCCCCTGCCTGGCTCCACAAATGAGCCGTGCACGCTCAGAAGACGTTATGCATATGCATGCGCAGAAGAAGCACTGCATCGTTAATGGTCTTTTCTAAGAGAGCAGGTCTGGGCCAGGTAAGGGGCTAGAAGTGAGGGTGCAGGGGCCCTGTGGTGGAAGCCTCAGGTCTCCAGTCCGACACTGATCCCTGAAGATGGCTGCATTTCTCACCCTAGGCTTATACTCGAGTCAATAAGTTTTCCCAGTTTTTGCAGGTAAAATTAGGTACCTTGGCTTATACTCGGGTCGGCTTATAATACGATTTGTAGCAAACATGCTATTCCACAGTCGACTCCCTCTCACCGATTTCTATATACAGACATACTCTGCTGTGGCAAACACATATGCTGCAACACTGTGCTGAATTTATATATAAAATACACAAAAGCCATGAATATCTTGTAAATTATATCCTTATAAACGGTGAGTAGTGATGTCATCAGTTATAAACGGTGAGTAGTGATGTCATTTTTGTCACATGACTCACTAAAACGTGTATGTATTATATTGAATAAAGTACCCCCTGTTGCAAAATATGAGGATATTAGAAGTTACCTCGGAGTTCCATGACCTGTATAAAAAATATGGTCATGAAACTCCTCAGTAACTTATAATATCCTTATATCTTACAAGAGGGGGTATTTTATTCAATATATAAACATAGAGGAATCAACTTGTCTCTGTATTAGCTCACAGTCTCTCCATGGAATATAGCAGCAATATATTATATAGGTACAGCCGCACTAAGAGGACCATCGCACTGGTGAAACAGTTTGCTGTATATAATGATGACAGACTGGCCCTCTTCATATGCTGCAGGCATGGGAAATTGATCTGAATTGTGCGGAATTTATGAACGGCTCAAGCTTGCTCCTGATGGCGTCACCTTAATGTCCAATGGTGCCAAAAAATAATAAAAGTTCTGCTGCTGAGGGTGTGTCGCTCCACATTTCTGGAGCTCATCAGGGTTCATATATGCACCATCTGTTTCTAGATAGTTCCCCTTTAATGCCTAAATATCTGTGTCTTATCTCTATCAGTTGGACTGTAGCTATTTTTCACCCCTAAGCTCCGCTACCTGACAGCAGCCCAGTAGCTCATTTTCCTTTTCTTGTCCTTGAGCCTCAAAAGTGACCCCTCTCTTCTTCTTCTTCTAAATTTCCTTTTTACTTTTCAATCCTTATAATAGATTGTATTATTTATTCCTTCGAATATTAGAGAGTGAAATGAAGAGCACCACCTTTCATTTTCTATCTCTAACCAATGTTAATTGCATTACTGATACTTATCAATAGACATTGATGATTGTATTATTATAATGTGTGCTTTCCCTCTTGTCACACATAGCAGGCCATGCCTTGTAGCGTCTCAGAGAGGAGAACCTTCCTACAACCGCTGGAACATCAGCTGCAAGAACTGACACAACAAAGTGCGGTGTTCCTATATGCAATGCAGGTGTGATGATATTGCACAGAGAGAATATGAATGGGCAGCTGTTTATGTATGGATCTGTCACATAACCCGCATCCCTGGAACATTACTGAACTTAGAACTTGTCCATCCTTGTTGAACATAACGTTATATCATGAATTGTGTGCTGTGCATGAAGAAAATTCTACTGTCGCCCCACTGAATATCCCAGCATGGTTGTCAAAAACGGCAATTCCTGAGTTTTCGTTTTTTTTTTTAACTCTTAGTCTTTTGTTGTAGCGTTTTAACGTGATGTAACTGGGAGAATGTCCCAAATCATATTGATGATTCCTGTTTTATATAATTTAACGATAAAGAGACGAGCCAGGTCCTCTACCAAAGGGCTCTTACACATGGGCGGTTTTTCCTGCGCTCCCCTGCGTTGTGCTTTCTTCCATTCAGCCGCAGGGGAGCGCAGGAGTAGACGCACTCAATCATTGTGAAGGGGGCTGTAATCATATAGACACATGAATGCACCGAACGCAGGTGAAATGCAACATTCTGCGTCCCACCTGCGTTTGGCGCTTACATGCGTCTTTGATTGAGTGCGTCTACTCCTGCGATCCACTGTGGCTGAACGGAAGAAAGCAAGTGCAGGAAAAACCGCCCGTGTGTAAGAGCCCTAAAAGACACAGCTACCCCTGTCATCCACGTTCAATCCTTCCTGGGCTTTAGTAAATGAAACACAAAGAAATGTCACTCGGAGTGCTTCATTTTCCGAACCCGAAGTTTCAGTGTGAGGCAACTTTTGGAAAACGAAGTGCTAGAGTGCCATCCTGGCTGCGATTTAGTCGGCAGGAAGGCAGTCCAGAAAGATTAGTCGCTCCAGGGGCGTAACTACCGGGGGAGCAGGGGGTGCAAATGGGCCAGGGCAGACGAGGGTGGAGGCGAGCCCGTCTGCACGGCCCGCACCAGGGCCTGCCCCCACCAAGTTACGTTACTGGAAAGCTCTGAATTACGGGAAGGCCGTCTCCCATAGACTCCCATTTTAATGAAATAATTACAATTTATAAAAATGATTTCCTTTTTCTCTGTAATAATAAAACAGTACCTTGTACTCGATCCAGACTAAGGGGGTTATTTATCGAGGTCCGGACTTATCTCAATATTGCTACAAACTCCGATCTAAGCCGCTCTGGTTTTTAACGCTTATTTATTACATTTTCCGGAAAGTTTGATTTGCGGTAAAAACTCTGATTTTCACAAGTTTTCACCCGAAACCTCTGAAAACTTCGGGGTTCTGCACAAGACCCAGAGCACGTCAATAAAATCATTAGGACTGTTTGGTACATTGGGAGTTTTCCAGCCTCAGAGGTTTAATAAATTCCGAAAAATTCGTAATTTTATTATTATTCTTCATGATTTTTGCTTAGTAAATAACCCCCTAAGATATAATTAATCCTTATTGGAAGCAAAACCGGTCTATTGGGTTTATTTAAAGCTTAAATGACTTAAGGTATGAAGATTCAAATTACAGAAAGTTTCATTATCCGGAAAACACCAGTTCCCAAGCATTCTGGATAACAGAACTTTTTCTTCGAAAGAAAAGGCCCCCTATGCTATGTTTTGACCCCTGACTTTGACCCCTTTGTGGGTCACCAGCAACAACCCCCCCCAGACAAAGTTGCAGGCGACTACAGAGGAAGCAGACGCCCACCAGACACCCTGGACCCACCCCCTGCAGCCACAGGGTCTGCTGCCTTGGTAGTTATGCAACTGCATACTTATTGTTACGCCACTAGTTACTATAATTATGATTAGTGCACCTGTGGAACTAAGGAGCTGCCACCACCCTAAATGTGTTGGTAATTCCAGGGTTCCCATTGAGGGTGTGTTAACAGGTACAGCAGACTTTCTTTTAAAAAAAATCACATGCTTATGCTGTTTTAACGTTGCATGCTGCAACTGCCGCAATCCCCACTCTGAAAATGTGCAACATCAACCTGATTTGTTAACACACACAACTGCATTTGTATTGATGCATCGGGTGCAACTGTGGCGGGAGCACCTTCTAATATGGCTGCAATTCTGGGGTAAATGTTGCATTTAGAGAAAAAAAACGACATATTGGACATTGTGTTTTGAAAATGCACTTTGCACGCTGCACTGCGCTTGTTTATGACCTGAAGAAGTTAAATAGAAAAGTTCAGCCCTATCCTAGAACTCTGCACTAAAACCTGCAAGTATTGCTTGTATCTCATTGGAAAAAAAGTCCTACTAGAATGTGGGGAACATAAACTGAATTCCTAGGCCATTCCGGTGCTTAGAATCCATTGTACACCGGGTACCAATGCTCTGGAATCTTACTTAAAGGGGTAATTGGTTTTCATTTTTTATTATTTGTGGCTATTTAGCTTTTTATTCAGCAGCTCTCCAGTTTGACATTTCAGCAATCTGGTTGCTAGGCTCCAAATTACCCTAGCAACCACACATGCATTCATTTGAATAAGAGACTGGAATAGGAAAGGCCTGAATAAAAAGAGGAGCAATAAAAAGTATCAATAGCAAAACATGTATAGCTTTCCAGAGCATTTGTTTAGAGGGGGTCAGTGACCCCCACTAGAAAGAGTCTGAAGAAACCGTCAAATAATTAAAAAAATAAATAAATAAATTGAAAATAATTGCTTAGAATTAGCCATGCTATAACCTAATAAAAGTTAACGTAAAGGGGAACCACTCATTTAAGAGGTTTGCAATTACCCAGAATAAATATCATATGACCCTTCTAGCCCATCATTGGCTGTGAGACTTGGAACATATTTTTATCATAAAAAGCACCACTACTACCGTCATATTAATGCCACAATTGTTCCATACAAATCTGGTGTTTAATGAGCTGCCCTTTCTGTCTTGGCTTGGCTTCCTGGAGACTAAACTTTCGTTTCACACAAACACTATCCAGGGGCGATTCTTGCTATAACGCCGCCTGAGGCGGCCTTCTTTCGCTGCCCCCTTCCCTCCCCACGGCACTAACCTTTATAGCGCCGGAGAGGGCAGGGGCTGTCCGCGACGCTTGGTGCAGAGAGCGCAATAGCGCTCTCTGCACTAGAAGAGCCGAATTTCTGTTTTGAAAACCGGAAATTCGGCTCTTAGTTACCAGGAGCGCCATTTTTGCCGCCCCTGGCAACCAGGGGGGCGCTGCCGCCTGAGGCGAGTGTCTCAACTCGCCTCATTGGTGGAGCGCCCCTGACACTATCTTCCATTCTTTTCAAGCACACAAAGCTTGGCGTTATTGCTTTCTGGGGTAAAATTCAAGAAGCTGATAAACATGTGACATCACATAAATCCACTTGATCCTTCGGACGGATTATCGTAAAGACGGAGAATATTCCATTGAGGCACGGTGCCATCATGTGTCTTCACTTGATACGCATTTAAAAACCTGTAGTACAGGTATGGGATCGGTTATCCGGAAACCTGTTATCCAGAAAGTTCCGATTTACGGAAAGGCCATCTCCCATAGACTCCATTTTATCCAAATAATCCAAATTTTTCAAAATTAATAGCTTGTACTTGATCCCAACTAAGATATAATTAATCCTTATTGGAAGCAAAACCAGCCTATTGGGTGTATTTAATGTTTACATGATTTTCTAGTAGACTTAAGGAATGAAGACCCAAATTACGGAAAGATCCATTATCCTGAAAATCCCAGGTCCCCGAGCATTCTGGATAACAGGTCCCATACCTGTACAGAGATACATATTTAGTAGTGGTTCACCTTTAACTAAACTTTTAGTATGTTATAGAACATCTACAGACTGGCTAATTTTAAGCAAAGTTTTCATTGGTCTTGCTTGTGTCCATTTTATAGTTTCGAAATACTTGCCTTCTTCTTCTGACTCTTTCCAGATTTCATTGACCCCATCGAAAAACAAATGCTTTGTAAGGCTTCAAAGTTATGTACTTGTTTCTTTTTATTACATTTTTACAGTGCCAATGAACCCTGTAAGCTTTATATTTGCATAAGTAACTGATATTCAAGGTCTCATTGCTCACTGTTTGGGGTACTATATTAAGGTACAATACCCAGGAATGGAGCAAAAGAGTAGTGATTGGCGAATCCGTCCTGTTTTGCTTTCGCGAAAAATTCGCAAACAGCAAAAAAAAAGCATTGAATTCAATGGACGTCAAAATCATTTAACGCATGACAATTATGACGCATGCAACTCTTTTGTCCAAATACATTAAAGTCAATGGGCGTCCGAATAATTTCAAGGCACGACAATGCTGACTGCGACAGATTTTTTTTGCTGCAGCGAATTTTTCCACTGCGAATTTTCACAGCAGTTTCGTGAAAACATTTGCAGGCGGTGAAGTGCGGAAATTCTCCGCAAATCCATGCCTGGCAAATAAATTCGCCCATCGCTACACTGCAATAGTGACTGAACCCTGCAGTGTTTCACCGTTATTATTAACATGTATTTATATAGCGCCAACATATTGCGTAGCACTGTAAAGTAAATGTGATTATACAACTACATCACACGAATTACATATATAGAATATATGGAGTAACAAACGTCACAATCAATACAGGTACAAAAAGGTAAGGAAGGCCCTATGCATAGGCATACAGTCTAAGGGGGAGGGAGTAATACACAAGGTGTGGGAGTGGGCAAGATCGAAGTAATTGGGTGAGAAATGTGGTACTGTATGTGGTGTTGCGTTTGGTAGTTAAGCAGAGTGAGGGTAGGCTTCTCGAAAGAAGTGCGTTTTCAGAGATTTTTTGAAAGCAGAAAGGTTGGGAGAAAGTCGGACAGACCGTGGGAGAGAGTTCCAGAGGAGGGGTGCAGCCCTTGCAAAGTCTTGAATGCGAGCATGTGAGGAGGTAATGAGAGAAGAGTTGAGTAGGAGGTCAGTAGAGGAGCGTAGTAAGCGAGTGGGTGAGTATATAGAGATGAGTTCAGAGATGTAGGGTGGAGCAGAGTCGTGAAGTGCTTTGAAAGTCAGTGTCATTAATTTGAATTTGATTCTGAAAGGTAACGGAAGCCAGTGCAGGGATTGACAGAATGGCGAGGCAGAGGAGGAGCGGTTGCTGAGGTGTATGAGCCTAGCAGCAGTGTTCATTATGGACTGCAGAGGTGACAGTCTCTGGAGGGGGAGGCCAATTAAAAGAGAGTTACAGTAGTCTAGACGCGATATGATGAGAGAGTGAATAAGAATTTTGGCGGCGTCTTGGGTGATAAATGATCGTATTTTGGATATGTTCTTTAGGTGGAAGTGACATGATTTGATAAGTGACTGGATATGAGGAGTGAAGGACAGGGCAGAATCTAGGATAACCCCAAGGCACCGGGCCTGGGGAGAGGGGGTGATAGTGGAATTGTTAACTATGATGGATACTTCGGGGATGCTACTGGTGTTATTTGGAGGAAACAGAACCATTTCAGTTTTGGAGAGGTTTAATTTAAGGTAGCGTTGCGACATCCAGGTAGAGATAGCGGACAGGCATGAGGAGACGCGAGTTAGGAGTTCTGGGTTGAGATCAGGAGATGAGAGATAGATCTGAGTATCGTCAGCATAGAGGTGGTAGTGGAAACCGTACGAATTTATTAATTTGCCAAGGGAGGAAGTGTAGAGGGAGAATAGTAATGGTCCTAGGACAGAGCCTTGAGGAACTCCAACAGAAAGAGGTAGGGGAGAAGATGATACTCCATTGTAGGAGACACTGAAGGAACGATTGGTGATGTAAGAAGAGAACCAGGACAGGGCTGTGTCACGAAGGCCAAGCGACTGGAGGGACTGGAGGAGGAGAGGGTGATCTACAGTGTCAAATGCGGCTGAGAGATCAAGCAGTATTAGTAGTGAGAAATGATTGTTGGCTTTAGCGGTTAAAAGGTCATTAGTTAGTCGAGTCAGGGCAGTTTCCGTGGAGTGTTGTGGCTTAAAACCAGATTGTAGGGGGTCTAGCAGGTTATTGTCAGAGAGGAATGAGGTAAGTCGGTTGTAGACTAGGCGCTCAAGTAGTTTAGAGATGAAAGGTAGCAGAGAGATAGGTCGGAGGTTGTCAAGATTGGAGGGATCAAGAGAGGGTTTTTTCAGAATGGGGGTGACAAGAGCATGTTTTGCACCCTTTGTTACAAACCCACAAGGCAGACTGGGGACAGTTGGGTTTGTGCTGGCTTGAAGCTCATGAATCTCAAAGGGGGTCATTTATCATCACTGGGCAAATTTGCCCATGGGCAGTAACCCATGGCAACGTATCAAATTGTTGCTTTCATTGTTCTACTTGCAGCTGGATTTAAAAAGCTTATCACTGATTGGTTGCTATAGGTAATGTTGATAAATGAGCCTCAAAGTGTTCCAGTCTCTCTTGTAATATTACTGCTATTCTGTTCTACTGGGCAGCACAGGTGGCACTTAGCACTGAGATCTGTTTTATTGTCCTCCCCAAACAGCAGCTGTAGAATTGCACTTAGAGGATAAATTCTCCCGGGCGGTGGAACGAGGGGGTGATGCTCAATCAAACAATGAGAGCAATGTATCAGCTTACAGCCCTAACTAGTGCCACAGTCTGTGCAAGGGGAAATAACCAGTGATTGTAGGAGATTTGCTCTTGCTAATGACACGATACGAAGCGAATGACTGAGATATGATTTCTAGTTTTTCTTTTGTACAGTTAGTTAGAGGTAAAATGTAAGAAAACCTATAAATGAGACAAATACAATGATCCAATGTACAGTATTCTTGCCTCTCACTGCCTACCCATACAGAATTTAACTGATGAACAAGGTGAATTTCACATCAATGTGAATGAGAAATATAGGTTCAGGCTCTTTGCTTATCTATATAGGGAAGTGATGGATAAAGAATGGCAAAATATATCATCATTTGGTTTCTACATAAACAACTCCCTTGTAACTAAGAGAGATTATTTTTAGAAAGCTAATGAGCTCCAGATAAACAAACCCCCTTCCCTTGCCCCAGCATCAGCCTGTATAAAGGTGGCCATAGATGTGCAGATTTACCTGCAATATCGGACCAACAAACGGACGTCCCCATCTGTCACTAACCTTCCGTTTAAATAAAGTATTAAAAGAACAAATCAGCGTCCGACAGCAATCGTACGAAAGTTTATGTTCGACAAAAGCTGGTGACAGTCTCCCACTGAAAATCTTCAGATCGGCAAAACATGCAGAGAAATTATCAGCAGCCGACAGAAATTTTCTAACTTGTCCAATCGACTGAACGACCGATCGGCATGGCACGAAAAATGTCAGGACGTTCCACACATGGTCCGAAAATCGTACAAATTGGAGATTCGTATGATTATATCTGTACGTCTATTGGCAGCTTAAGGCTTTCAGGTACGTAGGAGCGATTTATTTAACTATGTTCTCCACAGTTGGTCGCTGGGGTGGGGTCATTGTCAGGTTGTAAAAGATGTTTTATAGGTGAAATAATGGCTATAAAACAGGTAAGTGGAAGAAAACAGTCCACTCTGTGGGGAAGCAGTTAATGCTTTTGGCAGTTCAAGTGTTTAGAATAATTTCTTTTATGATTATTGTAGCATGCCACATAGAGAGATTCCAGTTAGAGGGGGTTAACCTTGTTCCTAATAAACAGAAGAAATATGATGTGTTATCATCAGGAGGCCGAGTTGAGCAGGAAGGCAAATTTCTCAGAGATGTTCCACCCGCTGCCATGTGCATAGCTGGAAATAAAAGGCAGTCATTATGGAATCAGCTATTGTTCTTATGAGACAGCGAGCCACTGGGCTTTTGGATAAGTGCTAAAATACACACTGCTAGATTGACTGTGAGGGACATGCCTTGTGGCTAAAACAGTTCAGGATTGTTTTGAGTAGCTGGTGGCTTTTCAGAGATGGAATGAACAATATACACAGTGACTGGAAGCTTGGCCTTTGCTGGATGGAGAGAACAACAAAGAGTCGATTTACGCTGTCGCCATGAACGAACGATGTAGTTTCCAGATAAAGTTGTTGTACCATGTTAGCCAGTCACTGGGCAAAAAAAGAATAATTCATACCAGCTTTTTGTTAATTTTGTTTTCACTGTAGAAAAAGGCTGGACTCAGAACTGAGCTAAAAAAGAACAACAAATTAAGGGACAGGTTAGATATGTAATGGTCCGTGTGGGAAATGGGGACTAATGTTACGGGGCAGAATTTTGTTATAATGAATATTTCTAGGTGAACTTTTCTCAGAACAGGGGCTGCTGCTCCGTCTCTTCCATCTGCTTTTTGTCACTTCTGATCATGCAATATGGCGGTTTAATGTGTCTTCTGGCTGTAATCAGTGAGCTGGAAAGTCTCAGCAGGTATTTCTCTCTGAAGCTTGATATACTGTTATAGAATAATAAACAAATATATAAACTAGAAGATATTGAAACTATAATACATATAAACTGCAGAGAGCAAGATTACAATATATAGTATAGTATATAGTAGGGATGCACCGAATCCAGGATTCGGTTCGGGATTCGGTTAGGATGCGGCCTTTTTAAGCAGGATTCAGGTTCGGCCGAATCCTTCTGCCTGGCCAAACCGAATCCTAATTTGCATATGTAAATTAGGGGGGAGGGAAATCACGTGGCTTTTTGTCACAAAAGGAAGTAAAGAATGTTTTCCCCTTCCCACCCCTAATTTGCATATGCAGATGCAACTTAGGGCTTGGATTTGGTTCGGTATTCGGCCAAATCTTTCGCATAGGATTCGGGGGTTCGGCCGAATCCAAAAAAGTGGATTCGGTGCATCCCTAGTATATAGAAAGGCCTTGGATAGGGCCGAAACGTCAGATTGAAGTTCTGTTAATAAATGATTAATTTATCCTGAGAATGCGGATTCTTTGTGAAGTATGACATAAATATTGATGTTTCTGCACCCAGGCATACAAATTGATTTTGTCAAGAGATTTGTCGAGAGTGCTGGTAGCCCTTTGGATTGTATATATATATATATATAAACAAGCATTTAGCAGCACTCGCTCAATATCAGCTTAATAAGTGATTGTTGGTGCAAAGCCTCAAAGGGGAAGTTCCGTTTCCTTCCCACACAAAATATACAACGTATCCAGACAAGAAGGAGGCAGCACTCGCTTTTGAAAAATCAGTGAAAAGTGTGTATCAAAAATTTACAAAAGTTTACAAATAAGCGTCATATACGACCTGTTGATACAAAAATTGCATCTGCAACGTTTCGGGCCAGCATGGTGTCCTTTCTCAAGCTGAACAGGTAATCATAAAGCACATGTGTCTGCCAAACATTTAACATTCTAGAACAGGAAATGACATTGTGGTTACTAAGGAGCAGATACAGCAGCAACATTAACCCCAAGCCTGCCTTTCTTAGTTTGGGTCACGTCTATTGCACAAACATATCAGAGACAGTTAATTATTTACAAAAAAAAGATATAGGCCATAGTCCCTATTCAATCCATTAGGTGCTCATGTATTCAACTTATGGATCCACCATACCTCTCTTTGCTTCACTTTTAGCTCTCGATTACCTCCATATTTGAATGGTGGAATCCCTTCCAATACAATAAATTTCAATTGGTCTGCATTGTGACCCATATCTATAAAAGGTTTAGAAACCGGCAATCTATCATTTCCCAAATCGATGGAGGATTTGTGTTGGGAGATTGTGATTTGACCATCTGAGTCGTCTCTCCTATATATACATAGCCACATGGGCAAACGAATGCATATATCACATATTTGGATGTGCACGTATAATGCCCACGTAATTGAACTGTAAATCCAGTACCAGGGTGTACAAATTATCTACCTATAATCACATTTGAGCATTGTGCACATCCAATACAGCGAAACATTACTGGGGACCACGACCCAAAGAATGTATCAGCCTGTGATTGTTTTGGCTTAATGTTGACAGAGGTTACCATACTGCCAATTGTTTTCCCTCTACAATAAGACATCACTGGTGGTGCTATAAATGATATATATATATATATATATATATTATTAATTAGAAAAACAAACCGCACCAACCAGGACTTAGTATAAGTCATGGTTGGTGCGGTTTGTTTTTCTAATTAATAATATCATTATTGTTTTGAAACCAGCACGCAGGCATGGGACCC
Organism: Xenopus petersii; assembly: GCA_038501925.1. Classification (NCBI taxonomy): domain Eukaryota; kingdom Metazoa; phylum Chordata; class Amphibia; order Anura; family Pipidae; genus Xenopus; species Xenopus petersii. The sequence goes on along the minus strand of CM076676.1, from coordinate 30,230,596 downwards.
TTTTACCGTGTGCACCAGCCACACACTGCCTGATATATATATATATATATATATATATATATATATACACACACACCCATATACACATATAAGGGAAGGTTCTCTGTAGTTTAAAAATAGCAACATTAAAATAGATTAAAATAGAGATTGACCTGTTTTGCCAATATTTGTTGAAATTATTTATTATTTTTTGCCTCATGGGGCCCCTATATCTCCTGGGCCCCCCTGCAGCTGCAGGGTCTGCTTCTTCTGTAGTTACGGCCCTGGTAGTGACATTAAATGGTACCTGCTGATTGGTTTCTATAGATTACTCCACCTGGGCAAATTGACCAATTGTTAAGTATCATAGCAATAACACTGTGTGTAATCACTTTGAGAAACCTGGGTTGAGGAGACCCAGTCAAATTACAGTTCCAAGCATCAAATAGAAGATATTTCTCATTGATAGAGGAAACAGAGATGCACAATACACATACAGAACATCACCCAAATTCTGTGGGCAGAAATCCAGCTCGGAAAGTGAGGGTTAGTGAAATATTCCCATTGCTGAGGGATTATAATACTTACAGGTCTTAATTCTCTTTGCTACAAAGTCTGGGGACCTTACAAGCTCTGGGAACCATTTTGTCTGGGATCTAAAAAAGAAGAGAACAGAAGTCCTGATGGAAAAGCGTACCAAAAATTTGATCACATTAGAAGATATATATATTTATATATATGGAACAGACCTACAGTAGGGGTCTGTATTCACACAGTGCCCAGTAGTACAAGTCAGATGAATCAAAAAATAAAATAGAAACCTGTAGATGAGTTGGAGTCAGTTGCTGCTCCAGAAAGCTGTGTTGTTTGGCTGGACAAAAGTGCAAGGGTGTGGGTAAGAAGGTAGTGTAATGGGGATGGGAGTTCCTGAAAAAATTAGATGCAAATAGTGGTCAGTTGTAGGCGGTAACCCATGTTTTGGGGCATCATGGGGAATGCATTAGGCCCCTTTTAGAGGAAATTATGGTATTGGTAGTTCTGAGCTGTAGTTCCATGGGTGTCATGGAAACAGGACAGACCGGATCAGGACAGGCAGATAACAGAATCGTCAGGCAGGCAAGGGGTCAAAACCAGGTAATCAGACAACAGGATCAGGCAGGCTCAGCAGTCAATAAACAGGCAGGATCAGGATACAGAGGTCAGAATAGTCAGGAACAGGCTGGGTCAAACATGGAAAGAACAGTCAGGATAGTAATTCAGAAACAGGTAGCACAAGGCTCAGGAAACCACAGGATATGATCCTATAACGGGCACTGGCTACAGATCTGAATGGGCCTTAAATAGGGTCCCAATTCGCGCCAAAACGTGCACAAATTCGCGCCTGTGCCTTTAATAGAGACGCACAGGCACGTTGCGTGCCCAAGGAAACCCAAAATGGCGCCGGCAAGGAGAGGACAGGAGCGGCGCAGCGGGCGTCCACGCCAAGGATGGGCCGCGATGCCCACTAAACCACCAGGGTAGCTTCTTACAATGGGGTGCGGAATGGGAACTCTTAGAATGTGGGGTTAAGCGGTCAGTGAGGGGTAAACAGGAAGGATCCCATGAAGAGAAGGGATAGGTCTGAGGTTGAACTTTAGGAAGAAGTCTCTGTACGGAGGTCTGTAGGAGGATCAGAAGGATGTTGTCTGCCTTCAGCAGAGTATTCTTTTATTGAAAAGTACTTATGTTAATGATGTATGTTTATTAATAAATCAAGCTGCAGCCTTTTCACCTAATTTTATGTTCAAGTCAAGTCAAGAGTGAGCTTATTGTCATTTCATCCATATACATTTGTACAGTACACAGTGAAACTAAACAACGTTCCTCTAGGACCATGGTGCTACACACAACACAACATAGATGTACCGGACAACAGACAAAAAGTGCAAGTGCAAAAATCTGCAACTCCTGCAAAACAGGTCAGCACAGTGCAGGGACAGGACATGACAGTAACATAGTAAGTAAGGTTGAAAAAAGACACACGTCCATCAAGTTCAACCTTTTAGTTTAGTTTTTTTTTTTAGTCTGCCTAACTGCTAGTTGATCCAGAGGAAGGCAAAAAAAAACCCATATGAAGCCTCTCCAATTTGCCTCAGAGGGGGGAAAAATTCCTTCCTGACTCCATAATGGCAGTCGGACCAGTCCCTGGATCAACTTGTACTATGAGCTATCTTCCATAACCCTGTATTCCCTCACTTGCTAAAAAGCCATCCAACCCCTTCTTAAAGCTATCTAATGTATCAGCCTGTACAACTGATTCAGGGAGAGAATTCCACATCTTCACAGCTCTCACTGTAAAAAAAACCTTTCCGAATATTTAGGCAGAACCTCCTTTCTTCTAATTGGAATGGGTGACCTTGTGTCAGCTGGAAAGACCTTCTGGTAAATAAAGCATTAGAGAGATTATTATATGATCCCCTTATATATTAATACATAGTTATCACATCACCCCTTAATCGCCTCTTCTCCAGAGTGAACATCCCCAACTTGGCCAGTCTTTCCTCATAGCTAAGATTTTCAATACCTTTTACCAGCTTAGTTGCCCTTCTCTGTACCCTCTTTAATACAATAATGTCCTGTTTGAGTGATGGAGACCAAAACTGTATGGCATAGTGTAGATGGGGCCTTACAAGTGCTCTATACAGTGGAAGAATGACCCCTCCTCCCTTGACTCTATGCCCCTTTTAATACAGCTCAAGACCTTATTTGCCCTCGATGCTGCTGACTGGCATTGCTTGCTACAGCCAAGTTTATCATCTACAAGGACTCCAAGGTCCTTTTCCATAATGGATTTGCCTAGTGCAGTCCCATTAAGGGTATAAGTGGCTTGGATATTTTTACATCCCAGATGCATCACTTTACATTTATCAACACTGAATCTCATTTGCCACTTAGCTGCCCAGATTGCCAGTTTGTCAAGATCATGTTGCAAGGATGCCACAACCAGGATGGAATTAATTGGGCTGGATAATTTTGTGTCATCTGCAAACACTGATACATTACTTACACCACCCTCCCCTCAATCATTAATGAACAATTTAAATAAAAGGGGACCGAATACTAAGCCCTGAGGGACCCCACTAAGAACCTTACTCCAAGTAGAGAATGTACCATTAACAACCACCCTCTGTACCCGATCCTGTAGCCAATTTCCTATCCATGTGCAAACGACTTCATTAAGCCCAACAGACCTTAGTTTAGAAAGCAGTCGTTTGTGGGGCAAAATCCAAATAGATCACATCTACTGCCCCCCACTGTCCAGCATCTTACTTACCTCATCATAAAAAGCAAATTTGTCTGACATGACCTATCCTTCATAAAGCCATGCTGATTGCTGCTCAAAATGCCATTGACTAGGACAATCCATCTCCAATCCATAGGCACCATACCAGATGACAGTGAATCTGAGAAAATCAGAAATAGGGGCCGGTCTAAAACTGAACTAAGCTATCTTAGAACCCGGGGGTGTATGCCATCAGGCCCTGGAGCCTTGTTTACATAAATTTTTATTAAAGATTTATGAATCATATCCTGAGTCAGCCACTGACTAGATTGAGCTGAGCCATTATTGCAGCTATAAAGTGAGCCTGGGAACTCCTCTATTGTATACACTGAAGAAAAGAACTGATTTAGCACATTTGCCTTTTCTGTATCTGTTACAACCATACTGGTACCATTATTTAATGGAGCAACACTCTCAACTTGCATCTTTTTACTATTAATATATTTAAAAAACTTTTTACGGTTAGTTTTCACCTCCACCGCAATTAACTCTTCATTTCCTTTCTTTGCTGATTTACAACATTTATTACAGTGTTTATATTCATTAAATGCAGCTTCTGTCCCAACAGATTTGTAGTTTTTAAATGCCTTTCTCTTCTTTCCTATTAACTTCTTTACTTCGGTATTAAGCCACATAGGATGACTCTTAGAGCTTCTACATTTACTCCTTAAGGGAATAAATTGAGAACAGTAATGATTTAATATCATTTTAAATGACAACCATTTCTGTTCTGTGTTTTTAGCTGAAAACTTAATGCCCCGATCAATACTCTGTAGGGCAGCCCTCAAGGCCCTAAATTTAGCTTTTCCAAAATTCATGGTTTTTGTTGCCCCAGTATATATTTGTTTTTTGCACCAGAAATTAAATATCACATTATGGTCACTATTACCCAGGGGTTCAATGACTTGCACATTTGCTATAAGTTCTGGGTCACTAGATCCAAAATAGCATTTTTTCTGGTAGGCTCCTCAACAACCTGTGCCATAAAATTGTCATGCAACAAGTTTATAAACTTGTTCCCATTAACTGATCTAGCAGTACTGTTGCTCCAGTCAAAATCTGGGTAATTAAAATCCCCCATTATGATTACCCAAAACTAGCAGCCTTTTCTATTTGCATCAGGAGTTTTGCCTCCTCCTCGTCACTTACGTTAGGGGGTCTATAGCATACGCCTACAATTCATTTGCTGTACTCTTTAGAACTGGTGAAGTACTCCACCCACAAGACTTCTGCCCCCTCATTTTCTAACATAACCTCCTTTTTTATATAAGCTTTTAAATCCTGCCTAACAACATAGGTGTCTTTTTTGTCCAGATGAGAGAGGGCCAGATGGAGGGTGGTGGCTATTGCATTGTCTCTTGAGCGACTTGGACGGTATGCGAACTGTAGGGGGTCCAGTTCTGGTGGCAGCAGGGTTTTGATATGTTTCTTGACAAGCTTCTCAAAACACTTCATGTTGATGGGGTGAGTGCCACAAGGAGGGTAGTGGTTGAGGCAGGACACTGATGATTTCTTCGGCATGGGGACAATGTTCTTACTGTAAATAACGTGGGAAGATGCAGGTATCATGGAGAGCAGTCTAGTACTTGGTCTAATACTTAGTCATGGTCAGGGTTGGACTGGGCCAGCATGACTTCAGGCAGATACCTAGTGGGCAGCTCACCCCATCCCCAATTACAGTCACAAAGAGGAAGTAATAGGTAAGTGGTGCTTCTGTGGGGAGCACAGTGGCATCAGGTTTGATGAGTGGAGGAGCTTGCAACTGAGTGGGGGAGGGGACCCTAAGGGAGTAGCCAGGTGGGCTCCAGACATCCCATTCCACACTGGTCATTGTGCTTCCAAACACAGTTGCTGGATTTATCCACACCAGACCTATTGAACAGACATACAACTCTAGCTATGGACAATACACAGTTAGACACCGCCCTCTGCTGCAAGGAAATAGATATGGCTTGAAACAACTTTTCCTGAACATGAAAATCAAATTGCTTTGGTTTTTGCAAATGGATATTTTTGTTGTGTATCTAGTGCCTAAATATTGTGGATGTTTTCTTTTTTTAGTTTAACAAGTCGCGATTTTGAGAGAGAGATGAAGAGCAGCAAACGAACATGGAGCACTCGTGGAACTTCATTTATGTGCAAAACTTTAATGGTATTGACGTTTCGGTCCTGCACAGAGGACCTTTATCTTTGTGATGTCTTGATAAAGGTCCTCTGTGCAGGACTGAAACATCAACAAATTTTGCACATAAATGAAGTCCCATGAGTGCTCCATGTTCTTTAGGCTGATATATTCATCCAGTTTGTGTATATTAGGCCCCTTTGTTGTGTGTAATGTTACTTTGAGAAAGGCTAGATTGCTGGCCAAATAGTTAGTGTGTGTGTGTGTGTATACTTATATATGTGAGAGCTGGGGAAGGGCTGAACTTGGACTAGAAATTCTACCAATCTGGGTCTGTCTACTTTGCCGGTAGAATGATTTATGAAAGTGACATGGAGCCAACTTGCCCACCCTTGATCTAAGGCCGGAATTAAATTTTGGAAAGTACAGATTGTTACTGGATAATCAGTGAAAGTAATGTCATTAGTGCAGGTGTGGAACAGCGTGTGCTCTCAGCTCCATCTGCAGCCAGAGGAGGAAATACTTTAATAGCAAACACATCAAACACTCTATAAGAACATCACAACCTTGAAAGCAAATGCAAGCCTTAGTGAATTATTTACATCCATACTTTTCATTTAGCACACTGCATAGTAACTGTAATAAGCCATAGAATGATAAAGAGACACTATGGGGCTTTTAGAGAAGGTAAAAAATACACATTTCAATGTATACAGAGTGTTTGGTTATTAATGATCAGAAAGTGAAGAATGAGTGACGTGTTCAGATTTGATGGGTATTTTTAATGATCTTGAAAGATTTTAAGAGTATTTTTTCTCATTATAAAAGCACAATAACCTTTAGCATTAAAGGGGCGGTTCAACTTTTAGTATGTTATAGAATGGCTAATTCTACGCAACTTTTCAGTTGGTCTTCATTGTTTTTTTTCTTCTTATAGTTTTTTAATTATTTGTATTTTTCTTCTGACTCTTTCCAGCTTTTGAAAATGGGGGTCACGGACCCCATCTAAAAAAAACAAATGCTCCATAAGGCTACAAATGTATTATTATTGCAACTTTTTATTAATCATCTCTATTCAGACCTTTTCCTATTCATATTTCAGTCTCTTATTCAAATCAGTGTATGGTTTCTAGGGTAATTTGGACCCTAGCAACCACATTGCTGAAAAAGCTAAATAACTCTTAGAATATCACTTTAGGGATGGGCGTATTTGACCCGTTTAGTTTTGACAAATATTCTCCGCCAGTGAAATGTCACCGACGCCCATTAAAGCCTATGGGCATCAAAAATGTTTTGACGCACAGCAAAAAATTGTTTTTGGATGCACAACGCCATACAAGTCTATGGGGGCCATTTCCGCGGTGAAAAAATTCGCCCATCCCTACTCTGTATGTATTAAAAGTTAATTGAAAGGTGAACAACCCCAGCTGTGAACAACAGCTTAAGTCTTTATTCTTTGTGGTTTCTTAATTATTTAAAGGAGAAGGCAAAGCAACAATCACTGGGGGGGGGGGAATTTAGACCCCCCTTCCCCCCAGTGATTGCATTGACTTACCTGATACCCCAGGCCAGTGCTCCTATAAGTCGAAAACTGCCCCAAGGCGAACAAAACTGAGCTATCCTCCTCCTGCCTTTTCTTTCTTTGCTTGGATGCAGATGTGCAGTACAGGTATGGGATCCATTATCCGGAAACCTGTTATCCAGAAAGCTCCGAGTTATGAAATGGTCATCTCCCATAGACTCCAATTTATCCAAACAATCAAAATGTTTAAAAATGATTTCCTTTTTCTCTTTAATAATAAAGCAGTAGCTTGTACTTGACCCCAGCTAAGATGTAAGTAATCCTTATTGGAAGCAAAACCAGACTTTTGGGTTTATTTAATGTTTACATGATTTTTTAGTAGACTTAAAATGAAGATCCAAATTACAGAATTACAAATTATTTCAGTTCCCGAGCATTCTGGATAACAGGTCCCATGCCTGTACAGTGGAAAGCGGAACTTTAACAAAGAAGCCGGCTTTTCACTCTACTACACATGCGTCAGTCATGTGTTTTTGAAGAAAAGAAAAAAGTATAAGAAGACTCCATGGTGCTCGCTGAGAAGAAACCCGGGGTATCAGGTACGTGAACACAATCACTTGGAGTAAATAACTCTCACAGCAAAAAAGAATTATTTCCAGCCACAAGGCTGAATATTTGCTTCAGCTTACATCATTTAGATGAGCCCTGCAAAGCATAAAAGTGGTCAGAAGGATTACGGGTAAAGGTAGAAAACAATTCTGGTTTTTGCAAATGGATATTTTTGTCGTGTATCTAGTGCCTAAATATTGTGGATATGTTTTCTTTTTTTAGTTTAACAAGTCTGGGGAATATAGCAAAAGTAGTTTAGACTGCTATGTCTTCTTAGGGAATAATTAGAGAGTAGCGATGATCGAATTTATTTGTCAGGCATGGATTTGTAGCGAATTTCCAGATTTCGCAAATGTTTTTGTGAAACTGCCGCGATAATTCGCTGTGGGAAAATTCACTGCGAGGAAAAAAAATTGTCGCTTGTCAAAATTGTCGCATGTCAAAATTATTCGGACTCCCATTGACTTTAATTCATTTGGACAAAAGAGATAAAAATTGTCTGTCAAAAAAATTTTGACCCAATTACTTCAACGAGTTTCGCAAATTTCTCGGTGATGCAAAACGGGACAGATTCGCCCATCACTATTAGAGAGGTAAAGGCACCTTGCTGGTAACCCATTCTTATTGTAGACCATTGTATTGCCCGATCTACAGCACAGGGAACAGTGGGAGAGAGAATGTGGCCTCTTCTGTTCTCTTGTGACTCTTCCTCAAGACAACACTTCTTCCATAGCATAAAAAGGGAACAGTGTGGTCCTATTTTATAAAAAGTATTTCTCATAGTGCAATATCAAGGGCTACATTATATGAAACTAGGGATGCACCGAATCCACTTTTTTGGATTCGGCCGAACCCCCGAATCCTTCACGAAGGATTCGGCCGAATACCGAACCGAATCCGAACCCTAATTTGCATATGCAATTAGGGGTGGGAAGTGGAAAACATTTTTTACTTCCTTCTGTCCTCGGTTCGGCCGGACAGAAGGATTCGGCCGAATCCGAATCCTGCTGAAAAAGGCCGAATCCTGCCCGAATCCCGAACCGAATCCTGGATTCGGTGCATCCCTATATGAAACTGATGGTGTCACACAAAGTAACCTAAATAAAAAAAAATAAAAAAATTGTGAATTAATCACAGTTGGTGGAACTTTACCATTCTTATTGGTGTTTTAGCTGGTTGTTAGTAACTTATTAATTTGATGTTAAATGAATTGTTTATGAGCTAGAAATTACCAAGTATACACAATATTTAAAAGGGGAAAATTAATTGTCTTTGTTTTACTCTATTTAATGCTATTTTATTGAGGTTAAGCACTAACACTTTGTGGGATGAATTATTAAAAAAGGGGGGGACCTATAGATACTGAATCACGAGATTTAATATTTTAACTGAAATCAAATCACACAGTGATAATATGTAACGTTTTGTGTTTTTTCTGATTAAAAAGACGGGGATACTTTTCTTCTTTTCTCCTATACAAAGTAACCTATGGAACACATGAGCAGAATGGGGGGCATAATTATCTGTTGGAGGTGGTGTGTATCCCTGATGCATGTTCAATACATACAGTAGCTCGTGTTAGATATGGAATGTTGCAGATATTTGTCATACCAAGCACATGTGTATTGAGTGCTGAGTCTTGTGTACTGGGGTTTGGCTTGTTGATGCTGGAGGTGTGTAGCACAAAATATAAAATGGCACATCATTGCATAGATCATGATCTAGGTGTCAGGAGCACTTACATAGTCACTGGCACACAATAGCAAATGCTTACAGATTTGGCCCACAGACACGTAAGCAAATTTTTTTGTTTTATAGAAGGTTAGGATTCAGTTTAGCCAGGTTTTAGGATGAGCCCAAATCCAAATTGTGCTTAAAAAAGCTCTGACTCAAGCCTCACTGAATCTAAGATTCAGAGGGGCAAATTCACTAAGATGCGAAGTTGCACCAGGCGCAACTTCGCCGCACTTCGCCTGGCGTATTATCGCCAACGCTCCGCAAAATCACTAAAATCCAAAGTTGCACACAGGGGTAGTTTTCGAAGTTGCGCTAGCGTTAATTCGCCAAGCAAAGCGAAGTTTCGCTAGCGATGGTTCATTTACATACGGCGCAAAATTCAAATTTCAATGGAGGAACACGTATCACCACTTCAAATGCCTAGAAAACCTTCAAATCAGCAAATAACAATTTTATTTTGTCCTACACATGTGCCCACGGTCTAGGTAAGTTGCCATGAGTCAGGAAATGTAGGGGGGAAGGAGGGGAGCCCCAAAAATATTTTCGATCTTTTTCAGCCTATCACCCATCATGTAGAAAACACGCCAGCGTTTTTTGGGACTTAGAAAAAATTTTGACTTTTTAAACAATCCCTATCTACTCTATTGTGCTTCGCCAGGTCTGAGGTGGCGAAGGAAGTCTAGCGTAAAAGGTAGCGTTCAGTACACTGCGCAAGTTAGTGAATTTGCGTAGTTACGTCGCTAGCGAAAATTCGCCTGGCGTAAGGGTGTGCGAAGAAACACTAGCGAAATGACGCCAGCGTTCGTTAGTGAATTTGCGCAGTAACGAAAATGCCAAACGCTAGCGAATTAACGCTAGCGTTCAGCGCTTAGTGAATTTGCGCCAGAGTATCCTTTATTTTTAATGACTAAATTACATTTAAATTCATTGCAGCTTGTAGTCCCAACACAAGCCCATTCAGGTTTTAGACATCACAGTGTTTTCCTCAGGGTTCTATAGGTGAAATACTGGCTATAAAACATGAGTGGCTTGTGGAAGAGAACAGTCCACTCTGTTGGGATCAGTTAATGCTTTTGGCAGTTCAAGTGTTTAGAATAATTTCTTTTATGATTATTGTAGCATGTCACATAGAGAGATTCCAGTTAGAGGGGGTTAACCTTGGCCCTTGTTCCTAATAAACAGAAGAAATATGATGTGTTATCATCAGGAGGCCGAGTTGAGCAGGAAGGCAAATTTCTCAGAGATGTTCCACCCGCTGCCATGTCCATAGCTGGAAATAAAAGACAGTCATTATGGAATCCACTATTGTTCTTATGAGACAGCGAGGCCACTGGGCTTTTGGATAAGTGCTAAAATACACACTGCTAGATTGACTGTGAGGGACATGCCTTGTGGCTAAAACAGTTCAGGATTGTTTTGAGTAGCTGGTGGCTTTTCAGAGATGGAATGAACAATATACACAGTGACTGGAAGCTTGGCCTTTGCTAGTTAGAGAGAACAACAGAGTCGATTCAGACCATCAAGCAGATCATTTTACTGTAGAAAAAGTCTGGAACATTTTTGACTCCAGGAAAGGACCTATTTCAGAAACAGAGCTAAACAATGACATGTGACAATATGGCAGCTTCATATTGCTTCTGTGATATGCAATTCAGATATCTAAGCATGGAAGCATGGGAAGCACCAAACCAATGTTTTCATCATGTATAGCCATGTTGGATAAGCTTTTATATATTTCTCAACACACTTATGGGGTTTCTGCCAAGCTTTGTTGACTGTACACTTTGGCCCATCTCTAATTATGTCACTTGCAGCTTTCAGGAGTTATTTGGGAAAGAATAGGATGTTTAAGAGAAACAATCAGGAGGCAATGGTAAACCTTCTGCCGGGATTAAGGCTACATAACATATGTAATCTCTCATTTATTTTTAGCATCAAAGCTAGAAAAGAAAGAATAACAGCCTATTTGGCACAAAGGTGGCTGACGGATAAAAGCATCCAACACAGCTCATCCATTTACTGTATGGGGTAATTCTGATGGCCTGCCAAAATCTGTCAAAAATTGGTAATTTACAAACACACTCACGTGCACACCCGAGCCCTATGAAGTAGTAGACCCGGTGCTCGGACCCTAGGAAGTCGGCACTTCCGCAATGGTATCGACTTAATAAACACGTAAGGGTTAAGTCCCCTACTTGAATCGCACCTGTGTGCCGGTACCTGTTTTCTTCGTTCGTGAAAAATTGGTAATTTCACTTCTATTGTGCAGGTTAGAAAATCCCAATTTTAAAACCACCACATAGGTGCACTGATACAGTCCTATTCTGTTGGGTCTCCTAGGCTGCCATTATGTTCCAGTTGGTGGTCATTGGTGACTATCAGATTGGATCATCACAATTTGGCCCAACATATTGGTGGTCAAATAAGGTGATGATTTCCTCATACCTCACCAAAGGAGCAGATCTTACGATGTATGGCCCCCTTTCGTCATAGGGTATTTATAGCAGGCAGAGAAAATCTGCATAGGGGACAATATTCCATAGATTAGTGGAGATATTCATTTAGTTGCAATACAATACAAGTGTCATGGCAGCAGGCCAAAAGGGACTCTTTTCTTCTAAGAACATGTCTATCAGACAGAATCCAAACTGATGGTACTTTTAGTAGTACCATTTTGACCTCGTGTAAGACAAAACTCAGTAAAGGAAAACCTTTAGTAATAGTCAGGCAATTTATTCTTACATAATACAACATAACAGTTTTGTCTGGGTAAGCTGTTGGAGTAACACACAGAATGTCAGCCAAGGACTTACCAAAGACCCTCCTCTTGGTCCAGGCATTATATAGCTTTCAGAAGGCTTTTACAATAATTGTGACAAGGGGTTCACGGAAATACCATACATAGTCTGTCTCCTCCTTGTACAATTAATGTCTAAATGATTTACTTAGTCTTACATGTTATCAAAGGAATGTTGTAACATACTGTGCCTAGCTCCAACGGTCCACAGCCTCGCAATCAGCTATCGGCTAACCAAGGCCATTGTGGTATTTCCAGTAATCTGAGCCGCACTTCAGTAGAAAGGGGCCCCAACAGACACTCTGGAATTTAAGTAACAGAGTGATGATCTTTTGTTTGTATGGCCTAGTATAAGCTATATGAGTGACCATTGTCCACAGTAGACCATTCGCCATAATAGTCCATCCTGCCTTGGGCCATATAGCATTATGGCGTCATAGAGGGCGGGGGTGACAGATATCAACCCTCTGACACTAGCCATTCGTCCGTCATAGGAATTGGACATTCCAGATATATATTTTTATATTTACAAAACACAAAGAGGGATAACAGTAATGATATAAAGTGTCTGCATAGATTACATATATATTTCTTGATTTCAGGGTTTTTAGCCTTTTAAAACTGTACTAGAAAAATTGTAACACATATAAAATACTAAATGATATCTTGAATTCTGTTTAGGTCATTAGATTAAATTTAGGGATGCACCGAAGCCACTATTTGGGATTCGGACGAATCCTGAAATCCTTCATGAAAGATTCAGCCAAATACCAAACTGAATTCTAATTTGCATATGCAAATTAGGGATGGGAAGGGAGAAAGTGGGGAAAACATTTTTTACTTCCTTGTTTTGTGACAAAAAGTTACGTTATTATTTACGTTATTAATTTGCATATGTAAGTTAGGATTTGGTTTTGCCAGACAATAGGATTTGGCCGAATCCTGCTGAACAAAGGCCAAATTCTATTAAATCCTGGATTCGTGTCTCCCTAATTATATTATATGGCAATATGTTTTGAATGAATAAACTGGAAACCAACCATTTCTCTGAGATTTAAAATAGAGTCGGGCAGTAATTGAGGTGTAAAACATAAAAAAATTGAAATCTATAAAAATAACAATTCATATAAAATGCAAATAAACAAGATTTAGTACAGAACCAGTGCAAATATCAAACCAAAACACTTTGTTCCGACCAACTAACTTTGGTAAATATTTTTTATATTTTAAGCTGTAAAATGTATCTTGTATTAAAGGTGAACAAAAAAGAAATCAACGGGTAGGTTCTCAATAGTGCAAAAAAAACAAAAAAATAAAAGTATTTCCCTTAAGTCTTTTAGGTTCCTGCCCCTTTGAGTAGAATAGTACTTTAGCCTCAGTGGTAGTTCCCACTTATAGTGTGGCTGCACATCATCTCATGCTCACACAGCGTACACATAATTCCCATAATGCTGTGCGTTTAGACCCAACTTCACACGTGTCATTTTATTTCATGCAGACACATGCTTCTGGCAACACCACGATGGCCAAAAGGAGTTCAAGGTGAGCTTTCCAATCCTACGGTTTCGGCAGGCTTTGTTGGTAGGGGAGGAGCTGCCCTCATCTACAGAATAAAAGAGAAAGGAAGTCTGAGAGCTGTAAGAAACGCAAAGTTTAGACCTCAATCCAACTGATGAACTTGAACCAATTATTCCCATCCAACCTAATAAAGCTTGAGCAATATAGCCAAGAAGAATGGGAGAAATTGCAGGATCCAGATGTGCAAAGCTAGAATACAATTGCTTCATAAGACTCGTAGCAGCAATTGCAGCCGAAGGTGGGTGTGCCAAGTACTGACTCAAGGAAGGTGATCACTTATACAACTACAAACTGTTGATTTTTTTTTTTTGTTTCGTTGCACAGAAAAAAATTGTTATGTATTTGATGTAAATCAGTAAAATTCCTAATTAAATCTATTTTAATTTCACATGGATGTGGATGAGGGGGTATTAACATCGGTTAAGATATCAATAAGATAAAAAACAAAATCATGCTCTGTTGTACCTCTGTTGGATATTATAAATGTAAAAGAATTACATGACAAACTTTCGTTCATTGTAGATGCCCAATTACGTAAGAAGATATTTCTCATTCTAACTACAGTGATAGAGGAAACACTGCTGCACAATCCATATACAGAATATTACCCAAATATTTTGGGCAGATCCAGCTCAGAAATGAGCGGATAGTAAAAACATTCCCATTGTTGAGGGGTGACATGGTTCCACTTACAGGTCTTAATCGTGTTGCTGCAAAGTCTGGTGATCCCTGAGAGCTTTGGGAACCATTTTGGCTGGCATCTGAAAAAGAAAAGAACTATTGGCTGAAGAGTTTCCCAAAAGTTCTATGGCCTTTCCAGAAGTGACACAGGAGGATTCTGTATTCCCACAATATCCCAGCAGTCATTTCTGGCATCTTCTGTAGTACCAGATAAACCAGAAAATAAAGTAGAAACCTGTGGAAGAGTCGGCTGCTGCTCCAGGAAGCTGTATTGTTTGGTTGGAGAAAGGTGCAAGGGTGGGAGGTAAGAATGGTGGTAGAGCTGGGGATGGGAGTTCCTGCAAAAAAAAAAAAAAAAAAAAAGAGCAGGTTTCTCAAAAATCAGATGCAAACTTACACCCTCTTTGGTGAACAACAACAATATATCAATTCTGGCACACTTTAATAATAGAATTTGCATCCAATGCATGGACCTCAATCAGAGCAACCTGCAAGACTGCTGTTACTTTCATGGTTACAGTTTGTAAAGGAGCCAACTCTAAAGCTTGTAGAGGAGCCTCAATTTTGTGACCATTGTTTAGAGCTTTGCACTTGGAGTGTATGCTTAAATGAGCCTTATAATGCTCTTCCAAGCACAGTTATCTGACTTTAATCAGTTACATTAAACAGACCCAGTAATCCAGCTGCACAGTTAGACCGCCCTCTGCTGCTAGCAAAATTACCTGGTTTGAAATAAGTTTTGTTGTATGTGAAAATAAAACTGACTTCCGTTCCACAGATATAATCAATACCTGGTGCAATACTTTTTTTTTAATTGAGAAATTTCACTAGCTCAAGAGGCATGAGGGAGTTAGTTGTAATTATTATATAGGCAAAGAACGGCACACGCACACCTGGCCTCCCAATTAATTACGTACGGTGCCTGGGGTATAGGAGGACAGCCCCTCCACGATTCAATGACTAGGGATGTCGCGGACTGTTCGCCTGCGAACTTGTTTGCGCGAACATCGACTGTTCGCGTTCGCCGAATGTTCGCGAACGTCGCGCGACGTTTGCCGAATTTGGGTTCGCCTTAGCTGCCGCTTTTTTTTGCCATTTCTCCCCCAGACCAGCAGATACATGGCAGCCAATCAGGAAGCTCTCCCTCCTGGACCACCCCCACACCCCCTGGACCACTCCCCTTCCATATATAAACTGAAACCCTGCAGCGTTTTTTCATTCTGCCTGTGTGTGCTTGGAAGAGCTAGTGTAGGGAGAGAGCTGTTAGTGATTTGAGGGACAGTTGATAGTAAGTTTGCTGGCTAGTAATCTACTTCATACTGCTCTGTATTGTAGGGACAGAACTCTGCAGGGATTTGAGGGACATTTTAGGTTAGGTAGCTTTGCTGGCTAGTAATCTACCTTCTACTGCAGTGCTCTGTATGTAGCTGCTGTGGGCACTGATCTCTTCTGATCTCATCTGCTGACTGCTGTAATAACCCAATAGTCCTTGTAAGGACTGCTTTTATTTTTTTTTTTTGTTTTTTTACTTTGCTACTATAAGAGCCCAGTGCTATTAGTCTAGCTGTGTTGGGGAGTGGGACTGGTGTGCTACTGTGCTGCTCCTAGTAGTTCAGCACCAACCAGAGTAATTTTTTTTTTTAATATACATATATATTTTTTTTTATTTTACTTATCTTACTGTTCTTTAACGTGTCCAGTGCTGTTTGCTGTTCTTCATAGTAGTGCACCAATAGTAGTGCACTTGCAGGCATTATTTGCCCAGTGTGTTCTTCAAACAACTGCCACCTAGCTGTGTGAGCTTTTTCACATTCTGTCTAAATATCAATAATAATACCGTCTCCAGAAACACCACCCGAGTGACGTTTTTCAAGCAGCAATAATATATTCCGTATCCACTGCTGTAGTGTATACTTTGACCTTGCAGGCATTGTTTCAATTTGTTTGCCCAGTGTGTTCTTCATTTTCAAACAACTGCCACCTAGCTGTGTGAGCTTGTTCACATTCTGTCTAAATATCAATAATAATACCGTCTCCAGAAACACCACCTGAGTGACGTTGTTCAAGCAGCAATAATATATTCCGTATCCACTGCTGTAGTGTATACGTTGACCTTGCAGGCATTGTTTCAATTTGTTTGCCCAGTCTTTAACCAATTGCCACCTAGCTGTGTGAGCTTTTTCACATTCCGTGTCCAGAAACATCACCTGAGTGACGTAGTGTGATTTCTGCCCTTTACAGCACAAAATGCAGCGCTGTGTCAACAATGTATTTTTCAGATACATTTTTGCCCTTGATCCCCCTCTGGCATGCCACTGTCCAGGTCGTTGCACCCTTTAAACAACTTTAAAATCATTTTTCTGGCCAGAAATGTCTTTTCTAGCTTTTAAAATTCGCCTTCCCATTGAAGTATATGGGGTTCGCGAACCGTTCGCATTTTTGACGCAAGTTCGCGAATATGTTTGCGAACTTTTTTTCCGACGTTCACTACATCCCTATCAATGACCACAAGTAACTCCAGCACAACAAGAAGAAATATTGCTGTTACCTTCAAACCATTAGCGAAACAATAATTAGTCGGAATCCACGTTTTGCACCTCCGCCGTGTCTGCTGCAGAATTATCCAAGAAAGAGTGACAAAGAGTCTCACAAGACTCGAAACATGTTGTGATAAACAATAAACACTGAAGTTTGAGCAGTTAATCTTGCATTTTGGTCGATCCTTGTGAACTTTACTTTCTTGGATAACTCCAGCACACGTAACTTGCTTAAGGGATTCCTCCCGTGTTTAATGCCAAACCAACATTAACAACGTACGCCCCCGTAACGTTATTAATGTTGGTTTGCCATTAAACACAGGAGCAAGTTACGTGTGCTGGAGTTACTTGTTGTAATTATTATACCCCCATCCCTGCACACTATTTTGACACTACTATTGGAGAATTCTCTAGGGCAGTGATCCCCAACCAGTAGCTCGTGAGCAACATGTTGCTCTCCAACCCCTTAAATGATGCTCCCAGTGGCCTCAAAGCAGGTGCTTATTTTTAAGGCAAGTTCTGGTTGCATAAAATCCAGGTGCACTGCCAAACAAAGTTTCAATGTAGGTTGACAATCCACATAGGGGCTGCAAAATGGGCAATCACAGCACTTGTTTTCCACCCCAATAAATTGTTTATGTTAGTGTTGCTCCCCAACTCCTATTACTTCTGAATGTTGCTCACGGGTTCAAAAGGTTGGGGATCCCTGCTCTAGGATAATACAAATAGCACTACAAGCACAGCTGATTTGTCTCCGCCTCATTCTATGTTCCTTTGATGATATACGTAAGTAGAATCATCCAGGACATCCCTATAAATATAAGTTTACCTCGCTTGTCTCTGAAGTTTCCCGATAACTCTTTGACTACCAGTGATGGAAAGACTCCCACTCTTCCGTTAAATTCTCCTTTCCAAAACCCGTCGTCTACACCTCCTTCTTCTTTCCGAATAATCTGAATGATGGCTCCTTCTGGGAACGTGAGCTCTTCTACACTTTGGCCTTCATACTCGTAAAGTGCCCTTGCAAGGCTTACTGTACAGGAAGAGGAGTTAATTGAAAAGGTCATTAAAATGGTCAGTCTACAGTACATGCCCTGATTAAGGCTATTATGGAGCTTCACTGTCATCGCCTTTGCTATCAGAAACTCCTACACACACATCTGGTATCTTATGAAATGTAAATCATGCCATTTGTGCACCAGAGAAGGTAGGAAAGCTTATTACTTTTTTTAATTCTATAAACTTTGATCTTTTGAGAATTGGGGTTTTTTTTGGGTCAGAATAGAAAAACCCAAAATGATCCGTCAAGTCCCTAGTTGGGTTTACTGCTATCATTCATAATAATCTGGAAATAGAACTTGCATACATGTGAATAATGACATGCTTAACCCTGTATAACTTCAGGAGTGCATGCCTATTGAAGGTATCTCTGCTTATGTAAGAACAGCAACAATTAATATATGAACTTCTAAAAGATGTAAAAGCACAGAACTATGCATTACACTGACCTCCTGTTTGAGTCCAGTCCATTTCCAGTATCCCGGTAAGTTCTTTATTGGCACCACTCTTATGACTTGTATCTGTCCAATTAGCCACTTTCTGGTTCACAGCAGAATGATTTATGATAGTTATGTACTTTCATGGCACATAGCCAACTTGCCCACTCTTGTTCCGAGCCTGAAATTCATTTTGGGTAAGTACAGATCAATACTGGAGCATCAGAGAAAGCTAATTTTATTATCGCTGGTGTGAAGTTGCCCGACTTCCGATCCTGTGACACTCCAGTGGTCTCCATGCCTGCCTGACTCAGGTACCAAACCCATGTTTTTTTTACACTAACCCACACTTACTATTACATTTACACACTCAAATACTTCAGGCTTTAGACTTGGCCAGAAAAACTGGATCTAGTGATTTCTAACAACCCAGAACATACAGCAAATGTACTACTAAGCTGCACTCATATCTACCTGCTTGCAACACAGCATCTGAAGATATGACTCTTTACACTGCAGAATTGAGGTTTTGTGTAAAGATCTAGATCCTATGCTTCCTCAGGGAATTCCATGGGAAGGCTGAAAGTCTACTGTATATGGCTACATCTAAGGCTAGTCAACCCACATCTAGTATTCCCTTATTACCTTAACCCATTCTTCTACATCGCCGTCTTCAATGACCTCCAGTTGTTCCCCTTGAGTGATGGAAAGCTCATCAGACTGTGAAGACTGTGGATAGAGCACAAAAAGGAGCAGCTTGGAGACATGTAACAACACACTTTATTTTACATTACTGGTTTCTTTTTTTTAAACAAAAAACACAGAGATTTCTTAGGCAAAATGTAAGTTTGCACAAGTTCAAGTCCTGATGAACAAGGGGTTATATTGGCAATCCTTACTATTCACATATTATTTTATTAAAAAATATTGTACCCCCCCCCCAATAATATGCAATATATAGCATGCAGATCATTAGATTTATGCAAACCAAAAGAAGAGAACCTAACTTCAATACATTAGCTAAATAATTAAATCCTACATTCATCATTGCCTATTTTGGCTTCTTCGAGTTCCAGTCATTGGTTTGTTAATGGGGGAATAGGGCCCCATCCAATATATAATCAGAGTTTTTTTGGGGGGGCACCGAAGTAAACTAACCTTTTTATTTAAAAAAAAAACTTTGTGGCTGTGTGGATGAGGCTACAGGTCAGGGCACACAGGCAGATTCAGGGAGATCGGCAGCAGGATGGCGCTGCCTAGTGAGGCAACTTCGGGCGACATTGTAAAACGAATCGCACCGAGGGCCATCCCACGGACGATTTACATTTTAGCTGGTGGAAAGGCAGGGGAGGCATTTCGGGGAGATTAGTTGCCCTGAAGAAGAGGAGATTAGTTGCCAGACCCTTAAGGGGAGAGTTTAAAAAGTAGGCACAATCTAAATAAAAATGTATGTGATGTGCTGCTTTGCCCCTGGACTTCACTTTTATTTTATATCACTCCCTCAATTTCACTTTTAGAATGTGGTAACCTTATACGGGCAGCTCTTTCTCATTACAAACCATGGGAACTATGTTACCTATAAACAGCACAGCTAACAAGTTCAGCTATGATACTTACTCAAGGTTCATTATTTGAGACACAGACAACACACTTGCAGTGAAGTATAATAGGAGCTACAGCAGTGGTGTTCTGATTATTTTGCCTTTCCATGGGAAGACTGAACAAAACTAAATACTTTGTTTCAGTGGTTGCCCTAAAAGCTACAGGGTTGCTAATCACTGCTGTCCTAATTTTGACAAGTACGGGATAGATTATTTCTCAAGCTGCATGTTCATGGGCACCAGTATATGACAATGTATATGACAATGTAAAGAAATATATGGAGTGTTTGAGCAGAATGAGGCCTTAAAGGAAAACTATACCCCCCAAACAATGTAGGTCTCTATTAAAAGATACTGAGTAAAACAGCTCATGTGTAAAACCCTGCTTCATGTAAATGAACCATTATCATAATAATATACTTTTTTAGTAGTATGTGCCATTGGGTAATCATAAATAGAAAATTGCCATTTTAAAAAATAAGGGCCGCCCCCTGGGATCGTAAGATTCACTGTGCACATATACAAACCACATGTAAGGTCACATGAGCCAATTAACAGACAGAGTTCTGCCTTTTGCTTCCTCACTTCTTCCTGTTACAGTTAGTGTTGTAGTATTTCTGGTCAGGTGATCTCTGAGGCAGCACAGATACAGTCACGAAATGGTGGTTCAAGGCAAGAGATGTAAAAGGGCAATATTTATGTAAATATATATTCTAGTTTGGTAACATTCTTTAATATGTCATTCAATTTGATATTAACTATCTGTTGCTTAAGTATTCATTTTGGGGGTATAGTTTTCCTTTAAAAAATCGCTTGGTGGGCCACATCTGGCTTGACTGTCTCTATTTGGACAGAGTTGTAAAGAGTAGGTGTCAGGTAGGATTTGCGACAAAAGTTGCAAAATGCCCTGTTATGAAGGTCACTAAAACATCAGCCATAAAGCAAGAAAGCACTACTGTTTTTTTAGATGCATTGTTATTTGAGGAGACAACTTATGATTGGCTAGCTAAATCACAAGCAGCCTATTACTTGCTCAGTTTTAGCTTTAATGTACAATGGCCCAAACTATACAATAACTGGCCTTAAAGTGGACCTGTCACCCAGATACAAAAATCGGTATAATAAAAGTCCTTTTCAAATTAAACATGAAATTTCCAATTTCTATTTTTCATTAAAGCATTCATAGCTGTTCTAAGCTCATTTAAAAGTCTCAGCTATCAATCAAATATTGTCTGCCCCTCCTCTATGCCATGGGCATAGAGGCGGGGCAGACAATTACTTTCACTTTCCATTCATCACTTCTTAGTTGTCACTGCTCTCCCCACATTCCCCATTCTCTTTACCATTTAATTGTGTAGCCAGGGCATGGGGATGGACATCAGGTATGACATTCTGCTGCACAAACAAGATTCTGAGATGATACAAGGCTTGCCTTAATAACAGTGTTCACAAAATGGCTCCTGCCTGCTTGCTATAATTATGAATTCCCAGACTGAAGGAAACAAGATTCAAATAATTCATATAGTGTAATTAAAGTTCATTTTGCTTGACTCATGATAAAATAGGATTTTGAATAATTTTTTTTGGGTGACGGGTCCCTTTTAAGTGTTGTTGTAGAGATATGGGAACTACTGATAGGATTCACACAAACAAAAACATTTTCACACCTCCACTAATTAAATCTTCAAGTTTGGGTGCATGACCATCTGTGTGCCCATACACCAAATCAATACAGCAATAGTTATATCCCTCCAACAAATGGTTTAAATGCAACATTTCAAGCCTATACGTCTCTTCTTGAAGCTGGACAAAGAAACACATAGGCTTGAAAGTTTTCATTAATCATTCATCTTTGATAAATAACCCCCTCGGTGTATGTTAGTTAATATTGAATTTATCACAATATTTTCTGCTAGAAACTCCGATCAAATCTGCTCAGGTTTTTTTACGCTTATTCATGATTACATTGTCCCGAAAATTCGCTTTGCGTGGAAAAAAAAATTTTTTGGGATTTCTTCATCCGATTTTCACGATATTGCACGAAACCCAGCGCACATCGAAAAATTATTGGGGCTTCTCCCATTGACTTATATGCAACCTCGACAGGTCTGAGATGCCGGATTTTCAGATTCTGACTTTTCCATCCTCAGGGTTTAATCAATTCCAAAAAATACGTGATTTTTTAAAAGTCCAATTTCATTTCCAATTTGCATGTGAGTTTAGTAAATAACCCCCTAAGTGATTGTATCATTGTATTATCATAAGGCCTTGCCTTAAAATACAAACAATTCTTCATTTGTTTCTGGATTTGCTTCATGATTGTACAATGCCTTGTATCTTTTACTTGATGAATTAAGCTAGCATTAATCCATATTTATGGCAAAACAATTGTTCTACAATTTAATTTTTCAAAAGGTCTTGGGGCACAGTCATCCAAATTACGTTAGTACAGTACCTCTTATCTGTAAAAGCCCAGGTTCAAGTATTCCAGGTAACAGATTCCAGTACATACACTACCTGGTACTGTGTGAATATTTATTAATAATACAGGCTTTCAGCTTCTCTTTGGAAAAATTAACTGGTAACTGTAAAAAACTTGGCAAGGAAAGGGATACAGACGGGAGCCACTTAAGTTCAGACTGGATTCTTCAAATGTCTCACCATTGTCATCACATTCTTCAAAGTCTGTGAAATCAAATTCATCCATCTAGAAAAAGGAAAATTATTCTGTATTAATAAAAAATAAATGAACATTTGTTTATGGACGCCATGGCTAAAACATACTTGCACTGACCGTGCACGCCCATATAATTCACTAAACCATTTGAATTACATTTTCTTTCATTATGCAAAAAATTTATGATACACATTGCCATCTAGAAATTGGAAGTTATTAAATTACTATACAAGTATGGGATCCCTTATATGGAAACCTGTTATCCAGAAAGCTCTGTGTTACGGAATGGCCGTCTCCCATAGACTGCATTTTATCCAAATCTTTAAAAGTTGATTTCGTTTTTACCTGAAATAATTAAACCTTGCACTTGATCCCAAATAAGATATAATTAATCCTTATTGGAAGTAAAACCAGCCTATTGGGTTTACTAAGGGGCAGATTTATCAAGGGTCGAATTGCTGTTTAAGACAATGGGAGAGGTCCAGGGATCAATTTGGAGTTGTTTGCAGCGTTCCTGACATTCGAGGTTTTTTTCAGAGAAAAAAACTCGAATTGAGTTTTTTGAATTCAAATCAAATTTGATTTGAATTCGATTCGAGTTTTCGGCTTGATCCAATTCATCCGAGTTGCAAAAATTAGATTTTTTTAAATAAATTTTGATCGGTGGAATTTAGAATTTGTGGGAGTTTAAGGGAGTAACTAAAAACTTGAATTTGAAATTCGACCTTTGATAAATGTGTCTCTTAGGGGAGGTGAATTTTTGAATTCAAAAAATTTAAATTTCGAGCTATTTTTTGTGTACTGCAACTAGGGAAATTTGAATAAAAATCGAAAATTCGAATAATGAAATGTATCATGCACTGTCTCTTTAAAAATTCGACCGACCATTTGCCATGTAAAACCTGCCGAATTGCTGTTTTAGCCTATGGGGGACCTCCTAGAACCCATTTGGAGTCAATTGGTGGGCTTTGAAAGAAATCAAAGTTTTTTTTGGGAATTAAATTCAATCTAATGCACTATTAATTCGATTCGAATTCTGATGAATATGGACCTATTCAAATGAAAACGGACCTATTCGGCCAAAAAAAAACAAACTTAGACTTCATTTCGGTTGGTCTTTTTGAATTGGAATTTGAAGTTTTTTCAATTCGAAATTCGACCCTTGATAAATATGCCCCCTAATATTAACATGATTTTTTAGTAGACTTGAAGATCCACATTATGGAAAGATCTGTTATCTGGAAACCCCCAGGTCCAGAGCATTCTGGATAAAAGGCCCTGTATCTGTACTACAAGTTTAAGAAGTGGATGTATTCGGCCAGGATTCTGCCTTTTTCAGCAGGATTTGGATTCGGCCAAATCCTTCTGCCTGGCCGAACCAAATCCGAACCCTAATTTGTGTAGATTAGGGGCGGGGAGGGAAATCTCGTCACTTTTTGTCACAAACAAGGAAGTAAAAATGTTTTCCCCTTCCCACCCTAATTTGCATATGCAAATTAGGATTCAGATTCGGTTCGGCCAAATCTTTTGCAGAGGATTCGGTTCGGCCGAATCGAAATTAGTGGATGGGGGGTGGGAGGGAGGGATGGGGGTGATATCACTCCAACTTGCAGTACAACAGTAGAGTGACTAAAGTTTATCAGAGTACAAGTCACATGACTGGGGGCAGCTGGGAAACTGACAATATGTCTAGCCCCATGTCAGATGTCCGCATAAAAGAAATGGATTTCAGTGCAGAATTCTGCTGGAGTAGCACTATTAACTGATGCGTTTTATAAAATAAACAAGTTTTTCCATAATAGTATTCCTTTAAAGATGAGAGACAAAAATATTTCTATGATAGAAACCTTATTGAGTGGATTAAAAAAAACATACCCCGCCACCGCTTTTTTATGTTCCATGTGTTTATATACCTTCTACAAGATAACCATTTATCTTTTTTCTTTGATGTTTTTACCTAGCAACATCTCTGTAATATAACATGCTTTATAGAAAACCTTTTTTTCTTAGTTTTTATTAATTTTGTTTGCCGTGTAAACTTAATAAAACTTTCAGTTAAAAAAAAAAAATACCCCCTTATTAACATGAACTCAGTTGCCGAAAAAGACCATATATATAAATATAGAGTATATTGTATACAGTCATACACAGCATACATATTCTCACAGATTGAAAGGAAACCATGACAGTCTCCCTCTCATACGTTTAGGAACTATTTCCAAATTCACCTCAGGCTGGCGGAACCATGCAATTTTTTCCCATCTATATTTTTCCAGTTGACTTACCCCACGTCTGATGTGGTTTGAACCATGATTTGACACCATGTGAAACATTCTAAATACCAGTAGTCATTTTTAATGGATGTTTTCAGGGATCATGGTAGGCCGTGTAAAATCATGAGTAGGTAAAAATATATTACCTCAGCTTTCCTCACACTTTCCTTTACTTCCACCGTCTTTAGCTCAATATTGGAAAGTTCTTCTTCAGAGGCAGTTGCCCTTTTAGCTTCCAACCTTTGCAGGACCTAAACGGAATGAGAGATAAAAGCTGAATAGCATGTTCCATTTTAACTTTTAGGGGCAGATTTATCAAGGGGCAAATTTCGAAGTAGAAAAAACTTCGAAATTCGACCATCGAATAGATTCCTCCAACATTCGAAGTCAGAGGATTTTATACATCGTACGATCGTATTCCGATCATAGTACTATCGTACACACAGGAGGTCCCCCATAGGCTAAACAGCAATTCGGCAGGTTTAAGTTAGCGAAGTATTGACGTATGGTCAAATAGTTGAACGATTTTTACTTTGAATCGTAATCGAAGTACATTAGAAGTCGAAGTATCCTATTCGATGTATCGAAAAAATTACTTTGAATTTCTAATTTTTTTACTTCGAAAATTCCCTCGAATTCAATTTGACCCTTGAGAAATCTGCCCCTTAATATGTCAAAATATAAGGAGGCCACAATAAAATTACAGGACAGACCATTCGGGGAACAACTTTTAGGCTGGTAGTCAGTATAGACACACTTTTAGAGGATTGCAGGTACAGGTATGGGACCTGTTATCCAGAATGCTGGGGACCTGGGGTTTTCCGGATAAGGATCTTTCCGTAATTTGGGTCTTCATGTCTTAAGTCTACTAGAAATTCATGTAAACATTAAATAAACCCAATAGGCTGGTTCTGCTTTCAATAAGGATTAATTATATCTTAGTTGGGATCAATTACAAGCTACTGTTTTATTATTACAGATAAAAAGGAAATTATTTTTAAATATTTGGATTATTTGGATAAAATGGAGTCTATGGGACACATTCCGTAATTCAAAGCTCTCTGGATATCGGGTTTTTCGGATAAGGGATCCTATACCTATACCTGTATATGTATGTATTTGACTATAGACGAGAGCAGTAGAGCAAAACTAGAAAATCTTGGTTTCCTGTACATGCGCAAGTCTACAAAGTGACACCTGGGAAGTAAAGTTCCCTGGACTGCTGTGTTTTTGTCTAAAAAGGACCGTCGCCTGGGAGGAAAAAATAGGCATTTAATTCACTGGAGAGTGCAAATTACATGAATTATGGTTTACTTGTCCTTTAAATGTTCCCCTATAAAAAAAAATCCAAAGGCAAGTCTGTGAAATTATTCTAAACTAAAGGCCATTTTTTAATTTTGATATGGAAACTATTATACCAACTACTAAATCCTTAGCCTCAAAATGTTTAGACAAATACAAAACAGTCCCTAATTATAAATACTAGGGATGCACCGAACGCAGGATTCGGTTCAGGATTTGGCCTTTCCAGCAGGATTCGAACAGAATCCGAATCGTAATTTGCACACGCAAATTAGGGGCGGGGAGTGAAATCGCGTGACTTTTTGTCACAAAACAGGGATTTAAAAAATGTTTTCCCCTCCCCATCCCTAATTTGCATATGCAAATTAGGATTCAGATTAAGATTATTTGGTAATCTTTCGCGAAGGATTCGGTTGAATCCAAAATAGTGGATTCGGAGCATCCCTAATAAATACTAATTTCTCTAGGATTGCCCCCATTCAAGAATATCTATATTTTATTAATAACGAATACAGTGCACATTAGCTGTTAAAATAGCAGCACTTTTTAATGGCACATCTGTTTTTGAATAGAATGTCTTTATTCTGTCGGACCTGGTGTGTATATATATATCAGGGTACTTATCCTCTGCCCCTCTTCACTTGCAAAAACAGTGTCATTCTTTTACTGATAATTCAGAGGTATTTCAAAATCCATTATGCTCCATATACTGATTATAGCTGATTGACAAAACAAAAGTCAATTCGTATATATAAATACAGATAACTGGGGAGCGGTTTATTCCAAGTTGCTTCCTTATGTCCTTGGACATTTAATATTGGGGAGCTTTCTTTGTGCCAAGCACCACACTCAACAACAGCAGCCATCTAATAGCCCAGGAAATCAATAAGTGTTTTAAAAGGGTATTGTATTTCTAACCCAGCCAAAGGACAAAAGACAAAAGGGCGACTTGCATAGCAATGCAGTGAGAAAGTTTCCCAGTTGTTATTATGTAGCTCTGGACCTGATTTCCGACTGCTTTATGGTAAGGGTGAAAAACAAATGAGAAAACATTTCTGCAGATATGGAGGTGCCTGAACTATACAATCAGTCTCATCATTCCAATAAATAGGTAGCCAAACCAGACAAGGATCTGATTGAGCGGCGATTTCTCCAACACAACCAGTTTTCCCCATAGGGCATGTGCTGATCAGAACCAATTTGTGTACTAGTTTCACTTTTGTTACAGTTCTCAAAGAGATTAACAGTTTCTGGAAGACAATTTTTTATAGTAATTTGATCCTCCTGCACTAAAGCAAATAATTATTTAATGGAGTTACTCTAAATAGATGGAAAAATGATTAAAGCAGACCTGTCACCAAGACATAAAAAAACTGTATAATAAGTCCTTTTCAAACTGAACATGAAACCCACATTATTTTTTTCATTAAAACATCCATACCTGTTATAAATGCATTTAAAAATGTCACCTGTCAATCATTTATTTCCTGACCCTCCTCGGGGGCGGGGCTGGCAATTACTTTTTGTTCTGCACTTCATAGATGTCACTGCTCTCCCCACATTCCTTACCATCTAATTTTGTAGCCAGTGCATGGGCATGTTCATCTTCTCCTCCATTTTGGTGCATAAGCAAGATTTTGGAATAATGCAAAGCTTTTCTTCATAACAATGTTTAAAAAATGGCTGCTGCCTGCTTGCTGTGATTGTGAATTCCAAGACTCAAGATTAAAATAATTTATATACTGTAAGTAAAGTTTATTTTGCTTGACTAACATGATAAAATAGAATTTGGAATTATTTTTAGGGTTACAGGTCCCCTTTAATATACCTATCTGCTCCCTAATCTCTTCCATAAACCCACCCAGTCAATCTCTGATCCTTTCACTTAGGGGGTCTTGTGTGTACAGGGGCTAAATCTGGGTCTTAAAAACTAAAGATCCTCTGCACAAAAATTATTTGACCTTTGGCCACAGAAGAACATACACCTGTAGTGTAAATTGGCAAATCCTGTGTGTTAAGGAATTTAGGATATACAGGTGTGTAAAGGGAGCTGGGACTTAGAAATAGGCGCCACTGCAGAGGGTGATAAGTAAAGGGCTCTGCACAAAATACTACAGTTTCAAGTTATAAGCAACACATACTACTGACTTGGGGACAAGAAGCCCTACAAATCCAAAGTCAAGTATATCTTAAAAACATCACATTCTGTTTAAAGGGGACCCGTCACCCAAAAAAAATATTCCAAATCCTATTTTATCATGTTAGTCAAGCAAAATTAACTTTAATTACACTATATAAATTAAATGAATCTTATTTCCTTCAGTCTGGGAACTCATAATTATAGCAAGCAGGAAGGAGCCATTTTGTGGACACTGTTATTAATACAAGCTTTGCATCTTCTCAGAATCTTGTTTGTGCACCAGAATGGGGGACCTGATGTCCATCCCCATGCACTGGCTACACAATTAAACGGGGAATGTGGGGAGAGCAGAGACATCTAGGAAGTGCTGAATGGAAAGTGAAAGTAATTGCTTGCCCCACCTAAGGCATAGAGGAGGGGCAGACAATATTTGATTGACAGCTGAGATTTTTAAATAAACTTACAACAGCAATGAATGCTTTAAAAAAAAAAGATTTTGGATTTCATGTTTAATTTGAAAAGGACTTTAATTATACAGCTTTTTATGTCGGGTGACAGGTCCACTTTAATGAGAATTTACAATAGTGAAGGAGCTAAAAAGTCTGATAGTGATTTGGATTTTTTTGACCACTTTTTGCTGATCCAGCCATATGCTCCCTTTCATGGGAAGCTAAGAGGGATTTATTTTATAGCACGGACTAGTGAAGTGAACGAGCTTCCGATGTGTTTTACGATGGCAATGCTTGCGCAGTGTAGTACTTTGTCTCTGTAGCAGCATTTTACCTAGCACAGCAGTAAAAAGTCATACCAAGCTGTCAAGATGAAAACTTCATGAATTGTTTCCATTTATTTCCTGGTAACATACTATGCACTAGGCAGCACTTTCACTGAAATTAATGAAGGCCTGCAAAATATAACTCGTATGCAAGATGCCATTATTCAGCAAAGCTCACAATACAGAGCAGTAGGAGATTTATTTTATTTTGCAGAAGTTTAATTATTTAACTGACCTGCTCCCCATGGGTTTTCATCTTCGTGCCTCCTTATCCAGCACACTCTCCACATTTGGGCCTTTGGTGAGGGATTCCAGAGTTGACACCTGCAGAGCAATTACCAAGTGAAGACAGGACAACGAAAGAGAGTAAAAAAAAAAACGCATGGTAGTTGAAGTTTGAAAAAACAGAATGGTAGTTGAAGTTTCCTCCCTAACAATCTACCAAGGGTTACACAGACGACTCTGATAATTAGGCTGAGATTCTTACATCTGAATTGGAAATAAGTGCTTAATGGTTTATGACTGTTGCTTAAAGGGGTTGTTACACTTTAAAGTAACGGTTAGTCTGATGTAGAAAAGGATATTCTGAGACAATTTGCAATTGGTTTTAATTTTTTTTTATTTTTTTATTTTTTGTTATTTAGTTTTTTATTCAGCAGCTCTCCAGTTTGCATTTTTAGCAATCTTGTAGCTAGGGTTCAAACTACCCTAGCAACCACCGATTTGAATAAGAGGTTGAAATATGAATAGGAGAGGGCCTGGATAGAAAGATGAGTAACAAAAAGTAGCAAAAACAAAACATTTGTAGCCTTACAGGGCATTTGTTTTTTAGATGGGGTCAGTGACCCCCCCCATTTGAAAGCTGGCTTAGAGTTCTATAATATATTAAAATTTAACTTAAAGGTGAACCATCCCTTTACTACTACCCTTTAATAATGGGAAAAAAATACTCGTAAAATCTTTAAAAATACCCATTAACATCATCAAACCTGAATACATCACTGAAAACGATAAAAAAAGAAAAAATAATGGGCAACTGAAAAGTTGCTTAGAATTAGTCATTCCATAAAATACTAAAAGTTGACTTTAAGGACCCACCTCATTAATGATTTTCTTAGGGAAAAATGGAAACATAAAAAAAAGCTCCAACAGATACAGTGGAAAATGTAGTGTAGGCTAGAGACATCCTGGTACATTTTAAATGGTCATTCCCAACTTGCAGTGCACCGGGCTGTAGTCAATGGGAAAGGCACTTCCTGTGTTTAATCGTAGCTACTTGATCCTGAGGAGAGTAATGCAGACAAAGCTCTCCATGTCATAGCCTTTATTAAATCAAGTTGGGTGTCAATGGAGGAACTAATGGACTGTGATATTAAGCGGGCAACCCAAAACACTGCTATCTGGAGAGTCTGGAGACGCACACAATTACTTGACCTGTGTTGGCAGACCTTATCCACTCAAGGGTCAACGGTCCCATCAACCTGATCAGATTGCATTGTGTAATTCTTTGTACTTTTTTTTTCTGAGCAATGAAGATCTTGGGTTAATTACGGGATGTGCCTTTTTCTCCCCCTTTTTCTTTCTTCCCCTGTCCTCATCCTCACTAACAATCCTCTTCTCCCTTTCCAAACAGTATACTTGGTGACTTATAGTGGAAAATGTGTGTTGAGTGACAATATGTTGTATACCTAACCTGCTTTACTTTGCTCTTTGGAAAATAATAAAGAATATTTGGAAATTAAATCAAGTTGGGTGCTGAACTGTTAATATATTTATTCATGTTCCCATTTGAGTCCATAAATATGTCTGCCTTGTTGCTAATGATATATTTAATGTGTATCTATCTACTGATACTATAGTTTGGCAGAACTAAAAGTTTCAGTCCGGCAGCTCAGTAATCCAGGTGCAGATTCTGAACTGTTGCAATTTTGCTACATTAGTTGATACATTTCCCAGCAGCATCTGTGGAATATTAGCAACTATTGTGTCAATTCTATCAGCTTACAGAAAGCATTTTAGGACATCCTCAGGGGAAATCGCTCTCATTCATACCATCTCCTAAGGTAGAGGAATGCAGCATTGCCTGCTTTATCTCTCATCCATCCTGAAAGGCTGCAGTCGCACCTACATCCAGGGTCCTCGGTCCTCCTACTCAGCCTTCAGCCGTTAGCTCTTCCTACTCAGCCCTCCCTCCTCAGGCATCAGCCTTCAGCCCTCCGTCCTCAGTACAAACACTCTCCGTCCTCTGCCCTCCCTCAGCCTGGCTTAGGAGCTGAGGTCTGAGGCGGGAGGGCTGAGAGCTGAGGAAGGAGGGCTGAGGGGGGAGAGCGTTTGTACTGAGGGCTAAGGAGGGAGGGCTGAGGAGGAAGGGGGGACATTGCAACATGATATGTGGGCAGCACGGATATGTTACTGCAGCCTCTTCGGATCAGTGAGTAAAATAAGAGGCGGGTCTGCATACTTCTTCATTAGGAGAGCGCATGCAGGAGCGAGTGTTCTCCTGATGATGTCCTAAAATGCTTTCCGTATCAGCTACATCAACTAAATGTATCAATTTAGAACCATTTACCGGGTCACGACCCCCCCTCCTTCTTTGCTTTAGAAAGTGTAAAATTCAACTTTACGCTTCAATATTAGAAAAACGGTCAAACATCAAAAATGGAAAGTAATCTGGAAAAGTCCATTTCTGGTGAAAAATCTGAAACCAACTGAACTGAAAGAAATGCAGGAAGGTGAATAATCACTTTAAAAAACGTATTTTATTTTTTCTCTTAGATCCTTTCTCGCGAAAAGCCCATACCTTATCCGATCCTGCAGACTGGAATTTTTGTATTAAAGTGGGGGAGAAGAGGTTGGTGTCTTTCAAGAAAAGCTGAAGATTTTGTTGCCGCGATACCTGTAAGAAAAGGAGTAGAGCGGGTTAAAAATCAATAACACAAAAGCTGAATTTACAGGCATGAAATAGGTGTCAATAATGTACTCTATGTATAAAAGCATATGTCATGTATAACATGCAGTCTGCGTTGTTGCTAGGATGTGGAGAATCATAATCATAATGCGGCCTCCTAATGCCAAAATGCAAAGAAAGAAACTGCACAGAAAATGCAAAAGGGTTTCCTGAGAGCTAAAAAAAAAAAACTCACTATTTATTCCAGTGATCCCCAACCAGTGTCTCCTGAGCAACACCTTGTATGTTCTCTCAGTGGCCTCAAAGCAATTGCTTCTTTTTAAATTGGTCACAAAAGAAAATGTACTGCCAAACAGAACCTCCTGTAGGCTGTCAGTCCATATAGGGAATACCAAATAGCCAATCACAGCCCTTATTTGGCATTTCATGCTTGTGTTGATCCCCAACTCTCTTTACATTTGAATAAAAAAAGGTTGACTTATACAGACACATAGGGGCAGATTTATTAAGGGTTGAATAATAAATTAGAATTTTCTAAAAAAAACAAAAATTGTGTCAAAACTCTCAAATTCGAAATTGGGAATAATCCAAACTCGATTAAAATTTGAATTTGAATTCGAAAATCGAGATTTAGTAAACCTTGACCCTTGGAACAATTCGAATTTGACTATTCACCACCTAAAACCTGCCGAGTTCATGTATATGTCAATGGGAGAGGTCCAGTGACCCATTTGAAGATGTTGATAGCCTTCCTGACATTCAAATTCTTTTCAGAGGAAAAACTCGATTTCAGTTTAGTCGAATTTGAATCGAATTCAATTTGAGTTTTCGAGTAGGTAATATTCGAGTTTGAGACGTTCAAATGTTTTCTTGAACCCCAATCCCAATTGAATTTTGAGTATATTCGAATTTAATCAAGTAAAAAATTCACATGAATTCAAAATTCGAACATTGATAAATGGGCCTCTAAATACAATGAAACAAGACACAGTCGTGGATATTCACCCATCATTGCGATCTCAGCCTGTGACTGTGCAACTTGAGTGTATATTTAAAACATTTAAGGATATGTCAATTTTTGTTTTTTTTCATTATCATTATGATTGATAAAGGATGCACATAATTATATGATGATAAGTAGCTTCATCTGACCAATATTCCCAAATATGGATGGTGTTTTGCACTCATATTTCACAAAAATGGTTAACATTTCAAAAATGCTGCTCGGTATTTTTCTAATATGCCCTGTAGAAAGCACTGCCATGGCTATTTTCCTTTCATATTCTATGGCAAGGACTGTAAGGTTACTTCATACCAACACATTCCATTTCAAACATGACTCTTCAAAGCTGCCATATTGCTTAGACATCTGTAATGTAAAGGATTTCTTCATGAACTACAAATGCAAATGTACCAGTGAACACAAGGTGGTAATATTGTACAGTTTCAAATTAGTTTTAATGCTCACACAACTCTCGACAAAAACATGACACTGGAAAGGGAGTATTTCCATCTTAAATTTGCCAGTGCTTTTCATAACATTGTAATTTAAAGTTTGACGTCACTTTAAAGCTGGAAGATAGCAGCAATTGTGTATAACCAGGAGAAGGTGGATGCCACTGAAAGAAGGTTTAAAGTTGACTATACACCTAAAGATGTATGTGGCCCTGGAGCACCAAGACAACAGTTTTACCAGCCCATGTATGACCACCTTAAAGTAACAGTAACACCAACAAATGAAAGTAATACAAATATAATGTACTGTTGTGCTGCACTGGTAAAATAGGTGCGTTTGATTCAGAAACTCAACTATAGTTTATATAAACAAGCTGTGATGTAGCCATGGGGACAGTCATTCAAAGCTAAAAAAAAAAAAAAGGCACAGGAGGCACAGCAGATAACAGATAAGCTTTATATTATACAATGGGAATCTTCAGAGCTTATCTGTTATCTACTGTGTATCCTGTGCTTGAATGGCTGCCCCCATGGTTGCACAGCAGTTTATATAAACCAGTAGCTCGTGAGCAACATGTTGCTCTCCATCCCCTTGGATGTTGCTTCCAGTGGCCTTACACCAAGTGCTTATTTTTGAATTCCAGGCTTGGAGGCAAGTTTTTGTTGCATAAAAACCAGGTGCACTGCAAACAGAGATTGACAGTCCACATAGGGGCTACCAAATGGCCAATCACAGTCCTTCTTTGGCAACCCAAGAACATTTTTCATGCTAGCGTTGCTCCCCAACTCCTTTTACTTTTGAATGTCGCTCATGGGTTCAAAAGGTTGGGGATCGCTGATATAAACTATAGTAGTCTTTTTGAAGCAAACACACCAGTTTTACAAATGCAGGGCAACGATATTGTCATTCCTTTAAAACACTTTCATTTTTTGGTGTTACTGTTCCTTTTTAAAGCATAGCTGTGCATAGCTTTAAAACAAATGCCCACTAATTGCTAAAAGCAGATTTCCATTATACTGTATTTGGGAAGAGGGAAGGCATTTGGGGAAATTAGTCGCCCCAAAGAAGAGGCGATTAGTCGCCAGGCTACTAAATCTCCCCGAAGCGCCAGGTGTGCCCTTACCCGAAGGTGATAAGAGAGATCTGAATACGTCAGGGTTTTTCATTGCCATACATGTCTGCATTTGATGTTTCTATGCTTTTGTGAACCTAGAGTTTATTTAGGTATGTATATCACAATTTTCTTTAAAGATTCAAGCATGAATAAAGTATATACAGGTATGGGACCTGTTATCCAGAATGCTCGGGACCTAGGGTTTTCCGGATAATGGATCTTTCTGTAATTTGGGTCTTCATGCCTTAAGTCTACTAGAAATTCATTAAAAAATTAAATAAACCCAATAGGCTGATTTTGCTTCCAATAAGGATCAAAAATATCTTAGTTGGGATCAAGTACAAGCTACTGTTTTATTATTACAGAGAAAAAGGAAATAATTTTTAAAAATTTGGATTATTTGGATAAAATGGAGTCAATGGAATCCGTAATTCGTAGCTTTCTGGATATCAGGTTTCCGGATAAGGGATATTATACCTGTACATGCACTTGAAAATATTATTGTCGAATAGCGCCACAATATGAGACATCCATTACAGTTGGTCTATAAGGATTCCTACTAGCAAAGGTCAAATTAATCCCTTATAGCTGCTGACTAAATGACAAGCTCAGAGGTGACTGACAGATCTTACCTGCTGGGAAGCCACTAATATATCTTTGAATCGTTCTTGTGTGAACTTGCAGTTGTTCAGCTCTGTGTTACTGATCAGGGTCAGGTAATCACGAAGCCTATCTTAGATATCACCATCTGTACAGGGAACACAAATTACAGCTATTAGAATCAACAGTCTATCCAGAATTCGGTGTCTGGGGATATGAAACGATCACTCAAAAGCTAGAACTATTAATCAATAAATAGAATTTAAAGCCTGGACTGTAGACTGGACCCAAAGAGATTAGTCTGTAGATAAGATTCCAAAGCAGTCAATGAAAGAACACAACCAGACCTGCTTAGAATAGGTTCATCTCTAACATAAAGTTTATATAAAGATGAACATTGTATTTTGCATGCTGCATGAAGCATTAAACACCCTGTAAGACAAATACAACCCCCCTAAGCTCTCCACCCAATGCATAGATGGAATACAGGGTGTACAAACACATTCATGTGCAGAAGGGTCTCACCCACAGTTATGCAATGCAACTTGGCCATTGTGAAGAGCCCGGATAAAGGAGAGCTGGGGAGCTGGATTTATTTGGTTCTGATCGAAAACAAGCTTTGTGTACAGGATTTTGGAGTACATAGAACTTTGATTAGGGCTTTACTTGCCCTTCATAATTCAACCCCTGTGTGAGAGATGGCAGCCTGCCACTATCCCAGGCACAAACAAAAAAGACAGGGGCAGATTATAGATAAATGAAACAGATAGGTCCAATGATAAGGGGGGGGCCAAATGTAAAAATAAATGGCTACTTGTATTTAATATTATCTAGTGATGTTAGTACGAGTAGTATTCATTCCACTCCCCTGAAATTTGCTGATTATACTCAATTCTCTTTAGTTTTACAGTTGGTTAAGTGTAATCAGCAGCTTTCAGAGGCACAAAATGGCACTAAGAGCACTAAATAATATTAAATACAAGTTGCCTTTTTATTTTTAAAATTTGGCCCCACCCAGTCTACTCGTGGACCTATCTGTTTCATTTATTTGTAATCTACCCATCTTTTGGATTACTTTTGCAGCATTCACATGACTGTAGATTGATTTACATATGAATTGTAAGAAGCCACCGCAAACAAAAATGGCCCAAAAAATATATAAAAATGGCCCAAAAGCATATGATCTGAAATTCTTGTGTTTAATATTATCTAGTGTTTTAATATTGCAAGCTTTGTTTTTCCTGGCTCTTGTTTTCTGAATAACATGCACGT
Organism: Xenopus petersii; assembly: GCA_038501925.1. Taxonomy (NCBI): domain Eukaryota; kingdom Metazoa; phylum Chordata; class Amphibia; order Anura; family Pipidae; genus Xenopus; species Xenopus petersii. Next base: position 30,194,098 of record CM076676.1, on the reverse strand, counting down.
TAGGGGTGTTCCAGCGCTGCATACAGAGAGGCACAGTGTTAAGAACTTGGTATACTATACCAAAGCCAGATGGAAAGTCCTGCTTGTAAGTTACTTACTGTCATGATATCAGGAAGGTGCATTTGGTAGTAATGGTTGAGATGGGCATTTGCTGCTGTAAGTGCCAGTAGGTATTCATTCCGCGCCTCAGAAAGCTGATGATTACACTCAACCAACTGTGTAGAAAACTAAAGAACACCATGGATTACTTTTGTAGTACTCACATGACTGTACATTGATGAGTTGTAAGCAGCCACATCAAATAAAAGATTGGTCATTTCTGTAATTGTATTCTGACTAAATGGACTAAAAGCATATGATCTAAATCAAATTCTCTCTTTTTTAAGGCAAGGAAAATGGATGATTTAGGGTCTATAGTCACAGATCTTTGACAAACTGCTCAGTGTTTAGCACGGGCATCTTTAGGGAATTATTCAGTATACAAAAAAGAACTGGGTAAACCGATAGGCTGTGCAAAATAAAAAATGTTTTCAGTATAGTTAGCCAAAAATGTAATGTAGAAAGGCTGGAGTGACCAGATGTCTAACATAATAGCCAGAACACTACTTCCTGCTTTCCAGCTCTCTTGGTTTCCACTCATTGGTTACCAGGCAGTAACCAATCAGTGACTTGAGGGGAGGCCACATGGGTCATAACTGTTGCTTTTGAATCTTAGCTGAATGCCGAGGATCAATTGCAAACTCAATGAACAGTTATGTCCCATGTACCCCCTCCCCTTAAAGTCACTGACTAAGAATTAGAGAGCTGCAAAACAGGAAATTGTGTACAGTTCTGTTATACATACACTCTCTTCAGCCTTTATACGTTGCATTTTTAGCTAACTATATTAGAAACATTTATTATTTTGAACAGCCTATCTATTTAGCCAGTTTTTATGTGTACACTGAACTGTTCATTTAAAGCACTGGTGTAAATTCAACATCATTCAGATGTCTTCAAGATGACACCCTTACCTGTACTTCTAATTCAGGGGCACCTTACTGCTATGGTTCAATTGTTTTTTAGTCTGTGCTATTTCCTTCTTGGAACAGACTAATCTTGAATTTTACTCTTCATATACTAACATGGGAATCATTCGTATGCTTCCAGTGCACCCACAGGTCAGGTGACCTGTGGGTCATCAGTTAGCATCCCAGAAATGAAGACATAAAGACCCAAAATGAGCACTATTAATTCCCCCTTCACTTTGGACCTGGGGGGCAACGCAGAACTCTCACAGGAAGAACTGCGTACATCTCTACAGCAGCTCACCAGCAATGGACATCATTCCCAGCCCAAAATAAAAAGAGAACTGAAAGCTCTGGCAATGATGAGCTGTATTTTTACAGATATCTGTATTAGTTTCAATTGCACATTTACTGTACCTATGTGATTTGGACGACAAATTGAATCAAAAGCTTTAAAAGGGAATAACCCAAAATATGTTCTAGCATATATGTCTGTGAAGGTTCTCATTCATCCCCGGTCATGGTATATCTAAAGTAGTAGGTCAAATCAGCTGGATTGTATTTTAACTCTTGAAGACGTTTCTCTAGTCATCCGACTGGCGTTCTCAGTGCAGAATTGAGAAAGCCAGTCTGATGACTAGTGAAAACTCTTCACGAGTTAAAATACAGCAAGTCCAGTTGATCTTACTTACTACTATAGATATGTTCTAGCATAACTCGACTTATTACAGAGACACATTTTTAGAATATTTTTTTTAACCTCACCTTGCCTCAGTGTCCATTGCCTTTTCCTTTGCAACTTTGTTACCCCGTTCCAGCTGGACGTAATGTTTCTTGGTCTTGTTTACTTCTTTCATAGTCTCCAGCAGCTCATTCTGGACTTTCTGTAGCTGTTCAATGCTCTGGCAAAATAGTTTTAATGTAATTTCTCTTTTTTACAAGGAACTTATAATGCAGGTGGATTTCTAATAAGACATAGAGAATCCTCATTCTGAACCCCTCTTTTATAAACCCATTGATTTTGTACAGAAACATATATGGTGACATCAGAGAAGGGCCAAATAGTATTGCTGACAAAGGTAATACTACCTGGCCCTGTTCCCTGCCAGCCTGTCCTGCACACTCGAAATCTGCTCTCCCACCCACTCGTCCGCTAGCCACTCACCCCCCCCCCAAGCAGTCACTCACTCCGCGGTTGTCTCTACTGCAATAGATACAGGACAAGAATCAGCTGATCTGCTGGCTCCTGTGTCTTCACTAAGAGACAGTGTGTCGCCTGGGTGCAGACACACGGGGGGATTTTGGCACAGAAACGTGTGCATTTTCATGCCGATATTCGCTCCATGGGAGTGAAGTTAGAGATCACCATAATCCACTAGAGTGAAATTCAGCCATTCTACATTTATTTCTATGGGCTTTTTAAAGGCACATTTATCAAAAGATGAACTTTCACTTTCAACCATTAATAAATCCTGTTTTAAAAATCCCATAAAAATGAATGGAGTGTGGCGGGATTTCACTCTAGCGAATTGTGGTGATCTCCAACTTCACTCTTTGAATAATATATCCCAATCTTTCTGTACCCAGGCCAACGCAGTGTCATCTGGTTCAGACACAGAAACCAGTGGATCGGCTGCTTCTCTACACAAGTGAAGAATCAGCCCCATATGCCCGTAACCTAATCACATACACAAGTATGTTTTATTCATCAGGGATAGAATTATCTCTGATAAATAAAAATGAAATTCTAAAAAACCATTTCCCAGTGTACATTAAAGGACTAGGTCTATTAAACATTACAACTTATTGGACTTGCATATCTCCAGTCAGTTCTGCAGCGCTCCTTTATTTGCAACCATTTAGCTGTGCAAGCGCCACACTTTATAAAATAGCAGCGAGTGCTTAAAAAAGAAAATACCACAATCCATTAGTCCCGTGATCAGACCACGAGTTTGCGCAGGGTGTGAGGAAGCAACGCACGCGCATTGATTATTATCAGGAGAGAGATTTTACTCGTTCTGAAGCAGCACACAATGATTGGCGGATGGGTGGATGTGCAGGTGAATTCCAGGGGCCATCTTGATAATGTCTTAGAGCTGTATACTGTAGACTTTGCATAGCGAAATGCTTGAAAAAAACGGTATCTGTTCAAAGTAACCTAGCGATCAAGGCCAGCAAGGGGGCCTCTATAACATAATGAGTGATTGGGAGAAATGGTTTCCAAGTCATTTGTAGAAATAATTGCTATCGAAACCAGTATTTGTCCAAATGCTTAAACTCCTTCAGCAAAGACAAACTGATATGTTGTTCCAAGTCAGGCAAAGAATATCAAGCAACAGACAGATTAATTTACCAATATTGTTAAAACTATTGAACATTATGAATTAATGTATATTAGGAAAAATATTATTTTTGGGTTCCTATTGCTTGAGCAATATGCACATACGACCAAACAGTATGATTTAGGTGCATGTGGGTCACTAGCCCAATAATATTGTTTAGGTAACAGATTAATAATAACCTTTCAGCCAATAGGTAACTGACCTTGCCCTGAGCCTTGCTTTTTTTGAACCCAGAATTGCAATTTAATATAGAACATCAGCCAACAGAAGATATGAAAAACAGTAAAGACACTCACCTTTGAATCCACAAAACTTGCAACAAAATGACATTGACTCTTTCCCATCAATGACAAGAATCATGCCATTACTAAGAGCACCATATCAATCAGTACTATTGGGCTGGAGTACTACAAATTCCAATAGGCAGGGTTTAGTTGATGCTTGCAGTGCAACCTACAGGAGGAATGTTCCACCCCCACCCACTGTGACTGACAGAATAAATCCAGCAATTCTGGCTAAGGTAAATGAGAACTAAAGCTTAACAAAGCAGAGGAAAAATTATGCATGCTTTATTTTGGGGCTCTGGACCAGGCCAAGACCACCACAGCCCTTTCACAGTGAAGATCTTTGCCTCTAAATATGCCCCCCCGTACCCCAGGGACCGGTGCAAAACAAACAAAAAGGCAAAATGTTTAGTCTGTACTTTTCACTTAGGATTAGGGCACACCTGGAGATTGGGGGAGATTTAGTCGCCCGGCGACTAATCGCCTATTCTTTGGGGCGTCTAATCTCCCCGAACTGCTTCCCTGTGTCTTCCGTCTGCTTCAATGAAAAAATGCCTGCGCCAATGCACTCACGACGCTTCAATTTCGGAAGTTTTGACTGAAAATGTTACCTTTTTAAGCAAAAGCTCCTTTGCTGATTTGGCTGTTTTTGCAGCTTCTGAGGTCAAGTTCCTATAGTTTTCAGCAGCCGTGACTCTGGTATGTCCAATGGAAGCAGTGCCTTCTACCATGGACCTCCATACTGAATACACACTCCTGAAAAACTGAATTCCATACACAGTAGTGACAACTCATTGCACAAGTGACAGCAAGGGTGTGCTGTAGCATGAATACATAACATAAAATAAAATGTTCCAGATCACATGAGAATACATAACTCTAAGCAACATTGCAATATACACTGATGACATATTTGAAATGTTTTTAAAGTTATCAGTTTAAATGCAACTGAACACAGTTTTTGTTTACTTCTTTTGCTTGCTGGTCCTGATTCTTGTCGCCGAGCGACTAATCTCCCCCCGAATTGCACCGTGTGTCTCTGCCCTAAAAGCTTTTAAGTGGATATTTGTAATTGTAATTCCTATTTAAAGCAGTATCTGCCTGACCCTTACGTTCTCTGCACTCTCCTTTCTGACTCCTAAAACAATGCAGCAAAAGCCAGCCGATGAACAGACCTGGAGGAGATCTTCTCTTATGGAAATGCATGGAAGAAGTCTAATGTATAATGAAAAGTTGTTGACAATTGCGGAAGCACTTAAGGTGGCCATAGACACACAGATCCTATCGTAAGAATCTAGGATTCCTACGATTTTCGGATCATGTGTGGCGTGTGCCGACATCTTTAGTCTGGCAGAGATCGGTTGTTTGGTCGATCGGTCAGGTTTGATTTTGACCCGACCGATCCTGCCGGAGCCCATGGCACATCGTAATCGGATTGTTCGGCCATACGGCCGAACAATCAGGTTACCCCCGATATAGCCATGCTCATTAATGGAATATCGGGGAAAGATCCGCTCGCTTGGCGATGTTGCCAAACAAGCGATCTTTGCGTCTATGGCCACCTTTAATAACTACCAAATTTCAGGGGACCAGATACCGCTGAAATGAAATTGATCAGGCTTAAGCCCTAAATCGCCATTTCCCTTAAAGGAGAAGGAAAGTAATTTATACTTGCCTCACGAAGAAACTTCCGGCGACTTCGGAAAACAAAGTGCTCAGAGTGCCTTCGCGTCGGAGATTTACATTCTAGCCGGCAGAGGCAGTTTGGGGAGATTAGTCCCCCCGAAGAAGAGGAGATTTGTCGCCGGCCGTGGTACTGACACTAAACTACTTTTTAAAATATGAATGTACATTAAAAGTTACCTATAGGTCATGCTGATCTCTGCCCGTTAAATTTTCTAATGCTAACGGACACACAAATATGGCAGCCCCCTCATAAAGGAACATGGGGTATCAGACAGGTAATGTAAAAGCATTGTGCAAATACTTTATGGCAAAATTATAAAAAGCATGCAAAGTAAATTTTATGGTACATGTAAAAAAAAGGTTCGATTTCTGATGTCAGTATCTCTTTAACACATTTTGGAAAGCTGTTTAGAATAACATTTTCTTTCGTTATGCAAAAAATAAAAAACACGCTAGGTGCTGTTCCCCTTTAATCTCTACTAATAGAAGCAAAACCAAATGGAATGAAAAACCAAAACGGAATAAAAAGGAACAGGACCATGTATAACTACTCTTGCCTCTGGCAACAGGAACCCTGTCCTCTTCGTTATGACTCAGAAGCAAACAAAATATTGTAGCCTCATTCAATGGTATCAGGAATGATTCGTTTGAAAGAGCATGCATGATGTTTGGCAGCTTCTCTCTCTAGTCCAAAGTACAGAGCAGCTATTTACCACTGTGAAATATACTACACTGCACTGCCAGAACTTGTTTAAGTGTATCCATCTGTTCTGCAAATACCCTTTCACAAACGGGAAACATCTGAAATGGTTACAGCCAAAGTATCAATAGCTCTTCCATCATCAGACTAATAAACAGCACTAAGTAATGGGAATACATGGGGTTCTGTAAACATATTAACACATGTTTATCCTGAATGGGCCACAGAGGGCCCCATGTAAATGAGTTTCATGAACATGAACATTGTATATGTGTTCAAGTTAGAAACTGTAAAAAACAGTTACTAAACAGAATCCTTATAACTATATGGACTTGACTTAAAAGTCTGATGTTACGCCACTTATTAACGGAAGCATGTGGATATCATTTCAGTATCATTCTGGACTGTGCACTTCATTACAGATGCAGAAGTAACACCTACTAAACCCTAAAAATGAATATGGTTAAAAATGCCATATTTTACAGTATATATTGAGCTTATTGCACCAGCCTAAAGTTTCAGCTTGTCAATAGCAGCAATGATCCAGGACTTCAAACTTGTCACAGGGGGTCACCATCTTGGAAAGTGGGCTCTGAGCAGCTGTTGTCAAGCTAAGCTTAGAGTCGTCGACAATTATCAAGCAGAAAACTAGGTTTGTCTGTAACATAAACTGATGCTACAAGACTAAATATTAAATTCTGATGCTTGCACTGGTTTCTTAGCAAACATAGTAATTATCTGTATTAATCTCAGCCTTATATTGTGACATTTGTATTCTGTATATACAGTATATTGTGAGTGGGTCCCTAAGCGTAGAAAATGAAAACAGCACAGAGCATGTGCAGTGAATCAGTAGATAAGAAGATGGGGAGCTACTGGGGCATCTTTGGAGACACATATCTTCCCTGCTTAAGGGCTGTGGTTGCCTTAGACTGGTACAGAAGCCCAAAACATAATTTACAACAATTTACAATTTCTAGCTAATTCTTTAGTTAGCCTTTATATCTCTATATATCTATTTAAATGAGGTCAGGACCATTGTTAAAATACTGCACATCCACCTAGCACATTTGGACACGTCCTGCAATAACCAAAGCTGTCTTTATATGCCCAGATTTGGTCTCCATAGCTAGATTAGGCCAACACTGACCATTAGAGACCTGCATCAGGTCTAGCATCCGCAGAATAATCCTAACGTGGTCTGGTTTGGGTAGGAAATGACAGATTCCCTGACCGTTCAGGCAGTCCACATAATACTGACATGTAATACTGACCATTAGAGGCCTGTATTGGTTTGGGAACCCACAGAATACCTGCAAAGTGTTTGGGTAAGGAATTCCTTATTCCCTGACTGAGTAGAACCACTGGTCCACAGTGACTTTCGGTTTTGCGAATCCCAGGTCAGAAGGTAAATTAATCTATTTCGGGCCAAGTCATGTAGCGGATCAATGGGGGGGCAAATAAGGCATTACAGGTTACGAGTCTCAGAAAATGAACCTGCGCTGGACTCTACTGACCATATAAAATTTAGTTTTGTCACACCAACCTAGGTTCCTGTCATATTGGAGATGAATTATGAAAGCTGTCACCATGAGATTCTAGAGCAGTGGAAACACTTTTCTGAAGAGATGAATCTCGCTTCCTTGTCTGTCTGGGTTTGTCAGTAGTGAATGTTACCCGTCTAATACAGGTCTGTAAAATTAGTGGAGTAGCAATTATATTATAGGCTGTTTTTCACTGTCAGAGTTGGGACCCAAGCCTCCAGTTAAAGCAAACCCTAACGCTAAAGTACAATTACATTTGTGACAATTCCCTGTTTCCAACTTTGTGCCAACAGTTCCCGAAAGAATCAGTTTTATGAGAATGTAAGTAGACACCTCGATTCTGGGATGGCAGTGGATGTGATTTACTTAGATTTTGCTAAAGCATTTGATACAGTGCCACACAAAAGGTTACTGGTTAAATTAAGGAATGTTGGCCTGGAACATAGTATTTGTACTTGGATAGAGAACTGGCTAAAAGATAGACTACAAAGAGTGGTGGTAAATGGAACATTTTCTAATTGGACCAATGTTGTTAGTGGAGTACCGCAGGGCTCAGTACTAGGTCCCTTGCTTTTCAACTTGTTTATTAATGACCTGGAGGTGGGCATTGAAAGTACTGTTTCTATTTTTGCAGATGATACTAAATTGTGCAGAACTATAGGTTCCATGCAGGATGCTGCCACTTTGCAGAGTGATTTGTCTAAACTGGAAAACTGGGCAGAAAACTGGAAAATGAGGTTCAATGTTGATAAATGCAAGGTTATGCACTTTGGCAAAAATAATATAAATGCAAGTTATACACTAAATGGCAGTGTATTGGGAGTTTCCTTAAATGAGAAGGATCTAGGGGTCTTTGTAGATAACACGTTGTCTAATTCTGGGCAGTGTCATTCTGTGGCTACTAAAGCAAATAAAGTTCTGTCTTGCATAAAAAAGGGCATTAACTCAAGGGATGAAAACATAATTATGCCTCTTTATAGGTCCCTGGTAAGGCCTCATCTGGAGTATGCAGTGCAGTTTTGGAATCCAGTCCTTAAGAGGGATATAAATGAGCTGGAGAGAGTGCAGAGACGTGCAACTAAATTGGTTACAGGGACGGAAGACTTAAATTATGAGGGTAGACTGTCAAGGTTGGGGTTGTTTTCTCTGGAAAAAAGGCGCTTGCGAGGGGACATGATTACACTTTACAAGTACATTAGAGGACATTATAGACAAATGGCAGGTGACCTTTTTACCCATAAAGTGGATCACCGTACCAGAGGCCACCCGTTTAGACTAGAAGAAAAGAACTTTCATTTGAAGCAACGTAGGGGGTTCTTCACAGTCAGGACAGTGAGGTTGTGGAATGCACTGCCGGGTGACGTTGTGATGGCTGATTCAGTTAATGCCTTTAAGAATGGCTTGGATGATTTTTTGGACAGACATAATATCAAAGGCTATTGTGATACTAAGCTCTATAGTTAGTATGGGTATATAGAATTTAATTAAAAGTAGAGGGGTGTATGTATGGATGATGGGTTTTCATTTGGAGGGGTTGAACTTGATGGACTTTGTCTTTTTTCAACCCAATTTAACTATGTAACTATGTAACTATGCAAAGAAGGAAGTAGAAGAATTTGACTGACATACTCAGAACTCTAACCTCCAATAAAGCATGTATAGGATGAACTTCAATGATGACAGTGAGGCAAGCCTGGTTGCTCAGCATTACTTATGCTCTTGTGGCTGAATGGAAGAAAAGAACACCAACAATGTCGCAACATCTAATCCAAAGCCTTCCCAGAAGACTAGAGCTTGTTATAGAAGAAAAAGTAGGGCCAACTTCATAATGATATTTTGGATAGGTATTAATCCCCCACACGTTTTGTACAATCCCTTTTGCCAGATAAAAAAAAATGTGTGCACCCTCAGGAACGCATTTGGCCTATTCATCCAGCAAATTTGCTCTAGGTTACTCAGATTAGTGGAATAGCAAGTATGCACCTCAATTTAGGAATACTCCCACCGAATACAAAATTAATTGAGATCAGGGATTTGACTAAAATTGTAGAACATTCACCTTTTTTTGTTCAGGATCCACTTTTGTTTTATGTTTGCCATAACAGTCAGAAACTGAAGCTCAAACTTCAGGATTCTGCGAAGCTAAAAAAAGTTCTCTTAAAGTTTTGCTCCACCTAACCTCCTTGCTGTTATAACAAGATTCCCAGGCAATGCTGATGAAAACCAGCATGATAATATCACCACTATACTCCAAAGCAATGGAAAGCATGCGTATTGGTCTGATCATCGGCCCACCTGAAAACCGTATAAAAAGATGGGTACATGGCCAGTTGGCTTGAGAAGGATCCTTGAAACCCCCACTCCCTAATTAATTCAACATTTGATACTAAAATTATCCAAAATATTTTCATTTTTGTTTGCAGAATAAAATACTACATTTTAGATGTTCTAGTTACAAATCTGTAGAAATGTAATGTTTGAACCTGTAACTTGGACAGCGCAAAGGTGGCCATAGACATAAAGATCCGCTTGTTTGGCAATCTCTCCCCGATATGCCCACATTGAAGTGGGCGATATTGGGCTGATCCGATCGTGGGCCCTAGGGCCCAACGATCGGATTATAATAGATCCGATACGAGCGCTCGGATCGTGGGACCACATACACGCATAGATGATCCGGTGGGATTTTTAACCTGCCCAATCAAGATCTGGCCAACTGTCGGATGGCCCCACACACGTGCCAATGAGCTGCCGACTCGGTCTGTCGGCAGCTTTTATCTGCACGTGTATGGGGGCCATTAGGTGTTTGTAGAAATCTCCAGGAACTATGCTCCCTTAAAAAAAAATAACAAATACTCAACAAAACTGAGGAAAGGTATGCAACAATTTTAATATTCTTCTCAGTCAGACAGGTTAAGCAATACCATAAGCAACACAGCTGAACAAACATGTTTATTAGCAAAAAGGCACATGGGGTACTGAACGGAAATCTCAAAGAAGCTTACCCACCTTCATTCACTGGTCTCATTTTTCCCACCATGCCAGTCTCTTTTAAGGTACTGACTAGCCAGCCTCTGCAGTGCCTAGAGGTCACAAAAACATGATGTTCATAAAAGAGTCCTGTCTAAAGCCCTTGTTTACAGGAACACATTGCTTTCTTAGCACTATTCTGCCACATTTTGCACTTGAACACCAGGCCCACACAGTCCATCTTCCAGTGAGATTTATGGCAGCAGCCACAGAGTTTAACGCCATACCCATAAACACTGCCCCCTTGACAAGTAGGATGTGTGCTGTAAACAGCCTCTGGCGTAATACACATAGGAACACTGCTGGCGCACAACCAAGATCAAGACGTCATTTTGGGAGCATGGAAAAATAACGTTAAAAAAATTCAAGTTTCTTTGAAAAAGATAAATCAATTTTGAATTAACATGGATATTTAAATAGGATTTGGGGGGTGTCCAATAGGCTTCATACATTTCAAATTTTAAAAGAACATAGAAATAATGAAATATTAGATTTTCATTCTTAAAACTGGGAGTCTTCCCAACAGCACAAAATATCAAGGGGCCGATTCACCAATGGTCGAATATCGAGGGTTAATTAACCCTCGATAGTCGACTAGGAATTGAAATCCTTCTAATTCGAATATCGAATTCGAACGATTTAGCGCAGGGAATTCGATTGATCGATCGAAGGATTATTCATTCGATCGAACGATTAAATCCTTCGAATCGAAGGATTTTAATCCAACGATCGAATGAATATTCTTCGATCAAAAAAACTTGGGCAAGCCTATGGGGACCTTCCCCATAGGCTAACATTGTGTTCGGTCGCTTTTATCTGCCGAACTAGGGGGTCGAATTTTTTTTTAAAGAGACAGTACTTCGACTATCGAATGGTCGAATAGTCGAACGATTTTTAGTTCGAAACGTTCGATAGTCGTAGTCGAAGGTCGAAGTAGCCCATTCGATGGTCGAAGTAGCCCAAAAAACACTTCGAAATTCGACGTTTTTTTAATTCGAATCCTTCACTCGAATTCACTCGAATTTAGTGAATCGGCCCCCTAGTGTAGCCTTCGAGCTACGAAACATGGCCTCCAGATGGTAGATCAAAAATAGATCTACCATACCTCTCAACATTTAGGAAATAGAAAGAGGGACAAAAAGAATTGCTGCCCAGAGTGCTGAGAAAATTGTTTGACCACGCCCATTTTGTGGCCACCCACCCGAATTACCATGTTCATTTTACAAAATTTGGCAGGTTATGAAAGATAAAACACATTTCTGTGGTTTCTATGTGTTATTACAGTACTGCAAATGAAGGTGAATTGCCCGTTTAAGGGCACCTGTTGAGTAAAAATCAGGCCCGGATTTGTGGGCAGGCCGCATAGGCCCGGGCCTAGGGCGGCAAAATGCTGGGGGCGGCATGCCGCCTGCTGGCCGCAACAGAACCTGTCCCCACCTGTACTGAACCCACTTGCCGCCGCATGTCAACTCACCCTCCCAGTGTCGGCTATTGGAAAAAATTCAAAGCAGGTGAGCGGGTCGGGGTGAGCTTGCTGGCAGTGGGCGGATGAGCGGCGGGAGGATGAGCAGGTGGAGGGTGAGCCCAATCCGAACCGGGCGGGGAGGTGTGCGGCCTAGGGGCGCATATTTTAGAAATCCGGCCCTGGTAAAAATGTTATCCCCAACCAAAGGTGCGGGCTAATAGAGCCTGCATTCCGGTTGGGGATAACAGTATTTTTTTTATGCCCGCACGCTACCTGCCCCGGGAGGGAGCTCCCGGTGCGAGCAGCCATGTCCGGTCACTCACATGTGCATAATGAAAAGCTGCCCCATTATGCACATGCGTGTGACGTCACATGCGCTACCCTCCCGGTGTGGGTAGCATAGCGCTGCCCTTTAAGCTGCAAGTCAGCTTCCTCAAGAGACCTGCTTACAGTGACTTGCAAAAGTTGTCACCCCCCCTTGGCATTGTCTCACAACCTGGAATTAAAATGGATTGTTTGAGAGTTTGCACCATTTAATTTACAGAACATGCCTACAACTTTGATTTTTTTTTATTTTTTATTGTGAAGCAAACAACAAATAGGACAAAATAACAGAAATCTTCAGTGTGCATACTGTAGCTGTTAACCCCCCCCCCCCAAAGTTAGTACTTTGTAGAGTCACCTTTTACAGCAATTACAGCTGCAAGTCGCTTTGGATAAGACTCTATGAACTTGCCACTGGTGTTTTTGCCCATTCCTTAAGACAAAACAGTTCCAGCTTCTTCATGTTGGATGGTTTTCGCTCGTGAACAGCAATCTTCAAGTCTGACCACAGATTTTCAATTGGATTGAGGTCTGGACTTTGACTAGACCATTCCAACACATTTAAATGTTTCCCCTTATGCCTCTCGAGTGTTGCTTTAGCAGTATGCTTCGGGTCATTGTCCTGCTGGAAGGTGAACCTCCCTCCCAGTCTCAAATCACAGGCAGACTGACACAGGTTTTGCTTAAGAATATCCCTGTATTTAGCACCATCCATCTTTCCCTCGACTCGGACCATTTTCCCAGTCCCTGCTGCTGATAAACGTCCCGACAGCATGATGCTGCCACCACCATGTTTCACTGTGGCAATGGTGTTCTTGGGGTGATGGGGTGTGTTGGGTTTGCTCCAGACATAGCATTTTCCATGGTGGCCAAACAGTAAAATTTTCGTCTCATCTGACCAGAGCATCTTCCTCCATACATTTGGGGAGTCGCCCACATGCCGTTTGGCAAACTCAATTGTGCCTTTTTTTTTAACTTTAAGTAATGTTTTTTTTCTGGCCACTCTTCCATAAAGCCCAGCTATATGGAGTGCACGGCTTATTGTGGTCCTAAGGACAGATACTCCAGTCTCTGCTGTGGAACTCTGCAACTCCTTCAGGGTTACCTTTGGTCTATTTGCTGCCTCTCCGATTAATGGCCTCCTTGCCTGGTCTGTGAGTTTTGGTGGGCAGCCCGCTCTTGACAGGTTTGTTGTGGTACCATTGTTGTGGTACCATGTCAGAAAAGGTGTGTTTATACTGACAGATCATGCGACACTTCGATTGCACACAGGTGGACTTCATTTCACTAATTATGTGACTTTTGAAGGTAATTGGTTGCACAAGGATTTTTTAGGGGCTTCATGGCAAAGGGGTGAATACATATGCACATGCCAATTTTCAGTTTTTTATTTTTTTTTAAATATTTATTTTTATAGTTTTTTCTCATTTCACTTCACCAACTTAGACTATTTTGTGCAGATCCATCACATAAAATAAGATTAACAAACATTTAAATTAAAGGTTGGAATGTAACAAAATAGGTAAAAAACCAAGGGGGTAAATACTTTTGCAAGGCAGTGTATCTTAAATTGTTATAATTTCTTTCTTTGCTTATCTTAAATTGTTACAAAAGTATCTAAGTGCACCTGCATGCATTTCCGGCTCTCTGCCAAAAGCCAATTAAGTTTTAGAAACATTGTATCTTTTTCTGGCTGTTCAGTGCAGAAGATCAAAGAGAAAGTTTAGACATTTCAGTAAGAAACTGCGGGTTGAGCTGTCAAAATCGGGACTGTCCCGCAAAAAAACGGGACAGGTGGGAAGTATGGATCTACTCATGCTTTCCTTCTTTCATTTATTAATTCCAGGAAAACGTAAAATTCCGGCATGTAAGTTGGGGGTCTATTGCGGTTAGGGTTGCCACCTTTTCTGGAAAAAGATACCGGCCTTCCTATACTGTATATTTACCTTTTTTCCCCTATTAATAACATTGGGATCAACCATCTTTTTTACCTGACAGGCCGGTAAAAAAGCGGCCAGGTGGCAACCCTAATTGCAGTCTAAATTATACTACAGTAAATTTAATTTAAACAGCCAGGAAGTGCCCATCGTAGCTTTGAATTATTAAAGCTGCAGTTGACAGAAAATGCTTTGTTGTAATTCCATTCTACATTATTGTGTCATTCCAGCATTCTATGTCCTCAACGTGAAAGTTGTATGACAACCTAGAACATGTAGGCATTCTCTCAAGCAGCCTAATATACTCACTCACTCTCTAGCTACAGAAATGCAAGAGGACAGGGAAAGGACACAAGCAAAGCACAAGACACTGAGATGAGAAATTCCTAAGAAAGTCTGGTACGAATATAGCTAGCTGACACCTTCTGAAATACAGGTAACATATACACCTCTTCCATAACAAAGAACTAAAAAAGGACTGAATGTAGATAAAAACAATAGGCGGAGGGACTGAGTGACAAAAGAAGAGTGAAGGGAAAAGACGTTTAGGAAGTGGCAAGACAAAAAGAAACACAAATAAACAGAATGGAAGAACATAGGAAACAGAATGTAAACTAAAACTGACCATACAATTAAAGATCCACTTGTTTGGCAGGTCACTAAATAAGTGTATCTTTCCATGATATACCCACCTTTTCAGATCACGATAGTAAAGCTGATTTCTGGTCAGATATTGATCAGGCCGGCCCATTGGAGGGCCCTAAACACAGGCCAATAAGCTGCTGACATAGTCCTGAAGGCCATTGCTGGAAATGAATCCAGTCTTTTAATATAGGCTTGTCATTATCTCAGACTGTTACTAGTTAATAACTGCTCCAAGATCTACCATTATATGGCGTGGTTTAATGTTGCGGAGTGAGCTGCAAATCCTGTTTTTACACCAACCCATCAGCCCTTTCCAGAAGCATCCATCCAATCACACACAATCAAAATTAGAATGAAAATAAATAAAATTAGAGCTGGGCTGCATACTGTCGGTCAGTAAAGGAAAAGCCCTTATCTTATGCACATTTCCTGAATGTAAGCAACAACGTCCAATACACGCTTGCGTATTTAATTGAATAATGAGTGACCATATATACAAATGTGCAGATAACGATGTATGACATGGTTTCTTTCTTCTTCCTTCAACAGAAGCTACAGCATTGCTGCAAAAGCAAGGGCAACTAAAGCTCCACATATTTTCTGTAGCAGCTACCCTCAGATGTTTGTACTGAAACTTTCCCATCCCCTGGGCAGACACCCACTTGTGTTTGCTCAGTATGTACAGTAGGCAGAACCCACAGTGATCTCTGTCTGAGCAATGTACATCTGTGGTTAGTCATTTTGTCTATACTACTCGCTACCCCAGAAAACGTACTCTGATTGAAAGGTATACTGCAATTAAAATCCCCATCAAATAGGGCACATGCAGTGCTATTATTCTGGATAATTATTGTTCAGACATCACCATAATTGATCCTGATACTGCTGGTATGTTGGGTTACATCGCAACTTGAGTCAGTATTCAGAATTTCACATTAACAGACTGCAATGACTGAATTATTTGAATATTTCCTGAGTCAGTCTCATCATACCTGCCCATATTCTTTTTCAATCGCAGCTCTCTGTTTGCAGAATGACCTAAAATGAAAAAAAAAAAAAAAAGATGAAACTTCGTACATTTTTGGCTTTGAACTAAATTATTTATATTTTACTATGACACAAAACATTGTTATGAAATTTGAAATGAGGACTGAGAAGTGATTTTGTTATATGGGATTCCAAGTTTATAACATTGCTATTGCTTTGGTGGAACAGGGGCTGATGAATGGCTGAAAAACTCCTAAAAAATAGTGAGGTGGTATAAATAGCTTGGTCCTTCCTTGGAGAAGGGGAAATGGCTTGGTGTTACAAGAGGCAGAGGTGGGTTGAACGCAAATACAAGTATGGGACCCGTTAACTAGAAACCCATTATCCAGAAAGCTTTGAATTACAAAAAGGCCATCTCCCGTAGACTCATTTTATCCAGATATTCCAAATTTTCAAAAGGATTTCCTTTTGCTCTGTATTAATAAAACAGTACCTTGTACTTGATCCCAACTAAGATATAATTAATCATCTTTGGATTCAAAATCACCCTATTGGGTTTATTTAGTGTTTACATGATTTTCTAGTAGACAAGGTGTGAAGATCCAAATTACAGAAAAATCCATTGTGCATTCTGTATAACAGATCCCATACCTGGACTACATATTATAAGGAACAAGGAGCTTCACCGTTTTATTTCAGTATATATAAGTACACACACCAGGGAAATCTCAGAATGTAAATCTGCAGTTTTAAAAGAAGAATGGCCATCCATAAAGAAAAGCACTTTGTATCTATTTATATAGAGAACACCACAACAGCAAGTCATTCCTATATGAAGTGTATCTTGTGATCTACACCCTTGTAGTTGGATCCTCTAACAGCAATACTGGAACACCGTTCATTATCCACACTTGAAAAAGAGTAGCTTAGGTTAAACAAATGTAAGTAAAACACAAATAGGTGTGGCATATAATATTTATGAGATGAGCACTAAATAATGTCACTTTGAAACATCTGTGGGAACTGAAGCTTGGGCCGATTATTATTTGTTACCCTAACAGCCCTAACAATACTCTGAAAAGAATGTTCTTGAGAAATAAAAACCACAACAACAGTTAAAAGTTTTTTTTATCACACTGTATGACATATACTGAATCTCTCACCAACTCTTTAATAACCATGCTCAATACTTCTTCCTCTTACACTGATAGGAAACTTTGTGGCCAGTCCTTTACTCATATCTTGCTCACAGGTTTCTGATTATTTAGTGAACAACTGGCTTCAGGTAGGAGGGGACAGTCCAGTAAAAATGACCCTAAGGGGCAGATTTATTATGGTTTAAATTAAACATTCTCTGGATTACAGCGGTAAAAAAAAGGTAATTCACCCCAGTACAGGTACTTTGAGTTCATTATTTACTTTCCTTTTATGTCTGTTGTTTCCATAATTCTTTAGATAGGAGCTTTACTAATAAATGTAGAACTGGATGCCCTCAAGGCCTGATTAGGAAATTACCTACTGTGGGTTTAGATGGTGTTCCTGTAAATCAGACAGCCCTGAAAATAGCCTCAGAAGTGTCAGCACACATCACTGGAAACAACACAATTACCAGGGAACAAATACAGTGTAATCTCCTAGGAGCAGGGGAGACCCCTTATAACAATCAAAGCTACCAAGAGTAGAAAGAAGCTTCAGTTACTGGCAATATATGAAGATGCCAATGGTCTAGATGTGGCTATATTGACTCTGCTGTCTCCTGATTTATTGGTCTTCCTCCCAGATGGCCATGTTGTAAATCGTACGAGCATGCAATTATATTTGTGAGTTTGTATAATATCTCTAACATCTTTAACATGGTGGTCCAGTGGTCAGGCTGAATACATTTGTACATTATGTATAATCAGCTTAGTAGTGGATATCTTAGGAGCACAACACAAGGATACGGGTCAGATAAAAGTGCATTCCCATATACACAACCATAATATACTAAGTATACACTTGCTGTTGCTATAATATCGAACAAAACTTTCAATTTCACTGGTTGGAACCTTTTATCCCTGGCACAATATATAAAGAGTACAAGTCCCAGAATGCATTGAGAAGAATGCAGTATACAACAGTATAGCAGCTATTGCAGCTAAAAGAGCCGGACTGCTTCTGATGGTGCCGTTGTGACTCCCAGTATGTTGTTCTCCCCATATATTTTCCAAAAGTTGTTCTGAACTGTTCGCACTACAGACCTTCAGTGGCCTCAGTTAATATTTGTTACCCGAGACCTGGCTGTCAAATGTAATCTAATTACAGCAGAGACTAGTATCCAGAGAAAAGCAGTCTTCAGTTCAGCACACGTTTTGATCAATGTGAAGTCTGTAAAATATTTACTAATGACTATGAATGTAGTAAACTAAGATGGTTTCAATAAAAAAAAGCTTGACCAAATGCCCATCCATGATTTTGCCTTATTTATTAATAAAATAACTAGAATTAAATCAGGTTAAAAACCCGATAAAATTGAGCGAAAACTGATTTATTTTTTTTTCTGACTTTTCTCCCACATCGCCAGATTTTTTGGGGTTTTTACTAGAAACCCCCAAATATTTCGGATTTTAAGACTAAACCCAGTGCAAACCACAAAATCTTCAAATTGGGATGGTGCCTCTCCCATTGACTTATACATGACCTTGACAGGTCAGAGATGGCGGCTTTTCTGATTCTCGCTTTTTTCAGCATACGGTATAATAAATCTTGAAAAGATTTTGTTTTTCTTTCATGAAAATTTTGAGATTTTGCCCCAAAAAGACATGCCAGAAAATGTTGGGGGTTTAGTACACAACCCTCATAAGTCTATGAGTAATTATATTTTACAGTCAAAGATACAATGGTAGCATAACACAACAGTCTACCTTAAAGGAACAGTTCAGTGTGAAAATAAAAACAGTGTAAATAGATAGGCTGTGCAAAAAAAAAAATGTTTCTAATATAGTTAGTTAGGCAAAAATGTAATATATAAAGGCTGGAGTGAACAGATGTCTAATAAAACAGCCAGAATCCAACTTCCTGCTTTTCAGCTCTATAACTCTGAGTTAGTCAGCGACTTGAAGGGGGGCCACATGGTACATTTCTGTTCCATCCAGCCCGATCGACGAGCCAACCAATATCCAAGTCTTCTGCCATTATCGGTCGGCCCTTTTCCCACTATACACGCACCGAATATTGGACGAAAATTTTTTTGTACGACATTATCTGTGCGTCTATGGTCACCTTTAAAATCACCCTTGAAATGGTCGCAAGTATTGCCTGTCCAGCTCTGATACAAGTGCTTGGAGGTGATTTCAGTGCAAGTCTAGTGCACTTTTTGGGCTACTTAAAAAAAGGAAACTGATTAAAAACACCATGTGCCATTACCCTGAAAGGGGAACTAAACACCCACACAATTTTTTCCATTTAAACCCATCACATATAAATATGTGCACATAATCTACATTACTGATTCAGCACAAAGTTTTTTTTAGATAAGCGCTGCTTCTGTTAAAGACAGCATTTTTTATATATAGCGTTCATGTTTATTTTTAGGTGGGTTTGTTACCCTTAGCACAAAACACATTCACACATATGTTTATATTACATGAACAAAACTCAAAGACAAGTGATTTCATAATCACAACCTGGAATTCATTTATGGTTTGTCTATTACACTTCAACTACTGCTACAACTACTAACCGGCCCTGGAAGTTTGAATCAGAGTACAGGTATGGGAAAACCTGGAAACCTGTTATCCAGAAAGCTCCAAATAACAAAAAGGCTGTCTACCATAAACTCCATTTTATCCAAATTGTTTTAAATGATTTCCTTTTTCTATGTACAGGTATGGGACCTGTTATCCAGTTATCCTTAATACGTTAAATCTACTAGAAAATCCAATAGGCTGGTTTTGCTTCCAATAAGGATTCATTATATCTTAGTTAGGATCAAGGTACTGTTTAATATTACAGAGAAAAAGTACCGTATATACTCGAGTATAAGCTGAGTTTTTCAGCCCCCAAAATATGCTGAAAAACCTCTACCTTGGCTTATACTCGGGTAAAGCGCAAAAACGGCCGCCGGCATCTAAGAATAGTCGCCGGCGTCCAAGAATAGTCTCCAAGAATATTCGCCGGCGTCCAAGAATGGTCGCCGGCATCCAAAAACAAGACGCCGGCACCTCCAATGGGAGCTGAAACCCTTTAAATTTTTGATTGAAACTTACCAGAAGCTGCTGCATTTCTCACCCTAGGCTTATACTCGAGTCAATAAGCTTTCCCAGTTTTTGGAGGTAAAATTAGGTACCTCGGCTTATACTCGGGACAGCTTATACTCGAGTATATACGGTAAATTGTTTTTAAAAAATTTGGATTATTTATATAAAATGTCTATGGGAGATGGCCATTCTGTAATTCAGAGCTTTCTGGATAACAGGTTTCCGGATAACGGATCCCATACAGCATAAAAACAGCACCTTGTACTTGATCCAAACTAATATTTAATTAATCCTTATTTGAAGCTAAATTGGGTTTATTTAATGTTTACATGATTTTCTAGTAGACTTAGGGCTCTTACGAGCGGTTGTAGCTGTGCTCCCCTGCGTTCCGTTTTTCTGCGTTCAGCCGCAGGGGAGCGCAGGAATAGAGGCATTAAATTTTTTCCAATGGGGCTGTACTCACACAGGTGCGTGTAGGCGCCGAACGCAGGAAAAATGCAGCATGTTGCGTCTCAACCTGCATTCCGCGCCTACACGCGGAGCGCAGCTACAACCGCTCGTCAGTAAGAGCCCTTAAGGTATGAAGATCCAAATTACAGAAAGATCCATTTTCTGGAAAAACCCCAGTCCTGAGCATTCTGGATAACAGATCCCATACCTGTACCATCTTACCTTGTTCATCTGGTTCACCATCAGACGTAGACTCCGATTTAGATTTGCGTAGAATGCACAAATCTAAATCTGTCATATTTTTGGACTGATAGCTTTTTTGGGCAGGGCCCTCTTTACTTGTTGTATTGGTTTTTGATTGTTTGTGTATGTTTTCTTATATGTTTACGGTATACAAATTATTTTGCAACACTGCAGAACATGTTGGTGTTTTATTAATAAATGTTAATGATAATAATAAAAATCTCTCTATGGGGAGTAGTAACAGGAGGACATGTTGGCGATGTCCCCTCCAATTACTAATCAATACTAAATACTGCTTTCAGAGTACCAGAAACAATGCGCTGCCTCTTATACCCCCTAAACTCACCTGCAGTACTGTAAATGAATATGATGTTTAAGAACTGTAAAATCATCTTTTATAGCAAGTGTCCAGTCCACTCTAGTTTTGTGGACCCAGTTTCTTGCTACCTAAACAAGACCCCCCTTTACAGAGGTTCTGAAGTCCAGAGGCCAAAACTGTGTGTCTGCAGCCCATCTTGCTACTTTGCAGGATGGATTATAAGTATCGGTGGTTATGGAGAATCGCAGCTGAACGACAAGAGTCTTTATAGTGAACAGCCCTAGTATAGTGTGTTACTGACAACTGTATAATGCTCTATTATAAAGCCCATCATCCCGCAGTCCTCTCAGAAGAAAAAGCAGCAAGATTGTCAATGCACTGCTCCTCTTTGGGCTGTCAGACCACTGCCAATACATCCTAGTACATTGCCAGTACCTTCCTATACAGACACTGCCAGTCCCTTCCTATACAGACAGCTCTGAAGCCAAACAGTACTAAGCCCAAAACAGTACAGCAAAGGGTGCAAGTAGTCAGTAGAGGCGGTAGGACAGTGAATGTTCAATAGCGCTATCTCGTCATTATCCCGTCATTCCCTGACAGTCTCAGCGCACCTGATCACGCACTGTTTGGCCACCGCGAGGAGTTCATGAAATAAACACTCACTTTTCTCGGTGGAGGCTGCATCCCGAAATCTTCCAGCCTTCTGTCTCCCCCTGTTGTGCAAGATGCTTGCAGTCCGGAACTGATATCTCCTCCCCATCGCTCCCAAACTGCACAGCCCAGCCCATGCCGTTCCCACCGACACCCCGCCCCTTTTCCAACTAATACTCCGCCCATGTAAACATTGTCTCTCCTCGCTGGCCACGCCTTCTCTGTTGACACTGCGGCGGTCTCTATACAGTTGTTAAAGCTGCGTTCCCGCCCACTCCAGTGTATAAAACCATTACTTCCAGCCAATATAAAAACACCCCGCCCACTCCTACTGACATCCTGCTACGCCCACATATACTGACACACACTTTGGAACGGACCGCCTTCAGGTTGGGGAAAGCCAATCAGAGCATTCATCGTTTTCATGGGCTTAACAGTAACCAATCACCGCATTCATATTTACAAATATTGTCTCAATTAAATCACACTGTCGGATACAGTGTGGGGCATAGTTAAGGGGAAATTGCTATTCAGTAATTGCGCAGAATAGAAACAATACGCACTCACCAGTGCCGGGCAATACAGACGGACCACGTCGCACTCCGCCCCTTCGCCCGGCAGTGCGCAAAGGAGGACGTTCTCCGGAAGCTCCGCCCACTATCTATCAAGCCCGCCCCATTCGGGTTTCTGAAACTGGGGCTGCAAGGCGTCTGATATCATTATACATTACATTATTATCATTACAGTTCATGTAATGTACGTAATTCCATTTGACAGAGCTGCTGTAGAATATTGGGGATATAAAGAAATTCTTTGTGTGGATTAAGGACCCTCAGCTTTTCCCATTGAAGGGGTTGTTCTCCTGAATTACATTTTAGTATGATGTAGAGAGTGTTATTCTGAGACAATTTGCAATTGGTTTTCATTTATTATTATTTGTGTTGTTTTTTTTTTTTAGTTATTTATATTTTTATTACGCAGCTTTCCAGATGGCAATTTCAGCAATCTGGTTACCAGGTTTCAAATTACCCTAGCAACCATGCATTGATTTGAACACGTTTGGAATATGAATAGGAGAGGGCCTGAATAGAAAGATGAGTAATAACAAGTAACAATCATTGTGTAGCTTTACAGCACATTTGTTTGTTTGTTTTTTTTTGCTAGGGTCAGTGACCTCCCATCTGAAAATTGGAAAGAGGCAGAAGAAGAATTAAAAAAATATTTAAAAAAATAATGAAGACCGAAGTAAAAGTTGCATAGAATTGTCCATTCTATAACATACTTAAAGTGAACTTAAAGATGAACCACCACCCCTATGTATGGGATATTCCATAAGGGGGTAGTCTGAGAGGCACATGCCAAGAGCTCAACAGTAGGGGGTGCTAGGCACATACCGCTTTTACCTACTTTCTCCTAGTCCAGCTTTCTGTAATTCTGAGGGACTGACAGAATAGGTGCTCAATGGTGACGAGTGGGAAGTGGGGTAAGTGATAGACGAAACACAAATAGTTAGAGAGGGAGCACGAGGCAAACTTTATAGATGGAGCAAAACGCACGTCAGGCACACTCTCTTTTAGTTTCTGTTAGGCAGATCACTCGATAAAAATGGGGCATTGACCAACCTCCTCAGCTTGGAGGAGACACTTTGGTGGCGGGGGTCTGATTTGGAGTGGTAGGGGTATTTGGGCTTACTTGTTAGGGTATTGGCAGGTTATGCTAAAATTCATTCTAATTATTGGAAGGGATTAGGTTATTAACAGCTGACATGTAAACTGTTAATTTGCCAATCTGCGTAAAGATCCCCCTCCTAACCCTTATTTTTAATTCTTATTATTTTTGTTTTTGTGGACATATTTTTCTTTTAATTTACTATTAAACATTATGATTTAATTAGCATGCAGATAGATAGATAGATAGATAGATAGATAGATAGATAGATAATGATGTAAAGAAAGAATTGTTCAGTATACCTTCCTAAAAAAGCAATACGTTTTCCGAACGAAAGAGGTGTGATTACTAAAATAATGTGTTATAGAAATGAAAAGAAGTAAAACCCCTCTCTATTCAATTGACCACCAATTAAAGAAAATTCAAGTATTAGTGCAGCAGTGTCAGAGTTTATGAACAGTCTCGTTAAAGGTCACTAACCCAGTGTTGCTTCAATTATTGGGCAGCCATTGCTGGGTTACCCAATAAAGTGCTATGTGCTAGGTGCTAATAAATCATCAGCAATTAAAAATCATGTAACAGGATTAATTAATATTGTGCTATAAAGTGCTAGTGCTTCAAATGAAATTAAGAAGCTGACTTAAATAACCAGGATTAAATTGACCCAGGTGAGATTAAAGTTAATTCATTATTATATATCACACATTAAAATCCATTCATTATATAAGATTGTAAATAACTGATTAACTGTTAAAAAGTAAACTTTACTAAATTCATTAAAATTGCTGCAAATCAATTAAGGTAATCTTTGAAGACTGCATAAAAATTGGTGAGTAATAATCAATCCATACACCCCCGTTAAAGTTATAGGGTGTTAAAAAACATTTGCATAAAATTATTCAAAGGAGACCAGCATTGAAAGAGAAAGGAGGAATAGGAAAATTGTTAGAGGTGGAGAAGTCCCAAGTTCTAGCTGCCTGTATTTTTCTAAGTCTGGGACCCCACACGGAGGAGAAAGTAGGTCACTGGGGACTGTAGTCTCGATTTTACCTTGCTATCTTATAATTCGGAGAGCTAATCTTCCCTATAAAACTACAAATCCCACAGTGCCATTGGATAACAGGTAAGATTTTAAAAGAAGAATCAATGCGGTCGCAAAGGTTTAAAATCAATAGGAAATTATTTTGCAATAGTAAAAATAAGGAAAGCGCCCAGGAGACTTCACAAAAAGCGCTTCCCAGTGTGCCAACACGTGTTTCGCCTGCTGGCTTTGTCAAGGCAAAATCTAAAAGTGACTCGTTTGGTGTGGTATCTTTATCACTTCCTGAATACAAAGTCTCGCGATACTTGAAAATGAGATCTCGCGATGAGGTCTCGCGATACTTGAAAATGGGATCTCACGATGAGATCTCGCGATACTTGGAAATGGGATCTCACAATGAGATCTCACAATACTTGGAAATGGGATCTCGCGATGAGATCTCGCGAGAGTTACATTGGGGAAGATATGTGTATATCGTTGCTAAGCGACGGTCACATTTCAGATGTATTTGGTTAAATCGATATATAACTCACTGGTATCTATAACAACCACCGGTATTTATTGAGGAAGAGATGTTAATAAAACTTATTATTATTTATTACCAAGATTATTTAAATAAAATGTTAGTGGAATAGTGTCTACTATTAGAAGGAAGTGATATGTTAAACCAAATACCTAAATCATGATTATTAAAGAAAAGCATTAAATAGTATATTTTCATTGATCCCATTGGGTGAAACTGAATTTAATTTGAAAATCCAATGTGTTTCCCGTTTGAGTAATTCTTGTTCCAGATCACCCCCTCTGATTCCCAATTGGATCTGTTCTATAGCCCAAAATTTGACATTGGAGGGGTTCATATTGTGATATTGTTTGAAATGACTTGCGACTGTGGATAATATTTTATCTGATTTACCTATTTTATCCGCATTTCTGATTGAACTGCAATGTTGTTGTATTCTGAGTTTGAGCATCTGTGTTGTCATCCCAACGTATTGTTTCTTACAAGGGCACTCCAGTACATAAATTACTCCCTTGGTTCTGCAATTAATGTAATCCTTGATTGTATGATTAATGTTAAATCTATCACTGAATTTTGTGCTTTTGATCATGTGATCACACATATTGCAATTTCCACAGGGGAAGCAGCCCTTAATGATATTGGGTCTGCTGGGTGTCTGGAAGTGACTTCTCGATAGTAGGTCTTTCAGATTAGGGCTACGTCTGTAGCATACAGAAACTGTATCTTGTAGAACAGTATCTAGAACCGTGTCTTCTTTCAAAACCGACCAGTGTTTATTAATAATTTGATTAATTGTCTTGCTGTTAGAGTTATATGTAGTTATAAACCTGACCGTGTTATCTTGCTGAGACCTAGTCTTTGGATTTAAACAATCAGATAAAGGGGGAAATGTAGTATTATGGCTAAATAATATGTATTTGGAAGAGGCTCACAAACAACTTTCTTCACCAAGTTATAAAGAAATTCTTGGAGATCCTACAGAGAACTATATACAGTTATACAATAGGATGATTAATGATGCTTTTAAAGATAACATAATAACCAAGAAAGAAAGAAGTTTTTTAAGTAATGATCACCCTAGAGTTGCCACTTTTTATCTCCTGCCAAAAATACACAAAAATAAAGAAAAACCCCCAGGGAGACCCATTATCTCTGGTAACGGTAATCTAACCGAAAAAGCCAGTCAATATATTGACTTAAGAATAAGACCAATTGTGGAAAATTTAGACTCATAGGCCAGAGACACCATGGACGTGCTCAATCAGATTAGTGAGATACAAACAGATAGCAACACCCTTCTAATCACCCTGGATGTAGAATCCCTTTACACCTCTATTAGTCATCAGCTGGGGTTGGAAGCTCTAAAATACTTTTTGTACAGCTATTTAGGTGAATCTGATGAAACCAGCTTTTTAATTAAAATGATGGGGTTCATCTTACATTTTAATTATTTTACATTCCAAGGGAAATTCTATCTGCAAACCCAGGAGACCGCCATGGGAACTTCCTGCGCTCCCTCGTATGCCAACCTTTTTTTGGGGCATTGGGAGGAGACCGTTGTGAACAGTCAAA